>JASDDO010000016.1:328840189-330152406 GCA_030015575.1 Agapanthus africanus
GAAGAATTAATACTTGGCGCACTCACCCTTATTCTCACCTCTCTCTAGCTCACTCACTCACTCTCATTCTCTCTCACTTATTCTTTCTCATCTTTTTCTTCATCTCCTCTAGCTCTCAACTGAACACTTACTCTTTCACCACTAAACCTATACAAAACTTCACAAATACATCACCAAATCACTTCATAAATCTTGTTTTGCCTCTTGGATGCCTTGGAGCATGGAAAGCTAGGATCTTTGAGCTTGTGGGAATAGGTAATGATCTCTTTCTGTTAAATAAGTCTTTTTAGTATTGCGTAGCTTGTTAGTTTTAGTTTAGAACGTGTAAAGTTTAGTTTTGGGTAAATATTATATTTTTAGTGTAGATTTGTGTCTCGGCTGATCTGCTATCAAACCAGATATTTGTTGGAAAAGTTCCCGTCACAATGACCTAGTGTAGTGACCTAGAAACTACCCTCAAAACCCGAGCCCGTTTCCTTTGAAACTGGCCACAGATTTATTTCTCTTGGCCGCAAATTGCGGCCAGACTGGTGCGTGGGGTGTTGAGTTTTAGGGTAGGGGTCTCTGGAGTTGTGTGTGGTCTTATGGTATGTGCAACTTTTACAAATTGTTTGTGTAGCAAAATCTGAGATCACTTTGCTTGTTTTCTAGTATTTCGATTACGCGCGTTACGTTATCCGATACGGTTCGTGTTCTTATGTAGTTGTTGCTCTTGAGTTGGTTTTGTAGTGTCGCTACGCACGTTGGCCACTAGAGGAACACTTGAGAGTATGTTTGGAGTGATGCGTCGGTCAAACGTAGCTTGTACGTGTTACTGGTCGATGCTAATATATACACTTGCTTTGTTGTTTTATGATTTTAGGATCGCAGGCGGGAACTTCGGATGCTGCGAAGAAGGGAAAGTGAGTGGTTGGCTTTACTTAGCCAAGATAGTCTGTGAGTAGATTTAACATCTATAAGAGAATCGCCCGCATGGCGTTATGCGTCAGGGCTAGATATGATATGATATTAGCTGCATGTTTATATTTCACATATAGAGATTGTGCATAAACTTCATTGCATACCATTACTTGTTGTGCTTGGACTTATACCTTTGGACACTGCATTATTATTGATGGTTCATGTTGCATGAGCACTGATTGTATGCCACTCATACCGTCAATAATTGCCATGACACGCACAATACACATACATATGTGATATTGTATGGTTATAGACATTGAGACATTGATTCATATTCCATTGTGCATATGACATATAGCATACCTGTATACCTACATGCTTACACATATGCCTTGCCATGACTACATGCTAGCTACCCATATACCTATATGGTATTGTACCATTAGAGATAGGTATATACACATATGAGATATAGCTATATGTACATCTTGCATACATACACATACCTGGAGGGTATTATATTATTATTGACATGTATATACACATACCTAGCTGGATATAGCTACATACATACCTGGAGGGTATTACATTATTATTGATAGGTAGATACACATATCTTTCTATACCGACATGGTTACGCATACCTGGCTATAGCTACATATTCATCTTTATATAATGTTATATGGATTTTTTGGAGAAATTAGGAACCGCACGTTATATTTAATAACTTGATGCAGTTAAATAGCAGATTTCCTTTATATGCTCATATTACTATTTCATGTTGCATATATTATATTTCAGGGATTTCGCATTGATATATGGATTTCATATGATGTTTTTGGATGTTTTACTCTTGTGTATATATATCAGTGGTATGGGACGCTGTTATATATGTACACCTAATATATATATATATATATATATATATATATATATATATATATCAGTGGTATGGGACGCTGTTATATATGTATACCTATAATAAATATATCATCATAATGATCTATGCAAATATACTTATTCATTATATATGTGGGCCGATTCAATGGCCGAGCCAATATTATGGTCGATATGTGGGCTGATTCAACGGCCGGGCCGATATTATGGTCGATATGTGGGCCGATTCAACGGTCGGGCCGATATTATGGTCGATATGTGGGCCGATTCAATGGCCGGGCCGATATTATGGTCGAGATTAGGGGCCTATGTGCCCGATATGAGGGGCCTATGTGCCCGATGTGAGGGGCCTATGCACCCGATATGAGGGGCCTATGTGCCCGATGTGAGGGGCCTATGCACCCGATATGAGGGGCCTATGTGCCCGATGTGTGGGCCCTATGTGCCCGATTTGAGGATGACATGTTTTATTCCGTACTCCGCATTTATTTGATATGCATTGGTTCATGTATTAGTAGTACCTGTTAGAGTACCTTTCATAACTGTTGCATATATATATATATATATATATATTGCCATTTATTGCTATCAGCTTACATGTGATAGATTAGCGCAGTACGTGCATATTTGCGATTACCTGCATATGTTATTTACTATTCATGAGTTGGCAACTCACCCCCGTTGTGCCACAGGGTTGTACAGGTTGTCCTTCAGAGCAGTCGGAGGCAGGGCTTTCATCTATCGTATCATCTTTTGCAGCGGATATGTTAGTTATATGTATGCCCTAGAGGCCATTACTGTACATTGGATGTATATTGTAGTGGATGCTGGGACATATATAGGGAGGACTTTCTTGCTCGACATGATAGTATGCTATCTGGTTACCCTTTGCCTTAACGTGTATACTGTTTGTCTCTCTGTTACATGTTGGTAAAGCCCTTAGGATGTGTATTTGACTACCTGGACTATGATGAGGATCATACTAGTGGGAACAAGGTAGTCCATAAGTACATCCTTGAAAGTCCCTAGTTGTGGGTGTATCGAGACGGGGCATCGATATACCAGAGTAGACTAGCGTATACCTTCTCGACCCATACCATCTGGGAGTTCTCGGCGAGTCCGTCCAGTGTACCCAGTCTCTACTGAGCACCCGTATATCATCTCTGATGTCAAACACCAATGGATATGGTACCTCACGTCAGATGGCAGTTCTCTGGTGACACTGGTACAGAGTAGTCTGTTGACCCGAGATCGTCATAGAGTCTTGTGTGGTTCCCACTGTGCTTTGATTTCCATCTTACCACGTCCAAGAGGGCGTGCAAAACGGTGGTTTTTGGGTACAGTCCCGAGTCACATGGAGGCAATGAGCGATAGGAGGGGATTCGTCTCTCCCGGTATAGGGAGTTGATGTTGCGCTGTGTTCGATTGGCTATAACCGGAAATCCCTGGCCAGGGTTGCTGAGATTTACTGGTAAGTGTTACCAGTAGTTTCTCGAATTGTTATAGACCTCATATCGACATGACTTATCGAGCTATTGGAGTCTGACGTTTACCACCCCTAGGCAAGATATGCGACATATCAGACGATCAGACCGGACTGTACGGTAGTGCTACTGGTTGGATTCACTGGAGTGTGAGCGGGCTTGCTCGTCGATCTTCTGGTCGCTCAATACCCGGGTGGCCGTTACGTTTAGCAGACCGCTTGCGGCTTGTGGGTGTTTGATATGATCATCACCTGCTGCCGGCGTATTGACAAGTCTTTAGAGTCTTACACAGAGGTTTCCTGGCTCAAGCGAAACGAAATAGGAGCGCATATGAGATATGTGCGGGACCGAGAATAATATGTGTATGTGATACCGTATTTCATTCTCGCGATGAATGTATCGAATGGTTGTATGCGATATAACCTAGTTATCGAATCAATGATTGATTCGATAAGTCGATACATAATATACTAGTCGGTTGTGTGCGACATGACCGGATCATTGAATCAAGTGTTGATTTAATGATTTAATTCCTAATTATATATTTGATATATTACTTTGCATTAACTAGTATTGGTTCACTTTTAATGGATTTTCTCACTTGGATGTGCGCATTGTATATGCGATATATTTTTGTGCACTTGATTGTATCATGTTTGATGATGCATGCAAAATTGGTTAGTGTAAAGAATTAAACCTAGGTTAAGTAAATGGTTAAGGTTTCTTTTTATTTGTCCATTCATTTATCTTTTTATTTGGATTAAAATGAAATAACAAAAGAAAACAAAATGGTTATCATTCTTTCTTTCTTTCATGAAGCTTGATGAAGCTTCATGAAGCTTTGACCAAATGACCATTTTGTCTTCTAGCTTAACCCTAACCATTCTTTTAACCTTAGTCTTTTCTCTACACCTAAATATAGTTAATATTATGATAAGGATTCTTTTTCTTTTCTATTCTAATTAACTTATCATAAGATTATGCTTCTTCTTCTTCATCTTTTTTCATGAAGAAAGCTTCTCTTCATCAATGGTGAATTGAGCAAATGAGTGAGAAATCCAAATCTAAAGAGAACCCACTTCCTATTTCTTCATCCTCTACCTCTTGCCAAGTAGTAGAGTGTGTTCTCTTCACTAGTTTCATGACTTGGTGAAGTGGGAGCTTGATCTTGCGATGCCTCGACGTAGATCATCTTCGGCACGTCGTCGATGACCTAGCCCGTCCATTCTCCGATGAAGCCGACGCTAGAGCCCGGGTATTCACTAGGACAGCGAGGGGACTTCGTTGCGGAGCTATGGAGGTGGAGCACCGGATCTACAAAGATTGTATTTCCGTATTCTTGTAGTTAAGTGTTAACTAGTTAGCTTTTTCGCCTAGAAATCTAGCCGACGATCCGTATTAGGGTTTCTCGGCACCCCGTATTTTTGAAATTGGCATGGTTGATGCCTTGTGAGACCTCTTGAGAGTGCCTAGGAACCCTACAGGATACCGCTACGGCTGACTGGGTGCAGTTTTTCTTTAGGTGGGTTTTGTGGTTATCTAATATTGCTCATTGTATATTCATTGTATCCAGTACTCTCCATCTACCATTTTCAAGTATTGACTTAGAGACGAGTTGTGATGACAATATTGTATATTATTTTGTGACTTGGAGATTTTCATGATGTTCACTATATATCATCTTTTTCTTCGCTACGGTGTCGTATATTTGCTTGTGGTGGTTGTTTTCCGTCTTTGGGCGTGGATTTTCTCCCGTTTGGGGATGCTTTACTTATATTTATGGTGTACCTTTTTTGGGGGCTTGTTTTACAAAGGAGGTGCGGCCAAAATTTTAAAGGAAGTAAAAGTTGAACTTTAAATATTTTGTATTTGAGATTTCAAAAGTTTTAACAATGTTATTATCACTTACTACTTTTGATGGTTTAGATTGTTGGGTTTTTGGCTTACTTGAATTACGTTACGCCTGAAGACGTTACGTAGTTTAAGGGCCGTCACGTGCTAAATTTTGGGTCGTGAAAAAGTTGTTATCAAAGCCCTAGGTTTTACCTTTCGGAGTGTAGGATGACCTTGGTATGCTGGAGTAGGTAGCTTAAGCAGAGTGATGTAGCATGTGTATGTCCGCGGCATACTTACGACACCATACTCCACCTAAAGTGACCTAAGTACTAATTGCTTGAAATTCTTTCCTTGATGATACATATCCTTGTTATTCGATTTCCGTATTCATATCGAATCCTATTTCCATTTATAACCTTTTGCCGCCGACGACTATGAGGGCTCAGAGAGAGGATGCGAGAGCCGAGGTCAGAATTGAATCATTTGGTATGAGGAATGACCAGGATGGTACGCTCGTTGCATAGGAGCAGATTGATCAGCCTTCGATGGATCGTATCGCTAGGCTTAAGGCAGATATGCAGGACTTGCGCCGGATGATGAGGTCGTTGGTTGAAGCCAGTCGAGCGCAGCGACATGAGGTTTTCACCCATGTTACCCAGTTATTCCTTGCGATCAACACACAGCATTGTGTTACTTATACAGCAGCAGTGGATGCCGCCCGTTTAGCTGAAGGGCGTCTTCCTGAGACTTTGGGAGTTCGGAGACCAAGGAGGGCTCATACAGGTGTATCAGCCCAGAGACAGAGGCTTAGTCGCCGCGACAGAATTCGTTTACGTCATGAGAGTAAAAGAGGCTTTGGACGAGGACAGTCGTTTAGCTTTTATCCCCAGGAGAGTCAGCAGCCATCGTATGGATGTTTCCGGTGTGAGAGTTTCCATCACCTCGTCAGAGATTGTACCTTGGTATGCCAGAGGAGGACGGCTGTACCACATGATACCTTACTAACTTCACCTTAGGGAGAGTCGCCTGTTGTACCTGTCATTGATCCGCATCAGACTTATGTTCAGAGAGGTCGTGGTCGCGGAGGGTTTGTTCTGAGAGTACATGATGGTGGAGGAGGAGTTTAACCGGGTGTTGGTAGAGGGCAGGCACGAGCGTTTGCTTCTACTAATCGGGACACGCGGGCGTCCAATGCAGAGTTTTCAGGTATTCTTAATTCGTATGTTCTTTTGATTCGTATGTTTGTTTAATTCGGGATCTATGCACTCATTTCTTCTACACACATTGTGCCATGGTTGGGCCGAGAGTCGTGTATCCTAGATCAGCCATTTGTTGTGTTAACTCCTATTAGCTATCCTTTGGTTGCGCGACACGTGTTTCAGTCATGTGCCAATTGGGTAAGAGATAGAGATTCATCCGTCGATTTGATCCTTCTAGAGATGTTGACTTTGACGTTCTCCTGGGCACGGACTGGTTAGCTATGTGCTATGCGTCTGGGGACTGCCGCTAGAAGACAGTCAGGTTTTGTTTTCCCGGAAAGTCTTTTCTTGTTGTGCATGGGGGCTGTGGTGCCACGCCTCACAGCTTGATTTCAGCCTTTTTCGCTTATCGGATTTAGAGGAGAGGATTTCATGGATTCTTCGCTTTCATTTGTGATACGGAGCCACAGTGGGTTCGTTGGACCGGGTTCCTAACGTGCTAGAGTTTTCCGACGTTGTTCCAGATGAGCCAGTGGAGCTTAGGAAGCTTAAGGATCTGCTGCAGAGTTGCTAGATAGGGGGACTTATGCGTCCGAGTGTTTCTCTTTCGGAGCTCCTACTCTGTTCGTCAAGGAGAAGGACGGCAGTTTGAGGATGTGTTTTGATTTTCGTCAACTGAACCAAGTTACGGTGCGGATAGGTATCATTTACCTCACATTGACGATTTCTTTGATCGGCTCCAGGGTGCAACACATTTTTCTAAGTTTGCTTTGGGATCAAGTCATCATTAGTTGCGGGTTCAGAGTGATGAAATTCCGAAGACTGCTTTTCTGTGCGCTTCGGGCTTTATGAGTTTCTGGTGGTATCGTTGGACTCACCAGTGCCCCAGCAGCATTCATGGATGTGTTGAACCAGATTCTTTAGGCCGTTCCTCGACCAGTGTATTGTTGTGTTATAGATGACATTCTAGTCTATTCCAAGAGTCGTGAGGAACATAAGTAGCACTTGAGGATTTCCATGCACACGTTGAGAGAGCACTAGCTGTTTGCTAAATTCTTGAAGTGTTCTTTCAGGCTTGATAGTGTTGACTTCCTAGGTTATGTGGTTACGGGAGACGGTTTTTGTATAGACCCGAGGGAGATTGAGGCCGTACATATTTGGCCCAGACTTGTTCAGGGATAGAGGTCCGCAGATTTTTGGGCTTAGCCGGTTTTTACCGCTGTTTCGTGCAGGATTTCTTGAGTATCACTGCACCGTTAACCGTATTGACAAGGAAGGGAGTTCCCTTTCTTTAGACTGAGGCATGCGTGCGGAGTTTTCAGCAATTGAAGACTCGGTTGACGACTGCACCAATTTATCCTTGTTTCTGGATCGGGCGACTTTGTCGTTTATTATGATGTTTCGCGAGTGGGTCTCGATTGTGTACTGATATACCATGATAGAGTTATCGCTTATGCTTCCTGACATTTGAAGGAAGTACGAGCAGGATTTATCCCACTCATAATCTGGAGATGGCCGCGGTGGTCTTGCGCTGGAGATTTGGGGACACTACTTGTACGGAGAGTCGTGTCAGATTTTTACGGACCACCAGAGCTTTGTGTACAACTTCCTGCAGCGGGTTTTGATTGTTAAGACAGCGCTGTGGATGGAGCTTGGGAAGGATTGTGATTTGTGAGATCCTTTATTACCTGTGGCAAGATGATTGTGGTAGCTGATGCTTGAGTCGTAGGCCGGGGGGGTAGTTTGTTCCAGTTGTGCGCAGTTCGGAGACAGTCTTCTGTACATTTACAGTTCTTGTGCGACAGATGAGTATAGCTTAAGTTCACGTCTACTGAGGGGACATCTTGCTCATGTCCGCGCCCGCCCACTTTTACTTAATCGTTTTAGTGAGGCACAGCCCGCCGATGCTCGTTGTCGGAGATTCTTGAGCATGTTCGGCTGGGTAAAGATTCGGAATTCTTGATTTCTGACCAGGGTGTGCTGTGTTAGGGACTCAATGGCGTGTACCCGATACTGATGGGTAGAGACGCGAGGTCCTAGAGCAAGCACATCAATCAGCCTTCTGTGTTCATCCAAGTGCCACAGACATGCAACGTGACTTGAGAGTTGGTTACTGGTGGGCAGGGATGAAGAGTGAAGTGTCGGATTTTGTTTTGAAGTGCTTGGCTTTTCGGTGAGCTAATGTTGAGCATTTGGGGCCGGCTGGAGAGTTGCAACCTTTTTACCGTTCCAGAGTGGGAATGGGAGCAGACTCCATGAATTTCGTTGTGGTGTCTACCTGGGTTTAGACAGGGTGTGACTCCATTAAGGTGATTGTTGACCGGTTATGCTCAGTTTGCTCAGTTGTTCTTCGGTTAGTTTGTGCGTTTGCACGGAGTTCCTTCATGCGTTGTATCCGATAGAGTCATCCAGTTCGCTAGCCGTCTTTGGCAGACGGATCAGGAAGCCTTGGGTACTGGTTGAGCATTAGCTCTGCTTTTCCATTCGTAGGCCGATGGTCAGACAGAGCGGACTATATAGACTTTGGGGATATACTTGTGCATATGTACTAATTGTTTGTTGGCTGTGGGATCGTCCCTTGCTATTGATGGAGTTCTCCTACGATAATGGTTATCAGGAGATGTTTCAATTGACAACTTTTAGGCCTTATATGTAGGTTGTGTTGATCGCCAATCTATCTTACTAACTCCGCGAGAGCAGGATTTTTGGACCCCAGCTAGTCGAGAGGCTTCGGAGATGATCCAGTGGTTCAGGTCAGGATGAGACCAGCCCAGTGTAGACAGAAGTTTTATGCCGACCGTGGTTGTCACAGACTTGAGTTCGCAGTGGGAGATCATGTATTCCTACGGATTTTTCTGATGAATGGTGTGTTGAATTTTGGGGAGCTTAGTCCCGGAATTGTAGGTCCTTTTGAGATCCTTGAAGTGAGTTAGTACCGTTGCCTATAATACGACACTTCTGCCCAGATTTTGAGTATTCATCCCGTATTCCTTATGTTGATACTTGCAAATACCTTCATGACCTTTTTCATATGATTTAGCACCAGACCATTTAGCTTGGACGTGATCTTTTCGTTCACCGGCAGGCGATAGTGTTAAGAGACCGGCAGGTGGAGAAATTTCGGTCAAGGGTCTTGCCATCTGTGGAGGTTTCTTTGGCGTAGCCGTATAGTGAGGTGATCACTTGGGAGGTTGCGAATGAGATTGGGAGTTATGCACTCATCTCTTTGAAGGTATGCATAGTAAGAATTTTAAATTCGGGGACGAATTTTCTATAAGGGGGGATATTGTAACACCTTAGAATGCGATTAGTGTTAATTAAGCAATAATGCGGGTTTTTTGTAAAAAGTTAACCAATTTGGATTCCTCAAATTTTATAACATTTAATTAATAATTTATTATTAATTGTTTTGGGCTTGCACACACGTGTGCACGTTAATGTCAGGGTTTGTTTGTGCTAACCTAGTTAGTGACCATGACAACTTAATCCAAATCCTAATCCTTGCTTTGCTTTAAACCTTAAACCTTTGATTTTTGTGAGAGATATTTTCCTTCTGGGTTTTGGATTGGGAGGAGGTGGCAATGGTGAGTCAAGAGAGAGCCATGCTTGCATTAATGAAGAGTTAATACTTGGTGCACTCACCCTTATTCTCACATCTCTCTAGCTCGCTCACTCACTCTCATTCTCTCTCATCTTTTTCTTCCTCATCTTTTTCTTCATCTCATCTAGCTCTCAACTGAACACTTACTCTTTCACCACTAAAACTACACAAAACTTCACAAAAACATCACCAAATCACTTCATAAACCTTGTTTTGCCTCTTGGATGCCTTGGAGCTTGGAAAGCTAGGATCTTTGAGCTTGTGGGAGTAGGTAATGATCTCTTTCTGTTAAATAAGTCTTTTTAGTGTTGCGTAGCTTATTAGTTCCAGTTTAGAACGCGTAATGTTTAGTTTCGGGCAAATATTGTATTTTTAGTATAGATTTGTGTCTCAGATGATCTTCTATCAAACGAGATATTTGTTGGAAAAGTTCCCATCACAGTGACCTAGTGTAGTCACCTAGAAGCTACCCTCAAAACCTGATACCGTTCCCTTTGAAACAGGCTGCAGATTTATTGCTTCTGGCCGCAAATTGTGGCCAGACTGGTGAGTAGGGTCATGAGTTTTGGGGTAGGGGCTTTGGGGTTGTGTGTGGTCTTGTGGTATGTGCAACCTTTACAAATTGTTTGTGTAACAAAATCTGGAATCACTTTGCTTGTTTTCTAGTATTTTGATTACGCGCGTTACGTTATCCGATATGGTTCGTGTTCTTGTGTAGTTGTTGCTCTTGAGTTGGTTTTGTAGTGTCGCTGCGTACGTTAGCCACTAGACGAACACTTGAGAGTATGTTTGGAGTGATGCGTCGGTCAAACGTAGATTGTATGTGTTATTGGTCGATTACTAATATATACACTTGCTTTGATGTTTTGTGATTTTAGGATCGCAGGCGGGGACTTCGGACGCTGCGAAGAAGGGAAAGCGAGTGGTTGGCTTTACATAGCCAAGATCATCTATGAGTAGATTTAACATCTACAGGGGAATCACCCACATGGAGTTATGCGTCAGGGCTAGATATGATATGATATTAGCCGCATGTTTATATTGCACATATAGAGATTGTGCATAAACTTCATTGCATACTATTACTTGTTGTGCTTGCACTTGTACCATTGGACACCGCACTATTATTGACGGCTCATGTTGCACGAGCACTGATTGTATGCCACTCACACCGTCAATAATTGCCACGACATGCACAACACACATACATATGTGATATTGTATGGTTAGAAACATTGATTCATATTCTATTGTGCATATGACATATAGCATATCAGTATACCTACATGCTTACACATAAGCCTTGCCATGACTACATGCTAGCTACCCATATACCTATATGGTATTGTACCATTAGAGATAGGTATATACACATATGAGATATAGCTACATGTACATCTTACATACATACATATACCTGGAGGGTATTGTATCATTATTGACATGTATATACACATACCTAGCTGGATATAGCTACACACATACCTGGAGGGTATTACATCATTATTGATAGGTAGATGCACATATCTTGCTATACCGACATGGTTACGCATACCTGGCTATAGATACATGTTCACCTTTATATGATGTTGTATGGATTTTTTGGAGAAATTAGGAAGCACGTGTTATATTTAATAACTTGTTGCAGTTAAATAGCGGATTTCCTTTATATACTCATATTACTGTTTCATGTTGCATATATTATATTTCATGGATTTCGCATTGATATATGGATTTCATATGATGTTTCTGGATGTTTTATTCTTGTGTATATATATCAGTGGTACGGGACGCTGATATATATACATGTGTGTGTATATATATATATATATCAGTGGTATGGGATGCTGATATATATGTACACAATATATATATATATATATATATATATATATATATATATATATATATCAGTGGTATGGGACACTGTTATATATGTACACCTATAATAAATATATCATCATAATGATCTATTCAAATATACTTATTCATTATATATGTGGTCCAATTCAATGTCGGGCCGATAATATGGTCGATATTTGGGCCGACTCAATGGCCGAGCCGATATTATGGTCGAGATTAGGGGCCGATATTATGGTCGAGATTAGGGGCCGATATTATGGTCGAGATTAGGGGCCTATGCGCCCGATATGAGGGGCCTATGAGCCCGATGTGAGGGGCCTATGTGCCCGATTTGAGAATGACATGTTTTATTCCGTACTCCACATTTATTTGATATGCATTGCTTCATGTATTAGTAGTACGTGATAGTGTACCTTTCATGACTGTTGCATATATATATATATATATATATATATATATATATATATATATATTACCATTTATTGCTATCAGCTTGCATGTGATAGATTAGCGCAGTACGTGCATACTTGCGATTACCTGCATATGTTATTTACTATTCACGAGTTGGCAACTCACCCCCGTGTGCCACAGGGTTGTACAGGTTTTCCCTCAGAGCAGTCAGAGGCAGGACTTTCATCTATCGTATCATCTTTTGCAGCGGATACCGCTACGACTGACTGGGTACAGTTTTGCTATAGGTGGGTTTTGCGGTTATCCGATATTGCTCATTGTAAATTCGTTGTATCCAGTACTCTCTATCTACCATTTTCAAATATTGACTTAGAGACGAGTTGTGAGGACGATATTGTATATTATTTTGTGACTTGGAGATTTTCATGCTGTTACTTTATATCGTCTTTTTCTTCGCTACGGCGTCGTATATTTGCTTGTGGTGGTTGTTTTCCGCCTTTGCGCGTGGATTTGCTCTCGTTTGGGCACGCTTTACTTATATTTATGTTGTACCCTTTTTGGGGGCTTGTTTTAAAAAGGAGGTGCTGCCAAAATTTTAAAGAAAGTAAAAGTTGAACTTTAAAGAATCTGTATTTGCGATTTCAAAAGTTTTAACAATATTATTATCACTTACTACTTTTGATGGTTTAGATTGCTGGGTTTTTTGCTTATTTGAATTACGTTATGCCTGGAGACGTTACGTATTTTAAGGGCCGTCACGTGTTATATTTTTGGGTCATGACATAAGGGTCTGACGTTTACTACCACGTAGGCCCAAAATGAGATACTTTTAGACAAGCATACTGGACTGTACGGAGAATGTCACATATAGGCTTAGTAGAGGTTCGGTCAAGTTCTCTTGTCGCTCCTTCATCCGTAAAATAAAGCAAAACGGGCAACTATAGGTGAAAGTGAAGGTTCGGATTTCTACAGATACATGGGTAGCCGTTACATACGGCTAGTGCCACTGGCGTGCTTGTGGTTAAACTCACTGTCAGTGTATTGTCGAATCTTTAGAGTCCCACACAGAGGGTTTCCCGGTTCAAGCGAAACGGTGTAGTTTGCGTATTTCGGTATGCTCGGGTGTTCGATTGAACACGTGTATTTATACACGTGTTTTAATCGAACGGTTTAGTAGTACTAGCAGGTTTAAAAGACAGCAGGTTTTGATACTAGTATTATATTTCTTTCTTTTCGGTATTGGTATGTTTACATGAATACAATATTTATACGAATACATTATTTATACGAATACGTGTATTTGTATAAATTTGGGTATTTATGCTTTGATACAAATACATGTATTTTTTTCTAAATATGAATACGTGTATTTTGTATTTTCGGTACAAGTACGGTATTTGTATTTTGGTAGAAATATAGTATACGTATTTATTATAAATACGAGTTTTTGTATACTTGATTATATACATACAAGTATTAGTATGTGTATGTATATCATGGTGAGATGGGCACTCTCTCTTATTCTAACCTCTTCTAGTATTGTGTGGGCTTGTGACTTACACTAGTGAGTCACAACCCACTCACCCACTTTGTATTCTAGCTAGAAGAGATAAGAATTGAGAGTGTGTAGGATTTTATCATGGTTATGATATTTTTCTTGAGTTCCCATTCTCTTCATCTTTTTCTTTCTCATTTTCTCTACTTGAGTTTTGAGAAAGTATAGAGAGTATCTTGTTTTATAAACTACACCTTCCTAAGTATCTTATCCTAGAAAAACTTGATTTTTAGTTGTTTCGGTTGAAACTATCGCTTAAATCGGCATTCTTGGGTGGATGGTCTCGTGCTTCTTGTGGTGTTTTGTACTCTTGGATTAAGGATTTTTGGTATTGTTTGATTTTGGCCTAGATTTCTTATAGTGTTATCTTTGTATTCGGGCTTCACGGAATGTTTCGAAGTCGAGATTTTAGTATCGTTTATTCGCTTTGTGTTTGTATATGTGTTCCTAAACGTCAAATAATTGCTATATGTCGATTAGTAGGGATTGCACATATCTTGTATGTTGTGATTGCGGTTTGTGGATGTGAAGTATTGGATCATCGTGATTGAATAGCTCGGGGATGTGAGAAGAGTGTTCTTTTCTTTCATTCATGTATTTATAAAGTGATGTAATATTCTTTTGCGGGGCACATCTGGGTTGAGGTTGTAGCCACCATTGTATTATTCATTTACTTTTCTTGCACTTAGGATAGATCTAAGGTGGGGTGCATAAACTACCAGGTTCTTGAAGTGCCGAGTGGCACACTCATTTCATTGAGTGAGCTTGCTTCACTTCGGGGATTTGGCAGGTAATTTGCCGCACCCGTAGGGGTCTAGGGTGAGGGTTTTGGCTATTCATGACGATCGTGGAATTCGGTTTTCGCTAAAGGCAAAAAAGAAATACAGAAATCTTAGTATATCCAATATTTTCCTCTGTGTTACTTCTGTTGTGATCTGTGATCTGTGATGACTATTATTACGTGAGACAAATGACTATATATAGATTATATATAATAAACGTTGCTTATGTTTTGCACCCATGGTAGTCCAGCCCCCGCTCTGCCATTAGTAAAGTAACCTAACGGTGCATGACGGGGGCCCGTGGCGAATGTGGATGGCATAAGTATACGTTCTATTTTCGTTTCTTTCTGCAATGATAGGGTTAAATGATGGGACCACATTAATTTTGATTAGTGCAAAGAAAACAAACCAAAAGCTTAAATCTTTTGAACAATTTAAAAACCACGCGGTTTTCTTTAAATGCAGAGCCTAAACCGCTCCTTTTAAAAGCTATCGGGTTCCTTCGACTATATCAAGTTCATTACGTTCACGGTTTTCGCCATAACCAGCTGTAGCCCTCCGTCATTTCAGATGGGTATTCACTAGTATTCAAGCTATACATTTTGACCATCGCCAAGGTATATTGATTGTAGATCTATTTGAAACGGATGTAAAATTTATAAGAAAAAGGCTTGTAGGGTTCATAAGACTTGGCAGTAATCGATGAATAATTAAAAATGACTTCTCTTATCTTTTAATAGTTTAAAACTAGATCGATAGTGATGAATGTAAATTAAGTTTGTTGGAAGAAACTAGGGTTTCCCCACTATTAACTCTTGTCCTTGCATTGATCTCTATTCATGTCTAGCCCTTAACAAAACAAGTGTTAAACAGATCTCAAATCGTGGTCATGAATATCAATAAATTGGTAGCGCGCCCGATAAGTATGTTAACATTTGTTTTGCTAAAATTTATACATTTTAAAATGTATAAAGAAAGTTAAATAATTTTCTCATCCATTGATAAGAACCCTAGCAAGCTAGGAATTACTCGTTCATGGTTTGAGATTTAGAAGAAAGGTTAAAGAAAACGTGATTAAGATGCAGAAATTAAATGCAGATATTAAATGCAGGAATTGATTGCAAAAAAGACTAATAAAAATACTACCTTTATTAATCAACTATTGCATTTACAAATCCTTTGAAGGTAGGTTAAAAGAACCCTAGTTTTTTTGCTCTCGATCTCTATCTTATTGGAAGTAGATGACTAGCTGATGATCACTCGGATGTGTGAATCGCTTTGGACCTCTTGATCTCTTCAGATGATGATTTTTGAAGTAAAGCTCTCGCTCCCTTATATAGTTACAGAAACTAGAAACCCTAGATTTCATATAATAATATATGTAGATACGATCAAATCACCAAAATCTCACATCCAACGGCCCTAGATCCGCCGCGCTTCCGCCACAAATACTACTGTTCAGTAGAAAATAATGCACTTTTAACATGACAATTTTCTTACCTTTTTAATCATCTAAAGGTGTTTTTATAAATATAACACATATTAGAAGTTCATCTGCAAATTACCATTTACCTTGTGTTTATATATTAGAATCAACATTATGAAGGAAATTGTATGATTAATATTTTACGCATAATATTTTGTATCTCAAATATAACTAACATTGTTCATTGAAGATATTGTACAAGATTAGCTCAGGTCAGATATCAGGAATCAAGAATCTGCCGATAAAGTAAAGAAAGTCGAAGAATCAAATACTGACAGAGACTCAGAAAAGATATGAAGGTTCCAGACTGTTAGTTATATGTATGCCCTAGAGGCCATTACTGTACATATGATGTATATTGTAATGGATGCTTGGACATATATAGGGAGGACTTTCTTACCCGACATGATAGTATGCTATCTGGTTGTACTTTATCTTAACATGTACTCTGATTGTCTCTATGTTACATGTTGATAAAGCCCTTAGGATATGTACTCGACTACTGGGACTATGATGAGATCATACTAGTGGGGCAACGGTGGTCGATGAGTACATCATATAATTGTTCCTAGTCGAGGATGTATCAAGACAGGGCATCGATACACCAGAGTAGACTAGCGTATACGCATCTTGACCCATATGATGGGCGATAGATGATCCAATATCCATAGGAGTTTGGCATCAGGGATGGTGTATGGGTGCTCAGTGGAGACTGGGTACACTGGACGGACTCGCCGAGAACTCCCAGATGGTATTATACCTCACGTCAGATGGCAGTTCTCCGGTGACACTGGTACAGAGTAGTCTATTGACCCGAGATCGTCATAGAGTCTTGTGTGATTCCCACTGTGCTTTGATTTCCATCATACCACGTCCAAGAGGGCGAGCAAAAAGGTGGCTTTTGGGTACAGTCCCGAATCACATGGAGGCAATGAGTGATAGGAGGGGATTCGTCTCTCCCGGTATAGGGAGTTGATGTTGTGCTGTGTTCGATTGGCTATAACTGGAAATCCCGGGCCAGGGTTGCTCAGATTTAATGGTAAGTATTATCAGTAGTTTCTCGAACTGTTATAGACCTCATATCGACACGACTTATCAAGCTACTGGGGTCTGACGTTTACCACCCCTACGCGAGATATGCAACATATCAGACGACGAGACCGGACTGTACGGGAGTGTTACTGATTGGATTCGCAGGAGAATGTACAGGCTTGCTTGTTGATCTTCTGATCGCTCAATATGTGGGTGGCTGTTACATTTAGCTGACCGCTTGCAGCTTGTGGGTGTTTGATATGATCATCACCTACTGCCGGCGTATTGACGATTCTTTAGAGTCCTGCACAGAGGTTTCTTGACTCAGACAAAACGGAGTAGGAGCACATATGTGATATGTGCACGACCGAGGATAATGCGATATGAGATACCGTATTATATTCTCACGATATTTGATATCAGCCGGATCATCGGATCAAGTGTTGATTCGATGAATCGGTAAATGATATATTAGTCGGTTATATGCGATATAGCCGAATTGTCGGATTAAGTGTTGATTCGATAATTTAATGTATAATAATATATATGATATATTAAATTACATTAACTAATATTAGCTCACTAAAAGATTCTTTTTCTCACTCGGGTAATACATTGATATATATGCGATATATGTTAATTGTATTATTTTATTTTGTTACAATAAATATTATATATGTGATATATAATATTGTAACATGATATGATAACTAATGCAACATGTTTAGTGGAGATTAAACAAGGTTAGGGTTTGATTTAGGTTAGTACATTCATGAACTTTCTAGACGGTTTCTTTTTGTTTTGTGTTAGATATTTTAAAGTGACTCATCTTTAACTTAACCCAAACCCTAGCCCTAGTTAAATCTCTACAAAGGTTTGTTTAACCATAGTTGCAATATTCATCATTATTATCCTTTCATTATTCATCACAAAAGGATTACTATTCTTCTTCATCATCTTTGAGCTTCATGGAAAAAAGCTTTCTAGTTTTTTGTAAGTGATGATTATGTGTGAGAAAAAGATTATAAATGAGAGCTAAAATCCTACTTCATCATTCTCATCTATCCTTGCCCTTTAGATGAGAGTGTTCACTTCATTTAGTGAGTGAGAGCTTGTGTTAATGAAACTTCAAGGTAGATCATCTTTGTTATCGAAGATCAGAAGCAAGTTTGCATCTTTCTCTTCGTGGAGCCTCTCGAGAGTCCGGAACACGACGATCGCAGCGAAGGGACCTCAACACAGAGCTTAAGAAGTGAAGGACCGGATCTACAAAGGTTGTAATCCCTCTCACTTAGTGTTAAAGTGTTTAACATACTTGTTTTCGTCTAATCTCTAGTTTAAAGATCCGGTTTTGGGTTGTTCGCCACGGCTACATTTTAAATCGGGCATGGTTGATACCTCGTAGACTCTTGTGCGTGTGCCTGGCAACCCTACAGTGGTATCAGAGCCAAGTTAGAGCTTTAGACGAAGTCTAGGCGAAGTTTAAAGTCCGATCGAACTCCGAAAACACGATATACCCTAGTTTCTGGAAATTTTTTCAAAATGTGATTTTTTGTGAATTAAAAATACTCAAAAAATTCAGCAGGGTATTTTAGGAATTACTGTGAAATGTGACATCTTAATTCCTCTAAAGGAACGCGGAACCGCGGCAATACCTTGCTTGCGTGGCAGTTCCGCGGCGAAATAGTAGAATCAGGGTAAGGGTTTTGTATAGTAACTTCAGTACCAACTTCCTGATTCTTATGGGAATTTTTAATTCTACTCAAGTGTTGAGTTTTCTGGGTTGTATTGGGGACTCGTTGATTCGATCGAAAAGTTTAACTTCGTTTATAGTTTTTTCGGATAATTTTAGAAACTGTTAAAAAGTTTGAACGGATATCAATAACTCACTTCTTCACCTGTCGGAAAATTTTTCAAAAGTTGGATTTTTTTCTTGAGTTTGAAACTTCCGGAAAATCATGCAAGTAACGCGGTAGACCCTGTAGAAGAACACAAACCTTAACTCGATTATGTGACCGTCTTGAACTGCCTCTAAACCTTAGGGTTTGTGGCAGTACGGTGTGCCACATGTGAGGCGTTGGCTCGAACCTTCTACGGCTGGACCATTGGTACTGTGGCATGTGATGGATACTTTTTGAACTCCGCTCAAGTGTTGAGCTATCTAGGAAAACATGGATGTTTGATCATTCGATCGGAAAGTTTAACACTGTCTTTTTATCTGGAATGTGATACAATATTTGGAATCCACGGGTAGTTATGAGATAACTAATTTGAATGTTATAAATCTAGCGGTTCAGTCTCAGATGATCGGTTGCCACGGGATTTTGATGCGATCAAAAGTCCGTCGCAATCACGTAGCGTACGCGGATACTCGCCGGGTAAACTTAATAGACAGCCATGCCCCATAGCCCCGACCAAGTGAGTGTTGGAGAACCCCGTCGCTAAAAGCATCCGTTCGGGTGCTCGCGGCAGCGGTGTTCCGCCTTAGTGCATTTTGTCGACGGCATCCGGGGGTGTGGCCGTCTACTAAAGTTTGCGACGAGCATTCGATCAGGTTGTCGGGAATCTTGTTGAATTGCCCGACTTGATATTGAAAAGATTTTTCGATAAAGAGACTAAAATGCGGGGTTTATAATTGTTAGGCATGCGATGTCTAAGGAATTCATTTGGTTAGGCATGCGATGTCTAAGGAGGTTGTGGATTCCAAATGTTGTAGTTTTACACTTTCTTTTCTGTGACCGTAAGCGTAGTATGTGGTGTATCGCCGGCTTCGTTGCTATACATCAACGACAATCGGGATACGCATACTTGCTTACGTTGATGATATGAGATATTATGTGTTGCTGTGATATGTTATATTGGATCGTCGCGTTTGAATAGCCGGGGGTTTTATGTGAGATGAGAGTTTTTCTTTTTCATTCATGTAAAATTTATTGTATGTAATATTCTTTTATTGGGGCACTTCCGGGCTGAGGATGATGTCACCATTGTATATTATTTGCTTTTCCGCATTAGGTAGACCCAAGGCGGGGAACACAAGTAACCGGGTTCTAGGGTCCAGTAGGAGACCATCTCGAGAAGTCGAGACCGGGTCTCCTAAACCTAGAATTGGCAGTGTTGCTTGCCGCTCTCGTAGGGGTCTAAGGATGTGGGTTTGGCTATTCATCGCGACCGTGGAATCCTTGTTTTATACAGGCTTGTATTAAAAACACGAACGTCCTAGTATATCCAATATTTCATATATGTTCTTCTGCTGCAATGTTCTGTGATGAGATCATATTACTGCCTGAGACGAATGTTTATATTATATATATGAGATATATATTATATATTGTTGATTTCGTTTCATATCTGATGCTTGTGTAGCATAATTAAAATGGGACTTCATTAATGAGATTAATGAAATAAAAGAAACCTATGTAGAAACTTGTTTAAAAACTGGTAGCTCTAGTTCTTGCTTTGCATAGCGGTGTTCCTTGTACAACATCCAGCACCTTATTTGATAAGGAAAGAGCCGAGATCCATTCACCGGGAGTGACCATTTTAGTGAAACTAGCAGATGCTACAAACTCGGTTTGTCTTTTGATTGCTTCTATAGTTCTTGCTTTACACCGTGATATTTGTGAAATATTCTGCACCTTATTCGATGAGGAAAGAGCCGACAATCCCTTCACCAGGAGTGACCACTTTAGCAAAACTAGAAAATCCTAAAAAATACTCCATTTAAAATCACTCGATTCTACAACGATATCAAGTTCATTACGCAAAGGGTTTTCTTAAAAACCTGTCATAGCCCTCCGTTATTTCATATAAGTACTACTTAGTATTCGTGCTGCGGTAGTTTGGCCTTCGTCAAGGCGTAGTGTACGGTAGCTAACTAGTGCTTATCTGCTAGCATACGATGCGATTGGATTAGGGTATTCGTACGGCGTAGTTTGGCCGTCGTCAAGGGTCGTGCAGGTGGGTTTAATTCAATCAAGAAATGAACGGGTTAAACTTGACTAGCGGACTATGGGTAGTTTAGCCTTCGTCAAGGTCATAGGATGCTAGGGGTAAAATATTATTTGGAATTTCAAGTGTTGAAATTTGCAATAAGATTGCATACCTTATATGAGATAGTTGGATCCCGATACCCGCTGCGAGTAAGAGTTACTCATGGGAGAGTTTTACACATTACAATTAGCCAATCAAGTAGGTGTCTAGAAAGGTGTCAACGGGGTTACGCCCCTGGAAAAACGAGGCTTACTTTAATTAGGTCTATGCGAAAGCACAGGAAACCTCCCTCAAAGTACCGGCATTGGCCTGGCTGAAAGATTGGCGAACTTGTAGGGTGTAATTAATCCCGGCTAGTCTTTCCTTTTAGGGTTTGAAGGAAGATTTGACTAAAACAGTGGGATACATCCGGATTAGATAAATTGATAACCAATCTAATCTTATAAAAGCGCACGCTGAGTGTTTTCTTCTCTTTCTCTCCTGGTTGAGACGATATCACGCCTTAATCAAGATAATAATACGAATGTATTGACCGAACCCGCTTGTTATACTGTGCTAAGAAACGTTGGTCCCGCTCCAACTTATAATTGTTATAAGACAGAGCAAGAAATTAGGGATTACCAGAATTCCTGTGCCGCCCAAACGAAGAAAGTGCATGTTGATGCATCATCTTCGGGTGTGTTCATTACAGAGAACTGTTTCTCAGTATCCTTTACGTCCTGGGTTTGAGATACCGGATCATGATCCCACATATGAAATTTGTTACATGGGCTACAGATAGGTAGAGAACTGAGAACGGGTGATAAGTTTCATGAGATAGAAATGGTGCAAGTGTTGCAACCAAGTCTGTTGGTCACTATCACCCTGTATTACCAGAATACATTGATTCTGAACGAATGTTATTAGATACCGAACCTGATATACAACATCATATCAGTCTCTTTATTAGTAAAGAAAGGATATAATTCTGTATTGTTGGATAATGTTTTGAACATTTCCTATATCAAGAGTTGATCGGTTCAGGCACGTTATCTAAAAGAATTGACGTTCTAAATCAAACTACAGTTCTTAGTATACAGAACACACACAAGAGGAAGAGTTCAGAAATGAACGAATCCTTCTTGAGGCATTGTAGACTAGGTCATATTAATGCGACCCGACTAGCTGAAGTTACATATAGATGCATATTTAAATTAGTTTGAATTTACATCTTGTGAAACTTGTCGGTCATGTCACAGAGATAAGATGACCACAGCTCCGTTTATTAGAAACAGAGAAAGAGTTAGTGAACTCTTGGAATTGATACATGCTGATGTATGAAGGTCCCCTGTCTACACATGCCAAGACCGGTTCTTTGTACTTCATTAGATTCACTGATGATCTCTCAAGATTCAGACATATGTTCCTGTTGAAACACAAGTCCGAAGCTTTTGAGATATTCAATGAATATGAGTTAGAAGTAGAGAACAAAAAACGGGTATAAGTATTATGTCCTTTGATGAGATCAGGGAGGAGAATACTTGAGCACGGAATTCCTGGACTATTCTAAAGGAGAATGAGATTCTCTCTCAGCATTACTCCTCCGTATACACCATAGCAAGATGGTATATCGGGGAGGAGCAATATCACCCTATGTGATATGGTGTGCTCTATGATGAGTACTACTGAGTTTCCTATTTCTTTTTGGGAGTTGTGCACTTGAGAAGCTGCATACCTATTGAATATGGATTCAATAGTTTCCAACGAATCTCAACCTCTCCGCCGATCTAGCAGGGTTCCTCACCCACTGAGAGATACTTCGGTTTCTCTATGACAGTGGGAGCGAGGATTGCATCATGAGATGATGACTCAACTATTTTCGAGCTGGACATCAGGAATGGGACTCTGTAAGAATGCCTGGATGCTTAGCGATCTGAGATGGAATCCTTATACACCAACAAAGTATGGACTTTGGTTGCTTTATCTGAAGTGTTAAATCCCCATCAGGAGCAAGTATATCTTGAGAAGATTACTTGGTGTACATGGAAAAGTTGAGACTTTCAAAGCTATGCTTAAGTCCATCCAGATCCTATTTGCTATGGCTACATACCATGACTACGATTTCTGGCGGTTGGGTGTCATGACTGCTTTTCTAAATGATGTTTTAGAAGAGAGCGTCTATAAGTACACAGCCAGAGGGCTTCGTAGGCAGTGGGAGCAGCGGAAACGTATGAAAGATGATTTATGTAATAAATCAGGCATCGCGGAGTTGGAACATTTGTTTTGATGTGGTAGTCAAAGAGTTTGACTTCATCAAAATGGTAGATGAGCCTTGTATATATAAAAAGGTAGTAGGGAGTATGGTTGTGATCCTCGTAGAGTACGTGGATAACATACTCTTGATAGGGAAGGAGTTTTCTATGCTACGCTCGGTCAATCTCCGCTTATCACAAGGATTCTCCATATAGGATCAAGGTGATACCTCCTAAATCCTAGGTTTTGGATCTATGAGATAGATCTAATTGGATATTAGGATACTCACTAGTTGTAGTGAGATGGTATCAATCGATTCTGGGGAGAATCACTGGAATGGTTCCAGCGTGATAAGGACGACTGAATGTCAGTCGCAGGCATTGTCTTTACCCTCAGTGGAGGGACGGTATGTTGGAAGAGTTCCAAGCTAGATACCGTGACATACTAGACGATTAAAGGCAAGATACATCGTTACCAAAGATGCTGCCAAAGAGTCAGTCTTGATACATATAAGTTCATGAGATGAACTTCGTTCCTACCATTGTGTGACAATGGAGTTATGGCTTTTGCCAAGAAACCCCCCGTCCCATCAGATATCCAGATATAATTCTTAGGCAGTATCACCTGATCATGGAGATGGTTGATCTCTAGGGAGATCGAGGTTAGGAGAGTAGACACAGAGGACAACAGCGCGGATCCACTCACAAAGGCCTTTTTCCCAGTAGAGACTTTTATGGGATGGTTGAGTATGAGATACTTCAACCACAGCTAATTGTTGGGTATGCGATACCACAACAGATGGCCCTAGTGCAAATAGGAGATAGTTATTTATATGTATGCCCTAGAGGCCATTACTGTACATATGATGTATATTGTAATGGATGCTTGGACATATATAGGGAGGACTTTCTTGCCCGACATGATAGTATGCTATCTGGTTGTACTTTATCTTAACATGTACTCTGATTGTCTCTATGTTACATGTTGATAAAGCCCTTAGGATATGTGCTCGACTACTGGGGCTATGATGAGATCATACTAGTGGGGCCACAGTGGTCGACGAGTACATCCTATAACAGTTCCTAGCGTATACGCATCTTGACCCATATGATGGGCGATTGATGATCCCATATCCATTGGTGTTTGACATCAAGGATGGTGTATGGGTGCTCAGTGGAGACTGGGTACACTGGACGGACTCGCCGAGAACTCCCAGATGGTATTATACCTCACGTCTGATGGCAGTTCTCCGGTGACACTGGTACAGAGTAGTCTGCTGACCCGAGATCGTCATAGAGTCTTGTGTGATTCCCACTGTGCTTTGATTTCCATCATACCACGTCCAAGAGGGCATGCAAAAAGGTGGCTTTTGGGTACAGTCCCGAATCACATGGAGGCAATGAGCGATAGGAGGGGATTCGTCTCTCCCGGTATAGGGAGTTGATGTTGTGCTGTGTTCGATTGGCTATAACTGGAAATCCCTGGCCAGGGTTGCTGAGATTTACTGGTAAGTGTTATCAGTAGTTTCTCGAACTGTTATAGATCTCATATCGACACGACTTATTAAGCTACTGGGGTCTGACGTTTACCACCCCTAGGCGAGATATGCAATATATCAGACGACGAGACCGGACTGTACGGGAGTGTTACTGATTGGATTCACAGGAGAATGTACAGGCTTGCTTGTTGATCTTATGATCGCACAATATGTGGGTGGCTGTTACGTTTAGCTGACCGCTTGCAGCTTGTGGGTGTTTGATATGATCATCACCTACTGCCGACGTATTGACGATTCTTTAGAGTCCTACACAGAGGTTTCTTTCTTGACTCAGGCAAAACGGAGTAGGAGCACATATGTGATATTTGTAGGACCGAGGATAATGCGATATGAGATACCGTATTATATTCTCGCGATATTTGATATCAGCCGGATCATCGGATCAAGTGTTGATTCGATGAATCGGTAAATGATATATTAGTCGATTATATGCGATATAGCCGGATTGTCGGATCAAGTGTTGATTCGATAATTTAATGTATAATAATATATATGATATATTAAATTATATTAACTAATATTAGGTCACTAAAAGATTCTTTTTCTCACTCGGGTAATACATTGTTATATATGCGACATATGTTAATTGTATTATTTTATTTTGTTACAATAAATATTATATATGTGAGATTTAATATTGTAACATGATATGATAACTAATGCAACATGTTTAGTGGAGATTAAACAAGGTTTGGGTTTGATTTGGGTTAGTGCATTCATGAAGCTTCTAGAAGGTTTCTTTTTGTTTTGTGTTAGATATTTTAAAGTGACTCATCTTTAACTCAACCCAAACCCTAGCCCTAGTTAAATCTCTACAAAGGTTTGTTTAACCATAGTTGCATTATTCATCATTATTATCGTTTCATTATTCATCACAAAATGATTACTATTCTTCTTCTTCATCTTTGAGCTTCATGGAAAAAAGCTTTCTAGTTTTTTGTAAGTGATGATTATGTGTGAGAAAAAGATTATAAATGAGAGCTAAAATCCTACTTCATTATCCTCATCTATCCTTTCCCTTTAGATGAGAGTGTTCACTTCATTTAGTGAGTGAGAGCTTGTGTTAATGAAACTTCAAGGTAGATCATCTTTGTTATCGAAGATCGGAAGCAAGCTTGCATCTTTCTCTTCGTGGAGCCTCTTGAGAGTCCGGAACACGATGATCGTGGCGAAAGGACCTCAACACGGAACTTAAGAAGTGCAGGACCGGATCTACAAAGGTTGTAATCCCTCTCACTTAGTGTTAAAGTGTTTAACATACTTGTTTTCGCCTAATCTCTAGTTTAAAGATCCGGCTTTGGGTTGTTCTGCACGGCTAAATTTTAAATCAGGCATGGTTGATGCCTCGTAGACTCTTGTGCGTGTGCCTAGCAACCCTATACAAACATCAAATAAATACCCAAATACCAACAAGAGAATACTCCAGAAGAGTGAAGTCAAGATCTCACAAAATGGACGTGGAACCGCGGCCGAGTCAGGAAGAGTCACCGCGGATCCGTGGTCGATTCAAGGAGTCACGGTTCGAGAGTTTTCTGAAAGCTTCATCGTAACAAACTTAGTTTGTTGGGGATTTCTGTTACTGGCTTTATGGCTATAAAAAGGACCGAGGGCTACATAAAAAAGGACTAATGATCTAGATCTAAATCAAAAACATCCAATTTCTAAGAAATCATCATCCTAAATCCAAGATCAAATCCAATATCAAAAGGGGATCTAAGATCTAAGATCAAGAATCTTCGATCTTGATATCCAAGATCAAGAAATCCATCGAGAAATCAATCAAGCGATCAATCAAGCAAGTCTCCTTTACGCGAAGCCTATCACCGTCAACGAACAAGCGATCCAAGACAGGTCCACGATTCGAGGTGATCAAGTGACAAATAAACGGAACATCTACTTCTTCGCGGCAGAGATCGAGAGCAAATTCTTCTTCCTCTTGTAATCTAAACTTGAAGAATTGTATTATGAAGTTGAGTAATAAAGGTGATCATTAGTTTTAATTTCGCTTTCTTTTAATTTCCGCATTATGAATTCATTCTCTAATCTTTCTTTTATTTTCATGATGTGCGAGTAATTCTCCGTTTGATAGGATTTGAAGGATTAAGATAGATCAATGGGTATGAAAAATCTATACTCTTTTTAAGTTTTTTGATGTTTATAAACTTTAGCAAAAGAATCGTCAACATCCTTATCGGGCGAGACATCAATTTCTTGATAATCTCGACCACGATTTGAGATGAGATTGACGATCCTTTTGTTAAGGGCAAGTCAAGAATGGAGATCAATGAAAGGATAAGGGTCAATACAGAAGAAACCCTAGTTTCTTCCAAAGAACCATAATCCTCGTTCATCGCCATCAATCTAGTTTTAAATCTATCAATAGATAAGACGAGTAATCTTTATTAGTCATCCATGGCTACTAAATCCAATCAAATCCTACAAACCTTCTTCGTATAAATTTTCTTGATAATTCAATTAGATCTTGAACATTTTCTTGATTTTCTTGAAACTATTTTCTTGATTTTCTTGAAACTACTTCCTTGATTTTCTCTTTTTTATTTTCTTTCAACCGATCTAAAGAAAGAATCATAAAATTTTATGAATCCCAGAGGACGATCCGTACTCACTAAAGGTTCGCTACACGCGACACCGTTATTGATTGCGGTTACTAAAAATTCTAAACAAAACATCCTTTTCTTTTCTTTTACTCAAAGAAATTAAATCAATCAAATGACGCCGTTGCCGGGGATACGTGTGTAATTTTTTATTTCATGTTATTTAGGTTGAAATACCATTATTCAATAAAAAATATAAATCAAGAACGCATCTTGTGCTTAACGATTAGTGTATGAATTTTGCAAGGGGATCTGGATTCATTGTAGCAGAGAGATAAAGATTCAGGAACATTCATCAAGGCCAGAGGAGCAAGGGAAGCTACCGTACTAAAAATTGTTCAAAGAACCCTCAACTTGGCCCTAGAACCACGGCAAGAAGGCCATTCTCGCGGCGGAACCTCGGTGATATTGGTGACTCGGTGCTTCAATTCTCTTTGGTATATTTTTTATCTTCTTCTCTCTCCTCTGAAAAAGTCCAATAACAATTTTTATGCAGGATTCTTTGCATAAATTCACCGCTTAAAAAATTCTTGTTGCGTGTTTTGTTTTTGGGTTGTTTTTGCATATTGTAATACGAAAAATTAAGTGGCAAAGACTAAATTCAGATTAGGTGGGGATTTCATTACCCCTCCTAAGCCACACAAATCATAAAACTAGCATCCGCATCACCCTTCATTAATTAAAAAATATCTAGACTGAGACTCTAAGGACTGTCGTGCTCAATTAGGAACGAGGAAGGTCATGGGTAATCTACTGCTTGTCCGCATTTCTTTTGTGGCGTCTAGGCAAGTGTGTCTAAGGCAAGTGGTTACTTAATTTGGCCTGCTATTTACGGTGATTCATATAGCAGATACCTCCCACTTACTTGGCACTTACCTGGCCACAAGAGGGATAAAGAGGTAGTAGAAAATTGATCCTGCGATTTGTCTTCTGGAAGTCTAAGAGCGGTCTAATGACTTGACCTAGGTGACCTTAGAACTGAAAGGTTCCTAGGCACTCCCAAGAGGTCTCACAAGGCATCAACCATGCCAATTTGAAAAATTAGAGTGCCGAGAAACCCTAATACGGATCGTTGGCTAGAAGATTAGGCGAAAAAGAAACTAGTTAACTACTTTAACTAAGAGTACGGAAATACAACCTTTGTAGATCCGTTCCTCCACCTCCACGGCTCCGTGATGAAGTCCTCTCCGCTGTCCAAATGCAATCCCGGGCTCTAGCGTCGGCTTCATTGGAGAAGAAGCGGGCTAGGTCATCGACGACGATGCCGAAGATGATCTACGTCGAGGCATCGCTAGATCAAGCTCCAACTTCACCAAGTCAAGAAAACTTGTGAAGGAAACACACTCTACTACTTGGCAAGAGGTAGAGGATGAAGAAATAGGAGGTGGGTTCACTTTAGAATTAGATTTCTCACTCATTTCATCAAGTTGCCATTGATGGAGGCATGCTTTCTTCAAGTGAAGAAGATGAAGAAGAAGATGAATATTATGATAAGTATTTTTCAAAAAGGAAATAAAATGAATACTTATCATAATGTAACCATGGTCAAGTGTAGAGAATAGACTAGGGTTAAGTGGAATGGTTAGGGTTAAGCATGAGACAAAATGGTGACTTAGTCAAAGCTTCATGAAGCTTCAAATACAAACAAAGAAAGCCACCATTTCCCCTTTTTCTTTTCCAAAATAAAATAAATAAATAAATGAATAAGAAAATGAAAACCCTAACCATTACACAACCATGGTTTAATCTTTACACAAACCCTAGTTAGCATGTATCATCAAACATGATACAAACTTGTGTACAAAAGTATATCACATATACAATGTGCACAATCCAAGTGAGAAAATCCATTTAAAGTGAACCGATACTAGTTAATGCAAAGTAATATATCATATATATAATTATACATTAAATCATTAAATCAACACTTGATTTAATGATCCGGTCATATAGCATATAACCGACTAGTATCATCAGTAACAACTTATCGAAACAAAACTTGATCCGATAACCCGGCTATATCGCATATAACCGAGCAATGTCACATATCGCGAGAATCAAATACAGTATCACATACTGGTATCATTCTCGGTCCCGCACATATCTCATATGCGATCCTATTTCATTTCGCTTGAGCCAGGAAACCTCTGTGTAGGACTCTAAAGACTCGTCAATACGCCGGCAGCAGATGATGATCATATCAAGCACCCACAAGCCGCAAGCGGTCTGCTAAACGTAACGGCCACCCGGGTATTGAGCGATGAGAAGATCGACGAGCAAGCCCGCTCACACTCCTGTGAATCCAACCAGTAACACTTACCGTACAGTCCGGTCTGATCGTCTGATATGTCGCATATCTCGCCTAGGGGTGGTAAACGTCAGACCCCAATAGCTCGATAAGTCGTGTCGATATGAGGTCTATAACTGTTCGAGAAATTACTGGTAACACTTACCAGTAAATCTCAGCAACCCTGGTCAGGGATTTCCTGTTATAGCCAATCGAACACAGCGCAACATCAACCCCCTATACCGGGAGAGACGAATCCCCTCCTATCGCTCATTGCCTCCATATGACTCATGACTGTACCCAAAAACCACCGTTTTGCACGCCCTCTTGGACATGGTAAGATGGAAATCAAAGCACAGTGGGAACCACACAAGACTCTATGACGATCTCGGGTCAACAGACTACTCTGTACCAGTGTCACCAGAGAACTGCCATCTGACGTAAGGTATAATACCATCTGGGAGTTCTCGGCGAGTCCGTCCAGTGTACCCAGTCTCTACTGAGCACCCGTATATCATCTCTGATGTCAAACACCGATGGATATGGGATCATCCATCGCCCATCTGTATGGGTCGAGAAGGTACACGCTAGTCTACTCTGGTATATCGATGCCCCATCTCGATACACCCACGACTAGGGACTTTCAAGGATGTACTTATGGACTACCATGTCCCCACTAGTATGATCCACATCATAGTCCAGGTAGTCAAGTACACATCCTAAGGGCTTTACCAACATGTAATAGAGAGACAATCTGTGTACACGTTAAGGTAAAGAGCAACCAGATAGCATACTATCATGTCGAGCAAGAAGTCCTCCCTATATATGTCCCAGCATCCACTACAATATACATCCAATGTACAGTAATGGCCTCTAGGGCATACATATAACTAACAATCTCCCACTTGCACTAGGGCCATCTGTAGCAGTGGTTGTAGTATCTCATACTTAGCTATCCCATAAAAGTCTCTCTCTGGGAATAGGCCTTCATGAGTGGAACCGCCGTGTTGTCCTCTGAGTCTACTCTCCTAACCTCGATCCCTTAGAGATCAACCATTTCCATGATCAGATGATACTGCCTTAGAATAAGTCTGGATCACTGATGGGACCGGCGTTCCTTGGCATAAGCCACAACTCCATTGTCTCACAATGGTAGGAACGTAGTTCATCTCATGAACTAATATACACCCAAACATCCTCTTTGGTAGCATCTTAAGTAGCGATGTATCGTGCCTTTATCGTCTAGTATGCCACGGTATTTAGCTTGGAACTCTTCCAACATACCGTCCATTTACTGAGGGTAAAGACAATGCCTGCAACTGACATTCAGTCGTCTTTATCACCCTGGAACCCTTACAGTGATTCTCCCCAGAATCGTTTGATATTATCTCACTACAACTAGTGAGAATCCTAACATCCAATTAAATCTATCTCATAGATCCAAAACTCAGGATTTAGGAGGTATCATTTTGATCCTACACGGAGAATCTTTGTGATAAACGGGGATTGATTGAGCATAGCATAAGAAACTCCTTTCTTATCAAGAGTATGTCATCCACGTACTCTACGAGGATCACCACCATACTCCCTACTACCTTTTTTGTTTATACAAGGTTCATCTACCATTTTGATGATGTCAAACTCTTTGACTAACACATCAAAACAGACGTTCCAACTCCGCGATGCCTGCTTTATCGTATAAAGCATCTTGCACACGTTTCCGCTGCTCCCACTGTCTACGAGGCCCTCTGGCTGTGTACTTATAGACGCTCTCTTCCAAAACATCATTTAGAAAAGCAGTCATGACACCCAACTACCAGATATCGTAGTCATGGTATGTAGCCATAACAAGTAGGATCTGGATGGACTTAAGCATAGGTACTGGAAAAAGTTTCATCATTATCCATGCCTGGTTGATGATGAAAACCTTTAACAAGTCTAGCTTTGAAAGTCTCAACTTTTCCATCTACACCAAGTAATCTTCTCAAGATATACTTGCTCCTGATGGGGATTTAACCCTTCAGATATAGCAACTAAAGTCCATACTTTGATGGTGTACATGGATTCCATCTCAGATCACTAAGCATCCAGCCATTCTTACAGAGTCTTACTCCTGATGGCCAGCTCGAAGCTAGTTGGGTCATCATCTCATGATGCAATCCTCGCCCCCACTGTCATAGAGAAACAGAAGTATCTCTCAGGTGGGTAAGGAACCCTACTAGATCGGCGGAGAGGCTGAGGTTCGTTGGTATCTACTGAATCTTTTGGTTGTACCAAATCATTTGCTGTAGTTTGTATAGCTGGAACATTTCCAGTTCTACATAACAGACCTTGCCTCGAGCTTGTCCGGATTATGCTTTCAGACATAGCCCGGACAACCCCAAATCTTAACTAACTTAAGATATGGGCTCTTCCCTTTCCATATCACATATGAAGTGGTAGGCACTGATTTGATTCGAACCCTATTCAATAGGTATGCAGCTTCATAAGTGCATAACCCCCAAAACGGAAATAGGTAACTCAGAAGTACTCATCATAGAGCACACCTTATCATATAGGGTGTGATTGCTCCGCCCCGATATACCATCGTGCTATGGTGTATACGGAGGACTAATGTTGAGAGAGAATCTCGTTCTCCTTTAGAATAGACCAGGATTTCCGTGCTCAAGTATTCTCCTCCTCGATCTCATCAAAGGACATAATACTTGTACCCGTATTTTGGTTTTCTACTTCTAACTTATATTCTGTGAATATCTCAAAAGGTTCGGACTTGTGTTTCAACAGGAACATATGACTGAATCTTGAGAGATTATCAGAGAATGTAATGAAGTACAAAGAACCGGTCTTGGCATGTGTAGACAGGAGACCTTATATACATCATCATGTATCAGTCCCAAGAGTTCATTAACTCTTTCTCTGTTTCCAATAAACAGGGCTATGGTCATCTTATCTTTATGACATGACTGGAGAGTTTCACAAGATGTAAATTCAAACTAATTTAAATATGCATCTTTATGTAACTCTAACTAGTCGGGTCACATTGATCTGACCTAGTCTACAATACCTCAAGAAGAATTCGTTCATTTCTGAACTCTTCCTCTTGTGTGTGTTCCATATACTAAGAACTGTAGTTTGATTTAGAACATCAACGCTTTTAGATAACGTGCCTGATCCGATCAACTTTTGATATAAGAAATTTTCAAAACATTATCCAGCAATACAAAATTTTATCATTTCTTTACTTATAAAGAGACTGATATGATTTTGTATATCAGGTTCGGTATCTAATAACATTCGTTCAGAATCAATGTATTGATAATACAGGGTGACAGTGACCAACAGACTTGGCTGCAACACTTGCCCCATTTTCTGCCTCATGAAACTTATCACCCGTTCTCAGTTTTCTACCTTCCTGTAGCCCTATGTAACAGATTACATATCTGGGATCCTGATCCGGTATCATATACCAAGGACGCGGAGGATACTGAGAAACAGTTCTGTATAATGAACACACCCGAAGATGATGCATCTCATGCACTTTCTTCATTTGGGCGGCACGGGAATTCTGGTAATCCCTAATTTCCTGCTCTGTCTTATAACAATTATAAGTTGGAGCGGGACCAACGTTCCCCAGCTCAGTAAAACAAGCGGGTTCGGTCAATAATCTGTATTATTATCTTGATTAAGGCGTGATATGATCGCTACCTGGAGAGAGAGAGAAGAAAACACTCAGCGTGCGCTCTTGCAAGAATAGATTGGTTATTATTTTATCTAATCAGGATGGCTCCCACTGCTTTTTATCAAATCTTCCTTCAAACCCTAAAAGGAAAGACTAGCCGGGATTAATTACACACTACAAGTTCGCCAATCTTTCAGCCAGGCTAGTGTCGGTACTTTGAGGGAGGTCCCCCGTGCTTTCGCACGAACCTAATTAATGTAAACCTCGTTTTCCCAGAGGCGTAACCTCGTTGACACCTTTCTAGACACCTACTTGATTGGCTAATTGTAATGTGTAAAACTCTCCCAGGAGTAACTCTTACTCGCAGCGGGTATCAGGATCCAACTATCTCATAGAAGTTATGCAATCTCATTGCAAATTTCAACACTTGAAATTCCCGATAATTTTGCCCCTAGCGTCCTATGACCTTGACGCAGGCCAACAAACCATAGTGCGCTAGTCAAGTTCAACCCGTCATTTCCTGATTGAATTAAACCAACCTGCACGACCCTTCACGCAGGCCAACAAAGTCGCACGACTACCCTAATCCAATCACATCATATGCTTATGCAGATAAGCACCAGTTAGCTACCGCACACTACGCCTTGACGCAGGCCAACAGATGTAGCACGAATACTAACTACTACTTATCTGAAATGACGGAGGGCTACGACAGGTTTTTCTGAAAACCTATTGCGTAATGAACTTGATATCGTTGTAGAATCAAATGATTTTGAAATGGAGTGCTTTTGAGGCTTTTCTAGTTTTGCTAAAGGAGTCACTCCCGGTAAAGGGATCGTCGGTCCGTTCCTCATCGAATGAGGTGCGGGATATATCATATATATCACTGTGCAAAGCAGAACTCTTAAAAGCAATCAAAAGACAAACCGAGTGTGTAGCATCTGCCAGTTATTGCTAAAGGAGTCACTCCCGGTGAAGGGATCTCGGTCCTTTCCTCATCGAATAAGGTGCAGGATATATCGCATATACCGCTGTGCAAAGCAAGAACTGTAGCTACCTGTTTTATTTTGAAATTCGATTCTACAATATCTTAGGTTTCTTTTATTTCATTAATCATATTAATGAAGTCCCATCATTTAAATACCTAAACATCACAGATAAATACGACGTACACTTATGCCATCCGCATTCGCTTCGATGTCCCCTCGTGCACCGTTAGGTTAGGTAACTAACGGCAGAGCGGGGCAGGGCTAGCGCGGGTGTAAAACATAAGTAACGTCTATATAATATATCATATATACTATATACTGTATCTATCACAGAACATCACATGATCACATCACAGATATCGCAGCAGAAGAAACATATGAAATATTGGATATACTAGGACGTCCGTGTTTTCAATACGAGCCAGTATAAAACACGGATTCCACGGTCGTGATGAATAGCCAAACCCACACCCTAGACACCTACGAGAGCGGCAAGCAACCCTACCAATTCTAGGGTTAGGAGACCCGGACTCGACTCCTCGAGTTGGTCTCCTACTGGACTCTAGAACCCGGTTACTTGTGCCCTCCTCCTTGGGTCTATCCTAGTGCGGAAAAGTAAATAATATACAAATGGTGACAACATCCGCAACTTGGAAGTGCCCCAATAAAAGAATATTACATACAAGTTTTTACATGAATGAAAATGAAAAAACTCTCATCTCACATAAAAACCCCCGGCTATTCAAAGACGACGATCCAATATAACATATCCAGCAACACATAACATCACATGTCATCAACGTAAGTAAATATGCACATCCCAATTGTCGTTGACATATAGCAACGAAACCGGCGATATCACATATTACGCTTACGGTCACAGAAAAGAAAGTGTAAAACTACAACAGTTGGAATCCGCAATCACCTCAGACATCGCATGCCTGACCAAATGAATTACTTAGACATCGCATGCCTAACAATTATAAACCCCGCATTTTAGTCTCATTATCAAAAACACTTTTCAATATCAAGTCGGGCAATTCAACAAGATTCCCGACATTTTGATCGAATGCTCGTCGTAAACTTTAGTAGGCGGCCGCACCCCCGACGCCGTCGACGAAGTGCACCAAGGCGGAACATCGCTACCGCGAGCACCCAAACGGATGCTTTCGGCGACGGGGATCTCCTACAGTCACTTGGTCGGGGCTATGGGGTGAGGCTGTCTATTAAGTTTACCCGGCGAGTATCCGCGTACGCTACGTGATTGCGATAGACTTTTGATCACATCAAAACTCCGTGGCAACCGATCAAGTGAGACTAAACTGCTATGTTTATAACATTCATTCAGTTATCTCATAACTGCTTGTGAATTCCAATTGTTGTATCACATTCCAGATAAACAGAAAATGTTAAACTTTCCGATGGAACAGTCGAACACCCAAGTTTTCCCGATACAGCTCAACACATGAAATAAGTCTAAAAACATTCAGTTCATGCCTCAGTACCAACGGTCCAGCCGTAGAAGGGTCAAGCCAATGCCTCACATGTGGCACGCCGTACTGCCCCAAACCCGTAGGTTCAAAGGGCAGTTTAAGACGGTCACATAATCGAGTTAAGGTTTGTTGTCTTCTAGAGGGTCCATCGCGTTACTTGCACTACTTAGAGCGTCGTTAAACTACGGAAAAATCCAACATTTGGAAATTTCCCGACAGGGGAAAAATTGGGTATTTTTATCCGGTCGAACTTTTTAACATATTCTAAAGTCATCCGGAAAAACTCAAAGACGAAATTTGATAATCCGATCGAAACATCGAAGCTCTAAAACAATCCAGAAAATTCAACTCTTGAATAAATATTAAAAATACCCATAAAACTCAGCTTCTGAAATAATGAATTACTGTGCAAAGGAGGAGGGCTGACGTCATCATTAGGCCGCGGAACCGCCGCAGAAGCCATGCTTCTGCCACGGTTCCGCCGCACAAAATACTGTTCATTGGAAAAAATTTGCACCGTAATTCTTATAATTCCCTGCTGAATTTTTTACGCATTTTTAATATGGAAAAATCCCAGATTTTAGAAAAATTCCAGAGAGCATATTGTGTTAGGGTTTCGATGTGTATTCGGGTTTCAAACGTCGTCTAGACTTCGCCTAAGGCTCTAGCTAGGCTCTGATACCAATGAAAGGTTCCTAGGCACTCCCAAAAGGTCTCACAAGGCATCAACCATGCCAATTTGAAAAATTAGAGTGCCGAGAAATCCTAATACGGATCGTTGGCTAGAAGTTTAGGCGAAAAAGAAACTAGTTAACTACTTTAACTAAGAGTACGGAAATACAACCTTTGTAGATCCGTTCCTCCACCTCCACGGCTCCGTGATGAAGTCCTCTCCGCTGTCCAAATGCAATCCCGGGATCTAGCATCGGCTTCATCGGAGAAGAAGCGGGCTAGGTCATCGACGACGATGCCGAAGATGATCTACGTCGAGGCATCGCTAGATCAAGCTCCAACTTCACCAAGTCAAGAAAACTTGTGAAGGAAACACACTCTACTACTTGGCAAGAGGTAGAGGATGAAGAAATAGGAGGTGGGTTCACTTTAGAATTGGATTTCTCACTCATTTCATCAAGTTGCCATTGATGGAGGCATGCTTTCTTCAAGTGAAGAAGATGAAGAAGAAGATGAATATTATGATAAGTATTTTTCAAAAAGGAAATAAAATGAATACTTATTATAATATAACCATGGTCAAGTGTAGAGAATAGACTAGGGTTAAGTGGAATGGTTAGGGTTAAGCATGAGACAAAATGGTGACTTAGTCAAAGCTTCATGAAGCTTCAAATACAAACAAAGAAAGCCACCATTTCCCCTTTTTCTTTTCCAAAATAAAATAAATAAATAAATGAATAAGAAAATGAAAACCCTAACCATTACACAACCATGGTTTAATCTTTACACAAACCCTAGTTAGCATGTATCATCAAACATGATACAAACTTGTGTACAAAAGTATATCACATATACAATGTGCACAATCCAAGTGAGAAAATCCATTTAAAGTGAACCGATACTAGTTAATGCAAAGTAATATATCATATATATAATTATACATTAAATCATTAAATCAACACTTGATTTAATGATCCGGTCATATAGCATATAACCGACTAGTATCATCTGTAACAACTTATCGAAACAAAACTTGATCCGATAACCCGGCTATATCGCATATAACCGAGCAATGTCACATATCGCGAGAATCAAATACAGTATCACATACTGGTATCATTCTCGGTCCCGCACATATCTCATATGCGCTCCTATTTCGTTTCGCTTGAGCCAGGAAACCTCTGTGTAGGACTCTAAAGACTCGTCAATACGCCGGCAGCAGATGATGATCATATCAAGCACCCACAAGCCGCAAGCGGTCTGCTAAACGTAACGGCCACCCGGGTATTGAGCGATGAGAAGATCGACGAGCAAGCCCGCTCACACTCCTGTGAATCCAACCAGTAACACTTACCGTACAGTCCGGTCTGATCGTCTGATATGTCGCATATCTCGCCTAGGGGTGGTAAACGTCAGACCCCAATAGCTCGATAAGTCGTGTCGATATGAGGTCTATAACTGTTCGAGAAACTACTGGTAACACTTACCAGTAAATCTCTGCAACCCTGGCCAGGGATTTCCGGTTATAGCCAATCGAACACAGCGCAACATCAACCCCCTATACCGGGAGAGACGAATCCCCTCCTATCGCTTATTGCCTCCATGTGACTCGGGACTGTACCCAAAAACCACCGTTTTGCACGCCCTCTTGGACGTGGTAAGATGGAAATCAAAGCACAGTGGGAACCACACAAGACTCTATGACGATCTCGGGTCAACAGACTACTTTGTACCAGTGTCACCAGAGAACTGCCATCTGACGTAAGGTATAATACCATCTGGGAGTTCTCGGCGAGTCCGTCCAGTGTACCCAGTCTCTACTGAGCACCCGTATATCATCTCTGATGTCAAACACCGATGGATATGGGATCATCCATCGCCCATCTGTATGGGTCGAGAAGGTACACGCTAGTCTACTCTGGTATATCGATGCCCCATCTCGATACACCCACGACTAGGGACTTTCAAGGATGTACTTATGGACTACCATGTCCCCACTAGTATGATCCGCATCATAGTCCAGGTAGTCAAGTGCACATCCTAAGGGCTTTACCAACATGTAATAGAGAGACAATCTGTGTACACGTTAAGGTAAAGAGCAACCAGATAGCATACTATCATGTCGAGCAAGAAAGTCCTCCCTATATATGTCCCAGCATCCACTACAATATACATCTAATGTACAGTAATGGCCTCTAGGGCATACATATAACTAACAAGATCTAGGGTTGATTTTTCATTTTTGTGACTTGTCTAAAATCTGAATTTTTTTTAAAACACAAACCTTTCTTTTTACGTAATTCTCATAAACGCTGCTACTTGCGCTAAACTTAGTGCATGCTCCGATGGACATGGGATTCTAGTGCCTGTCTTGTCTACATTTCTTCTATCGACTCCGAAGTCCGTACTTCTACTTCTTATTTTTCCTCACCACTTACCACAACTACCGAGATGGACGGTTATCCATCAAATTTCAATAACACCACTCTGTCATCACCCGCAGGTGTGCAGAATCCACCGCGCATCTTTCTCCAAGAGAGATTCTACCCTATACGTGGTCCCCTTCCTACTATTCTTTCTATCCCACCAGCCAATGGGGATAATTTTGAAATCAAACCATACTTTATCAATTTTTTGCCTAAATTTCATGGTCTAGAGTCTGAAGACGCGTACGTTTTCATCACCAAATTCGAAAGCGTATGTGCTATGATGGGCACTTCACAAAAAGTGATGGGCACTTCACAACTTTCTGTGGATTCTATGCGTTTACGTCTTCTCCAGTTTAGTTTATGCGTTTAGCCGAAAAGTGGCTTTATAACACAACTGCACACTCTATTTCCAATTGGGATGAATTCGTTATAGCATTCCTTAAGAAATTTTATCCCAATCATAAGATCGCCTGTGTTCGAAGCGAAATCAACCAGTTTACCCAGTTTCTAAATGAACCATTTTGGAAACGCTTTGAACGGTTTAAGGATCTGCTTGTCCAATGTCCTCATAATGGAATCCATAAATAGGATCTGTACCGAATTATATGTGAGGGCATTAATCTAACGACAAAACAGATGCTTGAAACCATGTGTCAAGGAAATTTCATGTTTAAAGACGATGGTGAAGCATGGAAATTCTTTGAAGATTTTGCTGAAAACACTTTGCAATGGGAAAGCGTTAGACGACCATCATCTAGGAGAGTTATCTATCAACTCGATGTTTCCATCGCAGTAAAAGCCAAAATAGCAGCAGTGCAAAAGAAACTCGAAGCTATGGAAAAAAAATTTATTAGCCTCCCTAAACAAGGTGACGCTCCCTAAAACCGTGTGTGGATGCTGTTCCGATTCATTACATCTGACGGAAGAATGTCCTATGAATTCTCCGTTTCAAGGTCAAGAACGCACTAATGCTGCTTTTTAGCAACGACCTATAAACGATCCTTATTCTTCCACATAAAATCAAGGTTGGAGGAATCACCCTAATTTTTCTTAGAACCAACACCAAACCCAAACTCAAAATGCGGTTCCAAACCAAAATAATTATCAAAAGGTTTCTCCACAGCAACAGCAATCACCACAGAGTCTTTCAACCACAAACTTTTTAAAATCTGGCCAACAATTCTGCACTTTATAATAATTCTTTCCAAACGACCGGTACCGAAAACTCCTCTGCACATGAACGAACCATAGATTTCTTTATAAAACATTCCATGCAAATGTCGGCTAATATAAAGTCTCCTATCGAAACAATAAAGAAGGACTCCGCGTCCTACGGTGAGAGTATAAAATCGATAGAAGCATAAATTGCACAGTTAAATGCCGCGATGAGTGCTAGAGAGAAAGGGAAACTTCCATCTCAACCCCTACCGAGTCCTGGCCACTCACAACATCATAATATGAAAGCCATTACCATGTTGAGATTAGGAAGAGTGCTGAACAACCAAGTCGGTGAACAGGTTGATAATGAGGAATCAATCAATGATACCAGGCTTCCACTTATAACCCTATTTCATTTAATCTACCATTTTCTTCCGAGCTTATTCTCCGTTTTCCCCTAGGCTCGAACCCTCCGCCCATCTCCTTGAGTCAACCTAACACGATCCCCAACCAATTCTGGGATCTGTTCTACCCCCTCGATCTTCTCCAATATTGGACCCAACTCTTATTGATAAAGCTCCTTATCCAAATAGGTTAAGGGGAAACAAACCAAGTCCACAAATGGAGAAAATTATGAAAATGTTTAAACAGGTTAACATAAATATCCCTCTCCTAGATTCTATACAATAAGTTCCGTCTTATGCGAAAATACTTAAAGACTTGTGCACTAGGAAGAGAAAAACTCAAGTGCCCAAAAAAGGTGTTCATGATGAGTAATGTAAGCACAGCTTTTACCCAGCAATTACCTAAGAAACATAAGGACCCCGGCTGTCCTACAATCTCTATTTCTATTGGGGTAAAAAATATCATTCGTGCTCTACTTGACCTTGGCGCCTAGTGCTAACTTTCTTCCTTACTCTGTTTATGAGTAGTTAGGTATTGGAGAGTTGAAACCTGCCCACTGCACTCTCCAGATGGCAGATCGATCTATCATCCAACCTATGGATGAGCTTGAGGATGTGTTGATAAAAGTTGGGAAAATTATATTCCATGTGGACTTTATTGTTCTAGATACACAACATGTAGCGAACCCACGAAATCAAATTCCGGTGATTCTCAGCCGACCCTTCTTAGCCACTTCCAATGCTGTCATTAATTATCGTAACGGTTCTATGAACTTATCCTTCGGGAAGATGACAATTAAGCTTAACATCTACAAGCAAGGAAGTCAACCATCTGAACCTTCTGCTTATCTAATTGATGCCTCTTCTGTCAACGAGATAGCTTCCGACAGCAGCGAGGTTGAGGAATTTTTCTATAATGATCTCGACGACACCAGTACATCATTGTTTTATTTAGCAAATTATTATAGTGAGGATACATTTGACGAGTCCACCCTTGAGTTCGAACCTTTTGACTCATCGCAAAAGTCAGTAGCACTTTCCGAGTCAATATCCTACGCAACTTATGAACTTCTTAGGGAGTTCGAGTATCATTCTTTTACCCCACCTTCTATCATCTCTCCGCCGAAATTAGATCTCAAACTACTACTTTCTCATCTTAAATATGCATATTTAGGTGAGAATGAGTCTTTTCCCCTGATCATATCCGCTTCTCTAGTTTTAGAGCAAGAGAACGCTCTTTTGATGGTCTTGAGATTAAATCGGCAAGCATTCGGTTGGACAATGGCAGACATTAAAGGGATTAGTCCCTTGATCGTTGAACATCATATACATTTGATGGATGAAACCAAACCAACCAGAGACCCACAAAGACGGTTAAATCCAGTCATGAAGGAGACGGTAAAGAAAGAAATCGTCAAGTACCTAGATAGTGGTATAATTTACCCAATATCTGATAGCCAATGGGTAAGTCATATTCATGTATTCCCTAAAAAGTCTGGCAACACTGTCATAACTAATGAGGCTAATGAGTTGATCCAAACACGCACCCAAACTGGGTGCCGTGTATATATTGATTATAGGAAACTCAATGCCGCAACGAAAAAAGATCACTTCTCTCTACCTTTCATTGACCAGATGTTGTAACGATTAGCTGGACAAGAATATTATTGTTTCTTGGACGGTTACTCTGGCTATAACCAGGTCCCCATCACCAAAAAGGATCAAGATAAAACAATATTTACTTGTTCTTTCGGTACCTTTGCTTATAAACGCATGCCCTTTGGGTTATGCAACGCTCCCGCTACATTTCAGCGGTGTATGATAGGAATATTCTCAGACACGATCGAGAATTTTCTATAGATATTTATGGACGATTTCTCTATATTTGGGGACTTCTTTGAGGATTGCCTATGTAATCTTGACGCGGTTCTTACCCGCTGTAAGGATAAGAACTTAACATTGAATTGGGGAAAATACCATTTTATGGTCTAAGAAGGTATCGTGCTTCGACATGTCATTTCACAAAAAACCATTGAGGTAGACAGAGCTAAAATAGATTTCGTCCATAAGCTTCCTCATCCTAAATACGTCAAAGATATACGATCCTTCCTTGGTCATGCTGGATTTTATGGGAGATTCATTAAGGATTTTAGCAAAATTGCTAGACCCTTAACTCTTCTCTTGGCCAAGGGTACAACATTTCACTTCGATTTGGATTGTGAGGCTGCTTTTGAATTGCTTAAAAGATCTCTCACTACAGCCGCCGTTCTATCATCTCTTGATTGGAACCACCCGTTCGAGCTTATGTGTGATGCATCAGATTTTGCTATTGGTGCAATCTTAGGACAACACATTGATAATATGCCACATGCAATTTATTATGCAAGTATGATCTTGAATGATGCCCAAATTAATTATACAACTACCGAGAAAGAACTCTTGGCAGTCGTATTTGCATTAGAAAAATTCAAGCCTTACTTGATTGGCTCACCGATAGTAGTTTACACCAATCACTCCGCCCTAAAACATCTTTTATCGAAGAAGGATGCTAAGACCAGGTTAATACATTGGATCCTGTTATTACAAGAATTTGATCTTGTCATACGAGGTAAGAGTAGATGTGAAAATGTAGTAGCCGATCATCTTTCACGCATCTTTTCTTCACCTACTGTGACCTTTCCAATAAACGACTCTTTCCTTGACGAACAGCTCTTGACAGTATCCTACAAATCTTGCTCCGTGGATATTGTGAATTATCTAGCAACGGGACTTATTCCTAGCGAATGGTCTAAACAAGACAATCTTCGATTTCTATCCTGAGTAAAGCACTTTTACTGGCATGAACCTTATTTGTTTAAGTATTGTCGGGACCAAATCATTCGCAGATGTGTCCCTAATGATGAATTCAAGAGTGTATTCTCTTTCTGTCATAATCAAGCATGTGGTGGTCACTTTGGTCCACGTAAAACAGCAAAGAAAGTTTTGCAATATGGTTTTTACTGGCCTACATTATTTAATGATGCATATGATCATTGCAAAACTTGTCCACAGTGTCAACACACGGGTCAAATTTCTCGAAAAAATGAGATGCCACTCTAACCTATCTTGGTTGTGGAAATTTTTGACGTTTGGGGTATTGATTTTATGGGCCCTTTTCTCAACTCTTTTAGGAATTTATATATCTTGTTAGCGGTTGATTACGTCTCAAAATGGGTAGAAGCGATACCGTGTCGCATTAATGACAATAAGGTTGTTATTAAGTTCCTTAAAGAAAATATCTTTTCGCTATTCGGACACCCTCACGCTGTAATTAGCGACAACGGGACGGATTTCTGTAATCGGTCTTTCGAGATTTTGATGTGGAAATATTCAATCAACCACAAGCTTTCTACGCCTTATCATCCCCAAACGAGCGGGCAAGCTGAGATTTCCAATAGGCACAAAAATAAATTTTGGAGAAGACAGTTTCTAAAAACCGTAAAGATTGGTCAACTAAATTGACGGATGCACTTTGGGCATTTCGTACCACTTATTAGACTGATCTTGGTATGTCTCCTTACCGTCTAGTGTTCGGAAAGGCTTGCCACCTTCCTGTCGAGATTGAACATAAAGCAATATGGGCTATTAAAGAGCTTAACTTCGATTTCAATCAAGCCTGCAACTTTCGGAAACTGCAATTAAATGAGCTAAGCGAACTCCACGATGAATCTTACGATAATGCGGTTATAATAAAGAACCGGACTAAAGTGTTTCACAATAAAAATATTTTTAGAAAAACTTTTACCTCGGGAAACAAGTCCTTCTTTACGATTCCCGTCTCCATCTTCATGCGGGTAAGCTAAAATCTTGTTGGAAAGGACCATTTGTGGTGCGGTATGCATACTCGCACGGGGCAGTTGAAGTTGAAAATATTAAAAACGGTTATATTTTTAAAGTGAATGGGCATAGATTAAAACCGTATTTTTCCACATACCCCACGGAGGAGCTCCTGTTTTTACAGGAGCCATTTTATCATAACTAAATTTCCTCCACCTCACCCCCATATCGATAATATCGTCTCATCCTAAGAATGGAGGTGAGTAATCAAAAAATAAGTTTGGGGGAGAATTTCACTTTCATTATTTCTTGTCCCCGTTAATAACCTTTTTCCTCCTAAGTCTACAGGTTTTGAGATTTAAAAGATGACAACATTGAGGACACTGCTGTTAACAGTTTTGGAAGAGCTTTGTGCTTATTGACTTTGCATTACACTTTGCATAGGCACAAAAATTTCAAATTTTTTTCTTTGATAATGAAAGATTAGAAAGTGAAAAATTACATTTAAAAGGTTGGAAGAGTTTGAGAAAAACTAGAAAGTTAGATATTTTTTTAAACGAAACTAGTAATAAGTAGTTATGAGTCGTTGTCCGAAGGGTTAGTAAGATGAAGGAAATCACTAATCTGAGGATAAAAATAGTTTTGAAAATAGTCCCTATTCTTGAGGCCACGCATTTGAACGTTGATACCCTACTATACGCACTTATATACGTCTTGAAACTCGGGATAGTAGAGAATGCCTTGAAATGCTCTAGTTTAAAAGCCAAAGTACGAAGAAAATATAAATGAAGCATAAATGTATAAAATGATGAAGAAAAATGAACACTGGTTTTGTAATCACCAAGGCAGCATAAAAAAATATAGCCAGGGTGCTTCATCATCTAGTGACTTAGACCAACTGGTTTGGGAGTCACTACTAAGGCTTAGGTGTTGCAAGACGAGGAAATTACTAATTACGCCTATTAAGCAAGCACATTTAGTAATCGGTCGGTTAGTACCTTAAGAAGTATTAACGGTCGCATGAAGAATGTGTGAGCAATTCCATCCAAAATATTCACCGACTAAAAAGTACTGAGTTAGATGGACAAGAGTATGATAACTTGAATTGAATTCTCCAAGTGTAGGGATGTCTTTTACACACATGTAGGGGTATATGATCGGTGTTTGGAAGAAAGGTAGAGAGGAAGACTAAAGGCGATGTTTTATTGAGAGATGATGTGATTTCTAATATCTTTTCATGACTATTAAGATAGGGCTCATGACAACTGAAAAGGTAGCGTAGTTGGAAAGTAAGATTTTCAAGTTCTTTCTTTTATAATTCTTATCTTTATATGTAACTTTCACAGTCTTTCTTTTATTATAGGATTTTGTGGGTGTAATCTGCTGAAAACTCTCAGGAGACAACACTCCTCCTTCTAGAGACACCTAGAGGTGTAAAGGCTTGTTGCACGTGCTTAGTGCAATCGTTTTGCCTACGAAACTGTGCTAGTTAGTTTTTCTATTTTTCTTTTTCTCCTTCTCTTGAATAAATAGTTTGCTCGGGACGATCAAAGTCAAGTTTGGGGTATTTGTTCAGTCGAAAATAGTGCATTTTTAACATGACAATTTCCTTACTTTTCTTAATCATCTAAAGGTATTTGTTATAAATATAACACATATTAGAAGTTCATCTGCAAAATACCGTTTACCATGTGTTTATATATTATAATCAGCATTATGAAGGAAATTGTATGTTTAATATTTTATGCATAATATTTTGTATCTCAAATATAACTAACATTGTTCATTGAAGATATTCTACAAGATTAGCTCAGCTCAGATATCTGGAATCAAGAATCTATCGATAAAGTAAAGAAAGTCGAAGAGTCAAATACTGGCAGAGACTCTTAAAAGATAAGAAGGTTCCAAACATCAAATAAATACCCAAATACCAACAGGAGAATACTCCACAAGAGTGAAGTCAAGATCTCACCAAATGGCCGCGGAACCGCGGTCGAGTCAGGCCGAGTCGCCGCGGATTCACGGTCGATTCAAGGAGTCAAGGTTCGAGAGTTTTTTGGAAGCTTCGCCGTAACGAACTTAGTTTGTTGGGGATTTCTGTTACTGGCATTAGGGCTATAAAAATGACCGAGGGCTACATAAAAAAGGGCTAATGTTCTAGATCTAAATAAAAAACATCCAATTTCCATGAAATCATCATCCTAAATCCAAGATCAAATCCAATTGTTAGTTATGTATATGCCCTAGAGGCCATTATTGTACATGAGATGTATATTATAGTGGATGCTTGGATATATATAGAGAGGACTTTCTTGCTCGACATGATAGTATGCTATCTGGTTGCTCTTTGTCTTAACATGTAGACTTGTATTATGATACTGTCTTGCTCTCACATGGTGATAATGCCCTTAGGATGTGTACTTGACTACTAGGACTATGATGGAGATCATACTAATGGGGCCAAGGTAGTCCACAAGTACATCATATAATTGTTCCTAGTCGAGGATGTATCGAGATTGGGCATCGATAGTTCAGAGTAGACTAGCGTATACGCTTCTTGACCCATATGATGGGTGATAGATGATCCCACATCCAATGGTGTTTGACATCAAAGATGGTATACGGGTTCTCAGTGGAGACTGGGTACACTGAGCAGACTCGCCGAGAACTCCTAGTTGTTTTTATACCTATCGTCAGATAGCAGTTCTCTGGTGACACTGGTACAGGTTAGTCTGTAGACCCGAGATCGTTATAGAGTCTTGTATGATTCCCTTTGTGCTTTGATTTCCACCTTACTACATTGAAGAGAACGTGCAAAACAGTAGCTTTTGGGTACAGTCCCGAATCACATGGAGGCAATGAGAGATAGGAGGGGATTCGTCTCTCCCGGAATTGGGGGTTGATGTTGCGCTATGCTCGATTGGCCATAACGATAAATCCCTGGCTAGGGCTGCGACGGAGATTTACTGATAAGTGTTATCAGTAGTTTCTCGACCCATTATGAGCCTCACATCGGCACAACTTATCAGTTACTGGGGTCTGACGTTTACCACCCCTAGACCAGATATGCAACATATCAAACGGACAGACCAGACTGTACGGTAGTGTTACTGACAGGCTTTACAGGAGCTAGAGCTGGATTGCTTGTTTATCTTCTGATCGCTCAACACCCGGGTAGCCGTTACGTCCAGCTAGTACCGCTGACGGCTTGTCGGTGCTTGATATGATCATTACCTACTGCCGGCATATTGAAGAGATTTCAGAGTCCTACACAGAGGTTTATTGGCTTAGGCAAAACGAAGTAGGAGCACATATGTGATATGTGCGGGACCGAGAATAATATGAGTATGTGATACCGTATTCTATTCTCGCGATTTATTTATATCTGTCGGTTATATATGATATAGCCGGATTATCGAATCAAGTGTTGATTCGATAAGTTGATACATATAATATTAGTCGGTTATATGTGATATAGCCAGATTATTAAATCAAGTATTGATTTGATAATTTAGTGTATAATTGTATATTTGATATACTAGCTTACATTAACTAATATTAGCTCACTTAAACATTTCTTTTTCTCACTTGTGTGCATATAGTATATATGTGATATATATTAATGTACATATATGTGTCATGCTTGATGATACATACTACATGATTGTATGAGACTTACACCATGCTTAAGGTAATTGTGAGGATTATTTATTTTATGTAAATCCAAAATTAGATGGAAATTAGTCATATGCGTGAAGTTTTTGGAATCTTGTAGATGTATTGGCTTAGTCCACTAATTTTGTTTTACCTAAGATATTTATTAACCTAACCATTATCAACTAGCCATGGTTATGTCTTTACATGAGTTAGTATATGATACAAACTTACATATGGTTTCCATTCACTCTCTCATCTATTATTTCTTCATCTTCTTCAAGCTCAAGAAAAGCTCTCTAGGTTTTTGAGAGTAGAAGAAAACGAGTGAGAAAATTAATTCTAAAGTGAGCAAAAATCCTACTTCATCATCCTCTACTAGATTAGCCATTTAGTTCAGGGTGTTAGCTTCACTACTCCCACATTAGTGAAGATGTAGTTTGGGTTAGTGTCTCCTCGACGTAGATCATCTTAAGCCTCGAAGACTTCATGCAAGCTCATTGCATTCTTCTTGTGGTGCCACTCCAGAGTCCGCAAAATCACTACTTGGAGCGAAGGGACTACTACAAGGAGCTATTGAAGTGAAGGAACGGTCTACAAAGATTGTACTCCTACTTCACTTAATTGTAAAGTAGTTTACACTTTGTAATGTCTAAATCTCTAGTTAAACATCCTAGGTTAGAGTTCTTTAGAATGATAAAAATTTAAAATTGGCATGGATGGTGCCATCCGAAACCTTACTGTCGTGCTTAGGAACCCTACAGTGGTATCCGAGCCTAGCTAGAGAATTAGGCATTGTCTAGATGAAGTTAGAAGTCCGATCGAACCCCAAAATCCCAATTTTTGACCCCTCTCTAGAAATTTTTCCAAAATTTGGATTTTTTCATGTTAAAAATACTCTAAAAATCATGCAGGTAATTCCATGGACCCACCTGAAGAACGAGTCCCTAACTCGTCTAAGTGACCGCAGAACCGTGGCCGAAACATGGTTTTAGCGGCGGTTCCACGGCACAACTTGAGAGGCTTGGGACGAGCCTTCAGCTTCTGGTCTATAGGCAGTATGGTATGGTTCTGGGTACTTCTAACACTGCTCAAGTGTTGAGTTTTCTGGGAAATTTAGGAATTCGTTGATTCGATCGAATTGTTTAAACTTCGCCTAGCTTTCTGTGAATGTGATACAATATTTGGAATCCACATAAATTTGTTATGTGATAACTAGTTTGAATTTTATAAATCTGGCAATTTAGTCTCAATTCATCGATTGCCACGGAATTTTGATGTGGACCAAAAGTCCGTCGCAATCACGTAGTACACGCGGACACTCGCCGGGTAACGTTACTAGCCATGCCCCATAGCCCCGACCAAGTGACTGTAGAAGAACCCCGTTTCCTAAAGCATCCATTCGGGTGCTCGCGGACGCAGTGTTCCGCCTAAGTGCACTTTGTTGACGGCATTGGGGGTGCGGCCATCTACTAAAGTTTCCGACGAGCATTCGATATGGATGTCGGGAATCTTGTTGAATTGCCCGACTTGTAATTGGAAAGTGTTTTCAATGTCGAGACTAAAATTGCGGGGTTTATAATAGTTGGGCATGAAATCCAAAGTATGTGATACATTGGGTTTATGATGTCTAAGGTGGTTGTGGATTCTAATTGTTGTAGTTTTCCATTTTCTTTTCTACAACCGTAAGTGTAATATATGGTGTACTGCTGGTTTCGTTGCTATATGTCAACGACAATTGGGATACACATATTTACTTAAGTTGATGACATGTGATGTTATGTGTTGTTGGGATATGTTATATTGGATCGTCGTGTTTTGAATAGCTGGGGGTTTTATATGAGCCGAGATTCTTTTTTTTCATTCATGTAAAATTCATTGTATGTAATATTCTTTTATTGGGGCATTTCCGGGTTGAGGATGATGTCACCATTGTTGTATATTATTTACTTTTCCGCATTAGGATAGACCCAAGGAGGGGAGTACAAGCAACCGGGTTCTAGGGTGCAGTGGGAGACCATCTCGAGGAGTCGAGACCGGATCTCCCAACTCTAGAATTGGTAGGGTTGTTTGCCTCTCTCGTAAGGGTCTAAGGATGTGGGTTTGGCTATTCAACGCGGCCGTGGAATTCGTGTTTTATACTGGCTTAAAATAAAACATGAAATTCCTAGTATATCTAATATTTCATATGTTATCTTCTGTTGCTGATATTCTGTGATGTGATCACTTTATATGCTTGAAACGATTGCTTTATTATTATATATATGATATATAATAAACGTTGCTTATGTTTTTCACCCGCGCTAGTCCCGCCCTGCTATGCCGTTAGTTAAGTAACCTAACGGTGCATAACGGGACACTGTGGCGTATGCAGATGGAATAAGCGTACATTGTATTTTCGTTTCTTCTGTGATGCTTAGGAAGCATAAATGATGGGACTTCATTAATGAGATTAATGAAAGAAAAGAAATCTAAAAGATGTTGTATAATCAAATTTTCAAAAAAGGTAGCTCTAGTTTTTGCTTTGCATAGCGGTATTCCTTCTAGAATATCCAGCACCTTATTCGATAAGGAAAGAGCCGAGATCCCTTCACCGAGAGTGACCTCTTTAGCGAAACTAGCAGATGCTACAACTCACTCGGTTTTGTTTTTAATTGCTTCTATAGTTCTTTCTTTGCATAGTGGTATTTGTAAAATATCCTGTACATTATTCGATAAGGAAAGAGCCGAGATCCCTTCACCGGGAGTGACATCTTTAGAGAAATAAGTAAAAGCCTCAAAAACACTCCTTTTTAAAATCACTTGTTTCTATAACGATATCAAGTTCATTACGCAAAAGGTTTTCATAAAAACCCGACATAGCCCTCCATCATTTCAAATAAGTAATATTTAGTATTCATACTACGTTTGTTGACCTTGTCAAGGCGTAGTGTACGGTAGCTAATTAGTGTTTATCTGCTAAAGCATGAGATGCGATTGGATTAAGATAGTCGTACGACCTTGTTGTCCTTGTCAATGGTTGTGCGGGTGGGTTTAATTCAATCATGAAATGTACGGGTTGAACATGACATGCGATTTATGGTTTGTTGACCTTGTCAAGTTCATAGATCGCTTGGGGCAAAATATTATCGGGAATTTCAAGTGTTGAAATTTGCAATGAGATTGCATACCTTCTATGAGTTGGATCCCGATACCCACTCCGAGTAAGAGTTACTCCTGGGAGAGTTTTACACATGATAATTAGCCGATCAAGTAGGTGTCTAGAAAGGTGTTAACGGGGTTACGTCCCTAGGAAAATGAGGTTTATTTTAATTAGGTTTCGCACGGGGAACCTCCTTCAAAGTACCAACACTGGCATGGATGAAAGATTAGCGAACTTATAAGGTATAATTAATCCTGGCTAGTCTTCCCTTTTAGGGTTTGAAGGAAGATTTGATAAAAAAAAGTAGGAGCCATCCTGATTATGGGAGCCATCCTGATTAGATAAGATAATAACCAATCTAATCTTGCAAGAGCATACGCTAAAGTGTTTTCTTCTCTCTCTCCAGGTAGCGACCATGTAAAGCTTTAATCAAGTTTATAATATGGATGTATTGACCGAACCCGCTTGTTATACCAAGCAGGGTAACGTTGGTTCCGTTCTTTCTAATAATTATTATAAGACTGAGCAGGGAATAGAGTCATATCCGGATTCCCATGCCACCCAAACAAAGAATAAGCATATTGATGCATCTTCTTAGGGTGTGTTAGTTACCGAGAAATGTTTCTCAGTTCACTCTACATCCTGGATATTAGATACCGGATCAGGATCTCACATATGTAATATGTTTCATGGACTAAAAAAAGGTAGAGAACTGGGAATGAGTGATCATTCCGTAAGAGTAGGGAATGGTGCAAATGTTGCAGCCAAAGCAGTTAGCGAATATCACCTTGTATTACCAATTAGTAATACAATGATTTTGAATGAATGATATTACATACCGACCCTGATATGCAATCTTATATCAGTTTCTTTATTAAGTAAAGAAGGATATAATTTTGTAGTACATGATAATGTTATGAAAATCTTCCTGAATCAAAAGTTGATTGGATCAGGATCATTAAATAATGGCATATACGTTCTAAATCAAACCACAGTTCTTAACATACAAAATACACACAAGAGGAAGAGTTCAGAAATGAACGAATCCATCTTATGGCATTGTAGACTAGATCATATCAATGCGACACGACTAGCTAAATTACATAAGGATGGATATTTGAATCCGTTCGAATTTTCATCTTATGACACTTGCCAGTCATGTTTCAAAGGCAAGATGACCAAAACTCCGTTTACAGGACATGGAGAAAGAGTTACGGAACTCTTGGGACTGATACATAGTGATGTATGTGGTCCCATGTCTAGACATGCCAGGAATGGTTCCTCGTACTTCATTGCATTCATTGATGATCTCACAAGATATGGACATGTGTTCCCGTTGAAACACAAGTCTGATGCTTTTGAGAAATTCAAAGAATATAAGCACGAAGTCGAGAACCAAACGGGTAAAAGTAAAAAAATCCTATGATCTGATCGAGGAGGAGAATACTTGAGCACGGAATTCCATGACTATCTAAAAGAGAATGGAATTCACTCTCAGCTTACTCCTCCGTATACACCACAGCACAACGGTGTATCAGAATGGAGGAATCGCACCCTATTAGATATGGTGCGCTCTATGATGAGCACTGCTGAGTTGCCTATTTCCTTTAGGGGTTATGCGCTTGAAACAGCAGCATACCTATTGAATCAAGTTCCATCTAAATCTGTACCTACCACACCATATGAGATACGGAGTGGGAAGAGACCATATCTTAAACGTGTTAAGATATGGGGTTGTCCGGCCTATGTCAAAAGGAAAAATTCGGACAAACTCGAGACACGATCTGTTCTTTGCAAGTTTGTGGGATATCCAAAGAATTCATATAGATATTTTATCTATCATAGTGAGGAACAAAAGGTGTTTGTTTCTCAACATGCCACCTTTCTAGAAAAGAAAGTTCTTGTAAAGGAAATTAGCGGCGAAGAGGTAGAGCTGGAAGAAGTTCCAGCTACACAAACTACAACTGAAGATTTAGTGGAACCAGAGGATTTGATAGTTCCCAACGAACCTCAACCTCTCCGTCGATCTAGTAGGGTTCTTCATCCATCTGAGAGATACTATGGTTTTCTCATTGATGGTGGGAGCGGGGATTACATCATGGAAGATGATGACCCAACTAGTTTTGAGCAGGCCATCACGAGTGGGGACTCTTCGAAATGGCTGGATGCAATATGATCTGAGATGGAATCCATATACACCAACAAAGTATGGACTTTGGAAGTTGCTCCTAAAGGGGTAAAACCCATTGGGGGCAAATGGATTTTTAAGAAGAAACTTGGTGTAGATGGAAAAGTTGAGACTTTCAAAGCTAGACTTGTTGCAAAAGGTTTTCGTCAACAACCAGGTGTGGATTATGATGAAACCTTTTCTCCAGTGGCTATGCTTAAGTCCATCCGGATCCTACTTGCCATCACTGCATACCATGACTATGAAATCTGGTAAATGGATGTTAAGACCGCCTTTCTAAATGGTGATTTAGATGAGAATATGTACATGACTCAGCCAGAGGGTTTCGTGGATAGTGGGAGCAGCGGAAAGGTGTGCAAGCTGCTTAAATCCATCTACGGGTTAAAGCAGGCATCGCGGAGTTGGAACATCTGTTTTGATATTGTAGTCAAAGAATTTGACTTCATCAAGAACGTTGATGAACCTTGTATATACAAGAAGGTGGCAGAGAGTAAGGTTGTCTTACTTGTATTCTACGTGGATGACATACTCATGATAGGAAATGATGTTCCTATGCTCCACTCGGTCAAGCTCTTCTTATCACAAAGATTCTTAATGAAAGATCTAGGTGATGCCTCCTACATCTTGGGGATTAAGATCTATAGAGATAGATCTAAACGGATGTTGGGATTGTCCTAATCCAGGTACATTGACACCATACTAAAGAGGTTTAGTGTGGAAGATTCCAAGCGTGGGAATTTACCCATGATCTTAGAACTCACTCTCTCCAAAGAGATGTCTTCCAAGACTGATTTGGAGAGAGCTCGCATGCAAGGGAAACCCTATGCTTCGGCAGTAGGCTCTATCATGTACGCGATGCTATGTACCAGACCCGATGTAGCATACTCACTAAGTATAGTGAGTAGGTATCAAGCAGATCCAGGAGAGAGTCACCGGACAGCTGTGAAGAGCATTCTCAAGTACTTGAGGAGGACTAAAGAGATGCTCTTGGTGTATGGTAACGGAGAACTCCAAGTGGAGTCCTTTACTGATTCGAGTTTCTAAAGTGATAAGGACGACTCTAAGTCAGTCTCGGGATTTGTCTTTACCCTCAATGGAGTGGCGGTTTACTGGAAGAGTTCCAAGCTGGAAACCGTGGTAGACTCGATGATGGAGGCTGAATACATCACAGCCAACGATGCTGCCAAAGAGGCTGTTTGGATGAAGAAGTTCATAACTGAACTTGGAGTGGTTCTGACCATTGAGCATCCAATACCTTTGTATTGCAATAACAATGGAGCAGTGGCCTTGACCGAGACACCCAGGTCCCATCAGCGATCCAGGCATATTCTGAGGGGGTATCACCTGATCTGAGAGATAGTTGATCGCCGGGAGATCGAGGTCAGGAGGGTTGACATGAAGGACAACACAGCGGATCCACTCACGAAGGCCATTCCCCAGATACAATTTGAGAGACTTTTCGGGATGTTGGGTATGAGATACTACATCAACTAGCCTTAGTGCAAGTGGGAGATTGTTAGTTTTGTGTATGCCCTAGAGGCCATTATTGTACATGAGATGTATATTATAGTTGACTCTTGGATATATATAGAGAGGACTTTCTTGCTCGACATGATAGTATGCCATCTGGTTGCTCTTTGTCTTAACATGTAGACTTGTATTGTGATACTATATAACTCTCACATGTTGATAAAGCCTTTAGGATGTGTACTTGACTACTAGAACTATGATAGAGATCATACTAGTGGGGCCAGGATAGTCCATAAGTACATCCTATAATTGTTCCTAGTCGAGGGTGTATCGAGACAGGGCATTGATACTCCAGAGTAGACTACCGTATACGTATCTTGACCCATATGATGGGCGATGGATGATCCCACATCCATTGGTGTTTGACATCAAAGATGGTATACGGGTGCACAGTGGAGACTGGGTACACTGAACGGACTCGCCGAGAACTCCAAGTTGGTATTATACATATCGTCAGATAGCAGTTCTCTGGTGACACCGGTACAGGTTCGTCTGTAGACCCGAGATCGTCATAGAGTCTTGTGTCATTCCCACTGTGCTTTGATTTCTACCTTACCACATTCAAGAGAACGTGCAAAACGGTGGCTTTTGGGTACAGCCCCGATCACATGGAGGCAATGAGCGATAGGAGGGGATTGGTCTCTCCCGGTATTAGGGGTTGATGTTGCGCTGTGCACGATTGGCCATAATGATAAGTCCCTGGCCTTGGCTACTACGGAGATTTACCGATAAGTGTTATCAGTAGTTTCTCGACCCATTATGAGCCTCACATCGGCACGACTTATCGGTTACTGGGGTCTGACGTTTACCACCCCTAGACCAGATATGCGACATATCAGACGGACAGACCGGACTGTACGATTGTGTTACTGACAGGCTTTACAGGAGCTAAAGTGGGCTTGCTTGTTGATCTTCTGATCGCTCAATAGCCGGGAAGCCGTTACGTCCAGCTAGTACCGCTGACGGCCTGTGGGTGCTTGATATGATCATCACTTACTGTCGGCGTATTGATGAGTCTTTAGAGTCCTACACAGAGGTTTATTGGCTCAGGAAAAATGAAGTAGGAGCACATATGTGATATGTACGGGACCGAGAATAATACGATTATGTGATACCGTATTCTATTCTCGTGATTTATTTGGATCAGTCGGTTGTATATGATATAGCCGGTTTATCGAATCAAGTGTTGATTCGATAAGTTGATACATATAATATTAGTCGGTTATATGTGATATAGCCGGATTATTAAATCAATTGTTGATTTGATAATTTAGTGTATAATTGTATATTTGATATACTAGTTTACATTAACTAATATTAGCTCACTTAAAAATTTCTTTTTCTTACTTGTGTGCATATAGTATATATGTGATATATATTAATGTACATATATATGTCATGCTTGATGATACACACTACATGGGTGTATGAGACTTACTCCATGCTTATGATAATCGTCAGGATTATTTATTTTAAGTAAATCCAAAATTAGATGGAAATTAGCCACATGCATGAAGCTTGTGGAAGCTTGTAGATGCGTTGACTTAGTCCACTAATTTTGTTTTACCTAAGATATTTATTAACCTAACCATTATCAATTAGCCATGGTTATGTCTCTACATGAGTTAGTATATGATACAAACCAACCCATGGTTGCCATTCACTCTCTTATCTATTATTTCTTCATCTTCTTCAAGCTCAAGAAAAGCTCTCTAGGTTTTTGAGAAAAGAAGAAAAAGAGTGAGAAAATTAATTCCAAAATGAGAAAAATCCTATTTCATCATCCTCTAATAGATTAGCCATTTAGTTTAGGGTGTTAGCTTCACTAATCCCATATTAGTGAAGAGGTAGCTTGGGTTAGTGTCTCCTCGACGTAGATCATCTTCGGCCTCGAAAATTTCGTGCAAGCTCGTTGTTTTCTTCTTGTGGTGCCACTCTAGAGTCCGCAAGATCACTACTTGGAGCGAAGGGACTACTACAAGGAGCTATTGAAGTGGAGGACCATCTACAAAGGTTGTATTCCTAGTTCACTTAATTGCAAAGTTGTTTACACTTTGTAATGTCTAAATCTCTCGGTAAACATCCAAGGTTAGAGTTCTTTAGCATGACAAAAATTTAAAACTGGCATGGACGATGCCACCCGAAACCTTACTGTCATACTTAGGAACCCTACACTAATATCAAAAGGGGATCTAAGATCTAAGATCAAGAATCTTCGATCTTGAGATCCAAGTTCAAGAATCTTCAATCTTGAGATCCAAGATCAAGAAATCCATCGAGAAATCAATCAAGCGATCAATCAAGCAAGTCTCCTATACGCGAAGCCAATCACCGTCAATGAACAAGCGATCCAAGACAGGTACACGATTCAAGGTGATCAAGCGATGCAATCAACGGAACATCTACTTCTTCGAGGCAGAGATCGAGAGCAAATTCTTCTTCCTCTTGTAATATAAACTCGAAGAATTATATTGTGAAGTTGAGTAATAAAGGTGATCATTAGTTTTAATTTCGCTTTCTTTTAGTTTCTGCATTATGAATTCTTTCTCTAATCTTTCTTTTATTTTTATGATGTGCGAGTAATTCTCCGTTTGATAGGATTCGAAGGATTAAGGTAGATCAATGGGTGAGAAAATTCTATACTCCTTTTAAGTTTTATGAAGTTTATAAACATTAGCAAAAGAATCGTTAACTTCCTTATCGGGTGAGACATCAACTTCTTGATAATCTCGACCACGATTTGAGATGAAATTGACAATCCTTTTGTTAAGGGCTAGACAAGAATGGAGATCAATGAAAGGACAAGGGTCAATAGAGGAGAAACCCTAGTTTCTTCCAAAGAACTCTAATCCTCGTACATCGCCATCGATCTAGTTTTAAATCTATCAATAGATAAGATGAGTAATCTTTATTAGTCATCCATGGCTACTAAATCCAATCGAATCCTACAAACATTCTTCATATAAATTTTCTTGATAATTCAATTAGATCTTGAACATTTTCTTGAATTTCTTGAAACTATTTTCTTGAAACTACTTTCTCGATTTTCTTTATTTTCTCTTTTCTATTTTCTTTCTACCGATCTAAAGCAAGAATCACAAAATTCCACGAATCCCAGAGGACAACCCGTACTCACTAAAGGTTCGCTACACGCGACACCGTTATTGATTGCGGTTACTAAAACTTCTAAACAAAACTTCCTTTTCTTTTCTTTTACTTAAAGAAATTGAATCACTCAAATACTCTTTGGTCGCGGATCTGCCATTCTTCCGCCGCAAATATCATTCTTTGGCCATGGAGCCGCCGCAGTGTGGTGGCTTCAATTTTTGGGATTTTTTTTGGCGTTTTATATCGTCATGTGGAGATTCTGTAGAAGTCTATATTCTGATAATAATGAACCGAGTCTCTGCTGTTGCAGGATCTTACGATTTGGTTCAATATTTTGGCAGATTGATTCCGATATCTTGATTTATCTCGGATCTCTTGGATTCCAGACCTGAGCTAATATCTGCACAATATCTCAAATCAAAATGTTAGTGGTATTTGGTATTTTTGAGATACTATTCTAACCATTTTATATGATATTATATTTTAAGAATATTGATTAGAAATATTTGATATGGTGTGCATATTTTAATTACAATATTTCATATAAATATTATATGCATGTATTTTCCCTCATTATGTTAATTATAATGTAGAAACATATGATAATAAACGTTTTACACATAAACCCTCATATGTTCTATAATTACAATAAACACCATTTAGTACTTAACAATAATATGGAAAATGTTCATTCAAATATGCAATATTTTAGACTAATCAAATATCCCCAAACTTAAGTTTGTTCGTCCCGAGCAAACTAGATATAAAGGAGAAAAACAAAAACAAAAACAAAAAGCTAACACAGTTTCGTAGGCAACACGATTTCACTAAGCACGTGCAACAAACCTTTAAACCTCTAGGTGTCCCTAGTAGGAGGAGTGTTGTCTCCTGAGTGTTTTCAGCGGATTACACTCACAAATTCCCATAATAAAAGAAAGATGATGAAAGTTACATACAAATATAAAGAACAAATAAAAGAAAGAACTTGAAAATAAGAGTTCCAAACTAAATTAGCTTTTTAGTAGTCATGGGCCCTATTTTAATAGTCATGAAAAGTGTTGGATATAGTGCCCTCAGAGTCAATTATTGGATCACAGGAACGTGATTGCAATGATTGAGGGAGGACCTATGCCGGTAGGACAGTCTTACTCAAGATGATAGTATGCTATCTGGTTTATTTTTATCATCGTGTACAGCTTTAGGTGACCTTACATGTCACTATTGCACGTTGGTAGTGCCCTTAGGATTCTTGCTTGACGACCAGCAGTATGATGGCGATCATATACGTGGGAGATGGGGTCTATAAGCACATCCTTAAAGTGTTCCCTAGTCATAGGAGTTTCGAGACCGGGCATCGATACTCTATTAGTAGACTAGTGTATACAGTCGAGACCCTGACGAGGGGCGGTGGCCGGTCTCACAAGCCATTGGTGTCGGTTGGTTCACCTAAGATATATACAGGTGCTCATTGGGTTATGAGTACACCGGACATGACTCACCTGGAGCATGCTAGTTGGTATTGTACCTGACGTCAGATAGCAGTTCCTTGGTGACATGTGTACAGGTTAGTTCATCGACCTAAGATCATCATTTGTCTCGTGTGAGTTCCCACTGTGCTTTGATTACTACCCTACCACGGCTCAAAGGAGTCATGCAAACAGGTTTTAGTTGGGTACAGTCTTGAGCCATATGGAGGTAGTGAGCATATCGGCAGGGGTTCGTCTCTCCCGGTATTGGGGGTGAGGTCGCGCGGTGTCTAGGAGAGCCATTACACGAAGTCCTTGGCCAAGGCAGGAGATTTACTGGTAGGTATTCCAGGAGTATCTCAGGGTGTTCTGGGCTACACTCCGACACGACTTGTACCGCTTTTGGGGGTCTGACTTTTACCAACCCCCTACGCTCGACATGCGATGCTCATAGACGAATGGACTCGACTGTACGGATATTGTCACTCACAGACTCAGTAGGGTGTCAGGATGAGTTCGCTCATCGACCTCCCTTTTGGTCAATACCTGGTAGCTCGTTATGTACGGCTAATACCTCTGACGTGCTAGTGGTTAAATCCACAGCCAAAGTATTGACGAGTCGTTAGAGTCCCCACAGACAGTTTCTCAAGTTTCGGGCAAAACGTTGTAGAGGCCGTATGATATATAGCAGGGTCCGATCATATACGTGCAGTAGTGCACGGATCAAGATCGGGCGGATCATACTAGTAGGCTTTGGTTTAAACCGGATCCAAGTATTAGATTTGTTGGATTACTTTAGTCTCGTCGCATTCGCATTCAATCGGAATGCGGATGCAGGTATGTATATACAGGTGAGGGGTATCCTTGTGATCCATCACGAGTTTACTTTAGATGTTGCCGTTTCTTTTTATTGTTGTAAACATTTGGGTTAATGTTTACAAACGGAAATTGTGAGCTTATTTCATCATTTTGTGCATTAAATGATACATGTACTTCATAGATGACTCATGGTATCATTTCTTGTGCAAATGTCACATTATGTGATGGATGTGTGTTGATATGATAAGAAGAGAGAGGGGGGGCTGCCATGAGAGAGGTTGGTCTTGTATTATTTTGATCTCACTCTCTCTCATTTTATTATATGAAACACAAAAGAAAGAAAGCCTTCTCTTCTTCTTCTTCTTCCTCTAGCTCATAGCTTCCAATATTCTCTACAACATCTTGGACACGTCGGCTAGCACACTTCGTGCCCGAGTTGCTTCGGATGAAGCGGGAGCCCGTAAAAAGACTCATAGATGTGGTTCCCTTTCCGACGAGGAGATCGAGACCGGAGATGCCGGGAGGAGCTTGGGATGGTGGCCGAAGACCGAAGGACACGGATCGATCGGTATAGCTTTCCAACCCTTTCTCTAGTTGCTAGTTGTAGGTTAATGGTTCGATCCGGGTTTTAAGCATACGATAGCACCGGTTTCTAGTTTGAAAAAGTTTTCGTTTCCGTATTTTGGCCTCGTACAGACGGCCGGGGCGCTACCGTAGTCTTACATGGTATCAGAGCCACGCCATTAACCTTTACTAGCTTGCTCTAACGTGTTTAGAACTTCGATCGGACGGAATTCCCAAAAACTGCATTTCTAAGTCATCAGTTTCTGTCGAAATTTTTCTGTTGTCAAAAAATTATTTGCTGTATTGCAGAAAATCAGGCAGGGTTTTTTATGAGAACTGAGAAATTTGGTGGGCTGATTTCACTGTAGCGCGGCAGATCCGCGGCCGTACCCACGTTTTGGCCGCGGATCCACCGCCGTACTATAACCACAGTGCACGAAATTTTCTGAGGTAGTCTCTGAGTTGGAAATGTGGTTTCTGATATTTTTTGTTTGGGCCCAGATTTGCCTGAGTACTGGGAATTGTGCTTGGGGCCCACTTCAGGAAATTTTGTCGATCAAAAATTTTAAACATGTTAGTTCACAGTATTTACATTATATCTGCGACCGTGAATGTCATTTGATCGGTAAATCCTGTCTAATTGCTATAGTTCTTTTAGACGGATTTGCCAACGTGACATTCACGTTGATGTTCTGTGTTGTGCTGTGATATTGCGGATTGTCGTGGTGGATAGCCTGGATGCAATGGTAGTATAGTTTGGTTGTATTTGTACAATTGATTACGGGGCGAGCGTCCGACATGTGGACTGCCGTCATTGCCTGTTTATATATTATTCTTTTGGGGCACGACCGGGCTGAGGTTGATGTACCCATTGTATATATTTTACTTTCTGTACTAGGATTACCCCAAGGTGGGGTGCACGGATAGCCGGGTTCTAGAGGGCAACGGGCCCTCATATCATGGTTTTGAGATGTAGGGGGCTTTACTCTAGAATTGGCGGGCTATTCGCCACACTCGTAGGGGGTACAGGTTGACCCAAGGAGGGGTGCTCAAGTTACCGGATTCCGTGAAGTGCTGGATGGTCCATTCTCGTTGTTGAAGGGGGCTGCCTCGCTTCAGGTTGGGGCGGGTAACTTTCCGCGCCCGTAGGGGTCTAGGATTTCATTGCACAGGCTATCCACAGGACCAGGGGAACGTCGGGTTTCAGTAGCGGCTCTATGAAACCCGGGGATCCCAGATTATCTGTTTTGTTCTATGATGCTTATTACATTTCGGTGATGTTGCATTTTATCACGCCTTGAGCGATTATTATATATTGATATATATACTAGTAGATGTTGTATATGTTTTACACCCGCGCTAGTCCAGTCCCCGCTCTGTTGTTAGTTAAGTAACCTAACGGGTGATGACGGGACCCAGTGGCGAATGCGGATGGCATATACGTACATCGTATTTTCGTTCTTTATTGGTGTGATCAATTGATGGGACTACATTGATTCGGATCAATGCAAGCTAAACAAACCTGTTTGATGTTGTTGGAACATTTTTCAAAAAGCTCTTATTGCAAGGACGTTCTCTTTTGTTTTACACAGTGGTATTCGGTTATGAATATCCAGCACCTCATTCGATGAGGCAAGGGCCGAGATCCCTTCACCGGGAGTGACCCCTTGGACAGAAGTTTGGGTTAGGATAATAACTTCACTATAGCCGATTGCCTTTTGCTTTGCATCGTGGTATTCAGTTGGAATATCCTGCACCTCATTCTACGAGGAAAGAGCCAAGATCCCTTCACCGGGAGTGACCTCTTTAGGAAAGGTTTTCGCCACTATATTTTTATAAAAAGCTATCCGGTTGCTTCAACGATATCAAGTTCATTACGTTAAAGGTTTTTCGCAAAAAACCATTCGTAGCCCTCCGTCATTTCAGACGGGTAGCACTTAGTATTCATGCTATGTTTGTTGGCCAAAGTCAAGGCATAGTGTATGGTGGCTATTTGTTACTTTTCTGTTGCATAGATAGATGCGTTGGTTTGGGACAGTTGTACTGCTTTATTGGCCAAAGTCAAGGGTAGGTACGGGTGGGTTCAAATTAACCTGGATAATGACGGGTGGAACTTGACATGTGACTTATGATTTGTCGGCCAAAGTCAAGGTCATAAGAGCATGGGGTAAAAATCGCATCGGGAGTTTCTAAAGAAACTGAAACTTCCCAGATATGCGCATACCTTCTGGTGTGTGATAACGTGAATGGATTCCATCACGTTATCATGCGATGATAGTTGGATCCCGATTCCCACTGATGAGTTGGTTTACTCCTCGAGTGATCCCGACTAATTCTTGTTTTAGATTTGGAGGAAAATTTAAGGATACAGTGGGTGGTTTCCTGATTAGATAAATTTATAACCATTCTGATCTAGGTTATAGTGCATGCATAGTGTTTCTTTTCTCTCTCTCTCTCTTTGGCAGCGACCTTGACCCGACCCTAAACTATGACTCAGTGACCAAGTTAACCGAACCTTTCTTAAAACACTGGCTTTTGGATTATCTGAGTTGCATACCTCATTGCCACACCTACTTTTACCCTTTTCTCCAGAACACCCCGTATTACTACCAACATCCACTTCCATTGGATAAAATCATTGTATGGTTATATACGAACTCGAAGGAACTTGTTCTAGATTCGAGGATGGTTTCCGGTTCTGGAGAAAATGAATAGGACTATTCAGTTGTCTTTTCCTTTAACCTTCTCTCAGGTTGCGAGTGCTCCATGGATTAGGAGAGTACACCTATTACGCTTATTAGATAGTCTTCTTCCAAACCATAGGCAGGTGCCGAACGGTAGGGAATTAAGAAAACCAATTAGCCTAACGATGGTGTACAGAAGGTAATAAGTTAAGACAAATAAAGGGATTAGTAAGAGGGCAAAGTAAACTGCGACTGCTATTCACGACCAAACCAAGTATTTCATCACCACTCCTACTTCACCTTTGTATTTCTCCAGGATACTCCGTATCACTACGAAGATCCACAGTTTATTGGATACTCTATCGTATGGTTATATACGAACTCGAAGGAACTTGTTCCAGTTCGGGGATGAATTCTGGTTCAGGAGAAATAGGAATAAGGTTTATTCAGTTGTCTTTTATTTTCACCTTCTCTCAGGTTACGAGTACTCCTAGGATTAGGAGAGTACACCCATTATGCTTATTGGATAGTCTTCTTCCAAACCATAGGCTGGTGTCGAACGGTAGGGAATGAAGAAAACCATTTGGCCTAAAGGGGTGTGCAGAAGGTAATGAGTAAAGACATATAAAGGGATTTGGAGAGATGGCAAAGAAATATACGGTTACAGTTGTGAATCTGATAATGGAAGAGGCATTACTAGGATTACCCGGATACCCCTTCGAAACATTTGCAAGTTTCAGTTTCACTGTGTATTGTTAAAAGAAAACCGATTTCCCTATTAGTCCTTGCTCCAGGATATGTATTTACCAGGTATGATTCTCACATCTGTATGGTTTTACAGATGATGAGTGGGAGTATGTTATTAGGAATTGGGTGATCATCCTCATTATATCGGAATTCGTTGTAATTGGTGATATTTGAGGAAATCGTCTGGGTTGTTTGCCGGACGGCAAATATTTGGTTTTGAATATCCGTTGTAATGCACCAATTTCAAATTGATATATCCATACGTTTATTTTTATAAAGTGAGATATAAATTTTTGAAATTATGTCCATGACATTTACCTATATCAGTGGATGGTTAGGTAAGGAGCATTAAACAGCGGTGTAATTCTTTTTAACCATAAGTACAGTTTTCAACCTACGACACACAGGGAATGAGTTATTAGACTCAGGGGACCTATACAGAGTATTGTATGTTGTCCAGTGTCCATGAGGACAGAGGGGTTGGTACTTGTACTATATTCTGTTTACTTGTGACTTCTCTAGTTCTTAGACATGTGTTTCGTAGAAATACATGGTCTAAGTTTTGAGAAGTTATAGGTATAAGAATAAAGTAGAGAACCAGGCGTTGCAAGTATCAGGATTCTTCAAGTTGATCGAAGATGTAGATACTTGTGTATGGTATTCAGTTGATAGTAATGATTAAGAGAACTTGCTTCTCTTTCAGGTTACTCATAATTGGATGTATTCCTAAGTTGAGTAATGCTGATCGGCCTCTCTCCATTTAATTGACATGCACTGGAGACGGCTGCATGATTTGAATCTAGTTCCAATTAAATCAGTGTCTCTGTTTCTATATTGGATATAGAATAGTTCATATCTTAACATTGTTAAGGTACGGGGAGTTGTCCGGCTTATGCTTAAAACCAGACTCTGGATAACTCAAGGCACGTTTTTGTAATGGCTGTTTGTGGGTTGACCCGGGCTATGACGATGGTTGACTATCTACCATCTGGAAGATCAATAGTGATATTGTCCTTGACTCACCACAGTTTTAATAAAAATGGATTTTTTCAGAAAACAGTAGTGGGAGTATGGTAGAACTGGAAGTGATTCCAGAACCGCAAACGATTGCTGAAAATTTGAAAAGAACCTAAATATTCGATCTGGTTTGACATTCCATTGGCCACTCCGCAGATATGGTGGGTAACCTCAGGCACCCGAGAGGTACTCCGGTAGTCTCAAGGACGGTGACAGGGAGGTTCTTGTTTACCCAGACTTGACACTACTGTTGTTCCAGACTATGAGACCCGGCAGGAGGATGAGTATAGCGTCGTTCTAAACCAGTTTTAGAAGTGTACGCGCATATGACTCTGCCAGAGGGTTGTCATACTCAGTTGGAGCAGCGGAAGCATAGTGGAAAAGTGGCTTATGTCTATTTATGGACTAAAGCAGATATAGCGGAGACAGATCATCTATTTCTGATGTGACAGTCATAGGTTTGACTTCATCAGAATAGGGGATGGATCTGTTAAGAAGATAGTAGGGTGTGATGTCCTGGCATTTGGATGACATATACAGAGTAGGAAGTGAAATTCCTATACTACGATCGGTTATACTTTGGTTGTCACACAGTGGTTTCTCCACATAGGATATGGATATTATATCAGATATTCTGGTTACTAGATCTATGGTTTTAGATCTAGATTTGGGTAGTTTCCCAATCTGGGTACTTAGACAGCATTCTAAAGGTATTTAGAATGGACGACTCCAGGCATAGTAGTGTACCTGCAGGTGATGGAGTCACCCTCTCTAAAGGTGTCTTACAGACTAAAGGGGAGAGGGATGTGCATGATTGGCAGATCACTTGCTTAGGTAATTGAGTCAATCATGAGATGTCAAGTACCACACCAGATATTGTTTTTGCACGAGATGCAATAAGATGATACTAATCCAATCCTGGAGAAACATTTGGAAGCAGTTTTAGAACAGAAGTCGATGTTCTTGGGATATGATAATAACAGACTCTTTTAGGAGACAGTTATCATTCCAGGCTTCCAAGGTAACTTGGATGACATAGTGGCTGTCAGAGTTATAGTTTTCCCTCTGACGAGGGGCAGTATTTGGACAAGTGGTCCAAGCGGATACTGAGGGAGGCATGGCGCAGGATACTGATTGGTTTCAGTTGACGATACAGTCTAAGAAGTTTGGATTTGGAGTTCATTTATGAACTAGGTCCCATCAGATATCCAGACATATTCTAAGACAGACATTGCTCATTTCAGGAGATGACTTTCTCCGCGAACTTGAGATAAAGAGAGACATAGAAAGAAACATCAGGGCAGATCCACTCACTGAGGCTATTCCTCGAACGCAATAGTTTCGCAAACGGGTTTTGTGAGACTGATTAGTAGAGGAGTTGGGTGTTCGGTATCACACGGTCTGTTAGTATATGCGACATCGTAATAATTAGCCTTGAGTGCAAGTGGGAGATTGTTGGATATAGTGCCCTCAGAGTCAATTATTGGATCACAGGCACGTGATTGTAATTATTGAGGGAGGACCTATGCCGGTAGGATAGTCTTACTCAAGATGATAGTATGCTATCCGGTTTATCTTTATCATCGTGTACAGCATTAGGTGACCTTACAGGTCACTATTGCACGTTGGTAGAGCCCTTAGGATTCTTGCTTGATGACCAACAGTACGATGGCGATCATATACGTGGGAGATGGGGTCTATAAGAACATCCTTAAAGTGGTCCCTAGTCGTAGGAGTTTCGAGACTGGGCATCGATACTCCATTAGTAGACTAGTGTATACAGTCGAGACCCCGACGAGGGGCGGTGGCCGGTCTCACAAGCCATTGGTGTTAGTTGGTTCACCTAAGATGTATACAGGTGCTCATTGGGTTATGAGTACACCGGACAGGACTCGCCGGGAGCAAGCTAGTCGGTATTATACCTGACGTCAGATAGCAGTTCCCTCGTAACATGTGTACAGGTTAGTTCATCGACCTGAGATCGTCATTTGTCTCGTGTGAGTTCCCACTGTGCTTTGATTACTACCCTACCACGGCTCAAAGGAGTCGTGCAAACAGGTTTTAGTTGGGTACAGTCCCGAGCCACATGGAGGCAGTGAGCGGATCTGCAGGGGTTCGTCTCTCCCGGTATTGGGGGTGAGGTCGCGCTGTGTCTAGGAGAGCCATTACGCAAAGCCCTCGGCCGAGGCAGGAGATTTACTGGTAGGTATTCCAGTAGTATCTCAGGGCGTTCTGGGCTACACTCCGACACGACTTGTACCACTTTTGGGGGTCTGACTTTTACCAACCCCCTAGGCCCGACATGCGATACTCATAGACGAACGGACCGGACTGTACGGATATTGTCACTGACAGGCTCAGTAGGGTGTCAGGATGAGTTCGCTCATCGACCTCCCTTTTGGTCAATACCTGGTAGCTCGTTACGTACGGCTAATACCTCTAACATGCCAGTGGTTAAATCCACAGCCAAATTATTGATGAGTCTTTAGAGTCCCCCACAGACAGTTTCTCAAGTTTCGGGTGAAACGTTGTAGATGTCGTATGATATATGGTAGGGTCCGATCATATACGTGCAATAGTGCACGGATCATGATCGGGCGGATCATACTAGTAGGCTTTGGTTTAAGCCGGATCCTAGTATTAAATTTGTTGGATTACTTTAGACTCATCGCATTCGCATTCAGTCGGAATGCAGATGCAGGTATGTATATACAGGTGAGTAGTATCCTTGTGATCCGTCACGAGTTTACTTTAGATGTTGCCTTTTCTTTTTATTGTTGTAAACATTTGGGTTAATGTTTACAAATGGAAATTATGAGCTTATTTCATCATTTTGTGCATTAAATGATACATGTACTTCATAGATGACTCATGGTATTATTTCTGGTGCAAATATCACATTATGTGATGGATGTGTGTTGATATGACAAGAAGAGAGAGAGAGAGGGGCTGCCATGAGAGAGGTTGGTCTTGTATTATTTTGATCTCACTCTCTCTCATTTTATCATATGAAACACAAAAGAAAGAAAGTCTTCTCTTCTTCTTCTTCTTCCTCTAGCTCATAGCTTCCATTAATGGCAACACCTTCAACCTCCATCCAAGCAATGGATGCAAGAGACAAAGTGATCACAAACATTCTCTACAACACCTTGGACACGTCCGCTAGCACACTTCGTGCCCGAGTTGCTTCGGATGAAGCGGGAGCCCGTAAAAAGACTCGTAGATGTGGTGCCCTTTCAGACGAGGAGATCGAGACCGGAGATGCCGCGAGGAGCTTGGGATGGTGGCCGAAGACCGAAGGACACGGATCGATCGGTATAGCTTTCCAACCCTTTCTCTAGTTGCTAGTTGTAGGTTAATGGTTCGATCCGGGTTTTAAGCATACGATAGCGCCGGTTTCTAGTTTGAAAAGTTTTCGTTTCCGCATTTTAGCCTCGTACAGACGGCCGGGGCACTACCGTAGTCTTACAAAAAGTTGTCAGAAATCACACCATCCCTCAATAAAATATCGCCTTTAGTCTTCCTCCCTTCCATTCCTCCGAACATCGATCATATATCCCTTCCTGTGTGTAAAAGACATCCTTACGTTTAGAGAATTCAATTCAAGCTATCATACTCTTGTCCATTTTCCTTAGTACCTTTTAGTCGGTGAATGTTTTATAGATGGAATTGCTCACACATTCTTCATGCGACCGTTAATACTTCTTGAGGTACTAATCAACTGATTACCAAATATGCCCACTCTTTTAGGCGTAATTAGCAATATCCTAGTCTTGCAACACCTAAGGCATAGCAGTGGCTCCCAAACCAGTTAGTCTAACACACTAGGTGACAAGTGTTGGATATATGTATGCCCTAGAGGCCATTATATGTATAGTGGATACTTGGACATGCATATATGTATATAGATGAATTTCTTGCTCGACATGATAGTATGCTATCTGGTTTAATTTATCTTGACTTGTTCATTTGATCATGCATCTTATTCATTTGGTACATGTTGATAAAGCCTACAAGATATTTGCTTGACTACTGGGACTATGATGCAGATCATACTAGGAGGACACGTGTAGTTTATAAGCATATCCTTTAAATGTTCCTCGTCGTGGGTGTATCGAGATGGGGTATCGATATTCCAGAGTAGACCAGCGTATACCGTTCTTGTCCCATATGATGGGTGATGGATGATCCCATATCCATCTGGTTTGCTGACACCAAAGATTGTATGCGGGTGCTCAGTGGAGACTGGGTACACTGAACTGACTCGCCGAGAACTTGTATGTGGTATTATATCTATCGTCGGATAGCAGTTCTCAGGTGACACTGGTACAGGTTAGTCTGTAGACCCAAGATCGTCATAGAGTCTTGTGGGTCCTCCCACTGTACTTTGATCTCCACCCTGCCACTGCTCTACTGAGTCATGCAAACAGGTGGACTTTGGGTATAGTCCCTAGGCACGTGGAGGCAATAAGCGATAGGAGGGGTTTCTTCTCTCCCGGTATTGGGGGTTTGATGTTGTGCTATGCTCGATTGGCTATAACAGGAAGTCCATGGCCAGGGCTGCTGAGATTTACTGATAAGTGTTATCGGTAGTTTCTCGATCTGTTATGGGCCATACACCGGCATGACATATTGAGTTATTGGGGTCGACGAAACCATCCCTAGACTCGATATGCAGCATATCTGACGAAGAGACCGGACTGTACGGTAAGTGTTGCCAGTTGGCTCGACGGGAGTTTTGACAGTTTCGCTGGTTTTCTTCTGATCACTCAATACTTGGGTGGCCGTTACGTTTAGCCGACCGCTTGCGGTTTGTAGGTGTTTGATATGATCATCACCTACTGCCGGGTATTGACGAGTCTTAGAGTCCCACACAGGAATTTCCTAGCTCAGGCGAAAAGATGTGTTGTGCATATGAGATATGCGCGTGGACTCGATTAAATGCATGTATGTGATACCGTATATTAATCGGACGTTTTTCTATTGGTTGTGTCATATGTGATATGACCGGTTCGTTAAATCAAGTGTTGATTTAACATAAACTTTTAGATTAATTCTTTATTAAACCCTTTTCTATTTGTATGCATGCATGTATGCATATGTTTATGTTGATGCACATGATGATCTGCATGCACACATACATGCATACATTCTTGTGTGTCATGGTTGATGATCCACAAGTGATGGTAATGCAAGACTCACATGGGAATAAATATGCATATATATTTATTTTGGAATAAAAGAAATAGAAAATCAATTCATTGTGGATAATTCTCTTTAACCTTTCTCTTGACCTTAGCTTCCACCATGAGTTAACTTTCTATGGTTCTTTTTACTCCTAAATAAATATCTAGATATTTATTAACCCATGGTTAAGAATGAGTGTGTGAAATATATATAATTTCTATTCTTATTTTTATTTATCATATCATTATCTCTTGAGCTCAAGCTTTGCCATTATCATCTTCTTCTTCCTCTAAGCTCTCTTGAATTTTCTAGTGAGTGAGGTTGATAAAAAGAAAGGGTTTTGAAGTGAGAAAACAAACAACATCATTATTCTACATTAGTCTAGCCAATTAGTTTAGAGTGTTAGCTTCATCTTCATCCTTGATCAAGTGGAGCTAAGAGTTTGGACAAAGTGGACTCCGGGTGGATCATCTTGGACAAGGAAGGTTACTTGAATGCCATTTCAAGCTCTCTACGATCCAAGGAGTCAACAAAAGAAAACTACAAAGGTTGTATTCTCTTCACTTAGTGTAATATGGCTTGTAGTATGAGATACTTATGTTGTTACCCTAAAATTCTAGTTAAGATCCTAGGTTAGTTTACTTAGCACCTCATAAAATTTAATTATGGCATGTGTGATTCTTCTAAACCCTAGATGTGGTGGTGAGGAAACCGAACAATGGTATCAGAGCCAAGCTAGAGCTTTAGAGTAACCTAGACGACGTTAAAAAGCTCGAACGAACGAAATAGGACACCCAAAAAATGCTCTTTGGAAGTATTTCAAAAATTTGGATTTTTTCACATTAAAAATACTCAGAAAATCGTGCAGGGTATTGTATGGGCCTACAGGAAGAACGAGGCGCTGATTTGACTAAACAACCGCGGAACCACGGCCAAAATGGTCATTTTGTGGCGGTTCCGCGGCGCCGTTGGTGAGGCGTGGACTGTGCCTTCTTGTGCTGGCCCGTATGTGCTAATAGCAGTCTCTGGTATTTTTAAAAACTGGTCAAGTGTTGAACTTTCTGAGAATTCTTTGGGTGATTGATAGTTCGATCGAATATTTTAACTGCGTCTAGTATATGTGAATGCGATACAATAATTGGAATCTACAAATTTGTTTGTTGCGTGTAAATCTAACATTTCGGTCTCGGGTATGATCGGAAATCTTGTTGAATTATCCGACTTATTTTTGAAAAGTGTTTTCATGGGTGAGAACTAAATGCAAGCTTTACATTGTTGGGCATGAAATCTTTGATATGTGATATCCTGGGTTTGTGTTGCCTAAGAGCGGTTATGATTCCAATTGTTGTAGTTTTTCATTTCTTTTCTGCGACCATAAGTGTAGTATGTGGTGTATTGCCGGTTTCGTTATTATACATTAACGACAATCGGGGTACGCATACTTACTTACGTTGATGATATGTGATATTATGTGTTACTGAGATATGATGTGCAGGAATGTCGCGATCGAATAGCCGGGGGTTTTATGTGAAATGAGAGTCTTTATTTTCATTCATGTAAATAACAATTTTATGTAATATTCTTTTATTTGGGGCACTTCCAGGTTGAGGATGATGTCGCCATCATTGTATATTATTTACTTTTCCGCATTAGGATAGACCCAAGGAGGGGAGCACAAGTGACCGGGTTCTAGGGTTCAGTGGGAAGCCATCTCGAGGAGTTAGACCGGGTCTCCTAAACTCTAGAATTGGTAGGGTCACTTGCCGCTCTCGTAGGGGTCTAGGGGTGTGGGCTTGGCTATTCATCGCGACCGTGGAATCTGTATTCTCTATTGTTGGCTAAAAACAAAATACGGATATCCTAGATATCCTTTTATTTTCATATGTACTTCTGCTGTTGATATTCTGTGACGTGATTACTTAGTATCTGAGACGAATGGATTATTATTATTATATATATGATATATAATAAACGTTGCTTATATTTTACACCCGCTCTAGTCCCGTCCCGCTATGCCATTAGTTAAGTAACCGAACGGTGCATAACGGGACACTGTGGCGAATGCGGATGGCATAAGTGTACGTTCTATTTTCGTTTCTTTTTTGTGATGGCTTAGGAACTTAAATGATGGGACTACATTAATAAGATTAATGCAAAGAAAAAGAAACCTAAAGTTGTTGTAGAACCAGATTTGAAACCCACTCGGCTTTTTTTTTATGAAAAATGCAAGTTTCAAAAGATGCGGAGCTTAAGCCACTCCTTTTCTAAACTGTTTTGATTCTACAACGAGATCAAGTTCAAAGCGTTAAAGGTTTTCATAAAAACCATCCGCAACCCTCCGTCATTTTAGGAAGAAGAGTACTTAGTATTCATGATACGTATGTTAATTATAGTCAAGGCGTAGTGTATGGTAGCTAAGTGATATCTTCCTACAAAGCATATGATGCAATCAGTTAGGACATTCATGTGATTATGTTGATCATAGTCAAGGGTCATATGGGTGGGTCTAGTTAATCTCGAAATGATGGGTAGAACTTGACTAGTGCTTATGATATGTTGACCATAGCCAAGATCATAAGCAGCTAGGGGTAAAAACCATATCGGGAGTTTCAAGAGTTGAAATTTGCAATGAGATTGCATACCTTCTATATGATAGATGGATCCCAATCCCACTGTGAGTAAGAGTTACTCCCAGGAGAGTTTTGCACTTTACAATTAGCTAATCCGGTAGGTGTCTAGAAAGGTGTCAACGGGGTTTGACCTCTGGAAAAATGAGATTTATTTTAATTAGGTCCGTGCGAAAGTACGGGGAACCTCTCAAAGTACCGATACTGGCCTGGTTGACCGGTTAGCAAAATTGTAGAATGTAATTAATCCAGGCCAGCTTTCTTTTTAGGTTTTGAAAGAAAATTTGATGAAAGCAGTGGGAGATATCGATTAGATAAGATAATAACCAATCTAAATCTTTGCAAGAGCATTTCGCTGAGTATTTTCTTTTCTCTCTCCTAATGGTAGAAACCGATGACGGGACTTAAGCTTCTTTTAGAGAAAAACAAACTGACAGGACCAAATTATAAAAAATGGTTGAGGAACTTGAACATTGCACTCACATATGATAAAGTATCATATGTCCTCACTACCAAAGCCCCACCCATCCCAGGTCCTGAATCATCTGTTTCGGATAGAGAAGTCCGAAAAACATGGGATATTGATTGTGGCACGGACAAGTGCCGCACGCTTGCTTCTATGGACAGTATCCATCAGAAACAGCATGAGAAGATGGATGTACAATTCATCTTTTTTCATACAAAGGAGTTGTATGAAGAGCAATCTCAGACTTTACGATACGAGACATCTCGAAAGTTGTTTCAGATGCGGATGGCCCCTGGAACATCAGTAGGAGAACATGTTCTGAAGATAATTGGTCTTATAGAATAACTTGAGGAAATGGGATGGATCATGGATAATGAGAAATATACAAATATTGTTCTGCAGTCTCTCCCCCTGCCTTTGCTCCGTTCATTATGAATTTCAATATGAACGATTTGGAGAAATCATTGCCTGAACTTCTCAATATGTTGAGAAGTCCAGAGAGCACGCTTAAGACAGTGAAAACTCCCGCTCTGCTTGTTGGGCCATCTTCCTCTTCCGTCCCAAAAGCCAAGGCCAGGGGAAAGAAGAAGAAGAAACCCATCAAACCGAAAGGTAGAGTTCAAAAGGCGAAGGGAAAAGACAAATCCGGGGCCGCGGGAAGTGGAAAGGAAAATGTTTTTACTGCCACAACTCGGGACATTAGAAACGCAACTGTGCTCTGTATCTTGCCAATCTCAAGAAGAAGAAGCATATCGATTCTTCCGCTTCAGGTGTATTTGTAACTGAAAAATGTTTTTCTATAAACTCTGCATCTTGGGTATTAGATACCGGTTCTGGTTCTCACAACTACAATTGTATGCAGGGATTGAGAAACAGTAGAGTTTTGAAGACAGGTGACCATACTCTGTGGATTAGAAATGGTTCCAATGTACATATTGTATCCATAGAAGAGCATCATCTGAGGTTTCCTTCGGGTTGTATTTTGGTTTTGAACCCTTGTTATTTTGTACCAAGTATGCTATGTAATATAATATCCGTTTCTTTGTTGGACAATGAAGGATATCTTTTTGTGTTGCAGAATAATGTTATGAACATTAACTTGAATCAACAATTGATTGGGTATGGTACACTAAATAACGACATTTACGTCCAGAACCAACACACAGTTTTCAATATACAACATACTAAAAAAAGAAAATTTTCAGATATAAATGAAGCTTTTCTTTGGCATTGTAGACTTGGTCAAATTAATGAAACAAGACTAAACAAGTTACATAAAAATAGATATTTAAATCCTTTTGAATATAAATCTTATGCGACTTGTCAGTCCTGTATCAAAGGTAAAATGACCAAAACTCCGTTTACTGGACACGGAGAAATAGCTTTAGAACTCTTAAGCCTCATACATAGTGATGTATGCGGACCAATGTCTATACATGCTAGAGACGGTTTTTCTTACTTCATTACTTTTACTGATGATTTCTCAAGATTCGGACACTTGTTTTTGTTAAAGCATAAATCCAAAGCTTTCGAGAAATTCAAGGAGTATAAATTTGAAGTAGAAAAACAAACAGGCTTAAGTATCAAGAAACTTTGATCAGATCGAGGTGGAGAGTATTTGAGTATAGAGTTTTCAGACTTCTTAAAAGAGAATGGGATTCTCTCTCCTCTCACTCTCCCTTACACACCACAGCATAATGGTGTGTCAGAACGGAAGAATCGTACCCTATTAGATATGGTACGGTCCATGATGTGTGATGCTGAGTTACCGCTTTCCTTTTGGGGACATGCATTGGAGACAACAATGTATCTGTTAAACAGGGTTCCAACCAAGACTGTGTCTACCACTCCATATGAGATATGGAGTGGAAAGAGACCATCTCTTAAAAGAGTTAGGATATGGGGTTGTCCGGCTTTTGTCAAAAAGCAGAATCCAGACAAACTCGAGACGCGATCGGTCATGTGTAAATTTGTGGGATATCCAAAACATTCATATGGATATCTATTCTACCATAAGGAAGAACAAAATGTGTTTGTTTCTCAACATGCCACATTTTTAGAAAATGAGATTTTTACAAATAGTGATGATGGCAATGCGGTAGAACTAGAAGAGCTTCTAGAGACACGTATTACTCATGACAAATTGGTTGAAGCTGATGTTGCAGTAGAACTTCAAGAACCTCAGCCGCTTCGGAGAACTAGTAGGACTTCTCGCCCACCGGAGAGATACTATGGGTTTCTCATTAATGGTGATTGAGGAGATTGCATCATGGATGATGATGATCCAACTAGTTTTCAGCAAGCTATCACAAGTGGTGACTCGGTGAAGTGGATGGATGCCATGGGATCCGAAATAGAGTCCATGTACATCAACAAAGTATGGACTTTAGACGTTGCACCCCTTGGGATAAAACCCGTAGGTTGCAAATGGATCTTTAAGAGAAAGATTGGTGTAGATGGATAGGTAGAGACCTATAAAGCAAGGCTTGTAGCGAAAGGTTTTCGTCAAAAACCAGGATTAGACTATGATGAAACTTTCTCTCCAGTAGCAATGGTTAAATTCATTCGGATCCTACTTGCTATTGCTGCTCACTACGACTATGAAATCTGGCAGATGGAGGTTAAAACTGCATTTCTAAATGGTGATTTAGAAGAATGCGTTTATATGGATCAGCCAGAGGGCTTCATTGACAGTGGGAGCAGCGGGAAGGCATGTAGGTTGCTTAAATCCATTTATGTATTAAAGCAGGCCTCATGGAGCTTGAACATTTGCTTTGATGATACAATCAAAGAGTTTGATTTTGTCAAAAATGTAGACGGGCCATGCATTTATAAGAAGATTGTAGGGAGTACTGTCACATTCTTCGTATTGTACGTGGATGACATTCTCTTGATAGGAAATGATATTCCTAAACTACAATTGGTCAAACTATTCTTATCACAAAGGTTCTCTATGAAGGACCTGGGTGATGCCTCTTGTATTTTGGGCATTAGGATCTATAGAGATAGATCCAAGAGATTATTGGGATTGTCCCAATCAAAGTACATTGACACCATCCTAAAAAAGTTTAGTATGGAAGATTCTAAGCTTGTGCCTGTTGGAGATAGTGCCCTCAGAGTCAATTATTGGATCACAGGCACGTGATTGCAATGATTGAGGGAGGACCTATCCCGGTAGGACAGTCTTACTCGAGATGATAGTATGCTATCTGGTTTATCTTTATCATCGTGTACTGCTTTAGGTGACCTGACATGTCGCTATTACACGTTGATAGAGCCCCTAGGATTCTTGCTTGACGACCAGCAGTATGATGGCGATCATATACGTGGGAGCTGGTAGTCTATAAGCACATCCTTAAAAGGTCCCTAGTCGTAGGAGTTTCGAGACAGGGCATCGATACTCCATTAGTAGACTAGTGTATACAGTCGAGACCCCGACGAGGGGCGGTGGCCGGTCTCACAAGCCACTGGTGTCAGTTGGTTCACCTAAGATGTATACAGGTGCTCATTGGGTTATGAGTACACCGGACAGGACTCGCCGGGAACCTGCTAGTTGGTCTTATACCAGACGTCAGATAGCAGTTCCCTGGTGACATGTGTACAGGTTAGTTCATCGACCTGAGATCGTCATTTGTCTCGTGTGAGTTCCCACTGTGCTTTGATTACTACCCTACCACGGCTCAAAGGAGTCGTGCAAACAGGTTTTAGTTGGGTACAGTCCCGAGCCACATGGAGGCAGTGAGCGGATCTGCAGGGGTTCGTCTCTCCCGGTATTGGGGGTGAGGTCGCGCTGTGTCTAGGAGAGCCATTACGCAAAGCCCTCGGCCGAGGCAGGAGATTTACTGGTAGGTATTCCAGTAGTATCTCAGGGCATTCTGGGCTACACTCCGACACGACTTGTACCACTTTTGGGGGTCTGACTTTTACCAACCCCCTAGGCCCGACATGCGATACTCATAGACGAACGGACCGGACTGTACGGATATTGTCACTGATAGGCTCAGTAGGGTGTCAGGATGAGTTCGCTCATCGACGTCCCTTTTGGTCAATAGCTGGTGGCCCGTCACGTATTGGCTAATACCTCTGACGTGCTAGTGGTTAAATCCACAGCCATAGTATTGACGAGTCTTTAGAGTCCACCACACTTTCAGTTACTCAAGCTTTCGGGCGAAACGCTGTAGAGGCCGTATGGAGATATGGCAGGGTCCGATCAGATACGTGCGGTATTGCACGGATCAGGATCGGACAGTTTTGTACTAGTGGCCGTATGGTTATATGGAAGGGTTCGATCAGATACGTGCGGTATTGCACGGATCAGGATCGAACGGTTTTTACTAGCCGGCTTTAGTTTAAGCCGGTCCTAGTTTAGTACAGTGTAGATTTTGTCTCATTGCATTTGTATCCAGTCGGAATACAGATGCGGGTGTGTATGAACAGTATCGGGGTTTTCCTGTAATTTATTACGGGACCAGTTGTCACGACCCGAAGGGTACGGAACGTGACTGGCACTTAAGTTTACGAAACGTCTAAAGGCGTCCGTAAAATAAGTAAGCCAAAGCCCAGAAAACAAACCAATTAAGCAAAAGAGTGAAGAAAACCCAATCATTTGGAAGCAAGTTTATCAAATAAGTCATGAAAAACACTTTTAAAAACAATACCAATTTTTCCCGAAAATTTCGGCAGAGTCTCCTTTGTAAATACTGGCCCCCAAAAATGGGTACAACAAAATATATACATGAATCCAACAAAATAGGGCATCCCCAAGAGGGAGCTAGCTCTTCGCCCTAAGGCGGTCACAAATCCCACGCAATGTAAATGGCAACAAGCATAATAATCATAAGGAAGCATGAAAAAGTAACATGTCGGCTCAAGTGAGCTCGACCCCAAAATACAGCATAAAATCCACAAACCTCACAGTCTCATCTCTAGGTCAATATACAATAATCTGGTAGAAACAGTAGATGGAGTGTCTAGATACAAAAAAATATACAAGGTGGTACAAAATGATAACATAACCCACCTATGAGCAAATCTCGAGTCCAGGCAAAATAGGCAAAAGAAGCAAGCGCACCCGCCGCTACTGTACTGACGGGGCGGACCTGCAAAAGACTAGGGCACCACGGGGGTGAGTTGCCAACTCGTGAGTAATAAATAACATTTACACAGGCTATCGAATGCATGCACACAAGCATCCTAGCATCTATATATGGTGAGGCAGGACATAATGGCGAGTATGTATGCAATATGGATATACTAGCAGGTGTGTATACAACATCAGTGTGCGAATATGTATGCAACATGAATATCTGAGGTCTCAATAGGTTTATATATAAAAATATTTTATCTCTTTTTTTGTTTTTGAACTCTTTTAGAATGCCAGCAAATGTCAATGAATCGACGAAAATCGGTGTCCAGCAACGACACCCTAAAAGCTGTCTCAAATCTCATAAATGTATCTCTGGCCCCAGCCGTCCGGCTGACCCATCTCAAATATCAATATCTCATCATCTATCGGCCACGGTCGGTATCCTCTGGATATCCGCCGTCCCAAACAGTCACCGGTAGGTAATCCGTCCCCTGCCAGGCTCAACGTCATCACCACATTCCTCTTGCCCCGGGGTACCTTACCGGGCCCACCATGTACCCGTGCCGGTTCCTCCACTCCTCGACACGGATTTCCAAAGCCACAGCAAACTCATGGTGGACGACACTTACATCACTAGAAAACCGCAATTTACATGTTTTAAAAATATCATAAGTTTGGAAATTTTGCGGCCTTCCCCCGAAATCCAGCAATATCATAAAATCTCAAGAAATCCTCATAAGTGCATATATCAGTGATAATGAATGCATATGATATCAATAATCAAGTTGCGATGTGTGATTAATGGATTAAGTATGAACAATTAATATGATGAAGTACATGCACATGAATAGCAATTCTACGGTTTCATTTTAAGGAATTAAAGGCAATAGCACCAGTTTAAGTATCAATTAGTAAAAGGTTTAAATTTAAATGTTATCTAGTGTGGTGGCATGGCAATTACCAGGGTGTGTGTGTAAACATGAATAGTGCTCGTGCTGCATATAAAAACCTGGTAATGGTGCATGTGTCCTACAATTGAGTTTGCGTATATGGGTATAACATATTGATCTAATTGCAGCAATTATCATGCTAGTATTATTATTCTAATGTCACAAGGGTTTATCCAGTTTACTTTTTTTTTTCCAGTTTACTAAATCTATCGGGCGACTTGCGCCATCCAAACGATCGTCCCCCGTAGATGTTAAATCTACTCACCGGGATCCCTGGCTAGCTGTGTCCAATCACCGCCTTTCCCCTTCGCGCCGCGTCTGACGTTTCCGCGACCGAACCTGGAATTTACATCATTACCAAATATAAGGTTACATATCAAGAACGACGCAAAACCCCAACGAAACTACTAAAGTTCGTTAGCTAGGTACAACGTGCACAAAGTGCGCAGAACACACGCGAAAATCGCAAAAACTGCCAAAAACGCCGATTTGGGTCACCCGGCAAAACTAAAACCCGACCACCCAAAAACCGCACTCACGCATCCTAAAATTCATAGGACAAGCCATAACAATCATCAAGATACTAAAAATAATTCATTACATAACTTTTATAAAAATCTAGTAAGCATTTCAATCCAAAATCGGTGCAAAAATCGCCGATTAGCGACAAAACGACTACAATCTAGCACAATCACCCAACCACACTACAAGCAATCTACAAACACTAATTATAACACAACAACAATGATTCCAATCCTATTTTCCATAAACAACCATTCTTGAATTCATAACTTAGCAATCTAGAAATTGCAATTTGATGCAAACATCGACAATATAGCGACAAAGTCAACACCACCCAACACCAACATCCAAACTAACCAAATAGCTAGCCAATACACTAATTTTAAACCATTAACTAAGCTTAAAAACCTAATTTTCATGAACAAAACCTTCTCTTGATTTTTGTAATTAGCAAACATAAACCAAACCATAAATGAAAAACCTTAATTTAACACTAGATTTTAGCCTAATAAGCAAATTAACCACTTAGATTAAGGTTAGCAAAACACTAGATAGCAAATTAGGTTTAATCAATTAAATAATGTTTTCTAAAACTTAATCAACTCACTAATCATGTTTCAAATACCATTTCCATACAAAAACCTTTTCTTGAAAATCCTAAAAAGCAATTTCACACTTCTAAATTTAACCAAATTAGCATAATTGGAAACTATATAAACAAGTTAACCATATAAATTAGTTAATTAACAACTAGATTAACTACAAAACAACTTAATTAATTATCATGGCTTCAAAACCCTAATTTAAACAAACTACTCTTTTAAACTAGATTAGAAATAAGCTAACTTTTAACACTAACCATACAATTAAAGGAATTTTTAGCAAAAGAAAGCAACTTGATGAGAATTATACCTCTTGATCAATGGATCAAGCAAGAGAATTTGCTCCAATTGATGGCCTCAACACCAAGGTCCAAGCAAGAATGGCTAAGGATAATGATAGCATAAGGATTTTTGTTTGGATTTTTGAATTAAATCTTGGATTTTGATGTATTTCTTGAAGAAATTGAAGAAAAATGAAAAGAAAAGAGAGGAAGAAGAGGGTGTGCAGGAATTTCGGCCAGAATGAGGTATGGGGGAGGGTGTGGGCAAGTGGGGAAAGTCATGGTCAAGTCCACAAAAGTCAATGTATCATACATTATCCATTTTAATTAAAATAATACCATAAACTATCAAATTAACTCAAGAAAGAAACCAAGAAGAGAGAGGCCAGAAATTTCTGGTCTCACACAAGGTGGGGCTGTCCTAGGGCTGAGGAAAAAGAGAGAGGGGTTTTACAAAAGAAATTTTATGCAAAAAGGCCCCCTACAACTCAAAAATTGCAAGTTTTAGCCCAAAATTCAATAATTTCGTTTCAAATCATAAAAATTTGAAAAAAATCAAAATAAATTACTAAAAATTCATGTTATCACTAGAATATAATTATCATAATTTTAGAGATTAAAATTAGCCCGGAAAAATTTGTATTTATCGCTTATTTAATGTATTTTCTTACCGGCTTAAAATAATATAAAAAAATTGAAAAATAGGGAAAAAATTTTAAATGACCAAAATTTCATAATTAACTCATTAGCTACTAAAAACAAGTAATTACCTATCCATTTAAGGTATAATTAGCCCTAAACTGCAAAATATCGAGAAAGACGGTTTTCGGAAAAATACCGAATTTTCACCGAATTTCAAGAAAACACCAAAACGACTTTTCAAGAAGCTACAATCTTCCCCCCTTAAAGAAATTCGGTCCCCGAATTTAAAAATATAGCTACGCGTACCTTCAAAGAGATGGGGATATTTCTTCCTCATCTCGCCCTCGGTCTCCCAGGTAACCTCCTCGCTGCTTGGGCTACGCCAAAGGACCTTGACGGTTGGTATAACCTTCGACCTCAACTTCTTCACCTGCCGATCCAGGATGGCCACCGGCTGCTCTGCAAAGGAAAGGTCGCGCTCTAGCTGGACTGTCGGGTGCTGAATCGCATGCGAAGGGTCGTGAAGGTACTTGCGGAGCATCGAAACATGAAAAACGGGGTGAACATCGGGAAAGCTGGGAGGAAGAGCCAAACGATAAGCAACAGCGCCAACACGCTCGAGGATCTCGAAGGGACCTACGAATCTAGGGCTAAGCTTTCCCTTTCGCCCAAAACGCATCACGCCCTTCATCGGAGAGACCCTCAGAAAAAACATGGTCGCCAACTGCGGACTCTAATCTGTGACGGCGCCTGTCTGCATACGATTTCGCCTACTCTGAGCCGCTCTCATCCGGTCTCGGATCAACTGTATCTTCGCTGTCGTCTCCTCAACAAGCTGCGGCCCCAAAATGCTGCTCTCGCTGAGCTCTGTCCAACAAACGGGCGATCTGCATCTCCTCCCATACAATGCCTCGAAAGGTGCCATATGAATAGTATCCTGGAAGCTGTTGTTGTAGGAGAACTCCACTAGAGGTAAATGACGATCCCAGCTACCACCAAAGTCTAAAACGCACGCTCTGAGCATGTCCTCGAGAGTCTGAATGGTCCGCTCTGACTGTCCGTCGGTCTGCGGATGAAACGCTGTGCTGAAGCTCAAACGAGTGCCCAAAGCCTCCTGAAGTCTCTGCCAAAGTCGGCTGGTGAACTGAGTGCCTCGATCTGACACGATACAAGTCGGTACGCCATGTAGTCGCACGATCTCGTCAATATAGAGCTGAGCATACTGAGCGAAGCTGAAAGTCGTCTTCACCGGAAGAAAGTGAGCCGCTTTCATCAATCTGTCCACGATCACCCAGATGGAGTCGTACCCTCGTCTGGTCCTGGGTAGACCCACAACGAAATCCATCGAAATCTGTTCCCATTTCCACTCTGGAATGGGTAACGGCTGTAGCTCTCCTGCGGGCCTCTGGTGCTCGGCCTTGACTTGCTGACAAGTCAGGCATCTCGAAACGAACTCCGCAATGTCCCTCTTCATCCCGTCCCACCAGTAGGTCACTCTCATATCATGGTACATCTTGGTGGAACCGGGGTGGACACTATACACTGATCGGTGTGCCTCCTCAAGAATGTCGCGCCGCAATCCATCAGCATCTGGTACGCACAGTCTAGATCCATATCGTAAAATCCCCTGATCGTCCACCACGAACTCGGAAAATCTGCCCTGTCCCATCTGTGCCATGATCTCTGAGCAACGGTCGTCACTGCGCTGTGCCTCATATACGGTCAAGCAACTGTGGGCGTGCACGAACATGCGCGAGATGTCCCCCTGTCTGAGTGAACTCGAACTCAACTCGGCTGTCGCATAACATCTGCCAATCTGCTGACGACTGCCTCTGCACTGCGCGCAAAAAGGATAGACTACCCCCGGGCCTCCTACTCAACGCATCTGCCACCACATTCGCCTTGCCTGGGTGATATAAGATCTCGCAGTCGTAGTCTTTCACCAACTCCATCCAACGACGCTGTCTGAGGTTCAGGTCTCGCTGCTGAAATATGTACTTTAAGCTCTTGTGATCGGTGAATATCTGACACGACTCGCCGTATAGGTAATGTCGCCAAATCTTCAGTGCAAAGACCACTGCAGCCATCTCCAAATCATGAGTGGGGTAGTTCTGTTCATGCTTCTTCAACTGCCGAGAAGCATAAGCGATCACCCGGCCATGCTGCATCAAAACGCATCCTAATCCCACTCGTGAAGCATCACAGTAGACAACAAATCCGCCTGATCCCGAAGGCAAAGATAATACCGGCGCCGTAGTCAAACGAGTCCGTAGCTGCTGAAAACTGCGCTCGCACTCCTCTGTCCAGACGAAAGGAACTCCCTTCCGGGTCAAACTGGTCAACGGTGCAGCTATACGGGAGAAGTCCTGAACAAAATGCCTGTAGTAGCCCGCCAAGCCTAGAAAACTACGGATCTCAGTAACCGATGTAGGTCGGGGCCACTGCTGAACAGCCTCAATCTTCTTCGGGTCCACACAAATGCCGTCTCTCGTAACCACGTGACCCAAGAATCCGACGCTGTCTAGCCAGAACGCACACTTGGAGAACTTCGCGAACAGCTGATGCTCCCTCAGAGTCTGTAACGTAATCCGCAAGTGCTGCTCGTGCTCCTCTCTGCTCCGGGAGTACACCAAGATATCGTCGATAAACACGATGATGAACAAGTCAAGATACGGCCTGAATGTACGGTTCATCAAATCCATAAATGCTGCTGGGGCGTTGGTGAGTCCGAACGACATCACCAAAAACTCGTAGTGGCCATAGCGTGTACGGAAAGCTGTCCTCGGTATATCCTCCTGTCGAACTCGCAGCTGATGGTATCCTGATCGCAAGTCGATCCTCGAAAAATACCCCGCACCCTGAAGCTGGTCGAACAAATCATCAATGCGCGGCAACGGATATCTGTTCCGAACGGTAACTTTGTTTAGCTGGCGGTAGTCGATACATAAGCGCAAACTTCCATCCTTCTTCTTGACAAACAGGACCGGAGCACCCCACAGAGAAACACTCGGTCGAATAAGCCCCTTATCCAACAAATGTTGCAACTGATCCTTCAGCTCTCGAAGCTCTGCCGGGGCCATCCGATAAGGCGGTATAGAAATAGGCCCCGAACCAGGAATCAAATCAAAGCAGAACTCAACATCGCGCTCAGGCGGTAGCCCAGGTAGCTCATTAGGGAAAACATCAGGGAACTCACAAACTACCGGGACCCGGTCCAACGGAACCTCTGCAGCTCGAGTAACACAAACAAACGCTAAGAATCCCTGACATCCCTTCCGCAAGAGCTGACCAGCGCGAAGAGACGAAATTAAACTGGGAAGGGTGACACTGCGGTCTCCCCGAATAACAAGGACTGGCTCTCCCGGAAAGCTAAATCTGACTGCCTTCTCACGGCAGTCCACCGAAGCATAACAAGTGGCTAGCCAATCCATGCCCAGAAGCACATCAAAGTCCAACATATCGAGGAGTATCAAATCAACTGATGAATCCCTCTCCCCGATACGAACGGAACACAAACGAAATACAAACCGAGCGACAAACGACTCGCCTACCGGAGTACTAACAACAAGCGGCTGATCTAACGACGACGACTCACGGCCCAACATCGGTGCAAAGTGTGTAGATACGTACGAATGTGTGGAACCTAGGTCGAATAATACCCGTGCGTCGAAAGAACAAACTGGCAAAGTACCTGTCACAACGGCATTGGATGCCTGCGCATCCTGCGGTGTCAAAGCAAATACTCGGGCCTGTCCTCCACCGATAGCGGGCTGACCTCGACCTCGGCCTCTGCCTCCTCGTCCTCTCTGAACAGGACCGCCGCGTCCACGGCCTCTCGGTGCACCTAACTGGCGTGGAGCATCGCCTGGGGTAGGAAGTAAGGCTCTCTGAGGAGGGGGTGGTGATGGTGGTAGGGTCACGTGCGGAACTGTCGCTGCTCCCTGTCGTCTCACCGGACAGTCTCTGATACGATGATGCAGGCTACCACACCAAAAACATCCTAACCATGGCTGCTGACCATATGGGTGAAGGCGATATAACTGGCCCCTAAAGAATCCACCACGGCCTCTGCGAACCCTCCTAGGTGCTAACATATCAGTACGAATCCGACTCGGTCTCGAAACGACTGCAGGGGGAGTAATATCCGATCTCTGTGCTCGATTGACCTCTACTAACGATTCCACCATCTGTCGTAACTCCTGCATGCCTCCCATCATCTGTCGCAGCTCCTCCATACCGGACTCAAGCCTATCCATGCGACCTGGGGAATGCGGATCAGTCTGTCTCTGCGGCGTAGGCATACCACCCTGCTCAGTCCTAGTCTCGGACGAGCCAGCTCGAATCTCATCTCTGGCGGCAGCTCTCTGCGCTCTCATAGCCTTCGGTGGCCAAGTGGTTGGTACAGGAAAAGGATAATAAGGACAGTGCAATAGGATCATAGGATACACGGAGTTGAAGAAGGAATTTTTCAAGCAAGTATATCCTAAAGTCACTTAGGCGGAGTACCGTATCGTAAGTATGCCGCGGACATACGCACGCTACGTCACCCTGCTTAAGTCACTTACTCCATCTACCAAGGGTCATCCTACACTCGCAAAGGTAAAACCTATCGCTCTGATACCAACTTTGTCACGACCCGAAGGGTACGGAACGTGACTGGCACTTAAGTTTACGAAACGTCTAAAGGCGTCCGTAAAATAAGTAAGCCAAAGCCCAGAAAACAAACCAATTAAGCAAAAGAGTGAAGAAAACCCAATCATTTGGAAGCAAGTTTATCAAATAAGTCATGAAAAACACTTTTAAAAACAATACCAATTTTTCCCGAAAATTTCGGCAGAGTCTCCTTTGTAAATACTGGCCCCCAAAAATGGGTACAACAAAATATATACATGAATCCAACAAAATAGGGCATCCCCAAGAGGGAGCTAGCTCTTCGCCCTAAGGCGGTCACAAATCCCACGCAATGTAAATGGCAACAAGCATAATAATCATAAGGAAGCATGAAAAAGTAACATGTCGGCTCAAGTGAGCTCGACCCCAAAATACAGCATAAAATCCACAAACCTCACAGTCTCATCTCTAGGTAAATATACAATAATCTGGTAGAAACAGTAGATGGAGTGTCTAGATACAAAAAAATATACAAGGTGGTACAAAATGATAACATAACCCACCTATGAGCAAATCTCGAGTCCAGGCAAAATAGGCAAAAGAAGCAAGCGCACCCGCCGCTACTGTACTGACGGGGCGGACCTGCAAAAGACTAGGGCACCACGGGGGTGAGTTGCCAACTCGTGAGTAATAAATAACATTTACACAGGCTATCGAATGCATGCACACAAGCATCCTAGCATCTATATATGGTGAGGCAGGACATAATGGCGAGTATGTATGCAATATGGATATACTAGCAGGTGTGTATACAACATCAGTGTGCGAATATGTATGCAACATGAATATCTGAGGTCTCAATAGGTTTATATATAAAAATATTTTATCTCTTTTTTTGTTTTTGAACTCTTTTAGAATGCCAGCAAATGTCAATGAATCGACGAAAATCGGTGTCCAGCAACGACACCCTAAAAGCTGTCTCAAATCTCATAAATGTATCTCTGGCCCCAGCCGTCCGGCTGACCCATCTCAAATATCAATATCTCATCATCTATCGGCCACGGTCGGTATCCTCTGGATATCCGCCGTCCCAAACAGTCACCGGTAGGTAATCCGTCCCCTGCCAGGCTCAACGTCATCACCACATTCCTCTTGCCCCGGGGTACCTTACCGGGCCCACCATGTACCCGTGCCGGTTCCTCCACTCCTCGACACGGATTTCCAAAGCCACAGCAAACTCATGGTGGACGACACTTACATCACTAGAAAACCGCAATTTACATGTTTTAAAAATATCATAAGTTTGGAAATTTTGCGGCCTTCCCCCGAAATCCAGCAATATCATAAAATCTCAAGAAATCCTCATAAGTGCATATATCAGTGATAATGAATGCATATGATATCAATAATCAAGTTGCGATGTGTGATTAATGGATTAAGTATGAACAATTAATATGATGAAGTACATGCACATGAATAGCAATTCTACGGTTTCATTTTAAGGAATTAAAGGCAATAGCACCAGTTTAAGTATCAATTAGTAAAAGGTTTAAATTTAAATGTTATCTAGTGTGGTGGCATGGCAATTACCAGGGTGTGTGTGTAAACATGAATAGTGCTCGTGCTGCATATAAAAACCTGGTAATGGTGCATGTGTCCTACAATTGAGTTTGCGTATATGGGTATAACATATTGATCTAATTGCAGCAATTATCATGCTAGTATTATTATTCTAATGTCACAAGGGTTTATCCAGTTTACTTTTTTTTTTCCAGTTTACTAAATCTATCGGGCGACTTGCGCCATCCAAACGATCGTCCCCCGTAGATGTTAAATCTACTCACCGGGATCCCTGGCTAGCTGTGTCCAATCACCGCCTTTCCCCTTCGCGCCGCGTCTGACGTTTCCGCGACCGAACCTGGAATTTACATCATTACCAAATATAAGGTTACATATCAAGAACGACGCAAAACCCCAACGAAACTACTAAAGTTCGCTAGCTAGGTACAACGTGCACAAAGTGCGCAGAACACACGCGAAAATCGCAAAAACTGCCAAAAACGCCGATTTGGGTCACCCGGCAAAACTAAAACCCGACCACCCAAAAACCGCACTCACGCATCCTAAAATTCATAGGACAAGCCATAACAATCATCAAGATACTAAAAATAATTCATTACATAACTTTTATAAAAATCTAGTAAGCATTTCAATCCAAAATCGGTGCAAAAATCGCCGATTAGCGACAAAACGACTACAATCTAGCACAATCACCCAACCACACTACAAGCAATCTACAAACACTAATTATAACACAACAACAATGATTCCAATCCTATTTTCCATAAACAACCATTCTTGAATTCATAACTTAGCAATCTAGAAATTGCAATTTGATGCAAACATCGACAATATAGCGACAAAGTCAACACCACCCAACACCAACATCCAAACTAACCAAATAGCTAGCCAATACACTAATTTTAAACCATTAACTAAGCTTAAAAACCTAATTTTCATGAACAAAACCTTCTCTTGATTTTTGTAATTAGCAAACATAAACCAAACCATAAATGAAAAACCTTAATTTAACACTAGATTTTAGCCTAATAAGCAAATTAACCACTTAGATTAAGGTTAGCAAAACACTAGATAGCAAATTAGGTTTAATCAATTAAATAATGTTTTCTAAAACTTAATCAACTCACTAATCATGTTTCAAATACCATTTCCATACAAAAACCTTTTCTTGAAAATCCTAAAAAGCAATTTCACACTTCTAAATTTAACCAAATTAGCATAATTGGAAACTATATAAACAAGTTAACCATATAAATTAGTTAATTAACAACTAGATTAACTACAAAACAACTTAATTAATTATCATGGCTTCAAAACCCTAATTTAAACAAACTACTCTTTTAAACTAGATTAGAAATAAGCTAACTTTTAACACTAACCATACAATTAAAGGAATTTTTAGCAAAAGAAAGCAACTTGATGAGAATTATACCTCTTGATCAATGGATCAAGCAAGAGAATTTGCTCCAATTGATGGCCTCAACACCAAGGTCCAAGCAAGAATGGCTAAGGATAATGATAGCATAAGGATTTTTGTTTGGATTTTTGAATTAAATCTTGGATTTTGATGTATTTCTTGAAGAAATTGAAGAAAAATGAAAAGAAAAGAGAGGAAGAAGAGGGTGTGCAGGAATTTCGGCCAGAATGAGGTATGGGGGAGGGTGTGGGCAAGTGGGGAAAGTCATGGTCAAGTCCACAAAAGTCAATGTATCATACATTATCCATTTTAATTAAAATAATACCATAAACTATCAAATTAACTCAAGAAAGAAACCAAGAAGAGAGAGGCCAGAAATTTCTGGTCTCACACAAGGTGGGGCTGTCCTAGGGCTGAGGAAAAAGAGAGAGGGGTTTTACAAAAGAAATTTTATGCAAAAAGGCCCCCTACAACTCAAAAATTGCAAGTTTTAGCCCAAAATTCAATAATTTCGTTTCAAATCATAAAAATTTGAAAAAAATCAAAATAAATTACTAAAAATTCATGTTATCACTAGAATATAATTATCATAATTTTAGAGATTAAAATTAGCCCGGAAAAATTTGTATTTATCGCTTATTTAATGTATTTTCTTACCGGCTTAAAATAATATAAAAAAATTGAAAAATAGGGAAAAAATTTTAAATGACCAAAATTTCATAATTAACTCATTAGCTACTAAAAACAAGTAATTACCTATCCATTTAAGGTATAATTAGCCCTAAACTGCAAAATATCGAGAAAGACGGTTTTCGGAAAAATACCGAATTTTCACCGAATTTCAAGAAAACACCAAAACGACTTTTCAAGAAGCTACACCAGTTTTCTAGAGTTGCCAGTTTGCATTCCGTTCCGGCCGGTTTTCGTTTGTTCTTTCCCGGCCGGACTTTTCCGATGGAGGGGGTAATTTGCAGTTTTGCAAATTACATTTGTGGAGGGGGTTTCTTGCATATGTATTTATTATGATATGCTAAGCATCTTTCTTCCATCACTTGCATTAAATGAGATTTGAGAGGGTATGGTTTGGATGTAAGTTTGAAATGATTATGTTTGTGGTGTGGTCACCTCTTCTCTTTATCCTACACTCACCTTCCTTCTAAGGTGAGGTATTCATATTACCTCCTCCACCATTCTCATTTGAGATGATAAGTTTTTCCATTAGAAAAGAGAGAAGAAGAAAAAGAAAAGAGAGAAAGAAAAAGAATGAGAGAGTTCATCTTAGTTTTGGGAGGAATTCTTCATCTCCTTCTTCTTCTTGTTTTGGAAAAATGAAAGCACCATTTTTCCTAATCCCATTCCTCCATCAAGGCAACTACAAACCCTAAAAAGAGACAAGCATCTTCTACACTACATTCTACAGCACATCTTGAGCATGTCGAGTTGCCGGCTTCATACGCGAGTTGCCTCGGTATTGAGGCGGGAGCCCGTAAAAGAAGAAGGCGATGTGGTGCCCTTTCCGGCGAGGAGGCGACGATGTGGAGGCAACACTTTCCGCGGGAGATCGGGACGATGGAGATGAAGACCGGAGGACTCGGATCAGTCGGTATACTTCTCTTCCCCTCTCTTGTTAGCTAGCTTAGGTTAATGGTAAACGATCCGGGTTTTCTTTGTCCGCGGTAGCGCCGGTTTCCGAGTAAGGAAAATTTTTTATTCCGCATTTTGGCCTCGAACAAGAGGCCGGGGCGCTGCCGTGGCGCAACATGGTATCAGAGCCACGCCATTAACCTTACCTAGCTTCGTTTGATGTGTTTTTCAATTCCGATCGACCGAAATTCCAAAAACCGTATTTTTCCTTCACATCAGTTTCTGTCGAAATTTTTTGGAGTCTAAAATTTTTTCACGTGGTCTCAGAATGATGTGCAGGGAGTTCTAAGATTACTGCAAAAATTTGGTGACATGACACCTCCATACGACCGCGGAAGGGCGGCCAAAACCCCCTTTTGGCCGCGCTTCCGCCGCAGTAGTATGGGGTCGTGTGATCAATTTTTTGCAGTGGGCTTCTGGGATTAAATTAGGGGTTTTGGAATATTAAAAATGGGACCAGGTTTTCTGTGAGTGCTACAGTTTTGATTGGGGGCCCACTTGTTAATTTTTGGTCAATCGGAAAATTTTAAACACATTTTTCACAGTGTTTACATTATATCTGCGACCGTGAATATCACTCGATCGGAAAATCCGGTCTAACTGCTATAGCCCGGTTAGACGGATTTGCGAACGTGACTTTCACGTTGATGTTCTATGTTTATGCTGTGATGTTGCGGATCGGTCGTGGGGGATAGCCTGGATGCAATGCTAGTACAGTGCTGTTGTATTATGTACATTTGATATTGCGGGGCGAGCGTCCGACATGTGGACTGCCGTCACTGCCTGTTTGTATTATTCTTTTGGGGCACGACCTGGTTGCGGTCGATGTACCCGGTGTATGTATATTTTACTTTCTGTACTAGGATTACCCCGCGGAAGAGTGCACGGATAGCCGGGTTCTAGGGGGCAACAGGCCTGCATCTCATGGCATTGAGACGGAGGGGGCTTCACTCTAGGATTGGCAGGCTATTCGCCGCACTCGTAGGGGGTACAGGTTGACCCAGGAGGGGTGCCCAAGTTACCGGATTCCATGAAGTGCTGGGTGGTCCATTCACGGAGCTGAAGGGGGCTGCCTCGCTTCAAGTTTTGGCGGGTGACTTGCCGCGCCCGTAGGGGTCTAGGATTTCATTGCACAGGCTATCCACACGACCAGGGGAACGTCGGGTTTCAGCAGCGGCTCTGTGAAACCCGGGGCTTCCAGATATCTGTATTGTTCTGTGATGCTGTACATTTCTGTGATGTTGCATTTTATCACGCCTTGAGCGAAATATAATATATTGGTATATATATTAGTAGATGTTGTATATGTTTTACATCCGCGCTAGTCCAGTCCCCGCTCTGCCGTTAATTAGCTAACCTAACGGGTGATGACGGGACCCAGTGGCGAATGCAGATGGCATATACGTACATCAGTATATTTTCGTTCTTTATTGGTGTGATCATTTGATTGGACTGCGTTGATTCGGATCAATGCAAGAAAAACAAACCTATTCTGATGTTGTTGGAACATTTTTCAAAAAGCTGTTATTGCAAGGACGTTCACTTTTGTTTTGCATCGTGGTATTCATTTGGAATATCCTGCTCCTCAGTCGACGAGGCAAGGGCCGAGATCCCCTCACCGGGAGTGACCCCTTGGACAGAAGTTTGTGTCAGGGCATTAACTTCACTATAGCCGATTACTTTTGCTTTGCATCGTGGTATTCAGTTGGAATATCCTGCACCTCATTCTACGGGGAAAGAGCCGAGATCCCTTCACCGGGAGTGACCTCTTTAGTAAAGGTTTTCGTCACTATATTTTTATAAAAGGCTATGCAGTTCCTTCAACGATATCAAGTTCATTACGTTAAAGGTTTTTCGCCAAAAACCATTCGTAGCCCTCCGTCATTTCGGATTAGTATTGCATAGTATTCGCGCTACGTTTGTCGTTGCTATTCGCCGAGGCGTAGTGTGCGGTAGCTCTGTAATGCTTTCTGTCGCATGGATAAGTGGATTGGTTAGGACAGTCGTGCGACTTTGTTGATTATTCGTCAAGGGTCGTGCGGGTGGGTTTAACGCAATCAAGATAATGACGGGTTGAACTTGACTAGGACCTTTTGATTTGTTGATTATTCGTCAAGGTCACTTGGGTCCTACGGGTAAAAACACACATCGGGTGTTTCAAAAGAACTGAAACTTGCCAGGCATGCGCATACCTTCTGGAGTGTGGTGACTTGAGTGGATTCCGTCAAGTTATCATGCGATGATAGTTGGATCCCGATTCCCACTGATGAGTTAGTTTACTCCTCGGGTGACCCCGACTAGTTCTTCTTTCAGGTTTGGAGGAGAATTTGAGGTACAGTGGGAGGTTTCTAGATTAGACAAAGTGATAACCATTCTGATCTAGGTTAGAGTGCACGCTGAGTGTTTCTTTTCTCTCTCTCTTTGGCAGCGACCATTGACCCGACCCTAGACTTTGACTCAGTGACCAAGTTGACCGAACCTTCTTAACACTGGCTTTTGGATTGTCAGAGTTGCAGACCTCTTTGCCACTCCTACTTTTACCCTTTTCTCCAGGACACCCCGTATTGCTACGAACGTCCACTTCCATTGGACAAAACCATCGTATGGTTAGATACGAACTCGAAGGACTTCGAGGATGGTTTCTGGTTCTGGAGAAAACGGATAGGACTATTCAGTTGTCTTTTCTTTTCAACTTCTCTCAGGTTGCGAGTACTCCTTGGTTTAGGAGTAGTACACCTATTACGCAAATTGGATAGTCTTCTTCCAAACCTTAGGCTGGTGCCGACCGGTAGGGAATGAAGAAAACCAATTAGCATAACGATGGTGTGCAGAAGGTATTAAGTTAAGACAAAAGCAAGGGATTAGTAGGAGGGCAAAGTAAATTGCGACTGATATTCACGACCAAACCAAGTATTTCTTCGTCAATCCTAAATCACCTTTGTATTTCTCCAGGACACTCCGTATCACTACGAAGATCCACAGTTTATTTGGATACTCCATCGTATGGTTATATACGAACTCGAAAGGAACTTGTTCCAATTCGGGGATGGATTCTGGTTCAGGAGAAATAGGAATAAAGTACATTCAGGTGTCTTTTATCTTCACCTTCTCTCGCATTGCGAGTGTTCCTAGGATTGGGACAGTACACCCTTTATGCTTTTTGGAAAGTCTTCTTCCAAACCATAGGCTGGTGCCGAACGGTAGGGAAGGAAGAAAACCGTTTGGCCTAAGGGGGTGTACAGAAGGTAATGACTAAAGACATAGAAAGGGATTTGGACAGATGGCAAAGAGATATACGGTTACAGTTGTGAATCTGGATGATGGAAGAGGCATTACTAGGAATACCAGGATACCCCGACGAAACATTTCAATGTTTCAGTTTCACTGTGTACTGTTAATGGAAAACTGATTTCCCAGTTAGACACTTGCTCCAGGGTATGTATTTACCAGGTATGATTCTCACATCTGTATGGTTTTACAGATGCTGAGTGGGAGTAAGTTATTGGGAATTGGGTGATCATCCTCATTATATCGGGATTCGTTGTAATCGGTGATATTTGAAGAAGTCACCTGGGTTGTTTGCCGGACGGCAATTATTTGGTTTTGAATATCCGCGGTTATGCACCAATTTCAAATTGATATATCTGTACGTCTATTTTTATAGAGTGAGATATACCTTTTGAAGTTATGTCGATGACATTTACCTATATCAGTGGATGGTTAGGTAAGGAGCATTAAACAGCGGTGTAATTCTTCTTAACCATAAGTACAGTTTTCAACCTACGACGCACAGTGAAAGAGTTGTTAGACTCAGCGGACTTATACAGAGTATTGTATGTTGTCCAGTGTCCATTAGGACAGAGGGGTTGGTCCTCGTACTATATTCGGTTTACTTATGACTTCTCTAGTTTTTAGACAAGTGTTTCGTAGAAACACAGGGTCTAAGTTTTGAGGAGTTATAGGTATTTGAATAGAGTAGAGAACCAGGTGTAGCAAGTATCGGGATTCTTCAAAGAGATCGAAGATGTAGATACTTGTGTATGGTATTCAGTTGATAGTAATGATGAAGAGAAGTTGTTTCTCTTTCAGGTTACTCATAATTGGAAGCATTCCTAAGTTGAGTAACGCTGATCGGCCTCCTTCCATTTAGTTGACATGCACTGGTGACAGCTGCATGATTTGAATCTGGTTCAATTTAAATCAGTGCCTCTGGTTCTATATTGGATATAGAACAGTTCATATCTTAACGTTGTTAAGGTACGGGGAGTTGTCCGGCTTATGCTTAAAACCAGACACTGGACAACTCTAGGCACGTTTCTGTAATGGCTGTTTGTGGGTTGACCCAGGCTATGACGAGGGTTGACTTTCTACCATCTGGATGAACAATAGCAATATTGTTCTAGACTCGCCACAGTTTTAATAAAAATGGATTTTTCAGAAAAAGTAGTGGGAGTATGGTAGAACTGGAAGTGATTCCAGAACCACAAACAATTACTGAAGATTTGATAAGGAACCTAAAGATTCAATCTGGATTGACATTCCGTTGGCCACTCCACAGATAAGGTGGGTAACTTCAGGCACCCGAGAGGTACTCCGGTAGCCTCAAGGACGGTGACAGGGAAGTTCTTGTTTACCCACACTTGCCATTGCTGTTGTTCCAGGCTGCGAGACCCGGCAGGAGGATGAGTATAGCGTCGTTCTGAACTAGCTTTAGAAGTGAACGTCTATATGACTCTGGCAGAGGGTTGTCGTAGTCAGTGGGAGCAGCGGAAGCATTGGTGGACATCAGGCTTATGTCTATTTATAGACTAAAGCAGATGTAGCGGAGATAGATCATCTATTTCTGATGTGACAGTCATAGGTTTGACGTCATCAGAATAGGGGATGGATCTGTTGAGAAGGTAGTAGGAAGTGATATTCCTATACTACGATCGGTTATACTTTGGTCGTCACACAGTGTTTTCTCGACATAGGACATGGACATTATGTCAGACATTCTGCTTACTAGATCTATGGTTTTAGATCTAGATTTGGGTGGTTTCCCAATCTGGGTACCTTGACAGCATTCTATGAGTATTTAGAATGGATGACTCCTGACACGGTAGTGTACCTGCAGTTGATGGAGTCACCCTCTCTAAAGGTGTCTTATAGACTAAAGGGGAGAGGGATACTCATGATTGGCAGATCACTTGCTTAGGCAATTGAGTCAATCATGAGATGTCAAGTACCACACCAGATGTTGTTCTTGCACTAGATGCAATAAGTTGATATTGATCCAATCCTGGAGAAACAGTCGGAAGCAGTCTTAGAACATAAGTGGATGTTCTAGGGATATGATAACGACAGCCTCATTTGCGAGACAGTTATCATTCCAGGCTTCCAAGGTGACATGGACGACAAGAAGGTTGTCAGAGTTATAGTTTTCCTTCTGACGAGGGGCAGTATTTTGGACAGGTGGTCCAAGGCAATACTGAGGGTGGCATGGCGCAGGATACTGATTAAGTTCAGTTGACGATACAGTGTAAGAAGTTTGGATTTGGAGTTCATTTATGAGCTAGATCCCATCAGACATCCAGACATTCTAAGACAGGTATTGCTCATTTCGGGAGATGGCTTTCTCCGCGAACTTGAGATATAGAGAGACATAGAAAGAAACATCACAGCGGATCCACTCACTGAGGCTATTCCTCGAACGCAATAGTTTCGCAAACGGGTTTTGTGAGACTGACTAGTGGAGGAGTTGGGTGTTCGGTATCACACGGGCTGTGAGTATGCGACATCGCAAAAATTAGCCTTGAGTGCAAGTGGGAGATTGTTGGAGATAGTGCCCTCAGAGTCAATTATTGGATCACAGGCACGTGATTGCAATGATTGAGGGAGGACCTATCCCGGTAGGACAGTCTTACTCGAGATGATAGTATGCTATCTGGTTTATCTTTATCATCGTGTACTGCTTTAGGTGACCTGGCATGTCGCTATTACACGTTGATAGAGCCCCTAGGATTCTTGCTTGACGACCAGCAGTATGATGGCGATCATATACGTGGGAGCTGGTAGTCTATAAGCACATCCTTAAAAGGTCCCTAGTCGTAGAAGTTTCGAGACAGGGCATCGATACTCCATTAGTAGACTAGTGTATACAGTCGAGACCCCGACGAGGGGCGGTGGCCGGTCTCACAAGCCACTGGTGTCAGTTGGTTCACCTAAAATGTATACAGGTGCTCATTGGGTTATGAGTACACCGGACAGGACTCGCCGGGAACCTGCTAGTTGGTCTTATACCAGACGTCAGATAGCAGTTCCCTGGTGACATGTGTACAGGTTAGTTCATCGACCTGAGATCGTCATTTGTCTCGTGTGAGTTCCCACTGTGCTTTGATTACTACCCTACCACGGCTCAAAGGAGTCGTGCAAACAGGTTTTAGTTGGGTACAGTCCCGAGCCACATGGAGGCAGTGAGCGGATCTGCAGGGGTTCGTTTCTCCCGGTATTGGGGGTGAGGTCGCGCTGTGTCTAGGAGAGCCATTACGCAAAGCCCTCGGCCGAGGCAGGAGATTTACTGGTAGGTATTCCAGTAGTATCTCAGGGCGTTCTGGGCTACACTCCGACACGACTTGTACCACTTTTGGGGGTCTGACTTTTACCAACCCCCTAGGCCCGACATGCGATACTCATAGACGAACGGACCGGACTGTACGGATATTGTCACTGACAGGCTCAGTAGGGTGTCAGGATGAGTTCGCTCATCGACGTCCCTTTTGGTCAATAGCTGGTGGCCCGTCACGTATTGGCTAATACCTCTGACGTGCTAGTGGTTAAATCCACAGCCATAGTATTGACGAGTCTTTAGAGTCCACCACACTTTCAGTTACTCAAGCTTTCGGGCGAAACGCTGTAGAGGCCGTATGGAGATATGGCAGGGTCCGATCAGATACGTGCGGTATTGCACGGATCATGATCGGACAGTTTTGTACTAGTGGCCGTATGGTTATATGGCAGGGTTCGATCAGATACGTGCGGTATTGCACGGATCAGGATCGAACGGTTTTTACTAGCCGGCTTTAGTTTAAGCCGGTCCTAGTTTAGTACAGTGTAGATTTTGTCTCATTGCATTTGTATCCGGTCGGAATACAGATGCGGGTGTGTATGCACAGTATCGGGGTTTTCCAGTAATTTATTACGGGACCAGTTTTCTGGAGTTGCCAGTTTGCATTCCGTTCCGGCCGGTTTTCGTTTGTTCTTTCCCGGCCGGACTTTTCCGATGGAGGGGGTAATTTGCAGTTTTGCAAATTACATTTTTGGAGGGGGTTTCTTGCATATGTATTTATTATGATATGCTAAGCATCTTTCTTCCATCACTTGCATTAAATGAGATTTGAGAGGGTATGGTTTGGATGTAAGTTTGAAATGATTATGTTTGTGGTGTGGTCACCTCTTCTCTTTATCCTACACTCACCTTCCTTCTAAGGTGAGGTATTCATATTACCTCCTCCACCATTCTCATTTGAGATGATTTTTCCATTAGAAAAGAGAGAAGAAGAAAAAGAAAAGAGAGAAAGAAAAAGAATGAGAGAGTTCATCTTAGTTTTGGGAGGAATTCTTCATCTCCTTCTTCTTCTTGTTTTGGAAAAATGAAAGCACCATTTTTCCTAATCCCATTCCTCCATCAAGGCAACTACAAACCCTAAAAAGAGACAAGCATCTTCTACACTACATTCTACAGCACATCTTGAGCATGTCGAGTTGCCGGCTTCATGCGCGAGTTGCCTCGGTATTGAGGCGGGAGCCCGTAAAAGAAGAAGGCGATGTGGTGCCCTTTCCGGCGAGGAGGCGACGATGTGGAGGCAACACTTTCCGCAGGAGATCGGGACGATGGAGATGAAGACCGGAGGACTCGGATCAGTCGGTATACTTCTCTTCCCCTCTCTTGTTAGCTAGCTTAGGTTAATGGTAAACGATCCGGGTTTTCTTTGTCCGCGGTAGCGCCGGTTTCCGAGTAAGGAAAATTTTTTATTCCGCATTTTGGCCTCGAGCAAGAGGCCGGGGCGCTGCCGTGGCGCAACAGTGCCTTGCCCGCTTGTCATAGAATCACTCTCTCCAAGGACTTCTGTCCGAAGACTGATAAAGAAAGAGAGCTCGCATGAGCATTATACCCCACGCTTCAGCTGTAGGATCTATAATGTATGCGATGTTATGTACTCGCCCTGATATAGCTTATGCACTAGCTGTAGTAAGCAGGTATCAATCCAACCCAGGGGAGAAACATTGGATAGCAGTAAAGAACATTCTTCAGTACTTGCGAAGGATTAAACAATTGTTCATGGTGTATGGTAATGTGGATCTCCAAATAGAGGCCTTTACCGATTCCAGCTTTCAAAGTGATAAGGATGACAGCAAATCTATCTCAGGGTTTGTATTTATCCTCAATGGAGGGGCGGTTAGTTGGAAGAGTTCCAAACAGGATACCGTTGCAGTCTCCACGATGGAAGCTGAGTATATTGCTGCAAATGATGCTGCCAAGGAAGCCGTCTGCATGAGGAAGTTCATCGCGAAACTACGAGTAGTTCCATCCATTACTGATCCAATACCATTGTATTGTGATAATAACAGAGCTATGGCATTAGCCAAAGAACCGAGGTCCCATCAGAAGTCCAGACATATCTCGAGGCGATATCGTTTGATCCGGGAGATAGTAGATCGCCATGAGATCGAGATTCGGAGAGTAGATACAAAGAATAATACCGCGGATCCACTGACCAAGGCCCTTCCACAGCCGCATCATGAGTGACTTTTTGAGATGTTGGGTATGAGATACGCCAATAATTGGCCTTAGTGCAAGTGGGAGATTGTTGGATATATGTATGCCCTAGAGGCCATTATATGTATAGTGGATGCTTGGACATGTATATATGTATATTGATGACTTTCTTGCTCGACATGATAGTATGCTATCTGGTTTACTTTATCTTAACATGTTCATTTGATCATGCATCTTATTCATTTGGTACATGTTGATAAAGCCCATAAGATATTTACTTGACTACTACGACTATGATGCAGATCATACTAGTGGGACACGTATAATTTATAAGTATATCCTTTAAATGTTTCTAGTCATGGGTGTATCGAGACGGGGCATCGATATTCCAGAGTAGACTAGCATATACCGTTCTTGTCCCATATGATGGGCGATGGATGATCCCATATCCATCTGGTGTGCTGACACCAAAGATTGTATGCGGGTGCTCAGTGGAGACTGGGTACACTGAACTGACTCACCGAGAACTTGTATGTGGTATTATATCTATCGTCGGATAGCAGTTCTCAGGTGACACTGATACAGGTTAGTCTATAGACCCAAGATCGTCATAGAGTCTTCTGTGTCCTCCCACTGTACTTTGATCTCCACCCTACTATGGCTCTACTGAGTCATGCAAACAGGTGGACTTTGGGTACAGTCCCGAGGAACATGGAAGCAATGAGTGATAGGAGGGGTTTCGTCTCTCCCGGTATTGGTGGTTGATGTTGTGCTATGCTCGATTGGTTATAGCAGGAAGTCCCTGGCCAGGGCTGCTGAGATTTACTGATAAGTGTTATCAGTAGTTTCTCGATATGTTATGAGCCATACACTGGCATGACTTATTGAGTTATTGGGGTCGACAAATCCATCCCTAGACTCGATATGCAGCATATCTGACGAAAAGACCGGACTGTACGGTTAGTGTTGCCAGTTGGCTTGACGGGAGTTTTGATAGCTTCACTGGTTTTCTTCTGATCGCTCAATACCCGGGTGGCCGTTACATTTAGCTGACCGCTTGCAGCTTATAGGTGTTTGATATGATCATCACCTACTGTCGGCGTATTGACGAGTCTTAGAGTCCTACACAAGAGTTTCCTAGCTCAGGCGAAAAGATGTGGTATGCATATGAGATATGCGCGGGACCCGATTAAATGAGTGAATGTGATACCGTATATTAATCAGGCGTTTTTCTATTGGTTGGGTCGTATGTGATATGACCGGTTTGTTAAATCAAGTGTTGATTTAACATAAAAATTTAGATTAATTCTTTATTAAACCCTTTTCTATTTGTATGCATGCATGTTAGCATATGTTTATGTTGATGCACATAATGATGTGCATGCACTCATACATGCATACATTCTTGTGTGTCATGGTTGATGATACACAAGTGGTGGCAATGCAAGACTCACATGGGAATAAATATGCATATATATTTATTTTTGGAATTAAATAAATAGAAAATCAATTCATGGTGGATAATTTTCTTTAACCTTTCTTTTGAACTTAGCACCCACCATGAGTAAATTTTCTACGGTTCTTTTTACTCTTAAATAAATATCTAGATATTTATTAACGCATGGTTAAGGATGAGAGTGGGAAATATATATAATTTCTATTCTCATTTTTATTTATCATATCGTTATCTCTTGAGCTCAAGCTTTGCCATTATCATCTTCTTCTTCCTCCAAGCTCTCTTGAATTTTCTAGTGAGTGAGGTTGATAAAAAAGAAAGGGTTTTGAAGTGAGAAAACAAACCACATCATCGTTCTACACTAGTCTAGCCAATTAGTTTAGATTGTTAGCTTCATCTTCATCCTTGATCAAGTGGAGCTAGGAGCTTGGACAAAGTGGACTCCGAGTGGTTCATCGTGGACAAGGAAGGTTACTAGCAAGCCGTTTCAAGCTTTCTACGATCCAAGAAGTCAACAAAAGAGAACTACAAAGGTTGTATTCTCTTCACTTAGTGTAATATAGCTCGTAGTATGAGATACTTATGTTGTTACCCTAAAATTCTAGTTAAGATTCTAGGTTAGTTTACTTAGCACCTCATAAAATTTAATTATGGCATGTGTGATGCTTCCAAACTCTAGATGAAGTGGTGAGGAAACCCAACAATAAGGCACCCACGCTATATTTTTTTATACTGCCTTAAGTAATTACAAAACCAATGTACATTTTTCTTCACCATTTTTTTCATTTATATTTTTTTATACATTTTTTCTTCATACTAAGGCTTTTAGAAAAGAGCATTTCAAGGCATCCTCTACTATCCCAAGTTTCAAGATGTGTGCAAGTGCGTATAGTAGGGTAGCAATGTTCAGATGTTTGGACTCAAGAATAAGGATTATTTTTCAGACTTATTTCTATTCTCAGTTTAGTGATTCTTTTCATCTTACTAACCCTTGGGAAAACAGCTCATGACTGCCTACTACAAGCTTCGTTTTTAAAAACATCTAATTTTCTTGCATTTCTTAAATATCTTCCTATCGTTCATATGTATGTTTCACTTCTTAACTTTTATTATCAAATTTTTTTGTGCTTTTATTTAGTATAATAAAAAATGATGCGTGAATAAGCACAAACCTCCCCCAAATCTATTTGCAGCAGTGTTCTCACTCATGTCATCTTTTAATATCAAGAACTGTAGACTTAGAAGGAAAAAATTCTCAATTATTAGCAAAAGGGGACAAAAGTCAATGACAGTGAAATCCTTCCCCAAACTTATTTTTGGCTCACAATTTTGTAAATTTTTTTTTCTTTCAAGAGCCAAAATATTCCCCCCCCCCCAAACTTGAGTAAAACAGTTTTAAGCATTTAAAATTATAAAGAGGGGGGTAAGGTTATTGGTCGATGCAAAGCTTTACAAAGACCAAAAAGTCAGCACCAACAATTCAATTATTTTATCGATGTAACAACATAATTGGTGGAAGATCATAGATGTGAAGAAGTGGGGAGATAAGAGGCGTAATTGCTCTGGTTTTCGTCTCGGTTGGTAGAGATGAAACAGTGATGGTGCACTACTCGCATTCTCGTTCTTGATAAGAAGAAGGGATAGTTGTTCAATTTCTTTGGGTGGGGGTTGATTCATCACAACTCCCAAGTCTTCTAGGAATGCGAGTTGTTCAGCAAAAATATCTTAAAACTTCCATCGATATTCTGAATGATAGTCTCATCGGAAATGAAGTTATGATACTCGGATAGCTCGACTAAATCATTCAACAAGTCAAAGGGTTCGAACTTAGGTGTGGACTTGTCGATAGAAGGGTCTTCATCTGTATAATAAATAGCCAGATTAAACAATAACGCACTCGGGGCATCGAGATCAGTATCGTGAAGGTCCTCAAATTCTTAACTGGCGGAAGCTATCTTTTCGACAGAACATATATAAGTATAGGGTTCGGAGGGTTGATTTTCTAGCTTGTAGATGTTAAGCTAAATTTTTATCTTCTTAAAGGATAGGTTCATTGAACTGTTACGACAGTTGATTATCGGATTGGATGTTGCTAGAAAAGGTCGACATAGAATCACCGGAGTTTGGTTTCGTGGGTTTGCTACAGGTGTGTATCTATAACTATAAAGTCCACAGGGAATATAAATTCCTCGACTTTGATTAACACGCCATCTAGCTCACCCATAGGTTGGGTGATAGATTGATCGTCCATGTGGAGAGTGCAAGCGCAGGTTTCAACTCTCCTATGCCTAATTGCTCATAAACCGAGTACGGAAGCAAGTTAACACTAGCACCTAAATCGAGTAGAGCACGATCGATATTTTTACCCCAAATAGTTATAGATATTATAGGACAAGCAGGGTCCTTACGTTTTGTAGGCACCAATTGGGTAAGAGAATTGCTCATATTACTCGCTAAGAAAACCTTTTTAGGTACTTGAGTTTTTCTCTTCCTAGTGCATAAGTCTTTTAAAATTTTCGCATAGAACGGAACTTGTTTGATAGCATTTAGGAAAGGAATATTTATGTTAACTTGTTTAAAAATGTCCATAATTTTCTCCATTTGGGGAGTTGGTTTGTTGGCCTTTAATCTGTTTGGAAAAGGACATTTATCAATAAGGGTTGGGTCCAACTTTTGAGGAGAAGTTTGTGGGGATGGAATGGATCCCAAAATTGGATTTGGGATGGTGGTAGATGGTAACTCCTTTAAGGAAATACGCTGATGGTTCGAGCCTAGTCTGAAACGGAGAACATGCTCGGAAGAAGATGGTGGACTAGACGAAGTAGGACTAGAAGTAGTAGCCGGGGTTTCATCTGATTCATCATAAACAACTTGTTTACCAATATTGTTATTCGGCACTTTTCTCGATCTTAATGTAGTTATGGCACTTACATTATGATTTTGAAGGAAGAGATTTGCGCTTTGTGAGTGGCCGGGATTTGGTAGAGCATGAGATGGAAGTATCCCTTTCTCTCTCTCACTCATCATGGCATTTAACTATGCAAGTTATGCTTCTATTGATTTAATGCTTTCACCGTGGGAAGTAGTGTGTTGCACTAACGTTTGGATAGAAGACGTTAAATTAGCCGTCGTTTGTGCAGATTTTTTAATGAACGTTTCTAAGTTTCGTTCGAGTGAGGTTTTTATCAGTACCAGCCGTTGGGAAAGAATTATTATAATGTGCAAAGTTGTTGGCAGGATTTTGAAAAGATTGCGGTTGAAACGGGTGCTGACTTTGTTGTGGTCGCTGTTGTTGCTATGGAAGAAGCCTTTGATAATTATTTTGTCTTGGAAACTGATTTTGATTTTAAGACTGGTTTTGGTTCCAAGCGAAATTAGGGTGATTCCTCCATCCCTGATTATATGTTGAGGAATAGGGATCGTTTCTAGGTCATTGCTGAAAAACAACATTAGTTTATTCTTGACCTTGAAACGGAGGATTCAAAAGGCATTCTTCCGTTAAATGTGATGGGTTAGAACAGCACTCACACACGGTTTTAGAGAGCGTAACTTGGTTTAAGGAGGCAGACGAGAATTTGTTTTCGATAGCATTGAGTTTCTTTTGCATCGCAGCCATTTCGACTTTAACTGCGATGGAAACGTCGAGCTGATCGATACCTACCCAAGATGAAGACGATGTTGGTCTAGTGTTCTCCCATTGTAAGGATTGTTCGGCGAGATCTTCCAAGAATTATCAAGCTTCGCCATCGTCTTTGACATGAAATGGTATTGACAAATGGTTTCAAGCATTTGTTTTGTGGCAGGATTAACACCCTCATATATAATTCGGCAAAGTTACCATCTATCAATTCCGTGATGGGGGCATTGTACAAGAAGATCCTTAAATCGTTCAAAGCATTTCCAGAATGGTTCGTTAGGAAGTTGGGTAAACTGGTTAATCTCGTTTTGAACCCGGACAGTTTTATGATTAGGATAAAATTTCTTAAGGAATGCTATAACGAATTTATCCCATTTGGCGATAGAATGTGTGGCGGTGCTATAAAGCCATTTTTTTCTAGGTCGCATAAGGTAAAATGGAGAAGTCGTAATCGCATAGCATCCTCCGAAAGTTGGGTAGTGCTCATCATTGCACATACGTTCTCGAATTTGGTTATGAAAATGTATGCGTCTTCGGATTCAAGCCCGTGAAATTTGGGCAACAGGTTGATGAAGTGGGGTTTAATTTCGAAATTATCCCTATTGGCCGGTGGAAGAGACAGACAAGTAGGAAGGGGCTCGCGTATGTGGTAGCATCTTTCTCGAAGAGAGATGCGCAGTAGATTTTGCGCACCTACGGGTGGCAGTAGGGTGGTATCATGAAATTCCGATGGACATTCGTCCATTTTGGGAGATGTGGTCGGTGGAGGGGAAATAGAAGATGAAAAAGTACTGACTTCAGAGTCGATAGAAAAAACGCGGACAATACGGGCACTACAATCCCGTGTCCAGCCGATCATACACTTAGCGGGTTTAGCACACGTAGGAGCATGTGTGAGAACGATTTTAAAAAGGTTTGTTGTCAAAAGGTGTCGGACGTAAGGCTTGACTCAACAAATCACAAAATACACAATCAATCCCTACAACAAGGGTCACCTAGATCAAGTCACTAGACGGCTCCTAGACTTCCAAAGGACAAGTCGCAGGATCAATCCTCTACCACCTCTTTATCACTCTTGTGGTCAGGTAAGTGGGAGGTATCCGCTATACAAATCACCGAAATAGCGGGCCTAATTAAGTATGCACTTTCCTTAGTCACACTGGCCAACACACCATAAGAGAAATGCGGATAAGCGATAGATTACCCATGACCTTCCTCTGTCCTAATTGAGCGCAAATGTCCTTAGGGGATAGGTATAGATAATTTTTAATTAATGTAGGGTGAAAATATGCTCATTTTGTGATTTGTGGGGCCTAGGAAGGATGATAAAATCCCCACCTAATTTGAATTTGGGTTAGTGCCCTTTAATGTCCAGTTTAGATATGCACAAACAAACCAATATCAAAACACGCAAAAAGATTTTTGAGCAGCGCTTTTTGCAAAGAATTCTGTAGTTAAAATCAGATTATTGCAGTTTTAGAGGAGAAAGAAAGATATAAAGAAATTACCTGAGGATTTTGGGGGCCCAACTCCACCAAACCGCCGTGGTTCCGCCGCTAATCCTTCACTTCTGTCGCGGTTCCGCCGCCGTCTTGAGGGATCTATTGCTAATTTTTCTTTAGAACACCCCTATTCTCCTAGGGGCTACGTTGAAAATCTCTAACTCTCTGTTGGCTTCCTCCAGTTACTCTAGATTTCTTTGCAAAACTCGCATAATAATCGTTAAATACACAAGATGTGGCTTTGATTATTTTATGTTATGGATTTAATAAGAATTCAACCCGAATAGCAAGAAAAAAATTATGACCGTTTCCCCAGCAACAGCGTCATTTTATTGATCGTTTGAAAAGTGTGTTTGTAAAAGTAACCGCAATCAAGACGGTGTCGCTAGTAGCTAGCCGCGATGAGTACGGGTCGTCAACAGGGAAACGCGAACCTTTTTCTTGTTTTAGATGAGTTGATGAATGATTGGTTGATTAGTTGTAGATCTATTTGAAATGGATGTAAAATTTATGAGAAAAAGACTTTTAAGGTTCATAGGACTTTGTAGTAATGGATGAATAATTAAAAATGATTTCTTTTATCTTTTAATAGTTTAAAACTAGATCGATAGTGATGAATGTAGATTGGGGTTTTTGGAAGAAACTAAGATTTCCCCACTATTAACCCTTATCCTTGTATTGATCTCTATTCATATATAGCCCTTAACAAAACAAGTTTTAAACAAATATCAAATCGTGGTCGTGACCATCAATAAATTGGTAGCGCGCCTAATAAGTATTTTAAATGATTTTGTCATCCATTGATCTACCCTATCCTACGAACCCTAGCAAATTAGGAATTACTCGCTCATGGTTTGAGATTTAGAAGAATGGCTAAAGAATAAAAACATGATTAAGATGCAGAAATTAAATGCGTGAATTAATTGCAAAAAAGACTAATAAAAATACTACCTGTATTAATCAACTATTGCATTTACAAATCCTTTGATGGTAGATTACAAGAACCCTAGTTTTTTGCTCTCGATCTCTATCTTATTGGAAGTAGATAACTAGCTGATGATCACTCGGATGCGTGCATCGCTTTGACCGCTTGATCTATTCGGATGATAATTTTTTATGTGAAGCTCTCGATCCTTTATATAGTCACAGAAATTAGAAACCCTAAATATAATAATATATGCAGATACAATCAAATTACCAAAATCTCACATCCAATGGCCCTAGATCCACCGCACTTCCGCCGCAAATACTACTCTTTAGCCGCAGATCGGGCGCAGTATGGTGGCTTCAATTTTTGGAATTTTTTCTGGTGCTTCGTATCGTCATGTGGAGATCCTCTAGATGTCTATATTCTGATAATAATGAACTTAGTCTCTGTTGTTGCTAGATCTTACGATTTGCGTCAATATTTTAGCAGATTTGATTCCGACACCTTGATTTATCCCGGATCTCTTAGATTCCAGACCTGAGCTAATATCTGCATAATATCTCATATCAAAGAGTTAGTAGTATTTGGTATTTTTGAAATATTATCCTAACCATTTTATATGATATTATATGTTAAGAATATTGATTAGAAATATTTGATATGAGATGCATATTTTGTTAGTTGTATGTATGCCCTAGAAGCCATTATTTTATATATGATGTATATTATAGTGGATGCTTGGACATATATAGAGAGAACTTTCTTGCTCGGCATGATAGTATACTATCTGGTTGCTCTTTATCTTAACATGTATAATTGTCTCTTGATACTGACTTATGGTTACATGTTGGTAAAGCCCTTAGGACGTGTACTTGACTACCAGGATTATGTTGCAGATCATACTAGTAGGGCTATGGTAGTCCAGAAGTTCATCCTTTAATGTTTCTAGTCGTGGGTGTATCGAGACGGGGCATCAATATACCAGAGTAGACTAGCGTATACGCTTCTCGACCCATGTGATGGGCGATGGATGATCCCATATCCATTGGTGTTTGACATCAGAGATGGTATACGGGTGCTCAGTGGAGACTGGGTACACTGGACGGACTCACCGAGAACTCCTAGATGGTATTATACTTGACGTCAGATAGCAGTTCTCTGGTGACACTGGTACAAGTTAGTCTGTAGACCCGAGATCTTCACAGAGTCTTGTGTGATTCCCACTGTGCTTTGATTTCCACCTTACCACGTTCAAGAGGACGTGCAAAATGGTGGTTTTTGGGTACAGTCCCGAGTCACATGGAGACAATGAGCGATAGGATAGGATTTTGCCTCTCCGGTATTGGGGGTAGATGTCGTGCAGTGCTCAATTGGCTATAACTGGAAGTCCTTGGCCAAGGCTGATTTAGAGATTTACCGATAAATGTTATCAGTAGTTTCTCGACCCGTTATGAGCCTCGTATCGGCATGACTTATCGAGTTATTAGGGTCTGACGTTTACCACCCCTAAACTTGATATGCGACATCTTAGACGAAGAGACCAGACTGTACAGTAGTGTTACTAACAGGCTTTACAGGAGCTAGAACGGGCTTGCTTGTTGATCTTTTGATCGCTCAATATCCGGGTAGCCGTTACGTCTAGCTAGTACCGCTGACGGCTTGTGGATGTTTGATGTGGTCATCACCTATTGTCGGTGTATAAATGAGTCTTTAGAGTCCTACATAGAGGTTTTACTGGATCAGGAAAAACGAAGTAGGAGTACATATGTGATATGTGCGGGACTGAGAATGATACGAGTATGTGATACCGTATTCTATTCTCGTGATTTTTGTATCGCTTGGTTATATGCGATATAGCCGGGTTATCGAATCAAGTGTTGATTCGATAAGATGGTACATATAATATTAGTCGGTTATATGTGATACAACCGGACTATTAAATCATGTGTTGATTTGATAATTTAGTGTATAATTGTATATTTGATATACTAGTTTACATTAACTAATATTAGCTCATTAAACCATTTATTTTTCTCACATGTGCACACTTAATATAAATATATGATATATATTAATTGTGTTATTTTTGTGTCATGGTTGTTGATACACACTACATGGGTGTATGAGACTTACACAATACTAATTATAATATGGGGGTTTAATATTTAAAGTAAATCCAAATTAGTGGATAACTGCTCACATGCATGAAGCTTGTAGATGCATTGACTTAGTCCACTCATTTTGTTTTACTTAAAATATTTATTAACCTAACCATTATAATTTAGCCATGGTTATGTCTCTACATGAGTTAGCTATATGATAGAAACTCACCCATGTTGATTCTCTCACCTCATTAGTTCATTCTCATTTCTTTGCTTCATCTTCTTCAACCTTGAGAAAAAGCTCACTAGCTTTTTGCAAAGTGAGAAGATATTGTGAGAAAAATAAAACTAAAGTGAGCCCACTTCCTACTTCATCATCCTCTACTAGATTAGCACTTTAGTATAGGATGTTAGCTTCACTAATCTCTCATTAGTGAAGTAGCAGCTTGAGTTAGTGTCTCCTCGACGTAGATCATTTTCGGCCTCGAAGACTTCAAGCAAGATCGTTCCTTTCATCTTGAGAAGCCATGCAAGAGTCCGGGAGTTCCATGATCGCAGCGAAGGGACCACCACAAGGAGCCATTGAAGTGAAGGACTGGTCTACAAAGGTTATATTCCATTATCACTTAGATGTAAAGTTGTTTACTTTCTAGTTTAGCTCCTAAAACTCTAGTTAGATACTATGTTAGGGTTGTTTGGCACACTAAATTTTTAAATATAGCATGTTTGATGCCTTGTGAAATCTTGTGGTTGTGCCTAAGAACCCTACAGTGGTATCAGAGCCTTACTGGAGCATTAGAAGTTGTCTAGACGAAGTTAGAAGTTCGAACGAACTCCGAAAACCCGAAATAGCCCACTTTCTGAAAAAATTTCAAAATGTTGTAATTTTTCACATTAAAAACCTCAGAAAATCAAGCAGGTAAAACTATGGATCCTCTAGAAGAACAACACCCTAACTCGAAAACATGACCGCGGAACCACGGCCAAACCATGGGTTTGGCGGCGGTTCTGCGGCACCATGTATGAGGCTTGGGTCGATACTTCTACGGTTGGTCCGTAGCTACTGGGGCATACTTCTGGGTATTTTTGATATTGCTCAAATGTTGAGTTTTCTGTGGAAATTTTGGGAATTCGTTGATTCGATCGAAAGGTTTAACATCGTCTAGCTATCTGCAATATGATACAATATATGGAATTCATATAGTTAGGCATGAAATCCGAAATATGTGATATTTCGGGTTTATGATGTCTATGGTTATTATGGATTCCAAATGTGGTAGTTTGACATTTTCTCTTCTACGACCGTAAGTGTAATATGTGGTATATTTCCGGTTTCGTTGCTATATGTCAACGATAACTGGGATGCGCATATTTACTTTCATTGATGACATGTGATGTTATGTGTTGCTGTGATATGTTATATTGGACCGTCGCGTTTTGAATAGCCGGGGGGTTTTATGTGAGATGGGAGTTTTTATTTTCATTCATGTAAAATTCAATGTATGTAATATTCTTTTATTGGGGCACTTCTGAGTTGAGGATGATAACACCATTGTTGTATATTATTTACTTTTCCGCATTAGGATAGACCCAAAGAGGGGAGCACAAGTAACCGGGTTCTAGAGTCCAGTGGGAGACCAAATCGAGGAGTCGAGTTTGGGTCTCCTAACTCTAGAATTGGTATGGTTGCTTGCCACTCTCGTAGGAGTCTAGGGATGTGGGTTTGGCTATTCATTGCTACCGTGGAATCCATGTTTTATGCAGGCTCAAAATAAAACGCGGACCTCCTAGTATATCCAATATTTCATATGTTTCTTCTGTTGTTTTGTGATGTGATCACCGTGGATTCTGAGAAAAATGGATATACATTATATATGAGATATATAGTAGACGTTGCTTATGTTTTGCACCCGTGCTAGTCCCGTCCCGGTATGCCGTTAGTTAAGTAATCTAACGGTGCATAACGGGACATTGTAGCAAATGCGGATGGCATAAGCATATGTTGTATTTTCGTTTCTTCTGTGATGCTTAGGAAGCTTAAATGATGGGACTTCATTAATGAGATTATGAAAAGAAAGAAACCTAAAAGATGTTGTGAAATCAAATTTTCAAATAGGGTAGCTACAGTATTTGCTTTGCATAGTGATATATGTTATATATCCTGCACCTTATTCGATAAGGAAAGAGCCGAGATCCCTTCACCGAGAGTGACCTCTTTAGCAATAACTCGCAGATGCTACAACACACGGTTTGTCTTTTGATTGCTTTTGGAGTATTTGCTTTGCATAGTGATATATGTGATATATCCTGCACCTTATTCGATAAGGAAAGAGCCGAGATCTCTTCACCAGGAGTGACCCCTTTAGCGAAACTAGGAAAAGCCTGAAAAACACTCCTTTTCAAAATCACTCGATTCCGCAACGATATCAAGTTCATTATGCAAAAGGTTTTCAGAAAAACCTGTCGTAGCCCTCCGTCATTTTAGATAAGCAGTATTTAGTATTCGTGCTGCGTTTGTTGATCTTGTCAAGGCGTAGAGTACGGTGGCTATTTAGTGCTTATCTGCTAGCATATGATGCGATTGGATTAGGGTAGTCTTGCGGCCTTGTTGACACTGTTAAGGGTCGTGCGGGTGGGTTTAATTCAATCAGGAAATGACGGGTTGAACTTGACTTGCGGTCTATGGTTTGTTGACCTTGTCAAGGTCATAGATCGCTTGGGGCAAAATATTATCGGGATTTTCAAGTGTTCAAATTTGCAATGAGATTACATACCTTCTATGAGATAGTTGAATCCCGATACCCACTACGAGTGAGAGTTACTCCTGAGAGAGTTTTACACAAGACAATTAGCCGATCAAGTAGGTGTCTAGAAAGGTGTTTACGAGGTTATGCCTGTGGAAAAACGAGGTTTATTTTAATTAGGTCCGTGCGAAAGCACGGGGAACCTCCCTCAAAGTACCAACACTGGCCTGGCTGAAAGATTGGCGAAATTGTAGGGTGTAATTAATCCCGGCTAGTCTTTCCTTTAAGGGTTTGAAGGAAGATTTTATAAAAACAGTAGGAGCCATCTGTTTCCCCAATCAGAGGAAAGCTCTGTTCAAATTCCAAGATTGGAAATGAGACGACGCTTCTGCTTCCCCCATTCAGAGCAAAACTCTGTTCAAATTCAAAGATTTGAAATGAAGCGACTCTTCTACTTCCCCCAATCAGAGCAAAGCTCTGTTTAAAAATTCAAGAGTCAAGAATTGAAGCAACGCTTCAGATTCGGCGCTCTGCGCTACACGCCACGTGTCTAACACAGGTGCGCTAATGCAGTTGCGCTGCGCTGCGCTCTGCGATGCGCACCACGTGTCAAACAGAGGTGCGCTAGCGCAGTTGCGCTCTGCGCTGCGTGCCACGTGTCTAACATAGGTGCGCTAGAGCTAGGCGCGCTGCGCGCTACGTGTCAAAACACGAGTGCGCTAGCGCTAGCGCAATTGCGCTGCGCTCTGCGCTACGCACCTCAAATTAGAGCAAAACTCTGTTTCCAAGATTGGAAATCGAAGCAACGCTTCATGAAAGGTACTAACATCGAAGGCGCTTATAATAAGAGTCAAAGACTCTGAAACAGCGCCCTCGTGCATAGCACGAGAGCGCTAAGCGCCAGAAGCACTTCATCCTTACAAGAATTACTTGCATATGATTATAGCAAATTAAATTATGCAGAGCATAAACATCTTACAGAGGAATAACAAAGAATTAAAAATAAAGAAACACTTAACAGATAATAAAATACCTAATTAAAACATTTATTTATTATTACATTTAAAAAAGATCACCAACAAGGGATCAGTGGCACAAGGGGGAACAAAACAATAAACAAAATTTTCTAACTCCCTCGCCGCCTTCTCCAGCACATCAAAACGACAATTTTCACGAGGAGTGGCTCCCCACCGATTGGCGCCGTGTTCATCCGCAAAAGCAGACATGATAGCCCGCCGGGCTCTTATTTGTCTCAACAGGTGAACTGGGCTATCGTTCAGAGCCTGAGTAATCAGGCACGCCTCATGGAAACACTCGAGCTTGTCTTCAGCTGGATCGAGCATCGCCAGGGTCATCTCCGCTGGGTGAAGGGGGATGTCATCGAGCACGGCAAGAAGAATCATCCGGAGCCAAATGGATCCCATTGGAAGAGGGGACCCCTTACGGATCACAAGTTCATACTTCACCGCATCACACTCGGCATCCGTGAGAGAAGGATCCACCAAGCGCGCAGCAAACCGAGGAACAATGTCCTCAATGGGCACTTCCCACGGCTGTCTATGAGCATGGGGGCGGTTACAAGCCATAGTTGAGAGGGTTCTTTGGAGATGAGAAAAGAAAGAAGCTTTGCTTCGAGTTATAAAGACTAGGCACAGAAAATTTTGTGCACAATGGAACTATTTCCAAGATTCGGGAAATGAAAGATTCTAGGGAATACAAGTTTGACTTAAAAAGGAAGGTGAAAAGACACCTCTGTTGAAGCAACGCTTCAGATCCAGCGCTCTGTTGAAGCAACGCTTCAGATCCAGCGCTCTGCGCTGCGCGCTACGTGTCAAGCACAGGTGCGCTGCACAGCTGCGCTGCGCTCTGCGCTTCGTGCCACGTGTCTAACATAGGTGCACCAGCGCTGGAATTAAAAAATTCCCACCGTTAGATCAAAGGATCTAGTAATAATGATAAATCATTAATTAACTAGAATTAAATTCTGTTAAGGAAAGATTTCTCAAAATCTTTCCAAACAACAAGATTGTGCTTTAAGCACCGCTGGATCAATGATCCAATGGTAAATAATGAATTACCAGAAAAACAGAACAAATTCTGCATGGAAAGATTTCTCAATCATATTAAAACAAAAAGATTATCTTCTATCAAACAGAAGCCTTAGGATCAAAGATCCAACGGTGGGAAATATTCCTCAATCAATCAAGAGAAAGATCTCTTAAAACCGATTTAACAAATCATTTGGCCCTATATAAAGGACTCTAGACTTCAAGTCAAAATATAGGGAGAATACAGAAGAAGAGCGAGAGAAAAAACCCTCTGCAAAAAAAAAAAAGAGCGAGCTCTTAAGAAAAGAAGAGTGTTCTTCATATTCAGGGTAAAAAAAAAGAACTATGTTCTTAAAAACCAGAGATGAAAACATCTCATAAAAAGAAGAACTCTCTTCTAAAAAGATCATAAATCTAAAAACAAAAAAGTCCAAGGTCTTTGACGATAAGAAAAAAGATCAAAAGATCTATTTATAAAAAAAAAATATACTAAGAAGTATTTTTACTTCGACCACAGATCTTTGAACTATAAAGGCAGAGCCTTTTATCAAAACAAGAACATTTGTTCTTGGATCTTGAGGCAAAGCCTCCTTAGAAGAACATAAAAGTTGTTCTGTGATCTTAAAATCGATCAGATGCGTTTTGCTCTATTGAAAAGTGCCTCGCACTCATGAACTGCGCCCTTGTGCTCATTGGACCGACGCACAGCGCCAGAACTTGCTACGTGTCAACCAAAGACACAATCTGCGCTTTGCGCTCCTGAAACAGAGCGCTGCGCTTATACACTGACGCTCAGCGCCAAGGGCGCCACGTGTCGCTCGCTGGCGCGCCAACAGACTAGCGGAAAACGCTCATAGATGGAAAGCGCAAGTGCGCTAATGAACCGGCACTGAGCGCGACACGTGTCACCTTCGCGTGCGCTAGCGCAATGCGCTCTTTAATTGGCGCAAAGCGCCTGACGTGCCATGTGGCACACTGTCAGAACGCCACTTTGTTCTTAATAAATTCTAGGCATTTAATACCAGACAAAATGACAGAGCCCAATGCTTAGCATTATTAAAAAGGGCCGAGCCTAAATAATGGCTTAATAGCCAGAACAGAAATAAAATGTCAAAACATTTTAATTGGACTTAGCCCAATTCTGTCCATAAGTCCTCAACTTATGTTGAACTGAGCACATCAACTCTTTCAAACAACTCACCTTGGTTCAAGGGTACATATCTTCACTCCTTTGATATTTGTCGTTGTAATTCCTCAACGTCTTCAAAGAGGTGACGGGTCCCGATAACCATACATTTTAAGGACTGTGGAGTCCTTAAACCCACGGACTATGATGTCCTTAACCTCGACCGTGATGTCTTAAAACTAACATCGGACTGTGCGGTCCTTAAACTCACGGACTATGATGTCCTTAATCTCGACCGTAATGTCTTAAAACTAACATCGGACTATGGAGTCCTTAAACCCACCGACTATGATGTCCTTAACCTCGACCATGATGTCTTAAAACTAATATCGGACTGTGGAGTCCTTAAACCCACGGACTATGATGTCTTTAACCTCGACCGTGATGTCTTAAAACTAACATCGGACTGTGAGGTCCTTAAACTCACAGACTATGATATCCTTAACCTCGACCGTGATGTCTTAAAACTAACACCGGACTGTGAGGTCCTTAAACTCACGGACTATGATGTCCTTAACCTCGACCGCGATGTCTTAAAACTAACAATGGACCGTAATGTTCTTAAACTAATTATCGACCGCAATGTCATTAAACTAAATAATAGAGCCCAATTTCTCTCTTGTCAGATCTAAACGATCTCGTTAAGTCGATCTTAGTCTAGAATTAGACTAACGTGTCCTTAACAAACGTTTAAGTTGATCTTAGCCTCAAATAAGGCTAACGTATCCTAAAACATAATCCCCCTAAATCCAAATCTAAGAAAGATACGGAATTGGACTAGTCCATACGGGTGACAAAATAACTTAGTCTCCGTATACAATACACGGGCAACCAAACACAAAACAAACACCCACGACACGAAGTGACCTTACGGAGAAGGAGAAAGTTGTTACCATGATGCAGTAGTGTAATTAACTGTAGGGGCTTGTGCCTGCAGGGAAGAGCGTCCCCACAATCAAAAACCCCTCAAGCGAGGGGGAATCTGACGAAGTCTGCTATATCGGCCGCATCCGTTTAAATCTTCGATACACGGTGCCATAAATCAACTAGGCATCTTCGGAGAGGTGGACGGATAGCACCAATTAGCATCTGCCCCCAGATTTAGGCAAGACTTTCAGTCTTCCCGGCTTCCGGCGATAAACAGATTCTGGCACGCCGGGTGGGACCTTTTCCTCTTTCCACTCCACACTTCGTGTGTCGTGTTCGCGAACCAATCGCGGTTTGCTAATGGTTGCCCTTGGGTTTCGAGGTACTAAGATTTAGCATTTACTTGGTGCAGAAAGCGAAACAACAATGGCATCTACTTGCGTAAAGTGCTCCAACTGCAGCTGCAACTCGCGCTTCGCCTCATCTGGAGGCATAGCCTACGGGTCTCAAGCGGCCTCGCTGTTCACGATTCCGATGGAACAGGTCACTCAAGCCACCACAGGATTGTTCTTCGGGACCATGCTCCCGCCAACAAGCTTCACCGCCCCTGTGCCAATGCTAGAAGCTCCCAAGAAGTCGGTCTTTGATTGGCTTGCTACTACTGCGGCTCCTCTCAACGGGTTGTCCAGCTCCAGCGCCACAGTCTTCGCTAGACTGGGCCAAAGTTCAAGTGGGCCCATAATGAAGCCTGCAACTCAAGAAAAGGTTATTCCGAAAAGGATAACCATCCATGCTCCTGAAGTCGACAAGACGGCTTCTCCTAACAAAAGGTCGGTCTTTACAAGACTGGCTGTTCCGGCTCCCGCTACGGTTCCCGTCCCTGCTCGAAGGTCTGTCTTTGACAGATTGGATACCATTGCTCAAAAGATGTCAGTCTTCAAGAGGCTATCACCAGCAGCCCCTCACCTGAACAGGGGGCAGGACAAAGCTATCCCCGTCACTGAACCGACTCCATCAGCTCGACACGCTCGACGTCGTCACTGGCACCGAGTAAGAAAGGCTGGGGGCAACTCTCCCTCTGGGTTAACTCCACCAGCCCCAACGGTGGAAGTCAATGCTACTGTTCTAACTGGGAACAGCTTCGAGTTGCTGAACAGGGTGCGCAGGAATTCTCCTACCGCCGTACTGAAAAGATCTCCTCCATCCGTGGAGAATGTTGCGAAAGCAAAGCCAGAACAGTCCCCTCAGCGGCTTTCCTCCAAAATCTACAAAGTCTGGCGGCAGGTTCAGGACTCAGTAGTTGATCAAGATTACCCTCGCCGACAGAAAAAGGTGAAGGTTCAACAAGAGGAGAACCGTCTTGCTAAGACACAAAAGGCAACAACTGTCTGGGTGCCCACTGCGACGCCCCCCTCGACTTCAACTGCTCAAAAGGGGAGGAAACCAAAGAAAGCCCCTGTGACTGAGGCAAATCGTAAAGACGCTGAGCCCAAACGCCCTAAGTCTGGGGGCACGACGGTACATACCGTTTATATGGATTTCGGAAAAGAAGAAAGCCGCACTTCGATAGGCCACCGACCACTCACCCGATCCATCACAAGAGCTCAGGAACAACAGCAGCAGAAGCTTCAGGAGATGCTGACTGTAATGGCTGCACTTACCGGACCAAAAGAAAGCCCGGACGCGTCATCGGAGCAGCGTCATGAATAAGAAACCGATGCTGACTTCCTTCGCAGAGACCTCGAAAAGAAGGACAAAGAAGACGCAGAGCAAGCGACTAATATAAAGCAAATGACACTTCTCTTCCAAGACATGGTCGGGATGATGATATAGCCGGATCTTCCAGCCGAAGACCCTCCGACCATTATTGAAGATGATAGAGGAGAAACATCAAATCCACCTCTGACCCTTTCAGCAGCCAAGGAGGAAACTATCTCCAAGTCCGCCGTGGATGATTATATTGCTCAGCAAATACGAGTTCACCAGGCAAATGAAGCAGCCGGCCAAGTTGTCAAAACTGGACGGCCGTATCCAGGTTGGTATGATCAGATAAAGTACCGGCCGGGCTACACGATCCCCAAATTCCACGTATACAAGGGGACAGGCAATCCCCACCAGCTCGTCGCCCAATTCAGAGCTTTGTGCGGCAACACCGGGGGCGATGATAAGCTTTTGCTCCGTCAATTTGTCGGCAGCTTGTGGAAATGGCGTTTGAGTGGTACTCCGAACTTCTAAAAGACTCCGTCAAAACTTTTGCAGAAATAGAGTTATTGTTCACCCAGCGATTTGCAAGTGCCAGTGAACGCACTCCAATAACGGCATTGATCAATGAAAGGGTGAAGTCAGGCGAAACTTAGGTTCAATACGCAATTCGATGGCGAAATCTGTGGTCAAAATGCGAACAGCGCATTGAGGAAGCACCAGCAGTGGGCATATTTGTGGGCACCCTAGACCGTCATGCAACTATTTCACAGTTCATGATGTTCTTCAAACCGACCACGTTCCAGGCCCTAATCGACAAGCCGGCCCAGATGGACCAGATAGGTCATAGACCATCTCCCCTGAAGCCGGAACCGTGGATTGAAAAGGGTAAAGGGAAGGCGACCTTTGTTGCGAACACTCAACAATCGCCCAGCGCTCCAAGACTAACGGATCAATTGGAAGTGAGACGGCGCTATTACAATGAGAAAATGAAGTGCCCTTACTCATTCCCGCAGGATAAAACGAAGAGCTTGTTCGAGCTGGCTATGCGCAATAGGCTTATCAATTTGCCGAATCCAAGGCGACCACCGCAACCCAGCGAAGTGAATAATCCCAATTATTGCCCTTACCACCAAGTGGTAAGCCATCCGATCGAAGATTGCTTCGTCTTTAAGGGATGGATCGAGGATCAGTACCTACAAGGCAAGTTTGCGCTGTCTGAGAAGTGGAAAGTAAACCCACCACAGCCGCACGCTCCTAAGAAGACGGACACACCGGGGGCAACGTGCACTTTTGTTGATGAAGCTCCATGGGAGGTAGCTCTTTTAGCCAAAACCAAGAGGATGCTGAAGGATCTCCAGACATGCTCGGCGATCAGGTGGAAGAACCCGCTGGAACCATAGATTATCGAAGGGATGCTGAAGCCGCGCCCAGCTCTAAAGATTGGTGATAATAGCCAGAGTGCTCACACCCAGCCATCTAAATCTTCGAAAAAGAAGAAGAAATCCAAAAGCCCGTGAAGTCTGGCGACAAGCGCACGGACCCACAGAAACAGATTGACACGCTGGAAGAGTACAACCAGAAAGCGCGAACCCCAATCACGCTTCAAGAGTTCCTCGGCCACGTCCTTAAGGACGAAGATGATGGAGAAGACTCGTTGGATGGATCTAAGGATTACGTAGCAAGTTGTCATGTGATCTCTCACTCGTCTACAAACAATGAAGAAGCTCCTTGCACAGAAAGACTGGGGGCAGGTCCCAAGCCGGAACTCTTATGGCCGTCAGACGAAATGATCGACGCCTTCCTGAATGAAATTCATCTGAAAAATAAAGCCGATCGGGAGCGTGAGATGGCTATATTTGAAAGAGCTAAACGCCGGCGGCTAGACGAAAGAGTCAAGAAACTCCCGCCAAATCAAGGGACATCCGTCGAGAATAAAAACAAGTTCAAGACGAGGAAAAGGTTTGCTAAAGCCATATCAATGGGAATGAAGCTACCACCCTCCGAAAAAAACGCTATCGGTGAAGCAGAGATGCATCCTAGCTACTGCATATATCATCAAAAGATCGCACACCCCACCAAAGAGTGCAACGCTTTTAAAAGATGGTGGCAGGGATATGTTTCTCACCGACAACATTTCAAGCGAATGAAACACAAAACTCGGCGGGAGCAGAGAAGTACGATAGAGGAGCATAAAAGAACTACCGGTAACTGTCGCACGGTCAACGCCGGGGGATCGCAGATTCTCACCTTCGGGAGCGACTCTGACGAGGAAATGGCTCCGGGCCCTCTCTTTAAAGAATCCACCTTAGGTAAAGAAGAAGAACCGAATACCTGTGAAAGTATCCAGCTGCGCAATCATACGCTGCCCGAAAAGAACCTTGGGCCCTCGAACAATGGGTTGAATAGAAAAGATAAGGGAAAAGAAAAAGTCCCTGAGGATATCTCCCTAGATGACCAAGTCATGAAAGAGCAGACCGCCAAGGACCCGCAAAAGATGAGTAAGGTGGACTATAACGTTCTGGCGCACTTGAGGAAGTTACCCTCGCAGCTCGGTATTCTCAATGCCCTTTTACTATCCAAAGAACCAAGAGATTCATTGATCAAGGCGCTACAAGAGCCAGAGCAATTCCAAGCTTTTCTCGCAGAAGAAAAGTTGAAGGACGAGCTGGAGGAAGTACACATAGCCGATATCACCTTTGGCAATGAAGACCTCCTCCTTGGGATGTGCGAGCACAACCGTCCCCTCTATGTCACAGGGTACTGCCACGATATAAAGGTAGGCAAAATCCTGGTCGACAATGGGTCTTCCGTTAATCTCCTCAACGTGCGAGTGTTGAAGGAAATCTGCATGAGCGTCCAGCACCTCGCTCGTGATAAAATCAACATCTCCGGTTTTGACTCCCAGTCATCGCGGACTCTCGGGTCTGTGATATTGACATTACAATTCGGGTTACTTGTCACAGATATTAAATTTCATGTCATTGACGCCAAGACATGCTATAACGTTTTGCTCGGCCGGCCTTGGTTACACGAGTACAACATCATCCCTTCTACACAACACCAGTGTATGAAGTATTTCAAAGATGGTCTCGAGTATACTGTGACAGGGGAGTTGAACCCTTTCTCCGTGAACGAAGTACGTAAGTACGAAGATGCAAAATACTTTTTGCCAGATTTCGAGGACACGGAGAGATGTCACAAACCGGATGACAAAGCTATCACCACCATTCCTATCTTCGGGGGTGATACTGAGGAAGAGGAAGAGATAGTTTATTCAGGTACACCCCAGTACAACAAGCCGGGACCGTCCGCTCCTATGTTGATCTTTGGCAGCGACTCGAAAGATGAGGTCCATGCTATATTCCCCGCTCGGCCGCCAATACAAGCATTCGCTGGTGATAATCGGAGTTTGCAAATTACCATGACTCCGTGGGAGCATTACAAAGATCTCGACACACTTGAAGCTTATAGCGTGCAAGAGCTACAAACATTTTACGTCCCTCCCGGGAGAAAAGGTGAACAGGCAATCCTATTCTACCGATCCACGGAAACAAGAGTGGAGAAAGAAGTTTGGCATGGCGCGGATTCTACGCTTGACGGGCTCCAGCCCATCCGTCGGCCTAGATATTACACAAAAGGCTTGAAAAGGCTTTTGAAGCGCCAAGGGATACCCTTCAAACAGACCGCTCGAAAAGCTAAGTTCTATGACAGGATCTGGAACGTTCCCGAAACTCGGCGCAAGTTGCCCAACAGGAGAATGGAAGTGATCGGGCTTGGATATATTCAGTCCAAGAAATGGGAGCTACTGCGTGACTGCTACGTCGTACATGACTTTGATGAAGAAGGAGATGCTCAATGGGAGAATGCTAACCCTGAACCAGAAAGAGCCCCCGACGTGAAAATGCCCAGTCCGTCGTTCAAAGAACAAATGGACAAACTTATAAAGGAAGCAGGTCAGAAGGTTCGAGACGACCATAATCGCGAAATGGCCATCTATGAGAAAGCCAGGATGCAACGCCTTCTTCAACATGCTACGAAAGATGAAAATGCTCCTCCATGTCAACCCGTCATTCAAAAGGTCCGGCGCAGAGGCAGAAACAAACCAAAGAACGGAAAAGGCGTTCGACAGCGACAAAGCGGGATTAAGAATTCACGCGATCGGGAATTGAGCGGTCCAGATTTGTCCCTTATGAAGAAGATGAGTCGAGCATACTCTTTTCCTCAAGACAAGACAAAGAAGACACTTGATCTTTCTATAAGACATCAAATGCTTACACTTCCGGAGTCCAAATACCCTGAGCAAGCTAACGAGGTCTCTCATCTAGACTATTGCTCTTATCACCGATCAATAGGATACCCTCTCGAAGACTGCTTCACCTTCAAGAACTGGGTCGAAGATCAATATCAGCTTGGCAAGTTCGCTCTATCCGACAGTTGGAGGATAACACCGCCGCAGAAGCATGAACCCAAATCCGCGATAGTAGAACCAGATCAACATCGGTCGTGGAAGCGAGCTCGTACTTGTCATATGATAACACTATCAAAAGAGGAGCCTGAGAATATGGATGACCTCCCCCGGTGCTTCGAAAACAATGATGACGAGGTGATCTTAGAGTTTCCACCAGCGCCAAAAGAGCTGGAAGATGGAATACATACCACTGTAGATAACCTCAAGAAAATTGATTTGGGGACGGTGAGTGACCCGCTGCCGACATTTGTCAGTGAGTTGCTGTCTGAAGAAAGGGTGGCTACACTAAAAGACGTGCTCCTGCAACATAGAGATTGCTTTGCATGGAACTACTCCGAGATGCCAGGATTAGATCCAGAGATTGCTGTGCACAAATTGGTGATATCCCCGGATGTTAAGCCAATAAAACAAGCACCAAGGAGAATGCGGCTTGAGCTTGAGATGAGTATCAACGCCGAAGTCAAGAAGCTAATCGACTCCGACTTCATCCAAGAGCTTCAGTATCCTGACTGGATCGCTAGCATAGTCCCAGTGATGAAGAAAAATGGGACGGTGCGCATCTGCGTAGACTTTCGGGATCTCAATAAAGCTTGCCCAAAGGACGACTTCCCAGTACCGATTACTGAGTTGATATAGACAATACGTCCACTCACGAAGTCTTCTCCTTCATGGATGGCTCATCAGTATATAATCAGATAAGGATGCATCCCGAAGACCAGAAGCACGCCGCTTTCCAGATCGCTTGGGTATATTCTGCTACAAGGTGATGCCCTTCGGTCTAAAGAACGCCAGCACCACCAATTAGAGGGCCATAACGAGGATCTTCGATGAGCTCATACATGAAATCGTCGAATACTATATCGAAAACTTCGTGGTGAAAAGCAAATCATACGAGGAACATCTAGAGCATCTGAAGACCGTATTTCAACGCCTTCGGCAATACAACTTGAAGATGAACCCTCTCAAATGCGCGTTCGGTGTTTCCTCGGGAAAATTCCTAGGATTCGTCGTCAGACACCGAGGCATCGAGATAGATCCGTCAAAGATTAAGGCGGTCATGGAAATGCCTCCACCAATGACTCTCAAGCAACTTCGGTCTCTCCAAGGAAAGCTCGCGTATATCCGGCGATTCATACCCAATCTCTCTGGCAAGTGTCGCCCGTACAGTCACTTGATGAAGAAAGGGACCCCGTTCGTCTGGGATCACAAATGCCAAGGCGCACTAGACGAAATCAAGCAGTATCTGCAGAACCCGCCAGTGCTGGCCGCTCCGGTCAAGCGAAAGCCTCTCATTCTTTATACAACAGCCCTCGAAGGCTCCTTAGGTGCATTATGGGCACAAGAGAACGACCAAGGGAAGGAGAGAGCCCTCTACTATTTGAGTCGAGTTCTACTGGGGGCAGAAAGCAATTATTCTCCTATTGAAAAACACTGCCTGGCATTGATCTTCGCAATAATGAAGCTCAGGCACTATGCGTTGGTGCATGAGGTCCATCTCATATCGAAGGTGGATCCTCTCAAATATTTGATGTCAAAGGCCATACTGACGGGGCGACTCGCTAAATGGGCCCTGCTCTTGATGGAGTTCTCAATAACCTATCAGCCTCTTAAGGCAGTGAAAGGTCAGGCCATCGCCGACTTCCTCGCTGAGCATCCATTACCGGCCGATTCCCCTTTGAATTGCGAGATGCCAGACGAATATGCGTTTGATGCGATCGACGGTGGTGATACCCGATGGGAACTTTATTTTGATGGAGCGTCTTCCATGAAGAAGCGCAAACAAAACACGCCCATAATCAAATCAGGAATAGGCCTCATCTTTGTGACTCCACAAGGAGGGATAATGCACTTTGCTTTCTCCTTAACAGAGCCGAGGACAAACAATGAAGCCGAGTATGAAGGTTTGATAGCAGGCCTCGAGATCGCCATCAACATGGGGATTGAAGATCTTCTCATATACGGAGACTCCCAACTGGTCGTTAGTCAAGTAAATGGCGACTACCAAACATGCAAACCAGAGTTGGTGAAATACGGCGAGAGAGTGCAACAGCTGCTGACACAAATTCCTTCCTACACCTTGGAAAGCATACCGCGTGCGGAAAATAGCAAAGCGGATGCATTAGCCAAGCTTGCTAAAGAATTGGCCGATGAGAACCTCGATGATGTAAGAATCGTGGTACAAAGCCGTCGGGTTCTTGCACCGGCAGGAATATCTCCGTAGTCGTCCGAGGAAAAGGGAGAGACCGAGCAGATGGCTCTGCAAATAAAAGACCAAGAAATGGTTGAGGACTGGAGAGAGTCTTTATAGACTACTTCAAATCCTGTCGAACGCCTGAAGATGCGTCCTCAAAACATCAGCTCTTGAAGCGAGCCTTATCTTTTGCCTTCGTCAATGACACTCTATACAAGAGGTCATTTGATTCTCTATGGTTAAGATGCCTGGGACCTGAAGAAGCACGAAGAGTCGTCCAAGAAACTCACGACGGACTCTGCGGTTCTTACCAAGACGGGCCGAAGATGAAGCTGAAGATCAAACGGATGGGTTATTATTGGCCCACGATGATCCAAGACTTCCTCGAGTATGCGAAGCAATGCTACTCATGCCAGATCCATGGGGACTTTATCCATCAGCATCCAAATCCGTTACACCCGACAGTGGCTAGCTGGACGTTCGAAATGTGGGGGACTGACATAATCGGCCCCATCGAACCAGCATCGTCCAGAGGACATCGGTTCATTGTGGCGACAACTGATTACTTCTCCAAATGGGCAGAAGCAGTACCGCTGAGAGAAGTGAAGATGGAGAATATCCTCCATTTCTTTAAGACGCACGTCATTTATCGGTTTGGAACTCCGAGACGAATCATATCTGATAACGGGCCAACCTACAGAAGTCACAAGATCAGTCGCTTCGCACAACAACACAACATAGACTGGAGATACTCCTCAGTTTATAATCCCCGAGCTAACGGTCTAGCTGAGGCTTTCAACAAGACCTTGACAAAGATCGTGAAAAAGGCGGTGTCCCGAAATAAAAAAGTACTGGCACGAGAGACTACATGAAGCTCTCTAGGTGTACCGGACTACGTTCAAGACGGCCACGAACACAACGCCGTACGCGTTGGTATTCGGTACAGAAGCGGTACTCCCCCTCGAGATAGAGCTACCCTCTTTATGAGTAGCAGTTCATTATGAGCTAACGGACAAAGAGAATGCTCACCTTCGGCTTGAGGAGCTCGATGCCCTTGATGAAACTCGGCTCCTGGCGCAGCAAAATCTGGAAGCTTATAAAGCAAAGATGATGCGCTCATATGAAAGATTGACTAGGCCGAGGACATTCCGCCAAGGCGAACTCGTGCTAATGGTTAAAAGACCTATGATCCCCAATCGTGCTAAACGGGGAAAATTCGAGCCAAACTATGAAGGCCTGTACATCATAGATAAAGTCTACCAGAGTGGAGCCTATCTGCTCATGGACATGCATGGCGAAAGGCCCTTCAGGCCAATAAATGGTCGCTTCCTAAAGAAGTACTACGCCTAACAAGTCACGGCCTAAGTCAACGATAGATGACGACGACTATGTCCGCTCGCTATCTTCCTAAGCCCAAACTCTCTAAGTAATAGCCGGCTTCCTTTACAATGGACCGAAACGTCCTTAAACTAACAGCGGACCGAAACGTCCTTAAACTAACAGCGGACCGAAACGTCCTTAAACTAACAGCGGACCACTATGTCCTAAAACTAGCTGTTGACCGAGATGTCGAGAAACTACGGTGGATTGCAAAATACCAAAGCTGATTAAAAAACGGTATGTGCATAAGCAAAATGGGCGTGGATGAAAACCCGAATGGGCTCCGCAAGTAAAAACAGCAGGGCTGCCGGCGAGTCTTATGAAAACCCGAAAGGGCGCAACCTCGTTAGAATAAAAAAATAAAAAACAAAAGAAGGGGGGAAACGGTATGTCCATAAGAAAAATAGGCACGGATGAAAACCCGAAAGGACTCCGTGAGTAAAAACAGCAGGACTACCGGTGGGTGTTTGTGAAAACCCGAAAGGGCGCAATCTCGTTAAAAGACACTTGCAAGGTCCTCTCGACCTTGTAAGGAGAAATCACCCGCGTGAGATACTTACGACACACAAGGGAGCAACACACTTAGGGATCCCCACGATTCCTAAGGAGAAATTAGACTTGCGAGATCCTCACGGCTCATAAGGAGAATTCTCTTATGAGACCCTCACGGCTCATAAGATTCAAAAGTCTTAAGCTACAGGGATCTAAACCTGTTCTTAAGCAGCCCCCACAACGTCCACTACTGCCCTACAAGAGGCTCAATACTGACCCTTGTATACAATCCATGGGCGTGAATAAACATTTCCCTAACAAAGTCTCATCCGTGACTAGGGATATGTTCGCACGATGAACAACCCTTGTGAGTCCTCTCGACTTATAAGGAGAAAACTTTCTTGTGAGATCCTTACGAGTTACAGGAGAACATGCACTTAAGAATCCTCACTATTCTTAAGGAGAAAACGCACCTATGGGATCCTCACGACTTGTAGGGAGAAATACCTTTATGAGACCCGTACGGCTCATGAAGTCAAAAGCCTTAGTCGACAAGGTCCTAACCCTGTTCGCTAAGCCACCTTTGTTCGATATCGACAGAGGAAAATGATGATTCGCTCCTGGCAATATTCCAATTGTAGCGGTGCTGATGCCGAAATCGGTGTCTAATCCCAAGCTTGCGGCAAAAATCTGGCGAGCCACACATGCATACGAAATAGCCGAAATGATGGAGCAACATGCAACAAAATCAGCAAGTAAAAATGTATGCATGCAAAATAGCAGAAATGATTGGGCAACTCGCAATAAAAAAGCAGCGAGTGAAAATAAAACAAATAGCCGAAATGATTGGGCAACTCGCAGTAAAAAACAGCGAGTAAAAATAAAACAAATAGCCGAAATAATTGGGCACCGCGAAAAATAGCCGAAATGATTAAGCAATCGCGACCTTTACGATATAAAAGCTGAAATGATAGAGTATCGTGGAAAGAAATAAAAAAATGAATGAATGAAATTTATGCCCTACAGGTGATATCACATCAATCCCTGTATACAATCTAGGGGCGCAAACGAAGAGGGAGTCACACTCCTCCCCAGGTTTCATCATAAGAAGAAGCCAAATCTCGACGGTTCACAGATAGCCTAAAGATCATCTCGACGTTCGCCTCATTGCTGCAGACACAACATCAAATAAAGCGGAACAATGGCAACTCCTAGTTCCATGACTCGGCGGTGTACAAATGACCGAGAGTCAAATTCCGACTCCGTGAAATGCGGATAAAGTCAACCCTTCCTGGTTATGTGGAACGTGGATCATATCACTTCTGACCCCATGGAAAACGTCAAGAGCAGATCCTGGTCCTCGCAGAGCACGGCAGTGAACCCGTGTGAAGCATCCAGAGTGGAGCCTAGTCCTCGCCGAACACGGCAGTGAACCCGTGGGAAGCATCTAGAGAAAAATTCCTTGCTACGTAGAATGTGGATTATCACTTCTAACCCCGTGGAAAACGTCCAGAGCGGATCCTAGTCCTCGCAGAGCACGGCAGTGAACCCGTGTGAAGCATCCAGAGCGGAGCCTAGTCCTCGCCGAACACGGTAGTGAACCCATAGGAAGCATCTAGAGCAAAATTCCTGGCTATGTGGAACGCGGACTATGTCACTTCTGACCCCGCGGAAAATGTCCAGAGCGGATCCTGGTCCTCGCAGAGCACGGCAGTGAACCCGTGTGAAGCATCCAGAGCTGAGCCTAGTCCTCGCCGAACACGGCAGTGAACCCGTGGGAAGCATCTAGAGCAAAATTCCTGGCTACGTGGAATGCGGATTATGTCACTTCTGACCCCGCGGAAAACATCCAGAGCGGATCCTGGTCCTCGCAGAGCACGGCAGTGAACCCGTGTGAAGCATCCAGAGCGGAGCCTGGTCTTCGCCGAACACGGCAGTTAACCCGTGGGAAGCATCCAGAGCAAAATTCCTGGCTACGTGGAACGCGGATTATGTCACTTCTGACCCCGTGGAAAACGTCCAGAGCGGATCCTGGTCCTCGCAGAGCACGGCAGTGAACCCATGTGAAGCATCCCGAGCGGAGCCTGGTCCTTGCCGAACTCGGCAGTGAACCCGTGGGAAGCATCCAGAGCAAAATTCCAGGCTACGTGGAACGCGGATTATGTCACTTCTGACCCCGTGGAAAACGTCTAGAGCAGATTCTGGTCCTCACAGAGTATGGCAGTCAACCCGTGTGAAGCATCCAGAGCGGAGCCTGGTCCTCGCCGAACACAGCAGTGAACCCATGGGAAGCATCCAGAGCAAAATTCCTGGCTACGTGGAACGCGGATTATGTCACTTCTGACCCCGTGGAAAACGTCCAGAGCGGATCCTGGTCCTCGCAGAGCACGGCAGTGAACCCGTGTGAAGCATCCAGAGCGGAGCCTGGTCCTCGCCGAACACGGCAGTGAACCCATGGGAAGCACCCAGAGAAAAATTCCTGGCTACATGGAACGTAGATTATGTCACTTCTGATCCCGTGGAAAACGTCCAGAGCGGATCCTGGTCCTTGCAGAGCACGGCAGTGAACCCGTATGAAGCATCCAGAGCGGAGCCTAGTCCTCGCCAAACACGGCAGTGAACTCGTGGGAAGTATCTAGAGAAAAATTCCTGGCTACGTGGAACGCGGATTATGTCACTTCTGACCCCATGGAAAATGTCCACAGCGGATCCTGGTCCTCGCAGAGCACAGTAATGACCCCATGTGAAGCATCCAGAGGGGAGCCTGGTCCTCGCCGAACAAGGCAGTTAACCCGTAGGAAGCATCCAGAGCAAACATCGGACTGTGGAGTCCTTAAATCCACGAACTATGATGTCCTTAACCTCGACCGTAATGTCTTAAAACTAACATCGGACTATGAGGTCCTTAAACTCACGGACTATGATGTCCTTAACCTCGACCGTGATGTCTTAAAACTAACAATGGACTGTAATGTCCTTAAACTAATTTTACCTTGGTTCAAGGGTACATCTCTTCACTCCTTTGATATTTGTCATTGTAATTCCTTAACGTCTTCAAAGAGGTGACGGGTCCTAACAACCACACATTTCACGGACTGTAGGGTCCTTAAACCCATGGACTATGATGTCCTTAACCTCGATCGTAATGTCTTAAAACTAACATCGGACTGTGAGGTCCTTAAAACTCATGGACTATGATGTCCTTAACCTCGACCGTGATGTCTTAAACTAACATCGGACTGGGGAGTCCTTAAACACACGGACTATGATGTTCTTAACCTCGACCGTAATGTCTTAAAACTAACATTGGACTGTGGAGTCCTTAAATCCACGGACTATGATGTCCTTAACCTCGACCATGATGTCATAAAACTAACATCGGACTGTGAGGTCCTTAAACTCAAGGACTATGATATCCTTAACCTCGACCGTAATGTCTTAAAACTAACATTGGACTGTGAGGTCCTTAAACTCATGGACTATGATGTCCTTAACCTCGACCGTGATGTCTTAAAACTAACAACGGACTGTGGAGTCCTTAAATCCATGGACTATGATGTCCTTAACCTCGATCGTGATGTCTTTAAACTATGGTATCCTGGAAAACGTCCAGAGCGGAGCCTGGTCCTCACCAAACACGGCAGTGAACCCATGGGAAGCATCCAGAGCAACCCTTAATTCCGTGAAATACGGATAAGGACAAATTTACGCATCACTTGCGGGTCCTCACGACTCGTAAGGGAGTAGGTTCTCTTGTGAGATCCTTACGACTTTCAAGAGAAAACGCACTTAGGAATCCTCACGATTCTTAAGGAGAAATTGCACCTACGGGATCCTCTCGACCGGTAGGGAGAAAATTCTTTATGAGACCCTCACGGCTCATAAAGTTGAAAAGTCTTAGGTGACAGATCCTAACCCTGTTTTCTAAGCCATCACCACTCTACAAAGAATCCAAGATTGACAGCTATATGTTATCTATAGACCGCACTTGCTAAAATCACATGGCAACAACACAGCAAGGAGAAGAAAGCGGCAGAAAGAACATCTGATTTGCATTTAATTAAGCGTTCGAGGCAAACCCATTCATGCATGTGCAAAAGATTTAGTACATAAAATAAAACACGCTAAAATGAAAAATTTGCAATTCATATTGCAAAAGGTTCTTACAATTATAAAAACAATAAACAAAGACATTATCGAAATAATTACAATGGCAAAACCTCAGATCCAGGGCATGGATTGAGGAACTCAAAAGTGACTTTGTCCAGAATTTTCCAGGCCAGGCGAACCATCCTAGTGTGCTTTCTTTCACGATCATAAGCGTCAGGATCCCCACGGATGTCCTCCACCCTCCGATAGGCAGCAAGTATGGCCGACTGTTGAAAAGCCTGGGGCAGGAGATCGACAAGATTGTCTCGCCTTCTCTTTGAGATTAGGCTCATCAGATACACCGAGAGCACATTATCCTCAGCGGCATCCAATGCCCTAAGCGGCACGCCGGTACAGAATAGAGGAAGCGCTTCCCAGATCGCTCCCACAATAAGCTTCAGGAGAGGGGAACGCCGAGGAAGCAGTTGACCATTGTATGCGTCAAAGCGACTCATAATTTCGGCACACTCGGCGTTTGTGAATTCTCGATTCTGAGAACGGACGAGTGAGCGGATGTCTCCGTAAGAGATAATCTCGTCGAGATCATACATGTGAGCGTCCATTGCTCCTGTAAAAGAAAATCAACAAAATTAGCATACAGACTGATTAAGCAATTTCTTATTCAAAACAAGCACAGGGAGTTAAACTCCTCGAGAGCAATGCTCTGCAGATAGGAGTGACACCTATCAAAATCAATTATGAAGGGAAGTTAAAGAAATCCCCCGAGAACATTGAGAGCTTAGCTATGAGAAGATGATATAATTCATCAAAAATAAAATTCCATCTTTAATCTTCAAGATCCATGAAAAACTCTTAAGAGTTCTTCTATATGATTTGAAAGGAGCAAAGCTCCTTTAATGAATTAAGAAATCATAAGTAAAATCCTTTTAGAGAGCAAGGCTCTGTTAATAGGTAAAACCCTAACTCATTAAGATTTGTTAAAATTTAACCTAAGTTTGGAAAGAGTTCATTTTCTACTTTTGAGAAATTCTCAAACAGAAGAGCTGTGCTCTCAACAAAATTCTCAAAGAGGATAATAATCATCTAGAGGACCAAAGGTCCTATTTATAGGCGTTAAAACGTCTTTTCAACTTCTGAGTTGATCCAAGGGCTCAGATATTGCCACCGCTGCGCTCACGTGTGGGCCAAGCAAGCACAATGGTGGGGGGTATTTGTTTTCCCAATCAGAGCAAAACTCTGTTCAAATTCCAAGATTGGAAATGAGGCGACGCTTCTGCTTCCCCCAATCAGAGCAAAGCTCTGTTCAAATTCCAAGATTTGAAATGAAGCGACTTTTCTGCTTCCCCCAATCAGAGCAAAACTCTGTTTAAAAATTCAAGAGTCAAGAATTGAAGCAACGCTTCAGATTCGGCGCTCTGCACTGCGCGCCACGTGTCTAACACAGGTGCGCTAGCGCAGTTGCGCAGCGCTGCGTGCCACGTATCAAACACAGGTGCGCTAGCACGGTTACGCTGTGCTCTGCGCTGCGCTCCACGTGTCAAGCACGAGTGCGCTAGCGCTAGGCGCGCTACGCGCCACGAGTGCGCTAGCACTAGCGCAATTGCGCTGCACTCTGTGCTACGCACCTCAAATTAGAGCAAAGCTCTGTTTCTAAGATTGGAAATCGAAGCAACGCTTCATGAAAGGTACTAACATCGAATGCGCTTACAATAAGAGTCAATGACTCTGAAACAGCGCCCACGTGCAATGCACAAGAGCGCTAAGCGCTAGAAGCGCTTCATGCTTACAAGAATTACTTGCACATGATTATAGCAAATTAAATTATACAGAGCATAAACATCTTACAGAGGAATAACAAAGAATTAAAAACAAGGGAACACTTAACAGATAATAAAATACTTAATTAAAACATTTATTTATTATTACATTTAAAAAAGATCACCAAATAAGGGATCAGTGGCACAAGGGTGTACAAAACAATAAAAAAAAATTTCTAACTCCCTCGCCGCCTTTTCCAGCACATCAAAACGACGATTTTCACAAGGAGTGGCTCCCCACCGATTGGCACCGTGTTCATCCACAAAAGCAGACATGATAGTCTGTCGGGCTCTTATTTGGCTCAATAGGTGAACTGAGCAATCTTTCAGAGCCTGAGTAATCAGGCATGCCACATGGAAACACTCGAGGTTGTCTTCAGCCGTATCGAGCATCGCTAGAGTCATCTCCGCTGGGTGAGGGGGGTTGTCATCGAGCATGACAAGAAGAATCATCCGGAGCCAAATGGATCCCATTGGAAGAGGGGACCCCTTACGGATCATAAGTTCATACTTCACCGCATCACACTCGGCATCTGTGAGAGAAGGATCTACCAAGCGTGCAGCAAACCGAGGAACAATGTCCTCAATGGGCACTTCCCACGGCTGTCTACGAGCATAGGGGTGGTTACAAGCCATAGTTGAGAGGGTTCTTTGGAGATGAGAAAAGAAAGAAGCTTTGCTTCGAGTTATAAAGACTAGGCACAGAAAATTTTGTGCACAATGGAACTATTTCTAAGATTCGGGAAATGAAAGATTCTAGGGAATACAACTTTGACTTAAAAAGGAAGGTGAAAAGACACCTCTGTTGAAGCAACGTTTCAGATCCAGCGCTCTGCGCTGCGTGCCACGTGTCAAGCACAGGTGTGCTGCGCTGTTGCGCTGCGCTCTGCGCTACGCGCCTCTGCGTGTTTAACGTACGTGCGCCAGCGCTGGAATTAAAAAATTCCCACCGTTAGATCAAAGGATCTAGTAATAATGATAAATCATTAATTAACCAGAATTAAATTCTGTTAAGGAAAGATTTCTCAAAATCTTTCCAAACAACAAGATTGTGCTTTAAGCACCGCTGGATCAATGATCCAATGGTAAATAATGAATTACCAAAAAAACAGAACAAATTCTGCATGGAAAGATTTCTCAATCTTATTAAAACAAGAAGATTATCTTCTATCAAACAGAAGCCTTAGGATCAAAGATCCAACGGTGGGAAATATTCCCCAATCAATCAAGAGAAGATCTCTCAAAACTAATTTAACAAATCATTTGGCCCAATATAAAGGACCCTAGACTTCAAGTCAAATTATAGGGAGAATACAGAAGAAGAGAGAGAGAGAGAGAAAACCCTCTGCAAAAAAAGAGCGAGCTCTTAAGGAAAGAAGAGTGTTCTTCATATTCAAGGTAAAAAAAAGAACTATGTTCTTGAAAAACAGAGATGAATACATCTCATAAAAAGAAGAACCCTCTTCTAAAAAGATCATAAATCTAAAAACAAAAGACCAAGGTCTTTGACGATAAGAAAAAAGATCAAAAGATCTAATTATAAAAAATATATATATATAATAAGAAGTATTTTTACTTCGACCATAGATTTTGATCTATAAAGGCAGAGCCTTTTATCAAAACAAGAACTTTTGTTCTTGGATCTTGAGGTAAAACCTCCTTAGAAGAACATAAAAGTTGTTCTGTGATCTTAAAATCGATCAGATGTGCTTTGCACTATTGAAAAGTTCCTCGCACTCATGAACTGCGCCATTGCGCTTATTGGACCAGCGCACAGCGCCAAAACTTGCCACGTGTCAACCAGAGACACAATCTGCGCTTTGCGCTCCTGAAACAGAGCGCTGCGCTCATAGACTGGCGCTCAGCGCCAAGCGCGCCACGTGTCGCTCGCTGGCGCGCCAACAGACTAGCGCAAAGTGCTCATAGATGGAAAGCGCAAGTGCGCTAATGAACCGGCGCTTAGCGCGGAACGCGACACGTGTCACTTTCGCGTGCGCTAGCGCAATGCGCTCTTTAATTGGCGCAAAGCGCCTGACGCGCCACGTGGCGAACTGTCAGAACGCCACTTTGTTCTTGATAAATGCTATGTATTTAATACCAGACAAAATGACAAAGCCCAATGCTTAGCATTATTAAAAAGGGCCGAGCCCAAATAAAGGCTTAATAGAAAGAACAGAAATAAAATGTCAAAACATTTTAAATGGACTTAGCCTAATTTTGTCCATAAGTCCTCAACTTATATTGACCTGAGCACATCTGCTCTTTCAAACAACACACCTTGGTTCAAGGGTACATCTCTTCACTCCTTTGATATTTGTCGTTGTACTCAACGTCTTCAAAGAGGTGACGGGTCCTGACAACCATACATTTTACGAATTGTGGAGTCCTTAAACCCACGGACTATGATGTCCTTAACCTCAACTGTGATGTCTTAAAACTAACATCGGACTGTGAGGTCCTTAAACTCACGGACTATGGTGTCCATAACCTCGACTGTGATATCTTAAAACTAACATCGGACTGTGGAGTCCTTAAACCTACGGACTATGATATCCTTAATCTCGACCGTGATGTCTTAAAACTAACATCGGACTGTGGAGTCCTTAAACCTACGGACTATGATGTCCTTAACCTCGACCGTGATGTCTTAAAACTAACACCGGACTGTGAGGTCCTTAAACTCACGGACTATGATGTCCTTAACCTCGACCGCGATGTCTTAAAACTAACAATGGACCGTAATGTCCTTACACTAATTATCGACCGCAATGTCATTAAACTAAACAATAGAGCCCAGTTGCTCTCTTGTCGGATCTAAACGATGCCGTTAAGTCGATCTTAGTCTGGAATTAGACTAACGTGTCCTTAACAAACATTTAAGTTGATCTTAGCCTCAAATAAGGCAAACGTATCCTTAAACCCAACCGCCCTAAACCCAAATCTAAGAAAGATACGAATTTGGACTAGTCCACGCCCTACGGACGACAACATAACTTAGTCTCCGTATACAATCCACGGGCAACTAAACACAAAACAAACACCCACGACACGAAGTGACCATACGGAGAAGGAGAAAGTTGTTACCGCGATGCGGTAGCGTAATTAACTGCAGGGGCTTGCGCCTGTAGGGAAGAGCGTCCCCACAATCAAAAACCCCTCAAGCGAGGAGGAATCTGACGAAGTCTGCTATATCGGCTGCATCCGTTTAAACCTTCGATACACGGTGCCATAAATCAACTTGGCATCTTCGGAGAGGTGGACGGATAGCACCAATTAGCATCTGCCCCCAAATTCAGGCAAGATGTTCAGTCTTCCCGGCTTCCGGTGGTAAACACCATCCTGATTAGATAAAATTATAAGCATCTGATCTTGCAAGAGCATACGCTAAAGTGTTTTCTTCTCTCTCTCTCCAGGTAGCGACCATGTCACGTCTTAATCAATATAATAATATGGATGTATTGACCAGACCAGTATATTATACTGTGTTGGGGAACGTTGGTTTCGTTCTTTCTTATAAGAGTTATAAGACTGAACAGGATATAGGGGAATGCCAGGATTCAAATGCCACCCGATTGAAGAAAGTACATGTTGATGCATTTTCTTCGGGTGTGTTCGTTACAGAGAACTGTTTCTCCTTTTGCTCTACGTCCTGAGTATTGGATACCGGGTCAGGATCCCATATATATAATCTGTTACATAGGGTAAGAAAAGGTAAAGAACTGGGAGAAGGTGATAAAGACATAAGGGTTGAAAATGGTGAAATTGTTGCAGCTAAATTCATCGGGGAATATCACCTTGTATTACCAAGTGGTAATACATTGATTCTGAACGAATGCTATTACATGCCGAACCTGATATGCAACATTATATCAGTTTCTTTATTAAGTAAAGAAGGATATAATTTTGTAGTACAGGATAATGTTATGAACATCTTCCTGAATCAAAAGTTGATAGGATCAGGCACGTTATGCAATGGCATTTATGTTCTAAATCAATCAACAGTTCTGAGCATAACAAACACACACAAGAGGAAGAGTTCGGAAATGAACGAATCCTTCTTATGGTATTGTAGACTAGGTTATATCAATGAGACACGGCTAGCTAAGTTGCATAAGGATGGATATTTGAATCCGTTCGAATTTTCATCTTATGACACTTGCCAGTCATGTCTTAAAGGCAAGATAACCAAAACTCTGTTTACAGTACACGGAGAAAGAGCTATTGAGCTCTTGGGACTGATACATAGTGATGTATGTGGTCCTATGTCTACTCATGCCAGGAATGGTTCCTCGTATTTCATTACATTAGATACGGACATGTGTTCTTGATGAAACACAAGTCTGAAGCTTTTGAGAAATTTAAGGAATATAAATCCGAAGTCGAGAACCAAACGGGTAAAAGTATTAAAATCCTTCGATCTGATCGAGGAGGTGAATACTTGAGCACGGAGTTCCTGGACTTTCTAAAAGAGAATGGGATTCTCTCTAAGCTTACTCCTCCATATACACCACAGCACAACGGTGTATCGGAACGGAGGAATCGCACCCTATTGGATATGGTGTGCTCTATGATGAGCACTGCTAAGTTACCTATTTCCTTTTGGGGTTATGCGCTTGAGACAGCAGCATACCTATTGAATCAAGTTCCATCTAAATCTGTACCTACCACACCATATGAGATATGGAGTGGGAAAAGACCATATCTTAAACGAGTTAAGATATGGGGTTGTCCGGCCTATGTCAAAAAGCAAAATCCGGACAAACTCGAGGTACGATCAGTTCTTTGCAAGTTTGTGGGATATCCAAAGAATTCATATGAATATTTTTTCTACCACAGTGAGGAATAAAAGGTGTTTGTTGCTCAATATGCCACCTTTTTAGAAAAGGAATTTCTTGTAAAAGAAATTAGTGGCAAAGAGGTAGAACTCGAAGAAGTTCCAGATACACAAGCTGAAACTGAAGATTTAGTGGAACCAGTGGATTCGATTGTTCCCAACGAACCCCATCCACTCCACCGATCTAGTAAGGTTCCTCGTCTACCTGAGAGATACTATGGTTTTCTCATTGATGGTAGAAGCGAGGATTGCATCATGGAGGATGATGAGCCAACTAGATTCGAGCAGGCCATCACGAGTGGAGACTCTGTGAAGTGGCTGGATGCAATGCGATCCGAGATGGAATCCATGTACATCAACAAAGTATGGACTTTGGAAGATGCTCCTGAAGGGGTAAAACCCATTGGGAGCAAGTGGATCTTCAAGAAACAACTTGGTGTAGATAGGAAGGTGGAGACTTTCAAATCTAGACTTGTTGCAAAGGGTTTTCGTCAATGACCAGGTATGGATTATGATGAAACCTTTTCTCCAGTGGCTATGCTTAAATCCATCCGGATCATGCTTGCCATTGCTGCATACCATGACTACGAAATCTAGCAAACGGATGTTAAGACCGCCTTTCTGAATGGTGATTTGGAAGAGTGCGTGTACATGACTCAGCCAGAGGGCTTCGTAGACAGTGGGAGCAGCGGAAAGGTGTGCAAGCTGCTTAAATCTATCTACGGGTTAAAGCAAGCATCGCGGAGTTGGAACATCTATTTTGATGTCGTTATTAAAGAGTTTGATTTCGTCAAAAACACAGATGAACCTTGTATATACAAAAAGATGGCAGAGAGTAAGGTTGTCTTCCTCGTATTGTACGTGGATGACATACTCTTGATAGGAAATGATATTCTTATGCTGCAATCGGTTAAGCTCTTCTTATCACAAAGATTCTCAATGAAAGATCTAGGGGATGCCTCCTATATCTTGGGGATTAAGATCTATAGAGATAGATCTAAACGGATACTGGGATTGTCCCAATCCAGGTACATTGACACCATACTAAAGAGGTTTAGTAGGGAAGAATCCAAGCATGGGTTTTTACCCACGATCTCAGGACTCACTCTCTCCAAAGAGATGTCTCCCAAGACTGATTTGGAGAGAGTTCGCATGCAAAGGATACCCTATGCTTCGGCAGTAGGCTCTATCATGTACGCGATGCTATGTACCAGATCTGATGTAGCACACTCACTAAGTGTAGTGAGTAGGTATCAAGCAGATCCTGGAGAGAGTCACTGGATAGCTATGAAGAGTATTCTCAAGTACTTGAGAAAGACTAAAGAGATGCTCTTAGTGTATGGTAACGGAGAACTCCAAGTGGAGTCTTTTACCGATTCGAGCTTCTAGAGTGATAAGGACGACTCTAAGTCGCACTCGAGATTTGTATTTACCCTCAATGGAGGGGCGGTATGCTAGAAGAGTTCCAAGCAGGAAACCATGGCAGACTCGACGATGGAGGCTGAATACATCGCTGCCAATGATGCTACCAAAGAGGCTGTCTTGATGAAGAAGTTCATAACTGAACTTGGAGTGGTTCCATACATTGAGTATCTAATACCTCTGTATTGTGATAACAATGGAGCGGTGGTTATGGCCAAGGAACCTAGGTCCCATCAGTGATCCAGGCATATTCTGAGGCGGTATCACCTGATCCGGGAGATAGTTGATCGCCGGGAGATCAAGGTCGGGAGAGTTGACACGAAGAACAACACTGCGGATCCACTCACGAAGGCTATTCCCCAGATACAGTTCGAGAGACTCTTCGGGATGCTGGGTATGCGATACTACAGCAGCTGGCCCTAGTGCAAGTGGGAGATTGTTAGTTGTATGTATGCCCTAGAGGCCATTATTTTACATATGATGTATATTATAATGGATGCTTGCACATATATAGAGAGGACTTTCTTGCTCGATATGATAGTATGCTATCTGGTTGCTCGTTATCTTAACACGTATACTTGTCTCTTAATACTGTCTTGTGATTACATGTTGGTAAAGCCCTTAGGTTATGTACTTGACTACCGGGATTATGATGCAGATCATACTAGTGGGGCCATGGTAGTCTAGAAGTTCATCCTTTAATTTTCCTAGTCATGGGTGTATCGAGACGGGGCATCGATATAGCAGAGTAGACTAGCGTATACGCTTCTCGACCCATGTGATGGGCGATGGATGATCCCATATCCATTGGTGTTTGACATCAGAGATGGTATACGAGTGCTCAGTGGAGATTGGGTACACTGGAAAGATTCGTCGAGAACTCCTAGATGGTATTATACCTGACGTCAGATAGCAGTTCTCTGGTGACAGTGGTACAGGTTAGTCTGTAGACCCGAGATTGTCATAGAGTCTTGTATGATTCCCACTGTGCTTTGATTTCTACCTTACCACTTTCAAGAGGACGTGCAAAATGGTGGTTTTTGGGTACAGTCCCGAGTCACATAGAGGCAATGAACGATAGGAAGGGATTTCATCTCTCCCGGTATTGGGGGTAGATGTCATGCAGTGATCGATTGGCTATAACTGGAAGTCCCTGGCCAGGGCTGATTTAGAGATTTACCGATAAGTGTTATCAGTAGTTTCTCGACCCGTTATGAGCCTCGTATCGGCATGACTTATCGAGTTATTGGGGTTTGACGTTTACCAACCCTAGACTTGATTTGCAACATCTTAGACGAAGAGACCGGACTCTACGGTAGTGTTACTGACAGGTTTACAGGAGTTAGAGTGTAATACCCCAGGTGGAGTTGGGGCTGAATACCACCTACCCCGTGAGAAGTGAGATGCTATCCGGTATCGAGGTGGGGATGTAACCGATACGGATGCACACGGGGACCCACCAGAACAATGGGGAGTATCAAATTCCATTCCGAAAGAGGGCACGATCTGAACTACAAACGGAATGATACCACTCTTATAACACAGAGGCGCTTTTTGGATGAATCAGAACTCTAGAGCTTGAAGAACTCTGTAGTTAAGCATGCTTGAGCCAGAGAAAATCTGGGATGGGTGACCTACTGGGAAGTAGCCCCGGGTTTATTCAAAGGGACAAAACCATGCGGTTTCGGCCAGAGCGGACAATACCATCTGTGTTTGGGGGTGGGTCGTGATAAATATGGTATCAGAGCCGGTCCCTCAAAAGTAGGTCTGTGATTCGAGGACGAACCATTGTTCTAAGTGGGGGGGAATGTAATACCCCAGGTGGAGTTGGGGCTAAATTCCACCTACCCCGTGAGAAGTGAGATGCTATCCGGTATCGAGGTGGGGATGTAACTGATACGGATGCACACGGGGACCCACCAGAACAATGTGGAGTATCAAATTCCATTCCAAAAGAGGGCACGATCTGAACTATAAATGGAATGATACCACTCTTATAACACAGAAGCACCTTTTGGATGAATCGGAACTCCAGAGTTTGAAGAACTCCGTAGTTAAGCGTGCTTGAGCCAGAGAAATTCGGGGATGGGTGACCTACTGGGAAGTAGCCCCGGGTTCATTCAAAGGGACAAAACCGTGCGGTTTCGGCCAGAGCGCACAATACCATCTGTGTTTGGAGGCGGGTCGTGACAAATATGGTATCTATTACAGCGCCTTGAAAAGTCGTTTTGGTGTTTTCCCGAAAATGGGTGAAAATTTGGTATTTTTCCGTAAATCGTCTTTTTTGTTATTTTGCAGTTTAGGCCTAATTATACCTAATTTGGATAGATAATTGCTAGTTTTTAGTATCTAATGAGTTACTTATAAATTTCTGGTCATTTAAATTTTTTTCCTAATTTTTCAATTTTTAATATTATTTTAAGCCGGTAAAAAAAATAAATTTGATTAACGATAAATACAAATTTAAATGGGCTAATTTTAATCTTTAAAATCATGTTATTTAAAAACTAGTTGTAATATAATTTTTTAGTATTTTATTTCAAGTTTTAATGGGTTTTTATTATGGAAAACAAAAAAATAATTACTTTGAACTAAAACTTGCAATTTTGGATTTGTGGGGGGTCTTTTTGCATAGAATTTCTTTGTAAAATCTATCTCACTCATTCCTCACTACTTTGGCCGGCCCCACCACTGCTGGATCAGCCACTTCCCCCTCCATTCTTTGCTTCTTTGACTCATTCAAATGATTTAAATATAGGTTTTTATTATATTATTTTGGATGGAGGTATTATGGTAATTTGGGAAGGGCTTTGACTTGGATTCTTTTCCACAACTACCCCACACCTCTCCCCACCCCCTCCTCAGCCGAAATTCCTGCAGAAAACAGCCTCAAAATTTCCCCTCTCATTTTCCTTCTAAACTCATCAAAATTACATTTAAACTTCACAATTTCAAGCCCATCCTTCATCCATTCTTCTTAACCTTTCTTGCATGGATCTTGGATGCTAGGAGGCCATCATTGGAGTCAAAATTTCTTGCTAGGTCTTTAGATCTAGAGCTATAATCCTTACCCATTTAAATTCTTATGGTTAGATTTCTTTAAATGAGTTGTTTTAGTGTTAATATTGGTGCTATTTTCATCTAGGATTTTCAAGAGAATGGTTTGAGTTAAACTAGGGGTTTTAGCACACCATTATTAAGTTAATTATTCTATTTTTCTATCTAGTGTTTTATAAAAACCAAATCTAAGAGTTTAACTTGCTTTTTGGGCTTCAAATTAGTGTTAATTTAGTGTTTCATGTATAGTTTGGGTTTTATTTTGTTAGTTATAAAAATCAAGAAAGGGTTATTTATGGAATATAGGTTTTGAAGCATGGTTAATGTGTTGAAATTTTGTGTAGTGGCTATCTAATGGTGTGACTTGGGTGATTATGCGAAATTGTAGTCTTTTTTGTCGCAAATCGGCGATGTTGCACCGATTTTGGAATGTAAATACTTACTAGTTTTTTTATAAAATTATGTGATGAATCATTTGTGATATCTTGGTGATTGTATTGGCATCTCCTACGACTTTTAGGTTGTGTGAATGCGGATTTTTGGTTTTATCGGGTTTTAGCTTTGCCGGACGCCCAAAACGACGGTTATAGTTAGTTTTTGTGATTTTCGTGTGTTTTCCGCGCACCTTGTGCACGTTGTGCCTAACTCGTGAACGTTGATGTTTTCGTTTGGGATTTGCGTCATTTCATGATATGTAACCTTATGTTTTGTATTGGTGCAAATTGCAGGTTCGGTCACAGAGACTTCGGACGCGGCACGAAAAGGAAAGGCGGTGATTGGACATAGCTAGCTGGGGATTCCGGTGAGTAGATGTAACATCTATGGGGGACTATCATTTGGATGGTGCAAGTCGCCCAATAGTTTAAGTAGTTTAAATATTTCTAGTGATATTAGTAGTTAGGAGTAAATGCTTGCGTAACATCTTGCTACATCCATGCTTTATATTGTTATACATATGCGAACCCATTCTATAGGACACCTGCATTATTACCAGGGATTTTTTATGCAGCACGAGCACTATTCATGCGTATACACACGCCCTGGTAATTGCCATGCCACGACACTAGATAACTTATAATCTAGAATATTGTCACCATATTTGATACTTAAACCTGTACTATTGCAATAAATCCTTAAAATAACATTGTAGAATTGCTATTCATGTGCATGTATACCATTACATCAATTGTTCATGCCTAGTTTATTAATCATACATTGAAACTTGGTTATTGATATCATATGCATTCATTATCATTGACATATGCACTTATGATGAATTCTTGAGATTTATGATATTTCTGGATTTCGGGGAAAGCCGCAAAATTTACAACTTATGATCTTTTAAAATATAAAAAGTTGCGGTTTTCTAGTGCTGTAAAGTGTCATCCACCATGAGTTTGCTGTGGTTTTCGAGATCCGTGTCGAGGGGTGGAGGAACCGTCACGGGTTATGGTGGGCCCGGTAAGGTACCCCCGGGCAAGAGGATCGTGTTGTTGACGTTGAGCCTGGCAGGGATGGATTACCTATCGGTGACTTCATTTGGAATGGCGGATATCCAGAGGATACCGACCATGGCCGCGAGATGATGAGATATTGATATTTGAGACGGGTCAGCCGGACGGCTGAGACCAGAGATACTATGATACGGATACATGAGATTGAAACAGTTTTGAGGTGTCGATGCTGGACACAGATTCTTATTGATTCTATTGGTATTATGCTGATATTTCAAAAGAGATTCCTAAAAGAAAATTATGATTTCTTATACTTACACATTCAGATCATGAGTTGATTCATATTGCATACATACCTGCTAGTACATTCATGTTGCATACATACCTGCTAGTATATCCTGCCATACCTGTATTATAGATACTAGGATGCTTGTGTGCATGCTTGCGATAGCCTATATAGATGTTATTTATTACTCACGAGTTGGCAACTCACCCCCGTTGTGCCACAGCCTTTTGCAGGTCTGCTCCGTCAGTACAGTAGCGGCGGGCGCACTTACTTCTTTTGCCTCTTTTGGCTGGACTCGAGGCTTTTGCTCGTAGGTCGGTTGTATTATTATTTTGTACCACCTTGTATATTATTTGTATCTAGAGTACTCCATCTGCTATATCTACCAGTATTGTTGTATATTGACCTAGAGACGGGACTGTGAGATTTGTGGGCTTTTTATGCTATATTTTGGGGTTGAGCTCACTTGAGCCGACATGTTGCTTCTTACTTATGCCTTTTTTATGCTTATTTTGCATATTACTGATTTATATTGCGTGGGATTTATGACCGCCTTGTGGCGAAGAGCTAGATCCCGGTTGGGGATGCCCTTTTTATTGTATTTATATATATTCTTGTTGTACCCATTTTGGGGGCCAGTATTTACAAAGGAGACTCTGCCGAAATTTTTGGAAAAATTGATATTGTTTTTAAAAAGGTTTGATATGACTCATTTGATAAACTCGCTTTCAATTGATTAATTTTCCTTCACTCTTCTGCTTATTTGGTTTTAATTTCTGGGCTTTGGCTTACTTATGTTACGGACGCCTTGAGACGTTTCGTAACTTAAGTGCCAGTCACGTTCCGTACCCTGCGGGTCGTGACATAGAGTGGGCTTGCTTGTTGATCTTCTGATCGCTCAATACCCGGGTAGCCGTTACGTCCAGCTAGTACCGCTGACAGCTTGTGGGTGTTTGATATGATCATCACCCACTGCCGGCGTATTGACGAGTCATTAGAGTCCTACATAGAGGTTTTACTGGGTCAAGCAAAATGAAGTAGGAGCACATATGTGATATGTGTGGGACCGAGAATGATACAAGTATGTGATACCGTATTCTATTCTCAAGATTTTTGTATCGATCGGTTATATATGATATAACCAGGCTATCGAATCAAGTGTTGATTCGATAAGATGGTATATATAATATTAGTCGGTTATATGTGATATAACCGGATTATTAAATCAAGTGTTGATTTGATAATTTAGTGTATAATTGTATATTTGATATACTAGTTTACATTAACTAGTATTAGCTCACTTAACCATTTATTTTTCTCACATATGCACACTTAATATATATATGATATATATTAATTGTGTTATTTTTGTGTCATGGTTGTTGATACACACTACATGGGTGTATAAGACTTACACCATACTAATTATAATATGGGGGTTTAATAGTTAAAGTAAATCCAAATTAGTGGATAATTGCTCACATGCATGAAGCTTGTAGAAACTTGTGGATGCATTGACTTAGTCCACTCATTTTGTTTTTCTTAAGATATTTATTAAGCTAACCATTATAATTTAGCCATGGTTATGTCTCTATATGAGTTAGCTATATGATAGAAACTCACCCATGGTTGATTCTCTCACCTCATTAGTTCATTCTCATTTCTTTACTTCATCTTCTTCAACCTTGAGAAAAAGCTCACTAGCTTTTTGCAAAGTGAGAAAATATTGTGAGAAAAATAAAACTAAAGTGAGCCCGCTTCCTACTTCATCATCCTCTACTAGATTAGCACTTTAGTATAGGGTGTTAGCTTCACTAATCTCTCATTAGTGAAGTAGTAGCTTGAGTTAGTGTCTCCTCGACGTAGATCATCTTCGGCCTCGAAGACTTCAAGCAAGAACGTTCCTTTCATCTTGAGAAGCCATGGAAGAGTCCGGGAGTTCCATGATCGCAGTGAAGGGACCACTACAAGGAGCCATTGAAGTGAAGGACCAGTCTACAAAGATTGTATTCTATTATCACTTAGATGTAAAGTTGTTTACTTTCTAGTTTAGCTCCTAAAAACTCTAGTTATATCCTAGGTTAGGGTTATTTGGCACACTAAATTTTTAAACGTAGCATATTTGATGCCTTGTGAAACCTTATGGTTGTGCCTAAGAACACTACATATTTTTATTACAATATTTCATATAAATATTATATGCATGTATTTTCCCTCATTATGTTAATTATAATATAGAAACATATGATAATAAACTTTTTACACATAAACCCTCATATGTTTTATAATTACAGTAAATACCTTTTAGTACTTAACAATAATAGGGAAAATGTTCATTCAAATGTGCAATATTTTAGACTAATCAAATGCTTTTGAGAGTCGATCGCCCTTGCGGAAAATGATCCACCCGAGAAAAACCGATCCAAGCTCCAGCTTCGCTCCAAAGCGAATTTTGAGAAAGCAACTGGAGGTCTTAGCTTGCTGGAAATAGAGTGTGAGGGATGTAGGATTTATCATCATCATTTACTCTCAAAGTCCAATCTTAAGAGAGCTAAAGTTCTTAAGAGGAATAAGAAAGAGGAGGAGAGGAGATCAGAGAGCATGTAACATAACAAATGAATGAGTGTGAGAGGGAATTTTTACGGCCATAAAAATATATGTCATAACATTTTACAATATAAAAATGAGCCTATCCCTATCAACCATGCGCTTATACATGCCTCCTCCTCCACCTCATTTCTTTTCTTAACAAAAAAGAAAATCCTAATGAGGTGTCCTCTTCTAGATGTATTTTTTATAAATACAAAATACAACTCCCGGGATGTGTATCGAAATATATATACGCGTATCTGTATAAAAATACGAATAGCCAAGAGAGAGAAAATGAATAGTGAATATAATACTAATATATATATATATATGTAAATTATTAAATCAATACTTGATTTAATAATCCGGTTTTATCCTAAGCTGGCTAGTATTATCAAATATCCAATTAAATTCTGTTTAGTCAGTACACGTATTTAATCGAACCCATGCACGTACCAACATATGGCCTCTACATCATATCGCCTGAACAGGGAAAGCACTCTGTTTGGGACTCTAAAGACTCGATAAAACACCAGCAGCGAGTTATTAGATAAATCCATAACCACAAGCATGTCAGCGGTACTAACTGTACGTAATGGCTACCCAGGTATATGTTGAAAGGGAGATCGACAATCAAGTCCGTCCATACTCTACTGAGCCTGTAAGTGACAATCTCCTACAATCCGTTCTCTTCGTCTAAGAGTACCGCATACCAGGTCTAGGGGTGGATAATGTCAGAGCCCTAATAACCCGATAAGTCGTGCCGGTGTCAAGTTCATTACTTACAAAGAAACTACTGATCTCCTATCAGTAAATCTCATCCACCCTTACTAGGGATTTATGGTGATGGCTAACCGAACACAGCACGGCATCAACTCCCTATACCAAGAGAGATGAATCCCTTTCGATTGCCCACTGCCTCCATGTGGCTCGGGACAATACCCAACTAAAACTTGTTTACACGACTCTTTTGAGCCGTGGTAGGGCAGTAATCAAAATACAGTGGAAACTCATACGAGACAAATGACGATCTCAGGTGTAAAGATTACCATATACTCATGTTACCAGAGAACTGCTATCTGACAATAGCTATAATACCATTTAGAAGTTCTCGGTGTGTTTGTTCGATGTGCTCACCTCCAGTGAGCGCCTGTATACAATCTTAGGTGCCAAAACACCAATGGCTTGTGAGATGCCTCATCAGGGTTTAGAATGTATACACTAGTCTACTCTGAAATATCGATACCCAGTCTCGATACTCTCACGACTAGGAATATTTAAGGATGTGCTTATGGATTATCCAACTTCCACGTATATGATCGCCATCATTATGCTGGAAGTCAAGTAAGAATCGTATAGGCTTTATCAGTATGTATTAGCGATATGTAATAGAAATTAAAATGTATACACATAATGATAAAGACGGATCAGATAGCATACTACCCGTATAGATCCTCTCTCAATCACCATAATTGCCTAACTGCAGTTACAATAATTGCCTTGATGGAACTATATCCAACAAAACCACCCAGTCTCGTTTCATTTAGTGAAATAGGATTACGGATTAGTATTAACGCATAGTTCATCTAGGCATGTAATTTGTAACATTTTAGAAAATGGAAAATATTATTTTAGAATTTAAATAATAAAATAATGATTTTTATGGATATATACCGGGTATGGATTCGAGTTTCGTGAATTGGTAATTATATACCTCTATTTTGGAAAATAATTGGAAATTAAAAATGAAATATTAATTTTGTGATAATTGGAAATTAAAAATGAATTATTAATTTTGTGACCATTTATTTAATTTGGTTTTTTCATAAATTAGTATATAAATATATCTATACAAGTTAATGTTAAATATAATTAGTATTTTCCTATTTGTCCATTAAACCAAGCTTATTTGTTAAACATGTTTTAAAGTGTCATGACACACTTTTATGAAAGAACTAGCATATGATATGTGTTTTAAATTTGGTTTTGTGTTTTTCAAAGAAAAAGGAAAAGAAAAGAAAATGGATATGAGAAGGGGATAAAGAGGCATGGGCATGTGAGAGAGAGAGAGAGAGAGAGAGGGAGGTATGGTTGCATTAACCATTTAATTTCTTCACCTCATCTTCTTCATCTTCTTCTTCCTCTCCTCTTTTTCCACCTCCACCTCTCACTATAACCCTATAAACACCATGCCAAGCTCCTCAAAACACCTTAAAACCTTCACAAAAATTGTTCCTAATCTCATCCTAAGTATCATAGTGTGATCAAGTCTCCATTTTGAAGTCTTTTGCCATCTTGGAAATTTCTTTAGTTGCTTTTATGAGGTAAAAATCTCACTTTTAATCAAGTTTTAAGTATTCTTGCCTTCACAAATTAGTTTAGAGTTTGAAAGTTTAAGTTTTCTAGACTTGAATTTTAGAAAATGAGTTTTTGTGGATGGAACTTGAAGTAGTGGTTCAGTAGAGATTTAGTGAGTGATTACAAGCCCATTAGTGTTAAGTGAGTGTTTAGCGGAGGAATCCTTAGATTAGATGAGTTTAGAATTTTCAAATGTCGGTTTTCATTGATTTTTGAAGTTCAAATGGAATTTGGAGCAACTTGGGATATTTGAAAATTTATTAGAGGATACAGAGAGGTATTGTAACATTTCAGAAAAATAAAATATTATTTTGGAATTTGAATAATTAAAATAATTAATTTTTTGGATATTGCAAAAATATGGAAATTTGGTTTTAATGAAATAGTATGATTATATACTTATAGTTTGGAAAATAATTGGAAAATTAAAATGAATTATTGATTTTGATGGTATTTATTGGATTTGGACATTTTATAAATTATTTATGTGCAAGTTATGTTAAACTTGATTAATGCACTACTATTCACGCTTTAAGAAAAATCCATTTTTAAAATGTCCATTGCTAATGTGCTATGACACATTAGCTTGTTGCATGCATGGTTCCACATTGTGTTGTATTTGTTTCTTTAAAAGAAAAGAAAAATAAAATAAAAGAATAGAATATGTGAGAGGGGGAACCATGAGGTATGGAAAGAGAGAAGGGGGAAGAGAGAGAGGAGAGAGTGAGAAAACTCTAGACCCTTCATGGCTTTTTGACCATGGCCCTTCACCATTCTCCACTTCATTTCATTTTCTCTTCTTCATCTCCTTCTTCTCCTCCTCCTCCTCAACCTCCACTACCACCCCATAAACACCCTCCAAATCACCACAAAACACCATGCCACCTTCATAAAAATTATTCCTAATCTCATCCTAAACCCTATGATTGAATCAAGTTGGGACTTTGAGCACCTTGGGCTATCTTAGAGTTTTCTCTGGTTGCAACATAAGGTATAATCCTACACTTTTAGTTAAGTATCTTGTTTTCCTAACCTCCTATAGTGATTTAGAGTTAAACTAGTACATATTTATGATCTTGGAAAATTCCAAGATGAGGGTTAGAGGATATTATGAATTGTGAAAGTGTAATTGAGATTTAGTAGAGGCCACAAACCCTTCTAGTGTTAGAATTCTGGAAGTAACTGAGTTTACAACCCTAAAATTTGAACTTAGAATTGGTCGATATAAGATTTTATGGAAATTGTGATGAGATATTGGAACCTGTTATGACTCATGAGCTCTGAAAATTATTTAGCAACTACAGTGAAACGTGCGGGTGACTAGGAAGCTACCCCTGAGACCCGAGACCTGAGACCCCAAGTCCTAAACTTGGCCGTAAATAATTCCTATTTGGCCGCAATTTGCGGCCTGGATATGAGGTATAGGCCTCGTGCTTTGTCCATGGCTCCTTTATCTGTTAAATTGACCTATCCTATATGCAAAATATCCTAATTCAACTAGGGTAAAATCTGGAAGTTTTTTCCTAAGTTGTTGTTTTCGTTTTTATCAACTTGAATTTTGGTATTTAAGTTTTGACTCGGTCATTTGACATTTATACGCCAACGTCGAGAGTTGTTTGGTTATTCTTGCATGCGCAGGCCATAGGTTCTAACCTATGTGCACTTCGCGTGCCGTTTTGGTTTTCGTATTCGATTCTTGTTTACAATACGACATTCGTTGAACTGTATGTACCTTCGCGTGGACTTCGGGATGACAAGGAAGAGCAAGGCGTTCATCGATTTCGGCTAAAGCGAGGATCGAAGGTGAGTAGATGCATATCTATGGGGGAAGTCGGGTGGATGGCGTATAGCACCCAGCAACCGTAGATTAGGAGGCATATATATTTACATATTTATGTCAATGCGAGATTTGGACATTTAGTAAGTAGGGTTCTGGGAGACTATATGTTAGATTAAGCGTACTCGTAGGATGGTTTACCCTTAGTTTTAATTCCTCTTAGTCATGAGTCTTGGTTTTATGTTGTCATACACTCACACATACACACTTGGTGTAAGATGGGTGTGTGTGTGTGTATGTGTGTGTGTGTACATGTGAGATGAGGATATGGTATGCTAAATGAGTTTGAGTCTATATGATCGGGTATGATGTCTAGAGATTATGATATATTATTTGAGTTTGAGACATCGTATAAGATATGCTATATATTAAAGGATCGTCGGGCGATATATACATAACATGCGATAACATGTGATTTGATGAGATAATACATGACCTTAGATCCGTACCCTTGTTTTTGATATCGTACGGCGGATGATACCGTACGAGATATGAAATAAACATGATTTTGACCTGTACCCTCGACTACAGGATACCGTACGATGGATTTTGCCGTACGAGATATATATTTATATATATGATGATTGATCTGCATTTTTGACTCGAGGATGCCGTACGATGGATCGTACCGTACGTGATACTATGAGATTGGATGGCCGACTACTAGATATATCGACTAGGAAATGATATAGATTTCTAATCACTTTCGACTCGGGATTAGTTTAGCCTTTTAATCTTTTAATTACTTAAGTAGATGTTAGAGTATAACTAGAGCAATACCTATTTTCAAAACTAACGAATCGTATGCATTTTCAAAAGACAAAATCCGAGGGACGCTATGGAATTTCAAAAAGTTCTCTTTTTCTCAAAAACCACCATAGTCCCTACTTTTCTAAAAACAACAATTCGTGCTATTTTAAATACGATAATTATATGGATCGTATAACTTTTCTAAAAACAACGATTCGTGCTATTTTAAATACGATAATTATATGGATCGTGTATATATATATATATATATATATATATATATATATATATATATCTTATTGTTGCTTTTAATGTTCACTTTTTCGCTATGCTCATATTTTTCTCATTGCGGCTATATATACATGTTTTTTTCATTAGCTGTTATGATCTTGTCTGCTAGGACACATGCACCATTACCGATGATGCACATGTTGCACGTACACTTATTTGCCGGCTCACACACATCATCATCGGTAATTGCCATGCCACGTACACATTAGAAATCGTTACTTCACTTATATAACCAGATAACTCATAGTTTAATTGTATTGTTTAGCATTTCTGATCTCACATACTAGTTTAGATATTGCATTTCTTACTTAGATGCCACATGCATTTATTTATATACATTCTGGTTATGCACTGTAGATTGGCTCTGTTGGCTATAGTGCCCTCAAGCCAATTATTGGATCACAGGCACGTGATTGCAATGATTGAGGGAGGACCTATACCGGTAGAACTGTCTTACTCGAGATGATAGTATGCTATCTGGTTTGTCTTTATCATCGTGTACATGCTTCAGGTGACATTACAGATCACTATTACATGTTGATAGGGCCCATAGGATTCTTTCTTGACTACCAGCAGTGTGATAGCGATCATATACGTGAGAGTTGGGTGGTCTATAAGCACATCTTTAATGTGTCCCTAGTCATGGAAGTTTCGAGACTGGGCATCGATACTCCATGAGTAGACTAGTGTATACTCCATCGATACTCACAAGCCCTTGGTGTCAGTTGGTTCACCTAAGATGTATACATGTGCTCATTGGGTTATGAGAACACCGGACGGATTCGCCGGGAACATGCTAGTTGGTATTATACCTATTGTCAGATAGCAGTTCCCTGGTGACATGTGTACAGATTAGTCTATCGACCTGAGATCGTCATTTTTCTCGTGTGAGTTCCCACTGTGCTTTGATTTCAACCCTACCACAGCTCAAAGGAGTCGTGCAAACAGATTTTAGTTGGGTACAGTCCCGAGCCACATTGTCACGACCCAAAATTTAACACGTGACGGCCCTTAAACTACGTAACGTCTCCAGGCGTAACGTAATTCAAGTAAGCCCAAAAACCCATCAATCTAAACCATCAAAAGTAATAAGTGATAATAACTTTGTTAAAACTTTTGAAATCTAAAACAAATTCTTTAAAGTCCAAATTTATTTTCTTTAAAAATTTGGTAGCACCTCCTTTGTAAAACAAGCCCCCAAAAAGGGTACAACATAAATATATAAGTAAAGGATCCCCAACGGGAGCAAATCCACGCCCAAAGGCAGAAAACAACCACCACAAGCAAATATACGACGCCGTAGTGAAGAAAAAGACGATATAAATAAAAACTGCATAAAAGACCCCCAAGTCACAAAATAATATACAATATCGTCCTCACAACTCGACTCTAAGTCAATACATGATAATGGTAGATGGGGAGTACATGGTGCAAAAATATACAATGAGCAATATCGGATAACTGCGAAACCCACCTATAGCAAAACTGCACACAGTCAGCCGTAGCGGTATCCGCGGCATAACATGATACGATAGATGAAAGCCATGTCTTGACTACTCTGAGGAACAACCTTCAAATCCTGTGGCACAATGGGGGTGAGTTGCCAACTCGGGAATAGTAAATAACATATGCAGGTAATCGCAAGTATGCACGTACTGCGCGAATCTATCACATGCAAACTAATAGCAATAAATGGCCATATGAGTGCAACAGTCATGAAAGATACTCAAGCAGGTATAACTAATACATGAAGCAATAATATGGCAATATGTATATGCAACAGTCATGAAAGGTACTCTATCAGGTACTACTAATACATGAAGCAATGCATATAAGTAAATGCGGAATATGGGATAAAACATGTCATCCTCACGGAATCCTCATCGTGGCAGTACCAATGTCCATCAAGACAATCCAAATCCTAAATATCCTCAAATCGGCCCTCGGATCGGCCCTCGGATCGGCCCTCATATCGGCCCACAGATCGGCCCTCATATCGGTAATGAATAAGAATATATGCATAAATCATTATGATGATATATATATATATAACAGCATCCCATACCACTGATATATATATATATATATACACATGCATATATAACAGCGTCCCATACCACTGATATATATACTTAGAGGTAAAATATCATGAAAACTAATGTCTACTATCGACACATAAATACTCATCTATCAGGCGTCATCACCCCGATTGCCCCTGATATTTACGTATCATACGTTCATCGGAAACCTGAGTGCCCAAACTGTCGGCACTCGAATTCCCCAAATGCATACGTACATGACTCCGGTCGATATCTCTATGATCATCGCCGAGTCGAAATATTGTCACCGGTAGGTATGATTCCCCTGCCAGGCTCATCGGCGTGAACTTTCGACATACCTTTCTTGCCCCGGGGTACCTCCGGGCCCCACCATGTACCCACACACGGCCCACGACGCCTCTTCACATGGGGTATATATCAGAACCGAGAAATCTCATGGTGGATGCTGAAATATCATATCAAGAGAAACCGCGTTTTTCAAATAATGCATAATTTCATGAAACACCACGGTCCTCAAATCCAGAAAACACCATGTGAAATCCATATATCAATGCGAAATCCATGAAATATAATATATGCAACATGAAACAGTAATATGAGCATATAAAGGAAATCCTCCATTTAACTGCAACAAGTTATTGAATATATCATGCGGTTCCTAATTTCTCCGAAACCAAATGCAACATCATATAAAGGTGAACATGTAGCTATAGCCAGGTATGCAAAACCATGTCGGTATAGCAAGATATGTATATCTACCTATCATTAATGATGTAATACCCTCCAGGTATGTGTGTAGCTATATCAAGCTAGGTATGCGTATATACATGTCAATAATTATACAATACCCTCCAGGTATATGTGTAGCTATATCAAGCTAGGTATGTGTATATACATGTCAATAATTATATAACACCCTCCAGATATATGGGTAGCTATATCAAGCTAGGTAAGTGTATATGTTAGTATATATGCAAGATGTACATGTAGCGATATCTTAAATGTGTATATACCTATCACTAATAGTACACTACCATATAGGTATACGGGTAACTAGCATGTAGGCATGTCAAGGCATATGTGTAATCATGTAGGTATACAGGTATGTTATATGTCATATGCATAGTGGAAAATGAATCAATGTCTCCATGTCCCTAACCAATACAATATCATATATGTATGTGTTTTGTGCGTGTCATGGCAATTATTGACGGTGTGAGTGGCATACAAACAGTGCTCGTGCAACATGAGCCGTCAATAATAGTGCAGTGTCCAAAGGGTACAGGTCCAAGCACAACAAGTAATAATGTGCACTGAAATCTTATGCACAATCTCTATATGTGCAATATAACATGCGACTAATATCATATCATATCTAGCTTAGACGCATAACGCTATGCGGGCGATTCCCCTGTAGATATTAAATCTACTCACTGATGATCCTGGGGCTAAGTAAAGCCAACCACTCGCTTTCCCTTTTTCGCAACGTCCGAAGTCCTCGTCTGCGATCCTAAAATCACAAATCAACAAAGCAAGTGTATATATTATAAATCGACCAATAACACGTACAAACTACGTTTGACCGACGCACCAACTCCAAACATACTCTCAAGTGTTCGTCTAGTGATTAACACACGTAGCGACACTACGAAACCAACTCAAGAGCAACAGATACACAAAGACACGAACCGTATCGGATAACGTAACGCGCGTAAAAGAAACACTAGAAACAAGTAAAGTGATCCCATATTTTTCTACCCAAACATTTTGTAAAAGTTGCACATACCACAAGACCACACATAACCCAAGAGACCCCTACTCCAAAATACACCACCAACCACCCCACTCTGGCCGCAAATTGCGACCAGAACCATTAAATTTGCGGCCATACAAGAAGGGAATTGGCTCGGGTTTTGAGGGTAGTTTCTAGGTCACCACACTAGGTCACTGTGATGGGAACTTTTCAACAAATACCTGGTTTGATAGCAGATCATCCGAGACACCAAACTACACTAAAAATATGATATTTACCCGAAAGGAAACTTTACGCGTTCTAAACTGAAACCAACAAACTACGCAACACAAAAAACACCTACTTAACAGAAAGAGATCATTACCTACTCCCACAAGCTCAATGATCCTAGCTTTCCAAGCTCCAAGGCATCAAAGAGGAAAAACAAGATTAAATATGTGATTTTTGTGAGATTTTGTGAAGTTTAGTGAAGGTTTAGTGATGGATTAGTGAGTGTTGAGTTGAGGGAAGAGGGAGTGATGAAAGAAATGAGAAAGAGATGAAGTGAGAGAGAAAGAGAGAGGGTGTGAAGAAAAGAGAAAGTGAGGTGAGGGTAAGAGGGTGATTGCACCCTTGCATTAACTCCTCATTAATGCAAAGCTTAAGCTCACCATGCCACCTCTCCCCAAAACAAAACCCAAAAGAAATATCTTCTATCTCTCAACAAATATCTAAAGTTTAGGTTAAGGGTTAAGTAAGGATTAGGAGTAGGTTAAGTTTTCATGGTCACTAAACTAGATTAGCACAAACAAACCCTTACATTAACGTGCACATGTGTGTGCAAGCCCATAACAAATAATAATAAAATATTAATTAAATGTTATAAAATGTGAGAAACCCCAAATTGGTAAACTTTTTACAGAAAACCCGCACTATCGCTTAATTAACACTAATCGAAATCTAAGGCGTTACAATCTTCCCTCCCTAAAGAAAATTCGTCCCCGAATTAAAATTCTCACTATGCATACCTTCAAAGAGATGAGTACAAAACATCCAAATCTCGCTCCCAGCCTCCCAAGTGATCACCTCACTATACGGCTACGCCAAAGAAAGCTCCACAGATGGCAAGACCCTTGACCGAAGTTTCTCCACCTGCCGATCCACTAACACTATCGGCTTCCTGTGAACGAAAAGATCGTGTCTAGGCTAAACGGTCTGGTGCTAAATTATGTGAAAAGGTCATGAAGGTATTTGCAAAGCATCAACACAAGGAATACGATATGAATACTCAAAAATCTGGGCGAAAGTGCCAAATTATAGGCAACAATACTAACTCGCTAAAGGATTTCAAAAGGACCTACAATCTGGGACTATGCTTCCCAAAACTCAACACGCTATTTCATCGGAAAAATCCGTAGGAATACATGATCTCCCACCGCGAACTCAAGTCTACGACCACCACGGTCGGCATAAGACATTTGTCTGCACTGGGCTGCACTCATTCTGACCCAAAACAAATGGATCTCCTCCGGAACCTCTCGACTAGCTGGGGTCCAAAAATCCTGCTCTCACGGAGTCAGTAAAACAGACTGGCGATCGACACAACCTAGCACACAAGGCCTAAAGGTTGCCGATTGGAATGTCTCCTGATAACAGCTTATAGGGTTTGCTTAGCACCCTGTGAATGTTTTGGCAAGAATCAATCATGCTACTTTGAAATTTTTAGGGTGCTAAACAAACCTAACCAAGATCTTAACTAGAGACTTAGGGTTAAATAAGATATGTAAACTCTTTACATCTAAGTGAACAAGGAATACAGCCTTTGTAGACCGGTCCTTCACTTCAATAGCTCCGTGTAGAAGTCCCTTCGCTGCGATCACGATCGTCCAGACTCTAAAGAAGCTCCAATAAAGAAACGAACAAGCTTGCATCGAAGTTTTCGAGGCCAAAGATGATCTACGTCGAGAAGACTCTATCGCATGCTATCTCTTCACTAATTGTGTAGATTAGTGAAGCAAACACCCTAAACTAAATGGCTAATAGTAGAGGATGATGAAGTAAGAATATTGCTCACTTTAGATTTGGTTTTCTCACAATCTTTCATCACTTTGTCAAAAGCTAGAAAGCTTAAAAAGAGGAAGAAGAATATGAAACTCAAGTGATGAAAGAATGAATCCATTCAGGTTAAAATTGCAACCAAGGGTGAGTATATCACATATCTAACCCTTGTAGAGAGTTAACCATTGTGTATGGTTAATGGTTGAGTTGATAAATATCTTCAGGAAAACAAAAGAGTGGACTAAGTCAATGGTTATCTTAAAACTTCTCCAAGCTTCCAACCATCAAAATATCTCTAGTAATTTGTAATTACTTAAGAATAAATATTAACCCTAACATTAACCCTAACATGGTGTTAGTCTCATACATGTTGCATGTGTAACCTAGCATGACACAATAATATATATCAGATATATATTATATGCTAAAAGAATACAATTAGTATATATCACATATATATCAATGTGTCAAAAGTGAGAATAGAAATCTTAAGTGAGCTAATATTAGTTAATATAATTTAATATATCAAATATATAATTATACATTAAATTATTAAATCAACTCTTGATTCAATAATTCGGCTATAATACATATAACCGACTAATATCAAATATCGCGAGAAAAGAATACGGTATCACATACTCGTATTAATCTCGGTCCCGCACATTTCATATATGTGCTCCTACTCCGTTTCGCATGAGCCAGGAAACCTCTATGTAGGACTCTAAAGACTCGTCAATATGCCGGCAGTAGGTGATGATCATATCGAACAGCTACAAGCCGCAAGCGGTCTGCTAAACGTAACGGTCACCTAGGTATTGAGCGATCAGAAGATCAACAAGCAAGCCTGCTATAACTCCTGCGAATCCAATCAGTAACACTACCGTACAGTCCGGGCTCTTCGTCTGATATGTCGCATATCAACAGCCTGGGGGTGGTATAACGTCAGACCCCAAAAGCCTGATATGTCATGCCGATGCAAGGTCCATAACGGTTCGAGAAACTACTGGTAACACTTACTAGTAAATCTCAGCAATCCTGGCCAGGGATTTCCTGTTATGGCCAATCGAGCACAGTGCAACATCAACCCCCAATACCGGGAGAGACGAAACCCCTCCTATCGCTCAATGCCTCCATGTGATTCGGGACTGTATCTAAAAGCCACCGTTTAGCATGATATCTTGACAGTGGTAAAGTGGAAATCAAAGCACAGTGGGAATCACACAAGACTCTATGACAATCTCGGGTCTACAGACTAACCTGTACCAGTGTCACCAGAGAACTGCTATCCGATGATGGGTATAATACCATCTAGGAGTTCTCGGCGAGTCCGTCCAGTGTACCCAGTCTCCACTGAGTACCCATATACCTTCTCTGATGTCAAACACCAATGGATATGGGATCATCCATCGCCCATCATATGGGTCAAGAAGCGCATACGCTAGTCTACTCTGGAGTACCGATGCCCTATCTCGATACTCCCACGACTAGGAACATTTGAAGGATGTACTTATCGACTACCCTGTCCCCACCAGTATGATTTTCATCATAATCCTGGTAGTCAAGTAATCATCCTATGGGCTTTATCAACATGCGATCACAAAACAGTATTTGTTTACATGTTAAGATAAAGTGCAACCAGATAGCATACTATCATATCGAGCAAGAAAGTACTTCCTATATATATCCAAGCATCCACTACAATATACATCGCATGTACAGTAATGGCCTCTAGGGCATACATATAACTAACAATCTCCCACTTACACTAAGGCCATCTGTTGTAGTATCCAATACCCAACAATATAGCAGAGGTTGTAGTATCCCATACTTAACTATTGTATAGAAGTCTCTTTAGGGGTAAGGCCTTTGTGAGTGGATCCACTGTGTTTATCCTTCGTGTCAACTCTCCCAACCTCGATCCCTTAGAGATCAACCATCTCCCTGATCAGGTGATACTAGCCTCAAAATATGTCTGGATCTTTTATGGGACGGGTGTTCCTAGGCCAAAGCTACAACTCCGTTATTGTCACAATAACAGTTATTGGACTCTCAATGGTAGGAACCTTGTTCATCTTATAAACAAGAAATTCCTAGACAGTCATTTTCGTAGTACCGTTGGTAGCAATGTAATCTGCCTTTATCATCTAGTAAGTCACGGTATCTACCTTGGAACTCTTCCAACATACCGTCCCTCCACTGAGGGTAAAGACTGTTAGTGTGATATGCCCTAGAGGCCATTATTGTATAGTACTAGTTTGTATATTACATTTTGGAAGCTTGGGATATATACACGGATTGACATTCTTGCTCAATATGGTAGTATGCTGCTTGGTTTGTATCTATCTTAATATGTGTATATATTTCTTTTGACATATTGCTAATACATATTGATAGAGCCCTTAGGATCTTTTGCTTGACTACCAACGTTGTGATGGCAGTCACACTAGTGGGGGCTGGGTAGTTTATAAGCACATCCTTATACAGGTCCCTGATCGTAGGATTATCGAGACATGGCATCAATACTCCAGAGTAGACTAGTGTATACGCTTCTCATCTCAGGAGGGGAGATAGTCTGTCCGACAGCCATCAGTACGTCGTACTGGAGATAGTATGCAGGTGCTTATTAGGTTATGAGTATACTGGACAGGACTCGCTGGGAACTGTTGGTTGGTATCAAACCTATCGTCAGTTATCAGTTCCCAGGTGACATGAGTACAGCTTAGTCCGTTGACTTGACACTATCACTTCGCCTCGAGTGTGTTCCCACTGTTCTTAGATTACTACCCTACCACGGCTCAAATGAGTCGTACAAACAGGTAGTAGTTGGGTGCAGTCCCGATGCACTTGGAGGCAGTGACGGTTAGACAGGATTCTTCTCTCCCGGTATTGGGAGTCGATATCGCGCTGTGTCTAGGAGAGCCATTACACAAAGTCCCTGGCCAGGGCAAGCGAGATTTGCTGGTAGTGCTTTCAGTAGTTTCTCAGGATGTTCTGGGCTACACTCCGACATGACTTATACCGCTATTAGGGGACTGACGTTTACCGCCCCTAGGCCCGACATGCCATACTCTCAGACGAACAGACCCGACTGTACGGAGATTGTCACATTCATGCCTAGTAGGAGTTCGGATGGGTTCACCTCATCAGTCTTCTTATTGGAATCTACCTGGGGACCGTTAAGTACAGCTAGTACTGTAACATTTCAGAAAATATAAAATATTATTTTTGGAATTTAATATTAAAATAATATTTTTCCCGAAAACCGCCCGATTTGCGAAATTGGGGTTTTCGAAAAAGGGTATAAATATATACCAATAATTGTGAAATAAATGAAAATTAAAATGATTTATTCATTTAATAATGTAATTAAAGGATTTGGAATTTTTAAAAATTATTATACGCAGTTTCGATAAAAACCCGATTAGTGCACTGCTAATCGCGATCAAGCCAAATCCGCATTTTTACAGCTTTTCATGGTTAGTGCACCATGACATATTTCATTGGTTGCATGTTATTTCATTTATGGTTTTATGTGGGTGTATGTGTTCATTTTGGTGAGAAAAAGAAATGAGAAAAAGAAAAGGTCAAAAGGGAGACATAATGAGTGGTTAGGTGTACTTTGGAGAGAGAAGAGAGAGTGAGTATTAGTGACAGAGAGAGGGGGATGCTGCCCAAATTCAATCCCCCACCATTTTCATCACCCTCTTCATCTTCCTCAACTCCTCCACCCTCCACTTAAACCCTAAATCTATCTCCAACCATGCCCCAAAACCCTACACTCCCTTCACAAAACTTAATCCCCATCTTCTTCTCTACACGATGGACCGAGCAAAGTGGGATTTTGACGACGTTGGAAAGTTAGTGCTGCCTAGAGTGGACTAGATGAGGTATAATTTCTTTCCTTTAGATTAGTTTTGTGAGATATCGTGTTTTAGATGTCGTTTTGTGATGTTGCTGACCTGCTGTAACCCCGAGCACTCACTGGGAAAACAAACAGTGTGTTAGTGTTGTGCTCAAGACCTGGAGTGTTCACCTGAAACCCTAACCCCTTCCCACTGGTTTTGGCCGGCGACCTTTGGACCAAATCCAGCGACCCCGGGTGTATAGAAGAGTTAGGGTGTGGGTTCTGTAGGTAGTTACCTGAAGGTGTTTAAGGGGGTTTGGTTCTACTTGATTTTTCTGTAATGACTATAGGTGAATTCTGGGGACTTTGGTGAGTGTTTACATGACCATGGTAACACGATTTATGACCTGAGCCATAGAGCTAAACCCGTTGCATGAACTCTGGAATTGACCCATATCAGTTTTGTGACTTATAGTGTGCCTATGGGGTATCTGGAGCAACCCAGGGAATTACTGAGGCAACCAAACAATACTAGGGGCCTAGATATAGTACTAGGAGACCACTCTGACCTGATGAACCCAAACTGGGACCCCCTGGCTGATGAGCTCGGAATTCTTGGTATAGGGGCCGGCCACATAGTGAATGTAGGAGCCTAGGTTGGTTCAGTAGCTCACATATACCTTATACATCACCCTAAACTTGTTTGCTTGGATTTATTTGACCTGAGTCAAAATCTGGGAACACTTATGTGTGATTTAGGATATGTTTCCATATTTTAAATGATGAGTTTTAATATTTGGATTCGTTTTGGTTGTTGAATGTTCATACATCAACAACAAGGGTTGTTTGGCTGATTTTGTACGCATAAGCTATAGGTTCTAACCTATGAGCAATGCGCTTGCCGTTTTGGTTTTCCGCCTTGATTTTGATACGTATTGCGATTGTTTATTTTTGTAGGTACCTTCACGTGGATTCCGAATCGACGGAGCGAGGCGTCATCGACTTCGGCGAGCGAGGACTACGGTGAGTAGATCTATATCTACCGGGAAAGTCGGGTATAACACCCCCGCAAAGTTTGATGGAAGACCGATTTATAGAATATGGTTAGAAAACCTAGATTAGGAAACTTGGGTTAGAATGAGATAGCTACAAAACCATATTAGAAACTAGAGGATAGTTAGAAGTGATATGTTACTACTGTCATAGGATGACGTTTAGCGATATTACCGCTTAGGGTACAGTAGGACTAGATAGTCGATGTAGATGCGTCATCCGAACCATACCTTTTTCTAAACCGAAGAATCGTATGTATCTTTTAAATGTATACCTTGAGGGATGTTACGGATTTTCAAATGATATTTTTTCCTTAAAAACACCGTAACCCCTATTTTCAAAACTACGATTCACTTCTTTAAAAATCTGATTGTATGGTTCGGGTGTGTTTGTTAGATTATATACTTATACTTAGTAGAGATAGAATGTTTGTGTAAACTCAACATGATATGAGACATAAATGCGATGAAAGAATACAAGACGGATTTGATGATATGATGAGATGATGATATGATGATATGATGGTATACGGATGCGAGTCGATCGAGATGATTTATACCCTGCCGGTCCCCTGATAAGAGATTATTGCAGATGTGACCTGGGACATAGGTATATAGGGTTATATATATAGAATGTTGTGAATCATGGATGATAGGTCGTACGTGATTTCAGGCCGTACCCTCATTTGTCGTATAGGAAGATAGGATCCCTATTAGCTTATTGCCGCCGTACGATGATTTTCCGTGCGTGATGAGTTTGACTTGATGATTGATCCTTACCCTTGACTAGAGGTTGCAGTACGATGGATTACACCGTACGCGATGATTTTGGGCTAGATGCCGATTGATAGATTCACCGACTTGGACATATGATCGTTACGTATACCTTATAGCTGTTAGCTGATGATTTACCTTGTGCTGCATTCATGATATTATTATTGCATCGCATATACCTGTGATAGTACACCTGCACCATTATCGATGAAGCGTATATTACACGTACACATATTTGCCGGCTCACACACTTCATCATCGATAACTGCCATGTCATTACACAGTAGGGTTGCTGCATCATGACATATACATTGATACATTCATACATGCGGATATACACATTTGTATATCCATATTCGTGCACATATACATTGATACATTCATACTTGCGGATATACACACTTGTACATCCGTATTTGTGCACACATACATTGGTACATCTATATTTGCGCATATACATATTGTACCTACATAGATAACTGATTTTATTGAGAGATTGGGAACCGCATGTTATATTTTAAAAACTGGAATCATTTTAAAAGAGCGGTTTCCCCTTAATATGTCATATCACTATTCCAGGTTGCATGATATATTGATATGCTTACAATTTTGTTATATGTCGCATACATCATGCTCTACGTATTTTACGCATTGAGATATGTTGTTTTTATGAGATTTCTGGATTTGAGAACCGTGGCTATTTCAAAAGGAAGCATGTACTGTTTTAAAAACCCGGTTTCTCTTGATATGATATTTCAGTGCGTCCACCATGTGTTTTCTCGGTTCTGAGAGTGGCATATGAAACCCGATTCGAGGAGTGGTAGGCACCGATTGCTGGTACATGGTGGATCCGGTGAGGTACCCCGGGGCAAGAAGACTCGGATATGATAGACGGTGAGCCCGACAGGGTAGCACTACCTACCGGTGATAGTATTTGGGCTCGGCGGATATCCGGAGGATACCGACCAGAGTCGAAAGATGATATGGGCCGATCCAGACTGACGGAGCCCGTGGGCCGATCCAGACTGACGGAGCCCGTGGGCCGATCCAGACTGACGGAGCCCGATATATGAGGATTTACGTGCCGATGCTGGGCACTGTTTTCATGATGTTTTCGAGTGTCAATGCTAGGCACTCAGGTTCCACGATTTTGATGTGTCGGGAGGGACACCGTTGATATACATCCTCATACTTTCATGCACACTCTTTTATGACGTTTGCATGCATGATGTTGTTGCGTTAGTGGTTGACGCGTGGACTGGATCCACATACGTACATACATACATACATTGATTTTACTATTGGAGGTTATACACATGCTTATAGACATTGATCCATGGGCGTACGAGATCCACATATCTGCATACCTTGATTATGGTTAGACGATACCCATATACATGCATTGAATATTATTGTTGGGTGTTATCCGCATGCATATAGGTAGTAACTACCCTGTTGGCACATATACGACCCGGTCACCCTAGATATCAAGTATTACTTTTGATATAGTTGACCTAGGAGTCGTTGTTTATTTGATTTCTACTTGTAGATATATTTCTATTCACGAGTTGGCAACTCACCCCCGTTGTGCCACAGTTCTTGCAGGTTGACCGCGTGGATCAGTAGCGGCATCGCTGGCACACAGTTTCCTTTGGGTATTTTGCAGTGGTAGGCGGGACATTTATATCGTACCCACTCTTGGATTACATTTCATATTGTATCTAGTTAACTCCATCAATCAATCAAAATTAGTGATTTGTATAAGAAATGAGACTTAGTGGGATTATGGTTGCGAGACTTAGAGCGAGGGGTTTTCCGCTACTTGTGATTTATATGTCTTGCTTTTCTTTTATTCTTTTATGGTGAACTTCGTCGTTGGGCGTCGTATACATATTTTTTTTATCTTGCGTGGTTGTGATCCGATGGTTGGCGAAGAGCTAACTCCCGCTTGGGGATGCCATTATTCTTATTATGTATTTGTGGTTTTGGATCAAAATATACAAAGGAGGTGCTGCCAAAATTTTTAAAAGACCAAACATGTTTTCAAACTAGTAAATTTCACTTGCATCATTCATATTCTTTTTCTATAAATTAAGAAAACTTGATTTCATATACCTTTATTTCAAAACCTCACCTCCTCTATTTTACTTTAAAAGGTTTAGATTTCTGGGTTTCAGCTTACTTTAATTCCGTTACGCCTTTAGATGTGGCATGATTCAAGTGCTGGTCAAGAGCTAATATTTCGGGTCATGACAAAGTTGGTATCAGAGCGCTAGGTTTAACCTTGTTCGAGTCTACGTTTGACTATGCGGAGTCTAGGGCGGGTATATATTTCGGAACCTATGCTTGACCTTACGGAACTTAGACTTGAACGGGGGGGTATTAGACCCGAACTTTCATTTCATAGGCTGACCCTTATTGATGGAGTAGGTAGCTTGAGTAGAGTGACGTACCGTACGTATGTTCCACGGCATATTTACGATACGATACTCCACTTAAGAAAGCTTAGGAGATACATATTTTGAGATCTATTATTCTCTTCATACCCATGATTATACATCCATTGGATATCCTCGATTCTATTAGTTCCATGATCATACTTTCATTGATGTTGTTCCTTCTTATGATCATGTATCCTTTCTGGATCTGTAGTTTCCTTTCATGCTGTTGATCTGCTCTCTTCGATACTCAATTGAGGTTCCTGTCACCATAGTTTGAGTTGCTGCTAGTGTTGCAGTCAGGGCGAGCTCGTCTGGTACGAGGGCCGACCATTGTGTTTTCTAGTGACTTGAGAACATCTCGAGTTAGTATTATTTTTGTGACCTCTTGTGGAGGTGAGTGCTTGTTTTTATACCGAATGATCGGGCTATTGTTAGAGCTTCCAGTTGCGAGAGGACCGTTAATGTACAGCATACCTCAGAAATTTTGATGTCGCCTACCGTGTAGACAGGTGACCCAGCTGTTGCTGAGATTGATGGGATGTCGCTTCCAGAGCTTACGAGCTAAGATCGCCGGAGATTCCAGGAAGAAATGCGACAAATGATAGCTAGTCTACCCTGACTTGAGAGACGAAGGTGATTCGTCAGATTGATGCACCGACGCAGGCCCAGTTGAGTTGAAGATTTCTAGTGTGGAAAGAATCTTACTCAGACCCAGAGTAGACCGATTCAGAGACGACCGCCGATGTATCACCTTTCCTGGAGGATTGAGGCATTGTTTAGCATGCGGGTGAAGAATAGTCACATGTGGTATTGGCAAAGCTAAAAGGTTCGAACGAGTGCCAGGACACCATTTTCCCAAGTTTAAAGTGTTCGGAGGAACATGCAGGTAATTCTGTGGACCCTCTAGAAGAATGAAACCCTAACTCGACATGATGACCATGGAACCGCTTTGAACCTTAGGGTTTTTGGCAGTTTAGCGGTGCCATCAGTGAGGCTTGGGTTTGCCCTTCTACGGCTGGTCCAGAGGTGTTGTGGTGTGTACCAGATATTTTTAGACTGCGCTCAGGTGTTGAGCCTTTGGGAAATTTTGGGACCTCGATGACCTGAGTCAAAATCTGGGAACACTTATGTGTGATTTAGGATATGTTTCCATATTTTAAATGATGAGTTTTAATATTTGGATTCGTTTTGGTTGTTGAATGTTCATACATCAACAACAAGGGTTGTTTGGCTGATTTTGTACGCATAAACTATAGGTTCTAACCTATGAGCAATACGCGTGCCGTTTTGGTTTTCCGCCTTGATTTTGATACGTATTGCGATTGTTTATTTTTGTAGGTACCTTCGCATGGATTCCGAATCGATGGAGCGAGGCGTCATCGACTTCGGTGAGCGAGGACTACGGTGAGTAGATCTATATCTACTGGGAAAGTCGGGTATAGCACTCCCGCAAAGTTTGATGGAAGACCGATTTATAGAATATGGTTAGAAAACCTAGATTAGGAAACTTGGGTTAGAATGAGATAGCTACAAAACCATATTAGAAACTAGAGGATAGTTAGAAGTGATATGTTACTACTGTCATAGGATGACGTTTAGCGATATTACCGCTGAGGGTACAGTAGGACTAGATAGTCGATGTAGATGTGTCATCCGAACCATACCTTTTTCTAAACCGAAAAATCGTATGTATCTTTTAAATGTGTACCTTGAGGGATGTTACGGATTTTCAAATGATATCTTTCCCTTAAAAACACCGTAATCCCTATTTTCAAAACTACGATTCACTTCCTTAAAAATCTGATTGTATGGTTCGGGTGTGTTTGTTAGATTAGATACTTATACTTAGTTGAGATAGCATGTTTGTGTAAACTCAACATGATATGGGACATAAATGCGATGAAAGAATACAAGACTGATTTGATGATATGATGAGTTGATGATATGTTGATATACGGATGCGAGTCGATCGAGATGATTTATACCCTGCCGGTCCCCTGATTTGAGATTATTGTAGATGTGACCTGGGACATAGGTATATAGGGTTATATATATATATATATATATATATATATATATATAGAATGTTGTGAATCATGGATGATAGGCCGTACGTGATTTCAGGCCGTACCCTCATTTGTCGTATAGGAAGATAGGATCCCTATTAGCTTAATGCCGCTGTACGATGATTTTCCGTGCGTGATGAGTTTGACTTGATGATTGATCCTTACCCTTGACTAGAGGTTGCCGTACGATGGATTATACCGTACTCGATGTTTTTGGGCTAGATGCCGATTGATAGATTCACCGACTCATACATATGATAGTTACGTATACCTTATAGCTGTCAGCTGATGATTTACCTTGTGCTGCATTCATGATATTATTATTGCATCGCATATACCTGTGATAGTACACCTGCACCATTATCGATGATGCGTATGTTACACGTACACATATTTGCCGGCTCACACACTTCATCATCGATAACTGCCATGTCACTACACAGTACGTTTGCTGCATCATGACATGTACATTGATACATTCATACATGCAGATATACACATTTGTATATACATATTCGTGCACATACACATTGATACATTCATACTTGTGGATATACACACTTGTACATCTATATTTGTGCACACATACATTGGTACATCTATACTTGCGCATATATATATTGTACCTACATAGATAACTGATTTTATTGAGAGATTGGGAACCACATGTTATATTTTAAAAACTGGAATCATTTTAAAAGAGCGGTTTCCCCTTAATATGTCATATCACTGTTCCAGGCTGCATGATATATTGACATGCTTACAATTTTGTTATATGTCGCATACATCATGCTCTACGTATTTTACGTATTGAGATATGCTGTTTTTATGAGATTTCTGGATTTGAGAACCGTGGCTATTTCAAAAGGAAGCAAGTACTGTTTTAAAAACCCGGTTTCTCTTGATATGATATTTCAGTGAGTCCACCATGCGTTTTCTCGGTTCTGAGAGTGGCATGTGAAACCCGATTCGAGAAGTGGTAGGCACCGATTGCGGGTACATGGTGGACCCGGTGAGGTACCCCGGGGCAAGAAGACTCGGATATGATAGACGGTGAGCCCGGCAGGGGAGCACTACCTACCGGTGATAGTATTTAGGGTCGGCGGATATCCGGAGGATACCGACCAGAGTCGAGAGATGATATGGGAGGATCTGGACTGACGGAGCCAGTGGGCCGATCCAGACTGACGGAACCCGATATATGAGGATTTACGTGCCAATGCTGGGCACTGTTTTCATGATGTTTTAGAGTTTCGATGCTAAGCACTCAAGTTCCATGATTTTGTTTTGTCGGGAGGGACACCGTTGATATACATCCTCATACTTTCATGCACACTCTTTTATGACGTTTCCATGCATGATGTTGTTGCGTCAGTGGTTGACCCGTGGACTGGATCAACATACATACATACATACATTGATTTCACTATTGGAGGTTATACACATGCTTATAGACATTGATCCATGGGCGGACGAGATCCACATATCTGCATACCTTGATTATGGTTGGACGATACCCATATACATGCATTGATTATTACTGTTGGGTGTTATCCGCGTGCATATAGGTAGTGACTACCTTGTTGGCACATATACGACCCGGTCACCCTAGATATCATAGTATTACCTTTGATATAGTTGACCTTGGAATCGTTGTTTATTCGATTTCTACTTGTAGATATATTTCTATTCATGAATTGGCAACTCACCCCCTTTGTGCCACAGTTCTTGCAAGTTGACCGTGTGGATCAGTAGCGGCATCGCTGGCACACAGTTTCCTTTGTATGTTTTGCAGTGGTAGGTGGGACATTTGTTTTGTACCCACTCTTGTATTACATTTCATATTGTATCTAGTTAACTCCATCAATCAATCAAAATTAGTGATTTGTATAAGTAATGAGACTTAGTAGGATTGTGGTTGCGAGACTTAGAGCGAGGGGCTTTCCGCTACTTGTGATTTATATGTCTTGCTTTTCTTTTATTCTTTTGTGGTGAACTTCGCCATTGGGCGTCGTGTACTTATTTTTATTATCTTGCATGGTTGTGATCCGCCGGTTGGCGAAGAGCTAGCTCCCTCTTGGGGATGCCATTATTCTTACTATGTATTTGTGGTTTTGGATCAAAATATACAAAGGAGGTGCTGCCAAAATTTTTAAAAGACCAAACATGTTTTCAAACTAGTAAATTTCACTTGCATCATTCATATTCCTTTACTATGCATTAAGAAAACTTGATTTCATATACCTTTATTTCAAAACCCCGCCTCCTTTATTTTACTTAAAAAGGTTTAGATTTCTGGATTTCAGCTTACTTGAATTCCGTTACGCCTTTAGTCGTGGCGTGATTCAAGTGCTGGTCACGAGCTAATATTTCAGGTCGTGACAAGTACCGCTTACGGCCTATGATTAAACCCACTGCCAGCATAGTGTCGAGTCTTTAGAGTCCCACAGAGAGGGTTGTTTGCATTTGGGCAAAACAGAGTAGAGGTCGCATGGTTTTGCGACAGGATTGGTTCACATACGCGCACTTATGCATGTTTGGTGTCCAGGCAGTTATTACTAGTGGGCTTTGGTTTAAGCCAGATCTTAGTATTTTTTTTGGGATTAGTTTTGTCTTATTGTATTCTTGTTCCTCGGAACACGAATGCGGGTGTGTATGAACAGTTGACAGAGGCAGAGAAACCTCATTAGGGTTTTTGATCGTTGATTTTTTCTAAACCCTAATGAGAATGAGAAATATGATTAATAATATTAATTAAGGCTAATTGTGCCATGGTTATGGTTGGGTTGTCCATTTGACTTGTTGACTTTTGTTGACCTTGATTTTCCTTTTGCAAAAGATGCTTCTTGAAGCTTGCATTAGCATTAAATGTGAAATGATAATGGTCAAATCAACTAACCATCACAATTTTCCTAATTATTATTATTATTCTCATATTCTCTCATATGAGAGCAAGGTTGAGTTTAGTCTCTTGCATTGCTCTCCCTCTTCTTCTCTCTTGCATTGCTCTCCCTCTTCCTCTCTCTCAAAGCTATCTTGTTTCATGAGTTGAAAAACATGAGCTTTGTAAGATAAAACCATCAAAACACCTCTCTACTCATTCTAGGGTTCTTTGTCTAGCAAGCCAAGCACTCTAGTTACTTCTTTGTTGAGGTAGGAGCTCAAGGTAGAGGCCTTCGAGTGGATCTTTCTTCGGCAAAGAGAAGACGAAGAGGAGGAGCAGTCTACACCACTCTAAGGAGCTAGCAACAAGGAGGACCACAACAAGAAGAGAAGGAGTTCAAGAACTAGGTATAACCATCTTACCAAGTAGCTAGAACTTGTAGTAAGTTTGTTAGTTTTTGTTTAGCAAAGATCCTTCATGATTAGTTTATGTTTCCTTGTGATAAAAATCTGATTTTTACTCTTTCCGCCTCCCCGTAAGTACCGTAGTGGGTTACATAGACTTACAAAGACAATGCCTGTGACTGACATTCAGTCGTCCTCATCACCATGGAACCTTTCCAGTGATTCTCCCTAGGATCGATTGATACTATCTCACTACACCTAGTGAGAATTCTAACATCCATTTAGATTTATCACATAGATCCAAAAACCCAGGATTTAGGAGGTATCACTTTGATCCTATTTGGAGAATCCCTGTAATAAGAGGAGCTTGACCGAGTGTAGCATAGGAAACCATTTCCTATCAGGAGTATGTCATCTACGTACAATACATGGAAGACAACCTTACTTTCTACAACCTTCTTGTATATACAAGGTTCATCTACCATTTTGATGAAGTCAAACTCTTTGACTATCACATCAAAATAGACGTTCCAACTGCCTGAACCCGGTTGGGTCATCATCTCATGATGCAATCCTCACTCCCACTATCACTGAGAAGACAGCAGTATCTCTCAGTCGGATTGAGGAACCCTACCAGATTCGCGGAAAGGCTCAGGTTCGTTGGAGACTATTGAATCCTTTGGTTTTACCAAATCATCAGCTGTTAGTTTGTCTAGCTGGAACTCCTTCCATTTTTACCTCATGTCAACAAATTTCTTAACAAGAAATACCTTTTCTCAAAAAGTGGCATGCTGAAAAACAAAACACCTTTTGCTCCTCAGTTAGGTAGAAGATATTCCCTCACTAATGTTTGGGATATCCTGACAAACTTACACAACTAACCTTGCCTCGAGCTTTTCCGGATTCTGCCTTTCAACATAGGCCGGACAACCCCATATCTTAACTCGTTTAAGACATGGTCTCTTACTATTCCATATCTCATATACAGTGGTAGGCCCTAATTTGGATGGAACCTTATTCAATATGTATGCAACTTCTCAAGTGCATAACTCCCAAACGAAAATAGGTAACTCAGCAGTACTCATCATAGAGCGCGCCATATCTCATAGGGTGCGATACCTCCGCACCGATACACCGTTGTGTTGTGGTGTATATGAAGGAGTAAGATGAAAGAGAATCACATTCTCCTTTTAGAAACTCCAGGAACTCCATACTCAAGTATTCGCCTCCTCGATCACATCGTAGGACTTTAATACTTCTACCTGTTTGGTTCTCAAAAGAACCTACATTGGCATTTGTAGACATAGGACCATATCCATCATCATGTATCTGTCCCAAGAGTTCATTAACTCTTTCTCTGTTTTCAGTAAATGGAGTATTGGTCATTTTATCTTTGAGACAAGATTAGCAAGTAGCATAAGATGAAAATTCGAACGAATTCTCATATTCATCCTTATGTAACTTAGCTGGTCGTGTCGTATTGATATGACCTAGTCTACAATACTTCAAGAAGGATTCGCTCATTTCTAAATTGATCCTCTTGTGTTTGTTTTAAATACTTTGAAACATGGTTTGATTTAAAACGTATATACTAATATATAACGTGCCTGATGGAATCAACTCTTGATTCAGGAAAATGTTCACAGCATTATCCTCCAATACAGAATTATATCCTTCTTTAACTCAATAAAGAACATGATGTAATGTTGTATATCAGGTTCGGTATATAATAACATTTGTTCAGAATCAATGTATTAATACAAGGTGATATCTACCAACTGATTTCGCTGCAACAATTGCACCATTCTCTAACACTTAGAGATATATCACCCATTCTCAGTTCTCTACCTTTCTGTAGCCCATGTAACATATTACATATGCAGGATCCTGATTTGGTATCACATACCCAGGACGTAGAGAATACTGAGAAACAGCTCTCGGTAATGAACACACCCGAAGAAGATGCATCATCATGCACTTTCTTCGATTGGGTGGCATGGGAATTTGGATATTCCCCATTTCCTGCTCGGACTTATAACAGTTATAAGATAGAATGGAACCAACATTCCCTAGCTCAGTATAATAAGCAAGTTCGGTCAATGCATCCATATTATTATCTTGATTAAGGCGTGACATAGTCGCAACCAGGAGAGAGAGAGAAGAAAACACTCTGCATGCGCTTTTGCAAGATTAGATTTGGTTATCGTTTTATCTAATCAGGATGGCTCCCACTGTTTTAGTCAAATCTACCTTCAAACCCTAAAAGGTAAGACTAGCCGGGATTAATTACACCCTACAAGTTCACCAATCTTTCGGCCAGGCCAGTGTCGGTACTTTGAGGGAGGTTCCCCGTGCTTTCGCACGGACCTAATTAAAATAAACCTCATTTTTCCCAGGGGCGTAACCCCATTAACACCTTTCTAGACACTTACTTGATCAGCTAATTGTGATGTGTAAAACTCTCCCAGGAGTAACTCTTACTCGCAATGGGTATCGGGATCCAACTATCTCATAGGAGGTATGCAATCTCATTGCAAATTTCAACACTTGAAATTCCCGATAATATTTTACCCCTAGCACCTATGACCTTGGCTATGGTCAACATATCATAAGCACTAGTCAAGTTCTATCCTTCATTTCATGGTTAATTAGACCCACCCACATGACCCTCGGCTATGGTCGACATAATCATGTGACTGTCCTAACTAATCGCATCATATGATGTATAGGAAAGACATCACTTAGCTACCGTACACTACGCCTCGGCTATGGTCGACATACGCAGCACGAATACTAAGTACTCTATTTCCTAAAATGACGGAGGGCTACGCAGGTTTTTAAGAAAAGCATAAGCGTAATGAACTTGATATCATTGTAGAATCAAGTGAATTTTAAAAGAAGTGTTTTTGAGGCTTTCACTAGTTTTACTAAAGAGGTCACTCCCGGTGAAGGGATCTCGGCTCTTTCCTTGTCTAATAAGATGTAGGATATTTCAAAATACCACTATGCAAAGCAAAAACTATAAAATCAATCAAAAAACAAACCGTGTTTGTAGCATCCGCTAGTTTTCACTAAAGAGGTCATTCCCGGTGAAGGGATCTCGGCTCTTTCCTTATAGAATAAGGTGCTGGATATTCTACAAGGAATACCGCTATGCAAAGCAAGAACTAGAGCTAGCAGTTTTTAAACAAGTTTCTACAATATTTTTAGGTTTCTTTTTCTTTCATTAATCTCATTAATGAAGTCCTATATATTTATGCTTCACAAGCATCACAGAAGAAACAAAAGCAATAATATTTATTGTATCTCATATATATAATATAGGCATTCGTCTCAGATATATAAAATGATCACATCACAGATATCAGCAGCAGAAGAATCACATATGAAATATTGGATATACTAGGAATTCCTAGTTTTAAGTTAAGCCAGTATAAAATACGGATTCCACGGTCTTGATGAATAGACAAACCCGCATCCCTAGACCCCTACGAGAGCGGCAACCAACCCTGCCAATTCTAGAGTTAGAAGACCCGGTCTCGACTCCTCAAGATGGTTTCCCACTGGACCCTAGAACCCGGTTACTTGTGCTCGTCGCCTTGGGTCTATCCTAATTCGGAAAAGTAAATAATATACAATGGTGACATCATCCTCAACCCGAAAGTGCCCCAATAAAAGAATATTACATACAATGAATTTTACATGAATGAAAATAAAAAACTCTCATCTCACATGAAAACCCCCGGCTATTCAAAATACGACAATACAATATAACATATCAACAGCCACACATAACAACACATATCATCAACGTAAGTAAATATGCGTATCCCAGTTGTCGTTGACATATAGCACCGAAACCGGCGATACACCACATATTACACTTACGGTCGCAGAAAAGAAAGTGAAAAACTACAACATTTGGATTTCATAATCACTTTAGACATCTTAAATCCGAAATATCACATACTTCGCATTTCATGCCTAACTATATGAATTCCACATATTGTATCACATTCCAGATAAATAGACAATGTTAAACTTTCCGATCGAATAAACAAACACCCAAGATTTCCCAAATAGCTCAACACTTGAGCGGAGATCAAAAAGTCCCAGAATATGTCACAGCTGTTATGAACCAACCGTAGAAGGGTCAATCCAATGCCTCACATGTGACAACGCTAAACTACCACAAACCATATGGTTCAGTGACGGTTTTGACGGTCACATAATCGAGTTAAGGTTACGTTCTTCTAGAGCGTCCACAGATTCACTTGTATAATTTTTTGAAAGTTTTAAACTCAGGAAAAATCCAACAATTGAAAGTTTACCGACAGGGGAAAAAGTGAGTTATTGATATCCGCTCGAACTTTTTAACACGTTTTAAATTACTCGAAAAAACTTAAACAAAATTAAACTTTCCGATCGAATCAACGAGTTCCCAATAAATTCCAGAAAGCTCAACACTTGAGTAGAATTAAAAAATTCCCGGAGGCATGAAAAGTACTCAGGAATAAACCTCTGAAGTATTGGCCCCTAACTCCCAAAGTTGGCCGCGGAACCGCCGCCAAACGCATGGTTTGGCCGCGGTTCTGCGGTCCCTTGAGTGAGTTATGGTTTCGTACTTCACAGTAATTCTTAGAATTCCCTGCATGATTTTCTGAGTATTTTTAATATGAAAATTTTCAACTTTTGAAAAAATTTCCAGAAAGCGGGATTTTTTGGGGTTTCGGAGTTCGATCGGACTTTAAATTTCGCCTACACAATGCCTAATGCTCTAGCTTGGCTCTGATACCACTGTAGGGTTGGCTTGACACCTTGTGAAGGTTTTGGAAAGCATCAATCATGATACTTTGAAATTTTTGGGATGCTAAACAAACCATAACCAAGATCTTAACTAGAGACTTAGGGTTAAACAAGATATGTAAACTCTTTACATCTAAGTGAACAAGGAATACAAACTTTGTAGACCGGTCCTTCACTTCAATAGCTCTATGTGGAAGTCCCTTCGCTGCGATCACGATCGTCCGGACTCTAAAGAGGTTCCCATGAAGAAACGAACAAGCTTGCTCCGAAGTCTTCGAGGCCGAAGATGATCTACGTCGAGGAGACTCTAGCTCATGCTATCTCTTCACTAATTGTGTAGATTAGTGAAACAAACACCCTAAAATAAATGGCTAATAGAAGAGGATGATGAAGTAGGAATATTGCTCACTTTAGATCTGGTTTTCTCACAAGCTTTCATCACTTTGTCAAAAGCTAGAAAGCTTAAAAAGAGGATGAAGAAGATGAAACTCAAGAGATGAAAGAATGAATCCATTCAGGTTTAAATTGCAAACAAGAATGAGTATATCATATATCAAACCCTTGTAGAGAGTTAACCATTGTGTATGGTTAATGGTTGAGTTGATAAATATCTTAAGGAAAACAAAAGAGTGGACTAAGTTAATGGTTATCTTAAAGCTTCTCCAAGCTTCCAACCATCAAAATATCTCCACTAATTTGTAATTACTTAAGAATAAATATTAACCCTAACATTAACCCTAACATGGTGTAAGTCTCATATATGTTTCATGTGTAACCTGGCATGACACAATAATATATATAATATATATTATATGCTAAAAGAATACAATTAATATATTTCACATATATATCAATGTATCAAAAGTGAGAATAGAAATCTTAAGTGAGCTAATATTAGTTAATCTAATTTAATATATCAAATATATAATTATACATTAAATTAGTAAATCAACTCTTGATTTAATAATCCGGATGTAATATATATAACCGACTAATATCAAATATCACAAGAATAGAATACGGTCTCACATACTCGTATTAATCTCGGTCCCACACATATCACATATGTGCTCCTATTCCGTTTCACATGAACCAGGAAAGCTCTATATAGGACTCTAAAGACTTGTCAATACGCCGGCAGTAGGTGATGATCATATCGAACACCTACAAGCTGCAAGCGGTCTGCTAAACGTAACGGCCACCCGGGTATTGAGCGATCAGAAGATCAACAAGCAAGCCTGCTATAACTCCTGCGAATCTAATCAGTAACACTACCGTACAGTCCGGAATCTTCGTCTGATATGTCGCATATCAACAGCCTGGGGGTGGTATAACGTCAGACCCCATTAGCTTGATAAGTCATGTCGATGCAAGGTCCATAACGGTTCGAGAAACTACTCGTAATACTTATCAGTAAATATCAGCAACCCTAGCCAGGGATTTCCTATTATGGCCAATCGAGCACAGTGCAACATCAACCCCTAATACCGGGAGAGACGAAACCCTTCGTATCGCTCATTGCCTCCATGTGATTCGGGACTGTACCCCAAAGCCACCGTTTTGCATGATCTCTTGACCATGGTAAGGTGGAAATCAAAGCACAGTGGGAATCACACAAGACTCTGTTAGTTATGTATATGCCCTAGAGGCCATTGTTGTACATATGATGTATATTATAATGGATGCTTAGATATATACAGAGAGGACTTTCTTGCTCGTCATGATAGTATGCAATTTGGTTTCACTTTATCTTAACATGTTGACTTGTATTGGTTTACTGTTTTACTCTCACATGTTGATAAATCCCTTAGGATCTGTACTCGACTGCTGGGACTATGATGAGATCATACCAGTGGGGCCACGGTAGTCGATGAGTAAATCCTATAACTGTTCTTAGTCGAGGGTATATCGAGACAGGGCATCGATACACCAGAGTAGACTAGCGTATACGCATCTTGACCCATATGATGGGCGATGGATGATCCCATATCCATCGGTGTTTGACATCAGAGATGGTGTAGGGGTGCTCAGAGGAGACTTGGTGTACGGGTGCTCGGTGGAGACTGGGTACACTGGACGGACTCGCTGAGAACTCCCAGATGGTGATATACCACACGTCAGATGGCAGTTCTCCGGTGACACTGGTACAGGGTAGTCTGTGGACCCGAGATCGTCATAGAGTCTTGTGTGATTCCCACCGTGCTTTGATTTCCACCTTACCACGTCCAAGAGGGCGTGCAAAACGGTGGCTTTTGGGTACAGTCCCGAATCACATGGAGGCAATGAGCGATAGGAGGGGATTCGTCTCTCCCGGTATAGAGAGTTGATGTTGTGCTGTGTTCGATTGTCTATAACTGGAAGTCCCTGGCCAGGGATGATATGGAGATTTACTGGTAAGTGTTACTAGTAGTTTCTCGACCCGTTATGAGCCACACATCGACACGACTTATCGGTTACTGGGGTCTGACGTATACCACCCCTAGATTAGATATGCGACATATCAGACGAACAGACCGGACTGTACGGGAGTGTTACTAATCGGATTCACAGGAGAACGCACAGGCTAGCTTGTTGATCTTCTGATTGCTCAATACCTGGGTGGCTGTTACGTTTAGCTGACCGCTTGCAGCTTGTGTGTGTTTGATATGATCATCACCCGCTACCGGCGTATTGATGATTCTTTAGAGTCCTACACAGAGGTTTCTTGGCTCAGGCGAAACGGAGTAGAGGCACATATGTGATATGTGCAGAACCGAGAATAATGCGATATGGGATACCGTATTATATTCTCGCGATATTTAGATATGAACCGGGTCATCGGATCAAGTGTTGATTCGATGAATCGGTACATGATATATTAGTCGGTAATATTCGATATAGCCGGATCGTCGAATCTAGTGTTGATTCGATGATTTAATGTATAATAATATATATGATATATTGTATTACATTATCTAATATTGGCTCGCTTTATTATTTCATTTTCTCAGTGGATGATACATTGATATATATGCGATATATGTTAATTGTATTATTTTCTTTTGTTGTAAATATATAATATATATGTGATATATATTATTGTGACATGATATGATTAATTGTTAAACATGTTTAAGGATGATTTATTGAGGTTAGGGTTTGATTAGGGTTGGATACTTCATGCACCTTCTAGAAGCTTTATTCTTTTGTCATTCTTAGGATATTTTTGGATGACACTTATTTAACCCAACCAAACCCTAACTCTAGTTATTTCTCTACTAAATCCTAGCCACTCATCCTTGACCATGGTTAATAAACAATCATATAGCTTTTATTCTATTCATCACAAAAGAAAAATATATCATTATCTTTTCATTATCATCTTCTTCTCTCTTGAAAAAAGCTTGCTAGTTTTTCTTTATGTGATGAAATAATATGAGAAAATGATTTAAAAAGAAAGCAAAAATACTACTCTCTCATCCTCATCTCATCTAGCCCATGGGATTAGTGTGTTCATCTCTTTTGAGTGAGAAAGCTTGAGTCTTTGCAACTTCAAGGTAGATCATCGGAGATTTGGAATACTTCGAGCTAGCATGGATCGTTCGAGTCGTGGAGCCTCTCATGAGTCCGGGAGATCGTGGATCGCCGCAAAGGGACTTCTACTCGGAGCTTGTGAAGTGAAGGAGCGGACTACAAAGGTTGTAATCCCTCACACTTAGATAAAAGTTATCATCTTGCATGTTAAACCCTAATAATCTAGCAAAGATCCCGGCTTTGGGTTGTTCGGCACGTCTAAAATTTAATCCGGGCATGTTTGATACCTTATGAACCTTCACAAGAGTGCCTAAGAACCCTACAGTTGTATCAGAGCCAAGCTAGAGCATTAAGCGATGTGTTTACGAAGTTAAAACTCCGATCGAACCCGAAACGACAAAATAAGACCCCTCTCTGGAAATTTTTTAAATTTTGGGATTTTTCTGAATTAAAAATTTGTAAAAAAATCAGCAGGGAATTCTAAGGATTACCATAAAACCCGAGCCCTCAATTCATCTAAAAGGCGGCGGAACCGCGGCTCAAGCAGGCCTTGCGCGGCGGTTCCACGGCGGATTGGTGGATTCATGACACGTGGCTTTTATGGTAATGTCCGTAGGTGCTTGTTGATGCTTCTGGGTATTTTTAATCTGTTTCAGGTGTTGAAAATTCTGGGGTTTGTTTAGTAATAGTAGACTCGATCGGAAACTTTAAATTCGTATTTCTTTCCGGATATTTAGAAATTGTTAAACTAGTTGAACGGATATCATTAACCGACTTTTTCCCCGCATGTATAACTTTCAAGTGTTGAATTTTTATCGGGTTTAAATCTGTCGGAAAAATTGTACAAGTTAAGCGGCGGACCCTCTAGAAGACAACAAACCTTAACTCGATTATGTGACCGTCTTGAACTGCCTTTTGAACCTTCGGGTTTGGGGCAGTACGGCGTGCCACATGTGAGGCGTTGGCTTGACCCTTCTACGGCTGGATCACCGGTACTTTGACATATTCTGGGATTATTTGAACTCCGCTCAAGAGTTGAGCACTTTGGGAAATTTTGGGTATTTGATTATCTGTTCGGAAAGTTTAATACTGTCTATTTATCTGGAATGTGATACAATATGTGGAATTCATAGAGTTAGGCATGAAATGCGGAGTATGTGATATTTCGAATTTGCGATGTCTAAAGTGATTGTGGATTCCAAATATTGTAGTTTTACACTTTCTTTTCTGTGACCGTAAGTGTAATATGTGATATCGCCGGTTTCGTTGCTATATGTCAACGACAATTGGGATGCGCATATTTACTTACGTTGATGATATGTGATATTATGTGTTGCTGTGATATGTTATATTGGATCGTCGTGTTCTGAATAGCCGGGGGTTTTATGTGAGATGAGGGTTTTTATTTTCATTCATGTAAAATTCATTTGTAATGTAATATTCTTTTATTTAGGGCACTTCCAGGTTGCGGTTGCTGTCACCAGTGTATATTATTTACTTTTCCGCATTAGGTAGACCCAAGGAGGGGAGCACAAGTAACCGGGTTCTAGGGTCCAGTGGGAGGCCATCTCGAGGAGTCGAGACCGGGTCTCCTAACCCTAGAATTGGCAGTGTTACTTGCCGCTCTCGTAGGGGTCTTGGGATGTGGGTTTGGCTATTCGTCGCGACCGTGGAATCCGTGTTTTATACAGGCTCGTATTGAAAACACGGACGTTCTAGTATATCCAATATTTCAGATATGTTCTTCTGCTGCAATGTTCTGTGATGAGATCATATTACTGCCTGAGTCGAATGCTTATACTATATATATATGCTGATATATAAATATTACTGCTTTCGTTTCTTCTGTGATGCTTAGAAAGCATAAGCTGATGGGATTTTTATTAATAAGATTAATAAAAGGAAAAGAAACCTAAACATGTTGTAGAATCAAAAACTTTATAAAAAGGGTAGCTACAGTTTTGCTTTGCACAGTGATATATATGATATGTCCTGCACCTTATTCGATGAGGAAAGGACCGAGATCCCTTCACCGGGAGTGACTCCTTTAGCGAAACTGGCAGATGCTACAAAACTCGGTTTGTCTTTTGATTGCTTTTAGTGTTTTGCTTTGCACAGCGGTATATATGATATATCCTGCACCTTATTCGATGAGGAAAGGGCCGACGATCCCTTCACCGGGAGTGGCCCCTTAGCGAAACTAAGAAAAGCCTAAAAAACACTCCTTTTGAAAAACACTCGATTCTACGACGATATCAAGTTCATTACGCTCGGGGTTTTCTGAAAAACCTGCGTAACCCTCCGTCATTTTAGGAAAATAGAGTACTTAGTATTCGTGCTGCGTTTGTTGACCATAGTTAAGGCGCAGTGTACGGTAGCTAAGTGATGTTTTCCTATATAACATAAGATGTGATTAATTAGGACAGTCATATGACTTTGTTGACCATAGTTAAGGGTCATGTGGATGGGTCTAAATTAATCAAGAAATGACGGGTAGAACTTGACTAGTGCTTGTGATTTGTTGACCATAGTTAAGGTCATAAGACACTAGGGGTAAAAATATTATCAGGAATTTCAAGTGTTGAAATTTGCAATGAGATTGCATACCTCCTATGAGATAGTTGGATCCCGATACCCACTGCGAGTAAGAGTTACTCATGGGAGAGTTTTACACAGGACAATTACCCGATCAAGTAGGTGTCTAGAAAAGTGTTAATGGGGTTACGCCTCTGGGAAAACGAGGTTTACTTTAATTAGGTCCGTGCGAAAGCACGGGGAACCTCCCTCAAAGTACCGACACTGATCTGGCTGAAAGATTGACGAAATTGTAGGGTGTAATTAATCCCGGCTAATCTTACCTTTTAGGGTTTTAAGGTAGATTTGATAAAAAAAGTGGGAGACATCCTGATTAGATAAGATAATAACCAATCTAATCTTGCAAGAGCATACGCTAAAGTGTTTTCTTCTCTCTCTCTCCAGGTAGCGACCATGTCAGGCCATAATCAAGATAATAATATTGATGTATTGACTGAACTCGATTATTGTACTGAGCAAGGGAACGTTGGACCCGTTCTTTCTTATAAGAGTTATAAGACTGAACAGGAAACAGGAGAATATCTAGATTCTCACGCCGCCCAAAAGAACATGCATGTTGATGCATCTTCTTCGGGTGTGTTAGTTATTGAGAACTGTTTCTCAGTTCACCCTACATCCTGGGTATTAGATACCGGATCAGGATCCCACATATGTAAACAGTTACATGGGCTACGTAAAGGTAGAGAACTGGGAAAAGGTGATCATTCCGTTCAAGTAGGGAACGGTGCAAGTATTGTAGCCAAAGCAGTTGGCGAATATCACCTTGTATTGCCAAGTCGTAATACACTGAATCTAAATGAGTGCTATTATATACCGAACATGATGTGCAACATTATATTAGTTTCTTTATTAAGTAAAGAAGGATATAATTTTGTAGTAAAGGATAATGTTATGAACATATTCCTAGATCAAAAGTTGATTGCATCAGGCTCGTTACATAATGGCATATTCATTCTGAATCAGAATACAGTCCTAAATATACAAAACACATACAAGAGGAAAAGTTCAGAAATGAACGAATCCTTCTTGTGGCATTGTAGACTTAGTCATATCAATACGACACGACTGGCTAAGTTACATAAGGATGGTTATTTGAATCCGTTCGAATTATCATCTTATGATACTTGCCATTCATGTCTCAAAGGAAAAATGACCAAAGCTCCGTTTAGTGGACACGAAGAAAGAGTTACTGAACTCTTAGGACTAATACATAGTGATGTATGCGGTCCCATGTCTACGCATGCCAGGAACGGTTCTTCCTACTTCATTACATTCACTGACGATCTCTCTAGATTCGGACATGTGTTCCTGATGAAACACAAGTCTGAAGCTTTTGAGAAATTCAGAGAATATAAGCACGAAGTAGAGAATCAAACGGGCAAAAGTATTAAGATTGTTCGATCTGATCGAGGAGGTGAATACTTAAGTAATGAGTTTCGGGATTATCTAAAAGAGAATGGGATTCTCTCTCAGCTTACTCCTCCTTATACACCACAGCACAACGGTGTATCGGAGCGGAGGAATCGCACCCTATTAGATATGGTGCGCTCTATGATGAGCACTGCTGAGTTACCTATCTCCTTTTGGGGTTATGCGCTGGAGACAGCCACATATCTATTGAATAGAGTTCCAACTAAATCGGTGCCTACCACTCCATATGAGATATGGAATGGGAAGGGACCATCTCTTAAACGAGTTAAGATATGGGGTTGTCCGGCCTATGTTAAAAAGCAAAATCCGGACAAACTCGAGGCAAGATCAGGTATATGTAAGTTTGTAGGATATCCAAATGATTCTTATGGATATATATTCTATCACGCTGAGGAACAAAAAGTGTTTGTTTCTCAATATGCCACCTTTTTAGAAAAGGAATTTCTTGCAAAAGAAATTGATGAATGAGGTAGAACTGGAAGAGATTCCAGTGACACAAACTACAACAGATGATTTAGTGGAACTAGAGGATTCAGTAGTACCCGACGAACCCCAGCCTCTCCGCAGATCTAGTAGGGTTTCTCGTCCACCTGAGAGATACTACGGTTTTCTCATTGATGGTGGAAGCGAGGATTGCATCATGGAAGATGATGACCCGACTAGTTTTGAGCAGGCCATCACGAGTGGTGACTCTGTGAAATGGCTGGATGCAATGCGATCTGAGATGGAATCCATGTACACCAATAAAGTATGGATTTTAGAAAATGCTCCTGAAGGGGTAAAACCCATTATGAGCAAGTGGATTTTTAAAAAGAAATTTGGTGTAGATGGAAAAGTTGAGACTTTCAAAGCTAGACTTGTAGCAAAAGGTTTTCGTCAAAGACCAGGTATGGACTATGACGAAACCTTTTCTCCAGTGGCTATGCTTAAGTCCATCCGAATCTTACTTGCCATTGCTGCATACCATGACTACGAAATCTGGCAAATGGATGTTAAGACCGCCTTTCTAAACGGTGATTTAGAAGAGAGCGTGTACATGACTCAGCCAGAGGGCTTCGTAGATAGTGGGAGCAGCGGAAAGGTGTGCAAGCTGCTTAAATCCATTTATGGGTTAAAGCAAGCATCGCGGAGTTGGAACATCTGTTTTGATGTTGTAGTCAAAGAGTTTGACTTCATCAAAAATATAGATGAACCATGTATCTATAAGAAGGTAGCAGAGGGTAAGGTTGTCTTCCTCGTATTGTACGTGGATGACATACTCTTGATAGGAAATGATATTCCTATGCTGCAATCAGTCAAGCTCTTCTTATCACAAAGATTCTCAATGAAAGATCTAGGTGATGCCTCCTGCATATTGGGAATCATTATCTATAGAGATAGATCTAAACGGATACTGGGATTGTCCCAATCCAGGTACATTGACACCATACTAAAGAGGTTTAGTATGGAAGAATCCAAGCGTGGGAACCAACCCACGATCTCTGGACTCACTCTCTCCAAAGAGATGTCTCCCAAGACTGATTTGGAGAGAGCTCGCATGCAAGGGATACCCTATGCTTCGGCAGTAGGCTCTATCATGTATGCGATGCAATGTACCAGATCCGATGTAGCATACTCACTAAGTGTAGTGAGTCGGTATCAAGCAGATCCTGGAGAGAGTCACTGGACAGCTGTGAAGAACATTCTCAAGTACTTACGAAGGACTAAGGAGATGTTCTTGGTGTATGGTAACGGAGAACTCCAGGTGGAGTCCTTTACCGATTCCAGCTTCCAAAGTGATAAGGACGACTCTAAGTCGCACTCGGGATTTTTCTTTACCCTCAATGGAGGGGCGGTATGTTGGAAGAGTTCCAAACAGGATACCGTTGCAGACTCGACGATGGAGGCTGAATACATCGCTGCCAACGATGCTGCCAAAGAGGCTGTCTGGATCAAGAAGTTCATTAGTGAACTTGGTGTGGTTCCATCCATTGAGCATCCAATACCTCTGTATTGCGATAACAATGGAGCTGTGGCGTTAGCCAAGGAACCCAGGTCCCATCAAAAGTCCAGACATATTCTGAGGCGGTATCACCTGATCAGGGAGATAGTTGATCATCGGGAGATCGAGGTCAGGAGAGTAGATACGAAGGACAACACTGCGGATCCATTCACGAAGGCTATTCCCCAGATACAGTTTGAGAGATTATTCGGGATGCTAGGTATGCGATACTACAGCAGCTGGCCTTAGTGCAAGTGGGAGATTGTTAGTTATGTATATGCCCTAGAGGCCATTGTTGTACATATGATGTATATTATAATGGATGCTTAGATATATACAGAGAGGACTTTCTTGCTTGTCATGATAGTATGCTATTTGGTTTCACTTTATCTTAACATGTTGACTTGTATTGGTTTACTGTTTTACTCTCACATGTTGATAAAGCCCTTAGGATCTGTACTCGACTGCTGGGACTATGCTGAGATCATACTAGTAGGGCCACGGTAGTCGATGAGTACATCCTATAACTGTTCCTAGTCGAGGGTATATCGAGACAGGGCATCGATACACCAGAGTAGACTAGCGTATACGCATCTTGACCCATATGATGGGCGATGGATGATCCCATATCCATCGGTGTTTGACATCAGAGATGGTGTACGGGTGCCCAGTGGAGACTGGGTACACTGGACGGACTCGCCGAGAACTCCAAGATGGTGATATACCACACGTCAGATGGCAGTTCTACGGTGACACTGGTACAGGGTAGTCTGTGGACCCGAGATCGTCATAGAGTCTTGTGTGATTCCCACTGTGCTTTGATTTCCACCTTACCACGTCCAAGAGGGCATGCAAAACGGTGGCTTTTGGGTACAGTCCCGAATCACATGGAGGCAATGAGCGATAGGAGGGGATTCGTCTCTCCCGGTATAGGGAGTTGATGTTGTGCTGTGTTCGATTGGCTATAACTGGAAGTCCCTGGCCAGGGCTGATATGGAGATTTACTGGTAAGTGTTACTAGTAGTTTCTCGACCCGTTATGAGCCACACATCGACACGACTTATTGGTTACTGGGGTCTGACGTATACCACCCCTAGACTAGATATGCGACATATCAGACGAACAGACCGGACTGTACGGGAGTGTTACTGATCGGATTCACAGGAGAACGCACAGGCTAGCTTGTTGATCTTCTGATCACTCAATACCTGGGTGGCTGTTACGTTTAGCTGACCGCTTGCAGCTTGTGTGTGTTTGATATGATCATCACCCGCTACTGGCGTATTGACGATTCTTTAGAGTCCTACACAGAGGTTTCTTGGCTCAGGCGAAACGGAGTAGAGGCACATATGTGATATGTGCAGGACCGAGAATAATGCGATATGGGATACCGTATTATATTCTCGCGATATTTAGATTTGAACCGGGTCATCGGATCAAGTGTTGATTCGATGAATCGGTACATGATATATTAGTCGGTAATATTCGATATAGCCGGATCGTCGAATCAAGTGTTGATTCGATGATTTAATGTATAATAATATATATGATATATTGTATTACATTATCTAATATTGGCTCGCTTTATTATTTCTTTTTCTCAGTGGATGATACATTGATATATATGCGATATATGTTAATTGTATTATTTTCTTTTGTTGTAAATATATAATATATATATGATATATATTATTGTGACATGATATGATTAATTGTTAAACATGTTTAAGGATGATTTATTGAGGTTAGGGTTTGATTAGGGTTGGATGCTTCATGCACCTTCTAGAAGCTTTATTCTTTTGTCATTCTTAGGATATTTTTGGATGACACTTATTTAACCCAACCAAACCCTAACTCTAGTTATTTCTCTACTAAATCCTAGCCACTCATCCTTGACCATGGTTAATAATCAATCATATAGCTTTTATTCTATTCATCACAAAAGAAAAATATATCATAATCTTTTCATTATCATCTTCTTCTCTCTTGAAAAAAGCTTGCTAGTTTTTCTTTATGTGATGAAATAATATGAGAAAATTATTTAAAAAGAAAGCAAAAATACTACTCTATCATCCTCATCTCATCTAGCCCATGGGATTAGTGTGTTCATCTCTTTTGAGTGAGAAAGCTTGAGTCTTTGCAACTTCAAGGTAGATCATCGGAGATTTGGAATACTTCGAGCTAGCATGGATCGTTCGAGTCGTGGAGCCTCTCATGAGTCCGGGAGATCGTGGATCGCCGCAAAGGGACTTCTACTCGGAGCTTGTGAAGTGAAGGAGCGGACTACAAAGGTTGTAATCCCTCACACTTAGATAAAAGTTATCATCTTGCATGTTAAACCCTAATAATCTAGCAAAGATCCCGGCTTTGGGTTGTTCGGCACGTCTAAAATTTAATTCGGGCATGTTTGATGCCTTATGAACCTTCACAAGAGTGCCTAGGAACCCTACAGACTCTATGATGATCTCGGGTCTACAGACTAACCTGTACCAGTGTCACCAGAGAACTGCTATCCAACGATAGGTATAATACCTTCTAGGAGTTCTCAGCGTATCCGTCCAGTGTACCCAGTCTCCACTGAGGACCCGTATACCTTCTCTTATGTCAAACACCAATAGATATAGGATCATCCATCGCCCATCATATAGGTCAAGAAGCGCATACGCTAGTCTACTCTGGAGTACCGATGCCTGTCTCGATACTCCCACGACTAGGAACATTTGAAGGATGTACTTATCGACTACCCTGTCCCCACCAGTATGATCTGCATCATAATCCTGGTAGTTAAGTTATTATCCTAAGGGCTTTATCAACATGCGATCACAAAACAGTATTTATTTACATGTTAAGATAAAGAGCAACCAGATAGCATACTATCATGTCGAGCAAGAAAGTCCTTCCTATATATGTCCAAGCATCCACTACAATATACATCGCATGTACAGTAATGGCCTCTAGGGCATACATATAACTAACACAGCTATTGAAGGAGAACCCTATCGATGGCAAGTGACGATCCGAACAGCCAACAACCAACTAGTACGTACACACAATCAAATCCTCCAGAGTCTGTATAGTCCGCTCAATTTGACCATTAGCCTATGGATGGAAAAGCGGAGCTAATGCTCAACCAGTACCCAAGGCTTCCTGAAGCTTCTGCCCAAGACGGCTAGCTAACTGGGTGCCTCTATCGAATACAACACATGAAGGAACTCCGTGCAAACGCACAAAACTACCGAATAACAACGAGCAAACTGACCATAACCAGACAACAAACCACCCAAATAGGGTCATACCTTCGACTAGACCTGGGTAGACACCGCAACGAAATTCATGGGGATCTGCTCCCATTCCCACTCTGGAACGGTAAAAAGGTTGCAACTCGCCAGCTGGCCTCAAATGCTCAACCTCAGCTCACTGACAAGTCAAGCACCTCGAAACGAAATCCGAAACTTCTCTCTTCATCCCTGCCCAGCCGTAACTATCTCATAAGTCACGTCACATCTCGGTGGCACTTGGATGAACATAGAAAGATGACCGATGTTCCTGCTCTAGGACCTCGCGTCTCTACCCATCAGTATCGGTACATGCCATCGAGTCCTTAACACAGCACACCCTGGTCATAAATCAAGAACTCCGAATCTTTACCCAGCCGAACATGCTCAAGAATCTTCGACAATGAGCATCGGCGGGCAGTGCCTCACGAAAACTATTTAGTAAAAGTGGACGGGCGCGGACATGAGCAAGTTGTCCCCTCAAAAGAGGAAAACTTAAACTGTACTCATCTATTGCACAAGAACTGTAAATCTGCAGAAGACTGTCTCCGATCTGTGCACAACTGGAACAAACTACCCCCGGGCCTACGACTCAAGCATCAGCTACTATAATCGCCTTGCCACGGGAAACGAAGGATCTCACAATCACAATCCTTCACAAGCTCCATCAAACGACGTTGTCTCAACAATCAAAACCCACTGCAGGAAGATGTACACCAAGTTCTGGTGGTGCGTGAAAATCTGACACGACTCTCCGTACAAGTAGTGTCCCCAAATCTCCAGCGCAAAACCACCGCGGCCATCTCCAAATCATGAGTGGGATAAATCCTTCTCGTACTTCCTCCAACTTTCGGGAAGCATAAGTGATAACTCTATCATGCTACATCAGTACAAAATCGAGCCCCACTCGTGAAACATCACAGTAAACAAAAAAGTCGCCCGATCCAGAAAGCAAAGATAGAACTGGTGCAATCGTTACCCGAGTCTTCAACTGCTGAAAACTCCGCATGCATGGCATAGTCCAAAGAAACGAACCCCCTTCCTTGTCAGTACGGTCAACGGTGCAGCGAATACATAAGAATCCTGCACGAAATGGTGGTAAAAACCGGCTAAGCCCAAAAAGCTGCGGACCTCTGTCCCTGATGCAAGTCTGGGCCAAGCTGTACGGCCTCGATCTCCCTCAGGTCCATACGAAAACCGTCTCCCGTAACCCCATGACTAAGGAAGCCAACACTATCAAGCCTGAAGGAACACTCCGAGAATCTAGCAAACAGCTGGCGCTCTCCCAATATCTGCAAAAATAATCCTCAAGTGCTGGTCATGTTCCCCACGACTCTTGGAAAAGACCAGAATGTCATCTATAACACAACAATCCACTGGTCGAGGAACGGCCTGAAGAAATCTGGTTCATCATATCCACGAATGCTTCTAGGGCATTGGTGAGTCCAACGACACCGCCAAAACTCATAAAACCCGAAGCACGCACAAAAGCAGTCTTCGGAATGTCATCACTCCGAACCCGCAACCAATGATGACCTGATCCTAAAGCAAACTTAGAAAAATATCTCGCACCCTGGAGCTGATCGAACAAATCGTCAATGCGAGGCAGAGGATACCTATATGCACCATAACTCGATTCAATTGACGATCAATCAATACACAAGCTCAAACTGCCATCCTTCTCTTGACGAACAGAGTAGCAGCTCCCCAAAGCGAAACACTCGGATGCATAAGTCCCCCTATCTAGCAACTCTGCAGCAGATCGTTAAGCTCCCAAATCTCCGTCGACTCCTCTGGACCAACGTCGGAAAAATCTCGCATGATAGGAACCCGGTCCAATAAACCCCCTGTGGCTCCGTATCCCAAATGAAAGCCAAGAATCCACGACATGCTCTCCTTAAAAGCAGACTAGCGAAAAAGGCTGAATTCAAGCTGTGAGAGGCGGCACCACTGTCCCCCTGCACAACAAGAACCGACTCGCCGGGAAAACAAAACCTGATTGTCTTCTCATGGCAGTCCACAGACGCCTAGAACATACCTAACCAGACCGTGCCCAGGAGAACGTCAAAGTCCAACATCTCAAGAAGGACCAAATTGACGGACGAATCTCTATCTCCTACCCAATTGGCACATGACTGAAACACGTATCGCACAACCAAAGGATCTCTAACAGGAGTTAACACAACAAACGGCTGATCTAGCATACAAAACTCTCGGCCCAACCACGGCACAAAGTGTGTAGAACAAACTAGTGCACAGATCCCAAATTAAACAAACAAGTGCATAAGGAAACATACGAATAAGACTACCTGAAAACTCTGCACTGGACGCCCGCGCGTTCCGATGAGTAGAAGCAAACGCTCGTGCCCACCCTTTACCCGCAGCTAGCTGAACTCCTCCTCTTCCATCCGGTACACTCGGAACGAATCCTCCATGACCAAGACCTCTCTGAGGTACATCTGCCTCGTGCTCATGTGGTTCTGTACAATCTCGAACCCGATGACCAAAACTCTTGCACCGGTAACATCCAGATAAAAACTGCTGCCCTCCTTGGGATGATAGCTAAACCATGGTCCTCGTCCTACGCCTCTGCTACTCCCACGACGTGCACAAAACCTGTCACGGCGACTGAACCTCTGTCTCTAGGCTGGTACACATGTATGAGCCCTCCTCGGTTCCGGAACTCCCAAAGTCTCGGAAAGATGTGCCTCGGCTAAACGGGCTGCATCCACTGGTGCTGTGTAAGTAACACAATACTGTGTGTTGATCGCAAGGAATAACTGGGTAACAGGGGTGATAACCTCCTGTCGCTGCGTTCGACTGGTCTCAACCAACGACCTCATCATCTGGCACAAGTCCCGCATCTCTGCCTCAAGCATAGCGATGCGATCTATCGAAAGAGGATCAATCTGCTCCTGTGCAACGAGCATACCATCCTGGTCAGTCCTCACCCCAAACGAGTCAACTTTGATCTCGGCTCTCGCTGCATCACTCGGAGCCCTCATAGTCATCGGCAGCAAAAGGCTATAAATGGAAAAGGGTTCGATAAGAACACGGAAATCGAATCACAAGGATATGTATCATCAAGGAAGAAATTTCAAGCAATTAGTACTTAGGTCACTTAGACGGAGTACCGTGTCGTAAGTATGCCACGGACATACACACACTACATTATTCTGCTTCAGCTACCTACTCCATCATACCAAGGTCATCCTACACTCCGAAAGGTAAAACCTAGCGCTTTGATACCAACTTTATCACGAACCAAAATTTAGCACGTGATGGCCCTTAAACTACGTAACGTCTCCAGGCGTAACGCAATTCAAGTAAGCCCAAAAACCTAGCAATCTAAACCATCAAAAATAGTAAGTGATAATAACTTTGTTAAAACTTTTGAAATCTCAAACAAATTCTTTAAAGTCCAAATTTATTTCCTTTAAAAATTTGGCAGCACCTCCATTGTAAAACGAGCCCCCAAAAAAGGTACAACATAAATATATAAGTAAAGCATCCCCAACGGGCGTAAATCCACGCCCAAAGGCGGAAAACAACCACCACAAGCAAATATACGACGTTGTAGTGAAGAAAAAGACAATATAAATAAAAAACTGCATAAAGGACCCTCAAGTCACAAAATAATATACAATATCGTCCTCACAACTCGACTCTAAGTCAATACATGATAATGGTAGATAGAGAGTACATGGTGCAAAGATATACAATGAGCAATATCGGATAACCGCAAAACCCGCCTATAGCAAAACTACACACAGTCAGCCGTAGCGGTATCCGCAGCAAAAGATGATATGATAGATGAAAGCCATGTCTCGACTACTCTAAGGAACAACTTGCAAACCCTATGGTACAACGTGGGTGAGTTGCCAACTCGTGAACAGTAAATAACATATGCAGGTAATCGCAAGTATACACGTATTGCGCGAATTTATCACATGCAAGCTAATAGCAATAAATGGCCATATGTGTGCAACAGTCATGAAAGGTACTCAAGCAGGTACAACTAATACATAAAGCAATAATATGGCAATATGTATATGCAACAGTCATGGAAGGTATATTACTAATACATGAAGCAATGCATATAAGTAAATACGGAATATGGGATAAAACATGTCATCCTCACGGAATCCTCATCGTAGCAGGACTAATGTCCATCAAGATAATCTAAATCCCAAATATCCTCAAATCGGCCCTCGGATCGGCCCTCGGATCGGCCCACAGATCGGCCCACAGATTGGCCCTCATATCGGTAATGAATAAGAATACAAGCATAGATCATTGTGATGATATATATTGATATATATATATATATATAACAGCGTCCCATAACACTGATATATATATACATGCATATATAACAGCGTCCCATACCACTGATATATACGTAGAGGTAAAATATCATGAAAACTAGTGTCTAGCATCGACACATAAATACTCATCTATCAGGCGTCATCATCCCGACTGCCCCTGATATATACGTATCATACGTTCATCGAAAACCCGAGTGCCCAACTGTCGGCACTCGAATTCCCCGTATGCATACGTACATGACTCTGGTCGATATCTCCACGATCATCGCCGAGTCCAAATACTCTCACCGGTAGGTATGATTCCCCTGCCAGGCTCATCGGCGTGAACCTTCAACATACCTTTCTTGTCCCGGGGTACCTCCGGGCCCCACCATGTACCCGCATACGGCCCACGACGCCTCCTCATATGGTATATATATCAGAACCGAGAAATCTCATGGTGGATGCTGAAATATCATATCAAGAGAAACCGGGTTTTTCAAATAATGCATAATTTCATGAAACACCATGGTCCTCAAATCCAGAAAACATCATGTGAAATCCATGTATCAATGCGAAATCCATGAAATATAATATATATAGCATGAAACGGTAATATGAGCATATAAAGGAAATCCGCCATTTAACTACAACAAGTTATTGAATATATCATCGGGTTCCTAATTTCTCTGAAAGTAAACGCAACATCATATAAAGGTGAACATGTAGCTATAGCCAGGTATGCAAAACCATGTCGGTATAGCAAGATATGTATATCTACCTATCAGTAATGATGTAATACCCTCCAGGTATGTGTGTAGCTATATTAACCTAGGTATGTGTATATGCATGTCAATAATTATACAATACCCTCCAGGTATATGTGTAGCTATATCAAGCTAGGTATGTGTATATACAAATCAATAATTATACAATACCCTCCAGGTATATGTGTAGCTATATCAAGCTAGATAAGTGTACATGTAAGTATGTATGCTAGATATACATGTAGCTATGTCTCAAATGTGTATATACCTATCACTAATAGTACACTACCATATAGGTATACAGGTAACTAGCATGTAGGCATGTCAAGGTATATGTCTAAGCATGTAGGTATACAGGTATGCTATATGTCATATGCAAAGTGGAATATGAATCAATGTCTCGATGTCCCTAACCAATACAATATCATATATGTATGTGTGTTGTGCGTGTCATGGCAATTATTGACGGTGTGAGTGGCATACAAACAGTGCTCGTGCAACATAAGCCGTCAATAATAGTGCAGTGTCCAAAGGGTACAAGTCCAAGCACAATAAGTAATAATATGTAATGAAGTCTTATGCACATCTCTATATGTGCAATATAACATGCGACTAATATCATATCATATCTAGCCCGGACGCATAACGCCATGCAGACGATTCCCCTGTAGATGTTAAATCTACTCACTGATGATCCAGGGGCTAAGTAAAGCCAACCACTCGCTTTCCCTTCTTCGCAGCGTCCGAAGTTCTCGTCTGCGATCCTAAAATCACAAATCAACAAAGCAAGTGTATATATTAGAAATCGATCAATAACATGTACAAACTACGTTTGACCGACGCACCAACTCCAAACATACTCTCAAGTGTTCGTCTAGTGGCTAACATACGTAGCGACACTACGAAACCAACTCAAGAGCAACAGATACACAAAGATAAGAACCGTATCGGATAACGTAACGCGCGTAAACGATACACTAGAAACAAGCAAAGTGATCCCAGATTTTGCTATCCAAACAATTTGTAAAAGTTGCACATACCACAAGACCACACACAGCCCCAGAGACCCCTACTCCAAAATACACCACCAACCATCCCACTCTGGCCGCAAATTGCAGCCAGAACCATTAAATTTGCGGCCATACTAGAAGGGAATTGGCTCGGGTTTTGAGGGTAATTTCTAGGTCACCACACTAGGTCACTATGATGGGAACTTTTCTAACAAATACCTGGTTTGATAGCAGATCATCTGAGACACCAAACTACACTAAAAATACGATATTTACCCGAAATGAAACTTTACACGTTCTAAACTGAAACTAACAAGCTACGCAACACAATAAACACCTAATTAACAGAAAGAGAGCATTACCTACTCCCACAAGCTCAAAGATCCTAGCTTTCCAAGCTCCAAGGCATCCAAGAGGCAAAACAAGGTTAAAGATGTGATTTTTGTGAGATTTTGTGAAGTTTAGTGAAGGTTTAGTGATGGATTAGTGAGTGTTCAGTTGAGAGAAGAGGGAGTGATGAAAGAAATAAGAAAGAGATGAAGTGAGAGAGAAAGAGAGAGGGTGTGAAGAAAAGAGAGAGAGAGAGAGAGGTGAGTGCACCCTTGCATTAACTCCTCATTAATGCAAACCTTAAGCTCACCATGCCACCTCTCCCCAAAACAAAACCCAAAAGAAATATCTTCTCTCTCTCAACAAATATCTAGAGTTTAGGTTAAGGGTTAAGCAAGGATTAGGATTAGGTTAAGTTGTCATGGACACTAAACTAGATTAGCACAAATAAACCCTTACATTAACATGCACACGTGCGTGCAAGCCCATAAAAAATAATAATAAAATATTAATCAAATGTTATAAAACGTGAGGAACCCCAAATTGGTAAACTTTTTACAGAAAACCCGCACTATCGCTTAATTAACACTAATCGAAATCTAAGGCGTTACATACATGGAGGCAGTGAGCGGATCGTCGGGGGATTCGTCTCTCCAGGTATTGGGGGTTGATGTCGCTATGTGCACGGATGGCCATCACCAAAAATCCTTTGCCAAGCTAGTCGAGAATTACTGATCTAGGAACGGTAGTTTCTCAGGTGGTGATAGGTTTCATACCGACACTAAATATCGTGTTATTAGGGGTCTGACTTTATCCACCTCTAGACTCGATACGCGATACTCATAGACGAACGGACCGGACTGTACGTATATTATCACTGTCAGGCTCAGTAGGGTTTCAGGATGAGTTTGCTCGTCGTCCTCCCTTTCGCTCAATACCTGGGCAGCCGTTACGTATAGCTAGTGCCACTGACGTGCTTGTGGTTAAACCCACTGCCAGCGTATTGATGAGTCTTTAGAGTCCCACATAGAGGGTTTTCCTGGTTCAGGCGAAACGTTGTAGAGGCCGTATGGTTTTATGGCAGGGTTCGATCATATTCGTACACTTGTGCATAGATTATGATCGGACGGATAATACTAGTAGGATTTGGTTTAAGCCGAATCCTAATATTATATTGTTGGATTACTTTCGTCTCGTTGTATTCGTATTCTGTCGGAATACGGATGCGGGTATGTATATACGGATGAGGGGTATTCTTGTAATTCGTTACGAGATTTCTTTAGTTGATGCCATTTTCTTTTTGGGACTAAACATTTAGTTTAAATGTTTAAATTAGTGGAAAGTGTGAGTGCAAGTCTTGTCCTTGTGCATTGATTCATTGCACATGCACTTGGTGACTCATGGTATTGGGTCAAGTGTTGTTTTGTTTTGGCTAAGATATTTGTTGTGGGCAATTGTGTGAAGGCGGATCTTTTTATTGCCTTGGGTTTTCTTTAAGTGCTCACAACATATATCTTACAACACTGCACACTTTCTTGAGTTGCTCTTTTATTTTCTTGAGCTCACACATTTCACTTCATGGCTTCTTCTTCAACCTCCACCCAATCCTACTTATGATTTGAGAATCCTTAGGTATTTTGAGACAAAGTATTCACACACACTCTCTACTTCATCTTGGATATCTAGGATAGCAAACTGGATGCTCGAGTTGCTTCGGATTTGAAGCGGGAGCCCGTATTACAAATGCTCGACGTGGATCCTCTTCGACGAGGGAGACCGGAGATCGAACATCATCGAAGAAGCCGCGACGAGCTAAGGACAGAGGTTGAAGACCGAAGGACACGGATCGATCGGTATAACTTCTCTAAACTCTTTATAGTTTACTAGTATAGGGTTAATGGTACGATCAGTCGATTAGGATTCCGTTAGCGCCGGTTCTTAAAAGTTTTTGTTCCGCGTTTGGCCACAGATTGATGGTTGGGGCACTGGCGCAACCTTACAGGCTCTATGCCGGTATTCATTGTTTCATTATTAACTCATGATTATGAGATTTCAGTTTTCATGAGATTTCTCGATTTAGGAAAATCGCATATGAATTTTATAAACTTATGATCATTTCAAAAAGGAAAATGCGGCTTCTCGTGATATGATGTGTGGCATCCACCATAAGATTTCTCGATTCTTGAGCTATATGTATACCCGATTCAAGGAGAGAGGAGGCACCGTCTGCGGGTACATGGTGGACCCGGTGCGGTACCCCGGGGCAAGAAAATCATATAGAGAGACGTTGAGCCAAGTAGAGGATCACTACCGACTGGTGATAGTTTGGCTCGGCGGATATCCGAAGGATACCGACCGGAGTCATGTGATCAAATGGATATGAGACCGATCCGATGAAACGAAGGACGAGATATGAGGATTATGTGTCGCTGCTGGATACGGTTTTCATGATGATTTTGAGTGTAGATGCTGGGCAGTAAGGTTTTATCATGATTTAGTGTGTCGTTCCTGGACACACGTTGGATGATACATTTATACATGATGCACATGACATGTTACCACTTTATGACATGGACACGAGTACATTGGTATTATACTTATGTTTATATTGTTACTCTTGTTATCACTCGTTGTCATTATACTATTATATTATTGTATGACTTATGAGATCGTCATACATTTAATTTCTACTCGGTGGTGTCTTCTACTCACGAGTTGGTGACTCATCCCCGTTGTGCCACAGTTTTCTTGTAGGCTGACCGCACAGGTTCTGTTGCGGTTTGCTGGCACATCACTTTTCTTCCGAGTGATTGCATTGATAGGTGGGGTTCACTTGCATCGTGACCGCCATTTTTACTTGTATATTATTCAGTTGTATCTAGTTAAAAGCTCCATCAACCAGACTTGTATATTTAGTAGACCTAGAAACCATTGATGTATATTCTTTTGGACTTAGAGTCACGCTCATGTATCTATTCTTATTTCTATTTTCTTGATGATGTTTTGATTTCTTTACTTTCTTTCTGTGTTCGATCTTCGCCTCAAGGCATTGTATATTTATATCTCGTGTGGTTGTTTCCGCCAATTGGCAAAGAGCTAGCTCCCGCTTGGGGATGCCTTTTATTATTATTGTTTGTATCGTTTTAGGGTTAAAATTTACAAAGGAGGTGCAGCCCAAATTTCAAATGAGGAAAATATAAGTCGATGTTATACACCCTACGTGTTCGCGGGGAGGCGGAGTTTGCAAAAAACGATTTTTAAGTGCTTCGTAACATCGAATAAACTCCAGGACCGATACTAAACCCTAACTAACAAACTTAATCGAAGGTTTCACTACTATGTGAGAATGTTATACCTCAAGTTCTCGCTGTCCTTCTTTGCCTCGCTGTCCTACTCCTCGTCGTGATCTCCTCGAAGTAAGAATGGATCGCGCCTCCTCATCGGCTTCTCCAAATCGAAGAAGATCCACCCGAGAGTGTCTACCTTGAGCTTTCTCCTCTATGATGAGGCAACTAGGTCACTTGGTGTGCCAAATTAAGTAGCCTAAAGAGAGTAGAGAGTGTTAATGGATTTATTTTTGTCAAAAACCCTAGGCTTCTCAACTCATGAGACAATTAGGGTTTTGAGGAAGATGAAGAGAGAGCTTCAGAGAAGAGAGAATGTGTTTGTGATAATTATTTTAACTCTTGAGCATGGAATCTATTTTTAACTCCAATGCAAAGAAAAATATCTCTCACAAATTCTCATAAATATCTAAGTCTTCATATCTCACAAGAGTCCAAGGAAGTCAACATGAACTATGCTCAATTTCAATAAAATACCATGAAGTTTCCTATCTCTCAAATATCCACCTCATTAAGTATTTAACATAAAATGCTAAAACAAATAATGAGGTTTAATCATCTTAAAGCAAACTTGAATAATGACAAGAATGTCCCCCACATCCGTATATACATACCTGTATCCGTATTTCGAGAAACATGAATACAATGCGACATAACTAATCCAATAAGCAAATACTACGATCTGGCTTAAACAAAAGCCCACTAGTATTGTTCACCCGAACATCATGTGTGCACAAGTACACATGTGTGATCGAACCCTGTCGTAAAAACCATACGACCTCTACTCATTTGGTCCGAAGCAGGGAAACTCTCTGTATGGGACTCTAAAGACTCGATAGTACGCTGGCAGTGGGTTTAACCACAAGCGCGTCAGCGGTACTAGCTACACGTAACAGCTACCCAGCTATCTGTCGATAAGAAGGCCGACGAGCAAACTCATCCGTACCCCTACAGAGCTTGTCTGTGGAAATCTTCGTACAGTCTGGTCTGTTCGTCTGAGAGTATCGCATATCGGGCCTAGGGGCGGCAAGTGTCAGACCCCTAATAGCACAATAAGTCATGTCGGAGTGCAGTCAAAAACACCCTGAGAAACTACTGGAATCCTTACCAGCAAATCTCGCTTGCCCTGGTCAGGGACTTTGTGTAATGGCTTTCCGAATCACTGCGCGACATCAACCCCCAATACCGAGAGAGACGAATCCTATCTAACTGCCACTGCCTCTAAGCGCTTCGGGACTGCACCCAACTACTACCTATTTGCACGACTCAATAGAGCCGTGGTAGGGTAGTAATGTAAGAACAGTGGGAACACACTTGAAGCGAAATAGCAGTGTCAAGTCAACGGACTATGTTGTACTCATGTCACCTGGAAACTGCTACCTAACGATAGGTATAGTACCTACCAGCAGTTCTCCACGAGTCTGTCTAGTGTAACTTATAACCCAATGAGCACCTGCATACTATCTCTAGTACGACGTATTGATGGTTGTGGGACAGACCATCTCCCCTTCTAGGATGAGAAGCGTACACACTAGTCTACTCTGGAGTATTGACGCCCTATCTCGATAATCCTATAACTAGGGATCTTTATAAGAATGTGCTTGTAGACTATCCATCTCCCACTAGTGTGACTGCCATCACAACACTGGTAGTCAAGCAAAGATCCTAAGGGCTCTACCAATATGTATTAGTGATACGTCAAAAGAAACAGACACACATATTAAGATAGATACAAACCAAGTAGCATCTACCATATTGAGCAAGACTGTCATAAATCCGTGTATATATCCCAAGCTTCCAAAACATAATATACAAACTAGTACTATACAATAATGGCCTCTAGGGCATATTACACTAATATTCTCCCACTTGTACTAAGGCTATGTGCTGGCATATCGCAGACCAATCATCTCAAATAGCCTCTCGAACTGTGTCTGAGAGATGGCCTTTGTGAATGGATTTGCAGTGTTATCCTCAGTAACAACTCTCCGTACCTCGATCTCCCGGCGATCCACGATCTTTCTGATCAGGTGATACCGCCTATAATGTGTATGGACTTCTGATGGGATCTGAGTTCCTTTGCTAAAGCTCTGCCCCGTTGTTGTCACAATACAGAGGTATTGGATCAACAATGGATGGAACCACCTGAAGTTCTGTTAAGAACTTCCTCATCCAGACTGCTTCTTTTACGGCATCAGAAGCTGCGATATACTCCGCTTCCATCATCGAGTCAGCAACGGTGTCTTGCTTGGAACTCTTCCAACAGGCCGCCCCTCTATTGAGGGTAAAGACATAACCCGACATGGACTTGGAGTAATCCTTATCACTCTGGAAGCTGCAGTCCGCAAAGGCCTCGATCTGGAGGTCTTATCCAACGTAAACCAAGAACATTTCCTTAGTCCTTCTTAGGTACTTGAGAATGTTCTTTACTGCTATCCAGTGCTTCTCCCCAGGGTTTGACTGATACCAGCTTACTACGCTTAGTGCATAAGCTACATCTGGTCTGGTACACAACATCACATACATTATAGAGCCTACCGTAGAAGCGTAGGGTATAATAGACATGCGCTCCCTTTCCAAATCAGTCTTGGAAGACATCTCTTTGGAGAGAATGATTCCGTGACAAGTCGGTAAATTACCGCACTTTGAATCTTTCATACTGAATCTCTTCAGTATGGTGTCGATGTACCTGGACTGTGAAAGTCCCAACATCCTCTTAGATCTATCACGATATATCTGGATCCCCAAAATAAGAGGCATCACCCAAGTCTTTCATGGAGAACCTTTGTGACAAGAACCCATTGACAGATTGTAATATAGGAATGTCATTTCCTATCAAAACAATGTCATCCACATACAAGATGAGAAATACTACATTTCTCCCTACAATCTTACTATAAATGCATGGCTCATCTGGATTTTTGATAAAGTCAAATTCTTTGACTGTCTCATCAAAACAGATGTTCCAACTCTACGATACCTGCTTTAGTCCATAGATGGACTTAAGCAACTTGCACACTTTCCCGCTGCCCCCACTCTGAATGAAACCCTCTAGTTAGTCCATATAGACGCACCCTTCCAAATTCCATTTAGAAAAGCGGTCTTTACGTCCATCTGCTAAATCTCATAATCGTGGAAGGTAGCAATGGCAAGAAGGATCCGAATGGAGTTGAGAATAGCCACTGGAGAAAATGTTTCATCATAGTCCAAACCAGGTCTTTAACGAAATCCTTTTGCAACAAGTTTAGCCTTATAGATTTCAACCTGTCCATCTACACCAATCTTCTTTCTGAAGATCCATTTGCAGCCTACGGGTTTTATCCCTTCTGGAGCAATGTCCAAAGTCCATACTTTGTTGTTGTACATGGACTCCATCTCGGTCCGCATTGCATCCAGCCATTTTACCGAGTCTATGCTCTGAATGGCTTGCTGGAAGTTAGTTGGCTCATCAATATCAATGATGCAATCCTCTCTATCCCCGATTATGAGAAAACCATAGTATCTCTCGGGCAGATGAGATAGCCTACTACTCCTGCGGAGTGGCACGGGAATGTCCTGTTCTTTTGAAACTTCTGGTTCCACCAATCTTTCAGTAATAACTTGTGGTTCTGGAATTTCTTCCAGTTCTATTGCGCTCTGTTAGTTATATGTATGCCCTAGAGGCCATTACTGTACAGACGATGTATATTGTAGTGGATGCTAGGACATATATAGGGAGGACTTTCTTGCTCAACATGATAGTATGCTATCTGGTTGTACTTTATCTTAACATGTACTCTGATTGTCTTTGTATTGCATGTTGATAAAGCCCTTAGGATATGTACTCGACTACTAGGACTATGATGAGATCATACTAGTGGGGCCACGGTAGTCGATGAGTACATCCTATAACTGTTCCTAGTCGAGGGTGTATCGAGACAGGGCATCGATACACCAGAGTAGACTAGTGTATACGCATCTTGACCCATATGATGGGCGATGGATGATCCTATATCCATCGGTGTTTGACATCAAGGATGGTGTACGGGTGCTCAGTGGAGACTGGGTACACTGGACGGACTCGCCGAGAACTCCCAGATGGTATTATACCATACGTCAGATGGCAGTTCTCCGGTGACACTAGTACAGAGTAGTCTGTTAACCCGAGACCGTCATAGAGTCTTGTGTGATTTCCACTGTGCTTTGATTTCCATCATACCACGTCCAAGAGGGCATGCAAAAAGGTGGCTTTTGGGTACAGTCCCGAATCATATGGAGGCAATGAGCGATAGGAGGGGATTCGTCTCTCCCGGTATAGGGAGTTGATGTTGTGCTGTGTTCGATTGGCTATAACCGGAAATCCCTGGCCAGGGTTGCTGAGATTTACTGGTAAGTGTTATCAGTAGTTTCTCGAACTGTTATAGACCTCATATTGACACGACTTATCGAGCTACTGGGGTCTGACGTTTACCACCCCTAGGCGAGATATGCGACATATCAGACGACGAGACCAGACTGTACGGGAGTGTTACTGTTTGGATTCACAGGAGAATGTACAGGCTTGCTTGTTGATCTTCTGAGCGCTCAATACCTGGGTAGCTGTTACGTTTAGCTGACCGCTTGCAGCTTATGGGTGTTTGATATGATCATCACCTACTGCCGGCGTATTGACGATTCTTTAGAGTACTACACAGAGGTTTCTTGACTCAGGCAAAACGGAGTAGGAGCACATATGTGATATGTGCGGGACCGAGGATAATACGATATGAGATACCGTATTGTATTCTCGCGATATTTGATATCAGCCGGGTCATCGGATCAAGTGTTGATTCGATGAATCGGTACGGATAAATATTAGTCGGTTATATGCGATATAGCCGGATTGTCGGATCAAGTGTTGATTCGATAATTTAATGTATAATAATATATATGATATATTAAATGACATTAACTAATATTAGCTCACTAAAAGATTCTTTTTCTCACTCGGATAATACATTGATATATATGCGATATATATTAATTGTATTATTTTATTTTGTTACAATAAATATTGTATATGTGATATATAATATTGTAACATATTATAATTATTAATGCAACATGTTTAGAGGAGTTTAAACATGATTAGGGTTTGGATTAGGGTTAAACCTTCTAGTTGATTCTAGATTCTTTACTTTGTCTTTGTTAAGATATTATGATAGATATTTCTTTATGACTCACCCTTTGACCTAACCCAAACCCTAACCCTAGTAAACTCTCTACAATGGTTACTACAACCATGGTTGCATAAATGATTATGATAACTTTTATTATTCATCACAATTCTAATATTGTTCATCTTCTTCTTCATTCTCTTTTCATGGAAAAGCTTTCTTGATTTTGATTTGTGATGAAAATATGTGAGAAAAAGATAAATAAAGAGAGCAAAAATCCTACTTCATCATCCTCATCTTCCCTTGCCATTTAGATGAGGGTGTTCACATCATTTCATGAGTGTTAGCTTGTGTTAAAGAAACTTCAAGGTAGATCATCTTAGTATCGAAGATCGGAAGAAAAGGTTGCATCTTTCTCTTCGTGGAACTTCTCGAGAGTCCGGAACCCGATGATCGCGGCGAAGGGACCACAACACGGAGCATATGAAGTGAAGGACCGGATCGACAAAGGTTGTAATCCCTCTCACTTAGTGTTAAGTTGTTAGTTTTCGCCTAATCTCTAGTTTAAAGATCCGTATTCGGGTTGTTCGGCACGGCTAAATTTTTAATCGGGCATGGTTGATGCCTCGTAGACCCTTGTGCGCGTGCATAGCAACCCTACAGTGGTATCAGAGCCAAGCTAGAGCTTTAGGCGAAATCTAGACGAAGTTTGAAACCCGATCGAACCCGAAACCCCAATTTTACGAGCTCTCTAGACTTTTTCTAAAAACTGGGATTTTTCCACATTAAAAATGCTTAAAAAATTCAGCAGGGAATTATAAGAATTACGGTGCAAAAAGTTTTCGATGAACAGTATAAAGCGTGGCGGAACCGCGGCAGAAGCATGCCTTATGCGGCGGTTCCGCGGCGGAATGATGACGTCATCATCCCCTGTTTGCACAGTAACTCCTATTTTATTATGCTGGATTTTCTGGAAATTTTTAATATTTATTAAAAAGTTGAATTTTCTGGGGTTGTTTTGGGGATTCGATGTTTCGACCGGGATGTCTAATTTTGTCTATGTGGTTTTCCGGATAATTTTAGAAACTGTTAAAAAGTTCGAACGGATATCAATAACTCACTTTTTCCCCTGTCGGAAAATTTTTCAAAAGTTGGATTTTTTTCATGTTTAAGAATGTTCTAAGTCGTGCAAGTAACTCGGTGGACCCTCTAGAAGACAACAAACCTTAACTCGATTATGTGACCGTCTTGAACTGCCTTTTGAACCTTAGGGTTTGGGGCAGTACGGCGTGCCACATGTGAGGCGTTGGCTTGACCCTTCTACGGCTGGACCATTGGTACTGTGGCATGTGATGGATGTTTTTAAACTGATTTCAAGTGTTGAGATATATTGGGGAAATCTTGGGTGTTTGATGATTCGATCGGAAAGTTTAACTTTTTCTATTTATCTGGATTGTGATACAATATTTGGAATCCACAGGTAGTTATGAGATAACTAATTTGAATATTATAAACATAGCAGTTTAGTCTCAGATGATCGGTTGCCACGGAATTTTGATGTGATCAAAAGTCCGTCGCAATCACGTAGCGTACGCGGATACTCGCCGGGTAAACTTAATAGACAGCTACGCTCCATAGCCCCGACCAAGTGACTGTAGGAGAACCCCGTCGCCGAAAGCATCCGTTCGGGTGCTCGCGGTAGCGGTGTTCCGCCTTGGTGCACTTCGTAGACGATATCAGGGGTGCGGCCGTCTACTAAAGTTTGCGACGAGCATTCGATCAGGACGTCGGGAATCTTGCTGAATTGCCCGACTTGATATTGAAAAGAGTTTTTGATAATGAGACTAAAATGCGGGGTTTATAATTGTTAGGCATGTGATGTCTAAGAAATTCATTTGGTTAGGCATGCGATGTCTAAAGAGATTGCGGATTCCAACTGTTGTAGTTTTACACTTTCTTTTCTGTGACCGTAAGCGTAGTATGTGGTGTATCGCCGGCTTCGTTGCTATACATCAACGACAATCGGGATACGCATACTTGCTTACGTTGATGATATGAGATATTATGTGTTGCTGTGATATGTTGTATTGGATCGTCGCTTTTGAATAGCCGGGGGTTTTATGTGAGATGAGAGTTTTTCTTTTTCATTCATGTAAAATTCATTTGTATGTAATATTCTTTTATTGGGGCACTTCCAGGTAGCGGAAGATGTCACCGTTGTATATTATTTACTTATCCGCATTAGGTAGACCCAAGGCGGGGAGCACAAGTAACCGGGTTCTAGGGTCCAGTGGGAGACCATCTCGAGGAGTCGAGACCGGGTCTCCTAACCCTAGAATTGGCAGTGTTACTTGCCGCTCTTGTAGGGGTCTAGGGATGTGGGTTTGGCTATTCATCGCGACCGTGGAATCCGTGTTTTATACAGGCTCGTATTGAAAACACGGACGTCCTAGTATATCCAATTTTTCATATATGTTCTTCTGCTGCAATGTTCTGTGAAGAGATCATATTACTGCCTGAGACGAATGTTTATATTATATATATGAGATATATGTTATATTGCAGATTTTGTTTCAAAAGAGATGCTTGTGAAGCATAATAAAATGAGACTTCATTAATGAGATTAATGAAATAAAATAAACCTAAGATGTTGTAGAAACTTGTTTAAAAACTGGTAGCTCTAGTTCTTGCTTTGCATAGCGGTGTTCCTTGTAGAACATCCAGCACCTTATTCGATAAGGAAAGGACCGAGATCCCTTCACCGGGAGTGACTCCTTTAGCAATAACTGGCAGATGCTACAAACTCGTTTTGTCTTTTGATTGCTTCTATAGTTCTTGCTTTGCACAGCGGTATATATGATATATCCTGCACCTTATTCGATAAGGAAAGGGCCGACGATCCCTTCACCGGGAGTGACCCCTTTAGCAAAACTAGAAAAGCCTCAAAAACACTCCATTTAAAATCACTCGATTCTACAACGATATCAAGTTCATTACGCAAAGGGTTTTCTGAAAAACCCGTCGTAGCCCTCCGTCATTTCAGATAAGTACTGGTTAGTATTCGTGCTACGTTTGTTGACCTTAGCCAAGACGTAGTGTGCGGTAGCTGATTAGTGCTTATCTGTATAAGCATATGATGCGATTGAGTTAGGGTAGTCGTGCGACTTTGTTGACCTTAGCCAAGGGTCGTGCGGGTGGGTTTAATTCAATCGGGAAATGACGGGTTGAACTTGGCTAGCACTTATGATTTGTTGACCTTAGCCAAGGTCATAAGATGCTAGGGGCAAAATATTATTGGGAATTTCAAGAGTTGAAATTTGCAATGAGATTGCATACCTTCTATTAGATAGTTGGATCCCGATACCCGCTGCGAGTAAGTGTTACTCCTGGAAGATTTTTACACATTACAATTAGCCGATCAAGTAGGTGTCTAGAAAGGTGTTAACGGGGTTACGCCCCTGGAAAAACGAGGTTTACTTTAATTAGGTTCGTGCGAAGGCACGGGGGACCTCCCTCAAAGTACCGACACTGGCCTGGCTGAAAGATTGGCGAACTTGTAGCGTGTAATTAATCCCGGCTAGTCTTTCCTTTTAGGGTTTGAAGGAAGATTTGATTAAAACAGTGGGAGACATCCTGATTAGATATATTAGATAACCAATCTAATCTTGCAAGAGCATACCCTGAGTGTTTTCTTCTCTCTCTCTCTCCAGATAGCGACCATATCACGCCTTAATCAAGATAATAAAATGGATATATTGACCGAACCCGCTTGTTATACTGAGCTGGGGAACGTTGGTCCTGCTCCAACTTATAATTGTTATAAGACAGAGCAGGAAATTGGGGATTACCAGAATTCCCGTGCCGCCCAAACGAAGAAAGTGCATGTTGATGCATCATCTTCGGGTGTGTTCATTACACAAAACTGTTTCTCAGTATCCTTTACGTCCTGGGTATGTGATACCGGATCAGGATCCCGTATATGTAATCTGTTACATGGGCTACTGATAGGTAAAGAACTGAGAACGGGTGATAAGTTTCATGAGACAGAAAATGGTGCAAGTGTTGCAGCCAAGTCTGTTGGTCACTATCACCCTGTATTACAAGAATACATTGATTCTGAACAAATGTTATTAGATACCGAACCTGATATACAAAATCATGTCAGTCTCTTTATTAGTAAAGAAATGATATAATTTTGTATTGTTGGATAATGTTTTGAACATTTCCTATATCAAGAGTTAATCGGTTTAGGCACGTTATCTAAAAGTATTGACGTTCTAAATCAAACAACAGTTCTTAGTATACAGAACACACACAGCAGGAAGAGTTCAGAAATGAACGAATCCTTCTTGAGGCATTGTAGACTAGGTCATATCAATGAGACCCGACTGGCTGAAGTTACATATAGATGCATATTTAAATTAGTTTGAATTTACATCTTGTGAAACTTGCCGGTCATGTCACAAAGATAAGATGATCACATCTCTGTTTATTGGAAACAGAGAAAGAGTTAGTGAACTCTTGGGATTGATACATGCTGATGTATGAAAGTCCCCTGTCTACATATGCCAAGATCGGTTCTTTGTACTTCATTACATTCTCTGATAATCTCTCAAGATCCAGACATATGTTCCTGCTGAAACACAGGTCCGAACCTTTTGAGATATTCACAGAATATAAATTAGAAGTAGAGAACCAAAATACGGGTAAAAGTATTATGTCCTTTGATGAGATCAAGGAGGAGAATACTTGAGCACGGAATTCCTGGACTATTCTAAAGGAGAATGAGATTCTCTCTCAGCATTACTCCTTCGAATACACCACAGCACGTCGGTGTATCGGGGCGGAGCAATAGCACCCTATGTGATATGGTGTGCTCTATGATGAGTACTACTGAGTTTCCTATTTCCTTTTGGATGTTATGCGCTTGAGAAGCTGCATACCTATTGAATAGGGTTCAAATCAAATTAGTTGCCTACCACTTCATATGCGATATGGAAAGGGAAGAGCCCATATCTTCAGTTTGTTAAGATTTGGGGTTGTCCGGCCTATGTCTAAAAGCAAAAACCGGACAAGCTCGAGGCAAGGTCTGTAATGTAGAACTGGAAATGTTCCAGCTATACAAACTACAGCTGATGATTTGGTAGAACCAAAGGATTCAATAGTTTCCAACGAACCTCAGCCTCTCCGCCAATCTAGTAGGGTTCCTCACCCACCTGAGAGATACTTCGGTTTCTCTATGACAGTGGGAGTGAGGGTTGCATCATGGGATGATGACCCAACTAGTTTCGTGCAGGCCATCAGGAGTGGGACTCTGTAAGAATGGCTGGATGCTTATCGATCTGAGATGGAATCCTTATACACCAACAAAGTATGGACTTTGGTTGCTTTATCTGAAGGGTTAAATCCCCATCAGGAGCAAGTATATCTTGAGAAGATTACTTGGTGTACATGGAAAAGTTGAGACTTTCAAAACTAGACTTGTTAAAGGTTTGTATCATAGACCGGGTATGGATTATGTTGAAACATTTTCTAAGGATCTATGCTTAAGTCCATCCAGATCCTACTTGCCACGGCTACATACCATGACTACGATATCTGGTGGTTGGGTGTCATGACTGCTTTTCTAAGTGATGTTTTAGAAGAGAACGTCTATAAGTACACAGCCAGAGGGCTTCGTAGACAGTGGGAGCAGCGGAAACGTGTGCAAGATGTTTTATATGATAAAACAGGCATCGCGGAGTTGGAACATCTATTTTGATGTGGTAGTCAAAGAGTTTGACTTCATCAAAATGGTAGATGAACCTTGTATATACGAAAAGGTAATAGAAAGTATGGTGGTGATCCTCGTAGAGTACGTGGATGACATACTCTTGATAGGGAAGGAGTTTCCTATGCTACGCTCGGTCAATCTCCGCTTATCACAAGGATTCTCCATATAAGATCAAAGTGATACCTCCTAAATCCTGGGTTTTGGATCTATAAGATAGATCTAATTGGATGTTAGGAAACTTACTAGTAGTAGTGAGATGGTATCAATCGATCCTGGGGAGAATCACTGGAAGGGTTCCAGGGTGATAAGGATGACTGAATGTCAGTCGCAGGCTTGTCTACACCCTCAGTGGAGGGACGGTATGTTGGAAGAGTTCCAAGCTAGATACCGTGACATACTAGACGATTAAAGGCAAGATACATCGTTACCAAGGATGCTACCAAAGAGGCAGTCTGGATATATATAAGTTCATAAGATGAACTTCGTTCCTACCATTGTGTGACAATGGAGTTGTGGCTTCAGCCAAGGAACTACCATCCCATCAGAAATCCAGATATAATTCTTAGGCGGTATCACCTGATCATGGAGATGGTTGATCTCCAGGGAGATCGAGGTTAGGAGAGCAGACACAGAGGACAACAGCACGGATCCACTCAAAAAAGCCTTTTTTCCCAGTAGAGATTTTTATGGGATGGTTGAGTATGAGATACTTCAACCGCAGCTAATTGTTGGGTATGCGATACCATAACAGATGGCCCTAGTGCAAGTGGGAGATTGTTAGTTATATGTATGCCCTAGAGGCCATTACTGTACATACGATGTATATTATAGTGGATGCTAGGACATATATAGGGAGGACTTTCTTGCTCAACATGATAGTATGCTATCTGGTTGTACTTTATCTTAACATGTACTCTAATTGTCTCTGTATTGCATGTTGATAAAGCCCTTAGGATATGTACTCGACTACTGGGACTATGATGAGATCATACTAGTGGGGCCACGGTGTTAGTTATATGTATGCCCTAGAGGCCATTACTGTACATAGGATGTATATTGTAGTGGATGCTTGGACATATATTGGGAGGACTTTCTTGCTCGACATGATATTATGCTATCTGGTTACTCATTACCTTAACGAGTACACTGATTGTCTCTCTATTACATGTTGGTAAAGCCCTAAGGATGTGTACTTGTCTACCTGGACTATGATGCGGATCATACTAGTGGGGACATGGTAGTCCATAAGTACATCCTTGAAAGTCCCTAGTCGTGGGTGTATCGAGAAGGGGCATCGATATACCAGAGTAGACTAGCGTGTACCTTCTCGACCCATACAGATGGGCGATGGATGATCCCATATCCATCGGTGTTTGACATCAGAGATGATATACGGGTGCTCAGTAGAGACTGGGTACACTGGACGGACTCGCCGAGAACTCCCAGATGGTATTATACCTTACGTCAGATGGCAGTTCTCTGGTGACACTGGTACAGAGTAGTATGTTGACCCGAGATCGTCATAGAGTCTTGTGTGGTTCCCACTGTGCTTTGATTTCCATCTTACCACGTCCAAGAGGGCGTGCAAAATGGTGGTTTTTGGGTACAGTCCCGAGTCACATGGAGGCAATGAGAGATAGGAGGGGATTCGTCTCTCCCGGTATAGGGAGTTGATGTTGCGCTGTGTTCGATTAGCTATAACAGGAAATCCCTGGCCAGGGTTGCTGAGATTTACTGGTAAGTGTTACCAGTAGTTTCTCGAATTGTTATAGACCTCATATCGACACGACTTATCGAGCTATTGGGGTCTGACGTTTACCACCCCTAGGCAAGATATGCGACATATCAGACGACGAGACCGGACTGTACGGTAGTGTTACTGGTTGGATTCACTGGAGTGTGAGCGGGCTTGCTCGTCGATCTTCTGATCGCTCAATACTCGGGTGGCCGTTACGTTTAGCAGACCGCTTGCGGCTTGTGGGTGTTTGATATGATCATCATCTGCTGCCGGCGTATTGACGAGTCTTTAGAGTCCTACACAGAGGTTTCCTGGCTCAAGCGAAACGAAATAGGAGCGCATATGAGATATGTGCGGGACCGAGAATAATGCATGTATGTGATACCGTATTTCATTCTCGCGATCAATGTGTCGAATGGTTGTATGCGATATAACCTAGTTATCGATTCAAGCGTTGATTCGATAAGCCGATACATTGTATACTAGTCGGTTGTGTGCGACATGACCGGATCATTGAATCAAGTGTTGATTTAATGATTTAATGCATAATTATATATTTGATATATTACTTTGCATTAACTAGTACTGGTTCACTTTAAATGGATTTTCTCACTTGGATTGTGCACATTGTATATGTGATATACTTTTGTACATTAGTATGTATCATGCTTGATGATACATGCTAACTTGAGCATGTGTAAAGATTAAACCATGGTTGTGTAATGGTTAGGGTTTTCTTTTCATTTTCTTATTCATTTATTTATTTATTTATTCTTTTTGGAAAATGCTAAGCATTAAGAGAAAAATGGTAGCATAATTTGTTTTCTAGTTAAAGCTTCTTGAAGCTTTGACCAAAGTCACCCTTTTGTCTCATGCTTAACCCTAACCATTCCCACTTACCCTAGTTTAGTCTCTACACTTGACCATGGTTGGTAGATGATAAGTATTATTATTATTTTCATTTTATATAATACTTATCATAACATTATCATCTTCTTCTTCTTCTTCAAGAAGAGAAACTAGACTTCATCAATGGTGGATTGATGAAACAAGTGAGAAATCCAATTCTAAAGTCTACCCACTTCCTATTTCTTCATCCTCTACCTCTTGCCAAGTAGTAGAGTGTCTTCTCTTCACAAGTTTTTGGGCTTGGTGAAGTTGGAGCTTGATCTAGCGATGCCTCGACGTAGATCATCTTCGGCATCGTCGTCGATGACCTAGCCCGTCCATTCTCCGATGAAGCCGACGCTAGAGCCCGAGGTTCGACTTGGACAGCGAGGAGACTTCATTGCGGAGCTATGGAGGTGGAGCACCGGATCTACAAAGGTTGTATTTCCGTTATCTTATAGTTTAGTTGTAAACTAGTTCTTTTATCGCCTAGAAATCTAGCCAACGATCCGTATTAGGGTTTCTCGGCACCCCGTATTTTTGAAATTGGCATGGTTGATGCCTTGTGAGACCTCACTAGAGTGCCTAGGAACCCTACAGTGGTATCAGGGCCTAGCTAGAGCCTTAGGCGAAGTCTAGACGGAGTTTGAAGTCCGATCGAACCGAAACCCAACCCCAAAAAATGCTCTCTGTACTTTTTCTAAAATCGTGGATTTTTCCAAATTAAAAATATGCAGAAAACTCAGCAGGAAATTCTAAGAATTACGGCGAAAATTTTTTTTCATGAACAGTGACATCTGCGGCGGAACCGCGGCATAAGCCTAGCTTATGCGGCGGTTCCGCGGCAGTAGTATGACGTCAGCCCTAATAAGTTACACAGTAATTCATTGTTTCAGGTACTGAGTTCTCTGGGTATTTTTTAAATTTATTCAAGAGTTGAATTTTCTGGAGTTGTTTTGGGGATTCGGTGTTTCGATCGGATTATCAAATTTTGTCAGTGTGGCTTTCCGGATAAATTTTAGAATATGTTAAAAAGTTCGACCGGATATAAATACCCAATTTTTCCCCTGTCGGGAAATTTCCAAGTGTTGGATTTTTCCGTAGTTTAATGACGTTCTAAGTAGTGCAAGTAACACGATGGACCCTCTAGAAGACAACAAACCTTAACTCGATTATGTGACCGTCTTGAACTGCCCTTTGAACCTTAGGGTTTGGGGCAGTACGGCGTGCCACATGTGAGGCGTTGGCTTGACCCTTCTACGGCTGGACCGTTGGTACTGAGGCACGAACTGAATGTTGTTAGACTTATTTCATGTGTTGAGCTGTATTGGGAAAACTTGGGTGTTCGATTGTTCGATCGAAAAGTTTAACATTTTCTATTTATCCGGAATGTGATACAATACTTGGAATTCGCAAAAAGTTATGATTTGACTTGATGAATGTTATAAACATAGCAGTTTAGTCTCACTTGATCGGTTGCCACGGAATTTTGATGCGATCAAAAGTCCGTTGCAATCACGTAGCGTACGCGAATACTCGCCGGGTAAACTTAATAGACAGCTATACCCCATAGCCCCGACCAAGTGACTGTAGGAGAACCCCGTCGCCGAAAGCATCCGTTCGGGTGCTCGCGGCAGCGGTGTTCCGCCTTGGTGCACTTCGTCGACGGTATCGGGGGTGCGGCCATCTACTAAAGTTTATGACGAGCATTCGATCAGGATGTCGGGAATCTTGTTGAATTGCCCGACTTGATATTGAAAAGAGTTTTCGATTTTGAGACTAAAATGCGGGGTTTATAATTGTTAGGCATGCGATGTCTAAGTAATTCATTAGGTCAGGCATGCGATGTCTGAGGTGGTTGCGGATTCCAACTGTTGTAGTTTTACACTTTCTTTTCTGTGACCGTAAGTGTAATATGTGATATCGCCGGTTTCGTTGTTATATGTCAATGACAATTGGGATGCACATGTTTACTTACGTTGATGACATGTGATGTTATGTGTTGCTGGATATGTTATATTGGATCGTCGTGTTTGAATGGCCGGGGGGTTTTTATGTGAGATGAGTGTTTTTTCGTTTTCATTCATGTAAAAACTTGTATGTAATATTCTTTTATTGGGGCACTTCCAGGTTGCGGAAGTAGTCACCCTATGTATATTATTTACTTTTCCGCACTAGGATAGACCCAAGGAGGAGGGCATAAGTAACCGGGTTCTGGAGTCCAGTGGGAGACCAACTTGAGGAGTCGAGTCCGGGTCACCTAACTCCAGAATTGGTAGGGTTGCTTGCCGCTCTCGTAGGGGTCTAGGGGTGTGGGTTTGGCTATTCATCGCGACCGTGGAATCCGTGTTTTATACTGGCTCGTATTTAAAACACGGACGTCCTAGTATATCCAATATTTCATATGATTCTTCTGCTGCGATATCTGTGATGTGATCATGGGATGTTCTGTGATAGATACTGTATATAGTATATATGATATATTATATAGCCGTTACTTATGTTTTACACCCGCGCTATCCCTGCCCTGCTCTGTCGTTAGTTACCTAACCTAACGGTGCACGAGGGGACATCGAGGCAAATGCGGATGGCATAAGTGTACGTCGTATTTATCTGTGATGTTTAGGTATTTAAATGATGGGACTTCATTAATGTGATTAATGAAATAAAAGAAACCTAAGATGTTGTAGAATCGAATTTCAAAATAAAACAGGTAGCTACAGTTCTTGCTTTTCACAGCGGTATATGTGATATATCCTGCACCTTATTCGATGAGGAAAGGACCGAGATCCCTTCACCGGGAGTGACTCCTTTAGCAATAACTGGCAGATGCTACACACTCGGTTTGTCTTTTGATTGCTTTTAAGAGTTCTGCTTTGCACAGTGATATATATGATATATCCCGCACCTCATTCGACGAGGAAAGGACCGACGATCCCTTCACCGGGAGTGACTCCTTTAGCAAAACTAGAAAAGCCTCAAAAACACTCCATTTCAAAATTCATTCGATCCTACAACGATATCAAGTTCATTACGCAATAGGTTTTCAGAAAAACCTGTCGTAGCCCTCCGTCATTTCAGATAAGTAGTAGTTAGTATTCGTGCTGTGTTTGTTGGCCTTTGTCAAGGCGCAGTGTGCGGTAGCTAACCGGTGCTTATCTGCTTATGCATATGATGCAGATTGGGTTAGGGTAGTCGTGCGACCTTGTTGGCCTTTGTCAAGGGCCGTGCGGGTGGGTTTAATTCAATCAGGAAATGACGGGTTGAACTTGACTAGCATCCTATGGTTTGTTGGCCTTTGTCAAGGTCATAGGAGGTTAGGGGCAAAATATTATCGGGAATTTCAAGTGTTGAAATTTGCAATGAGATTGCATACCTTCTATGAGATAGTTGGATCCCGATACCCGCTGCGAGTAAGAGTTACTCCTGAGAGAGTTTTACACATTACAATTAGCCGAACAAGTAGGTGTCTAGAAAGGTGTTAACGAGGTTATACCTCTGGGAAAACGAGGTTTACATTAATTAGGTTCGTGCGAAAGCACGGGAGACCTCCCTCAAAGTACCGACACTGGCCTGGCTGAAAGATTAGCGAACTTGTAGTGTGTAATTAATCCCGGCTAGTCTTTCCTTTTAGGGTTTGAAGGAAGATTTGATAAAAAGCAGTGGGAGCCATCCTGATTAGATAAAATACAACCAATCTATTCTTGCAAGAGCGCACGCTGAGTGTTTTCTTCTCTCTCTCCTGGTAGCGACCATATCACGCCTTAATCAAGATAATAATACGGATTATTGACCGAACCCGCTTGTTATACTGAGCTGGGAAACGTTGGTCCCGCTCCAACTTATAATTGTTATAAGACAGAGCAGGAAATTGGGGAATACCAGATTTCCCGTGCCGCCCAAACGAAGAGAGTGCATGATGATGCATCATCATCGGGTGTGTTCGTTACACAGAACTGTTTCTCAGTATCCTCTGCATCCTGGGTATTTGATACCGGATCAGGATCCCAGATATGTAAGATGTTACATAAGGCTACAAAAGGGTAGAAAAACTGAGAACGGGTGATAAGTTTCATGAGGCAGAAAACGGGGCAAGTGTTGCAGCCAAGTCTGTTGGTCACTGTCACCCTGTATTGTAATACATTGATTCTGAACGAATGTTATTAGATACCAAACCTGATATACAAAATCATATCAGTCTCTTTATTAATAAAGAAATGATAAAATTTTGTACTGTTGGATAATATTTTGAACATTTCCTATATCAAAAGTTGATCGGTTCAGGCACGTTATCTAAAAGCATTAATGTTCTAAATCAAACTACAGTTCTTAGTATACAGAACACACACAAGAGGAAGAGTTCAGAAATGAACGAATTCTTCTTGAGGTATTGTAGACTAGGTCAGATCAAAGTGACCCGACTAGCTAGAGTTACATATAGATGCATATTTAAATTAGTTTGAATTTACATCTTGTGAAACTCGCCAGTCATGTCACAAAGATAAGATAACCATAGCTCTGTTTACTGGAAACAGAGAAAGAGTTCGTAAACACTTGGGATGATACATGTTGATGCATGTAGGTCTCCTGTCTACACATACCAAGACCGGTTCTTTATACTTCATTGTATTCTCTGATAATCTCTCAAGATTCAGTCATATGTTCCTGTTGAAACACAAGTCCGAACCTTTTGAGATATTCACAGAATATAAGTTAGAAGTAGAGAACCAAAATACGGGTATAAGTATTATGTCCTTTGATGTGATCGAGGAGGAGAATACTTGAGCACGGAAATCCTGGATTATTCTAAAGAAGAATGAGATTCTCTATCAGCATTACTCCTCCGTATACACCACAGCACAACGTTGTATCGGGGCGGAGCAATCACACCTTATATGATATGGTGTGTTCTATGATGAGTACTACTGAGTCACCTTTTTCCTTTTGGGAGTTATGCACTTATGAAGTTGCATACCTATTGAATAGGGTTTCGATCAAATCATTAGCCTACCGCTTCATATGTGATATGAAAAGGGAAGAGCCCATATCTTAAGTTGGTTAAGATTTGGGGTTGTTCGGCCTATGTCTAAAAGAAAAATCCGGACAAGCTCGAGGCAAGGTCAGTTATGTAGAACTGGAAAGGTTCGAGCTATACAAACTCCAGCTGATGATTTGGTAGAACCAAAAGATTCAATAGTAACCAACGAACCTCAGCCTCTCCGCCGATCTAGTAGGGTTCCTCACCCACCTAAGAGATACTTTGGTTTCTCGATGACAGTGGGAGCGAGGATTGCATCATGAGATGATGACCCGACTGGTTTCGAGCTGGCCATCAGGAGTGAGACTCTGTAAGAATGGCTGGATACTTAGCGATCTGAGATGGAATCCTTATACACCAACAAAGTATGGACTTTGGTTGCTATATCTGAAGGGTTAAATCCCCATCAAGAGCAAGTATATCTTGAGAAGATTACTTGGTGTACATGGAAAAGTTGAGACTTTCAAAGCTAGACTTGTTAAAGGTTTGCATCATTGATCAGGTAAGGATTATGTTGAAACCTTTTCTAAGGATCTATGCTTAAGTCCATCCAGATCCTACTTGCCACGGCTACATACCATGACTACGATATCTGGCGGTTGGGTGCCATGACATCTTTTCTAAATGATGTTTTAGAAGAGAACGTCTGTAAGTACACAGCCAGAGGGCTTCGTAAACAGTGGGAGCAGCGGAAACGTGTGCAAGATGTTTTATCTGATAAAGCAGGCATCGCGGAGTTGGAACATCTGTTTTGATGGATTAGTCAAAGAGTTTGACATCATCAAAATGGTAGATGAACCTTGTATAGACAAAAAGGTAGTAGGGAGTATGGTGGTGATCCTCGTAGAGTACGTGGATGACATACTTTTGATAAGAAAGGAGTTTCTTATGCTACGCTCGATCAATCTCCGCTTATCACAATGATTCTCCATATAGGATCAAAGTGATACCTCCTAAATCCTGAGTTTTAGATCTATGAGATAGATTTAATTGGATATTAGGATTCTCACTAGTTGTAGTGAGATGGTATCAATCGATCCTGGGGAGAATCACTGGAAGTGTTCCAGGGTGATAAAGACGACTGAATGTCAGTCGCAGGCATTGTCTTTACCCTCAGTAAAGGGACGGTATGTTGGAAGAGTTCCAAGCTAGATACCGTGGCATACTAGACGATAAAGGCTGGATACATCGCTACTTAAGATGCTACCAAAGAGGCTGTTTGGGTGTATATTGGTTCATGAAATGAACTACGTTCCTACCATTGTGAGACAATGGAGATGTGGCTTATGCAAAGGAACGGCGGTCCCATCAATGACCCAGACTTATTCTAAGGCAGTATCACCTGATCATGGAGATGGATGATCTCCAGAGTGATCGAGGCAAGGAGAGCAGACCCAGAGGTTAACACGGCGGATCCACTCACGAAGGCCTATTCCCAGAGAGAGACTTTTATGGGATGGTTGAGTATGAGATACTTCGACCACTGCTACAGATGGCCCTAGTGCAAGTGGGAGATTGTTAGTTATATGTATGCCCTAGAGGCCATTACTGTACATAGGATGTATATTGTAGTGGATGATTGGACATATATAGGGAGGACTCTCTTGCTCGACATGATAGTATGCTATCTGGTTACTCTTTACCTTAACGTGTACGCTGATTGTCTCTCTGTTACATGTTGGTAAAGCCCTAAGGATGTGTACTTGACTACCTGGACTATGATGCGGATCATACTAGTGGGGACATGGTAGTCAATAAGTACATCCTTGAAAGTCCCTAGTCGTGGGTGTATCGAGATGGGGCATCGATATACCAGAGTAGACTAGCGTGTACCTTCTCGACCCATACAGATGGGCGATGGATGATCCCATATCCATCGGTGTTTGACATCAGAGATGATATAAGGGTGCTCAGTAGAGACTAGGTACACTGGACGGACTCGCCGAGAACTCCCAGATGGTATTATACCTTACGTCAGATGGCAGTTCTCTGGTGACACAGGTACAGAGTAGTCTGTGACCCGAGATCGTCAAAGAGTCCTGTGTAGTTCCCACTGTGCTTTGATTTCTATCTTACCACGTCCAAGAGGGCGTGCAAAACGGTGGTTTTTGGGTACAGTCCCGAGTCACATGGAGGCAATGAGCGATAGGAGGGGATTCTTCTCTCCCGGTATAGGGAGTTGATGTTGCGTTGTGTTCGATTGGCTATAACAGGAAATCCCTGGCCAGGGTGTCTGAGATTTACCGGTAAGTGTTACCAGTAGTTTCTCGAATTGTTATAGACCTCATATCGACACGACTTATCGAGCTATTGGGGTCTGACGTTTACCACCCCTAGGTAAGATATGCGACATATCAGACGACGAGACCGGACTGTACGGTAGTGTTACTGGTTGGATTTACTGGAGTGTGAGCGGGCTTGCTCGTCGATCTTCTGATCGCTCAATACCCGGGCGGCCGTTACGTTTAGCAGACCGCTTGTGGCTTGTGGGTGTTTGATATGATCATCATCTGCTGCCGGCGTATTGACGAGTCTTTAGAGTCCTACACAGAGGTTTCCTGGCTCAAGCGAAACGAAATAGGAGCGCATATGAGATATGTGCGGGACCGAGAATAATGCGTGTATATGATACCGTATTTCATTCTCGCGATCAATGTGTCGAATGGTTGTATGCGATATAACCTAGTTATCGATTCAAGCGTTGATTCGATAAGCCGATACATTGTATACTAGTCGGTTGTGTGCGACATGACCGGATCATTGAATCAAGTGTTGATTTAATGATTTAATGCATAATTATATATTTGATATATTACTTTGCATTAACTAGTACTGGTTCACTTTAAATGGATTTTCTCACTTGGATTGTGCACATTGTATATGTGATATACTTTTGTACATTAGTATGTATCATGCTTGATGATACATGCTAACTTGAGCATGTAAACCATGGTTGTGTAATGGTTAGGGTTTTCCTTTCATTTTCTTATTCATTTATTTATTTATTTATTCTTTTTGGAAAATGATAAGCATTAAGAGAAAAATGGTGGCTTAATTTGTTTTCTAGTTAAAGCTTCTTGAAGCTTTGACCAAAGTCACCCTTTTGTCTCATGCTTAACCCTAACCATTCCCACTTACCCTAGTTTAGTCTCTACACTTGACCATGGTTGGTAGATGATAAGTATTATTATAATTTTCATTTTACATAATACTTATCATAACATTATCATCTTCTTCTTCTTCTTCAAGAAGAGAAACTAGACTTCATCAATGGTGGATTAATGAAACAAGTGAGAAATCCAATTCTAAAGTCTACCCACTTCCTATTTCTTCATCCTCTACCTCTTGCCAAGTAGTAGAGTGTGTTCTCTTCACAAGTTTTTGGACTTGGTGAAGTTGGAGCGTGATCTAGCGATGCCTCGACGTAGATCATCTTCGGCATCGTCGTCGATGACCTAGCCCGTCCATTCTCCGATGAAGCCGACGCTAGAGCCCGGGGTTCGACTTGGACAGCGAAGAGACTTCATTGCGGAGCTATGGAGGTGGAGCACCGGATCTACAAAGGTTGTATTTCCGTTATCTTATAGTTTAGTTGTAAACTAGTTCTTTTATCGCCTAGAAATCTAGCCAACGATCCGTATTAGGGTTTCTCGGCACCCCGTATTTTTGAAATTGGCATGGTTGATGCCTTGTGAGACGTCACTAGAGTGCCTAGGAACCCTACACACGGTAGTCGATGAGTACATCCTATAACTGTTCCTAGTCGAGGGTGTATCGGGACAGGGCATCGATACACCAGAGTAGACTAGCGTATACGGATCTTGACCCATATGATGGGCGATGGATGATCCCATATCCATCGGTGTTTGATACCAAGGATGGTGTACGGGTGCTCAGTGGAGACTGGGTACACTGGACGGACTCGCCGAGATCTCCCAGATGGTATTATACCATACGTCAGATGGCAGTTCTCCGGTGACACTGGTACAGAGTAGTCTGTTGACCCGAGATCGTCATAGAGTCTTGTGTGATTCCCACTGTGCTTTGATTTCCATCATACCACGTCCAAGAGGGCGTGCAAAAAGGTGGATTTTGGGTACAGTCCCGAATCATATGGAGGCAATGAGCGATAGGAGGGGATTCGTCTCTCCCGGTATAGGGAGTTGATGTTGTGCTGTGTTCGATTGGCTATAACCGGAAATCCCTGGCCAGGGTTGCTGAGATTTACTAGTAAGTGTTATCAGTAGTTTCTCGAACTGTTATAGACCTCATATCGACACGACTTATCGAGCTACTGGGGTCTGACGTTTACCACCCCTAGGCGAGATATGCGACATATCAGACGACGAGACCGGACTGTACGGCAGTGTTACTGTTTGGATTCACAGGAGAATGTACAGGCTTGCTTGTTAATCTTCTGAGCGCTCAATACCTGGGTAGCTGTTACGTTTAGCTGACCGCTTGCAGCTTGTGGGTGTTTGATATGATCATCACCTACTGCCGGCGTATTGACGATTCTTTAGAGTCCTACACAGAGGTTTCTTGACTCAGGCAAAACGGAGTAGGAGCACATATGTGATATGTGCGGGACCGAGGATAATACGATATGAGATACCGTATTGTATTCTCGCGATATTTGATATCAGCCGGGTCATCGGATCAAGTGTTGATTCGATGAATCGGTACGGATAAATATTAGTCGGTTATATGCGATATAGCTGGATTGTCGGATCAAGTGTTGATTCGATAATTTAATGTATAATAATATATATGATATATTAAATGACATTAACTAATATTAGCTCACTAAAAGATTCTTTTTCTCACTCGGATAATACATTGATATATATGCGATATATATTAATTGTATTATTTTATTTTGTTACAATAAATATTGTATATGTGATATATAATATTGTAACATATTATAATTATTAATGCAACATGTTTAGAGGAGTTTAAACATGATTAGGGTTTGGATTAGGGTTAAACCTTCTAGTTGATTCTAGAAGCTTTACTTTGTCTTTGTTAAGATATTATGATAGATATTTCTTAATGACTCACCCTTTGACCTAACCCAAACCCTAACCCTAGTAAACTCTCTATAATGGTTACTACAACCATGGTTGCATAAATGATTATGATAACTTTTATTATTCATCACAATTCTAATATTGTTCATCTTCTTCTTCATTCTCTTTTCATGGAAAAGCTTTCTTGATTTTGATTTGTGATGAAAATATGTGAGAAAAAGATAAATAAAGAGAGCAAAAATCCTACTTCATCATCCTCATCTTCCCTTGCCATTTAGATGAGGGTGTTCACATCATTTCATGAGTGTTAGCTTGTGTTAAAGAAACTTCAAGGTAGATCATCTTAGTATCGAAGATCGGAAGCAAAGGTTGCATCTTTCTCTTCGTGGAACTTCTCGAGAGTCCGGAACCCGATGATCGCGGCGAAGGGACCACAACACGGAGCATATGAAGTGAAGGACCGGATCTACAAAGGTTGTAATCCCTCTCACTTAGTGTTAAGTTGTTAACATGTTAGTTTTCGCCTAATCTCTAGTTTAAAGATCCGTATTCGGGTTGTTCGGCACGGCTAAATTTTTAATCAGGCATGGTTGATGCCTCGTAGACCCTTGTGCGCGTGCATAGCAACCCTACAGCTCCCACTAGTTTCTTTTTCTAAAAATTAACGTTCCAAAATGTGGGCACGAAGAGAAACAAAAATCTTTTGTTCCTCTTCGTAATAGAAAAGATACCCCTGGAGTTCTTTGGGTATCCCACAAACTTACACAGTACTGAGCGTGCCTCGAGCTTGTCTGCATGCTGCTTTTTAACAAAAGCAGGACATCCCTATATCTTCAGATATTGATGATAGGGTTTCTTCCCACTCCACATCTGATATGGTGTGGTAGGCACAGTCTTGGTAGGAACTTTGTTCAAAAGATATGCAGCTGATTCTAGTGCATAGCCCCAGAATGATCGCGGTAACTCAGTGTTACTCATCATGGAATGTACCATATCCAATAAGGTTCAGTTCGGTCTTTCTGATACACCGTTGTGTTGTGGCGTATATGGAGGAGTAAGCTGAGAGAGAATTCCATTCTCTTTTAGGTAATCCAGGAACTCGGCACTCAAGTATTCACCACCTTGATCAAATCTCAGTGTCTTAATACTTTTGCCAGTTTATTTTTCCACTTCATTCTTATGTTCTCGGAATTTCTAAAAGGCCTCGGATTTACGTTTCATCAAGAAAATATGTCCATACCTAGAGAAATCATCTGTAAAAGTAATGAAATAAGAATAACCACTTCTTGCATGTGTAGACATTGGGCCACACACGTCGCTGTGTATGAGTCCCAAGAACTCGCTCACTCTTACTCTGTGTCCAGTGAACGGAGTCTTTGTCATCTTTCCTTTGAGACATGATTGACAAGTTGCATAAGATTGATATTCAAACGAATCAAAATATCCTTCTTTACGTAACTTAGTCAACCTTGTTTTGTTGATGTGACCCAGTTTACAATGCCATAAGAAATCTTGATTTAATTCTGGAGTCTTTCTTTTATGTGTGTTCTGGACATTGAAAATTTGCAGTTGGTTTAATACGTATATACCGTTGTTTAGAGTACCTGACCCAATCAGACCATGATTAAGGTGGATGTTTACGACATCGCTTACAAATGTAAAATCATAACCTTCTTTAGATAACAAAGATACAGAAATGATATTACAAGTCAAACTAGGTACACAAAAACAATTGCACAAAACCAAAATATGTCCACTTGTCAACTCTAAGTGATATTCCCCTATGGACACAGCATCCACGCTTGCTCCGTTAGCAACTCTGAGGGTCATATCACCGGTCTTCAGAACTCTATGGCTTCTCAGCGCCCGCAAAGAATTACAGATATGCGATCCTGATCCGGTATCCAATACCCAGGAATTATGTTAATTGACAGACAGTTTTCAATTACAAACACACCTGAAGCCGAAGCCACAACTTGCTTCGGGTCCTGGTTCTTGGCCTTCCAAGCCCTGCAATCTTTCATCCAATGACCCTTTTTATGACAGTAAAAGCATTCTTCATTTCCTACTGTCGGCCCCGCTACCCTTGCCTTTCTCTTTGCTTCCACCTTACTAACACCGCCTCTCGGCTTGGTGGGGGCCTTCTTCTTCTTTCTTTTGGCTTTCGCCTTGGATCTAGAAGAGAAAGCTCCACCAACAAGTAGAGCGGGTGTTTCCCTGGATTTCTGCAGGGTTCCCTCAGCACTCCTTAACATGTTGAGGAGTTCCGGAAGTTCAACTTCTTTACCTTGAATATTAAAATTCAAGATAAACTGGGCGTAGGTGGAATGGAGGGACTGCAGAATTAAGTCTGTATACAGCTCATTCTCCAACGTGGTCCCGAGGTCCGCGAGCTCCTCAATGTAACCGATCATCTTAAGGACGTGTTCCCCTACAGATGACCCGACGGCCAACCTCGCCTGAAATAGCTTCTCCAAGGTCTCGTTTCTTGCGATACGAGATTGCTCTCCATATAATTCCTTGGTATGGAGGAATATAGATTCAAGATCCATATTCTCATGCCGCCTCTAGTGCTCATTGTCCATAGAGGCAAGCACGAGGCACTTGGCCTTCGCACAGTCAATCTTCCAGGTCTTACGGATTTCACTATCCGCGACGCTGGACTCTAGACCTGGGATGGTGGGGGCTTTTGTAGTAAGGACATAGCCCAATTTGTCATACGTAATTGCCATCTTCACATTCCTAAACCAATCTTTATAGTTTGGCCCTGTCAATATGTTTTTATATAATAGTAACTTAAGGCCCGTCATCTTGGTTGCTGCAATTAGGAGAGAGAGAAGAAACACTTTAGCATGATACTCTTGCAAGTTTAGATTGGTTTTTAGTTTATCTAAATAGGATGGCTCTCTCGAATCCTTCCTCAAACCATAAAAGAAGAATTAGTCAGGATTAATCTCACCATACAATACTTGCTTAACCTTTCAGCCAGGCTAGTGTCAGTACTTTGAGGGAGGTTTTATGACATTTTCGCGAAGTTCCTTGATTAAATAACCACTTTTCCCTGGACGCGTAGCCCCGCTGACACTGTTATAGACACCTACTTGGTTTATAGTATTGATCGCTAAGTGAAAAAATCTCCTGGGGAGTAGCATATACTCACAGTAGGATCGGGATCCAAATATCATCGTGTGATAAAGTCGAGTAATCCTACCAAAATTATCACACTCTAAATGGTATGCAACACCAGCAAGTTTTCGTTTCTTTAGAAACTCCTGATGTGGATTTTTACCCCATACTCTTATGACCTTGACGAAGGCCAACATATCATAAGTCACATGTTAAGTTCTACCCATCTTTGTCCAGGTTAATTTGAACCCACCTGTACATACCCTTGACGAAAGCTAAAATAGTAGTACGACTGTCCCAAACTAACGCATCTATCTATGCTATAGATGAATATTCAGCAACTACCGATCACTATGCCTTAGCGAAGGTCAAAATGCATAGCTTGAATACTATTGAATATCCAACTGAAATGACGGAGGGCTACGAATGGTTTTAACGAAACCATGAACATAGTGAACTTGATATAATCGAAGGAACCTGATAGCTTTTAAAAGGAGTGGTTTAAGCTCCGCATTTTAAAAGTTTTACTGTTTTGGAAAAACCGAGTGGTTTTGAAATTGTTCCAACGATTCAGCTTTGTTTTTTTTGCTTTGCATTAATATAGTGCAGTCCCATCAATTAACCTACCATTGCAGAAAAAAAAAAGAAAATACAACATACGTTTATGTCATCCGCATTCGCCACGGGGACCCATCTTACACTGTTAGGTTAGATAACTAACGCCAGAGCTGGGGGTTGGACTAGTGCGGATGGAAAACATAACCAACGTCTATTATATAATATATATATATATATATATATATATATATATAATAATAATATCCATTCATCAGACGCCATAATAGGCATTCCAGATCACAGATGAATGTATTGGATATACTAGGAATTCCGCGTTTCATTTAAGCCTGTAACGAAAGATAGATTCCACAGTCTTTATAAATAGCCAAACCCCACCCCAGACCCCTACGGGTGCGCCAAACTATCTGCCAAATACCCGAAGTGAAGCAGCATCCCTCAGCAAAATGAGTAGGCCACACGGCACTTCAAAATACCTGGTAGTTTTTGCACCCCATCTTGGGTCTATCCTAGGAGCAATAAACAGTAAATGAAATAATACAAAGTTCGTTACAATCTCAACCCGAATGTGTCCCGCGAAAAAATATTACATCAAATTACAATTTACATTTGAATGAAATAATATCTCATCTCACATCCCCGGCTATTCATTCACGACAATCCAACAATATTCATATACACAATCCAATCATCACAAATATGTACAACCCCTAAATAACTGACATATAGCAATTAGCGCAGGTTTACGAACACATATATCAAACACAGAAATGATACTTAGCCAGGAACGATAGAAATTCGATCGAAACATAATTTTATTATCTACCCAAATGCAAACCATCACATAGACAACTGTGGGCCGAAAAAATACCAGAAAGTATAACACAACAAATAAAACCAACAGAAGAAAAAGGAGTCAACTACGAATTGATTCGGCCGCAGAACGGCGGCGATTCACACCGATTCGCCGCGGTTCCGCGACGGTCTTGCCGAGTTAGTGACTCGTGCTTCTTGGGTGATCTTAGAATTCCCTGCTTTATTTTTTAAGGTCTCTGGAAAAATTTTAAGACCAGATTTTAAAAATGGACAGAAAGTTAGGGTTTTGCGTTATAGTTTCGGGTTTTTCCGAGGATCGAAGTTCTAACGACTTGCTAACAGGTTAGTTATGGTTTAGTCGACTCTAATACCTCTGTAAGTCGATGCCACGCACCCCACGTGTTCGCGGGGAGGCAGAGTTTGCAAAAAAATATTTTTAAGTGCTTCGTAATATCGACTAAACTCCAAGATCGATACTAAACCCTAACTAACAAACTTAATCGGAGGTTTCACTACTATGTAAGAATGTTATACCTCAAGTTCTTGCTGTCCTTCTTTGCCTCGTTGTCCTTCTCCTTGTCGTGTGCTCCTCAAAGTGAGAACGGATCATGCCTCCTTGTCGGCTTCTCCAAATCGAAGATGATCCACCCGAGAGTGTCTACCTTGAGCTTTCTCCTCTATGATGAGGCAACTAGGTCACTTGGTGTGCTAAACTAAGTAGCCTAGAGAGTGTAGATAGTGTTAGTATATTTAGTTTTGTCACAAACCCTAGGATTCTCAACACATGAGACAACTAAGGTTTTGAAGAAGATGAAGAGAGAGCTTGAGAAGAGAGAGAATGTGTTTGTGATAATTATTTTAACTCTTGAGCATGGCATCTATTTTTAACTCTAATGCAAAGAAAAATATCCCTCACAAATATCTCATAAATATCTAAGTCTTCATATCTCACAAGAGTCTAAGAAAGTCAACATGAAACATGCTCAATTTCACAAAAATACCATGAAGATTCTTCTCTCTTAAATATCCACCTCATTAAGCATTTAACCTAAATTGCTAAAACGAATAATGAGGTTTAATCATCTTAAAGCAAACTTGAATAATTACAAGAATGCCCCTCGCATCTGTATATACATACCCGTATTCGTATTTCGAGAAACATGAATACAATGCGACATAACTAATCCAATAAGCAAATACTAGGATCCGGCATAAACCAAAGCCCACCAGTATTGTTCGCCCGAACATCATATGCGCACAAGTAAACTTATCTGATCAAACCCTGTCGTAAAACAATACGACCTCTACTCATTTCGCCCAAAGCAGGGAAACTTTCTGTATGGAAATCTAAAGACTCGATAGTACGCTGGTAGTTGGTTTAACTACAAGCGCGTCAGCGGTACTAGCTGCACGTAACGGTTATCCAGTTATCTATTGATAAGAAGGCCGATGAGCAAACTCATCCGTACCCCTACTGAGCCTGTCTGTGGCAATCTCTGTACAGTGTGGTCTATTCGTCGAAGAGTATCGCATATCGGGCCTAGGGGGCGGCAAGCGTCAGACCCCTAATAGCGTAATAAGTCGTGTCGGAGTGCAGCCAAAAACACCCTAAAAAACTACTGGAATCCCTACCAGCAAATCTCGCTTTCCTTGGCCCGGGACTTTGTGTAATGGCTTTCCGAATCACTGCACGACATCAACCCCTAATACCGAGAGAGATGAATCCTATCTAACCGCCACTGCCTCCAAGCGCTTCGGGACTGCACCCAAATACTACCTGTTTGCACGACTCAATAAAGCCGTGGTAGGGTAGTAATCTTGGAACTGTGAGAACACACTTAAGGCGATGTAGCAGTGCTAAGTCAACAGACTATGCTGTACTCATGTCACCTGGGAACTACTACCTGACCATAGGTATAGTACCAACCAACAGTTCCCCACGAGTCCGTCCAGTGTAACTCATAACCCAATGAGCACCTGCATATTATCTCCAGTATGACGTACTGATGGCTGTGGGACAGACCATCTCCCCTACTGGGATGAGAAGCGTATACACTAGTCTACTCTGGAGTGTCGATGCCCTGTCTCAATAATCCTATGACTAGGGATCTTTATAAGGATGTGCTTTTAGACTATCCAGCCACCACTAGTGTGACTACCATCACAACGCTGGTAGTCAAGCAAAGATCCTAAGGGCTCTACCAATATGTATTAGCGATACGTCAAAAGAAATATACACACACATTTAGATAGATACAAACCAAGTTGCATACTACCATATTGAGTAAGACTGTCATAAATCCGTACATATATCCCAAGCTTCCAAAATATAATATACAAACTAGTATTATACAATAGTAGCCTCTAGGGCGTATTACACCAACAGAAAATGTTTTCAAGATAGATATAAAACATTACATTTTTATATAATATAACTTATGTTTAAAGAAAGAACTTAGTTTCATTAAACCTTTATTTCAAAACTTCACCGCAACTATTTTTCCTAAAAGATTTAGATTTCTGGGCTTTTGGCTTACTGGATTTTGTGGGGTCCTATAGATTTTATGTGATTCAAGTGCCAGTTATGTGCCTTTTCCGGTCGTGACATGTATGAACCAATAGAAGACTAGAGTAGAAACCCGAGCCCTTAATTCTTTGTTTTGGCAGCAAATTTAATCCTTTAGACCACAAATTGCAGGTCGATTTTGGAGTTAGGGTCTGGGGTTTGTTCTGTAGCTCACTCACTAGATAACTAAGCCTACCCTATATGCTAAAAAGTCCCAGATCAGCTGAAGAAAAACCTAAGAGTGTTTTACCTGGTATTGGCAATGTTTTATGATATTTGAAAACTTTTTTTTTTGGATTTTCATGACGTGACTTGGTCATTCGACATTGATACGTCGACGTCTGGGGTATTTGTCGTTTTAGCATGCGTTGACCATAGGTTCTAACTTAATTGCTCTTCGCTCGTGATTTCAATTTCGAATTGGATTTTCATGCGATTTTGGTTATGGTTTGATTTGTAGGTACAATCGCGTGGACTTCCGAGATGATGAAGAAGGTTGAGGCGTTCGTTGGCTTTGACTAGAGTGACATGTTTAGGTGAGTAGATGTATATCTACGGAGGAAATTGGGTAGATGGTGTATAGCACCCCCGCATCCATAGAATTAGGATATTTTATATAGTATAAGCTTATACTTAGTCTATTCATTTGCGTATATTAGCATACTTAGTAGAAGAGTATATACCGAGTTGCTATTTTCCTAGCTATTAAGCTATATAATATATATATATATATATATTTGCATGAGTAATTTTTAAGATATTATATGAGTATATATGCGAGATAAGTATATATGATACGATATGATATTGGATGAAATGAGATGATATGACACGATATTGGATGATATGAGATGAGATTTGTGTACGTGATTATAGATTCGTACTATATTGATTGGATGATATCTGCCACGACCCGGAAAAGGCATGTGACTGGCACTTGAATCATGTGAAGTTTATAAGACCCCACCTAATTCAAGTAAGCCAAAATCCCAAAAATCTAAACCTTTTAGGGAAAATAGTGGAGGTGAAGTTTTGAAATGACGGTATAATGAAAACAAGTTCTTTCTTTAAAAGATAAGTAATAGTATACGAAAACACAATGTCTTGTAGCTATCTTGAAAATATGTTTCGTTATTGAAAATTTCGGCAGCACCTCCTTTGTATATTTTAACCCGAAAAAAAATACAAGTAATAATGATAAAAGGCATCCCCAAGTGGTAGCTAGCTCTTCGCCAATTGGGTGAAACAACCACGCATGATATAAATATACAATACCGAAGGCGGGGATCAAGCACAGAAATAAAATAAGGAAACCATAAAAATATCATCAAGAACCAGCATAAAGAATAAATACATGAGCGTGATTCTAAGGCCGAAAGAATATACAATAAGGGTTTCTAAGTCAACAAATATACATAGTCTGGTTGATGGAGTTTTAACTAGATACAACTGAAATAATATAAAAATACAATGGTGTTCATGATGCAAGTGAACCCTACCTACCAAAGTAATCACCCAGAAGCAAATGGAGTGCCAACGAAGCTGCTACGGAACCTGTGCGGCCAAACCTGCAAGAAAACTATGGCATAATGGGGGTGATTTGCCAACTCATGAGTAGAAGACATCACCAAGTAGAACCGAATGTATGACTATCTCCTATGTCATACAATATATTAATAGTAATAAAAGACGTCAAGTGATACTAAGGGTGACGGTATAAGCATAAGTGTGAAACCCATGTACTTATGTCTGTGTCATAATGTAGTAACATGTCATATGTACGATGGATGAATGCATCGGTCAATGTGTGTCCAACAACGACACACAAAATCATAATAAAACCTGAGTGCCAAGCATCGACACTCGAAAACATCATGAAAAACGTGTCTGTACGTGACATATAAATCTTATATCTCGGGCTCCGTCTGTCCGGATCAGCCGTATATCATCTAATCTCAAGACTGTGGTCGGTATCCTCCAGATGTCCGCCGAGCCAAATATCACTGGTCAGTAGTGCTCCCCTGCCGGGCTCAACGTCTCAATCTCTATAAGGCCTTCTTGCCCCGGGATACCGCATCGAGTCCACCATGTACCCGTAGTCGGTGTCGCCTCATTCCTCGAATTGGATAATCATATATCATATATGCTCCAGAACCAAGAAATCTCATGGTGGACGCCACACATCATAACAAGGGAAAACCGCATTTTTCTTTTAAAAGGAGCATAGTTTTCAATTACATATGTGGTTTCCCGAATCCAAAAATCTCATAAAAATCGGAATCTCAAAATCATAAGCTAATACTGAACAATGAATATCATCATAAAGCCCATCAACAGTGCATAAACAGAAAGTATATATGAATGCATGCAGCATCTAAGTAAAGAATGCAATATCTAAATTAGCAAGTGAGATCATGAATGCTAAACAATACTAGTAAACTTTAAATCATCAGATATTACGAGTTAAGTAATAGTCCTCTAATGTGTATGTGGCATGGCAATTACCGATGATGATGTGTGTGAGCCGGCCAGTAAATATACGTGCAACATACGCATCATCGGTAATGGTGCATGTGTCCTGGCAGATGAGATCATAACAGTTAATGCAAAACATGTATATATGAAATGCAATAATAATAATCTATACATATCCGAGTCGATATAACTAAAAGCCGGTGATCCAGCCTCATAGCATCATGTACGGTATAACACATCGTACGGCATCCTCGAGTCAAGAGTGCGGATCAATCATCGTATATATATCTCGTACGGTATAGTCCGTCGTACGGCATCCTCAAAGTCGAGGGTACGAGTCAAATATCATATATATATATATATATATATATATATCATTCGTACGACATAATCCATCGTACTATATCATAATCATGGATACAGATCTAAGGTCTCATACATTCTATTATATCATCAGGTCACATGTAATCACATGTTATTTGTATTTCGCCCAACGATCCTTAATATATCATATCATATACGAAGTCTCACACGATCATATATCATAGCCTCACGACATCATGTCCGATCATATCGACTCATGTCCATTACCATATACTATCCTCATCTCACATGTATATGTATGTATGTATATATATATATATGAACACACACACACACACACACACACACACATACACACACACACACATACATATAAACATATATACCAAGTGTATGTGCGTGTGTGCGTGTGTGTGACAACCAATATCCTAAGATTCACAACTACGGTAAAAGAGACTAAGTTTACACTTTCCTACGAACACGCTTATTCTAATCCTACGGTCTCCTCAAACCCTATTTTCTAAGAATCCAAGTCTTATATCAACACAAATATATAATATATATAACCTATTCTATGGTTGCAGGGATGTTATACGCCAACCACCCTACTTCCTCCATAGATATGCATCTACTCACCTTCGATCCTAGCTTGCCGAAGTCGATGACGCCTTGTTCTCCCTTGTCGTCTCGAAGTCCACGCGAAGCTACCTACATATCAAAACACATCGTATCGCATCAAAATCATATTCTAAAATCGACACATCACGCGAATTGCTCATAGGTTAGAACCTATAGCCTACACATGCAAAAACAACCAAATAACCCTCGTCGTTGACGTACAAACATCCAACGACCAAGTCCAAATTCAAATACCAAAACCAAGTTTTAGAAATTGGAAAAACATTCCCAAAATCGACATCAAAATGCTCCCAGATTTTTGCTCAGGTATATTGAGACAAAACTAACAATACAAGGGCTAGGTTATAAGGTGTGTGAGCTGCAGACCAAACCCCAACACCTACAACCAAAGTTGTCCCGGCGAGATTAGCTATAGGACTCGGCATCGCCGGCCGTACCAAGGAATTGGTGTCTCGTCTTTCGGTTGTGATCTTCTAGGGTTCTAATTAGATTAAAATACTTGTTTTTTTTTCTTTCAAAGATCCTAAGTTGCTCCAGATTTCCTGTAGTCCTCAAAAATCAAAGAAACCAACATCGAAAAGTTCAAAGTTCGTGTATAGGTTCTAGTCCTTGGTTTTGGCCAGTAAACATCACTAAGGTCTTACAAACTCTAACTAAACCTCAATTACATTATCACAACTCCAATCTCCCCTAAACCTTATCTTGAAATTTCCACACATCACTAAACCACCATATTTTACTCTAAACTACTAAAGAAGTTAAAGAAACTCAAATTCTAAGCTAAGGGTGTAGGAAATACCTCATTTGGCAACTCAAGAAAATTCTTGAGTTGCCTAAACTGCTCAAAGTCTTGACTTGATCCTACCATGGTCTTTGTGAGGAGCTTGTGCACATTTTTTGTGAAGGGAGTATAGTATTTTGTTTGAGTTTTGGTGGTGTTTTTGTGGGGTGTAGTGGAGATGATGGAGGAGGATGAAGAGAAAAGAAGAGATGAAGAAGATGAAGAGGATGAAGTGAGGAAATATCTAGAACCATGCATTTCTCTCTCTCTCTTCTCTCTCTCAAGGCCCATGCCTCATGGTCCCCCTTGTCCCCTCTCTCTCTTATCTTTTCTTATATTTTCTTTTTTTTTAAACCATATATAAGTGCAAATAAAGAATGCTTCAGAATATGTAACAAGGTTTTGTAACCTGCTTTGTTGCATGTCATATACCCTAAACAAGATTAATGAATAATTAGAAAAATATTAATCAATGTTCAACATAATTTGCATATAATTAATTTATAAAATGTCTAAAACACATAAATTCTTTCAAAATCAATATTTGATATAAATTTCCAAATATTTTCCGAACTATTGGTATATAACTATACCATCTCACTAAAACTAATTTCTATATCTTTACAATATTCATTAAATTAATTATTTTAATTATTTATATTCCCAAAAAAAATATTTTATTTTCTGAAATGTTACAATCTTCCCCCATAAATAAATTCGGTCTCCGAATTTAAATTTAAATTCCCCAAGTACTAAAACATTTCAACAAACCATAAAGTCGTCGGGGCTCCAAAATCACGATTACATACAACATATCATAGGAAAAACAAATGTAAAATTTAAAATCAAAACTTCGTCAAGAGTCATGCAATCATCGGAGTTAATACGAAAATACAATGTCAAAATCCCTTACGAAAATCAAGTATAATGTAGTTATGACTATATCATATATATAGTACACATCGTTGTGAAGTCATCGAAAATAACCAAATGAAAGTGCATGCAAAATTCCTTTCCAAATCGACATGTGATGCACAAATCACGGCTCAAATTGTGGACGTGCATAAAGAAAATAGCTATGTATAAATGTATATCTTTTGTTTAACATACGCATCCCGTCTTTTGAAAATAATTTAGAAGGGTTTTCTGTTCTTCGTAAAGTTTCGTGTCATAATGGACATGTAGGAAAATATGGAGACTATGGCTCCTTTTGAAAAACCCTTCCATAAATATCGATGCATGCAAAATACTCAGGTACTATTCTAAGACCAGTCCTGCTCGGTTACTAAACCGTATAGTATATATCATAAAAACATGATACTCAAGATGAAATCAACCTCAAATATGTATACAAAGAATGCCATGTGCATCTGGTGCGCACGAAAATTGAAATCAAATGTTGATGACATGAAGGTACACAGAAACCAAAACTAATTACACTGGTGTGCACAAAAACATAGGTCGAGTGCAACGGGTGTGCACAACGACAATGTCAGGTGCATCTGACATGCACGAAGAATCTCAATTTACTGCATCTGACGTGCACAAAATAGCATCTAGTGCGCCATGTATGCGCAGGAATCCCAATCAAATGCATAAGGTGCACGAAAATATAAATCCAGCGTACTAGGGTGCAAGAGAATGAAAATCAAGTATCAAAATCGAAATATACGGTATACAACATACACCAAATCAAATCAAGTATACCGCAGGATATAAATTCATAAACATGTGTATTTGTGCGCATAAAACTATATCCAAGTGCTGAAAGTGGATGTAAACTACACCAAATGCATAAGTCAAATCATGTGCATCCCATATGCATGAAATGAAATCAAATATCTCAGAATGTGTAAACATCAAAATCAAGTGCAATGGGTATGCACAAAGCGAACAACCGATACATGAAAATAAGAATCAAGTGCAACTATGGTACACATAGAAAATATCAATAAAAAAATCATCAAATACCGACATCAAAATGATGGAAGCGTGCTATATATAAATCACCGAGACGAAATCCACAATAACTGCCGTCGAGGTGCCCCTCCTTCAACGTCGAAAGGTGCCGGTGCGTCCAAAGCTGGTAAAGCAAGAATATCTACTTGCCTCATGCCCACGGTCTGGCGTCTTCTGCTTTTTGGTCTTCTTTTCTCCTTGTGGATTACCAGTCACATGACTCCTCGGCTTGACAACCCCTTTCGGAGTAATGACGGAATAGTTCCGCTCTGGCGCTTCTCTGAAGGTCTCCTGACCAATTAATATGGTCACTCGTGACGTATTACGTCAATGATGGTAGTCTCCTGCCCATTGAGTGCGTGCGATACAAATGATCATGGGTCCAGGTCTTTATCGTGAAGTATTCCTTAAAGATCTCATCAGGGTCTCTTCCAATCTCATTTTTGCCAAACTTCCCGGAAGTTATCACCCTTTACTTAATCTGTTTCTCATTCTGGGATAGCCGCATTCTCATCATGACTTTCCTTAGGAAAATATGCCCGTATCCAACGCCTCTGCGTGCGTATCAAGTCTCTGATGTCAACGGAGTATAACATCATCTCGTCAAGATCTCGTACGAACCTCTTACTCCGCTTTCCCTTCAATATGGACTATGTCGGAATCATCTCTTCGTTGCTGCGTGGACGGTGCTCTAATTGGCTGTAGTCATATCTAGAGTCTCCTTTCCGAAGCTACGAACTCGGCATCTCTAATATCCTGTAGATGGCATCTTGCCAATTACATCTTCGGGAACTCGTCCAAATCGTCGGGGTAATACTCACCATTCGTCCGTTCTTAATCAACTCAAAATACATCTGGGTGAGGTCCTTCCATCCAAAGCTGGTCAACTTACTGATCTTTCATTGGAGCATCCAACGAATAATATCCTTTCTTGATCGATTCACTCTAACTCTATGTAAGATCCTTCAAACTGGAATTTTTCAACTTAACTGAGTCTGCATCGGCGCATCAGATTAGACAAATCATCTCAACCACTCTATTCAAGATGGACTAGCTACCTTATGTCACATCTCCCGGTATAAACTCATGATGCATTAGCTTCAATGGTCTGGGGACGATATCTTATCAACTCAGCAACAGCTGGCTCATCTGTCCGCACGGTAGACAACGCTTCAATAATCTAGAGTAGATGGTACACTTAATAATCTTCGCAATCTGGCTAGCCTCTAGCAATGGCCCGATCATCTGGTGTAGATCTCGAACGCTCGTATCAACAAGAAATCTTAATAAAACAACATATAAATGCATTTGTAAGTAATCGGAATATGCCCTGGTCAGTCCTCGTCTATGACGAGCTCGCTCTGACCGCATCTCTAGCCGCAGCTCTCTCTGCTCGTGTAGTTAAAGTAATAGAAACCACGATCCGATATCGAAGAGGATAAATCATAGGAACGAATAGAAATATGGGGCATAAGAAATGTGCATCCTAAGGCTACTTAAGCGAAGTAGCGTATCGTAAGTATGCCGCGGAATATACCCATGGTACGTCACTCTACTGAAGTTATCTACTCCATCAACCAGGTCAACCTACGCGATGAAGGTTTGGGTCTAATACCCCCCCCCCCCGGTCAAGTCTATGTTCCGTAAGTTCAAGCCTAGGTTCTGAATACACACGTGCGCGCGCGCGCGCGCGCACACACACACGCACACACACGTACGCACACCCTAGACTCCGCATAGTCAAACCTAGACTCAAACCAAAGTTAAACCTAACGCCCTGATACCAACTTTGTCATGACCCGGAAAAGGCACGTGAGTGGTACTTGAATCATGTGAAGTCTATAGGACCCCACCTAATTCAAATAAGCCAAAAGCCCAGAAATCTAAATCTTTTAGGGAAAATAGTGGAGGTGAAGTTTTGAAATGACGATATAATGAAAACAAGTTCTTTCTTTAAAAGATAAGTAATAGTATACGAAAACACAATGTCTTGTAGCTATCTTGAAAACATGTTTTGTCATTGAAAATTTCGGCAGCACCTCCTCTGTATATTTTAACCTAAAAACAAATACAAGTAATAATGATAAAAGGCATCCCTAAGCGGGAGCTAGTTCTTCACTAATTGGCGGAAAGAACAACGCGATGATATAAATATACAACGCTGCAAGCGAGGATCAATCACATTAATAAAATAAGGAAACCATAAAAACATCATCAAGAACCAGCATAAAGAATAAATACATGAGCGTGACTCTAAGGCCGAAAGAATATACAATAAGGGTTTCTAAGTCTACAAATATACATAGTCTAGTTGATAGAGCTTTAACTAGATACAACCGAAATAATATACAAATATAATGGTGGTCACGATGCAAGTGAACGCCACCTACCAAAGCAATCACCCAGAAGCAAGTGGAGTGCCAGTGAGCCACTACGGAACCTGTGCGACCAAACCTGCAAGAAAACTGTGGCACAATGGGGGTGAGTTGCCAACTCGTGAGTAGAAGACATCACCGAGTAGAAATCGAATGTATGACTATCTCCTTGGTCATACAATATAATAATAGTAATAAAAGACGCCAAGTGATAATAAGGCTGACGATATAAGCATAAGTGTGAAACCCATGTACTCGTGTCTGTGACATAAAGTAGTAACATGTCATATGTATGATGTATGAATGCATCGGTCAACGTGTGTCCAGCAAAGACACAAAAAATCATGATAAAACCTAAGTGCCAAGTATCGACAATCGAAAACATCATGAAAACCGTGTCTGTACACGACACATAAATCTCATATCTCGGGCTCCGTCTGTCCGGATCGAACCCATATCATCTAATCTCACGACTGCGGTCGGTATCATCCGGATGTCCGCCGAGCCAAATATAACCGGTCAGTAGTGGTCCCTTGCCGGGCTCAATGTCTAAATTTCTATACAGCCTTCTTTCCCTAGGGTACCGTGTCGGGTCCACCATGTATCCGAATTCGGTGTCGTCTCACTCCTCGAGTCGGGTAATCATATATCATATATCCTCCAGAACTGAGAAATCTCATAGTGGACGCCACACATCATAACAAGGGAAAACCGCGTTTTTCTTTTAAAGGGAGCATAGTTTTCAATTACATATGCAGTTTCCCGAATCCAGAAATCTCATGAAAATCGGAATCTCAAAATCATGAGCTAATACTAAACAATGAATATTGGCATAAAGCCCCTCAACAGTGCATAAACAGAAAGTATATATGAATGCATATGGCATCTAAGTAAGGAACGCAATATCTAAACTAGCAAGTGAGATCATGAATGCTAAACAATACCAGTAAACTATAAATCATCAGATATTACGGGTGAAGTAATGGTCCTCTAATGTGTACGTGGCATAGCGATTACTGATGATGATGTGTGTGAGCCAGCCAGTAAGTGTACGTGCAACATACGCATCATCGGTAATGGTGCATGTGTCCTAGCAGACGAGATCATAACAGCTAATGCAAAACATGTATATATGCAATGCAATAATAATAATCTATACATATTCGAGTCGATATAACTAATAGTCGGCGATCCAGCTCATAGCATCACGTACCGTATAACACATCGTACGGCATACTCGAGACAAGAGTGTGGATCAATCATCGTATATATATCTCGTACGGTATAGTCCGTCATACGGCATCCTCAAAGTCGAGGGTATGGGTCAAATATCATATGTGTGTGTATATATATATATATATATATATATATATATATATATATATATATATGTCATCATCATCATTCGTACGACGTCATCCATCGTACTATATCATAATCAAGGGTACGGATCTAAGGTCTCGTACATTCTATTAAATCATTAGGTCACATGTTATTTGTATTCAGCCCAATGATCCTTAATATATCATATCATATACGATGTCTCACACGATCATATATCATAGTCTCACGACATCATGTCCGATCATATCGACTCATGTCCATCACTATATACTATCCTCATCTCACGTGTATATGTATGTATGTATATATTGTTAGTAATATGTATGCCCTAGAGGCCATTACTGTACATGTGATGTATATTGTAGTGGATGCTTGGACATATATAGGGAGGACTTTCTTACTCGACATGACAGTATGCTATCTGGTTGCACTTTATCTTAACATGTACACTTATTGTCTCTCTATTACATGTTGATAAAGCCCTTAGGATGAGTACTTGACTACCAGGATTATGATGTAGATCATACTAGTAGGGACCGGGTAGTCGGTAAGTACATCCTTCAAATGGTCCTAGTCGTGGGAATATCGAGACAGGGCATCGATACTCTAGATTAGACTAGCATATATGCTTCTCGACCCATATGATGGGCGATAGATGATCCCACATCCATTGGTGTTTGACATCAGAGAAGGTATACGGGTGTTCAGTGAAGACTGGGTACACTGGACGGACTCGCCGAGAACTCCTAGATTTTATTATACCTATCGTCGGATAGCAGTTCTATGGTGACACTGGTACAGGTTAGTCTATAGACCCGAGATCGTCATAGAGTCTTGTGTGATTCCCACTGTGCTTTGATTTCCACCATACCACGGTCAAGAGATCGTGCAGAAAGGTGGTTTTTGGGTACAGTCCCGAGTCACATGGAGGCAATGAGCGATAGGAGGGGTTTCGCTCTCCGGGTATTAGGAGTTGATGTTGCGCTATGCTCAATTGGCCATAACAGGAAATCCCTGGCCAGGGTTGCTGAGATTTACTGTTAAGTGTTATCAGTAGTTTCTCGAACCGTTATGGACATTACATCGGCATAACTTATCAGGCTATTGGGGTCTGACGTTATACCACCCCCAGGCTGTGATATGTGACATATCTGATGAAGAAACCGGACTGTACGGTAGTGTTACTGATTGGATTCGCAGGAGAAAGAGTAGGCTTGCTTGTTGATCTTCTGATTGCTCAATATCCGGATGGTCGTTACATTTATCAGACCACTTGCGGCTTGTGGGTATTTGATATAATCATCACCTACTGCCAGCGTATTGACGAGTCATTAGAGTCCTACACAGAATTTTCCTGGTTCATGCGAAACGGAGTAGGTGCACATATGTGATATGTGCGGGACCAAGATTAATACGTATATGTGAGACCATATTCTATTCTCGCGATATGTGATATTCGTTGGTTATATGTGATATAGCCAAGTTATCGGATCAAGTGTTGATTCGTTAAGTTGTTACTGTTGATATTAGTCGGTTATATGAGACATAGCCGGATTATTTAATCCAGTGTTAATTTAATAATTTAATGTAGAATTATATATTTGATATATTAAATTACATTAACTAATATTAGCTCATATAAGTATTCATTTTTCTCAATTATGATACATTTATATATATGTGATATATGTTAAATGTATTGTTTTCTTTTTGCACAAAATATATATGTGATATATATTGTTGTGTCATGCTAGGTTACACATGCAACATGTATATATGAGACTCACACCATGCTAGATTAATGTTAGGGTTTTATTTGTTTTAAGTAATTCAAACAACTTGGATATTTAGTTATAGTTGAGCTTGGATGCAAGCTACTAGAACCATTGACTTAGTCCACTCCTTTGTCTTGCTTAAGATATTTACTAACCTAACAATTAACCTTACACCATGGTTAACTCTCTACATGAGTTAGTGTATGACACTAACTCACCCATGGTTGCATTTCTAACCTCATCTCTTTTGTTCATCACTTGATCTTCTTCTTCCTCTTGAAGCTCTCTTGCTTTTTACAAAGTGGTGAAAAAGTGTGAGAAAAATAAATCTAAAGTGAGCCAACTTCCTACTTCATCATCCTCTACTATTATCTATTTAGTTTAGGGTGTTTGCTTCACTAATTTCATCATTAGTGAAGAGGTTGCATGAGCTCGAGTCTCCTAGTCATAGATCATCTTCGGCCTCGAAGACTTCGAGCAAGTTTGCATCTTTCACTTTGTGGAGCCTCTCAAGAGTTTGGGAGATTCTTACTCGCAGCGAAAGGACTTCTAAACGGAGCATTTGAAGTGAAGGACCGTTTTACAAAGGTTGTATTCCGCATTCATTTAGTTGTAAAGTTGTTTACATATTGTATCGTAAGATTCTCTAGTTAAGATTCTAAGATCAGGGTTGTTTAGAACGGCAAAAATTTAAAAACGGTATGGACGATGCCTCCCGAAACCTTGCTGCCGCGCTAAGTAATCCTACAGTGGTATCAGATCCAAGCTAGAGAATTAGATGGATATTGTAGGATTACGAAACCGAAACGACTCTGAAACTTGAAACAATGAACCCTAGTTTCTGTCGAAATTTTCTGAGAGTCAAAAATTTTTTTAAACAACTGCAGAGTATTATATGAGATGTAACATGAATATCATACAAATTTGAAGAAAAACCACCTCAACATGGCCGGCCACATGCCCTCTAAAACCGGTGTGCTCGGTTCTTCCTTGGAGTTTTGGGTTTAAATTTTCATGGTGTTCCAGTCTTTGGGTTTTGGTGTTTCAAGTGTTGTTTGTTTTTGCTAAATTTTCATGTGATGTTAACTTTTTGCAAAGGCAATTCGGAGTGTTTCATAGTCGTAATTCTAACATGTATTCAGGTTATTTAGACGAAGTTAAAAAGTTCGAACGGATATCAATAACTCATATTTTCCCTCGCTGGAAATTTTCCAAGTGTTGGATTTTTCTTAGTTTAAAATATTCAGAAAATCATGCAGGTTATTCTGTGGACCCTCTAGAAGAACGAAACCCTAACTCGATTCTGTGACCGTCAGAACCGCCATCAAACCCTAGGGTTTGTGGTAGTTCAGCGGTGCCACATGTAAGGCATTGGTTGATCCTTCTACGGATGGTTCATAGGTGTTGTGACATGTTCTGCGTGTTTTTTTAGACTCCGCTCTAGTGTTGAGCTTGTTGGGAAATTTTGGGTGTTTGTTTATTCGATCGAAAAGTTTAATTTCGTCTAGATATCTGTAATTGTGATACAATATGTGGAATCCATAAAATTGGTTATGAGATAACTAGTTTGAATTTTATAAATCTAATAGTTTAGTCTCATTTGATCGGTTGCCACGGAATTTTGATGTGGATCAAAAGTCTGTCGCAATTACGTAATGTACGCGGATACTCACCAGGTAAGCTTACTAGATAGCCAAGTCCCATAGCCCGACCATGTGACTATAGGAGAACCCCGTTGCCAAAAGCATCCGTTCGGATGCTCGCGGCCGCGGTGTTTCGCCTTAGTGCACTTCATCGACGACATCGGGGGTGCAGCCGTCTACTAAAGTTTCCGACGAGCATTCGATCAGGTTATCGGGAATTTTATTGAATTGCCCGATAGGTTATTGGAATGTGTTTTCAATATCGAGACTAAAATGCGGAGTTTATAATTGTTCGGCATGTGATGTTTAAGGAATTCATTTGGTTAGGCATGAAATCCAAAGTATGTGATACATTGGGTTTATGATGTCTAAGGTGGTTGCAGATTCCAACTGTTGTAGTTTTTCACTTTCTTTTCTGCGAGCATAAGTGTAATATGTGGTGTATCGCCAGTTTCATTGCTATACGTCAACGACAATTGGGATACGCATATTTACTTACGTTGATGACATGTGATGTTATGTGTTGCTGTGATATGTTATATTGGATAGTCGTGTTTTGAATAGCCGGGTTTTTTATGTGAAATGAGAGATTTTCATTTTCATTCATGTAAAAGCTTGTATGTAATATTCTTTTATTGGGGCACTTCCGGGTTGAGGATGATGTCACCATTGATGTATATTATTTACTTTTCCACATTAGGATAGACCCAAGGAGGAGAGTACAAGTAACCAGGTTCTAGGATCCAGTGGGAAACCATCTCGAGGAGTTGAGACCGGGTCTCCTAACTCTAGAATTGGTGGGGTTTCTTTCCGCTCTCGTATGGGTCTAGGGATGTGTGTTTGGATATTCATCGCGACCGTGGAATCCGTGTTTTATACTGGATTAATTTAAAACACGGAATTCCTAGTATATCCAATATTTCATATATGATTCTTCTGCTGCCGATATTCTGTGATGTGATCACTTGATATGTTCTGAGACGAATGCCTATATTATATACATGATATATAAAAACTATTGATGCTTTCGTTTCTTATGTGATGCTTAGGAAGCATAATTGATGGGACTTCTTTAATAAGATTAATAAAATAAAAGAAAAAGAAATCTAAATATGCTGTAAAAACTTATTTAAAAACAAGTAGCTCTAGTTCTTGCTTTGTATAGCGGTATTTCTTGAAGAATAACCAGCACCTTATTCGATAAGGAAAGATCCGAGATCCATTCACCGGGAGTGACCTCATTAGCGAAACTGGCAGATGCTACAACCCACTCGGTTTGTCTTTTGATTGCTTCTATAGTTTTTTGCTTTGCATAGTGGTATTTGTGAAATATCCTGCACCTCATTCGATAGGGAAAGAGCCGAGATCCCTTCACCAGGAGTGACCTCTTTAGCAAAACTAGTAAAAGCCTCAAAAGCACTCCTTTTTCAAATTCACTCGATTCTACAACGATATCAAGTTCATTACGCAAAATGTTTTCTTAAAAACCTCTCGTAGCCCTCCGTCATTTCAGATAAGTACTGCTTAGTATTCGTGCTACGTTTGTTGACCATGTCAAGGCGTAATGTGTGTTAGCTGATTAGTACTTATCTGCATAAGCATATGATGCGATTGGATTAGGATAGTCGTACGACTTTGTTGACCATGTTAAGGGTCGTGCGGGTGGGAAAAATCAATTAGGAAATGATGGGTTGAACTTGGCTAGCGCTTATGATTTGTTGACCATGTTAAGTTCATAAGTCGCTAGGGGCAGACTATTATCGGGAATTTCAAGTGTTGAAATTTGCAATGAGATTGCATACCTTCTATGAGATAGTTAGATCCCGATACCCACTGCGAGTAAGAGTTACTCCTAGGAGAGTTTTACACATTACAATTAGCCGATCAAGTAGGTGTCTAGAAAGGTGTTAACGGGGTTACGCCCATGGGAAAATGAGATTTATTTTAATTAGGTCCGTGCGAAAGCACGGGGAACCTCCCTCAAAGTACCGACACTGGCCTGGTCAAAAGATTGGCGAACTTGTAAGGTGTAATTAATCCCGGATAGTCTTACTTTTTAGGTTTTGAAGGAAGATTTGATAAAAACAGTGGGAGCCATCCTGATTAGATAAAATAATAACCAATCTAATCTTGCAAGAGTGCACATAGAGTGTTTTCTTCTCTCCCTCTCCTTGTAGCGAACATGTCACGCCTTAATCAAGATAATAATTATGGATGCATTGACCGAACATATTTATTATACTGAGCTAAGGAACGTTGGTTTCGCTCTATCTTATAATTATTATAAGTCCGAGCACGAAATAGGGGAATATCCGGATTTCCACGCGGCCCAATTGAAGAAAGAGCATGTTGATGCATATTCTTCGGGTGTGTTCATTACCGAGAACTGTTTCTCAGTATCCTCTACGTCCTGGGTATGTGATACCGGATCAGGATCCCGCATATGTATTATGTACATGGGCTAAGAAAGGTAGAGAAGTGGGAATGGGTGATATATCTCTAAAGAGTTAAAGAATGGTGCAATTGTTGCAGCCAAGTCAGTTGGCAAATATTACCTTGTATTAATACATTGATTCTGAACAAATGTTATTAGATACCGAACCTGATATACAACATTACAATTGTTTCTTTAATGAGTTAAAGAAGGATATTATTTTGTATTGGAGGATAATGTTGTGAACATTTTCCTGAATTAAGAGTTGATTAGATCGGGCACGTTATATAATAGCATATATGTTCTAAATCAAACCACAGTTCAAAGTATGTAGAACACACACAAGAGGAGTAGTTCAGAAATGAACGAATTCTTCTTGTAGCATTGTAGACTAGGTCATATCAATGCGACACGACCATCTAAATTACATAAGGATGAATATGAGAATCTGTTCGAATTTTTCATCTTATGATACTTGCCAGTCTTGTCACAAAGGTAAAGTGATCAATACTCCGTTTACTCAAAACAGAAAAAGAGTTAATGAACTCTTGGGGCAGATACATGATGATGTATACGGTCCTATGTCTATAAATGCAAGGGTTGGTTCTTGGTACTTCATTACATTCATCGATTATCTCTCAAGATTCGGACATGTGTTCCTGTAGAAACACAAGTCTGAAACTTTTGAGAAATTCAAGGAATTTAAGCTTGAAGTTGAAAAACCAGACGGGTAAAAGTATTAAATCCTTCGATGTGATCGAGGAGGAAAATACTTAGGCATGGAGTTCCTGGATTTTCTAAAAGGAGAATGTGATTCTCTCTCATCTTACTCCTTCGAGTACACCACAGCACAACGGTGTATCGGGGCGGAGGTATCGCACCCTATGAGATATGGTGCGCTCTATGATGAGTACTGCTAAATTACCTAGGTATTATGCACTTGAGAAGCTGCATATCTATTGAATGGGGTTCCATCCAAATCAAGGTCTACCACTATATATGAGATATGGAATGGGAAGAGACCATGTCTTAAACGAGTTATGATATGGGGTTGTCCGGCCTATGTTGAAAGGCAGAATCCGGACAAGCTCGGGGCAAGGTCAGTTCTGTATAAGTTTGTTAGGATATCTCAAACATTTGTGAGGGTATATCTTATACCTAACTGAGGAGAAAAATGTGTTTTGTTTCTCAGCATGCCACCTTTTTAGAAAAAGGATTTCTTGTGAAGAAATTTGTGGACATGAGGTAGAACTGGAAGTTTTCCAGCTTGACAAACTAAATCTGATGATTTGGAGAAACCAAAGGATTCAATAGTCTCCAACGAATCTCAGCCTCTCCGCGAATTTGGTAGGGTTCCTCATCCACTTGAGAGATACTACGGTCTTCTCGGTGACAGTGGGAGTGAGAATTACATCATGGTTGATGATGGCCCAACTAGGTTCAGGCAGGCCATCACGAGTGGGGACTCACTGAAATGGATTAATGTTATGCGATCAAAGATGGAATCCATGTACACCAACAAAGTATGACTTTGAATGTTGCACCTGAAGGGGTAAAACCCATTGGGAGAAAATGGATCTTGAGAAGATTCTTGGTATAGATGGAAAAGTTGAGACTTTCAAAACTATGCTTAAGTCCATCAGGATCAATGCGCGCATCGTAGAGATGGAACACCTGTTTTGATGTGGCAGTCAAAGTGTTTGACTACATCAAAAAGGTAGGTGAACCTTTTATATACAAGAAGGATGTAGAGAGTAAGGTTGTCTTCCACGTATTATACGTAGATGACATACTCTTGATAAGAACTGGTTTCCCATAATACACTCGGTCAAGCTCCTCTTTTCATGAGGATTCTCAATATAAGATCTGGATTGTACCTACTACATCTTGTGGCTATGATCTATGGTGATAGATCTAAATGGATGTTAGAAATGTCCCAAATCCAGGTACATTAAAACTATACTAAAGGGGTTTAGTATGGAGGATTCTAAGCGTGGAGGTTCGTCCACTTACTCAGGAATCACCCTCTCTAGAAAGACGTCTTCCAAGACTGATTTAGAGAGAGTTCGCGTGTAAGGGATAACCTATGCTTCGGCAGTAGGCTCTATCAAATTATGTGATGTTATGTACCAACCAGATGTAGATGACTCACTAGGAGTAGTGATCATGAATCAATCGGATCTTGGGAGAATCACTGGACAACTGTGGAGGACATTCTTAAGTACTTGAGAAGCTCTAAAAGAATGTTCTTGGTTCGAGCTTCCAAAGTGATAAGATCGACTGAGAGTCGGTCACAGGCATTGTCTTTACCCTCAGTGGAGGGACGGTATGTTGGAAAAGTTCCAAGCTAGATACCGTGACATAGTAGACGATAAAGACTGAATACATTGCTACCAACGATGCTGCCAAAGTGGCTGTCTGGACATTTATTGTTCATGAGATGAACATGGTTCCTACCATTGAGCGTCCAATAAGTGTTATTGAGATAACAATGGAGTTGTGGCTTTGGCCTAGGAACGCCCTTCCCATCAGCGATCCAGACATATTCTGAGGCAAGTATCACCTGATCAGAGAGATGGTTGATCTCCAAGGGATCGAGGTAAGGAGAGTAGATTTTGAGGTTAACACGGTGGATCCACTCACCAAGGCCTGCTTTCCCAAATACTATTTGAGAGATTTTGGGATGGTTGAGTATAGGATACTACAACCACTGCTATATTGTTGGGTATTAGATACTACAACAGATGGCCTTAGAATAAGTAAGAGATTGTTAGTAATATGTATGGCCTAGAGGCTATTACTGTACATGTGATGTATATTGTAGTGGATGCTTGAACATATATGGGAAGGACTTTCTTACTCGACATGATAGTATGCTATATGGTTTCACTTTATCTTAACATGTACACTTATTGTCTCTCTATTACTTGTTGACACAACTACAAATAAGGGTTGCCCCTACGGATTTATCCGTAGGAGCAAACCACTGCCCCTACGGATATATCCATAGAAACAAGAAAATACCCTGTAGGTACAAACGCCGTAGGTGCAAGTCGAAGCCTTGAACTTACCCCTACGGACTAAAAATTGCCCCTACGGAGTTATGTGTAGGTCCAGTTTGCCCTACGGAATAGGCCGTAGGGGCAAAAAATTTATTTTATTTACGGTTTTATAAAATAGATTAGGTGTACCTACGGACGTATCCGTAAGGCCAAGTAGTGGCCCCTATGGATAAGTGCGTAGGTATATATCCGTAGGGGCAAAATATCAAGAATCCTGATATTTTGCCCCTACGGATAACTGTGTAGGGGCATTTGTTTGCCCCTACGGATATATCCAAAGGGGCAAGCTTAACCCCTGATACTTAGATCATAGGGGCAAAATATCAGGTATCCTGATATTTTTCCCCTACGGATAAATCTGTAGGTACATTGTTGGGTCCTGCGGTTAAATCCGTAGGTACATATTATCAGGGTTTTTTTTAAAAAGGGGCTGCCTATTTTTTTCTCGCCCTGTGCACAATAATTTATACATCGATCATATATAAAATTAATCATCACACAGAACATATATCGCAGTATTCATAATCACATCACGCATAATATACAAAAGAAACCAACAAGCAGAATATGATATCAATATAAACACGCAAACACCACCAATATCAATATCATCCAAAATGTATTATATAAATAAATACATGTTTAAAATATAAGAATCAAAAAGCTACCCTAGCTCGGTCCAGCTCCACATCTGATAAACGCCAGAATCTAGCGTGCCTGCTCCTCGGTCAATAAATCATGCAATGCGGAGCGTGCGGGAGTCTGAGCAGGCTGTGGAGCTGGCGATGTGGTCAGCGCAGCCGCCGTCGAGGTAGTGTCTTGCGGAGCTGCGGCTGCGGGAGTCTGAGCGGTTGGTGGAGCTATAGGAGCTGTCAGCGGAACCGCAACCGATGTAGTAGCTTACGGAGCCGCAGCCGAAGGAGATGCATGTGGAGGCTCGGCCAATGTACCCTGTCGCGTCTGAACCTACGTGTGTAATAAGCGAGTAAGAACTGTGTATTATTCGAATTCGTATCATTATCAAGTTATTTCGAAACCCCAATCTATGTATACTTAGGGACTTAGGTCTCGTTTGGATATCTAGTTTGGAAAACCGTAGTTTATTTTAATTAGATATGTATGTACGATTAATCAGAGCTAAGTCTACAACCAAATAAACTCAGGCTACGTACTAATATTGGATATGTTGCTATCTATAATATGACATAATATTTTACTATTAAGTAGTATACATACCAGCATCTCCTTCAACTCCTGAACGGTGGCCATCAAGCTCTCCAGTTCCTGCTGGAAACGTCGCTCACCGGAGACGGAGGAAGTAACCGCCGGGGTGGAGTCCAACCTCATATGGGCCCTGCTAGGGCCCAGTCCCCGGCCTCTCTCCCAACCTTCGTGTTGCCCTCCGTGTGCGGCGTCCAGGACTGGGGTCAGCAGCATCGGATCGCTCTGTCCGGTAAAATCGATCCCCGATGCCTCGGCCTGCTCAACTACCCGCTCCTACACCCATATTAACCAGTAAAATATAAGTATATCATTTAAATTTGAACCTTTCAAAACTAAAATTTCAAATAGGGGTTGAATAAATATTAACACTTACGCAATACTCCTGGGTAGCGACGTCGGGGTATCGAAGCTCTCCCGTGGCGGGATCTGTCAAGGTGCCATGGACGGCAAGATATGCGGACAGCACGCTCGGTGTACCACCTTGCGCCAGGGTCTCAGCTCTCTGCAATATTAGAAAATAACTCTTAATATTAGATATATTAGAAAATAACTCTTAATATTTCATTATATCACAAAGGCCGGTCTATTGTAATTTACCGATAACTCCATGGCTCAAGTGATATTCCTCGAGCCAGCTGTATAAGTGGGGCGACCCCTCTTCGCCGACTTCCTATTCTCTATATTTTGAGCGGTCTGTTTCTGCACAACACATTCACATTTAGTTTTCTAATTAAGGAACACAAAAAAATAAATTATATACTAAACAATGAATTATATTTAAAATACATACATGTTTGCGTTGAGAGTCGAAATATTCACACAATAGAGGCCATGTCTCTACGTCGACTCTCGCAAAGGCCGGAGTAGATAGGAGGGCCGCTCTCTCCGCCTCAGGGGTCGCCATCCACAGGGAGTAGCAGTCGGCCTTCAGCTCATTCCTGTTGTATCGGACCTTGGTCTGCATGTTCTTCATCAGGCCATTGTACAGAGCATGAAGGTCGAGCACCCTCCCAGGGTGATCAGGGTCGGGTACAGGCTGAAAATCGTAATCCAACTGAAAATACAAAAAAAAACATTGTTATTAGATTGCAAGTGTTAATAATAAATATATTGGATAAATCAAATGAAAATATATATTAATACCCGAGCCTGATCAAAGAAGAGGGCGAATGAGCACCGGTGTTGGTCGCCCCACTCAACGTGAAGTGGATAGTTCTTCACGAGCCAGCTCTCATCCTCCATATACCGGCCGAACCTCTCGGCAGGAGGATCGGTATAGCGATAATCAGGGGTAAAAAAGAGGGGGAATGCTACCTCCCCCTAGCTCTGTCAGGCCTTAGCCTGTGGGACTGATTCAGGCCTCGAATCCCCCTCTGGGGATGGGGAGGCCCTGCGTTTGCAAGAAATATCAAGACAATCAATATTAAGACAAAGTTGTATTAAGAAATCAAGGTTAAATGAAAATTGAAGTGTTATATATACCTACGATGACTAAAGCACGAGCCTGGGCCCGGGCAGCAGCACGAGCGGGATGATAGTTCCTCAGGTGAGGAACAGCCGGTGTCCCGGATGCGGACACATCCCCTCCAACTAGAAAATAAACATTGACGCTAAATTTCCATGAAGTTCATATTTATTATATAGAGGATATGTAATGAATAAATATTTTATATTTATTCATACTAACCTACAGACGATGCGGAGGGTACGGAAGTGGCAGGAGTGGCCCCTGCGGCAGATGTGGACGCACCACCTATAATTAGACAATCAAAAATAGATTATATAAGTAATTGCAAAAAGAATGTGCAGATCAATAATATAGCATTCTAAATCAATATGCATGCACTATAGGATATATAAACATACCCGCAGGTGCGGTGGTGTCACCACCTACAGCTAGACAATAAAAAAATTACTATCTAAGTAAGAGCAAAAGGAATGTGTGTATATTTATGATGTAGCATTCTAAATCAATATACATGCACTATATGATATATAAACATACCTGGAGGTGCGGGAGTGGCCTCTGTCCCTGATGTGGATGCATCACCAACAACTAGACAATCAAACATTGACAATATAAGTAATTTTGATATGAACAGGCATGAATATCTATAATATTACATTCAAAATGGATATGCGTGCAATATACCTGAAGGTGTGGCAAAGTCCACACGGAAGGAGGTAGCCGAAGGGGTCTCCGATCTGGGTGCAAGACCGGCCCTCTGAAGCTCCCTACGCAGCTCTCCGGGCGGCAGAACCGCTCTGCCTCTGCCTCTGCCAGTGCCGTGGATGGAGCTCCTGCCGCCCTTCACTGCTCCCGTCATCGTCATCAAATCTAGATAAACGGTTCGTGGACGCATTAGACAATCATTACAAGTATTGACTATATATGTATAGATCGTAAAATATGAAGTAATAATATAACATTACTGATAACCTTTTTCGTTTCATGGGTGTATTAAACATATCTACTTGTATTTCATCATCGATATCATTTCTAACCCACGTAACTTCATGATCGGCCGAAGACAACCCGTCCTTCGAAACAGACGGTCGGAGCACTCTAAGCCTTCTCTCTTCTTCATCCTCATCGATGTCCTCGAATTCTAGGACATCGTAGACATCCCTGGGTTTCCAACGGCATACAACACTCCATCCCGGATGCTTCAAACACTGTGAGTAGTATACTTGGAACGCTTGGTTCGGAAAGACAAATGGATCTTCCTGACCGTAAAATCGAAGTGTGTTCGCACTGGTCAATCCATATTCATCTTTCCAAGTCCCAAGATTGCTTCTCCACTTATCCGTATCAGTTCGTGTATCGTACCAAGTACACTGGAATATATAAAAGGGTTCTGATCGTCCAGGATAGTGGATACCAAGTATACAATTTAAGTACCCATAATAAATCACATCATCCAATCCTACCGTCGCAATCCCACTATTCTGAGTGGTTCTAGATATTTTTATGTCCTTAATTTCGAATTTGTATCCAAGGACACCGAATCCTTTATAATATGCAACCTCCATACTAGGAAATTGAGCTAAACATCTTGAATCACTCTCAAATGATGCAGACAAGTTCGGATCGTGGATCTAATAAAACAAATTTGACAACAAATACATAACAATATAAGTTTAGATTAAAACTGATAGCAATAATATGTTATTCGAATAACTTACATGATCTGTGACCCAATCACAAAAATTATCCTGATAATATTTTTCCAATTGTTCTTCGTTCCAATCAGGATGCCCCTTACGTACCTCGTTAAAATGAATTCTGTTTTCGAAAAATAATGGTGACATTAATATTATATCATTTCATACACACATAAACACAAATATAACAATTAATCCAAAAAAAAATTACTCTCTAATTTGTTCACGACATGTGCAATTAAGCAAGATAAACCGGTATATCTTGTTGATAAACATAGTGTCTACCCACTTATAATTGGCTTTACCATATGGCCCGTCTTGAATTCTTCGAGACCGGTTAAGTCTTGTCTCAATGTTCTCGTCCAGATAGCGGGAACAAAATATGGTTTCTTCATCAAGAAGATAACCTTACATGATAGAACCCTCTGGTCGATTTTTATTGCGTATATACTTTTTAAGAGTGTAGAGGTACCTAAAGAAAATATGTTGAATAAATAAATACGGGCATACAGGACAACAATAATTTTAAAAATTGCGCGAAACGAAAAATTACACGTACCTCTCGACGGGATACATCCATCGATATTGTACCGGTCCAGCTAACTTAGCCTCAGTTGCAAGATGAACCGTCAAGTGTATTATGATATCGAAGAATGACAGTGGGAAAATACGCTCAAACTTGCAAAGTATCAACGCAATAGAATTTTCTAGTTTATCCAGCGTCACAACCTCCAGTGTTTTAGCACACAACTCTTTGAAAAAACAACATCGGTCGTTGATTACTAGACCAACCGATTCGGGGAGAGAAGTCCTGAGGGCTAATGGAAGAAGGTGCTCCACGATAACATGGTGATCATAACTTTTCAGCCCATTGATCTTGCCTTTCACAATTTTTATTTTCTTGCTGAATGATCCTGAGAAACCTGTGGGAACTTTCAAATCATGCAGCACCTGCAGGAATCTTTTCTTCTCCGGTTGTGACATATGAAAAGCGGAATTAGGAAGTACAAACTTGCCTGGTTTACCCGCTACCGGTCTAGGGTGCAATTCACTTCTTATTCCCCACTCCTGTAGATCCATCCGAGCATTCAGGTTGTCTTTCGATTTCCCATCTTTACAAAGAAGCAAGTTGAGTATGTGCTCTGATATTCCATTCTCTATATGCATGACGTCCAAATAATGACGCACTAAATTTGTTGACCAGTACGGATGCTCGAAGAAAATGCTTAACTTGTTCCAAAATGGTGGTTTGGCCTGTTTCGTCGGATCCATCCAGAAGGTCACATTATTGTAACCATCCCATTGAGTAGTCACGTCCTCTCCGAACAATGGGGCTGGAGGTCCAAGAAGCTTCTGATGACCATCAAAGTGAACAGTGTCTAACCTGTGGGGGTGGTCTAGAGGTAGAAAACGTCGATGGCCGCAATAACAAACCTTCCTGCTAAAATTCAAGAATTTCGATGTTGTGTGTTGATGTTCATATCATAATATTGCATTAATTTATTCTCCATTCTTATTCAGTTTATAAATAAATAGGTGCTTTTGACCCATGTCTGCTACATAGTTGCAGGTTACAGGTTCTCCGAATAAAAACAGTGAAATGATGAAAAGACAATGCAAAAGTGAGACTTTGATCAACAAACAAAGAATCTTTATCATGCCTACAGTTTGAAGACTAAACGAAGATCAATCACAAAGCACAAAGGTAGAGCAAGGTTCAAGACTTCGACACGAAGCGAGCAGTAAAAGACCACGACTTTATTCACTGTGGAGATCTGAAAGAGAACCAGAAGCCAATCTGAGAAAACAACTGAAGAAAAACCAAGGAAAAATGCAAAAGACCAAGTACAAGAAAGATGAGCCAACAAACCCCACATACGGCCGTGGAACCGCGGCCAAACGTGGGCTTTGGCCGCGGATCCGCAGCCACGTGGCATAAGCGTCGATGGAAAAAGTCGTGAGCTGGCGAGCATTGACTAGGTCTTTTTCTTAGGGGGTATTTTTGTAATAGCAGATATGCGTCGATTGTAAACCTAGGGTTTCTATGAATCTATAAATAGAAGCCCTAATACCTCTTTTTGAGGTATGCCTCTTCTTATGCCTCCTTTCATTAATAAAATTCAGATTTCTTTTGGAGAGCATCGATACCTCTTTTCATATCATCTATTCAGATCTGACAACCCTGTGTAAATGTTTGGAGAGAGCCATCTTTAAAGTAAGTAGTTTTATTTAATTGCCCTAATTTAGATCTTTAATTCCTTACCCTAGATAGATAGATAGTATGTTCTTCAATTCCCTAATGAGCGAGTAGTCTCCTCACTTGTTAGGGTTAGCTTTGGGGAAGGCTTTTGAGAGATGAGATCTCTCATCCCTTTCTTGCCCATCATATATAATCAATAGGACTCCATGCATACATGCACACACTGCTCCCTACGGCACCCTATCCCACGAAGTAGCGGTGATACCGTAGTATAAAGGCCCGGTTGAACGTGTTTTCCATAGAGGTTAGGGTAAGGAATGATAAAGGAAGGACAAGAACCTAGAGGAAGAAACACCTTCCCGAATGGTTCTAATCCCTTTTATTAATAATTACCATAACATCTCATAGATCTTAATTTGGGTATAGAAAGCAGTGAGATTTATTTACATTTCCAAACCTACCCTAAACCTAACCTTAGCAAGATTTAGGTCTAAATAGATTTAGTTTTTAGATTTAATCAATCTGACACCCATCGGAATTAACTCGTAAGAGCGATTAGGAAATTCACAAAATCCCAATAGACCAACCCGTACTCACCGGCTAGCTACCAAGCGACATCGTTCTTGATTGCGGTAATATTATTTTTGATCGTTAAAATCCTTTAAATCAAATGGCGTCGTTGCCGGGGATGGCGTGTTATTTTCTTTTTGCAATTTCGGGTTAATCTAAAATTGAAAAATCTTAAAAACTGAAAAAAATATATATATATATATATATATAAATTTATCATCTCTGTATTTTGTGAAGGGTATTCTTGTTTGAATTTGCAGGATCTACAATCGCGTTCGGATCTGGAAAAATCCAGAGATCAAAACAGCAAATATCAAATATAAACAAATAGTGAAATATCATAACAGACAACAAAGGAAGTTGGGAGGCTCGAGTCAACAGGTCCACCGCGTTTCCGCCGCCAAAGTGGCACTTTGACCGCGCATCCGCGGTCAGGAGGTGCCGTCATCACTTCAAAAATTTTCTCGAGAACCGCGTCGCTGAGACGACCGCGGAACCGCCGCTGGAGGTGCTTTTTGGCCGCGGATCCGCGCTCTAGTGACCTCATCAGTTGACCAAATTTCTCTGTAAGTCTTCTGATCTCCTCCTCTGCAAATCCCGATATATCTTCTGTAAAAATTTCCTGCAGGATTCTTTGTGCTAAAAATCTTCCCCCTTCCAATAAAAAATCTTGTGCAGGATTCTTTGCATCGCGCTTAACAAATAAAAAATTTTGATTGCAAGTGGTTGTTACTGTTTTGCATATTTTTAATCGAACTTTATGGGCTTGAAACTAATCCAGATTGGGTGGGGATTTCATCACCCTTCTCAGGACCCCAGAAATCACATAAGGCATCTTGCATTGACCAATATTTAATTAAAAAATACTAGACTCAGCCCTAAGGACGTCGCGCTCAATAGGACAGAGGACTAGTTGTAGGCATCGGCCGTTGATCCTAACCTGATTTTGCGGTGTCTAGGCAAGTGTGTCTAAGGCGAGTGGTTACTTAATTAGGGCCACTACTTGTACTGGAGAGCCTCCCACTCACCTGGCACTTACCTAGCCGCAATTGGCGGTGAAGAGGTGGTTTGAGGTCCTTTTTCTATCCCTTTGAAACAGTTAGGAGCTGTCTAGCTGACCTAGGTGACCCTAGATCTAGGCCTGATTGTGCATTTGTGGTTGATTGAAAGTGTGTCTAAGCCCTTTATCGAAAATCTTTTTTTTGCAAAATGTTCCAAATAAAAAAAAAGAGCAATTTTTTTTAAAAAGACTTGCAAAATTTTGTCGCTAAGCAATCCTTGCACCACCTACCTTCTTTCTCTTCTCCTTCTAACATCATGGGTACCCCACCTCATAAATCTCTTGCCGATCTTTGGTATCCTAAACCTAACTTTGCTTCGTACGTGAATTGTTTCAGTCGATTTAAGGATGATCCATTCATGCCCAAAATTTCTTTGAAAGATCAAATAGAAGCGTCTAGGAGAAACAGTTCGACTTTGCAATCCACTTTGTATCAACCGTGTCAAACTTCACCACCTTCTTACGTTGATACTCCTTCTTCAAGTCCTATTGTAACTCCGAAACCCATGTCTATTGCGGAGCATATTGAACAATCTTGTAGCCGATTTTTCACTCCTCTCAACACATCCAGTTCTAGGGATCAACAAATCCATTCACCTTTTTATCCAAATGTTGATCCTACTCCTGTCCAACCATCCAATTCCTACCAGTCCTACCCGACTTTCCCACCTTCCGTAGACATTGCTTCGGCACAACCATTTCGAAGTTTCACGTATCAAATTTTTTTTGAATATTATACCGTAACCCCTTCACAATCCATGTCTAGTCTGAACAGTCGTTGGAAGCTTATATGGTAGCGACAAACCAAATGATTAGGAATGTGGATGCGTCCATGGCCGCCCTTATGCAACCTAGTGAACCGGTAGCTAGTTTCCAACTAGCTCCAAAAATTCCAATGTATGAGGAGGCGGTTGGACAGAGTGAGAATTTGAGAGGAGAGAGTGAGTTCTACACCTTTCCGAATCAAACCTACCCATTACCAATTGAATTCCACAATTCCAGTTTTCAAACAAGTGTCCCAAATGATTCATCGGTTGAAAATAACACATTTAATGAGTTGTGTGATTTTGTAGTGATTGATTTGCCAGATTGTGAAGAGCCCCTTTCGAGTGAAACCATCACCAATCCTTTTGACCTCTACACCTCCAATCTAAAACCTGAATTGATAAATATCCATGCTTTTGATGAGGTGTCCGAAAAAATTGGTTTTCACTTGATTGAGGATATAGACGCCAAGAATATTTTGGATGATGAACCCGTAAATTTGACTGAAATTTTATCTCTAATTCATCATCCTGAGTCATTAATTGTTTCTCCCGAACCTCATATGCGTCTTGATTTTGATGATAATGGCATGGATAGGCTAAATTTTGAGGAGAATTATGATGATAGCATTGAGGAGAGTATTGAGGATAATATTGAGGATGAACCATTTTTGTTTGATGTGTCGGATTTTCCAATTCATCCTCCTGAACCTTTAACTGTTATACTTCCAAAATCACCCTCCCTCCTTTCCATCGTTCCGACCACGCAAAAGATCACGCTTGAAGACTGTAAGCTTGAAAATTTTCTCTTTGAATCTGACACAGTTCTCACAGACAATAATGATTACGAGTGTTTCACTTTTTCGGACGATGTTGAAAACTCACCTCCTGAGTTTGAATCCTTTGAATTTTCATATGAGTTAGTTGAACCATCAAACTCGGTTGCTTACAGTCATTTCGAACCATTGATGGAATCTTTCAAGTTCAAGACAGATTACTTAGGTGAAAATAAGACTACCCTAAATCACTCCCTTTTTTCCTTCCTATCGTTTTGACCACGCAAGACTCCGTCGCGTTTCCATTTTCAATGGAGGGTTTATCAAGTTCGGCCTACCCATGTTTTCTTCCGAATCTTGAGGGATTTGACCCCATTTCTCGACGGGGAGCACAATCGCTTTTAACACAACGGTCATCACAAATTGCGCTAATTTATTCACTCGATTTACACCTTCAAGATCGTACCACACTTCTTTCTCTTTTCCGTCATTCTTCTCCTCCACCGGGACCATAATCCACTCTTCTTCCCATTCGGTCTCTTGTGTTTCTCAACTCCTTTCTCTACACTCCATTCTTTCACCAACCCTACCATTACCACGATAAGATTTTTGAATGGTTGGTGCTAACCTTTGGTCTGTGTAAGGCCTTGTATAGTTTGATTTTTCTCCTCCCTAACTCTGAACTTTAACGCTTAAACAGTGGAAACACTGTTTCACTTAAGTTTGGGGGGAACCTTGTTTTATATATTTTTTTTTTTGTTTTTTCTTTTAAAAATAAAAAATAAAAAAAATTATAAATAAATAAACAGGGAAGTGCCGACATTTTCAACCCTCTTGGTGTAGCCTGACAGTGAGGACACTGTCAAGTTTAAGTTTGGGGGTATGCTCGGTAAGCCTTCTTCCTTCGCATTCATGTGTATATTTTTGCATTTGCATACTTATTTTAAAACCCATAAAAATTGAAAAATTTTAAAAATTATAAAAATTAAAGTATTCAATTTTGGCCATAATTGACTTGAGTTTGACAAAAAGGTTAACTAGCTAGGAATAATTAGATCGTAGACTTAGTAAATTAAAAACCCTAAAAATAACTTTTATTAAAATTTAATGGTAGAAAGTATATGTCTTTATATTTTATTTAGAAATAGGCAAATTTCGAGTTCACTTCTTGGGCTAAGTCAAGATAAAGGAAGAGTATTGATGTTTTTATTAAAGTGTGAGTCTGAAATATAATTCCTAATCTTAAGTCTAAATTCTGAAAATATATACCCTATAAAATTGCACAAACACGAACCTTGAAACTTAGAATAGTAGAGGAGATCTTGAAATGCTCTTGTCTAAAGTCCTTAGTACGAAGAAAATAAAATAAAAATTCAAGTCTGAATAAAGAGATAATAAAAAAATGAACACTAGTTTTTGTGATTACTTAAGGCTGCAAAAATAGAAAAATATTTAGTAAGGGTGCTTCATCACCTAGTGCCTTAGACCAACTGGTTTGGGAGTCACTGCTAAAGCCTTAGGTGTTGCAAGACTAGGAATTACGCTTTAATGTGCAAACACATCCTGTAATCGGTTGTTGGTACCTCAAGAAGTATTAACGGTCGCATGAAGGATGTGTGAGCAAAATTCATCTAAAGATTCACCAATTAAGAAGTGCTTTGGACGACTGACAAGAGTATGATTGCTTGATTTGAATTTCCAAGTGTAGGGGTGATATATACACACACGTAGGGGTATGTGATTGGGGTTTAGATAAGAGATAGGAATGAAGAATAGGACTTATATCTTTAATAGAGATGATAAAAATTCCTAAGTTGAGATGGAACCCTAGAAGGAAAACTTAAAAGATGCCAAAAGCTGAGTAAGTCTACAGAATATATATAATCTTAAGTTAAATGATAAGAAAGTGTGAAGAATATGGGTGGATGATTTACGAGTCGAAGATAATAGAATTCCTTGTTGGAAATCCTAATTGGAGAATAAAAGTTAATAGGCCAAATTGATAGGATTTTGTGGGTAGTATCCGCTGAAAACCCTCAGAAGACAACACTCCTCATACTAGGGAGACCTAGAGGTTTAACAGCTTGTTGCACGAGCTCAGTGCAATCGCGATTCCCTGCGAAAGTGAGGTTGGGATTTTGTTGAGAATAAAACTAGGTTTGCTCGAGGACGAGCAAAAGATAAGTTTGGGGGTATTTGTTCATATCATAATATTGCATTATTTTATTCCCCATTCTTATTTAGTTTATAAATAAACAGGTGCTTTTGACCCATGTCTGCTACATAGTTGCAGGTTACAGGTTCTCGGAATAAAAACAGTGAAATGATGAAAAGACGATGCAAAAGTGAGACTTCGATCAACAAACAAAGATTCTTTATCATGCCTACAGTTTGAAGACTAAACGAAGATCAATGGACAATTTCACAAAGCACAAAGGCAGAGCAAGGTTCAAGACTTCGACACGAAGCAAGCAGTAAAAGTCCACGACTTTATTCACTGTGGAGATCTTGAAGAGAACTAGAAGCCAATCTGAGAAAACAACTGAAGAAAAACCAAGGAAAAATGCAAAAGACCAAGTACAAGAAAGATGAGCCAACAAAACCCATATACGGCCGCGGAACCGCGGCCAAACGTGGGCTTTGGCCGCGGATCCGCGGCCACGTGGCACAAGCGTCTGTGGAAAAAGTCTTGAGCTGGCGAGTGTTGACTAGGACTTTTCTTAGGGTGTATTTTTGTAATAGCAGATATGCGTCGATTGTAAACCTAGTGTTTCTATGAATCTATAAATAGAAGCCCTAATACCTCTTTTTGAGGTATGCCTCTTCTTATGCCTCCTTTCATTAATAAAATTCAGATTTCTTTTGGAGAGCATCGATGCCTCTTTTCATATCATCTATTCAGATCTGACAACCCTGTGTAAATGTTTGGAGAGAGCCATCTTTAAAGTAAGTAGTTTTATTTAATTGCCCTAGTTTAAATATTTAATTTCTTGCCCTAGATAGATAGATAGATAGATAGCATGTTCTTCAATTTCCTAATGAGCGAGTAGTCTCCTCGCTTGTTAGGGTTAGCTTTGGGGAAGGTTTTTGAGAGATGAGATCTCTCATCCCTTTCTTGCCCATCACATATAATCAATAGGACTCCATGCAAACATGCACACACCGCTCCCTACGGCTCCCTATCCTACGAGGTAGCGGTGATACCGTAGTATAAAGGCCCGGTTGAGCATGTTTTCCATGGAGGTTGGGGTAAGGATTGATAAAGGAAGGACAATAACGTAAAGGAAGAAACACCTTCCCGAATGGTTCTAATCCCTTTTATTAATAATTACAATAACACCTCATAGATCTTAATTTGGGTATAGAAAGCGGTAAGATTTATTTACATTTCCAAACCTACCCTAGACCTAACCCTAGCAAGATTTAGATCTAGATAGATTTAGTTTTTAGATTTTATCAATCCGACACCCATCGGAATTAACTCGTAAGAGCGATTATGAAATTCACAAAATCCCTGTAGACCGACTCGTACTCACCAGCTAGTTACCAAGCGACGCCGTTCTTGATTGCGGTAATATTATTTTTGATCATTAAAATCCTTTAAATCAGTTGATGGCAATGAGGACATGCTTTGTGACCATGTACGGACCAACCTGATAGCATTCCATACGCAGGAAAGTCATTAATTGTCCATATTAAACCCGCACGCAGTATGAAGGTTGTACTTGTGTTTGCATCATATGTCTCTACCCCATCAATGAACAAAGATTTTAACTCCTTGATCAGAGGTCGGAGATAGACGTCGATATTGTTTTCCGGTGAGTTTGGTCCGTCGATAAGAAGAGGTATCATAAAGTATGATTGGTCCATAGCCAACCAAGACGACAGATTATAAATTATCATTACAACGGGCCATGTGCTGTGACTTCCAGCTATATAGTTGAATGGGCAGAAGCCATCACTAGCCAGTCCGAGCCGGACATTGCAAGGATCACTACTGAATATTGCGTGCCTCCTATCGAAATCCTTCCATGCCGGTGAACCTCTTGGATGGATCATTTTTCCATCTTCACTTGGAGCAGCACGGTGATGCCAACTCATTGCCTCGGCTGTTTTCTTGCAGCTGAATAGCCTCTGTAGCCTCTGTGTTATGGGAAAATATCGTGCTATCTTGACAGGTATATCAGGCTTCTTATCAGAATCTTTCGGCTTATACCTGGCCTCTCCGCATATTGGACACTCTTTCAAATCTGAATTCTCTTTCCGGTACAACACGCAATTTTTAGAACATGCTTGAATCTTCTCGCACTTTAGACCCAAATCAGACATCATCTTCTTGACTCCATACCAGCTGTCGGGCACGTTATTTCCCGGGGTCATAGAATCTTTCAAGAACGAAAGAATCATTGTGAATGACTTGTTGCTCCATCCATTTAGGCACTTAATCTGGAAAAGTTGGACGAACCATGAGAGGGTGGAATACTTTGCATTCTCATAAATTGGTTTTCTAGCATCATTCATGAAATTTTCATATTTATCCACACGCAATCCTTGACCGGAAGGAATGTCATCTTCAGTACGAATAGATTCACCTAGGGCAGCCTCTACCATATCCTCCATTTCTTCTGATGGAAATAAATTACCTTCTTCTCCTTCTGCCACATTACCGTCTTCTTCTTCTTCTCCTGCCGTATTATCGTATTCTCCTTCTACTTCTGCCGCATTACTGCGTTCTTCTCCTTCCCCGTGATATTTCTAAGTTGTATTAAGTCTAGTAAACCTATATTTTATGATATGAAGCTCTTTCAATTCTACCTTCTACAGTACTTATTGCCACATCTATCGCATGGGCAGAGAATCTTCTCTATCACGATCTTATTATGTGCGCGTGCAAATTCAATAAAAGCAGCAACTCCTACGACAAACTTAGGTTGCATACATTGTTGCCAATCCATATACATCCAGTCCTTAAGTCTGACGTACTCATGGGCCATGTTAGACTGTATAACATATAAATTATAGGTTATGGTGACTATATTGAGAAATATAAGAACAGGATAGTTACTGACAAAGGAGAAAATCCGTGTATATGCTTTGTGTGTGCGTTTGCCGTTGAAAAGAATATATTGGTTTTAACTTGAACATCTTGAATCACTCTCTAATGATGCGTTTGTTGTGTATTCTTGTTGTATGTGTGTGTTCCAGCTGTCGGGGATAAGGCTTCTATCCCATTAAGAATGTATAGAGCGAACACCCATTCTCTTGTGCTTTCAACCGTTTCGAGTAAATTTCGGTAGCACCTCCCCGCTGTTCTCCGAGTATACTGTAATAGAATAGATAATCATTTCAAAGCTGTGAAACAACATTGAAATGAACATCTAATCTATCTTTGTATACGGAGAACCAGCGGAAAGGTACCGATGAAATATCTCGAAACGGATGAAAACGCAAGTGAATGAAGGTATTTGCTTTATACATTCCTAACTTGTCCACACGGGACAAATCTATCGGTTATCATACGATTGAATCTTCTCATCACATAGACTATACGACGGTTGTTAGTATCGAGCTATACCGTCCGATATTTAACAACCTTCGTATAGTTCTATGTCACGACGAACATCGAACGTATGTTAACCGATAGATGGGGACTAAGTGGCACTTTTAGTTTCATATATGAGTATCAATGAGAATATGAAAGTTTCATATTATCATCGAGTATCATATATTGGTTTTAATTTGAACATCTTGAATCACTCTCTAATGATGCGTTTGTTGTGTATTCTTGTTCTATGTGTAACATGATTTTAAACTTATGAAATAATAATTGCTTAGTTACTTGCAAATTGATCGACATTGCAAGTTAAACTTCGGTTTCGTATGTACCAAGAACTAGTATCTCCAGAAATGTATTAGACATCAATTTGGATATTTCAATCTACCACACATCTGTATCCATATGCGTAAAAGGGATGCATTTCATATATCCATATTTTGAGTCATCCATATTTATCGTGTGAAAACAAAAGAGTATGAAAACAACATGTTCTTGTGTATCTATATATTTGACCATTGAGATCAAGATTGATAGAACTGATCATCCACAAAGAGATTAAGGATTGACTTTTGACAGCTATATGAAGGAAAATTTTCTCCTACGGCAACCTAATAATATACCCATTATCCTCATATATACATATATGCAGGCAGGCATGGATACATACATGCAAATATTTGAAAAATTAATATATCAACCAAAAACTATTATTGCAATGGTATTCATCTATAACAATCAACAATTAAAACTACAAATGTAGGATACTGATATCATAAGGCGTTATACGCAACATATGAATTCACATGACTAAAACATGCATCAAAAAAACATGTTCATCCAAAAGAAAGGCCACTGTCAACAAATATAGACAAATACGTCATAAAAACAGTAACTAACAAGTTGATTAGCATATGGATCAAGAAAATGATAGGAAAAACAATTGACTATGATCTATAATGACAAGTCTATTACCATGACTCTCGACTAATAAAGGTGGTTTTTCGTCATCGGTAGCTTGATAATTGGGATTTGATGGCGAATAAAAATATGCATATGCCGTTTGACCGGGAACTTCAATAGGAAACTCAATGAGGTCGGGTGTACTGAAGTACGTTTTGTATTTCTCTATATTAGGTGATGAAGCCCAAGCCCTAGCCCCAGCCCCAGCCCCACCCCAAACCAAACCATAGCACCAGCCTTAGCCTAGCCCCAGCCCCAACCGAACCACAACCCTAACCCCAACCCCAACCCCAACCGAATCCCAACCCCAACAGACCCTTAACCCTAACCCTAGCCGAACCCGATGCTGATGCCTAACCCTAACCCTCACCCCTACCCGAACCCTGAACCCTAGACCTAACATCATCAAAACTATAAATAATTTGAGATTTACTAACCTGTAGCGGGCGGTGGAGGAGACGACAGAGATGACCGGTGGTCGACGACGATCGGCGACGAGTCGCGGACGGTGGCAACGAGGAAGTCGACGAGGAAGTTTTGGGAACGACCGAGGAAGGTGGAGACGAGGCGCGGAGGGCGGTGGCGACGAGACGCGGGAACGAGCGATCGAGGCATAAGAGAGTGAGAGAGAGAATTTTTGGGAACGATCGATTACTTTTCTGTGCTTTTTTTTATTAATAACCCATATATATACCCCTACGGACATTACCGTAGGTCCACCGTTTGCGGCTCCGTAGGGCCAAACAACAAATTACGATTTAATATTTTTAAAATAGAACGTAAGGCATCGTAGGGACAATGATTGAGACCTATCGATAAATCCGTAGGGGCAATAAATAGCTGCCCCTACGAATTCCTGAGTCCGTAGGGGCAACCCCATATTGTAGTAGTGTGATAAAGCCCTTAGGATGGGTACTTGACTACCAGGATTATGATACAGATCATACTGGTGGGGACAGGGTAGTCGGTAAGTACATCCTTCAAATGTTTCTAATCGTGGGAGTATCGAGACAGGGCATCGATACTCCAGATTAGACTAGCATATACGCTTCACGACCCATATGATGGGTGATGTATGATCCCACATCCATTGGTGTTTGACATCAGAAAAGGTATACGGGTGCTCAGTGGAGACTGGGTATACTAGACGGACTCGCCGAGAACTCCTAGATGTTATTATACCTATCGTCGGATAACAGTTCTATGGTGACACTGGTACAGGTTAGTCTATAGACCCGAGATCGTCATAGAGTCTTGTGTGATTCCCACTATGCTTTGATTTCCACCATACCACGGTCAAGAAATCGTGCAAAAAGGTGGTTTTTGGATACATTCCTGAGTCATATGAAGGCAATGAGCGATAGGAGGGGTTTCGTCTCTCCTTGTACTGGGAGTTGATGTTGCACTATGCTCGATTGGCCATAACAGGAAATCCCTGGGCAGAGTTGTTGAGATTTACTGGTAAGTGTTATCAGTAGTTTCTCGAACCGTTATGGACCTTACATCGGCATGACTTATCAGGATATTGGGGTCTGACGTTATACCACCCCCAGGCTGTGATATACGACATATCTAACGAAGAGACCGGACTGTATGGTAGTGTTAATGATTGGATTCACAGAAGTATGAGCAGGCTTGCTTGTTGATCTTCTGATCGCCCAATACTCGGGTGGCCGTTACGTTTAGCAGACCGCTTGTGGCTTGCCGGTGTTTGATTTGATCATCACCTACTGCCGTCGTATTGACGAGTCTTTAGAGTCCTACACAGAGATTTCCTGGTTCATGCGAAATGGAGTAGGTTCATATATGTGATATGTGCGAGACCGAAATTAATACGTTAATGTGATACCGTATTCTATTCTCGCGATATGTGACATTCGTAGGTTATATATGATATAGCCAAGTTATCGAATCAAGTGTTGATTCGATAAGTTGTTACTGTTGATATTAGTCGGTTATATGAGACATAGCCTGATTATTAAATCAAGTGTTGATTTAATAATTTAATGTAGAATTATATATTTGATATATTAAATTACATTAACTAATAATAGCTCACTTAAGTATTCATTTTTCTCACTTATGATACAATGACATATATGTGATATATTTTAAATGTATTGTTTTCTTTTTGCACAAAATATATATGTGATATATATTGTTGTGTCATGCTAGGCTACACATGCAACATGTATGTATGAGACTCACACCATGCTAGGTTAATGTTAGGGTTTTATTTGTTTTAAGCAATTCAAACAACTTGGATATTTAGTCATGGTTGAGCCTGGATGCAAGCTACTAGAACCATTGACTTAGTCCACTATTTTGTCTTGCTTAAGATATTTACTAACCTAACCTTTAACCTTACACCATGGTTAACTCTCTACATGAGTTAGTGTATGACACTAACTCACCCATGGTTGCATTTCTAACCTCATCTCTTTTGTTCATCACTTGATCTTCTTCTTCCTCTTGAAGCTCTCTTGCTTTTTACAAAGTGATGAAAAAGTGTGAGAAAAATAAATCTAAAGTGAGCCCATTTCCTACTTCATCATCCTCTACTATTAGCCATTTAGTTTAAGGTGTTTGCTTCACTAATTTCACCATTAGTGAAGAGCTATCATGAGCTCGAGTCTCCTCGACGTAGATCATCTTCGGCCTCGAAGACTTTGAGCAAGTTTGCATCTTTCACCTTGTGGAGCCATCCAAGATTTCGGGAGATTCTTACTCGCAGCGAAGGGACTTCTACACGGAGCATTTGAAGTGAAGGACCGGTCTACAAAGCTTGTATTCCGCATTCACTTAGTTGTAAAGTTGTTTACATATTGTATCGTATGATTCTCTAGTTAAGATTCTAGGGTTAGGGTTGTTTAGAACAGCAAAAATTTAAAAACGGTAAGGACGATGCCTCCCGAAACCTTGTTGTCGTGCTAATTAACCATACATATATATATATATATATATATATATATATATATATATGTTAGTGTATATGCCCTAAAGGCCATTACTGTATCATACTAGTATGTATATTACTTGATGGAAGCTTGGGATATTCACAGTTGTATATACAATCTTGCTCGAAATGGCAGTATGCTACTTGGTTTGTCTCTGCTTTAATATGTGCATGTGTTTCTTTTAGCATATTGCTGGTATACATATTAGTAGAGCCCTTAGGATCTTTGCTTGATTACCGGCGTTGTGATGGCGATCACACTCGTGGGGGCTGGGTAATCTATAAGCACATCCTTATACAGGTCCCTGGTCGTTGGACTATCGAGACAGGGCATCGATACTCCGGAGTAGACTAGCGTATGCGCTTCTCATCCCAGTGTGGGAGACGGTCTGTCCCACAGCCGTTAGTACGTTGTACTTGGGATAGTATGCGGGTGCTCGTTAGGTTACGAGTATACTGGACAGGACTCGTCGGGAACTGTTGGTTGGTAATATACCTATCGTCAGTTATCAGTTCCCAGGTGACATGAGTACAGCTTAGTCCGCTGACTTGACACTGTCATTTCGCCTCGAGTGTGTTCCCACTGTTCTTTGATTACTACCCTACCACGGCTCTACTGAGTCGTGCAAACAGGTAGTAGTTGGGAGCAGTCCCGAAGCACTTGGAGGCAGTGACGGTTAGACAGGATTCGTCTCTCACGGTATTGGGGGTTGACATCGCGCTGTGTCTAGGAGAGCCATTACACAAGTAGTCCCTGGCCAGGACAAGCGAGATCTACTGGTAGGTTCCAGTGTTATCTCAGGGTGTATTGGGCTACGCTCCGACACGACTTGTACCGCTATTAGGGGACTGACGTTCACCGCCCCCCTAGGCCCGCCATGCGATGTATCAGACGAACAGACCGGACTGTACGGAGACTGTCACATACAGGCTCAGTAGGAGTGCAGATGGGGTTCACCTCGTCAGTCTTCTTATCGACATCTACCTGGGGACCGTTACGTACAGCTAGTGCCGCTTGTGGTCTGTGGTTAAACCCACTGCCAGCGTAGTGTCGAGTCTTTAGAGTCCCACACAGAGAGCTATTCGCCTTTAGGCAAAATGAGTAGAGGTCGCATGGTTTTGCGACAGGGTTCGTTCGCATCCGCGCACTTGTGCACGTTTGCTGTCCGGACAGTTTATACTAGCGGGCTTTGGTTTAAGCCGGATCCTAGTGTATGGTTTGAGATTGGTTTTTCTCATTGTGTTCGTGTTTCTCGGATCACGAATGCGGGTGCGTATACACAGTTGCTTGAGATTGAGGGAGAGGACCTTGTTTAGGGTTATTGACTATTGTCATTTTATTAACCCTATTGTTTTTGTGTGTATTATTGTTAGTTAATAATTAGCTTAATTATTGTGCATGGTTGTTGTTGTTGACATTTTGACTTCATTGACTTGTTGACCATGTTGACAAGTTTGACCATGATCATTTCATTTGGAAGATGCTCTTTGATCCTTGCAATTTGCATTAATAAGTGAAATGATAATGGTCACCTCTTGATTAAACCATGACAATTTTCTTGCTAATTAATTAATTAAAATAACACACACATATTAGTGAGAATGGCTTACAAATAATTGATTCTATCATATCCTTTCTCTCTCTTGCTCATCCTCTCCCTCAAGCTCTCTCCCTCTCATGTGTTGAGAAACAAAAAGGCTTGAGAAAAACCTTCACTTGATCTTCTCTACTCTCTTCTTGGGTTCAAGTCTTAGCATTTCTTGCACTCTAGTTACTCCTAGCTTGGAGTTGAAGCTAAAGGTCGAGACTTTCGGGTGGATCGTTCTTTGACGGGAGAAGACAAGCAAGGTGGCATCTTTCTACCATTCCGGCGGGCAAGGAGAGAAGGAGTTCGAGCTCAAGGTATAACCTTTCTACAACTTAGCTAGTTGTAAGTTTGCTATAGCTAGTTTTCGTTTAGCAAAGATCCTCACAAACTCGGTCCATGTTGCCTAAGTCGATAAAAATCCAATTTTTATTATGTTTTCCGCCTCCCCGTAAGCACCGGGGTGGGCAACGTGGACCTAACAGTGGTATCAGAGCCTAACTAAACTCAAACTAGCTAGGTAGTGAAGTGTAACGAAGTTTCGAATCCGAAAATCCAAAAACCAAAGTTTTGCAAAACCCTAGTTTCTGTTAAAATTTTTTCTGCTCTAAATGAAAAACTTTATACTTGTAAATTCGGCTCAGGGTTTTGTGTGAACACCCAAGAAAAACGATACCCTAATTCTTTCAAACCCCCGCGCTTCCGCCGCACGAGGTAGCCATGTGCCGCGGAAGCGCCGCAGTTTGTTGTCTTCTGTGCATCGTTTTTCGTGCAGTGTGTGTCTGTGTTGGTTTTGGGATTTTTAAAATATATTATAAGTGCCCAGATTTTCCAGAACTAAAATTTACTTTTGGGGGCCTATAAATCCGTATTTTTCGGAACTTCACTACACTTTAACTACATCGGTTATATCTGTGATGCTTGCATGTATTGAACGTCGGCTAATCGCTATAAGACGATTAGTCGGGGTTATACATGATCTGTGATTGTTATTGGTTTGTGGATATGAATGGATTGGATTGTCGCGGGTGAATAGCCGGGGTGGATGTGAGATGTGCGTTTTTCTTCTTTCATTCATTTGTACATGTAAATTGATGTAACAATATTATTTGTATGGCCGCACAACCGGGTCGGGGTTGTAGCCGTCATTGTATAATTCTTTTTACTGTTTTTGCTCCTAGGATAGACCCATGGAGGGGATGCACAAACTACCGGGTATCTCGAAGTGCCGAGTGGCCTACTCACGGTGGTGAGGGAGGTTGCTTCGCTTCGGGTGCTTGGCGGGTAGTTTGCCGCACCCGTAGGGGTCTTGGGTGGGGTATTGGCTATTCACCGCGACCGTGTAATCCGCTTTACGTTGCAGGCTCGAACGCATTGCGGATTCCTAGTATATCCAATGTATTCATCTGTGATCTGTAATGTCTATCATTGCTATATATTTATATATAATAACTATTTAGGCGTTGCTTATGTTTTACAGCCGCGCTAGCCCAGCCCCCGCTCTGTCGTTAGTTAAGTAACCTAACGGGTGATGACGGGGCCCCGTGGCGAATGCGAATGGCATAAGCGTACGTCATATTTTGGTTGTTTTCTGCAATGGTAGGACTAAATGATGGGACGCATTAAAAGAACTAATGCAAGAAAATAAACCTAAAAGACGTTGTTGGAACAATTTTTCAAAAAGCTGTTATTGCAAGGACGTTCATTTTTGTTTTGCATAGCGGTATTCGGTTGTGAATGCCCAGCACCTCAGTCGACGAGGCAAGGGCCGAGATCCCTTCACCGGGAGTGACCCCTTGGACAAAAGTTTGCGTCAGGGCAATAACTTCACTATAGTCGATTGGTCTTGCTTTGCATCGAGGTATTCAATTTGGAATATCCTGCACCTCATACGACGAGGAAAGAGCCGAGATCCCTTCGCAGGGAGTGACCTCTTTAGCAAAAGTTTTCGCCACTATATTTTCAAAAACTGTATCATGTTCCTTCAACGATATCAAGTTCATTACGTTAACGGGTTTTTCGCCAAAAACCCAGCCGTAGCCCTCCGTCGTTTCTTATAAGTTATACTTAGTATTCGTGCTGCGTTTGTTGACTGTGTCAAGGCGCAGTGAACGGTAGCTAAGTGTTGCTTATTTGCTGGATACAAAGTGATTGGTTAGGACATTTGTGTAACCTTGTTGACTGTGTCAAGGGTTATGCAGGTGGGTTTAATGCAATCAAGACAACAACGGGATGAACTTGACTAGGACTCTCTGATTTGTTGACTGTGTCAAGATCACTTGGGTCCTAGGGGCAAAAACCACATCGGGAGTTTCAAAAGAACTGAAACTTGCAGATTTAGCATACCTTCTGGAGTGTGGTGACTAGAGTGGATTCCATCTAGGTTATCACACAATGACAGTTGGATCCCGATCCCACTGATGAGTTGGTTTACTCTCGGGAGATTATTTCACTTAACAATCAATGCTATAAACCTAGTAGGTGTCTAGAAAGGTGTTAGCGGGGTTACGCCCCCTGGGAAAAGAGGTTATTTAATTAAGGAACTTCGCGAAAGCGTTGGAAAACCTCCCTCGAAGTACCAACACTAGCCTGGCTGAAAGGTTAAGCAAGTATTGTGACGTGAATTAATACCCGGCTAGTTCTTCTTTTAAAAAGGTTTTAAGAAGAATTTGAGGAAACAGTGGGAGACATCCTGGTTAGATAAATTAATAAACCAATCTAATCTTGCAAGAGCATACGCTGAGTGTTTCTTTTCTCTCTCTCCAGGCAGCAACCATTTCACGCCCTAATCAAGATAATAAAATGAATTGCTTGACCGATCCGAATTCTTATTCGGGACTGGGGAAAGTTGGTTCAGCTCTAACTTGTGACAATAGTCATGAGTATGAAAATGGGAAAGGGGATTGTATGGATTTCCAGGATACCCAGTCGAAGAAGAGGCATGGTTTTGCATCTACTTCAGGTGTTCTTGTAATTGAGAACTGTTTTACGGTCAGCCCTACATCCTGGGTACTTGATACCGTATCAGGATCTCATATCTGTAATTTATTACAGGGACTGAGAAAAAGTAGGAAAGTTGCACCGGGTGATATGTCGCTCAGAGTAGCGAACGGAGCACAAGTTTATGCGGCAGCCGTCGGTGAATATCACCTAGTATTGCCAAATGGCAAGACTATGATTTTGAACGATTGCTACTTTGTACCCTCCATGGTTTGCAACATCATATCAGTGTCTTTACTCGATAAAGATAGATATACCTTTGTTCTTGAAAAGAATATCATGAACATTTACCTTGATAAGGTACTGGTTGCAGAGGGTACACTGTTTAATGGTATCTACGTTCTAAATCAGAATACAGTTCTCAATATACAAAACACACGCAAGAGGAAGAATTCAGATACGAATGAATCCTACTTGTGGCATTGTAGACTTGGTCATATCGGAGAGAAAAGACTGAGTAAGTTGCATAAAGATGGACTCTTGGATACGTTCGAGTTTTCATCTTATGAAACTTGTCAGTCTTGTCTCAAAGGAAAGATGACCAAATCTCCGTTCACCGGACATGGAGAAAGAGCAGCAGAGCTCTTGGGACTCGTACACAGTGATGTATGCGGTCCGATGTCTATACATGCAAGGGGTGGGTTCTCGTACTTCATCACATTCACTGACGATCTCTCTAGGTTCGGATATGTGTATCTGATGAAACACAAATCTGAAGCTTTTGAGAAATTCAAGGAATTCAGAAACGAAGTAGAGAACCAGACAGGCAAAAGTATCAAGATCCTCCGGTCTGACAGGGGAGGGGAGTACTTAAGCACGGAATTCCTAGATTACTTAAAAGAGAATGGTATTCTCTCTCAGCTTACTCCTCCTTATACACCACAACACAACGGTGTATCGGAGCGGAGGAATCGTACTCTATTGGATATTGTTCGCTCCATGATGAGTAGTGCTGAGTTACCTCTTTCATTCTGGGGATATGCACTTCAAACTGCAGCACATCTATTGAATCAAGTTCCATCCAAATCCGTGCCTAAGACTCCGTATGAAATATGGAGTGGTAAGAGTTTGTATCTTAAACGTGTTAAGATTTGGGGTTGCCCAGCTTATGTCAAAAAGCAGAACCCAGACAAACTTGAGGCACGGGCAGTTTTGTGTAAGTTTGTGGGATACCCAAAAGATTCAAGTGGGTATCTGTTCTACCATGCAGAGGAACAGAAGATAATTGTTTCAAGAAATGCCACATTTTTAGAAAAAGAATTTCTTGTTAAAAACATTAGTGGCAGCACGGTAGAACTAGATGAAATTCCAGAAACACAAACTTTAACAAAAGATTTGGTGGAACCGCTAGATTCAATAACCCCAAGTGAACCTCAGCCACTCCGCAGATCTGGTAGGATTTCTCATCCGCCCGAGAGATACTACGGTTTTCTCATTGACGGGGATCGAGAGGATTGCATCTTGGAAGAAGATGACCCTACCAGTTTCAGGCAGGCCATTATCAGTAGGGACTCTGATAAGTGGCAGGAAGCAATGCAATCCGAAATGGAGTCCATGTACGCCAATAAAGTGTGGACCTTAGATATTGCTCCAGACGGGGTAAAACCCGTAGGATGCAAATGGATCTACAAAAGAAAACTTGGTGTAGATGGGCAGGTGGAGACCTATAAAGCTAGACTCGTTGCAAAAGGTTTTCGTCAAAGACCTGGTTTGGACTATGACGAGACTTTTTCTCCGGTGGCTATGCTCAAATCCATTCGGATCCTACTTGCCATTGCTGCCTTCCATGACTATGAAATCTGGCAGATGGATGTTAAAACGGCTTTCCTAAACGGTTGTTTGGAAGAGTGCGTTTACATGGATCAACCAGAAGGTTTCGTAGACAGTGGGAGCAGCGGAAAGGTGTGCAAGTTGCTTAAATCCATTTATGGATTAAAGCAGGCATCGCGGAGCTGGAACATCTGTTTTGATGAGGCAATCAAGGAATTTGATTTCATCAAGAACGAAGATGAACCCTGTGTATATAAGAAGATTGTAGGACTAACTGTCGTATTCCTAGTCTTGTACGTGGACGACATTCTTTTGATAGGAAATGACATTCCTATGCTACAATCGGTCAAGCTGTTTTTGTCACAAAGGTTCTCCATGAAGGACCTGGGTGATGCCTCGTACATTCTGGGGATCAAGATCTATAGAGATAGATCCAAGAAACTGTTGGGACTTTCACAGTCCAGGTACATAGAGACCGTACTAAAGAGATTTAGTATGGAGGGTTCCAAGCGCGGTAACATACCCGCATTGCACGGAATTACCCTCTCCAAGAAGATGTCTCCTAAGACTGACGAGGAGAGGGTTCGCATGAGCACTATACCCTACGCTTCGGCGGTAGGATCTATAATGTATGCGATGCTATGTACAAGACCAGATGTAGCTTACGCGTTGAGCACGGTAAGCCGGTATCAGTCAGACCCAGGGGAGGACCACTGGGCAGCAGTGAAGAACATTCTCAAGTACCTGAGAAGGACTAAGGAGATGTTCCTGGTTTACGGTAATGGAGACCTCAAGGTCGAGTCCTTTACCGATTCAAGCTTCCAGAGTGACAAAGATGACAGCAAGTCCGTCTCGGATTTTGTGTTTACCCTCAACGGAGGGGCGGTATGTTGGAGGAGTTCCAAGCAGGATACCGTCGCAGACTCGACGATGGAAGCTGAATACATTGCTGCAAGCGATGCCGCAAAAGAGGCGGTCTGGATTAAGAAGTTTATTAGTGAACTTCAGGTGGTTCCGTCCATTGTTGACCCAATACCTGTGTATTGCGATAACAATGGGGCTATAGCTTTAGCGAAGGAACCAAGGTCCCATCAGAAATCCAGGCACATCTTAAGGCGGTATCACCTGATCAGGGAGATCATTGATCGACAGGAGATCGAGGTGCAGAGAGTGGACACAAAGGACAACACTGCGGACCCATTCACGAAGGCTTTACCCCAGACTCAGTTCGAGCGGCTGATCGAGATGATAGGTCTTCGATACGCCAGTACATGGCCTTAGTGCAAGTGGGAGATTGTTAGTGTATATGCCCTAGAGGCCATTACTGTATCATACTAGTATGTATATTACTTGATGGAAGCTTGGGATATTCACAGTTGTATATACAATCTTGCTCGAAATGGCAGTATGCTACTTGGTTTGTCTCTGCTTTAATATGTGCATGTGTTTCTTTTAGCATATTGCTGGTATACATATTAGTAGAGCCCTTAGGATCTTTGCTTGATTACCGGCGTTGTGATGGCGATCACACTCGTGGGGGCTGGGTAATCTATAAGCACATCCTTATACAGGTCCCTGGTCGTTGGACTATCGAGACAGGGCATCGATACTCCGGAGTAGACTAGCGTATGCGCTTCTCATCCCAGTGTGGGAGACGGTCTGTCCCACAGCCGTTAGTACGTTGTACTTGGGATAGTATGCGGGTGCTCGTTAGGTTACGAGTACACTGGACAGGACTCGTCGGGAACTGTTGGTTGGTAACATACCTATCGTCAGTTATCAGTTCCCAGGTGACATGAGTACAGCTTAGTCCGCTGACTTGACACTGTCATTTCGCCTCGAGTGTGTTCCCACTGTTCTTTGATTACTACCCTACCACGGCTCTACTGAGTCGTGCAAACAGGTAGTAGTTGGGAGCAGTCCCGAAGCACTTGGAGGCAGTGACGGTTAGACAGGATTCGTCTCTCCCGGTATTGGGGGTTGACATCGCGCTGTGTCTAGGAGAGCCATTACACAAGTAGTCCCTGGCCAGGGCAAGCGAGATCTACTGGTAGGTTCCAGTGTTATCTCAGGGTGTATTGGGCTACGCTCCGACACGACTTGTACCGCTATTAGGGGACTGACGTTCACCGCCCCCCTAGGCCCGCCATGCGATGTATCAGACGAACAGACCGGACTGTACGGAGACTGTCACATACAGGCTCAGTAGGAGTGCAGATGGGGTTCACCTCGTCAGTCTTCTTATCGACATCTACCTGGGGACCGTTACGTACAGCTAGTGCCGCTTGCGGTCTGTGGTTAAACCCACTGCCAGCGTAGTGTCGAGTCTTTAGAGTCCCACACAGAGAGCTATTCGCCTTTAGGCAAAATGAGTAGAGGTCGCATGGTTTTGCGACAGGGTTCGTTCGCATCCGCGCACTTGTGCACGTTTGCTGTCCGGACAGTTTATACTAGCGGGCTTTGGTTTAAGCCGGATCCTAGTGTATGGTTTGAGATTGGTTTTTCTCATTGTGTTCGTGTTCCTCGGATCACGAATGCGGGTGCGTATACACAGTTGCTTGAGATTGAGGGAGAGGACCTTGTTTAGGGTTATTGACTATTGTCATTTTATTAACCCTATTGTTTTTGTGTGTATTATTGTTAGTTAATAATTAGCTTAATTATTCTGCATGGTTGTTGTTGTTGACATTTTGACTTCATTGACTTATTGACCATGTTGACAAGTTTGACCATGATCATTTCATTTGGAAGATGCTCTTTGATCCTTGCAATTTGCATTAATAAGTGAAATGATAATGGTCACCTCTTGATTAAACCATGAAAATTTTCTTGCTAATTAATTAATTAAAATAACACACACATATTAGTGAGAATGGCTCACAAATAATTGATTCTATCATATCCTTTCTCTCTCTTGCTCATCCTCTCCCTCAAGCTCTCTCCCTCTCATGTGTTGAGAAACAAAAAGGCTTGAGAAAAACCTTCACTTGATCTTCTCTACTCTCTTCTAGGGTTCAAGTCTTAGCATTTCTTGCACTCTAGTTACTCCTAGCTTGGAGTTGAAGCTAAAGGTCGAGGCTTTCGGGTGGATCGTTCTTTGACGGGAGAAGACAAGCAAGGTGGCATCTTTCTACCATTCCGGCGAGCAAGGAGAGAAGGAGTTCGAGCTCAAGGTATAACCTTTCTACAACTTAGCTAGTTGTAAGTTTGCTATAGCTAGTTTTCGTTTAGCAAAGATCCTCACAAACTCGGTCCATGTTGCCTAAGTCAATAAAAATCCAATTTTTATTATGTTTTCCGCCTCCCCGTAAGCACCGGGGTGGGCAACGTGGACCTAACAATATATATATATATATATGAACATACACACACACATATATATACACACAACATATATATCATGTGTATGTGTGCGTGTGTGTGACAACACATATCCTAAGGTTCACGATTACGGTAAAAGAGACGAAGGTTACACCTTTCTATGAACACGCTTATTCTAATCCTATGGTCTCCTAAAACCCTATTTGCTAAGTATCCAAGTCTTGTATCAACATATATATATATATAACCTATTCTACGGTTGTGTGGATGCTATATGCCATCCACCCGACTTCCCTCATAGATATACATCTACTCACTTTCGACCCTCGCTTGCCGAAATTGATGACGCCTTGTTCTCCCTTGTCGTTCCAAAGTCCATACGAAAGTACCTACATATCAAAACACATCGTATTGCATCCAAATCATATCCTAAAACCGACACGTCACGCGAAGTGTTCATAGGTTAGAACATATAGCCTATGCATGAAAAAACAACCAAATAACCATTGTCGTTGACTTACAAACATCCAACGACCAAATTCAAATACCAAAACCAATTTTTAGAAATCGGAAAAACATTGCTAAAATCGACATCAAAATGCTCCCAGATTTTTGCTCAGATATATTGGGACAAAACTAAAAATATAGGGGCTAGGTTATAAGGTGTGTGAGATACAGACCAAACCCCAACACCTACATCCAAAGTTGGCCCGGCGATATTAGCTATAGGACCCGGCATCGCCGGTTGTACAAAGGAATTACTGTCTCGTCTTTCGGTGGTGGTCTTCTAGGGTTCTAATTAGGTCAAAATACTTGTTTGTTTTTCTTTCAAAGATCCCAAGTTGCTCCAGATTTCTTGTAGTCCTCAAAAATCAAAGAAACCGACATCGGAAAATTCAAAGTTCATGTATAGGTTCTAGTCCCTGGTTTTGGCCATTAAACATCACTAAGGTCTTACAAACTCTAACTAAACCTCAATTACATTATCACAACTCCAATCTCCCCTAAATCTTATCTTGAAATTTCCACACATCACTAAACCACCATATTAAACTCTAAACTACTAAAGATGTTAAAGAAACTCAAATTCTAAGCTAAGGGTATAGGAAATACCTTATTTGGCAACCCAAGAAAATTCTTGAGTTGTCCAAAGTGCTCAAAGTCTTGACTTGATCCTACCATGGTCTTTGTGAGAAGCTTATGCACATTTTTTATGAAGGGAGTATGGTATTTTGTTTGAGTTTTGGTGGTGTTTTTGTGGGGTGTAGTAGAGGTGATGGAGGAGGATGAAGAGAATAAGAGAAGAGATGAAGAGGATGAAGTGAGGAAATATCTAGAACCATGCATCTCTCTCTTTCTTCTCTCTCTCAAGGCCCACGCCTCATGGTCCCCCTTGCCCCCCCTCTCTTATCTTTTCTTACATTTTCTTTTTTTTAAAAACAAAAAGCATATACAAGTGAAAATGAAGAATGGTTCAAAATATGTAACAAGGTTTTGTAACATGCTTTGTTGCATGTCATATACCCTAAACAAGATTAATTCATAATTAGAAAAATATTAATCAATGTTCAACATAATTTGCATATAATTAATTTATAAAATGTCTAAATCGTATAAAATCTTTCAAAATCAATATTTGATATAAATTTCCAAATTATTGGTATATAATTATACCATCTCACTAAAACTAATTTCTATATCGTTACTATATTCATTAAATTAATTATTTTAATTATTTATATTCCCAAAAATAATATTTTATTTTCTGAAATGTTATAATATCATATGAAGGATATTCCGTACATGATATATTGAGGATAGATTGTCGAATACGGCCGATTATTTATTTCAACTCAAGAAGTCTTGTTAATAATACAAAGATGGAAAATTATGAGATGTTTAGTGATATACCTACTTTCAAAACTAACGAGTCGTTACATACTTTTAAATGGTAACGTCAAGCGTGCGCTGCGACTTTTCAAATGATATTTATTTCAAAAATATCGTAATCCCTTATTTCCAAAATAACGTTTCGTGCTATTTCAAACTATAATTATATGACTCATACGTTGTTAGATATTTTATTACTTGCTCGCGCTACGATTTCATTGTTCTGCATATGCTCATGTTTCAATTTCCTTATTTCTGCATAACCTTGCCTTTCGATTATTTACGATTTATACTACGTACATAGCTTTAACTTTACTTAACTTCATGTGCTAGGACACGCGCACCATTACCGATAATGCATGTTGCACTTGCACATACTCGTATATTACACACACATCATCGGTAATTGCCATACCACATACACGTATAGAACTCTCTATGTCCCCCTCATATATTACCCTGTTAGTGTTATAGATTACTGTTGTCATCTAGCACCACGTACTGTTTCAGATATTGTACCTTCCTTAAATTACTTATATGATATGTTGATATGAACACACTTGCCATGCATTATATTACTGTTCTGTGCCATTACATATCATTCCATTAATTTCATGCTCTTATGAGAGTTTGTTTTTATGAGATTTCCGAATTTGAGAAACTACATATATGATTTTATAAACCGTGAATGTTTTAAAAATGCGATTTTCTCTTGATATGATATTTCGACGTCCACCATAAGATTTCTCAGTTCTGAGCTATGATGATTACACGATTCAAGAACTGAGGAGTCACTGTCTGCGAGTACATAGTGGACCCGGTACGGAACTCAGGGGCAAGAAAATCATATAGAAAGGCGTTGAGCACGGCTGGGAACACTACCTACCGGTGACAGTACTGGATTCAGCGAATATCCAGATAATATCGATCGGAGTGATATGAGACAGATGGATATGAGGACCGATCTAATGAGACGGTGCATAAGATACGAGGGCTGATTCGATGAGACAGCGCCTGAGATATTAAGATTTACGTGGCGATGCTGGACATAGAATTTATGAGGATTTCGATTGTCGATACTGGACACTCAGTGTTTGATGATGATTTTGAGTGTCATTGATGGACACCTATTGGATGGTACACACACACATTCTACAGATGACAAGTTATTACATATTGATACAGACATGATATTATATATATATACACACAAACAATTTCGTTGCTGCATGGCATGATACTATTATAGTATGACCTAGGTAGATCGTTATGTATTCGATTTCTACCTGATGATGTCTTCTACTCACCGGTTGGCAACTTATGCCCGTTGTGCCATAGTTTTCTTGCAGCACCGACCGCTCAGATCAGTAACGGCTTGCTAGCACGTTGCTTCTTTTGGGTGATTTCTTGGTAGGTGGGTTACACTATAAATCATAAGCACCATTTGTATATTTTATATTCAATGTAATCTAGTTAAAAACTTCATCAACCAGACTTATATGTATATTTTGTAAACTTAAAGATTTGTATATTCTTTTGGACTTAGAACAGGACTTGTATGTTATTCTTTATGTTGAGTTGATAATGATATAGTTGCATTTTGATGATGTTGTGGTATTTCCTTTACTTTTCTTATGTTGATCTTCACATTGGGCGTCGTGTGTGTGTATTGCGTGGTTGTGTTTTCGCCGATTGGTGATGGGTTAGCTCTCGATTGGGATGTTTATATTATCATTGTTTATGTACTTATTTTGATCAAAATTTACAAAGGAGGTGCTGCCCAAATTTCAAATGACGAAAATGTTTTCAAAGTTTAGTACACAATCCACTTGTATTTGTATAAGTTTTACATATACTTTAAAATGAAAGAACTTGATTTCATAAATAATCACTTTTCAAAACTTCACCTCCACTATTTTACTTAAAAGGTTTAGATTCCTGGTTTTTGGGTTACTTGAGTTACGGTGGGGTCCTATAGACTTCACATGATTCAAGTGCCGGTCATGTGCCGTTTCCGGGCCGTGACAGAATTTCAATATTATCAGGTCACATCCGTATATCAGAGTCATCGGTAATATCAGGTCGCATCTGTATATTGGAGTCATTAGTAAGTATTCCTTACCCAGGATTCACATGTCTAACCCTAACCATTCCAGATAGCATGTCGTAAAGCATTTTATGACTTGGGTTAAGTATAGGGCAATGTCATGTGTTTAGGTTTCCAGAATAGTTCATGGTATTTTAGTAATGCTTTACCTCCGGCTCCCCGAGGCTCAAGAGATGAGATACCATAGACTTGTGGAAACGGTGCAAGGAATATTAAAAAAATATGACTTTTTAAAAGAATGGAGACGCCGTGGTTTTAAGGAATAAATATTTACGTGAAATTCCAGATGCACCTCCTCTGTATTTTCTAAAACTCCCAAATTAGGATACAATAAAAATATTAAAAACGAATATAGAATATACAACGAAACCCTACACGAGCGATAACAACCATATAAAGAGTCATACTCGGCAAACAACCCAAATCCAGCCAATCTCACACATCCACACATGATGTTAGAACAAAGAAGTAATAACGGTAACAAAATTCAATCAATCTTATGCATGAAAAATAAATATAGGCGAAGGGCGTCATGTGTCAGGTGTCGTGCGAATGAATGAGCTAATAGACAACATGAATTTCTAAGTTTTGCTAGTGTAGTGATGAATTAAGCGAGTGTTAGAATATGTGCTAAACTAAGTTATAATGTAACGAAATGAAACATAGAAAATACGATAACGACATGAAACTAATATGCGCCAAGTCATCCGAATTAAGCAAGCAAGTGGTAAACACTTACCTCGGGGATCCACGGGTGTACAACACGTGGCAAGAATGCAAGAAACGATGGAATCTTTTTTAGGGCATTTCGTTGAACACCTTCGCGTGCAAATTTCGTAACGTCGTCGGAACGGAGAACCGAAGGCATGGAAACGATTGTGGAGCTTATGTGGACTTGGGCCCAGCCTTGGAGCCTCGGTTCTCGGCTCGGAACAGCGGCACATGGGCTCACACTGTCGAGGGTTTTGTGTTGTTGTTGTTGTTGCGGCTAATTGTTGTTGTTGATGACGGCGATAGGGGGTTGCTTGGCTAAGGGGTAGCCGGCCAGGGGTTATGGTGTTGGGGTCGAGAAGGCGATGACGGGATTTTGTTTTGGGTGTTCCGATTTGTGGGAAGAGGAAATGATGGGATGTTGGCAAAAACACTAAATAATTAGCAATGGCCATCATATTTATAAGCTAAAGCTTACAAGCAATGCAACATTCAACCTAATTGTGTTGTTTTGAACAAGGATGTGAGAAATGAGATTCTTCCATTTGTAAAATAAACAATATTCTGCAGCTCCATCTGAAGTTCTTTGAATTCTAGATTCGTTGTTGATGATGATGAGATAAGAAGATAGATGGAGGTTGTGTAATTCGATGTCGCGCACCCCGCGGGTTCGCGGGGAGGCAGAATACGCAAAAAATGATTTTTACGGGCTTCGCAACACCGACTTGAACTCCAGGATCGATACTAAACCCTAACTAGCAAAACAATATGAGGTTAACTACTCGCATATAAAGTTATACCTCACAGAACTATGTCCTTCGGGTCTTCTTGTTGCTGTCCTCCTTCTCGTCATAAGCTCCAAGGATCGTTTAGATCGATGCCTCCTCGTCGGCCTCCTCGAGTCAAAGACGATCCATCTGAGAGTCTATAATCCGAGCTCCAACCTCAAATCTGAGGTAACTACGGTATCTAGTTCTCTAAACTAGATTTCCTAGATGATGTAGAAAGTATAGATGGATTAGTATGTCTCTAAGTACCCTAGAATTCTCAACACATGAGAGATTTAGGGTTAGAGGAAGAAGAAGGGGAGCTTGAGGAAAAGAGAGTGTAGTAAAAGATAATAATGAAGATGGTTAAGAGTTATCACTTATGAAGCATATCAATAATTCAAGCAAGAAAATATCTCATCAAAATATCTAGCATGCTTGTAAAATATCAAGTATAGTTCAATAGTGATTAAGTGAGTCACCACCATGAGTCACCAAGTAGCCATGCTTCACTTAATGCAAACCTCCACATCATTTCCTCCACCTCATGACCATTTAATCTAAATGGTTAATACAAATATGAGGTGTCTTCTTCTAGAAACAATCTTGAGTAAATTACAAGAATGTCCCTCATCCATATATAGATACCCGTATCCGTATTCCGAAAAATATGAATACAAAGAGACGAAAATAATCCATCAATATAATACTAGGATTCAGCAGAAACCAAAGCCCACTAGTATTATCTGCCCGAACATCATACGTACACAAGTACACGTATGCGATCGAAGCCCTGCCATAAAACCATACGACCTCTACATCTTTTGTCTGATGCTAGGAAACCCTCTGTGTGGAACTCTAAAGACTCGACACTACACTAGCAATAGGTTTAACCACAAGCATGTCAGTGGTACTAGCTGCACATAACGGCTACCCAGGTATCTGTCGATAAGAAGGCCGATAAGAAAACTCATCCAAACTCCTACCGAGCCTATTTGTGACAATCTCCATACAGTCCGGTCTGTTCGTCTAAGAGTATCGCATATCAGGCCTAGGGGCGGTAATTGTCAGATCCCTAATAGCGCAATAAGTCATGTCGGAGTGTAGCCCAAAAACACCCTGAGAAACTACTGGAGTACCTACCAGTAAATCTCGCTTGCCCTGGCTAGGGACTCTGTGTAATGACTTTCCGAACACAGCGCGATATCAACCCCTAATACCGAAAGAGACGAATCCTATCTAACCGCCACTGCCTCCAAGTGCTTCGAGGCTGCACCCAACTACTACCTGTTTGCACGACGCCTTTGAGCTGTGGTAGGGTAGTAATCTAAGAACAGTGGGAACACACTCTGTAGGGTTATTTAGCACAATAGCAAGGTTTCGGGAGGCATCGTCCATGCCATTTTTAAATTTTTACCATGCTACTTAACCCTAACCCTAGAATCTTATCTTGAGATTTAGACGATACGATATGTAAACAACTATACAACTAAGTGAATGCGGAATACAACCTTTGTAGACCGGTCCTTCACTTCAAATGCTCCATGTAGAAGTCCCTTCGCTGCGAGTAATGATCTCCCAAACTCTTGAGAGGCTCCACAAGGTGAAAGATGTTGGAGATAGTGCCCTCAGAGTCAATTATTAGGTCACAGGTACGTGATTGCAATGATTGATGGAGGACCTATCCCGGTAGGACAGTCTTACTCGAGATGATAGTATGCTATCTGGTTTACCTTTATCATCGTGTACTGTTTTAGGTGACCTTACAAGTCACTATTACACGTTGATAGAGCCCCTAGGATTCTTGCTTGACCACCAGCAGTATGAGAGCGATCATATAAGTGGGAGCTGGGGTCTATAAGCATATCCTTAAATGGTCCCTAGTCGTGTGAGTTTCGAGACAGGGCATCGATACTCCAGAGTAGACTAGTGCATACAGTCGAGACCCCGACGAGGGGCGGTGGCCGGTCTCACAAGCCACTGGTGTCAGTTGGATCACCTAAGATGTATACAGGTGCTCATTGGGTTATGAGTACACCGGACAGGACTCGCCGGGAACATGCCAGTTGGTCATATACCAGACGTCAGATGGCAGTTCCCTGGTGACATGTGTGCAGGTTAGTTCATCGACCTGGGGATCGTCATTTGTCTTGTGTGAGTTCCCACTGTACTTTGATTACTACCCTACCACGGCTCAAAGGAGTCGTGCAAACAGGTTTTAGTTGGGTACAGTCCCGAGCCACATAGAGGCAGTGAGAGTATCTTCAGGGGTTCGTCTCTCCCGGTATTGGGGGTGAGGTCGTGCTGTGTCTAGGAGAGCCATTACACGAAGCCCTCGGCCGAGGCAAGGAGATTTACTGGTAGGTATTCCGGTAGTATCTCAGGGTGTTCTGGGCTACACTCCGACACGACTTGTACCGCTTTTGGGGGTCTGACTTTTACCAACCCCCTAGGCCCGCCATGCGATGCTCATAGACGAACGGACCGGACTGTACGGATATTGTCACTGACAGGCTCAGTAGGGTTATCAGGCTGAGTTCGCTCACAGACGTCCCTTTTAGTCAATGCCTGGTAGCCCGTTACGTATTGGCTTATACCTCTGACGTGCTAGTGGTTAAATCCACAACCAAGGTGTTGACGAGTCTTTAGTGTCCCCCACATTCAGTTACTCAGCTTTCGGGCGAAAGGTTGTAGAGGCCGTATGGAGATATGGCAAGGTCCGATCAGATATGTGCGGTATTGCACGGATCAGGATCGGACAGTTTGTACTATAGGTCGTATGGTTATATGGCAGGGTTCGATCAGATACGTGCGGTATTGCACGGATCAGGATCGAACGGATAATACTAGCCGGCTTTGGTTTAAGCCGGATCCTAGTATAGTACAGTGGAGATTTTGTCTCTTTGCATTTGTATTTCGGTCGAAATACAGATGCGGGTGTGTATGCACGGTATCGGGGTTTTCCTGTAATTTATTACGGGACCAGTTTTCTGGAGTTGCCAGTTTGCTTTTCGTTTCGGCCGATTTCCTTTGTATCGTTCATTGGCCGAAAATTGGTGGAGGAGGGCTTATTTGCATTGTTGCAAATAAGTGTTTGTGGAGGGGGTCTTTGCATTTTATCATGTCATGATACTTGTCCCATCATTTGACTTCATAAACTCATGATTGCTTGACTTTGTAAATCATCATGGTTGTTGATGATGAGGTTGGTGGTAGGTGGTTGAGTGTGGGTTTTGATTTGGTGATCATTTTCTTTTGTATGATAGCTTTCTCTCTCTCTCTCCATTGGATAATTAGATGGCTCTCTCATTATCCATCACACTACACTCTCATTTTCCTCTCTCCAAGAGTCATGGCCGGCCAAAGCATTAGGGGGCTGTCCAAATTTTTGCATGTGGGATTTTTGCTCTTTTGCTTTTGTAAAATCCCACAAGTCCCTCCACATTGTTCTCATATCATTTCCTCCACTAAAAGGCAATTCCTACAACCCCAAAATGAGACTTGTACACCATATTCTACAGCGAATCTTGGGCACGTCGACTAGCCAGCTTCGTGCCCGAGTTGCCTCGGCATTGAGGTGGGAGCCCGTAAAAGAAGTAGGCGATGTGGTGCACTTCCGGCGACGAGGAGGAGACGGGACATTCCGCAAGAGATCGGGACGACAACGAGAAGACCGGAGGACTCGGATCTGTCGGTATATCTCTCTTCCCTTTCTTGTTGATAGCTAGGACTAGTTAGTGGTTTGATCCGGGTATTAGTGCGCGGCGGTTTGCCAGTTCAAGAAAAATTAAAGTTTATCACCGCTTCCGCATTTGGCCGTCGGATTGATGGCCGGGGCGCCGCCGTGCACTTACAGTGGTATCAGAGCCTCGCCATTAACTTAGTCTAGCTTGGTGTAATGTGTTTTTCTGTTTCGATCGATCGAATGTTCCAAAACTACATTTTTGTTAGCATCAGTTTCTGTTGAAATTTTTTTGGTCTCGAAAAATTTTTCAGGTTGTAAAATATTGATGTACTGGAAAATATAAGAGCTCTGTAAAAATTCGATGAAGTGACTCCACAGTTGGAGGGCGGAACCGCCGCGAATACCCCCTTCCCGCCGCTGTTCCGCCGCGCACTGTGGAGATCCCTGCACCAAATTTCTACAGTGTTTTTCTGGGCTTAAAATATGGGTTTTGGAATATTAATATTAGGCCCAGAATTTCCTGATCTGCTACAGTAATGCTTGGGGGCCCACTTGTTAAAATTTGATTGATCGGATATTTTAAACACATTATTTCACAGTATTTACATTATATCTGCGACCGTGAATGTCACTCGATCAGTAAATCCAGTCTAACTGCTATAGCCTGGTTAGACGGATTTGCGAACGTGACTTTCACGTTGATGTTCTGTTTTTGCTGTGATGTTGCGGATCGGTCGTGGGGGATAGCCTGGAGGCAATGCTAGTACAGTTTTGTTGTATTATGTACATTTGATTTTGCAGGGCGAGCGTCCGACATGTGGACTGCCGTCACTGCCTGATTGTATTATTATTTTGGGGCACGACCTGGTTGCGGTCGATGTACCCGGTGTATGTATATTTTACTTTCTGTACTAGGATTACCCCGCGGAGGAGTGCACGGATAGCCGGGTTCTAGAGGGCAACGGGCCCGCATCTCATGGCATTGAGATGGAGGGGGCTTCACTCTAGGATTGGCGGGCTATTTGCCGCACTCGTAGGGGGTACAGGTTGACCCAGGAGGGGTGCCTAAGTTACCGGATTCCGTGAAGTGCTGGGTGGTCCATTCACGTTGCTGAAGGGGGCTGCCTCGCTTCAGGTTTTGGCGGGTAACTTGCCGCGCCCGTAGGGGTCTAGGATTTCATTGTGCAGGCTATCCACACGACCAGGGGAACGTCGGGTTTCAGTAGTGGCTCTGTGAAACCCGGGGATCCCAGATATCTGTATTGTTTCTGTGATGCTGTACATTTTCTGTGATGTTGCATTTCTTTCACGCCTTGAGCGAAATATAATATATTGGTATATATATTAGTAGATGTTGTATATGTTTTGCATCCGCGCTAGTCCAGTCCCCGCTCTGTCGTTAGTTAGCTAACCTAACGGGTAATGACGGGACCCAGTGGCGAATGCGGATGGCATATACGTACATCAGTATATTTTCGTTCTTTTTGGTGTGATCAATTGATGGGACTGCGTTGATTCGGATCAATGCAAGTTAAAAACAAACCTAATCTGATGTTGTAGGAACACTTTTTCAAAAAGCTGTTATTGCAAGGACGTTCACTTTTGTTTTGCATCGTGGTATTCAGTTGGAATATCCTGCTCCTCAGTCGACGAGGCAAGGGCCGAGATCCCTTCACCGGGAGTGACCCCTTGGACAGAAGTTTGCGTCAGGGCATTAACTTCACTATAGCCGATCACTTTTGCTTTGCATCGCGGTATTCATTTGGAATATCCTGCACCCCATTCTACGGGGAAAGAGCCGAGATCCCTTCACCGGGAGTGACCTCTTTAGCAACGGTTTTCGTCACTATATTTTTAAAAAAAAAAAAGCTATCCGTTCCTTCAACGATATCAAGTTCTTTACGTTAAAGGTTTTCGCCAGAAACCATTCGTAGCCCTCCATCATTTCAGTTAAATATTCGGTAGTATTCAAGCTATGTATTTTGACCTCACGCCAAGGCATAGTGATTGGTAGCTGCCGGGTATTTATCTGTTGCATAGATAGATGCGTTGGTTTGGGACAGTCGTACTACTATTTTAGCCTACGTCAAGGGTATGTACGGGTGGATTCAAATTAACCTGGATAATGATGGGTAGAACTTGACATGTGACTTATGATATTTTGACCTCACGCCAAGGTCATAAGAGCATGGGGCAGAAATCTCATCGGGAGTTTCAAAAGAACTGAAACTTGCCAGATATGCGCATACCTTCTGGAGTGTGATACCGTGAGCGGATTCCATCACGTTGTCATGCGATGAGAGTTGGATCCCGATTCCCACTGATGAGTTAGTTTACTCCTCGGGTAATCCCGACTAATTCTTCTTTTAGGTTTGGAGGAGAATTTGACGGTACAGTGGGAGGTTTCCAGATTAGATAAATTGGTAACCATTCTGATCTAGGTTAGAGTGCACGCTGAGTGTTTCTTTTCTCTCTCTCTTTGGCAGCGACCATTGACCCGACCCTAAGACTATGACTCAGTGACCAAGTTGACCGAACCTTCTTAAACACTGGCTTTTGGATTGTCAGAGTTGCGAACCTCACTGCCACTCATACTTTTACCCTTTTCTCCAGGACACCCCGTATTACTACGAACGTCCACTTCCATTGGACAAAACCATCGTATGGTTAGATACGAACTCGAAAGAATTTATTCGAGGATGGTTTCAGGTTCTGGAGAAAACGGATAGGATTATTCAGTTGTCTTTTCCTTTTACCTTCTCTCAAGTTGCGAGTACTCCTTGGTTTAGGAGATGGTACACCTATTACGCAAATTGGATAGTCTTCTTCCAAACCATAGGCTGGTGCCGACCGGTAGGGAATGAAGAAAACCAATTAGCCTAACGATGGTGTACAGAAGGTATTAAGTTCAGACAAAGCAAGGGATTAGTAAGAGGGCAAAGTAAATTGCAACATATATTCACGACCAAACCAAGTATCTCTTCGCCAATCCTAAATCACCTTTGTATTTCTCCAGGACACTCCGTATCACTACGAAGATCCACAGTTTATTGGATACTCCATCGTATGGTTATATACGAACTCGAAAGGAACTTGTTCCAGTTCGGGGATGGATTCTGGTTCAGGAGAAATAGGAATAAGATTTATTCAGGTGTCTTTTATCTTCACCTTCTCTCGCATTGCGAGTGTTCCTAGGATTGGGACAGTACACCCATTATGCTTATTGGATAGTCTTCTTCCAAACCATAGGCTGGTGCCGAACGGTAGGGAAGGAAGAAAACCATTTGGCCTAAAGGGGTGTGCAGAAGGTAATGACTAAAGACATATGAAGGGATTTTGAGAGGTGGCAAAGAATTACACGGTTACAGTTGTGAATCTGGATAATGGAAGAGGCATTACTAGGAATACCAGGATACCCCATCGAAACATTTCAATGTTTCAGCTTCACTGTGTACTGTTAAAGGAAAACTGATTTCCCAGTTAGACACTTACTCCAGGGTATGTATTTACCAGGTTTGATTCTCACATCTGTATGGTTTTACAGATGATGAGTGGGAGTAGGTTATTGGGAATTGGGTGATCATCCTCATTATATCGGGATTCGTTGTAATCGGTGATATTTGAGGAAATCACCTGGGCTGTTTGCCGGTCGGCAAATATTTGGTTTTGAATATCCGCTTTTATGCACCAATTTCAAATTGATATATCTGTACGTCTATTTTCATAGAGTGAGATATACCTTTCTGAAATTATGTCTATGACATTTACCTATATCAGTGGATGGTTAGGTAAGGAGCATTAAACAGCGGTGTAATTCTTCTTGACCATAAGTACAGTTTTCAACCTACGACACACAGTGAATGAGTTATCAGACTCAAGGGACTTATACAGAGTATTGTATATTATCCAGGGTCCATCAGGACAGAGGGGTTGGTCCTCGTACTATATTCGGTTTACTTATGACTTCTCTAGTTTTTAGACAGATGTTTCGTGGAAACACAGGGTCCGAATTTTGAGAAGTTATAGGTATTTGAATAGAGTAGAGAACCAGGTGTAGCAAGTATCGGGATTCTTCAAAGAGATCGAAGATGTAGATACTTGTGTATGGTATTCAGTTGATAGTAATGACAAAGAGAACTTGCTTCTCTTTCAGGTTACTCATAATTGGAAGCATTCCTAAGTTGAGTAACGCTGATAGACCTCCTTCCATTTAGTTGACATGCACTGGAGACAGCTGCATGATTTGAATCTGGTTCAATTAAATCAGTGTCTCTATTTCTATATCGGATATAGAACAGTTCATATCTTAACGGTGTTAAGGTACGGGGAGTTGTCCGGCTTATGATTAAAACCAGACACTGGACAACTCAAGGCACGTTTCTGTAATGGCTGTTTGTAGGTTGACCCAGGCTATGACGAGGGTTGACTTTCTACCATAAGGATGAACAATAGCAACATTGTTCTAGACTCGCCACAGTTTTATTAAAAAATGGATTTTTTCAGAAAAACAGTTGTGGGAGTATGGTAGAACTGGAAGTGATTCCAGAACCACAAACGATTACTGAAGATTTGATAAGGAACCTAAAGATTCAATCTCGATTGACATTCCATTGGCCACTCCGCAGATAAGGTGGGTAACTTCAGGCACCCGAGAGGTACTCCGGTAGCCTCAAGGACGGTGACAGGGAAGTTCTTGTTTACCCACACTTGCCATTGCTGTTGTTCCAGACTGTGAGACCCGGCAGGAGGATGAGTATAGCGTCGTTCTGAACTCGCTTCAGAAGTGTACGTGTATATGACTCTGCCAGAGGGTTGTCGTAGTCAGTGGGAGCAGCAGAAGCATTGGTGGACAGGTAGCTTATGTTTATTTATAGACTAAAGCACCAGTAGCGGAGATAGATCATCTATTTCTGACGTGACAGTCATGGGTTTGACTTCATCAAAATAGGGGATGGATCTGTTGAGAAGGTAGTAGGGTGTGATATCCTGGTATTTGGATGACATACACAGAGTAGGAAAAGAAATTCCTATACTACAGTCGGTTATACTTTGGTCGTCACACAGTGGTTTCTCCACAAAGGAAATGGATTTTATATCAGACATACTGGTTACTAGATCTATGGTTTTAGATCTAGATTTGGGTGGTTTCCCAATCAGGGTACTTAGACAGCATTCTAAGAGTATTTAAAATGGACGACTCCTGGCACGGTAGTGTACCTGCAGGTAATGGAGTCACCCTCTCTAAAGGGGTCTTACAAACTAAATTGGAGAGGGATGTGCATGATTGGCAGATCACTTGCTCAGGCAATTGAGTCAATCGTAAGATGTCAAGTACCACACCAGATGTTTTTCTTGCACTAGATGCAATAAGTTGACATTGATCCAATCCAGGAGAAACAGTCGGAAGCAGTTTTAGAACATAAGTGGATGTTCTAGGGATATGATAGCGACAGCCTTATTCGGGAGACAGTTATCATTCCAGGCTTCCAAGGTGACCTGGACAACAAAGAGGTTGTCAGAGTTATAGTTTTCCTTCTGATGAGGGGCAGTATTTTGGACAGGTGGTCCAAGGCAATACCGAGGGAGGCATGGTGCAGGATACTGATTAAGTTCAGTTGACGATACAGTCTAAGAAGTTTGGATTTGGAGTTCATTTATGAGCTATGTCCCATCAGACATCCAGACACATTCTAAGACAAATATTGCTCATTTCGGGAGATGGGTTTCTCCGCGAACTTGAGATTTAGAGAGACATAGAAAGAAACAACAAAGCGGATCCACTCACTAAGGCTATTCCTCGAACGCAATAGTTTCGCAAACGAGCTTTGTGAGACTGACTAGTAGAGGAGTTGGGTGTTCGGTATCACACGGGCTGTGAGTATGCGACATCGCAATAATTAGCCTTGAGTGCAAGTGGGAGATTGTTGGAAATAGTGCCCTCAGAGTCAATTATTAGGTCACAGGTACGTGATTGCAATGATTGATGGAGGACCTATCCCGGTAGGACAGTCTTACTCGAGATGATAGTATGCTATCTGGTTTACCTTTATCATCGTGTACTGTTTTAGGTGACCTTACAAGTCACTATTACACGTTGATAGAGCCCCTAGGATTCTTGCTTGACCACCAGCAGTATGAGGGCGATCATATAAGTGGGAGCTGGGGTCTATAAGCATATCCTTAAATGGTCCCTAGTCGTGTGAGTTTCGAGACAGGGCATCGATACTCCAGAGTAGACTAGTGTATACAGTCGAGACCCCGACGAGGGGCGGTGGCCGGTCTCACAAGCCACTGGTGTCAGTTGGATCACCTAAGATGTATACAGGTGCTCATTGGGTTATGAGTACACCGGACAGGACTCGCCGGGAACATGCCAGTTGGTCATATACCAGACGTCAGATGGCAGTTCCCTGGTGACATGTGTGCAGGTTAGTTCATCGACCTGGGGATCGTCATTTGTCTTGTGTGAGTTCCCACTGTACTTTGATTACTACCCTACCACGGCTCAAAGGAGTTGTGCAAACAGGTTTTAGTTGGGTACAGTCCCGAGCCACATGGAGGCAGTGAGCGTATCTTCAGGGGTTCGTCTCTCCCGGTATTGGGGGTGAGGTCGTGCTATGTCTAGGAGAGCCATTACACGAAGCCCTCGGCCGAGGCAAGGAGATTTACTGGTAGGTATTCCGGTAGTATCTCAGGGTGTTCTGGGCTACACTCCGACACGACTAGTACCGCATTTGGGGTCTGACTTTTACCAACCCCCTAGGCCCGCCATGCGATGCTCATAGACGAACGGACCGGACTGTACGGATATTGTCACTGACAGGCTCAGTAGGGTTATCAGGCTGAGTTCGCTCACAGACGTCCCTTTTAGTCAATGCCTGGTAGCCCGTTACGTATTGGCTTATACCTCTGACGTGCTAGTGGTTAAATCCACAACCAAGGTGTTGACGAGTCTTTAGAGTCCCCCACATTCAGTTACTCAGCTTTCGGGCGAAAGGTTGTAGAGGCCGTATGGAGATATGGCAAGGTCCGATCAGATATGTGCGGTATTGCACGGATCAGGATCGGACAGTTTGTACTATAGGCCGTATGGTTATATGGCAGGGTTCGATCAGATACGTGCGGTATTGCACGGATCAGGATCGAACGGATAATACTAGCCGGCTTTGGTTTAAGCCGGATCCTAGTATAGTACAGTGGAGATTTTGTCTCTTTGCATTTGTATTTCGGTCGAAATACAGATGCGGGTGTGTATGCACGGTATCGGGGTTTTCCTGTAATTTATTACGGGACCAGTTTTCTGGAGTTGCCAGTTTGCTTTTCGTTTCGGCCGATTTCCTTTGTATCGTTCATTGGCCGAAGATTGGTGGAGGAGGGCTTATTTGCATTGTTGCAAATAAGTGTTTGTGGAGGGGGTCTTTGCATTTTATCATGTCATGATACTTGTCCCATCATTTGACTTCATAAACTCATGATTGCTTGACTTTATAAATCATCATGGTTGTTGATGATGAGGTTGGTGGTAGGTGGTTGAGTGTGGGTTTTGATTTGGTGATCATTTTCTTTTGTATGATAGCTTTCTCTCTCTCTCTCCATTGGATAATTAGATGGCTCTCTCATTATCCATCACACTACACTCTCATTTTCCTCTCTCCAAGAGTCATGGCCGGCCAAAGCATTAGGGGGCTGTCCAAATTTTTGCATGTGGGATTTTTGCTCTTTTGCTTTTGTAAAATCCCACAAGTCCCTCCACATTGTTCTCATATCATTTCCTCCACTAAAAGGCAATTCCTACAACCCCAAAATGAGACTTGTACACCATATTCTACAGCGAATCTTGGGCACGTCGACTAGCCAGCTTCGTGCCCGAGTTGCCTCGGCATTGAGGTGGGAGCCCGTAAAAGAAGTAGGCGATGTGGTGCACTTCCGGCGACGAGGAGGAAACGGGATATTCCGCAAGAGATCGGGACGACGACGAGAAGACCGCAGGACTCGGATCTGTCGGTATATCTCTCTTCCCTTTCTTGTTGATAGCTAGGACTAGTTAGTGGTTCGATCCGGGTATTAGTGCGCGGCGGTTTGCCAGTTCAAGAAAAATTAAAGTTTATCACCGCTTCCGCATTTGGCCGTCGGATTGACGGCCGGGGCGCCGCCGTGCACTTACAAAAGATGCAAACTTGCATGAAATCTTCAAAGAAGAAAATGATCTACGTCGAGGAGACACCAACTCAAGCTACCACTTCACTAATTATGGATTAGTGAAGCTAACACCCTAAACTAAATGGCTAATCTAGTAGAGGATGATGAAGTAGGAATTTTTCTCACTTTAGAAGTCTTTTTCTCACTGTTTTTTCTCACTTGCTCAAAAGCTAGAGGGCTCTCTCTTGAGCTTGAAGAAGATGAAGCAAATGGATAAGATAGTTTTTTTTATGGCAACCATGGGTGATAAATATCACATATAACCCTTGTAGAGAATAAGCCATAGTTAAAGATAATGGTTAGGCTTATAAATATCTTAGGAAAAACAAAATTGGTGGACTATGTCAATGGTCATCTACAAGCTTCTCCAAGCTTCCAACCATGACAAAATCTACTCAATTTTGAATTACTTACATAAATAAAAACCTTAATATTATCTCATATATGGTGTAAATATCATACACCCATGTTGCATATATAAACTAGCATGTCACAATAATATATATCACATATATCTAAATTGTGAACAAAAGAAAACAATACAATAAACATATATCATATATATGTTAAATGTATCAAAAGTGAGAAAAAGAAATACTTAAGTGAGTATATATTAGTTAATGTAATTTAATAGATCTAATATATAATTAAACATTAAATTATTAAATCAACAGTTGATTTAATAATCCGGCTATATCACATATAACCGACTAATATAATATGGATCATTTCATCGAATCAACACTTGATCCGATAACCCGGCTATATCATATATATGTAAGTCTACGCTAGCACCCCGGCAGTCTACAGACGCCAAATGCGGAACAAAAACTTTTTAACTGGTGCTATCGTATACTTTAACCCGGATCTGCCATTATTGCTAAACTAACAAACTGTAAAGAGTGTAGAATGGTTATACCGAACGATCCGAGTCCTTCGTTCTTCAACCATCATCCCACGCTCCGTTGCGGCTGCTCCGATCTCGTCGATCTCCGATCTCCTCGTCGAGGTGGCACCACATGATCGGTTCTTTAAACGGGCTCCCGCCTCTGACTCGAGGCAACTCGATCGTCAAGTTTGCTAAAAGAGACGACCAAGAATGATGTAGAGAATGAGTAAATGACTTTGTCTCACTTCGTCCAAATCCGTGGACGATCGGTTAATGAAGTTGCCGTGGAAATCGGGTGATGGAATGAAATGAACTGTGAATTCCATACACCCCAAAACTATCATATCTTTTCTAACCGAAATGAAACCTTAAGTGAAAATGAGATCGATCAAGAGAGAGAGAGAGGGGCCGGCCACCTTATAAGGAAGAGGGAGGTGACCGTAGGAGGAGGGAGGTGACCATAAACCAAAAGCTTCTCACTTAAATATCTTTAGCCAAAACAAAATGCATTAACTACAAAGCATGAGTCATTAAGCATAGTCACCACTTAATAAATGCAACCAATGAAAACCCTACACCAATAAGCCTAGTCACCTCATCTAGAATATTCTAGAACACTGACTCACCTTATCTGTAGAAAAGATAAATCCGTCTTTAACCAAATGTTAAAAGACGGCTGATAGAAAACTGGAAACTGGCAACTTCGAAAAGTGATCCTGAAACAACTTTCAGGAAAACCCCGAAACTGTATAAATATACCCGCATTTATATTACGACCGAATATAAATGCAACTGAGACAAAGATATTATACCTACTCAATATGATACTCGGATCCGGCTTAAACCAAAGCCGACCAGTATCATCTGCCCGAAAACTGACACGTGCGTAAACGCACGTGCATTTTCCGAACCCTGCCATAAAACCATACGGCCTCTACAACTTTTCGCCCGAACTTGGGAAACTGTCTGTGGGGGACTCTAATGACTCGTCAGCACCCTGGCAGTGGGTTTAACCACAAACCGTCAGCGGCACTAGCAATGCGTAACGGCTGCCCAAGGACTGACCTCAAGGGTGGCCGAGGAGCGAACTCAAGGGAGACCGATGAGCGAACTCCTCCGAAAACCCTACTGAGCCTAACAATGACAATGTATATACAGTCCGGTCCGTTCGTCAATGAGTATCGCATATCTGCCTAGGGGGCTAGTAACGTCAGACCCCCAATAGCAGTATAAGTCGTGTCGGAGTATAGCCCAATAACACCCTGAGATACTACTGGAGTACCTACCAGTAAATCTCCTGCCATGGCCATGGACTTTGTGTAATGGCTCTCCTAGACACAGCACGACCTCGCCTCCAATATCGGGAGAGACGAATCCCCTGCCGATCCGCTCACGTGCCTCCATATGGCTCGGGACTGTACCCAAAAGCTACCTGTTTGCACGACTCCTTTGAGCCGTGGTAGGGTAGAAATCAAAGCACAGTGGGAACTCACACGAGACAAATGACGACCTCAGGTCGATGAACTAACCTGTACACATGTCACCAGGGAACTGCTATCTGACGGTAGATATAATACTAACTAGCAGATTCCCGGCGAGTCCTGTCCGGTGTACTCATAACCCAATGAGCACCTGTATACATCTTAGATGATCCAACTGACACCAGTGGCTTGTGAGACCGGCCACCGCCCCTCGTCGGGGTCTCGACTGTACACACTAGTCTACTCCGGAGTATCGATGCCCTGTCTCGAAACTCCCACGACTAGGGACCAGAATTAAGGATATGCATATAAACTACCCAACTCTCACGTATATGATCGCCATTATACTGTTGGTAGTAAAGCAAGATCCTAAGGGCTCTATCAAAGTGTAACATGCAATCAGTCACCTGAACATGTACACGACTGATAAAGGCAAACCAGATAGCATACTATCATCTCGAGTAAGACTGTCCTACCGGGATAGGTCCTCCGCAATCATTGCAATCACGTACCTGCGATCCAATAATTGACTATGAGGGCACTATCTCCAACAATCTCCCACTTGCACTCAAGGCTAATATTGCGATGTCGACTACTCACAGCCCGTGTGAAACCGAACATCCAACTCCTCTACTAATCAGTTTCACAAAGCCCGTTTGTAAAACTATTGTGTTCGAGAAATAGCCTCGGTGAGTGGATCCGCCTAGAAGTTTCTTTCTATATCTCTCATAATCTCAAGTTCGCGGAGAAAACCATCTCCCGAATTGAGTAGTACCTGTCTTAGAATATGTCTGGATATCTGATGGGACCTTAGTTCATAAATGAACTCCATATCCAAACTTCTTAGACTGTAAGGATCACTGAACCTAATCAGTATCCGGCACCATGCCACCCACAGTATCCTCTGGAACCACCTGTCCATAATACTGTCCCTCGTCAGAGGGAAAACTAAAACTCTGACAATCACTCTGTCATCAATGTCACCTTTGAAGCCTGGAATGATAACCGTCTCCCGAAAGAGGCTGCCGTTATCAAATCCGTAGAACATGTACTAATGTTCTAAAACTGCTTCCTTATGTTTCTCCAGAATTGGATTAATACAAACTTATTGCATTTAGTGCAAAACCAACATTTGGTGTGGTACTTGACATCACATGATTGACTCAATTGCCTAAGCAAGTGATCTGCCAATCATGCACATCCCTCTCCCCTTTAGTCTATACGACACCTTTAGAGAGGGTGACTCCATCACCTGCAGGTACACTACCATGCTAGGAGTCAACTATTCTAAAAACCATTAGAATATCTGTCAAAGTACCCACATTGGGAAACTACCCAAATCCAGATCTAAAACCATAGATCTAGAAACCAAAATGTCAAATATTATATCCATATCCTGTCTGGAGAAACAACTGTGTGACGACCACAGTACAACCGTTCGTAGTATAGGAATTTTACTTCCTACTCTGTGTATGTCATCCAGATACCATGACATCACACCCTACTACCTCCTTAACTGATCCATCCCCTATTCTGATTGAAGTCAAAACCATGACTGTCACATCAAAATTAGATGATCTATCTCCGCTATAACTGCTCAAGTCTATAAATAGATATAAGCATCTTGCCCACTATGCTTCCGCTGCTCCCACTGACTACGACAACCCTCCTACCGGGTCTCATATCCTGGAACAACAGTAGTGTCAAGTCTGGGTAGATAAGAACCTCCCTGTCACCGTCCTTGAGGCTACCGAAGTACCTCTCGGGTGTCTGAGGTTACCTACCATACCTGCGGAGTGGCTATTGGAATGTCAAACCTGATCGAATATATAGGTCCTATTAAATTTTCCGTAATCGTTCGTGGTTCTGGAATCACTTCCAGTTCTACCATACTCCCACTACTGTTTTCTGAAAAAGATCCATTTTACTAAAACTGTGGCGAGTCAAGAACAATATCACTATTGATCTTCCAAATGGTAGAATATCAACCCTCGTCATAGCTAGGGTCAACCCACAAACAGCCATTACAGAAACGTGCCCTGAGTTATCCAGTGTCTGGTTTTAAGCATAAGCTGGACAACTCCCCGTACCTTAGTTTCTTTTAAGGTACGAACTATTCTATATCCAATATAGAAACTTTGGCACTTATTTAATTGGAACCAGATTCAATCCATGCAGCTGTCTCCAGTGCATATTAACTTAATGGAAAAAGGCTAATCAGCATTACTCAACTTAGGAAACCATCCAATTATGAGTAACCTGAAAGAGAAACACGTTTCTCAAAAACCATCACTATCATCTGAATACCAATCACAAGAATCTACATCTTCGATCTCTTTGAAGAATCCCGATACTTGTGATACCTGGTTCTCTACTTTAATCTTATACCCACAACTTCTCAAAACTTAGACCTTGTATTTCTACGAAACACTTGTCTAAATACTAGAGAAGTTATAAGTAAACAGAATATAGTACGAGGACCTACCCCTTTGTCCTGAAGGACACTTGGACAACATACAATACTCTGTATAAGTCCGCTGAGTTAAACAACTCAAAACCTGTGCGTTGTCGGTGGAAAACTGTACCCTGGCGATTTCCTCAAATATCACCAATTACAACGAATTCCGATATAATGAGGATGATCACCTAATTCCCAATATCTTACTCCCACTCATCATCTGTAAAACCATACAGATATGAGAATGAAACCTGGTAAATACATACCCTTGGAGTAAGTGTCTAATCAGGAAAACAGTTTTTCTTTAACAATGCACTGAAACATGAAAATGTTTCGTAGGGATATCCTGGTATTCATAGCAATGCCTCTTCCATAATCCAATTCATGACTTCAACCGTATATTTTATTGCCGTCTCTCCAAATCCCTTTATTTGTCTTTAGTCGTTACCTTCTGTACACCATCGTTAGGCTAAATGGTTTTCTTCCTTCCCTACCGTTCGGCACCAGCCTATGGTTTGGAAGAAGACTATCCAGTAAGCATAATAGGTGTACCCTCCTAAACCAAGGAGTACTCGCATCTGGAGAGAAGGTGATGATAAAAGACAACTGAATAATACCTTATTCTTTTAAAGGTGAAATAGGAGTGGCGATGAAGTACGCGGTTTTGGTCGTGAATGATATCAGTCGCAATTTACTTTGTCCTCTTTCTAATCCCTTTATTTTGTCTTTACATATTACCTTCTGCACACCCTAGTTAGGCTAATTGGTTTTCTTCATTCCCTACCTTTCGGCACCAGCCTATGGTTTGGAATAAGACTATCCAATAGGCGTAATAGGTGTACTCTCCTAAACCAAGGAGCTCTCGCAACCTGAGAGAAGGTGATAATAAAAGACAACTGAATAAACCAATTCTATTTCTCCTGAACCTGGATCCATCCCCGAAGAAGTCCCTTCGAGTTCGTATATAACCATACGATGGCTCTATCCAATGGAAGTGGATATCCGTAGTAATACGGGTGTTCTGAGAAATACAAAGGGTAAAAGAAGGAGTGGCAATGACTTATGCAACTCAGACAATCCAAAAGCCAGTATTTTAAGAAGGTTCGGTCAACCTGGTCACTGAGTCATAGTCTAGGGTCGGTCAAAGGTCGTTGCCAAAGAGAGAGAGAGAAAAGAAACACTCTGCGTGCACTCTAACCTAGATCAGAATGGTCATCATTTTATCTAATCCGGAAACCTCCCACTGACCTGTCAAACTCTCCTCCAAACCTAAAGAAGAATCAATCGGGATCACCCGAAGAGTAAACCAACTCATCAGTGGGAATCAGGATCCAACTCTCATCGCATGATAACGTGATGGAATGCATCCACGTTACTCATACTCCAGAAGGTATGCGCATACTCGGCAAGTTTCAGTTTCTTTAGAAACTCCTGATATAGTTTTTGCCCCATGCTCTTATGATCGTGACTAAGGGCCAGCCCACCATAAGTCACATGTCAAGTTCTTCCCATCATTATCTTGTTAATTTGAACCCACCCGTACTCGCCCTTGACTAAGGGCCAACAAGGCTGTACGACTGTCCCAAACCAACTCATCTATCTATGCAACATGTGAACACCCCAGCAGCTACCAATCACTATGTCCTAGCTAAGGGCTAGACCAACATAACTTGAATACTACTGACCATCCATATGAAATGACGGAGGGCTACGGCTGGTTTTTGGCGAAAAACCTTTAGCGTAGTGAACTTGATATCGCTGAAGGAACCTGATAGCTTTTTAAAATATAGTGGCGAAAACCTTTTGCTAAAGAGGTCACTCCCGGTAAAGGGATCTCGGCTCTTTCCTCGTGGAATGAGGTGCAGGATATTCCACTGAATACCGCTATGCAAAGCAACTTGTAATCGACTATAGTGAAGTTATTACGCTGATGCAAACTTCTGCCCAAGGGGTCAGTCCCGGTGAAGGGATATCGGCCCTTGCCCCGTCGAATGAGGTGCAGGATATTCCACTGAATACCGCTATGCATAACAAAAGGAAACGTCTTTGCAATAACACTTTTTAAATTGTTCCAACAACTGTATACAGGTTTGATTTAACTTTGCATTGATCAGAATCAACGCAGTCCCATCAATAAATCACACCAGAAAAGAACGAAAATAAAATGTACGTATATGCCATCTGCATTCGTCACTGGGTCCCGTCATCACTCGTTAGGTTACTTAACTAACGACAGAGCGGGAACTGGACTAGCGCGGGTGTAAAACATATACAACATCTAATAGTATATAAACCAATATACATAATCGCTCCAGGCGTGATAATATGCAACATTACAGAAAAGTAATAAGCATCACAGAACAATACAGATATTCTGGGATCCCCGAGTTTCACAGAGCCGCTGCTGAAACTCGACGTTCCCCTGTCGTGTGGATAGCCTGTGCAATGAAACCTAGACCCCTACGGGTGCGGCAAGTTACCCGCCAAAACCTGAAGCGAGGTAGTCCCCACAGCATAGTGAATGGAACACCCGGCACTTCACGGAATCCGGTAAATTGAGCACCCCTCCTTGGGTCAACCTGTACCCCCTACGAGTGCGGCGAATAGTCTGCCAATTCTGAAGTGGGGCCCTTCTGCCTCTCAAAGCCATGAGATGCGGACCCGTTGCTTTCCCGAACCCGGCTATCCGTGCACTCCGTCGCGGGGCAAAACCGAGTACAGTAATGAAAAATAGTACAATAGGTACATCGACCGCAACCTGGTCGTGCCCCAAAAAGAATATTATACAACAGGCAGTGACGGCAGTCCACAAGTTGGACGCTCGCCCCGCAGTATCAAATGTACAAATAAACTCAAACTGTACTACCATTGCACACTGCTATCCACCACGACAAATCCGCAACAATACAGCACAACACAGAACATCAACGCGAATGTCACGTTCGCAAACCCGTCTAAAAGAACTATAGCAGTTAAACGCGGTTTACCGATCAAATGACATTCCCGGTCGGAGATATAATGTAAGCACTGTAAACTAACGTGTTTAAATTTCGATCGACCAAACACGAAATATTAAAAAGTGGGCCCCACAGCTTACTGGTGAACAGTAACAAAACCTGGGCCAAAAATAAATATATAAAAAACCCCAAAATCCCAATTAGAACCCACTGGAAAAAATTGGGAGCACGTGCTCCTCACATGGCCGCGGAAGGGCGGCCAAACCATGGGTTTGGCCGCTCTTCCGCGGCGACTTGGAGGAGTCACGACTCCAAATTTTGTCGTGGGTCTTAAAATTGCCTGCTCGGATTTTTAAGACATCCAGAAATCAATTTTGACACTGTTCAAAATCAACAGAAACTGTCGGCATAGGATTTTGTAGTTTTCGATTTCCGGTCGGATCGATGTTTTAAACGCGTTAGCACAAGTTAGTATAGCAAAATGGTTAGGCTCTGATACCACTGTAAGTCTACGCTAGCACCCCGGCAGTCTACAGACGCCAAATGCGGAACAAAAACTTTTTAACTGGTGCTATCGTATACTTTAACCCGGATCTGCCATTATTGCTAAACTAACAAACTGTAAAGAGTGTAGAATGGTTATACCGAACGATCCGAGTCCTTCGTTCTTCAACCATCATCCCACGCTCCGTTGCGGCTGCTCCGATCTCGTCGATCTCCGATCTCCTCGTCGAGGTGGCACCACATGATCGGTTCTTTAAACGGGCTCCCGCCTCTGACTCGAGGCAACTCGATCGTCAAGTTTGCTAAAAGAGACGACCAAGAATGATGTAGAGAATGAGTAAATGACTTTGTCTCACTTCGTCCAAATCCGTGGACGATCGGTTAATGAAGTTGCCGTGGAAATCGGGTGATGGAATGAAATGAACTGTGAATTCCATACACCCCAAAACTATCATATCTTTTCTAACCGAAATGAAACCTTAAGTGAAAATGAGATCGATCAAGAGAGAGAGAGAGGGGCCGGCCACCTTATAAGGAAGAGGGAGGTGACCGTAGGAGGAGGGAGGTGACCATAAACCAAAAGCTTCTCACTTAAATATCTTTAGCCAAAACAAAATGCATTAACTACAAAGCATGAGTCATTAAGCATAGTCACCACTTAATAAATGCAACCAATGAAAACCCTACACCAATAAGCCTAGTCACCTCATCTAGAATATTCTAGAACACTGACTCACCTTATCTGTAGAAAAGATAAATCCGTCTTTAACCAAATGTTAAAAGACGGCTGATAGAAAACTGGAAACTGGCAACTTCGAAAAGTGATCCTGAAACAACTTTCAGGAAAACCCCGAAACTGTATAAATATACCCGCATTTATATTACGACCGAATATAAATGCAACTGAGACAAAGATATTATACCTACTCAATATGATACTCGGATCCGGCTTAAACCAAAGCCGACCAGTATCATCTGCCCGAAAACTGACACGTGCGTAAACGCACGTGCATTTTCCGAACCCTGCCATAAAACCATACGGCCTCTACAACTTTTCGCCCGAACTTGGGAAACTGTCTGTGGGGGACTCTAATGACTCGTCAGCACCCTGGCAGTGGGTTTAACCACAAACCGTCAGCGGCACTAGCAATGCGTAACGGCTGCCCAAGGACTGACCTCAAGGGTGGCCGAGGAGCGAACTCAAGGGAGACCGATGAGCGAACTCCTCCGAAAACCCTACTGAGCCTAACAATGACAATGTATATACAGTCCGGTCCGTTCGTCAATGAGTATCGCATATCTGCCTAGGGGGCTAGTAACGTCAGACCCCCAATAGCAGTATAAGTCGTGTCGGAGTATAGCCCAATAACACCCTGAGATACTACTGGAGTACCTACCAGTAAATCTCCTGCCATGGCCATGGACTTTGTGTAATGGCTCTCCTAGACACAGCACGACCTCGCCCCCAATATCGGGAGAGACGAATCCCCTGCCGATCCGCTCACGTGCCTCCATATGGCTCGGGACTGTACCCAAAAGCTACCTGTTTGCACGACTCCTTTGAGCCGTGGTAGGGTAGAAATCAAAGCACAGTGGGAACTCACACGAGACAAATGACGACCTCAGGTCGATGAACTAACCTGTACACATGTCACCAGGGAACTGCTATCTGACGGTAGATATAATACTAACTAGCAGATTCCCGGCGAGTCCTGTCCGGTGTACTCATAACCCAATGAGCACCTGTATACATCTTAGGTGATCCAACTGACACCAGTGGCTTGTGAGACCGGCCACCGCCCCTCGTCGGGGTCTCGACTGTACACACTAGTCTACTCCGGAGTATCGATGCCCTGTCTCGAAACTCCCACGACTAGGGACCAGAATTAAGGATATGCATATAAACTACCCAACTCTCACGTATATGATCGCCATTATACTGTTGGTAGTAAAGCAAGATCCTAAGGGCTCTATCAAAGTGTAACATGCAATCAGTCACCTGAACATGTACACGACTGATAAAGGCAAACCAGATAGCATACTATCATCTCGAGTAAGACTGTCCTACCGGGATAGGTCCTCCGCAATCATTGCAATCACGTACCTGCGATCCAATAATTGACTATGAGGGCACTATCTCCAACAATATAACCGGCCGATATCATATATCGTGATAATAGAATACGGTATCACATACACGCATCAATCTCAGTCCCACACATATCACATATGTGCTCCTACTTCGTTTTTCCTGAGCCAGTAAACCTCTGTGTAGGACTCTAAAGATTCGTCAATGCGCCGGCAGTAGGTGATGATCATATCAATAACCCACAAGCCGTCAGCGGTACTAGATGGACGTAACGGCTACCCGGGTATTGAGCGATCAGAAAATCAACAAGCAAGCCCACTCTAACTCCTGTAAAGCCTATCAGTAACACTATCGTACAGTCCGGTCCTTTCGTCTGATATGTCGCATATCAAGTCAAGTAGTGGTAAACATCAGACCCCAGTAACCGATAAGTCAAGCCAATGTGAGGCTCATAACGGGTCGAGAAACTACTGATAACACTTACCAGTAGATCTCCATATCATCCCTGGCCAGGGACTTCCTATTATAGCCAATCGAGTATAGCACAACATCAACCCCTAATACCGGGAGAGACGAAACCCCTCCTATCGCTCATTGCCTTCATGTGATTCGGGACTGTACCCAAAAGCCACCGTTTTGCACATTCTCTTTAACGTGGTAAGGTGGAAATCAAAGCACAGTGGGAATCACATAAGACTCTATGACGATCTAGGGTCTACAGACTAACCTGTACCAGTGTCACCAGAGAACTGCTATCTGACGATAGGTATAATACCAACTAGGAGTTCTCGGCGTGTCCGTTCAGTGTACCCAGTCTCCACTGAGCACCCGTATACCATCTTTGATGTCAAACACCAATGGATGTGGGGTCATCCATCGCCCATCATATGGGTCAAGAAGCGTATACGCTAGTCTACTCTGGAGTATCGATGCCCTGTCTCGATACACTCTCGACTAGGAACAATTATAGGATGTACTTGTAGACTACCCTGGCCCCACTAGTATGATCTCCATCATAGTCCCAGTAGTCAAGTACACATCCTAAGAGCTTTATCAATATGTGAGAGCAAGACAGTATCACATTACAAGTCTATATGTTAAGATAAAAAGCAACTAGATAGCATACTATCATGTCGAGCAAAAAAGTCCTCTCTATATATATCCAAGCATCCACTATAATATACATCATATGTACAATAATGGCCTATGGGGAATATACATAACTAACAATCTCCCACTTGCACAAAGGTCAGTTGTTGTAGTATCTCATACCCAACATCCTGAAGAGTCTCTCAAATTGTATCTGGGGTATGGCCTTCGTGAGTAGATCCGCAGTGTTGTTCTTCGTTTCAACTCTCTGACCTCGATCTCCCGGCAATCAACTATCTCCTGGATCAGATGATACCGCCTCAGAATATGCCTGGATCTCTGATGGGACCTGGGATCCTTAGCCAAAGCCACAGTTCTATTGCTATCACAATACAAAGGTATTAGATGTTCAATGGACGGAACCACTCCAAGTTCGCTTATGAACTTCTTCATCCAGATAGCTTCTTTGGCAGCATCGTTGGCTGCGATGTATTCAGTCTCCATCGTCGAGTCTGCCACGGTTTCCTGTTTGGAACTCTTCCAACAAACCGCCCATCCATTTAGGGTAAAGACAAATCCCGAGACCGACTTAGAGTCGTCCTTGTCATTCTAGAAGCTCGAATCGGTAAAGGACTCCACTTGTAGTTCTCCGTTACCATACACCAAGAACATCTCTTTAGTCCTTCTCAAGTACTTGAGAATGTTCTTTACAGCTGTCCAGTCATTCTCTCCAGAATCTTCTTGATACCTACTCACTAAACTTAGTGAGTATGCTACATCGGGTCTGGTACATAGCATTGCGGACATGATAGCCGAAGCATAGGGTATTCCTTGCATGCGAGTTCTCTCCAAATCAGTCTTGAGAGACATCTCTTTGGAGAGAGTGAGTCCTATGATCGTGGGTAAATTCCCACGCTTGGATTCTTCCATACTAAACCTCTTTAGTATAGTGTCAATGTACCTGGATTGGGACAATCCCAGTATCCTTTTAGATCTATCTCTATAGATCTTAATTCCCAAGATGTAGGAGGCATCACCTAGATGTTTCATTGAGAATCTTTGTGATAAGTAGAGCTTGACCGATTGCAGCATAGGAACATCATTTCCTTTCAAGAGTATGTCATCCACGTACAATACGAGGAAGACAACCTTACTCTCTGCTACCTTCTTGTATATACAAGGTTCATTTATATTTTTGATGAAGTCAAACTCTTTGACTACCATATCAAAACAGATGTTCCAACTCCGCGATGCCTGCTTTAACCCATAGATAGATTTAAGAAGCTTGCACACCTTTCCGCTGCTCCCACTATCTACGAAGCCCTCTGGATGAGTCATGTACACGCACTCTTCTAAATCACCATTTAAAAAAGTGGTCTTAACGTCCATTTGCCAGATTTCATAGTCATGGTATGCAGCGATGGCAAGTAGGATCCGGATGGACATAAGCATAGCCACTGGAGAAAAGGTTTCATCATAATCAACATCTGGTCGGTTGACGAAAACCTTTTGCAACAAGTCTAGCTTTGAAATTCTCAACTTTTCCATCTACACCAAGTTTTTTTCTTAAAGATCCATTTTCTCCCAATGGGTTTTACCCCTTCAGGAGCAACTTCCAAAGTCCATACTTTGTTGGTGTATATGGATTCCATCTCAGATCTCATTGCATCCATTCATTTCACAAAGTCCCCACTCGTGATAGCCTGCTCGAATCTAGTTGGGTCATCATCTTCCATGATGCAATCTTCGCTCCTACCATCAACGAGAAAACCGTAATATCTCTCAGGTGGATGAGAAACCCTACTAGATCGGCGGAGAGGCTGGGGTTCATTGGGACTATCTGTTGGGGTACGGTAGCGCCCAGGCCGTTAATCCGATGCCAAACGCGGAACAAAAACTTTATACAAAACTGACGCTACTGCAACCAAATACCCGGATCGTTCCATTAACCGTAAACTAGTAAACTGTAAAAGAGTTTGGAAAGATTATACCGATCGATCCGTGTCCTTCGGTCTTCAATCTCTACGCCAAACTCCTTGTTGCTGCGCCGATGAAGTTCGCTCTCCGATCTCGCTCGTCGAAGTGTCTCCACGTCGATGAATCTTTATACGGGATCCAGCTTCAAACTTAAGCAACTCGGACATGAAGTTTGCTAGCCGACAAGTCCAAGATTGAAGTAGAGAGAGTGTAGAATAGTTTGTCTCAAGACACCCAACGCATCGGGTGAAGGTAAATGAAGTTGCCACGGAGAATGAGAATGTGAGCACATGAATTTTTGCAAAGAAAAATTTCTCACACAAAAAGTGCTCGGCCACTCATTGATCAAGGAAAGCTCTCTGGGAAATGTCTAATATGAAGTGAGATGGTGGGATTAATTAATTAACCAAGAAGAATCTCCAGCCACTTAAAATATTAGCAGCCACCTCACAAAACAAAATGTAATTAAAGCACAAGCCATCTCACTCAAAAACCCATTGTAACACCCGAGCCCAATAATACTATTTATATTACTAGTTGAGTGTCATATATTGCTCATTCCCAATTATTCTGATTTTCTGGTGTTTACTGCTAAATTTTAACCGGTTAAGTCATTTTGGCACATAACAAATTTTAACTCCTAAAATGAAATTTAAAGTGTCCATGTTGGCCTACTCGTCGCCACTAGTCGTGTGGTAGCGTCCGCGTGTCGAGATTCCGTCCCGTTCGGCTAAACGGGCAAGTTTGGACGACTACGCGCGCGTGCAAGTGTCCGACTTGGGGGCATGCATTTTAATTACAAAACACCTCTTTTCAAAATTTGGAAACCGCTTAAAATCCTATAATTTGAATTTGGAACATTTGGGCGCAATCCGGGCGCGATTTGGAAATGTTTCATTTAGCGCCCAAAAAGGCCCATTTAATTTAATATCCCAAAATTTAATATATACGATTATAATCTCTTTTTAACTGTTAAATCCCTCTTAAATCTTTCCAATTTGATTTGTAAAACCTCCCGTACTCTTTCCCCAGCCAATCGCCTGGCTCCATTACTCGTGGGCCCCGCCTCCTCTTTCCTTATCTCTCTCTCTCTCTCTCTCTCTCATCCAATAATCTCTCTCTCCCTCTCTTCCTCCTCGTCCCGACCTCGTCGTCGCTTCCCTCCTCCCCTCGCCGGACCACCAACAGACCCGAGCCTAGCCCTACCACCCTCTGCAGTTCGCCGGAGAACACGCCGTCGACCCTCGTCGACGTCACCCGCGCCACCTCCTTTCCCCCTCGATCACCAGAGCCGACCACCACCCTCCTCTACTCGTCGCACTACCCTCTCCAGCGAACCCGAGGCTGTTCAAGTCTTCGCAGCCGCAGTCGCTGTCTCGCCGGCGTTCCAGCGCCGTCGAGCCCGCCGGGGTTACCCTGGTATCTCCCTGTAAGCATCCTTATCTTCCTTTGTGCAAAGTTTCCCCCCCCCCCGCTGATCTTGTACGTTTATCATGTTGCTAACTCGTTGCCGATGACTTTTGCCGGAATCCGACCGTGCCGTCTTTTGAAACCGACGCTCCAGCGAAGTACCCTGGTCCGTGTGATCCCATTGTTCTCTGTTGGGACTCGATCCGTGGCCCGTGCACCCGTCTCGTGTTTTCTGCCGACTTTGCATCCGTGCTTTCCGGTTTGCGAAACCGTCGAGGCAAGTATCCGAATACTTGCTTTAACATGCTAGTACACAAGATCAAGTCTTGCTACAAACTTAATCATCATATTATAACCACACAGCTATTAGTAACATCGATATCCTTTTATAACTTTGAATTGATAGTCACAATTATCCGTAACGTTAAATCAATATAGTAGTTGCTTGTAATTAACCGGTCTGCTATCAATCCACACTTTAACTAATTAAACCAATTAGAACGTCCTAGCTTAAATTGCTAGATCATCCTTGTAACTATTATTATGCTGTAGTTTTAATGGTTTCATTGCTTCGTGTTAGTAATATTGTTTTACCCTGTGATTGCTGCACCCAAGGGTGCTTGAACCTGTTAATAAGAGAATACAAAACATCACTGTGTTTACAGGGAATAATATTGTTATTTACTGTTTCCTGCTGCTGTTCATTATTTGATCGTACATCTGTTGAGAGCACATACTCGGTTACATTGCATATTGACTTGACCCTGCTACACCTGTTATATTCACATGTACTGATACACCGGACATGACACCCTGTACATATCGACTCAACCTGTTGAAACGTGACATGACCTGTTACCTGATTTCATGCCTAATGCCGACAAACCTGACCATTCCTGCTGTCTATCCAGACAGACCTACTCTTACCGGATTTTGTGTTGGCATTAGTCCTTGACTACTGAATACCTGACCTGACATACATAGCTTGGGGGTATGGGGAAATCAAAGGTGAAACCGACTTGTAACTCAACAGTTCGATACTTGTTCTGATCAGTCTTACGGGCTTAGCCAGTCCGGGAGTGATGATGCTGACATCACTCATCCATCCTACTACCTATTACTGCTTAGTGGCACGTCTCGGATTCAGCCCCGAGGACCTTGACCGTGGTCCCGGGCACGCACGGGATACTATTGAGTTACATCGACGATTCATCAATTGATTTCAAAGACTTTAGAGTAGAAACCTGATAGAACAGTTTAGTTACCCATTGCACATTACCCTGCACTGTTGTTTCATAATATTGCTTATTTCATGTTCATACCTGCATTGCTTATTACCATGTTTATATTATATCATTCGGTTGACATGACGCGCTGACGTCTGGGTTTTGCATGGCCCAGATTCCTTACCACCGTCGCTGACCGTGCAGGAGTACATCAGCCAGCAGGCTGATTTGAGTTCTATAGTGGTTAGTTCGTTTATTGCATTTTATTTCCAGGTGCGATCCCGCATTATGGGACGTACCTTTCTATTATTGTATTGGATCATTTGCTTCCGCACTTATTGTTTATTGATTCTTGTTATTATGGATTTGGACATGTGTTAGATTAGTTCATTATCTTGTTCTTGATATCCTTACAACCGTAATGTGACTGTGGATGGATACTTCCTACCCACAGGTAGCATGGTTGGCTATGTTACGTGCCCAATCCTGCGTACTCTGGGAAGCGGGGCGTGACATGGTTCTTTTGGTATCAGAGACATAGGTTAGTCGGGTTGATTCTTTTGTAGTTGGGTATTGTACCCAATACACGAATCAGAATACCCGTGTTTAGGAAACATGTCCAGCCACATTGACCATTTTACCATTCTTGAATCACATTCTTCCTGATTATATCTTTTACGACGTGCAAACTTACTTTGCATGTCGACTCGGAAACCCGATTTCTTGTTATCCCTAGGACTTGGGCGACTTGGGTGGAGTTAAGTAATTGTGGCTATGATACCGCGGCATAGCTACAATGCAGTACTCTATTTAAGTATCTTGGAGTTCTAGCCTTGATCTATATTCAGAATCTATCATCATGCTAATGTTGGGTGTTTTGAGTTCAGGATTACGACAGGTAAGAAGTTGAAGACGTACCGGAGGTGTGTGAGCGAAGCCGCCATGCTTGGAGTGATAAGAGAAATGCTGGAAATCAAAGAGACAGACTGAGCTGAATCAGCAATAGCAGATTTGTTTCAGGAAGGTTTGCAGATCGTTCAGCAGTCTGTAAACAACGATGGAACTAGACCAGTCGAACGAGTAAGGACCGTGGCAGATTTCAGACTTTGGGTCCGTCTACATTTACTGGTTTAAAGGAGCTGTTACCAGCCGAGCAGAGGCTAGTGACACGGAGGATTTACCGATGGCGGCACAGATCCCAGAGGACAAGAGAGTTGTTGTGGTGCGCTTCAGCTAGTGGTTTACGTCGAGAGTGATGGCCTGTGGAGGAGACCCGCTTGCCCAAGCCAATCAGTTGAGCGGATTTCTCTAAGAGTTTCCTGAAGAAATTCTTCCCGCGGACTGCACGGGAGGAAATGGAAGAGAAGTTCATCGGACTAAGACAGAATGGAGCAACCGTGGACGTGCATGCAGCAGAATGGACGAGACTCAGTAGTCTCGCTGGACCTTTCACGGCCAACGATGCAGACAGCAGTTGCGGTAAAGAAGCAGTCCTGTCGGGCCAGTCGAGTTTAGGGCTAGGCCGACAAACAGTGTTCTTGCAGCTATGGAAGTTGATAGTAATGAAGAGCCGGCAGTTGTTCGCGATTTTATGGATGTGTTTGAAGATATTTCGGGCTTACCGCCGAAGCGAGATGTGGAGTTTGCGATTGACCTTATCCCTGGTGCAGCGCCAGTATCAAAATCTTATTATCCGATGACACCGGTGGAATTGGAAGAAGTTAAGAAACAAGTTGGTGAATTACTCAAGAAGGGATGGATTCGAAGCAGCAACTCACCTTGGGGAGCTCCAGTTCTTTTAGTAAAGAAGAAGAATGGCACGAGAAGGATGTGCATTGATTATCGAGAATTGAACCGGGTGACTATTAAGAACAAGTACCCGATCCCTCGCATTGGAGAACTTTTTGAGCAGGTTAGTGGCGCGAGGGTATTCTCAAAACTGGACTTGCGATCAGGATATCATCAGGTCCAAGTGAAGACAGAAGACATTTGCAAGACGGCGTTCCGAACTCGATATGGGCATTTCGAGTATCTAGTGATGCCCTTCGGAGTGACTAATGCGCCGGCAATATTCATGGATTTAATGAACAGGATCTTTTCACCATTCTTGGACCAGTTTATTGTGGTATTCATTGACGATATTCTGTTGTACTCGAAGAGTCCGGAGGAGCATGCTGAGCACTTAAGGATCGCACTGCAGACGCTGAGACAAGAGAAGTTATTTGCGAAGATGCGTAAGTGTGAATTCTGGCTGGAAGAAGTGAAGTTTCTGGGGCATGTTGTGTCGGGCAATGGAATCGCCGTTGATCCCAAGAAGATTACAGCAGTTCGAGATTGGCCTATTCCAAAGAATGTTGCGGAGATAAGAAGTTTTCTTGGACTCGCCGGTTACTACAGAAGATTTGTGGAGAACTTCGCGCGTTTAGCTGAGCCGTTAACCAAGCTTACGCGTAAGGAGGTACCGTTTGTTTGGACGGATGGATGTGCATTGGCCTTCGAGACGTTGAAGCAGAAGTTGATAACCGCCCCTATCCTAACCGTACCGGATGATTCAGGAGGACTGGTGATTCATAGCGACGCATCCGGAAAGGGATTGGGATGTGTTTTGATGCAGAATGGGAAAGTCGTCGCTTACGCATCGAGACAACTGAAGACTCATGAGAAGAACTATCCGACTCATGACTTAGAGCTTGCAGCCGTGATCTTCGCCCTGAAGATTTGGAGACACTACCTTTTGGGCGAGAGAGTCGAAGTCTTTACAGATCACAAGAGTTTAAAGTATGTGTTCACTCAGAAGGAGTTGAACATGAGGCAACGCAGATGGTTGGAGCTGATGGCCGACTACGACCTTGATCTTAAGTACCATCCGGGAAAAGTTAACGTCGTGCCAGATGCGCTAAGTCGGTTACCAGCAATTCAGATATTGACTGCACAGAGGGAGATCATTGCGGATTTTCGGAGATTCGACTTGGAGGTTGTGCTACCCCATGCTACAGGACAGTTGAAGCAGTTGCAAGTACAGTCGTCCTTAGTTGAGAAGATTAAAGCGGCACAATCGCAGGATCCTAGACTGCAAAAGTTTCGAGAGCAGGTTAGAGCCGGACTACGAACCGATTTACTGATCCATGAAGACGGTTCGTTGAGATATGGTAGCCGTGTGTGTGTGCCAAAAGGAGATGTGCGTGAAGAGCTTATGAAGGAGGCACACAGTTCAGCTTACTCTGTACATCCAGGAGGGACAGAGATGTACCGAGATATACGACAGCACTTCTGGTGGGAAGGTATGAAACGGGAAATTGCTCGCTTCGTGGCTAAGTGCTTGGTGTGTCAGCAAGTCAAGGCTGAACACCAAAGGGTTGCTAGTTTGTTGCAACCACTTCCGATTCCTCAGTGGAAGTGGGAACATATAACCATGGATTTCGTGACGGCTTTACCGCGGAGTCCAAAGGGCAACAATGCTGTATGGGTGATTGTCAATCGTTTGACCAAGGCAGCTCACTTTATTCCTTTTCGGGTTGGTCAATCGACAGAGACTTTGGCAGAGCGGTACATGCAAGAGATTGTGAGATTGCATGGAGTACCGGTAAGCATCGTGTCCGACCGGGACACTCGGTTCTTGTCGCACTTTTGGAAGAGTTTACAAGAAAGTTTGGGGACTCGATTGAAGTTTAGCACAGCTTATCATCCTCAGACTGATGGACAATCGGAGAGAACGATCCAGACCCTTGAAGATATGTTGAGGGCTTGCATGTTAGACTTCAAAGGTTCATGGGAGGATCATCTACACCTGGTGGAGTTTTCGTACAACAATAGCTTCCAAGCGACAATTCAGTTGGCTCCGTTTGAAGCACTGTATGGTCGTAAGTGCCGTTCACCTGTTTGTTGGGATGATGTTGGTGAACGAAGGTTACTAGGACCAGATTTGGTGGTACAGACAGTCGAGAAGGTGAATACGATCAGGAAGCATATGAAGGCAGCTCAAGACAGACAGAAAAGTTGGGCCGACACGTCAAGAAGACCTCTAGAGTTCGCCGTGGGTGATTTGGTATTCCTGAAGATATCACCGACTAGAGGGGTGATTCGCTTTGGAAGTCGGGGAAAGCTTAGTCCTCGATTCGTTGGACCCTTCGAGATATTGGAGCGTGTTGGAGAGGTAGCGTACCGTTTGGCGTTACCCCAGTCATTGGCAGGAGTGCACGATGTGTTTCATGTGTCTCAACTACGGAGGTATGTTCATGATGAGACTCATGTCTTGGATCATTCGGAGTTGACCGTACGGGAGGATCTAACTTTTGAAGAGCGACCAGTTGAAATCAAGGATCGGAGAGAAAAGGTTCTTAAGAATAAGGTTATCCCTCTTGTGCTAGTTTCTTGGGGTAATCGATCGCATGGAGAATCCACTTGGGAGCGGGAAGACGAGATCCGACGGAAATTCCCTCACCTTTTCCAGTAGTTAGCTATCTTGTATTCTTGGAATTTCGAGGACGAAATTCTTTTGTAGTTGGGTATGATGTAACACCCGAGCCCAATAATACTATTTATATTACTAGTTGAGTGTCATATATTGCTCATTTCTAATTATTCTGATTTTCTGGTGTTTACTGCTAAATTTTAACCGGTTAAGTCATTTTGGCACATAACAAATTTTAACTCCTAAAATGAAATTTAAAGTGTCCATGTTGGCCTACTCGTCGCCACTAGTCGCGTGGTAGCGTCCGCGTGTCGAGATTCCGTCCCGTTCGGCTAAACGGGCAAGTTTGGACGACTACGCGCGCGTGCAAGTGTCCAACTTGGGGGCATGCATTTTAATTACAAAACACCTCTTTTCAAAATTTGGAAACCGCTTAAAATCCTATAATTTGAATTTGGAACATTTGGGCGCAACCCGGGCGCGATTTGGAAATGTTTCATTTAGCGCCCAAAAAGGCCCATTTAATTTAATATCCCAAAATTTAATATATACGATTATAATCTCTTTTTAACTGTTAAATCCCTCTTAAATCTTTCCAATTTGATTTGTAAAACCTCCCGTACTCTTTCCCCAGCCAATCGCCTGGCTCCATTACTCGTGGGCCCCGCCTCCTCTTTCCTTATCTCTCTCTCTCTCACATCCAATAATCTCTCTCTCCCTCTCTTCCTCCTCATCCCGACCTCGTCGTCGCTTCCCTCCTCCCCTCGCCGGACCACCAACAGACCCGAGCCCAGCCCTACCACCCTCTGCAGTTCGCCGGAGAACACGCCGTCGACCCTCGTCGACGTCACCCGCGCCACCTCCTTTCCCCCTCGATCACCAGAGCCGACCACCACCCTCCTCTACTCGTCGCACTACCCTCTCCAGCGAACCCGAGGCTGTTCAAGTCTTCGCAGCCGTCGTCGCTGTCTCGCCGGCGTTCCAGCGCCGTAGAGCCCGCCGGGGTTACCCTGGTATCTCCCTGTAAGCATCCTTATCTTCCTTTGTGCAAAGTTTTCCCCCCCGCTGATCTTGTACGTTTATCATGTTGCTAACTCGTTGCCGATGACTTTTGCCGTAATCCGACCGTGCCGTCTTTTGAAACCGACGCTCCAGCGAAGTACCCTGGTCCGTGTGATCCCGTTGTTCTCTGTTGGGACTCGATCCGTGGCCCGTGCACCCGTCTCGTGTTTTCTGCCGACTTTGCATCCGTGCTTTCCGGTTTGCGAAACCGTCGAGGCAAGTATTCGAATACTTGCTTTAACATGCTAGTACACAAGATCAAGTCTTGCTACAAACTTAATCATCATATTATAACCACACAGCTATTAGTAACATCGATATCCTTTTATAACTTTGAATTGATAGTCACAATTATCCGTAACGTTAAATCAATATAGTAGTTGCTTGTAATTAACCGGTCTGCTATCAATCCACACTTTAACTAATTAAACCAATTAGAACGTCCTTGCTTAAATTGCTAGATCATCCTTGTAACTATTATTATGCTGTAGTTTTAATGGTTTCATTGCTTCGTATTAGTAATATTGTTTTTCCCTGTGATTGCTGCACCCAAGGGTGCTTGAACCTGTTAATAAGAGAATACAAAACATCACTGTGTTTACAGGGAATAATATTGTTATTTACTGTTTCCTGCTGCTGTTCATTATTTGATCGTACATCTGTTGAGAGCACATACTCGGTTACATTGCATATTGACTTGACCCTGCTACACCTGTTATATTCACATGTACTGATACACCGGACATGACACCCTGTACATATCGACTCAACCTGTTGAAACGTGACATGACCTGTTACCTGATTTCATGCCTAATGCCGACAAACCTGACCATTCCTGCTGTCTATCCAGACAGACCTACTCTTACCGGATTTTGTGTTGGCATTAGTCCTTGACTACTGAATACCTGACCTGACATACATAGCTTGGGGGTATGGGGAAATCAAAGGTGAAACCGACTTGTAACTCAACAGTTCGATACTTGTTCTGATCAGTCTTACGGGCTTGGCCAGTCCGGGAGTGATGATGCTGACATCACTCATCCATCCTACTACCTATTACTGCTTAGCGGCACGTCTCGGATTCAGCCCCGAGGACCTTGACCGTGGTCCCGGGCACGCACGGGATACTATTGTGTTACATCGACGATTCATCAATTGATTTCAAAGACTTTAGAGTAGAAACCTGATAGAACAATTTAGTTACCCATTGCACATTACCCTGCACAGTTGTTTCATAATATTGCTTATTTCATGTTCATACCTGCATTGCTTATTACCATGTTTATATTATATCATTCGGTTGACATGACGCGCTGACGTCTGGGTTTTGCATGGCCCAGATTCCTTACCACCGTCGCCGACCGTGCAGGAGTACCTCAGCCAGCAGGCTGATTTGAGTTCTATAGTGGTTAGTTCGTTTATTGCATTTTATTTCCAGGTGCGATCCCGCATTATGGGACGTACCTTTCTATTATTGTATTGGATCATTTGCTTCCGCACTTATTGTTTATTGATTCTTGTTATTATGGATTTGGACATGTGTTAGATTAGTTCATTATCTTGTTCTTGATATCCTTACAACCGTAATGTGACTGTGGATGGATACTTCCGACCCACAGGTAGCATGGTTGGCTATGTTACGTGCCCAATCCTGCGTACTCTGGGAAGCGGGGCGTGACACCCATGCTACCAATTCAATGCTCAAAAGTGAGTCACCAAAAGACCCATTCCTATCTAGAAGCCCACACAATGCCAAATGAAAATGGTAGCCCCAAGTTTCGAAATTTAGGCAAAGAAATGGGCCAAAAAAAAGCTCATAATAATTAAACATAGATTAGGATGTTTAGGTCGGAAAAAGAAATAGGCAACTCCAAAAGTAATCCCGTAACGAATTACGAGATTACCCCTCAACTGTATATACATACCCGCATCCGTATTCTGACCAAATACGAATGCAATGAGACAAAAATATACCTACACAATATAATACTAGGATCTGGCTTAAACCAAAGACCACTAGTATTATCTCTTCGAAACATGACACGTGCACAAGTGCACGTGTATGTTCGAACCCTGCCATAAAACTATACGGCCTCTAAAACATTTCGCCCGAACTTGGGAAACTCTCTGTTGGGGACTCCAAAGACTCTTCAATACGCTGGCAGTGGATTTAACCACAAGCCGTCAGTGGCACTAGCTGTATGTAACGGCTACCTATGTATTGAGCGAAAGGGAAGATGACGAGCGAACTCATCCTGAAACCCTACTGAGCCTGTCAGTGACAATATCCATACAGTCTGGTCTATTCGTCTATGAGTATCGCATATAGGGCCTAGGGGGCTGGTAAACGTCAGACCCCCAGTAGCGGTATAAGTTGTGTAGGTGAGTAGCTCAGAACACCCTGAGAAACTACTGGAATACCTACCAGTAAATCTCGGTTACCCTGGCCAGGGATTTCATGTAATGGCTCTTCTAAACACAGCGCGATCTCACCCCCAATACCTGGAGAGACGAATCCCCGACGATCCGCTCACTGCATCCATGTGGCTCGGGACTGTATCCAACTAAAACCTATTTGCACGACTCCTTTGAGCCGTGGTAGGGTAGTAATCAAAGCACAGTAGGAACTCACATGAGACAAATGACGATCTCAGGTCGACAGACTAACCTGTACACATGTCACCTGGGAACTGCTATCTGACGACAGGTATAATACCAACTAGCATGTTCCCGGCGAGTCCTGTCCGGTGTACTCATAACCCAATGAGCACCTGTATATATCTTAGGTGAACCAACTGACACCAATGGCTTGTGAGACCGGCCACCGCCCCTTGTCGGGGTCTTGACTGTATACACTAGTTTATTCTGGAGTATCGATGCCCTGTCTTGAAACTCCCACGACTAAGGACACTTTAAGGATGTGCTTATAGACCACAGCTCCTACGTATATGATCGTCATCATACTGCTGGCAGTCAAGTAAGAATCCTATAGGCTCTATCAACATGCAATAGTGAACTAAAGCATGTACACGATGATAAAGACAAACCAGATAACATACTATCATCTCGAGTAAGACTTTCCTACCGGTATACTTCCTCCCTCAATCAAATAATTGACTTTGAGGGCACTATATCCAACACTATCGAATCCTCTGGTTCCAATAAATCATCAGTTGCAGTTTGTGCCGCTGAAACTTCTTCCAGCTCTACCTATTCGCCACTAATTTCTTTTACAAGAAATTCCTTTTCTAAAAGGGTGGCATGTTGAGCAACAAACACCTTTTGTTCCTCGCTGATGTAGAAATGATATCCATACGAATTGTTTGGATATCCTACAAACTTGCAAAGAACTGATCTTGCATCGAGTTTTTCCGGATTTTGCTTTTTTACATAGGCCGGACAACCCCATATCTTAACTCGTTTAAGAGATGGTCTCTTTCCATTCCATATCTCATATAGAATGGTAGGCATTGATTTGGTTGGAACTCTATTCAATAGGTATGTTTCCGTATCCAGCGCATAACCCCAAAAAGAAAAAGGTAACTCAGCGGTGCTCATCATAGAGCGCACCATATCTAATAGGGTACTATTCCTCCATTCCGATACACCGTTGTGCTGTGGTGTATGCGAAGGAGTAAGCTGAGAGAGAATCCCATTCTCTTTTAGATAGTCCCGGAACTCATTGCCCAAGTATTCTCCTCCCCGATCAGATCGAAGGATTTTAATATTTTTACCAGTTTGGTTCTCGACTTCGTGCTTATATTCTTTGAATTTCTCAAAAGCTTCAAACTTGTATTTCAACAGGAACACATGTCCGTATCTTGAGAGATTGTCAGTGAATATAATGAAGTACGAGGAACCATCCCTGGCATGTGTAGACATGGGACCTCATACATCACTATGTATCAGTCTCAAGAGTTCTGTAACTCTTTCTCCGTGTCCAGAAACGGAGTTTTGGTCATCTTGCCTTTGAGACATGACTGGCAAGTGTCATAAGATGAAAATTCGAATGGATTCAAATATCCATCCTTACGTAGCTTAGATAGTCGTGTCGCATTAATATGACCTAGTCTACAATGCCACAAGAAGGATTCGTTCATTTCTGAACTCTTTCTCTTGTGTGTGTTTTGTATGTTAAGAACTGTGGTTTGATTTAGAACGTATATGCCATTATTTAATGAGCCTGATCCAATCAATATTTGATTCAAAAAGATGTTCATAACATTATCCTGCACTACAAAATTATATCATTCTTTACTTAATAAAGAAACTGATATAAGATTGTATATCAGGGTCGGTATGTAATAGTATTCGTTCAGAATCAATGTATTACCGTTTGGTAATACAAGGTGATATTCGCCAGCTGTTTTGGCTACAACATTTGCACCATTCCCTACTCTTACGGAATGATCACCCATTCCCAGTTCTCTACCTTTCCGTAGCCCATGCAACATATTAAAAATGTGGGATCCCGATTCGGTATCTAATACCCAGGACGTAGAGTGAACTGAAAAACAGTTCTTGATAACTAACACACCCGAAGAAGATGCATCAAAATGCTTATTCTTCGTTTGGGCGGCGTGGGAATCCGGATATGTCCCTATTCTCTGCTCAGTCTTATAACAATTATAAGAAAAAACAGAACCAACGTTCCCCTGCTCAGTATAACAAGCAGGTTCGGTCAATACATTCATATTATTATCTTGATTAAGGCCTGACAATTTCGCTACCTGGAGAGAGTGAGAGAAGAAAACACTTTAGCGTATGCTCTTGAAAGATTAGATTGGTTATTATCTTATCTAACCAGGATGGCTCCCACTGTTTTTATCAAATCTTCCTTCAAACCCTAAAAGGTAAAACTAGCCGGGATTAATTACACTTTACAAGTTCGCCAATCTTTCAACCAGGCCAGTGTTGGTACTTTGAGGGAGGTTCTCCGTGCTTTCGCACGGACCTAATTAAAATAAACTTTATTTTCCCAGAGGCATAACCCCGTTAACACCTTTCTAGACACCTACTTGATCGGCTAATTGTGATGTATAAAACTCTCTCAGGAGTAACACTTACTCGCAGTGGATATCGGGATCCAACTATCTCATAGAAGGTATGCAATCTCATCGCAAATTTCAACACTTGAAATTCCCAATAATCTTTTGCCCCTAGCAACTTATGACCTTGGCTGCGGTCAACAAATCATAAGCGCTAGCCAAGTTTAACCCGTCATTTCCTGATTGAATTAAACCCACCTGTACGACCCTTGGCTAAGGTCAATAAAGTCATACGACTACCCTAACTCAATCGCATCATATACAGCAGATAAGTACTAATTAGCTACCGCACACTACGCCTTGGTTAAGGTCAACAAACGTAGCACGAATACTAAGCAGTACTTATCTGAAACGACGGAAAGCTATGACAGATTTTTATGAAAACCTTTTGCGTAATGAACTTAATATCGTTGTAGAAACAAGTGATTTTGAAAATGAGTGTTTTTTTTAGGATTCTAGTTTCTCTAAAGATGTCACTCCCGGTGAAGGGGTCTCGGCTCTTTCCTTATCGAATAAGGTACAGGATATTTCACAAATACCACTATGCAAAGCAAGAACTATAGAAGCAATTAAAAACAAAACTGAGTGAGTTATAGAATCTGCTAGTTTCGCTAAATAGGTCACTCCCGGTGAGGGGATCTCGTCTCTTTCCTTATCAAATAAGGCGTTGGATATTTTTACAAGGAATACCGCTATGCAAAGAAGAAAACTAGAGCTACTCTTTTTGAAAATTTGATTCAACAACATCTTTTAGGTTTCTTTTCTTTCTTTAATCTTATTAATGAAGTCCCATCATTTATGCTTCCTAAGCATCACAGAAGAAACGAAAACACAACGTACGCCATCCGCATTCGCCGCAATGTCCCGTTATGCACCGTTAGGTTACTTAACTAATGGCATAGCGGGGCGGGACTAGCACGGGTGCAAAACATAAGCAACGTTTCTTATATATCAAATATATAATAATAAAGCATTTGTCTCAAACATATAATGTGATCACATCACAGAATATCAGCAGTAGAAGATAACATATGAAATATTGGATATACTAGAAATTCCATGTTTTAAATTAAGCTCGTATAAAACACGGATTCCACGGTCGCGATGAATAGCCAAACCCACATCCCTAGACCCCTACGAGAGCGGCAAGCAACCCTACCAATTCTAGAGTTAGAAGACCCGGACTCAACTCCTCGAGATGGTCTCCCAATGGACCCTAGAACCCGGTTACTTATGCTCCCCACATTGGGTCTATCCTAATGCGAAAAAGTAAATAATATACAACAATGGTGACATCATCCTCAACCCGGAAGAGCCCCAATAACAGAATATTACATACATTGAATTTTACAATGAAAATAAAAACTCTCATCTCACATAAAACCCCAGTCTATTCAAAACACGACGATCCAATATAACATGTCACAGTAACACATAACATCACATGTCATCAATGTAAATAAATATACGTATCCCAATTGTCGTTGACATATAGCAGCGAAACCGGCGATACACCACATATTACACTTACGGTCGCAAAAAAGAGTGAAAAACTACAACAATTGGAATCCGCAACTATTTTAGACATCATAAACCCAATGTATCACATACTTCGGATTTCATGCCTAACAAAATGAATTCATTAGACATCATAAACCCGGGATATCTCATATTCCGAATTTCATGCCTAACAATTATAAACCCCGCATTTTAGTCTCATTATTGAAAACACTTTCCAATAACAAGTCGGGCAATTCAACAAGATTCCCGACATCCTGATCAAATGCTCATCTGAAATTTTAGTATACGGCGCACCTCCATTGCCGTCGACGAAGTGCATTTAGGCAGAACTCCGCGGCCGCGAGCACCTGAACGAATGTTTTTAGCAACGGAGTTCTCCAACAGTCACTTGGTCGGGGCTATGGGGCGTGGCTACCTACTAATATTACCCGGCGAGTATTCGCGTACACTACATGATTGCGACGGACTTTTGATCCACATCAAAATTCCGCGGTAACCAATCATTTGAGACTAAATTGCTAGATTTATAAAATTCAAATTAGTTTTCACAAAACTAATTATTGTGGATTCCAAATATTATATCACATTCCATAGACAGCGAGAAGATGTTAAACATTTCGATCGAATCAACGAATTCCCAAAATTTCCCAGAGAGCTCAACACTTAAGCAGTGTTAGAAATACCCAGAACCATACATCAGTACCCATGGACCAACAGCTGAAGGCCCGTCCCAGGCCTCTCAAGTGGCGCCGTGGAACCACCGCCAAAACAATATTTTGGCCGCAGTTCCGCGGTCACTTAGACAAGTTAGGGACTCGTTCTTTAGGTGGGTCCAAGAATTACCTGCATGATTTTTAGAGTATTTTTAACATGAAATATTCCAACGTTTTGAAAATTTTCCAATAAGGGGTCCAAAATTGGGTTTTCGTGGTTCGATCGGACATCTAACTTCGTCTAGACAACGCCTAAAACTCAAGCTTGGCTCTGATACCACTGTAGGGTTATTTAGCATAACAACAAGGTTTCGGGGGGCATCGTCCATGCCATTTTCAAATTTTTGCCATGCTACTTAACCCTAACCGTAGAATCTTAACTTGAGATTTAGAAGATATGATATGTAAACAACTTTACAATTATGTGAATGCGGAATACAACCTTTGTAGACCGGTCCTTCACTTCAAATGCTCCATGTAGAAGTCCCTTCGCTGCGAGTAATGATCTCCCGAACTCTTGAGAGGCTCCGCAAGGTGAAAGATACAAACTTGCTTGAGTCTTCAAAGCCGAAGATGATCTACGTCGAGGAGACACCAACCCAAGCTACCTTTTCACTAAGTAGGGATTAGTGAAGCTAACACCCTAAACTAAATGGCTAATCTAGTAGAGCATGATGAAGTAGGAATTTTGCTCACTTTAGAATTCTTTTTCTCACTATTTTTTCTCACTTGCTCAAAAGCTAGAGAGCTCTCTCTTGAGCTTGAAGAAGATGAAGCAAATGGATGAGAGAATTTTTTTTATGGCAACCATGGGTGAGAAATATCACATATAACCCTTGTAAAGAATAAACCATAATTAATGATAATGGTTAGATTTATAAATATCTTAGGAAAAACAAAACTGGTGGACTAAGTCAATAGTCATCTACAAGCTTCTCCAAGCTTCCAACCATGAAAAAATCCACTCAATATTGAATTACTTAAATAAATAAAAACCTTAATATTATCTCATATATGGTGTAAGTCCCATACACCCATATTGCATATATAAACTAACATGTCACAATAAAATATATCACATATATATAATTTGTGAACAAAAGAAAACAATACAATAAACATATATCACATATATGTTAAATGTATCAAAAGTGAGAAAAAGAAATACTTAAGTGAGCATATATTAGTTAATGTAATTTACTATATAAAATATATAATTAAATATTAAATTATTAAATCAACACTTGATTTAATAATCCGGCTATATCATATATAACCGACTAATATAATATGTATCATTTCATCAAATCAACACTTGATCCGATAACCCGGCTATATCATGTATAACCAGCCGATATCACATATCGCGAGAATAGAATACGGTATCACATACACGTTTTAATCTCGGTCCCGCACATATCACATATGTGCTCCTACTTCGTTTTTCCTGAGCCAGTAAATCTCTGTGTAGTACTCTAAAGACTCGTCAATGCGCCGGCAGTAGGTGATGATCATATCAATCACCCACAAGCCGCCAGCGGTAATAGCTGGACGTAACGGCTACCCGAGTATTGAGTGATCAGAAGATCAACAAGAAAGCCCGCTCTAACTCCTGTAAAGCCTGTCAGTAACACTACCGTACAGTCCGGTCCTTTCGTCTGATATGTCGCATATCAAGTCTAGGGGTGGTAAACATCGTACCCCAGTAACCGATAAGTCGTGCCAATGTGAGGCTCATAACGGGTCGAGAAACTACTGATAACACTTACCAGTAGATCTCCATATCAGCCCTGGCCAGGGACTTCCTGTTATAGCCAATCGAGCACAGCGCAACATCAACCCCTAATACCGAGAGAGACGAAATCCCTCCTATCGCCCATTGCCTCCATGTGATTCCGGACTGTACCTAAAAGCCACCGTTTTGCATGTTCTCTTGAACGTGGTAAGGTGGAAATCAAAGCACAGTGGGAATTACACAAGACTCTATGACGATCTCAGGTCTACAGACTAACCTGTACCAGTGTCACCAGAGAATTGCTATCTGACGATAGGTATAATACCAACTAGGAATTCTCGGCGAGTTCGTTCAGTGTACCCTGTCTCCACTGAGCACCCGTATACTATCTTTGATGTCAAACACCAATGGATGTGGGATCATCCATCGCCCATCATATGGGTCAAGAAGCGTATACGCTAGTCTACTCTGGAGTATCGATGCCCTGTCTCGATACACCCTCGACTAGGAACAATTATAGGATGTACTTGTGGACTACCCTGGCCCCACTAGTATGATCTCCATCATAGTCCCAGTAGTCAAGTACACATCCTAAGGGTTTTATCAACATGTGAGAGCAAGACAGTATCACAATACAAGTCTTCGTGTTAAGACAAAGAGCAACCAGATAGCATACTATCATGTCGAGCAAGAAAGTCCTCTCTATATATATCCAAGCATCCACTATAATATACATCATATGTACAATAATGGCCTCTAGGGCATATACATAACCAACACACTCGAGGCGAAGTAGCAGTGTCAAGTCGACGGACTAAGCTGTACTCATGTCACCTGGAAAATGTTACCCGACGATAGGTATAATACCCACCAGCAGCTCCCTACAAGTCATGTCCAGTGTACTCATAACCCAATTAACACCTGCATACTATCTCCAGTACGACGTACTAATGACTGTGGGACAGACCATCTCCCCTGCTGGGATGAGAAGCATATACACTAGTCTACTCTGGAGTATCGATGCCCCGTCTCGATAATCCTATGTCTAGGGACTTGTATAAGAATGTGCTTATAGACTACCCATCACCCAATAGTGTGACTGCCATCACAACGTTGGTAATCAAGCAAAGATCCTAAGGGCTCTACCAATATGTATAAGTGATATGCTAAAAGAAACACATGCACATATTGAGCTAGAAACAAACCAGGTAGCATACTACCATTTCGAGCAAGACTATTACTATATCCGTGTATATCCCAAGCTTCCAATATATAATATACAAACCAGTATGATACAATAATGGCCTCTAAGGCATATATCACTAACAATCTCCCACTTGCACTAAGTCCATGTATTGGCATATCGCAGACCTATCATCTCGAATAGTCTCTTGAACTGTGTCTGAGGGCTGGCCTTTGTGAGTGGATATGTAGTGTTTTTCTCCTAATCAACTCTCCGCACCTCGATCTCCCAGTGATCAACGATCTCCCTGATTAGGTGGTACCGCCTCAAGATATGTCTGGACTTCTGATAGGACTTGTGTTCCTTCGCTAAAGATATAGCGTCGTTGTTGTCACAATACAGAGGTATTGGATCTACAATGGATAGAACCACCTAAAGTTCTATTAGGAACTTCCTCATCCAGACTGCTTCTTTCGCGGCGTCACAAGAAGCTATATACTTCGCTTCCATCGTCGAGTCAGCAACGTTGTCTTGCTTGGAGCTCTTCATACAGACCGCCCCTCCATAGAGGGTAAAGACATAACACGACATGGACTTGGAGTCATCCTTGTCACTCTGGAAGCTGGAGTCAGCAAAAGCCTCGATCTGGAGGTCTTTTCCGCCATACACCAAGAACATCTCCTTAGTCCTTCTCAGGTACTTGAGAATGTTCTAAACTGCTATCCAGTGGTTTTCCCCTGGGTTTGACTGATACTGACTTACCACGTTAAGTGCGTAAACAATATCTGGTCTGGTGCACAACATCACATATATTATAGAGCCTACCGCAGAAGCATATGGTATAATCGACATGCGAGCCATTTCCAAATCAGTCTTGAGAGACATCCCTTTGAAGAGGATAATCCCGTGACAAGCCGGTAGACTACCGCAATTTGAATCTTCCATAATAAATCTCTTTAGTATGGTGTCGATGTACCTGGACTGCGAAAGTCCCAACATCCTCTTAGATCTATTACGATAGATCTGGATCTCCAGAATGTAAGAGGCATCACCCAGGTCTTTCATGGAGAACCTCTGTGACAAGAATCCTTTGACTGATTGTAGCATAGGAATGTCATTTCCTATCAAGAGAATGCCATCCACGTATAAGACGAGGAATAGTACAGTTCTCGTTACAATCTTACTATAGATGCATGGTTCATCTGGATTTTTGATAAAGTCGAATTCTTTGACCGTCTTATCAAAACAGATGTTCCAACTCCGTGATGCCTGCTTTGGTCCATAAATGGACTTAAGCAACTTGCACACTTTCCAACTGCTCCCATTCTGAGTGAAACCCTCTGGCTGATCCATATAGACGCATTCTTCCAAATGCCCATTCAGAAAAGCAGTCTTTACGTCCATCTGGCAAATCTCATAATCTTGGAAGGCAGCAATGGCAAGAAGGATCCGAATGGATTTGAGTATAGCCACTGGAGAAAAGGTTTCATCATAGTCCAAACCAGGTCTTTGACGAAAACCTTTTGCAACAAGTCTAGCCATATAGGTTTCAACCTGTCCATCTACACCAATCTTCTTTCCGAAAATCCATTTGCAGCCTATGGGTTTTACCCCTTCTGGAGCAATGCCAAAGTCCATACTTTGTTGGTGTACATGAACTCCATCTTGGTCCGCATTGCATCCAGCCATTTTACGAGTCACCGCTCTGGATGGCTTACCGGAAGCTAGTTAGCTCATCATTGTCAATGATGCAATCCTCTCTATCCCCGTCTACAAGAAAACCGTAGTATCTCTCGGGCAGATGAGACAGCCTACCACTCCTGCGGAGTGGCCGGGGATGTCCTGTTCTTTTGAAACCTCTGGTTCTACCATGCTTTCAGTAATAGCTTGTGGTTTTGGAATTTCTTCCAGTTCTATTGCGCTCCCACTATTTTCTTTTTCCAAAAATTGATTTTCCAAAAAGTGGGCATGACGAAAAACAAAAAGCTTTTGTTCTTATGCATAATAGAAAAGATACCCCCTAGAGTTCTTTGGGTATCCACAAACTTATACAGCACTGAGCTTGCATCGAGCTTGTCCGTATGCTGCTTTTTTACAAAAGCTGGACATCCCCATATTTTCAGATACTGAAGATAGTGTTTCTTCGCACTCTACATCTGATATGGTGTGATAGGCACAGTCTTGGTAGGAACCTTGTTCAAAAGATATGCAGCTGATTCTAGTGCATAACCCTAAAAGGATCGCGGTAACTCAGTGTTACTCATCATGGAACGTACCATATCCAATAGGGTTCTGTTCCATCTTTCCGATCCACCGTTGTGTTGTGGTGTGTATGGAGGAGTAAACAGAGAGAGAATTCCATTCTCTTTTAAGTAACCCAGGAACTCGGCACTTAAGTATTCACCATTTCGATCAGATCTAAGTGTCTTGATACTTTTGCTGGTTTGTTTTTCCACTTCATTCTTATATTCTCAGAATTTCTCAAAGACCTCAGATTTATGTTTCATTAAGAAGACATGTCCATACCTAGAGAAATCATCCGTAAAAGTAATGAAATAGGAATAACCAGTTCATGCATGTGTAGATATTGGACCACACACGTCGTTGTGTATGAGTCCCAAGAGCTCGCCCGCTCTTACTCCGTGTCCAGTGAATGGAGTCTTTGTCATCTTTCCTATGAGATATGATTGACAAGTTGTATAAGACTGATATTTGAATGGATCCAAATATCTCTCTCTATGTAACTTCTTCAACTGTGTTTCATTGATGTGACCCTGTCTACAATGCTATAAGAAATCCTTATTTAATTCTGGAGATTTTCTTTTAAATGTGTTCTGAACGTTGAAAATCTGAGCTTGATTTAATATGTATATTCTGTTATCTAGTGTACCTGACCCAATCAAAGCTTGATTTAGGTGGATGTGGACTATATCGCTTACAAATGTAAAATCATATCCTTCCTTAGAAAGTAAAGATACATATATGATATTACAAGCTAGACTAGGTACACATAAACAGTTACGTAAAATCAATATCTGCCCACTTGTCAATCCTAGGTGATATTCTCCTGCGAATACAGCGTCCACGCTCATTCTGTTAGCAACCCTGAGAGTCATATCACCTTCCCTGATAGTTCTATGGTTTCTCAAAGCCAGTAATGAATTACAGATATGATATCATGATCCGGTATCTAGTACCCAGGAAGTAGAGTTAATTGACATACAGTTTTCAATCACAAACACACCCTAAGTCAAAGCCATAACGTGCTTCGGATTCTGGATTCTGACTTTCCAAAACCTGCATTTTTTCTGCTAATACCCTTTCCCGTGACAATAGAACATCCCTCCTTCCATACTATTAGCCCTGAAACTTTTGCCATGCCCTTTCCTTCTACTTTACTGACACCGCCTATCGGCTTGGTGGAGGCCTTCTTCTTCTCTCCTTTGGCTTTCGCCTTTGATTTAGAGGAGGAAAATTCCCCAATAAGCAAAGCGGGTGTCTCCCTGGTTTCCTTCAGGGTGTAAGTAGAAGTTAGGGACTGTAGAATCAAGTCAGTACCTGACTCGTTCTCCAACGTGGTCTCCAGGTCTATGAGCTTTTTAATATAGCTGATCATTATAGGGACGTGATCCCCTACAGATGACCCGACAGCCAACCTTGCTTGAATCAATTCCTTCGAGGTCTCATATCTTGCAATATAAGATTTCTTTCCATATAAATCTTTGTGATGGAGAAAGATAGAAGCTAAGTCCATCTTCTCGTGCTGCCTCTAGTTTACACTATCTACTGAGGTCAACACGAGGCACTTGGCATTCACACGGTCTTTTTCCTTTGTCTTACGGATATCAACATCCGCGATGGTGGAAACTGGACCTGAGAGGGCGGGGGCTTCAGTAGTAAGGAGGTGGCCCATCTTGTCATAGGTAATGGACATCTGGACAAACCTTTGCTAATCAATATAGTCTGGCTTAGTCAATTTATTATCTAGCTGTAACCTAAGTCTGATCACCTGGTCGCTGCAATTAAGAGAGAGAGAGAGAACACTTAGCATGATACTCTTGCAAGTTTAGATTAGTTTTTAGTTAATCTAAACAGGATGGCTCCCACTGTATCTCGAATCCTTCCTCAAACCATAAAAGAAAAATTAGTCAGGATTAATCTCACTCTTATAATACTTGCTTAACCTTTCGTCCAGGCTGGTGTTGGTACATCGAGGGTGGTTTTCCAACGTTTTCGCGAAGTTCCTTAATTACATAACCTCTTTTCCCTGGAGGCGTAGCCCCGCTAACACCGTTCTAGACACCTCCTTGGTTTATAACATTGATCGTTTAGTGAAAAATCTCCCGAGGAGTAGCGGATACTCACAGTAAGATCGGAATCCAAATATCATTGTGTGATAATCCTGTAGGAATCCTACCAAAATTATCACACTCCAAATGGTATGCAACACTAGCAAGTTTCAATTTCTTTAGATTCTCCCGATGTGGATTTTGCCCTAAGCTCTTATGACTTTGACGAAGGACAACATATCATAAGTCACAAGTCAAGTTATATCCGTTATTGTCCAGGTTAGTTTGAACCCACCCGTACATACCCTTGACGAAGGCCAAAATAGTAGTACGTCTGTCCAAAACCAACGCATCTATCTATACTACAGATGAATATTCAGCAGCTACCAATCACTATGCCTTGAAGAAGGTCAAAATATATAGCTTGAATACTACTGAATACCCAACTGAAATGACGGAGGGCTACGAATGGTTTAGGCGAAACCGTGAACGTAATGAACTTGATTTAATCGAAGGAACCATGATAGCTTTTAAAGGAGTGGTTTAAGCTCCGCATTTAAACGTTTGCTTTTTGAAAAAACCGAGTGGTTTTAGAATTGTTCCAATGATTCGGCTTTGGTTTGTTTGCTTTGCATTAATCATATAATGCAGTCCCATCATTTGCACCTACCATTGCAGAAAGAAACGAAAATACCACGTACGCTTATTCCATCATCATTCGCCACTGGGCCCCGTCTAACACTGTTAGGTTACTTAATTAACACCAGAGCTGGGGCTGGACTAATGTGGATGCAAAACATAAGTAACGTCTGTAATATTACATATATAATATATCCATTCGTTTCATGCAATAATAGGCATTCCAGATCATAGATGAACATATTAGATATACTAGGAATTCCACATTTTGTTTAAGCCTGTAACGAAAGACGGATTCCATGGTCGTGATGAATAGCCAAACCCCACCCTGGACCTCTAAGGGTACGAAAACTACCCGCCAAATTCTAAAAGTAAAGCAGCCTCCCTCAGTAAAATGAGTAGGCCACTCGGCACTTCAAAGAACCTGGTAGTTTGTGCACCCCATCTTGGGTCTATCATAGGAGCAAAAATAATAAAAGAAATAATACAACGGTGGCTATAACCTCAACCCGGATGTTCCCCACAAAATAATATTACATCTGTTCCCGCCAAAATTTTTGGCCAAGAGCTATTTGTTCCTTTATAACCCTTATTAAAAAGAGGAAAAAATTCATGGTTGGATATCACGTGTTAAACACGTGAGTGCTTATATGCTGAAAGAAAATAACTAAGGGCCAAACAGGCCTCACGTGTAAAACACGTGAGCGCTTATATACAAAGCATATAAGCACTGAACATAAATCACCAATGGTCAAACAAGCCTCACATGTAAAACACGTGAGTGCTCTTATACAAAGCATATGAGCGCTGAACATAAATAGGCTAAAACCCACAGCAGGGGTCACGTGTTAAACACGTGAGTTCTCTTGCCTGTCACATGCAAAGTATGTGAGCGTCCCAATTTAAAATGCTCCTATCAAATTCTAGAATTAAATTCTATTTTGGGAAATATTTTCCTGATCTCCCTCAAACTAGAAAGGTCTTCTCTGTTAAATAGAGGACTTTTGGATCAAAGATCCAACGGTGATCATCTGGTAGAATAAAATTCTATCATAGGAAAATATTTTCCTAATCTTATTAAACTAAAAAGATATGATCAAATTAAATTCTATATTAAGAAAATATATTTTTGATCTTGTTAAAACTAACAAGATATTCATAATCTTGTTAAACAAATAAGAAATTCTCTCTGTTAAACAGAGAGCCTTTGGATTAAAAATCCAATGGTGAAAAAAATTCACCGATTGATCTAAAAGATCATGGAATCAATCATGATCTCTCAATGAGAGATTTTCTTAACAAATTGATTCTTTTTCTTCTCATATAAATAGGAGCAAGGAGGGGAGGAAAAAAGACAAAGAGGGAGAAGGGAAGAAAAATAGAGAGAGAATTTAATTCTCTAAAGAGAGAAGAGACCACCCCATAAGCTTCTAAAAAATATACAGAAGCCTCCCAAAAGCTCCCACAAAACAAAAGAGAATTTAATTCTCAATCCAAGAGTTTAACTCTTCTAAAAGAACTTAGTTCTTCCTCGGGTTGAGGTTTGCAGAAGCAGATCTCTCTACAAGTTGAGAATTTAATTCTCATCGGGGAGATTCTGTCATGCAGACACAAAACTGAGAAGAAAGAACTAAGCCTGAAGAATTTAATTCTTCCCAAAGATATAGGAATCTAATTCCTCTGATAAAACTAAGGTTTAACCCTGCATAAGAATTTAATTCTTATAAAACAAGGGACATTAAATTCTCAAAACTAAGATCAAGATCCCCATGCACATAAAAGAAACAATTAGCGTTCAACGCTATCACAACAGATCACGTGTTCCCACGTGAGCACCTCTGAGGAACGAAAGGAACAATTGATATCGCCTCATGTGATCTCACGTGACCCCCTAATAGTTCTTAGCACTTTCAAAAGGAAAAGAGGAATAAATCGAAGACAGTTCCCATTTTGGGGTGCCTCACGTGACCCCCTAATAGTTCTCAGGAAAAGGGGAATAAATCAAAGACAGTTACCATTTTAGGGCGCCCCACGTGATCCCACGTGACCCTCTAATAGTGCTTAGCACTTTCAAAAGAAAAAAGTGGATAAATCCAAAGACAGTTCCCATTTTGAGGCGCCTCATGTGATCCCACGTGACCCCCAATAGTGCTTATCACTTATAAAAGAAAAAGGGAATAAACTCAAAGAATCAGTGCCCAATTCTCAGACGCCTCACGTGCCACACGTGAGCGCTCCAAATTTCAATATTTAACACTTCTTTAGAGCCTCACGTGGGAGCACGTGAGCGCCAAACAATTATCAGTGTTTAACACTATGATAGAGCCAACCATAGCTCAAATTAGCCAAGTCTCCTAAGGCCAAAAAAACCTTTTGACCATCAATCAACCGAGCCCTCCTATACTCAGGTCATCCCAAATCGATCTTAGTTCCAAAGATGACCAATGATCTCCTGACACATGGCATCTAAAATGACGTTCATCCCACATTCGCCTCAAATCTGGAATTTGGTTTATGGGTACATCTCTCCACACCTCTGATACATGTCGTTGTAATCCTTCAACGTCATCAAAGAGGTGGAGGGTCCCGACAACCAACAACTTTTGGTGCACTCCCAAACCTATGAGCACATACCAGTGGATCGCAATGTCCTTAAACTACGACCTCACCGCCAAATGGTGATCTACGGACTGCAACATCCTTAAACTATCTATAGACCACAACGTCCTTAAACTAGCTATGGACCGAAATGTTCTTAAACCAACAATGGACCGAAACGTCCTTAAACTAAAGCAACAGAGCCCAAATGCACTTTTGTTGGATCTGAATGATCCAAAACCCTGTTGAGTAGATCTTAGTCTAAAATTAGACTAACGTGTCCTCAACAAACATTTAAGTTGATCTTAATCTCAAACGAGATTAACAATTCTTAAACCAACCCAAACCCAAATCTAAGAATATAGGGATTTAGACTAATCCACGCCCTATGGGAGGAAACATAAATTAGTCTCCGTATACAATCCATGGGCAACCAAAAAATAAAACAAACACACATGACATGAAGTGACCTTCTAGAGCAGAAGAAAGTGGTTACCGCGATACAGTAACGTAATTAACTGCAGAGGCTTGTGCCTGCAGGGAAGAGCGTCCCCACAATAAAAAAACCCTCACAACGAGGGGGAATCTGATGAAGTCTGCTACAACAGCCGCATCCTTCCAGACCTCCGATACACGGAGCCATAAATCAACTTGGCATCTTCGGAGAGGTGAATGGATAAATTCAAATAGCATCTGCCCTCAAATGCAGGCAAGACGTTTGTCTTCCTGGTTTTCGCCAGTAAACAGATTCTGGCATGCCCGGTGGGACCTTTTCCTCTTTCCACTCCAAACTTCGTGTGTCGTGTTTTTTCGCGATCAAATAATCGCGGTATAAATATTTCTGGTTGCCCTTGGATGATGGGATACTGAAACCGGCGTTTCGTCTCTATGAAGAATGGCGTTTTCTCCCACCCTAGCAACTCAGGCTTTGTCATATCCTGTGGAGTCAAGTATAAGCCACTTGCAGTCTCAAATCTCTGCAATCTAGCTCTTTAAGAAATCAACGGGATTCTCTTTGGGTCAATACTCCCACCTCGATCCCTCGGTGCCTCAATGCCGATGGAGGAAGCCCAGAGGAAGTATGTCTTCCACAGGCTGGCTCCCCAAGTAGCAGCTTTGCCGAAGGAATCAGTCCTTAAACAACTGGCACATGCCAAGGACCAAGGTTGACGCAGGGGGCAGAATATTCAAGCTCTCAAAGGAAACAGGGGGCAGGCTCAGCAAAATCCTGAAGCTGATCAAATCCCGACCGTAAGAAACGGTCGACGTCGATATCGGCATCATACAAAATGAGCTGGGATGGTCATGTTTCAACTCCAGTGGTGATGTTGTTGTTCCAACTGGGAACAGCTTCAAACTGTTGTGAAGGGTCAGACAAAATTCTCCTACCGCAATATTGAATAAGTCTCCACAGCCTATAGAGATTCCACGAGAGCAGAAACTAGTTCGCTCCCTGAGACAACTTTCCTCATCTATATATAAGGTGTGGAAGCAGGTGAAGGGGACTCATCCCAAGACGGATCCTGATACATCGGTTCCTCCTAAAACCAAAGCGGCTTTTCATAAAAAAGAGAGGCCTAATAAAGCTCAAGTGCCCGAAGCAAACTCCACAGGCCAGAACTCCAAACACCCCAAGCCTGGGGGCATGGTAGTTCACATAGTCTATGTGGTGAATTCCAAAGACGAAGTTCGAGCTTCTACTAGTCACCGACCTAAAACTCGGTCCCTGAAAAAAGTTCAACTGCAACGTGAAAAGCTGTAGGAGATGCCCGCTCAGGCGGCAGCAAACGCTAATCCATCGCCTAAGGAAAATCCCGAGGACATGCCAGAAGAAAGAGTAAAGAAGGAGTCGTATATTGATTTCCTAAAGCGCGCTATGAAAAAGAGAGATGAAGAAGCGGAAGAAATGTCCACTAAAATGAACCAGATGGCCCTTCTGATTCAAAATATGGCTGGAATGATGGTTCAATCGGAACCACTGGCAGATGAACCGCCGGTAGTTAGTCTTAAAGATAAGGATGACATTTCAAATCCTCTGCAAACCTCATCAACGGCTGAGGATGAAATGATTCCTAAAGAAAAGCTGGACACATATATCGCTCAGCAAATCAAAACTCACTATGCTAGTGAAGCTTCAAATAGGCCAATCAAGACTGGTCGACCGTATCCGATGTGCTACGATCAAATACAGTACCCGCCAGAATACATACTTCCGACTCCACATATACAAAGGAACCGAGAATCCTCGCCAGCACATCATGCGATTTAAATCCATATGCGGTAACGCTTGAGAGAATGATATACTTCTCCTCTGACAGTTCATCAGCTGTCTAGCGGACATTGCCTTCGAATGGTATGCGGAACTCCCGAATGACTCCGTGAATACCTTCGATGAGATGGAGATGCTCTTCTGTCATAAATTCGCTAGTGTGAATAAACGCACTACCGTAACGACGTTTTTCAATGAAAAGGTTAGACCGAATGAGACCTCGGTTCAATATGTTACCCGATGGAGAAATATCTGATCAAAATGCAAGCAACATATCGACAAAGCTGCAGCTGTAGGAATATCCACCCTTGACCCAAATTCAAAAGGCGTTCCCATTTATGGTCCTTTTCAAGCCGACAACCTTCCAAGAACTCATGGATAAAATGGCTCGATTGGATCAAATGGGACAAGACTCTTTCTCATCCGATTATGACGAGTGAAAAGCGGAGGAAAGATGGCATTTGTCGCCTACGCTCAAAACAAATAAGCGGCTCTGAAGCAACCTATAGCCAAAATAGCGACGGCGTGGATACTCAATCTCCCCGAAATATACACAGGGAGTATATTTCTCACTGGCGGAAGAATCTCTATGTAGAATGGTCCTTTCTTCTCAAAGGATAGGAAGGAAATTAAGGGGCCTACAAACAAGTCCTGCAATCTAGTGAAATGCCCCGCTAAAAAAACTGGTACGTCTACAAGGAAAATGGGCACGGATGAAAACCCGAAAGGGCGCCGTGGGTAAAAACAGCAGGACTGCTAGTGAGCTTGTGAAAACCCGGAAGGGCGCAATCTCATCCAAAAAAATGGTACGTCCATAAGTAAGATGGACACGGATGAAAACCCGAAAGGGTGTCGTGAGTAAAAACAGCAGGACCGCCGACGAGCTTGTGAAAACCCGGAAGGGCGCAACCTCGTTGAATACACTTACGAGATCCTCATGACTCATAGGGAGAAAACCCTTTATAAGACCCTTACAGCTCATAAAGTCAAAAGTCTTAGTCAACAGGATCTTAACCCTGTTTACTAAGCTACCTTTGTCCAAATCGACAGAGGCAAATGACGATTCGCTCCTGGCATTATCCCAGTTGTAGCGATGTGATGCCTAAATCGATATCAAATTCCGAGTCCTCTCAAGGCAAATGATGAGTCGCTCCTAGAAATATCCCAGTTGTAGCGATATTGATGCCTAAACAGGTATCAAACTCCAAGTCAACCTCTCCGGCAAGTGCCGTCCCTAAAACCATCTAATGAAGAAGGGGACCCCGTTCGTTTGGGATCATAAATTCCAAAATGTACTGGACGAAATCAAGCAATATCTGCAGAACCCACCGGTAATGGCCGCTCCGGTCAAAGGAAAGCCACTCATCTTGTACACAACAGCCCTTGAAGGTTCTCTAGGCACGCTAAGGGCACAGGAGAACGACCAGGGGAAGGAGAGAGCTTTCTATTATTTGAGTCGAGTTCTTCTGGGGGCAGAAAACAACTACTCCCCCATTGAAAAGCATTGCCGGGCACTGATCTTCGCGATAACGAAGCTCAGGCACTATGCCTTGGCATATGAGGTCCATCTCATATCAAAGGTGGATCCTCTCAAATATTTGATGTCAAGAGCCATAGTAACGGGAAGGCTTGCCAAATGGGCCCTCCTCCTGATGTTGTTCTCGATAACATATCGACCCTTTAAGGCAGTAAAGGGCCAGGCAATCGCTGACTTCTTCGCTGAACATGCAATACCAGCTGACTCTCTCTTAAATTATGAATTTCTATATGAACACGTGTTCGACACAATCAAAGGGAAAACGGAGGAAAATAATGTCCAATGGGAACTCTACTTCGACGGAGCATCCTCCTTGAAGAAGCGAAAGCAAAACACCCCCATGATTAAAGTCGGGGTAGGCCTTATCTTCATGACTCCATAAGGAGGGATAATGTGTTTCGCCATTTCATTAACAGAGCCGAGATCAAATAATGAGGCTGAGTACGAAGCTTTGATAGAAGGTCTTGAGATCACTGTCGACGTGGGATCGAAAACCTCCTCATATATGGAGATTCTCAGCTAGTCGTTAGCCAAGTAAATGGCGACTATCAGACATGAAAACCAGAGCCGGTAAAATATGGCGAGAGAATGCAGCAATTGTTGACACAAATCCCCTCTTACATTCTGGAAAGCATTCCCCGTGTAGAGGAATAGCAAGGCGGATGTGTTAACCAAGCTCGCTAAAAAACTGGCCGACGAAAACCTCGATGACGTAAGGATCATTGTGCAAAGCCGCCGGATTCTCGCACCAGCAGAAATATCTCCTGAGTCATCCGAGGAAGAGGAAGCGACCAAACAAGCGGCCTTCCAAGTAGAGGACGAAGAAAAGGCTAAGGATTGGAGAGAAGTCTTCATAGACTACTTCAAATCCCGTTGAGTGCCCGAAAATGCATCTTCAAGACATCAGCTCATGAAACGAACTCTGTCTTTCGCCTTTGTCAATGATACTCTATATAAGAGATCATTCGACTGTCTGTGGTTGAGATGCCCGGGACCAGAAGAGGCAAGGAGAGTCATCCAAGAAACTCACAACAGACTCTGTGGTTCCCATCAAGCTGGGCCAAAGATGAAGTTAAAGATCAAGAGAATGGGTTACTATTGGCCAACAATGATTCAGGACTGTCTTGAATATGCAAAGTAGTGTCACTCATTCCAGATTCATGGGGACTTCATCCATCAGCATCCGAATCCATTACACCTAACGCTGGCAAGCTGACCGTTCGAGATGTGGGGAAACGATATAATCGGGCCTATCGAACCAATATCATCTAAGGGACATCGGTTCATATTGGAGACAACCAATTACTTCTCTAAATGGGCCGAAGCAGTACCGCTAAGAGTGGTGAAGACGGAGAACATTCTCCATTTCTTCAGGACATATGTCATCTACCGGTTCGGCACTCTGTGGTGGATTATCTGAGATAACGGACCATCCTATAGAAGCCATAAGATCAGCCGCTTCGCATAACAGCATAAAATAGATTGGAGATGCTCTTCAGTCTATAACCCCTGAGCTAACGGTCTAGCTGAGGCTTTCAAGAAGACCTTGACGAAGATCATAAAGAAGACGGTTTCCAGAAATAGAAAGGACCGGCACGAGAGATTGCATGAAGCTCTCTGGGCTTATCAGACCACGTTTAAGACGGCCACGAATACAATGCCATTCGTGTTGGTATTCGGAACGGAAGCGGTTCTCCCCTTGGAGATAGAACTACCCTCTTTACGAGTGGCAGTTCAACATGAGCTAACGGATGAAGAAAATACCTATCTTCGGCTTGAGGAGCTCGATGCTCTCGAAGAAACTCGTCTCATGGCGCAGCAAAACCTAGAAGCTTACAAAGCAAGGATGACGCACTCATACAAAAGACTAACTAGGCCAAGGGCATTCCGCCAAGGAGAACTCATGCTAGTTGTCAAAAGACCTATGATCCCCAACCATTCCAAATGGGGGAAATTCGAGCCAAACTATGAAGGTCTGTATATCATAGACAAGGTCTACCAAGGTGGGGGTTTACTTGCTCATGGATATGCATGGCGAAAGACCCTTCCGGCCAATAAATGGCCGGTTTCTTAAGAAATACTATGCTTGACAAGTCACGGCTCAGGTTAATGATGGATGACGAAGCTCGTGTCCGCTCGCTATCTTCCTGAGTCCAAACTCTATAAGTAGTATCCGGCGAAACCTCGCCTCAAAATCCCAGCGGACCGCAACGTCCTTAAACTAGCTGTGGACCGAGATGTCCCTAAACTAACAACGGACCGCAACGTCCTTAAACTAGTCGTGGACCAAGATGTCCCTAAACTAACAATAGACCGAGATATCTTTAAATTAAATACGTCGCCTCAAACACGGTGACAGTGAAAATCAGGTTCATAAGTCCCAGCGGCGAGGATTGCAACTCAAGTCCCGTCGGCTGCACAGCTGCCTTGGTGGTGAAGTCCCCCATAAATTCCATTGGCGAACATAGGGGTAAATAAAAATAATAATAAAAAATATATAAAAAAAAGGTGCGTCCACAAGCGAAATGGGCAAAGATGAAAACCCGAAGGGCGCCGTGAGTAAAAACAGCAGGGCTACCGGCGAGCTTGTGAAAACCCAAAAGGGTGCAATCTAGTTGTTAAAAAAAATGGTACGTTCAAAAGCAAAATGGGCACGGATGAAAACCCGAAAGGGCTCCATGAATAGAAACAGCCGGGCTACCGGCGAGTTTGTGAAAACCCGAAAGGGCGCGATCTTGTTAAAATAAAAAAATATCTGCAAGGTCCTCTCAACCTTGTGAGAAGAAAACACCTACTTGAGATCCTTACGACTCACAAAGGAGCAACACACTTAGGGATCCCAACGATTCCTAAGAAGAAATTACACTTACGAGATCCTTCTGACTCGTGAGGAGAATTCCCCCTGTGAGACCTTCACGGCTCATACGATTCAAAAACCTTAAGATACAGGGACCTGAACCTGTTCTTAAGCCATCACACTCCCCAAGTTGCCCTACATGTAGTTCAATATCGACCCTTGTATACAATCCACGGGCACAAATAAACGTTTCCCCCACCAAGTCCCACCAACAACGAGGAATGTCCTAATGTGGTGAACGACACTTGTAAGTCCTCTCAACTTATAAGGAGAAAACACTCTTGTAAGATCGTCATGACTTAGAAGAGAACACACACTTAGGAATACTTATGACTCCTAAAAAGAAAATACACCTACGAGATCCTCACGACTCACAAGGAGAAACACCTTTATTAGACCCTTACGGCTCATAAAGTCGAAAATCCTTAGTCAACAGGAGCCTAACCCTGTTTGCTAAGCCATTTTTGTTCAAATCGACAAAGGCAAATGATGATTCGCTCCTGGCAAAATCCTACTAGTAGCGATACTGATGCCTAAATTGGTATCAAATTCCAAGCCCATCAAATTCCAAGCCATTTCACGGCAAATGATGATTCGCTCCTGGTAATATTCCAGTCGCAGCAATGCTGATACTAAGATTGGTATCAGACCTCGGGTTCTATACTCGCAATAAAAATCAGCGAGAAAAAATGCATATGAAATAGCCGAAATGATAGGGCAACTCGCGGTAAGAATCAACGAACAAAATGTATGCATATAAAATAGCCGAAATGATTGGGCACCGCGAAAAAATAGCCGAAATGATTGGGCAATCGCGACTTTCGCGATATAAAAAGCTAAAATGATAGAGTATCGTGGGAAAAAATGAAACTTTTTCCCTACAGGTAAGATCACATTGACCCTTGTATACAATCCATGGGCACAAACGGAAAGGGAACCATATTACCCCACCGGGCTTCGTCAAAAGGGAAGCCAGATCTCGATGGCTACATCTACAGCCTAGAAATCATCAACAACATTCCTTCTCGTTCCAACCAGAAGTAGATACGACGTCAGCAAAACGGAGCCAAGGCAAAGTCCCTTAGTTCCAAATCTCGACGGTTTACAGACAACCTAGAGACTACCTCAGAGCCACGGCAAAGTCCCCTAGTTCCAAATCTCGACGGTTCACAGACGGCCTAGAGACTACCTCGGAGCCACGGCAAAGTCCCCTAGTTCCAAATCTCGACGGTTCACAGACAGCCTAGAGACTACCTCGGAGCCACAACAAAGTCCCCTAGTTCCAAATCTCGACAGTTCACTGACAGCCTAGAGACTACCTCGGAGCCACGGCAAATTCTCCTAGTTCCAAATCTCGAAGGTTCACAGACAGCCTAGAGACTACCTCGGAGCCACGACAAAGTCCCTTAGTTCCAAATCTCGACGGTTCACAGACAACCTAGAGACTACCTCGGAGCCATGGCAGAGTCCCTAGTTCCAAGTCTCGACAGCAACATCTACATCCTAGAGATCAACAACAGCGTTCTTCCTCCCTCCAGCAGGATACAGACACGGTATCAACAAACGGAGCTATGGCAAAGCCCCCTAATTCCAAATCTCGACGGTTCACAGACAACCCAGAGACAACCTCGGCGTTCATCACAATATTGCAGACGCAATGTCAACAAATGAAGCAAAGGAAGATCTCTAGCTTCAGGGTCTTGACGGCAACTCAAATGAGACCCGAAAGACTATCGGAGACCATCCCACTCCAGCGCGGAGTGGTCATGACTCATCGGGGCTCCCAAACTGAGCTTAACCTCAAGTAAAAAGCGACATGGAATATCCCTAACGCTTACTCTTTCGACGGTAATATCACCTGGAAGATTACTTGAAGACGTCTTGTCCAGCCCCTGAAGGGATCAGAGATACGACAGTCGCGGGGCTACTCGAACTGAAAGATTGTGTATTGAGGAATACACCAGCCAACGCGAAGGTACGACGGGTAAAAAACTCTACTACCACAGACCCTAACGGACTTCTATTAGCAGGAGTTAACTGTGACATTAGGACATCCTTGCGAGAACTTTTCGATTCGTCTCGACTTGTAAGGAAAAGCCTTAGGCAACGGGGATAAGGACCTGTTTCCTAAGAATTGAGGCCTTACAAGTCTGTCCAAGATGGACTATTGCATACTATTTACTGTCCACACTCTCCAAAGTTGAATATCGATAATAGGGATACAACCACTTACGAGTCCTCTCGACTTGCAAGAGGGAAAATTCTCTTGTGAGATCCTTATGACTCTCAAGAGAAAACGCACTTAGGAGTCCTCACGACTCCTAAGGAGAAAATACACCTACGGGATCCTCTCGACTCATAGGGAGAAAAGCCTTTATGAGACCCTCACAACTCATAAAGTTGAAAAGTCTTAGGCGACAGATCCAAATCTGTTTCCTAAGCCATCGCTGCCCTACCAGGAGGTCAAGATAGACTATCCATGGGCCACATTTGCCAAAATTACATGCCAATGAAATAAAAAAGCTACTTACGGATCCTCACGATTCGTAAGGAAAAATACCCGAGTGAGATCCTTATGACTCACGGAAGCGGTGAACATTAAGAAATCCTCACGATTTCTAGGGAGAATATGCACCTATGAGATCCTCTCGACTTGTAGGGAGAAAAAACCTTCTTGAGACCCTTACGGTTTATGAAGATAAAAAAAAGTCTTAGGCTACAAGGACCCTAAACTTGTCTCCTAAGCCCTCAATTCAATGGACAAGCATAACTCTGCACTACTTCACCCACGTACATACTTACGTGGGCAAGGAATTGGGGGGCATTTGTTCCCGCCAAAATTTTCAGCCAAGAGCTATTTGTTCCCTTATAATCCTTATTAAAAAGAGGAAAAAATTCATGGTTGGATATCACGTGTTAAACACGTGAGCGCTTATATGCACGTGTTAAACACGTGAGCGCTTATATGCAAAGCATATAAGCGCTGAAAGAAAATAACTAAGGGCCAAACAGACCTCACGTATAAAACACGTGAGCGCTCATATGCAAAGCATATAAGCGTTGAACATAAATCACCAATGGCCAAACAGGCCTCATATGCAAAGCATATGAGCGCTGAACATAAACAGGCTAAAACCCACAACAGTGGTCACGTGCTTGCCTCTCACATGAAAAGCATATGAGCGCCCCAATTTAAAATGCTCCTATGAAATTCTAGAATTAAATTCTATTTTTGGAAATATTTTCCTGATCTTCCTCAAACTTGAAAGGTCTTCTCTGTTAAACAGAGGACCTTTGGATCAAAGATCCAACGGTGATCATCTGGTAGTATAAAATTCTATCATAGAAAAATATTTTCCTAATCTTGTTAAACTAAAATGATATGATAGAATTAAATTCTATATTAAGAAAATATATTTTTGATCTTGTTAAAACTAACAAGATATTCATAATCTTGTTAAACAAACAAGAAATCCTCTCTATTAAATAGAGAGCCTTTGGATTAAAAATCCAACGGTGAATCAAATTCATCGATTGATCTAAAAGATCATGGAATCAATAATGATCTCTCAATGGGGGATTTTCTTAACAAATTGATTCTTTTTCTTCTCATATAAATAGGAGCAAGGAGAGGATGAAAAAAAGACACAGGGGGAGAGGGGAAGAAAAATAGAGAGAGAATTTAATTCTCTAAAGAGATAGGAGACCACCCCATAAGCTTCTAAAAAATATACATAAGCCTCCCAAAAGTTCCCACAAAACAAAAGAGAATTTAATTCTCAAACCAAGAGTTTAAATCTTCTAAAAGAACTTAGTTCTTCCTCTGGTTGAGGTCTGCAGAAGCAGATCTCCCTACAAGTTGAGAATTCAATTCTCATCGGGGAGATTCTGTCATGCAGACTCAAAAATGAGAGGAAAGAACTAAGCCTGAAAAATTTAATTCTTCCCAAAGATATAGGAATCTAATTCCTCTGATAAAACTAGGGTTTAACCCTGCATAAGAATTTAATTCTTATAAAACAAGGGACATGAAATTCTCAAAACTAAGATCAAGATCCCCATGCACATAAAAGAAACGATTACCATTCAACGCTATCACAACAGATCTCATGTTCCCACGTGAGCACCTCTGAGGAACGAAAGGAACAATTGACATCGCCTCACATGATCTCACGTGACCCCCTAATAATTCTTAGAACTTTCAAAAGGAAAAAGAGAATAAATCAAAAACAATTCCCATTTTGGGGCGCCTTACGTGATCCCACGTGACCCCCTAATAGTTCTTAGGAAAAGGGGAATAAATCAAAGACGGTTCCCATTTTGTGGAGCCTCACGTGATCCCACGTGACCCACCTTTAATAGTACTTAGCACTTTCAAAAGAAAAAAAGGATAAATCCAAAGACAGCTCCCATTTTAGGGCACCTCATGTGATCCCATGTGACCCCCAATAGTACTTATCACTTATAAAAGAAAAAGGGAATAAACCCAAAGAATCAGTGCCCAATTCTTAGGCGCCTCACGTGCCACACGCGAGTGCTCCAAATTTCAGTGTTTAACACTGCTTTAGAGCCTCACGTGGGAGCACGTGAGCGCCAAATAATTATCAGTGTTTAACACTATGAGGGGGCCAACCTTAGCCCAAATTAGCCAAGTCTCCTGAGGCCAAAAAAACCTTTTGACCATCAATCAGCCGAGCCCTCCTATACTCAGGTCCCCCCAAATCGATCTTAGTTCCAAAGATGACCAATGATCTCCTGACACATGGCATCTAAAATGACGTTCATCCTACATCCACCTCAAATCTGGAATTTGGTTTAAGGGTACATCTTTCCACACCTCTGATACATGTCGTTGTAATCCTTCAACGTCTTCAAAGATGTGGAGGGTCCTGACAACCAACAATTCTTGGTGCACTCCCAAACCTATGAGCACATCCCAGTGGACCGCAATGTCCTTAAACTAGCTATAGACCGTAATGTCCTTAAACTACGACCTCGCCGCCAAATGGTGATCTACGAACCGCAACATCCTTAAACTAGCTATGGACCGCAACGTCCTTAAACTAACAATGGACCGAAATATTCTTAAACTAAAGCAATAGGGCCTAAATGCTCTTTTGTTGGATCTAAATGATCCAAAACCCTGTTGAGTAGATCTTAGTCTAAAATTAGACTAACGTGTCCTCAATAAACATTTAAGTTGATCTTAATCTCAAACGAGATTAGCGATCCTTAAACAAACCCAAACCCAAATATAAGAATATACGGATTTGGACTAATCCACGCCCTACAGGCGGCAAAATAAATTATTCTCCGTATACAATCCACGAGAAACCAAAAAATAAAACAAACACACACGATACGAAGTGACCTTCTGGAGCAGGAGAAAATGGTTACCATGATGCGGTAACGTAATTAACGGCAGAGAATTGCGCCTGCAGGTAAGAGTGTCCCCACGATCAAAAACCCCTCACAACGAGAGGGAATCTGATGAAGTCTGCTACAACGGCCGCATCCGTCCAGACCTCCAATACACGGTGCCATAAATCAACTTGGTATTTTCGGAGAGGTGGACGGATAAATCCAAATAGCATCTGCCCCCAAATGCAGGCAAGACGTTTGTTTTCCCGGTTTTCGGCGGTAAACAACATCACTTTACAATTTTATATCAAATGAAAGAAACTCTCTTCTCACATCTCCCGACTCTTCATCCACGGCAATCCAACATATCCATATACACAAACCAACATCACAGATATGTACAACCCCCAACTAACCGACATATAGCAATTAGCGGAAGTTTACGAACACATATATCCAAATATAGAAAACCCGATAGCCAAGAACTTTAGAATTTGAATCGACACATATTTTCCGTGTCTACCCGAAGTGCAAACCAGCACACAAACAATATTAGGTAGAAACCAAATATACCAGGAAACAGAACACTAAAAATATGAAGCACAGGAGAAATACGAGTTGAATCGGCCTTGACTCGGCTGCGAAACGGCAGCGAAACACATTGTTTCGTCGTGCTTCCGCGATCATCTTGGTGATTCAGTGACTCATTTTTCTTGAGTGATCTTAGAATACCCTGCTTGCAATTTTCATTCCTCTGAAATATTTTTCTGACAATTTTCAAAATTGACAGCAAGTTAGGGTTTTGTGTTACATTTTCAGGCTTTCCCGACGGTCGAAGTTCTAACTACTTGCCAACTAGCTAGTAAAGGTTTAGTAGGCCCTGATACCATTGTAAATCGATGTCGCGTACCTCGCGGGTTCGCGGGGAGGCGGAATACGCAAAAAATGATTTTTATAGGCTTGGCAACACCGACTTGAACTCCAGGATCGATACTAAAGCCTAACTAGCAAAACAGTATGAGGTTAACTACTAAGATAGAAAGTTATACCTCACAGAACCATGTCCTTCAAGTCTTCTTATTGCCGTCCTCCTCCTCTTCATAAGCTCTAAGGATCGTTTGGATCAATACCTCATCGTTGGCCTCCTCGAGTCAAATACGATCTACCCGAGAGTCTATAGTCCGAGCTCCAACCTCAAATCCGAGGTAACTACGGCATCTAGTTCGCTAAACTAGATGTTCTAGATGATGTAGAGAGTGTAGATAGATTAGTATGTCTCTAAGTACCCTAGGATTCTCAACACATGAGAGATTTAGGGTTAGAGGAAGAAGAAGGGGAGCTTGAGGAAAAGAGAGTGTAGTAAAAGATAACAATGAAGATGGCTAAGAGTTATCACTTATGAAGCACAATAATAATTCAAGCAAGAAAATATTTCACCAAAATATCTACCATGCTTGTAAAATATCAAGCATATTTCAATAGTGATTAAGCGAGTCACCACCACGAGTCACCAAATAGCCATGCTTCACTTAATGCAAACCTCTCTCATTTCCTCCACCTCATAACCATTTAATCTAAATGGTTAATACAAATATGAGGTGTCTTTTTCTAGAAACAATCTTGAATAAAGTACTAGAATGCCCCTCATCCGTATATACATACCCGTATCCGTATTCCGATAAATATGAATACAAGAGACGAAAATAATCCATCAATATAATACTATGATCCGGCTTAAACAAAAGCCCACTAGTATTATCCGCCCGAACATCATACGTGCACAAGTATACGTATGTGATCGAAGCCCTGCCGTAAAACCATACGGCATCTACATCTTTTGCCCGATGCAGGGAAACCCTCTGTGTGGGACTCTAAAGACTCGACACTACGCTGGCAGTGGGTTTAACCACAAGCACGTCAGCAGTACTAGCTGCACGTAACGGCTACCCAGGTATCTATCAATAAGAAGGCCGATGAGAAAACTCATCCGAACTCCTACTGAGCCTAGCTGTGACAATCTCCATACAGTCCGGTCTGTTCGTCTAAGAGTATCACATATCGGGCCTAGGGGGCGGTAATCGTCAGACCCCTAATAGCGCAATAAGTCGTGCCAGAGTGTAGCCCAAAAACACCCCGAGAAACTACCGGAGTATCTACCAACCAGTAAATCTTGCTTGCCCTGGCTAGGGACTTTGTGTAATGGCTTTCCAAACACAGCGCGATATCAACCCCCAATACCGGGTGAGACGAATCCTATCTAATCGCCACTGCCTCCAAGTTCTTTGGGACTGCTCCTAACTACTACCTGTTTTCACGACTCTTTTGAGCCGTGGTAGGGTAGTAATCTAAGAACAGTGGGAATACACTCGAGGCGAAGTAGCAGTATCAAGTCGACGGACTAAGCTGTACTCATGTCACCCAGGAACTGCTACCCGACGATACATATAATACCCACCAGCAGCTCCCTACGAGTCATGTCCAGTGTACTCATAACCCAATGAAAACCTACATACTATCTCCAGTACGACGTACTAATGGATGTGGGACAGACAATCTCCCCTACCGGGATGAGAAACGTATACACTAGTCTACTCTGGAGTATCGATACCCCGTCTCGATAATCCTACGACTAGGGATTTGTATAAGAATGTGCTTATAGACTACCCTGTCTCCACTAGTGTGACTGCCATCACAACGCTGGTATCAAGCAAAAATCCTAAGGGCTCTACCAATATGTATAAGAGATATGCTAAAAGAAACACATACACATATTGAGATAGAAACAAATCAGGTAGCATACTACCATTTCGAGAAAGACTGTTATTATATCCGTGTATATTCCAAGCTTCGAATATGTAATATACAAACCAGTATGATACAATAATGACCTCTAGGGCATATATCACTAACAGGCCGGGGCTTAGTGTAACGTCTTCAAAATAATAAAATATGATTTTTGGGAAATTTTATAATTTAATATTATTTTAATGAATATTTTAATATTCTGGTATAATTAAATACAGATAAATGGGGAAAAATTATGGAAAATTCTAAAATAAGGTATTTTAAGGAAATGCCTCGTTTTCTGTGCATGCCCCCATTTCCTCTAGTTTTGACCCTGAGTATGTCTAGTTTTGACTGATTCCATCTAGGATGAAATCTGGGTTGATTTTCCTATGTTGGTGTATAATTTGGGACTTGTTTTAGCATGGATTTTGGTATTTGGTGATTCATTCCTGTCGGGTGGCGTTTGGACGTCAACGACAAGTGGATTTTGATTGTGTTTACATGCGAGTCGATAGGTTTTTACCTATGCGGGTAGCGTGTGCTATTTTGGTTTCCGATGTGATTTTCATGTGCTTTAGCATTGTGATATACTTGTAGGTACCCCGCGTGATGTTGAGACAAAGGAGGTGAAGATAGCGACATCGGCTTTGGCACACGAGAAGCAAGGTGAGTAGATTATATCTACAGGGGGAAGTCGGGTGGATGGCGTATAGCACCCCCGCAGTCCGTAGATAGATTATTATGTAGTTTATTGTGATATTAGGTGTATTATGGATAGTACATGGTTAGAAGTGACTAGTGCAGTTCATAGTTGCGAACCCTAGGATAGAATTACACCTATACACACACCCTTGCTTATCACTTGTACTTGCACTATGATTGATGATATGTGATGACTTTGGAGATGAGTCGATGATGTGGGCTTGGTGCCCTGGGATCGGTGATTTGATACGATTCATATGTGGGATATGACTTGTGATTCTTGCGGGCTTGGGATATGTGTTTACCTCCGCATGCATACTTTACTGATGTTACCGTTTTGTACTAGACATAGAGTAGTACTCCAGACTATATGTTCTGATGATGGTGATATCTGTTATGTGATGAGACAGTGAGATGTTGACCCCTACCCAGCTTTTGGGGATGCCGTACGATGATTTACCGTACGTGCCGATATTGATGATAGATCCGCACTCATAACTCGAGGATATCTTATGATATGACATTGAGGCGAGATCACCGACTATATATCTTTATATATATACCGACTCAGATTTAGGTGGTTTCCACACCTACCCCTCCTGTTTGACCTGATACTTAGGTGTAGTTGCATAGTAGATACTTCACTGTGGTGTTGACTACTAGATTTCTGCATTTTCATGCTATTCGCATTGCTGGCATATGTTCATTGCTATATTATTATCATGCTGTTAGGACACCAGCACCATTATCGATGATGCGTATGTTCCACGTACACTATTTGCCGGCTCACACACTTCATCATCGATAATTGCCATGCCACTACACTGTAGTACTATTGCATTCATGAGATGATTCTTCCTTCGACATATGCACATTACTATTCCATGTTGCATGATTTCCGATATGATTACTGTTCTTTACATGTCGCATACGTCATGGATTGACTGCATAGCACATCGCATTGGATTTACTTCCTGATGTTGGATTTTCATGTGATTTCTGGTTTTTGAGGACCGTGGGGTTATTTAAGAAAAGAGGCACTTTTATGAAAACCCGGTACCTCGTGATATGATATTTCGGTGCGTCCACCACGCGTTTTCTCGGTGCTGAGACGTGTGCTCGAAACCCGATTCGAGGAGGTGATGATCCGTTTGCGGGTTCGTGGTGGGCCCGGTATGGTTCCCCTCGGCGAGATTATCGATGGGTTTGCCGATTGAGCCTGGAGGCGGGCGAGTACCTACCGGTGATTGTATTTGAGCTCGGCGGATATCTGGAGGATACCGGCCGCAGTCGAGAGATGGGCTGACCCGTACTGCCGGGGGCCGAGGGCCGATACCGCAGACGGAGCCCAGAGATGGACATGGGTTGACTCGTACTGCCGGGGGCCGAGGGCCGATACCGCCGACGGAGCCCCATATGGATGAGGATTTACGTGTCGATGCTAGGCACGGGTTTTCATGATGTTTTTCCATGATATTGTTTATATCCTCATACTTGCATACTTGATGCTTATCGTCAGTGGGTGACGAGTGGACGGGTTCCACATACATACAGACATGGATTATATACAGACTTGGATCATATACAGACTGGTTTTACATTGATCATACTTTATTTGTATATATAACAGGGTATGAGGGCGCTGTTATATATACCCTTACACCAATATTAGTGGTATGGGACGCTAATATATGTGTATTGATATCATTGATATTTCTTCATGGTTACTTCATGCAGACATACCTTACACTGATGACATGTGATTACCTGAGTACCTGGCACTACATACATGATTAGATGTTACCTTGCCACCCTATTACACTCAGATGTACTCTTGTGGATTATATTATTGATCGTTGACTTAGGTTTATGTCTTGCATTCGGTTTCTGCTTGTAGATGTTTCTATTCACGAGTTGGCAACTCACCCCCGTTGTGCCACAGTTCTTGCAGGTTCTGCCGTACAGGTTCTATTGCGGCATTTCTGGCACCCTTTCTTCTTGCGGGTGACTTGCTTTGGTAGGTGGATTCTTTCGCATCAAGAACCATCATTGTATTTATTTATTTCATTGTATCTAGAATTTCCATCAACCAAAACTTGTATTGTTTCAGACCTAGACTAGTGATGTATTATTTCGACCTTAGAGTCGCGCTTAGTAGTATTGCGTTTTTTTTCTTATTGCTTTTGAGTTTTCTTTGGATTTGATCCTCGCCACTAGGCGTTGTATATTATTGCTGCATATGTGGTTGTGACCGTCGATTGACGAAGAGCTAGCTCCCGCTTGGGGATGCCATTATCATTGCATACATATTGTTATACTTGTTGTACCCCATTCGGGGCCAGTTTTTCAAAAGAAACTATGCCGAAATTTTTAGAAAATACTTTATTGTTTTCAAAACGTACCTTCGGCTTAGTTATTTAAAAAAACCTTGATTTCAAACTTGTATTTCTTCACTTCTTTAAACCAGTTTTCTTTACTTATTCTCAAAAATGGTTTTAGATTTCTGGGCTTTTGGCTTACTTGGATCAGATGGAGTCCTATAGGCTTCATATGGTTCAAGGGCCAGTCACGTGCTCTTTCGGGTCGTGACAAAGTTGGTATCAGAGCGCTAGGTTGACCTTGGTTCGAGTCTGAGTTTGACTATGTGGAGCCTAGGCGTTGTTTATATACGAAACTTAGGCTTGACCTTACGGAACTTAGACTTGGTCGAGGGGGTATTCAACCCGAACATTCGTCGTATTAGGATGACCCTTGGTTGATGGATTAGGTGACTAAAGTAGAGTGACGTACCGTTGGTATGTTCCGCGGCATACTTACGACACGCCACTCCGCCTAAGGAACCATAGGATGTACATACTTTCGAGATCAGTGATTCTCTTCATATCCTGGATTATACATCCATTTGAGATCCCCGATTCTATTAGTTTCATGATCATACCTCCATTGATGCTGTTCCTTCCTATGATCATGTATCCACTTTGGATCTGTTGTTTCCTTTCTTGCCATTGATGTGCTCTCTTTGATACTCGACTGAGGTTCCTGTCGCCATGTTTGAGCGCAGTTTGGGCTGCTGCTAGGGTTACGGCCGGTGTGAGCTCGTTTGGCACGAGGGCCGACCATTGTGTTTTCTGGTGACATGGGAACGTCTCGAGTTAGTGTTGGTGATTGTGACCTCTAGTGGAGGCGAGTGCTTGGTCTTGCACCGGATGATCGGGCCATTGTTAGAGCTGCCAGTTGAGAGAAGACTGTTGATGTACAGCATACCTCAGAGATTGTGATGTCGCCTACCGTGCAGACAGATGGACCAGCTGTGGCTGAGATTGACAGGATGTTGCTTTCGGAGCTTACGAGCTGAGATTGCCGGAGCTTTCGGGCAGTCATGCGACTGATGATAGCTAGTCTACCCGATTTGAGAGACGAAGGTGATTCGTCCGATTTTGCGCCAGAGCGGGCCCAGATGAGTTGAAGATTTCCAGTGTGGAGAGTCTTACTCAGATCTAGAGCAGACCGACTCAGAGATGACCGCTTATGTATTGCCTTTCCTGGAGGATTGAGGCGTTGTTCGGCGTACAGGCGTATGAGCCAGTTGCTACTGCAAATGACGAGATATCGCCCAGATGGTTGGAGCTACTGCAGCATGAGCATGTTCTTGGAGTTATGATAGCGAGTCGCTAGTCACCGAGGATGAATGACTAGGACGTGTGGTGAGTTTGCTTACCCGATGCGAGTCATCAGGTGGATCGATTTCAGATAGAGACGACTTCACGCAGGTTCGTTGAGAGTCGATAGAGACGATCGAATGTCAGGAACCTATTTTCCAAGTTTAAAGTATACGGAAAGACATGCAGGTGATTCTATGGACCCTCTAGAAGAATGAAACCCTAACTCGACTTAATGACCGTGTGAAAGCCTTTGAACCTTCGGGTTTGCGGCGGTTCCTCGGCGCCATTAGTGAGGCTTGGGTTTGCCCTTCTACGGCTGGACCACCGACGCTGTGGCATGTACTCGATACTATTAAACTGTACCCGAGATGTGAGCTCTTGGGGGATTATGAGGATCTGGCGAGTCGATCGGATGGTTCGACATCTTCGGATATCGTGATGGGACACTGCTTGGGAGACTCCAGATGCGAGCATAGCCGTTGGAGCACAGTACATGCAGCCATGATGAGACGAGTCCGAATCAGTCGACATTGACGCAGAGTGAAGAAAAGAGTTCGCAAGATATTTCGACGAGATGACGTCCCACTCCGCTGACATCAGAGATGTGATACGTACCTCGAGGCGTGGTATGTGGATAGATCTTCCAGAAAGAAGCGCAATATGTATGCAGCCGTTCCGGAATGAGCTTTAGCTTCAGCATCGGATGACGACTTCCGGGCATTTCGGCAGGTTTGAGATTTGAGAAGGAACCTCGACAGGACCTTTCTGGAGTACGATACGAGAAGACCTAGACCAGGAGTGGTCGTATTGCGCACACCCAGCAGGACAGAGTTCGGCATTGTCGACGGGGTAGTCGACTAAGTTCGGATAAAGGAACTTACCCAGATGCGTTGCAGATTGACCAAGGACGGACGAGTGATAAGTATTCCTCCGATGGTTGGGACGTGTTCCCGAGGACCAGTTCGGCCTGACATCTTCTACGGAATGATGAAGCTACAGAGTACGCGATTTCGAGTCCGTACGAGAGACTTCAGATTGACTGCGGCCGAGAACAGTGCGGTGCATCGTAGCTTAGCATGACGCCATAATGGACGGCGATAGATACAGGTGGAACAAGAGGTTCGTGTGAGACACTGACGAGCTGTCATTGCTTCCCGTCGAGACTAGAGACCTGATATGCTTACAGAGACGTTGGGATGTGACCAGTTTCTGAGAAAATATTGTGCTGAGGACACAGGTGTCTTTTGAGCGAGAAGAGGTTGTGCAGGAAGGCCAGCCTCTGTACAGATCGGCATAGGCATGCTCGGAAGAGACCTTGAGCAGGATCCCTTCCAGGACATTGCTGCCATGATGATTGCACCCAGGATCAGATGTGTGACGTGCTTTCAGAGAGCCAGAGGCCGACGCCAGTGATATGCTGCCTTACGAGTGGTCGTGAGGTTTGACCGAGAGGTGACCAGAGAAGTGCCAGAACGGAATCGTCCCCGTTAGCACATCTGACAGGGCCGATGAGCCGGTTGACTGTGAGATTGGAAATCCACGGAGAAGATAAGGACCCAGAGAGCCAGAGGACGCCAGATCGTGAGCAAGAGGCAGGTAGATATCCTGCGCTGCTAGCAGTGGATTGCACCGACTCCTTCTCGACCTTGAAGGAGGAACTACCGACGACGGTATTTATGATTTGTGATTTTGTGATTCGATTATCACGTATCCGTCATTTTGGATTTCGGTATTTTGGGCGTTCTGTTTGCATGATTTAGTTTTGATGACTGAGTTTCATGATATTTGATTTTGTGCACCATGGTTGCACCTACTGGGTATTTATACCTTGTACATAGTTATTACTCTTGAGCTGTTGATTGTGATTTCATGCCTATTTTATGCTGGTGATTTGATTTACGTTTCCAGCAGAGTTTCATGTAATTTTAGTGTTTTGATTTTGCACTCGGTATAGCTTATATGTACTTGTAGTGCATCGATATGTGTTTTGTGCCCGCAGCTGCACACGTTTATGATTTTCTTCATATCTGGATACACTTGGTGTTGCTGCTTACGTATTTGAGTTATTGCTTGGTATTTGTGCATGGGATGCACCAGTTCTATACTTCGTGCATTTGTCGCACCAGTTTATGTTTCTTGCGTTTATCGCATCAGATTTATATTTCGTGCCTTTGTTGCACCAGATTTATATTTTGTGCATTACGATTGCACCTGACTTCGATTTGATGCCTTTCGGTATGTCGATTTTGATTGTGATATTGATGTGGATTCTTGCACTCCGTGCTTTGGGGTTTGACTTACGCATATTCGACGTTGCTATTGGATTTTGTGATTCCGTGCATATTGAGTGCGCAGGGTCTAGATTTTCATTCGTGCATGATGGATGCACCGATTTGGATTTTCGCGCATGTTGGGCGCATGTTTTGAGATACGATTTTGGGGCACACTAGATGCACTAAATCGAGATTCTTCGTGCATTTCAGATGCACCTGTTTTGGCTGTCAGGCACACATGTTGTCTATGACAGATGCTTCGTGCACACCCGTTGCACCTAGATGTTGTTTTGTGCACATGTTTAGCGCATATATGGATTTTGATTTCCGTGCGCGTCAGACGCACAGGGTGGTGTTATGTGCATTTTTGGAATTTATTCCTTTTGGAGCAGTACATTTTTATGATGTGGGATATTTGCTTTCATACTGAGCAGGACTAGTCAGTGGACAGTGCCTGGATATATTTTGCATGCATCGATAGTTATCGAAGGGATTTCCGAAAAGCGAGCTATAGTCTCAGTATATACCTACGTGTCCGATATGACACAAAACGTTTTAAAAACAAGGAAACCCTTCTGATTATTTTCAAAATGGTGGAACGTGCTTATTAAACAAAGGATATATATACACATATATAGTTATTTTCTTATGAGAAACGTCCGCCACTGTGCAGTCTTACGCGCATCGCACAGCGACTTAAAAAGATTTGGCATACAGTTGCATCAGCTAATTACATGTATAGATTGGGTGTCTACATGTATAGTCTTGGTCCATATCATATTGATTTTGTATTGGATTTGACATTGTGTCGTTACCATAACTCCGATGATTGCGGATGCTTGATGGAGTGTTGCTTTTGAGTTATCTGCTCAGTACTCATGCGCATGCATTGCGCTATGATGTTTTATGTATAGATGATTTCGGAGCCCCGATGACTTGGAATTTGTATTGAAATATTTTAGTATTTGGGGGTTTAAATTTAAATTCGGGGACCGAATTTCTTTAAGGGGGGTAGATTGTAACGTCTTCAAAATAATAAAATATGATTTTTGGGAAATTTTATAATTTAATATTATTTTAATGAATATTTTAATATTCTGGTATAATTAAATACAGATAAATGGGGAAAAATTATGGAAAATTCTAAAATAAGGTATTTTAAGGAATTGCCTCGTTTTCTGTGCATGCCCCCATTTCCTCTAGTTTTGACCCTGAGTATGTCTAGTTTTGACTGATTCCATCTAGGATGAAATCTGGGTTGATTTTCCTATGTTGGTGTATAATTTGGGACTTGTTTTAGCATGGATTTTGGTATTTGGTGATTCATTCCTGTCGGGTGGCGTTTGGACGTCAACGACAAGTGGATTTTGATTGTGTTTACATGCGAGTCGATAGGTTTTTACCTATGCGGGTAGCGTGTGCTATTTTGGTTTCCGATGTGATTTTCATGTGCTTTAGCATTGTGATATACTTGTAGGTACCCCGCGTGATGTTGAGACAAAGGAGGTGAAGATAGCGACATCGGCTTTGGCACACGAGAAGCAAGGTGAGTAGATTATATCTACAGGGGGAAGTCGGGTGGATGGCGTATAGCACCCCCGCAGTCCGTAGATAGATTATTATGTAGTTTATTGTGATATTAGGTGTATTATGGATAGTACATGGTTAGAAGTGACTAGTGCAGTTCATAGTTGCGAACCCTAGGATAGAATTACACCTATACACACACCCTTGCTTATCACTTGTACTTGCACTATGATTGATGATATGTGATGACTTTGGAGATGAGTCGATGATGTGGGCTTGGTGCCCTGGGATCGGTGATTTGATACGATTCATATGTGGGATATGACTTGTGATTCTTGCGGGCTTGGGATATGTGTTTACCTCCGCATGCATACTTTACTGATGTTACCGTTTTGTACTAGACATAGAGTAGTACTCCAGACTATATGTTCTGATGATGGTGATATCTGTTATGTGATGAGACAGTGAGATGTTGACCCCTACCCAGCTTTTGGGGATGCCGTACGATGATTTACCGTACGTGCCGATATTGATGATAGATCCGCACTCATAACTCGAGGATATCTTATGATATGACATTGAGGCGAGATCACCGACTATATATCTTTATATATATACCGACTCAGATTTAGGTGGTTTCCACACCTACCCCTCCTGTTTGACCTGATACTTAGGTGTAGTTGCATAGTAGATACTTCACTGTGGTGTTGACTACTAGATTTCTGCATTTTCATGCTATTCGCATTGCTGGCATATGTTCATTGCTATATTATTATCATGCTGTTAGGACACCAGCACCATTATCGATGATGCGTATGTTCCACGTACACTATTTGCCGGCTCACACACTTCATCATCGATAATTGCCATGCCACTACACTGTAGTACTATTGCATTCATGAGATGATTCTTCCTTCGACATATGCACATTACTATTCCATGTTGCATGATTTCCGATATGATTACTGTTCTTTACATGTCGCATACGTCATGGATTGACTGCATAGCACATCGCATTGGATTTACTTCCTGATGTTGGATTTTCATGTGATTTCTGGTTTTTGAGGACCGTGGGGTTATTTAAGAAAAGAGGCACTTTTATGAAAACCCGGTACCTCGTGATATGATATTTCGGTGCGTCCACCACGCGTTTTCTCGGTGCTGAGACGTGTGCTCGAAACCCGATTCGAGGAGGTGATGATCCGTTTGCGGGTTCGTGGTGGGCCCGGTATGGTTCCCCTCGGCGAGATTATCGATGGGTTTGCCGATTGAGCCTGGAGGCGGGCGAGTACCTACCGGTGATTGTATTTGAGCTCGGCGGATATCTGGAGGATACCGGCCGCAGTCGAGAGATGGGCTGACCCGTACTGCCGGGGGCCGAGGGCCGATACCGCAGACAGAGCCCAGAGATGGACATGGGTTGACTCGTACTGCCGGGGGCCGAGGGCCGATACCGCCGACGGAGCCCCATATGGATGAGGATTTACGTGTCGATGCTAGGCACGGGTTTTCATGATGTTTTTCCATGATATTGTTTATATCCTCATACTTGCATACTTGATGCTTATCGTCAGTGGGTGACGAGTGGACGGGTTCCACATACATACAGACATGGATTATATACAGACTTGGATCATATACAGACTGGTTTTACATTGATCATACTTTATTTGTATATATAACAGGGTATGAGGGCGCTGTTATATATACCCTTACACCAATATTAGTGGTATGGGACGCTAATATATGTGTATTGATATCATTGATATTTCTTCATGGTTACTTCATGCAGACATACCTTACACTGATGACATGTGATTACCTGAGTACCTGGCACTACATACATGATTAGATGTTACCTTGCCACCCTATTACACTCAGATGTACTCTTGTGGATTATATTATTGATCGTTGACTTAGGTTTATGTCTTGCATTCGGTTTCTGCTTGTAGATGTTTCTATTCACGAGTTGGCAACTCACCCCCGTTGTGCCACAGTTCTTGCAGGTTCTGCCGTACAGGTTCTATTGCGGCATTTCTGGCACCCTTTCTTCTTGCGGGTGACTTGCTTTGGTAGGTGGATTCTTTCGCATCAAGAACCATCATTGTATTTATTTATTTCATTGTATCTAGAATTTCCATCAACCAAAACTTGTATTGTTTCAGACCTAGACTAGTGATGTATTATTTCGACCTTAGAGTCGCGCTTAGTAGTATTGCGTTTTTTTTCTTATTGCTTTTGAGTTTTCTTTGGATTTGATCCTCGCCACTAGGCGTTGTATATTATTGCTGCATATGTGGTTGTGACCGTCGATTGACGAAGAGCTAGCTCCCGCTTGGGGATGCCATTATCATTGCATACATATTGTTATACTTGTTGTACCCCATTCGGGGCCAGTTTTTCAAAAGAAACTATGCCGAAATTTTTAGAAAAGACTTTATTGTTTTCAAAACGTACCTTCGGCTTAGTTATTTAAAAAAACCTTGATTTCAAACTTGTATTTCTTCACTTCTTTAAACCAGTTTTCTTTACTTATTCTCAAAAATGGTTTTAGATTTCTGGGCTTTTGGCTTACTTGGATCAGATGGAGTCCTATAGGCTTCATATGGTTCAAGGGCCAGTCACGTGCTCTTTCGGGTCGTGACACTTAGGTTTCTCGGTGGGTTGCTCATGAAAAGAAGAAGAAGCTGCTATTTTTTCTTAAAGCGCTCGTGCGTTATTAAGATGGGAATTGAACAGTGGGAGTTTTTAATCGGGGGAAGTCCGGCTTTTGGGCTCTAGGAAAATACTAGGAAAAATATATAGAGAGTTGTGTTATTGGGCTGGGCTTGGGCTGAGTTTGGGTTTGGGTTTGAGTTATTATTATTATTTTAAATTTTATGTATTATTTATTTTTGTTTGATTTTCTAAAAATTGTTTTAAAAACCCATTTCTTTTCTAAAAATTAATTAAAAATATTTTTGATTGTCATAAAAATATGGAAATTTTATAGAAAAATTCTAAATTGATACTTAGTCATATTCAACCATTTTTACCCCAAAAATAATTCTTTTTCTAAAATCCACTTACTAAATAAATCTTCGAAAATACTAAAAATCATATTTAAATTTTTTTTTCTCCCAAACTTTTATTAATCTTATTTAAATTCAAAATTACTTTTCCCTAAACTTTTCCATCAGAAGAAATACTAAAATAAATATGAAAATACAAAGAAAAATTATATTAAAACTTTATTAATATATAAACAAAACGCAGACGTTACAAATTACCATGTTAGTCTAAACAAGCTGAATTCCCGTGCAAAGTTTCTTGGACTTTTTAGCAAGCAAAAGAACATTAGTGTCCGCGGTGGAGCGAAGTCCAAGGCCGCCAAATTCCTTTGGGATGCACACAAGATGCCATGGGACATATCTAATCATGCTACCCATCCCAAAGGAAAGTCCCCATCAGCCCATCAATCTTGGATGGAAACTGCTTTGGTAGCGCAAAAGATCTAAAATAGAAAGATGTGAGTATGTTTACAATCCATTTGAGAAGCGTTAGTCTTGCCGGGAAAGATAACAACTTTCGTTTCCATACTGCAATTCTTATGTGAATAGCATTCAATCATCCGGTGAATCTAAATTCCGAGGCGGATTCTGAAGCATTCGAATTCCTAAATATTCGAAGTCATAACCGCTCACATGGGGATTCAAAGTACGAGGCAAATACTGGTAATATGCAAGCGTAATGTCATCGAGGTTGGCATGAACCGCCGTACACAGATCATATGAGAAGCTTTTTACCGTCTCCCCAGTCTTGTTTGGTTCCTTTGATGTTGGAACTCAAATAATAGTCAGAAATGTTTCCCCCCTCTTCCAAGAAATATTCTGGCTATAATTTGTGTCCCAACATCAAAGGAACTTCTTGGGACCAAAACATTCAGAAGTATAAATTGAGTCCATAGAGCAAATTAGGGTCCCAAGAGCATAATATTTCTGAAAGTTTTGCTAATATTTCTGAATGTTTTTGGTCCTAACTTGAATGCTCCATGGTCCCAAGAATGTTATGCAATCCATTACTCACATGCCTAGAATTTACGTAGTTATCATATTTCACTTTGTTGAGTTTGTCATCTGGTAAATTTCCTATCATACTTGATGTTTTTAATTGTTTTTAATTTGTACGGAATGTGCAAAAGGAACCCCTCTATGATGTGTCAAAAATTGATAATTTTGATTTATATTAAATTTGAAATAAAAAATAAAATACGAAGATTTTAGAGTCATTGTTGCTATTGACCTGTAACAAACTCCTCACAACTGAAAGATTCTAGATTCCCATCATTTCTGTAATTCACACCATTCCCACGTTCCCATTTCTCCAACTAGTTTTTTAAAAATCTTTTAAAACCTTTGTAACGTCAAAATATGCAAACGTGCACCGCACGTGCAACATACTAGCAATATTAATGTATCGACAGAACCCCGGATTTAATTGTTTTCTAAAATCTCAATGCCGACTTACTAATGGTCGGGTCAGACCCATTTATGCGGATCCATTATCTACTTCTCAATCGCTACTCTACTTAAGCTTACAAGTAAATTTCTAAAGATTACGCATAATAAAAAAAATCAATTACAACCTTTGATTTTGCTACTACTGTAACTTTTGCTCTATAATCTACGTCGTCTAAACTTGAAACTACAATTCGGTAGCACTAGTTACTAAGATATGGTGGTGGGGGGGTGGGGGGGAGGGAATATAATCCAAAGATAAAAAAGATATAAACCGGATGACTAATAAGATAGGCGACCACTAAGATAGGCGACCACTAAGATAAGGGTTTTGGGTTTAAATAAATCACTTGTATGTATAAAAGATAAATTTTACAGGGCCGAAGGTGTCTGAATTGAAGAGACTCAGGCTCGACCTCTTTTTTCCTTTCCCTTTTAAATGTGTCAGAATCTTGTTGGGTATTATTCTAGATGGATCTATACAATACCCGTATTCTATCAACGGGTCTGGATAGGGTCCAGGTCCAAATCCGACATATTGGCAGGCCTAGCTGTAGACTGATACAACTACATTTTTGTCTTTCCATTAATGGCAAATTGGCAAGTTGCTTCTAATGCAATTAACAAAGCGAGGCTTCCAAAAAAGCAACAAGAACAGCAGGGAATCAACAATGATGATGCCTCCTTTGGCTACCAGATCCCCCATCCCCCTCTCTCAAGAACGCCACTCTCTCACACACACACACTCACTCAAGAAATAATCAGCTTATCATCAACTTTTATAATGCTAATGGACGAGTCCACCTTCTCCTTTTAAAATAAAATAAGGCCTCCACATCATTAAAAAGAAGACAAAAAGTAATTAATCATTTTATATCTTCTTCTTCTCCAATGCAAATGGACTGGGTTAGAGTCCATCTTCTCATTTTAAAAAAAAATAAAGAACAAGTAGAAAAGTACTCCATTCTTAAGGCCTCCATACGGTGAAAAAAAAAAGACATCCACACGGTAAAAAAAAAAGACAAAGTAATTAATTCTTCTTAAGGCCTCCACACGGTAAAAAAAAAGAAGACAAAAAGTTATTAATTGTTATATATATATATATATATATATTATCCCATCCATATGCATGCTACATGGCATTCAAAAATATGTCAAAATTTCTTCATTTTTTTCTGAATTCCAGAGGAATCCAAATCCTCTCCTCTCTCTCTCTCTCTCTCTCCCAGTATCCATGCATTTTGGGCCTTCAAATGAATTTTTTTACATAAAACCTGGTTATTTATATATAAATTTATATATATTCATTCTCACTAATATGAAATGTTATATTTAACACGTGCATCCGCAGCTTCACAAATTTTAGTATATTTAATTCTGTTCTCAAGATGGCCAAATTAAGTAAAAGAATGCAAGAAGCCAACTAAAGGAAGACTTTCCCTTTCTGAACATGAACACTATTCGAAAGTGTAAATAAACAAGTATTAAAAATGACCCAACATCTTGGAAATGGAGCTCATGATTACAACACAACTACAAATAAGGGTTGCCCCTACGGATATAGCCGTAGGGACAAGAAAATACCCTGTAGGTACAAATGCCGTAGGTGCAAGTTGAAGCCCTGAACTTGCCCCTACGGACAAAAACTTGCCCCTACGGAGTTCTTTGTAGGTCCCGTTTGCCCTACGGAGTAGGCCGTAAGGACAAAAAAATTATTTTATTTACGGTTTTTTAAAATAGATTACTTGTACCTACGGATTAATCCGTAGGGCCAAATAATAGCATCTACGGATACATGCGTAGGTACATATCCGTAGGGGCAAAATATCAGAAATCCTGATACTTTGCCCCTACGGATAACTCCGTAGGGGCATTTGTTTGCCCCTACGGATATATCCGTAGGGGCAATCCCAACCCCCTGATACTGAGATCATAGGGGAAAATATCAGTTATTCTGATATTTTGCCCCTACGGTTTAATCCGTAGGGACACCATTTGTACCTACGGATTAATCCGTAGGTATATATTATCAGTTTTTTTTTTAAAAAAAAGGCTGACTGATTTTTTCTCGTCCTGTGCACAATAATATATACATCAATCAAATATAAAATTAATCACCACACAACATATATCGCAGTATTCATAATCACATCTCACGCATATAATATACAAAAGAAACCAAAAAACAGAATATGATATAAATATAAACACCGTAGGACCACCAATATCAATATCGTCCAAAATGTAGTACAATATGTATCATATAAATAAATACATGTTTCAAAAATTAAGAATAAAAAAGCTACCTTAGCTCGGTCCAGCTTCACCTCTGAAAAACGCTAGAATCTGGCGCGCCTGCTCCTCGGTCAATAAATCATGCAATTCGGCGCGTACGGGAGTCTGATCGGACTGTGGAGCTGGCGATGTGGTCTGCGCAGCCGCCGTCGAGGTAGTGGCTTGCGGAGCCGTGGCTGCAGGAGTCTGAGCGGGCGGTGGAGCTATAAGAGCTGTCGGCAGAACCGCAGCCGATGCAGTGGCTTGCGGAGCCGCAGCCGAAGGAGATGCATGTGGAGGCTCGGCCGATGTACCCTGTTGCGTCTGGACCTAACGTGTGTAATAAGCGTGTAAGAACTGTGTATTATTCGAATTCGTATCATTATCAAGTTATTTCGAAACCCCATTTGGATATTTAGTTTGGAAAATCGTAGTTTATTTTAATTAGATATATATGTATGATTAATCAAAGCTAAGTCTACAACCAAATAAGCTCAGGGTACGTACTAATATTGGATATGTTGATATCTATAATATGACATGATATTTTACTATTAAGTAGTATACTTACCAGCATCTCCTTCAACTCCTGAACGGTGGCCTTTAAGCTCTCCAGATCCTGCTGGACACGTCGCTCACTGGAGATGGAGGAAGTAACCGCCGGGGTGGAGTCCAACCTCATATGAGCCCTGCTAGGGCCCAGTCCCCGGCCTCTCTCCCAACCTCCGTGGTGCCCTCCGTGTGCGGCGTGCAGGACTGGGGTCAGCAGCCTCGGATCGCTCTATCCGGTAAAATCGATCCCCGAGGCCTCGGCCTGCTCAACCACCCGCTCCTACGCCCACATTAAGCAGTAAAGTATAAGTATAAAATTTAAATTTGAACCTTCCAAAACTAAAATTTCAAATATGGGTTGAATAAATATTAACACTTACGCAATACTCCTGGGTAGCGATGTCGGGATATCGAAGCTCGCCCGTGGCGGGATCTGTCGAGGTGCCGTGGATGGCAAGATATGCGGACAGCACGCTCGGTGTACCACCTTGCGTCAGGGTCTGAGTTGTCTGCAATATTAGAAAATAACTCTTAATATAGATATATTAGGAAATAACTCTTAATATTGCATTATATCACATAGGCCGGTCTATTGTAATTTACCGATAACTCCATGGCTCGAGTAATATTCCTCGAGCCACCTGTGTAAGTGGGGCGACCCCTCTTCGCCGATTTCCTATTCTCTGTATTTTGGGCGGCCTATTTCTGCACAACGCATTCACATTTAGTTTTCAAATTAAGGAACACAAAAAAATAAATTATATCCTAAACAATGAATTACATTTAAAATACATACATGTTTGCGTTGAGAGTCGAAATATTCGCATAATAGAGGCCATGTCTCTACGTCGACTCTCGCAAACGCCGGAGTAGATAGGAGGGCCGCTCACTCTGTCTCGGGGGTCGCCATCCACAGGGAGTAGCAGTCGGCCTTCAGCTCATTCCTGTTGTATCGGACCTTGGTCTGCATGTTCTTCATCAGGCCATTGTACAGAGCCTGAAGGTCGAGCACCCTCCCAGGGTGATCAGGGTCGGGTACAGGCTGAAAATCGTAATCCGACTGAAAATACAAAAAAAACATTGTTATTAGATTGCAAGTATTAATAATAAATATATTGGATAAATCAAATGAAAATATATATTAATACCTGAGCTTGATCAAAGAAGAGGGCGAATGAGCGCCGGTGCTGCTCGCCCCACTCAACGTGAAGTGGATAGTTCTTCACGAGCCGGATCTCGTCCCCCATATACCGGCCGAACCTCTCGGCATGAGGACCGGTATAGTGATAATCAAGGGTAAAAAAGAGGGGGAATGCTGCCTCCCCCTAGCTCTGTCAGGCCTCAGCCTATGGGACTGATTCGGGCCTCGAGTCCCCCTCTGGGGATGGGGAGGCCCTACGTCTGCAAGAAATATCAAGACAATCAATATTAAGACAAAGTTGTATTAAGAAATCAAGGTTAAACGAAAATTGAAGTGTGATATATACCTCCGGTGACTAAAGCACGAGCCCGGGCCCGGGCAGCAGCATGAGCGGGACGATAGTTCCTCCGGTGAGAAACAGCTGGGGTCCCGGATGCGGACGCATCCCCTCCAACTAGAAAATAATCATTGACGCTAAATTTCCATGAAGTTCATACTTATTCTATAGAGCATATATAAAATGAATAAATATTTTATATTTATTCATACTAACCTACAGACGATGCGGAGGGTACGGAAGTAGCAGGAGTGGCCCCTGCGTCAGATGTGGACGCACCATCTATAATTAGGCAATTAAAAATAGATTATATAAGTAATTGCAAAAAGAATGTGTAGATCAATAATATAATGTTCTAATAAGGGTTGCATGCACTATAGGATATATAAACATACCCGCAGGTGCGGTGGTGTCACCACCTACAGCTAGACAATAATAAAAATTACTATCTAAGTAAGAGCAAAAGGAATGTGTGTATTGTAAGTCAACGCTAGCGCCCCGGCCGTCTACAGACGCCAAATGCGGAACAAAAATCTTTTAACTGGCGCTATCGTATACTTTAACCCGGATCTGCCATTATTGCTAAACTAACATGTTTAAAGAGTGTAGAAAGGTTATACCGAACGATCCGAGTCCTTCGTTCTTTAACCATCATCCCACGCTCCGTTGCGGCTGCTCCGATCTCGTCGATCTCCGATATCCTCGTCGAGGTGGCACCACATCGATGATTCTTTAAACGGGCTCCCGCCTCTGACTTGAGGCAACTCGGTCGTCAAGTTTGCCAAAAGAGACGACCAAGAATGATGTAGAGAATGAGTAAATTACTTTGTCTCACTTCGTCCAAAACTGTGGACGATCGGTTAATGAAGTTGCCATTTTAATCGGGTGATGGAACGAAACGAGATATGAAATTTCCATACACCCAAAACCATAGTCTTTTCTCTCTAAAATGAAATTATTCTCTCTCTCCCTCACAAAGAATGGCCGGCCACAATATATAGAATGAGGAGGGTGAGTATAGGAGCAAAGGGGGTGAGTGTAAGCAAAAAGATCTTAATCAAAATATCAAAGCAAAAACAAAAGGAATTAATGTAAAGGATGACTCATTAACCTTAGTCATCCTTTCATTAAAAGCACAATTAAAGCTCTAATGACTCACCATGTCAAGTCACCCTTTCTAGAACCTTCTAGAAGCTTGACTCACTCTCATCCAAGAAAAGATAAATCCGTCTTTAACCAAATGTTAAAAGACGGCTGATAGAAAACTGAAAACTGGCAACTTCCAAAAGTGATCCTGAAACAACTTTCAGGATAACCCCGAAACTGTATAAATATACCCGCATTTGTATTACGACCGAATACAAATGCAACTGAGACAAAGATATTATATCCACTCAATATAATACTCGGATCCGGCTTAAACCAAAGCCGACCAGTATCATCTGCCCGAAAAATAACACGTGCGTAAACGCACGTGCATTTTCCGAACCCTGCCATAAAACCATACGGCCTCTACAACGTTTCGCCCGAACTTGGGAAACTGTCTGTGGGGGACTCTAATGACTCGTCAGTACCCTGGCAGTGGGTTTAACCACAAACCGTCAGCGGCACTAGCAATGCGTAACGGCTGCCCATGGACTGACCTCAAGGGAGGCTGATGAGCGAACTCATCCAGAAACCCTACTGAGCCTAACAGTGACAATGTATATACAGTCCGGTCCGTTCGTCTATGAGTATCGCATATCTGCCTAGGGGGCTAGTAACGTCAGACCCCCAATAGCAGTATAAGTCGTGTCGGAGTGTAGCCCAATAACACCCTGAGATACTACTGGAGTACCTACCAGTAAATCTCCTGCCACGGCCGTGGGCTTTATGTAATGGCTCTCCTAGACACAGCACGATCTCGCCCCCAATACCGGGAGAGACGAATCCCCTACCGATCCGCTCACGTGCCTCCATATGGCTCGGGACTGTACCCAAAAACTACCTGTTTGCACGACTCCTTTGAGCCGTGGTAGGGTAGAAATCAAAGCACAGTGGGAACTCACACGAGACAAATGACGACCTCAGGTCGATGAACTAACCTGTACACATGTCACCAGGGAACTGCTATCTGACGATAGATATAGTACTAACTAGCAGATTCCCGGCGAGTCCTGTCCGGTGTACTCATAACCCAATGAGCACCTGTATACATCTTAGGTGATCCAACTGACACCAGTGGCTTGTGAGACCGGCCACCGCCTCTCGTCGGGGTCTCGACTGTACACACTAGTCTACTCCGGAGTATCGATGCCCTGTCTCGAAACTCCCACGACTAGGGACCAAAATTAAGGATATGCGTATAAACCACCCAACTCTCACGTATATGATCGCCATCATACTGTAGGTGGTAAAGCAAGATCCTAAGGGCTCTATCAAAGTGTAACATGTAATCAGTCACCTGAACATGTACACGACTGATAAAGGCAAACCAGATAGCATACTATCATCTTGAGTAAGACTGTCATACCGGTATAGGTCATCCGCAATCATTGCAATCACGTACCTACGATCCAATAATTGACTATGAGGGCACTATCTCCAACAATCTCCCACTTGCACTCAAAGCTAATTATTGCGATGTCGACTACTCACAGCCCGTGTGAAACCGAACATCCAACTCCTCTACAAATCAGTTTCACAAAGCCCGTTTGTAAAACTATTGTGTTCGAGAAATAGCCTCAGTGAGTGGATCCGCCTAGATGTTTCTTTCTATATCTCTCTTAATCTCAAATTCGCGGAGAAAGCCATCTCCCGAATCGAGTAATACCTGTCTTAGAATATGTCTGGATATCTGATGGGACCTAGTTCATAAATGAACTCCAAATCCAAACATCTTAGACTGTATCGATCACTGAACCTAATCAGTATCCGGCACCATGCCACCCACAGTATCCTCTTGGACCACCTGTCCATAATTCTGTCCCTCGTCAGAGGGAAAACTGTAACTCTGACAATCACTCTGTCATCCATGTCACCTTTGAAGCCTGGAATGAGAATCGTCTCCCGAAGGAGGCTGCCGTCATCAAATCCGTAGAACATATACTTATGTTCTAAAACTGCTTCCTTATGTTTCTCCAGGATTGGATTAATACAAACTTATTGCATCTAGTGCAAAAACAACATCTGGTGTTGTACTTGACATCTCATGATTGACTCAATTGCCTAAGCAAGTGATCTGCCAATCATGCACATCCCTCTCCGCTTTAGTCTATAAGACACCTTTAGAGAGGGTGACTCCATCACCTGCAGGTACACCACCATGCTAGGAGTCATCTATTCTAAAAACCATTAGAATACTGTCAAAGTACCCACATTGGGAAACTACCCAAATTCAGATCTAAAACAATAGATCTAGAAACCAGAATGTCAAATATTATATCCATATCCTGTCTGGAGAAACAACTGTGTGACGACCATAGTACAACCGATCGTAGTATAGGAATTTTACTTCCTACTCTGTGTATGTCATCAAATACCATGGCATCACACCCTACTACCTTCTTAACAGATCCATCCTCTATCCTGATTGAAGTCAAACCCATGACTGTCACATCAAAATTAGATGATCTATCTCCGCTATAACTGCTCAAGTCTATAAATAGATATAAGCTACTTGCCCACTATGCTTCCGATGCTCCCACTGACTACGACAACCCTCCTACCGGGTCTCATAGCCTGGAATAACAGTAGTGTCAAGTCTGGGTAGATAAGAACCTCCCTGTCACCGTCCTTGAGGCTACCGGAGTACCTCTCGGGTGTCTGAGGTTACCCACCAAATTTGCGGAGTGGCTATTGGAATGTCAAACCTGATTGAATACATAGGTCCTATTAAATTTTCCGTAATCGTTCGCGGTTCTGGAATCACTTCCAGTTCTACCATACTCCCACTACTGTTTTCTGAAAAAGATCCATTTTACTAAAACTGTGGCGAGTCAAGAACAATATCACTATTGATCTTCCAAATGGTAGAATATCAACCCTCGTCATAGCCAGGGTCAACCCACAAACAGCCATTACAGAAACGTGCCCTGAGTTATCCAGAGTCTGGTTTTAAGCATAAGCTGGACAACTCCCCGTACCTCAATATCTTTTAAGGTACGAACTATTCTATATCCAATATAGAAACTTTGGCACTAATTTAATTGGAACCATATTCAAACCATGCAGCTGTCTCCAGTGCATATCAACTTAATGGAAAGAGGATAATCAGCATTACTCAACTTAGGAATCCATCCAATTATGAGTAACCTGAAAGAGAAAACTCGTTTCTCAAAACCTTCACTATCATCTGAATACCAATCACAAGAATCTACATCTTCGATCTCTTTGAAGAATCCCGATACTTGTGACACCTGGTTCTCTACTTTATTCTTATACCCACAACTTCTCAAAACTTAGACCTTATATTTCTACGAAACACTCGTCTAAATACTAGAGAAGTTATAAGTAAATAGAACATAGTACGAGGACCTACCCCTTTGTCCTGATGGACACTTGGACAACATACAATACTCTGTATAAGTCCGCTGAGTTAAACAACTCAAAACCTGTGCGTCGTAGGTTGAAAACTGTACCCTGGCGATTTCCTCAAATATCACCAATTACAACGAATTCCGATATAATGAGGATGATCACCTAATTCCCAATATCTTACTCCCACTCATCATCTGTAAAACCATACAGATATGAGAATGAAACCTGGTAAATACATACCCTTGGAGTAAGTATCTAATCGGGAAAACAGTTTTCCTTTAACAATGCACTGAAACATGAAAATGTTTCGTAGGGGTATCCTGGTATTCATAGTAATGCCTCTTCCATAATCCAATTCATTACTTCAACCGTATATTTTATTGCCATCTCTCCAAATCCCTTTATTTGTCTTTAGTCGTTACCTTCTGTACACCATCGTTATGCTAAATGGTTTTCTTCCTTCCCTACCGTTCGGCACCAGCCTATGGTTTGGAAGAAGACTATCCAGTAAGCATAATAGGTGTACCCTCCTAAACCAAGGAGTACTCGCATCTCGAGAGAAGGTGATGATAAAAGACAACTGAACAATACCTTATTCTTTTAAAGGTGAAATAGGAGTGGCGATGAAGTACGCGGTTTTGGTCGTGAATGATATCAGTCGCAATTTACTTTGCCCTCTTTCTAATCCCTTTATTTTGTCTTTACATATTACCTTCTGCACACCCTACTTAGGCTAATTGGTTTTCTTCATTTCCTACCTTTCGGCACCAGCCTATGGTTTGGAATAAGACTATCCAATAAGCGTAATAGGTGTACTCTCCTAAACCAAGGAGCCCTCGCAACCTGAGAGAAGGTGATAATAAAAGTCAACTGAATAAACCAATTCTATTTCTCCTGAACCTGGATCCATCCTCGAAGAAGTCCCTTCGAGTTCGTATATAACCATACGATGGATTTATCCAATGGAATTGGATATCCGTAGTAATACGGGTGTTCTGAGAAATTCAAAGGGTAAAAGAAGGAGTGGCAATGACTTATGCAACTCAGACAATCCAAAAGCCAGTATTTTAAGAAGGTTCGGTCAACCTGGTCCCTGAGTCATAGTCTAGGGTCGGTCAAAGGTCGCTGCCAAAGAGAGAGAGAAAAGAAACACTCTGCGTGCACTCTAACCTAGATCAGAATGGTTATCACTTTATCTAATCCGGAAACCTCCCACTGTCCTGTCAAATTCTCCTCCAAACCTAAAGAAGAATCAATCGGAATCACCCGAAGAGTAAACCAACTCATCAGTGGGAATCGGGATCCAACTCTCATCGCATGATAACGTGACGGAATCCACTCGCGTTATCACACTCCAGAAGGTATGCGCATGCCTGGCAAGTTTCAGTTTCTTTAGAAACTCCCGATATGATTTTTGCCCCATGTTCTTATGACCTTGGCGAAAGTCAACAAATCATAAGTCACATGTCAAGTTCTGCTCGTCATTATCTTGTTAATTTGAACCCACCCGTACATACCCTTGACGAAAGCCAACAAGGTAATACGACTGTCCCAAACCAACACATCTATCTATGCAACAAATGAATACCCCAGCAACTACCAAACACTATGCCTTGACGAAAGCCAACAAACATAGCTTGAATATTACTGACCATCCATAAGAAACGACGGAGGGCTACGGCTGGTTTTTGGCGAAAAACCTTTAACGTAATGAACTTGATCTCGTTGAAGGAACCTGATAGCTTTTTTAAAATATAGTAGCGAAAACCTTTTGCTAAAGAGGTCACTCCCGGTAAAGGGATCTCGGCTCTTTCCTCGTGGAATGAGGTGCAGGATATTCCACTGAATACCGCTATGCAAAGCAACTTGTAATCGACTATAGTGAAGTTATTACGCTGACGCAAACTTCTGCCCAAGGGGTCAGTCCCGGTGAAGGGATATCGGCCCTTGCCCCGTCGAATGAGGTACAGGATATTCCAACCGAATATCTCTATGCAAAACAAAAGGAAACGTCTTTGCAATAACACTTTTTAAATTTGTTCCAACAACATCCAAACAGGTTTGTTTTACTTTGCATTGATCAGAATCAACACAGTCCCATCATTTAATCACACCAGAAAAGAACGAAAATAAAATGTACGTATATGCCATCCGCATTCGTCACTGGGTCCCGTCATCACCCGTTAGGTTACTTAACTAACGACAGAGCGGGGACTGGACTAGCGCGGGTGTAAAACATATACAACATCTAATAGTATATAAACCAATATACAATAATCGCTCCAGGCATGATAATATGCAACATTACAGAAAAGTAATAAGCATCACAGAACAATACAGATAATCTGGGATCTCCGAGTTTCACAGAGCCGCTGCTGAAACTCGACGTTCCCCTGTCGTGTGGATAGCCTGAGCAATGAAACCTAGACCCCTACGGGTGCGGCAAGTTACCCGCCAAAACCTGAAGCGAGGCAGCCCCCTACAGCATAGTGAATGGACCACCCAGCACTCCACGGAATTCGGTAATCTTGGGCACCCCTCCTTGGGTCAACCTGTACCCACTACGAGTGCGGCGAATAGTCTGCCAATTCTAGAGTGGGGCCCCTCTGCCTCTCAAAGCCATGGGATGCGGACCCGTTGCTTCTCAGAACTCCGCTATCCGTGCACTCCGTCTCGGGGCAAAACCTAGTACAGTAATGAAAAATAGTACAACAGGTACATCGACCGCAACCTGGTCGTGCCCCAAAAGAATATTATACAATAGGCAGTGACGGCAGTCCACATGTTGGACGCTCGCCCCGCAATATCAAATGTACAAATAAACACAAACTGTACTACCATTGCACAATGCTATCCACCACGACAAATCCGCAACATCACAGCACAACACAGAACATCAACGCGAATGTCACGTTCGCAAACCCGTCTAAAAGAACTATAGCAATCAGACGCGGTTTACCGATCAAATGACATTCCCGGTCGGAGATATAATGTAAGCACTGTAAACTAACATGTTTAAATTTCGATCGACCAAATATCAAGAAGTGGGCCCCACGACTTACTGGTGAACAGTAACAAAACCTGGGCCCAAAATATATATAACAAAAACCCCAAAATCCAACAGAGAACCCACTGTACAAATTTGGGAGCATGAGCTCACCAAGTGGCCGCGGATGCGCGGCCAAACCATGGGTTTGGCCGCGTTTCCGCGGCAGTTTGGTGGAGTCACGTGCCCAAATTTGGTCATGGTTCTTAGAAAAGCCTGCGCAGATTTTTGAGACTTGTAGAAAAATTTTAGGAGACCATTTAAAATCGACAGAAACTGTGAGCTTGGAATTTTGCAATTTTCGATTTCCGGTTCGATCGATATTTTAAACGCGTTAGTACAAGTTAGCATAGCAAAATGGTTAGGCTCTGATACCACTGTAAGTCTACGCTAGCGCCCCGGCCGTCTACAGACGCCAAATGCGGAACAAAAATCTTTTAACTGGCGCTATCGTATACTTTAACCCGGATCTGCCATTATTGCTAAACTAACAAGTTTAAAGAGTGTAGAAAGGTTATACCGAACGATCCGAGTCCTTCGTTCTTTTAACCATCATCCCACGCTCCGTTGCGGCTGCTTCGATCTCGTCGATCTTCGATATCCTCGTCGAGGTGGCACCACATCGATGATTCTTTAAACGGGCTCCCGCCTCTGACTTGAGGCAACTCGGTCGTCAAGTTTGCCAAAAGAGATGACCAAGAATGATGTAGAGAATGAGTAAATTACTTTGTCTCACTTCGTCTAAAACCGTGGACGATCGGTTAATGAAGTTGCCATTTTAATCGGGTGATGGAACGAAACGAGATATGAAATTTCCATACACCCAAAACCATAGTCTTTTCTCTCTAAAATGAAATTATTCTCTCTCTCCCTCACAAAGATGGCCGGCCACAATATATAGAATGAGGAGGGTGAGTGTAGGAGCAAAGGGGGTGAGTGTAAGCAAAAAGATCTTAATCAAAATATCAAAGCAAAAACAAAAGGAATTAATGTAAAGGATGACTCATTAACCTTAGTCATCCTTTCATTAAAAGCACAATTAAAGCTCTAATGACTCACCATGTCAAGTCATCCTTTCTAGAACCTTCTAGAAGCTTGACTCACTCTCATCCAAGAAAAGATAAATCCGTCTTTAACCAAATGTTAAAAGACGGCTGATAGAAAACTGGAAACTGGCAACTTCCAAAAGTGATCCTGAAACAACTTTCAGGATAACCCCGAAACTGTATAAATATACCCGCATTTGTATTACGACCGAATACAAATGCAACTGAGACAAAGATATTATATCCACTCAATATAATACTCGGATCCGGCTTAAACCAAAGCCGACCAGTATCATCTGCCCGAAAAATAACACGTGCGTAAACGCACGTGCATTTTCCGAACCCTGCCATAAAACCATACGGCCTCTACAACGTTTCGCCCGAACTTGGGAAACTGTCTGTGGGGGACTCTAATGACTCGTCAGTACCCTGGCAGTGGGTTTAACCACAAACCGTCAGCGGCACTAGCAATGCGTAACGGCTGCCCATGGACTGACCTCAAGGGAGGCTGATGAGCGAACTCATCCAGAAACCCTACTGAGCCTAACAGTGACAATGTATATACAGTCCGGTCCGTTCGTCTATGAGTATCGCATATCTGCCTAGGGGGCTAGTGATCAGTCGAAAATACTGCATATTTTAACCGGCAATTTCCTTGTCATCTGCATACATATAGGAGAGTACGGTATTCATAATTTACATATTAGCTAATTGGTCGCAAAATATCAAATTACATGTATTCGACCTTAAAACCGGAAATTCTAGGGAAATTAACGGCAGTGCATTACATAGCATATTTTCTATATCTTGCAACCCCTATTTTTGAAGTCTATGCAGGAAAAGAGATACTTGCTCGATCAATACATTGCTCGACCATTACAATTGCTCGTAAACTCATTGAAAGCAAATCTGGTATCAATATAGAAGGGCAACTGAAATTCTAAACATCAAAGAATAACCCATACAGCAGTACCAGACCACAGAAGAAAGCACAGATCCCAAGGCCACTATTGCGCGGCGGAAGGGCGGCCAAAGCCTACCTCACGCGGCGGTTGCGCGGCGGATCCAGAGACTTAACTTCTCAAACTTCATCACAACTCCTGTTTCAGTGCCCTCAGCTCAAAAATGCATACAAAAGTCCAGAAGAGTCCAGACACTTTCACCAGATCAGCAAATTCCCAAACTACCCTAATCTTTCTAGAACTTTCCTAAACCCTTGCTTAAACCCTAAGCTAAACCCCAACAACTTGTCAACAAACTTTGGGAGGGAAAGTCTAATTCAAACCTAGACCTAGTTCTATAAATAGGACCCTAGGCTCTCTCATTTCTCATTCTTGATCTCACAATATATGAAACCCTAGAGAGTGAAAGATTCAACCCATTTTAGTTTAGCCATTCTCTTTCTCCATCTTCTTCTTCCTCAAGATTAGTGAGAAATCTTGTAGGAAACCCTAACCCTAATTCCACTCCAAATCCAACATCTTGAGTACCAAATCAAGCGAGAAATCTTCAACCTTTTGGGAGCCGAGCCGATCTTCAATCGGGCAAGTGATCCAAGCCGATCCGCGATCCACGGAGACGAGCGAAGCCAAGTCGACGATCAAGTTCCTCCTCTTGTAATTCTTGAGTGATTGTAACGGAATTGTTGATATAAATAAAAGGTGAAATTCGTTAATCTTGCTTTCTTTTAAAATTCCGCATCATGTTATCTTTACTGTTCTTGAATATTGTCTATGTGGTGATGCGCGAGTAAAACTCCGCTCGTTAAGGAGTCGAGAAGATCTTTAGTATGATGATGTAGCAAATTTGTAATCAATTCTTGAATCCCACGAGATTGTAAACCCTAGCTATTTCAAGAATTGACAACCCAATTCGATTCGATGCTTTCTTGATCAACATCGCTCGAGATTGGGGTGATCCGATCGATTCTTGAAATTACTAGAGGCTAGAATATAAATGGTATCCTCGAAAGAGCAAGGGTTAAGAGATGAAACTTTAATTTCATCAAGAAAACCCTAATTCTCGTCGATAACCATTGATCTAGCATCAATTCTTCGAAGGACAAGAATATGAAATATTGTAGACTACAACACATATAAAGATCCTATCGATTCCTACGAGCCTCTTTTCTTGATTGTCGTTTGGAAAATACCATTGAAACCGATTCTTGTTGTTTATAGTTCTTGATTCTTTAGAAAAGATTAGTGACACACGAATACAAATCAATCAATTGAATCGTGTTTTCTCTTATAGTTGCTTAACATTTCATTTCAAACAAATAAAAGTAAAAACGAATCTCGAGATCCCTGAGGACGATCCGCACTCATTCATTAACTTCAACTGACACCGTTGTTTGATTGCGGTCAAATATTTTTTGGTTGTGATTTCTTTACTATTTGATTCGATAAACACATCCACGAGAACCATCAAAATCAAAATGGCGCCGTTGCCGGGGATCGCGCGTTAATTCGTTTACATTTTATAGTTTGAAGTGAAAGAATTATTACGTTTCATTTCTTGAATTCAAAATTCGTACAAACTCTTATACGTGTGTTGTGAATTGATTGCAAGGTGATCTGGAGCAATCTGAGCTGTGGAAAAATTATTTGGGATATACCAGAGAGCTGGAGATAGCAAAAGGAAGCAGCTGAAGAAATTTAGTACACTGTTCCCAATACTCGACCGCGGAAGGGCGGCACGAAGAGGCTATGTGCGGCGGAAGCGCCGCAGTGTAGGGGGTTCTCTGGAAAATCTTTCTTCAGGTGATTTCTCTCTCTCTCCTCTCTCCCCTTTTAGCTCCAACTAATCCTTTCTGCAGGATTCTTTGCAAACAATAGCTGCGCCGCAAAAGCAAATTAAAATTGTGCGTGATTTTGCTTTTCTTGGTTGTTTTGCATTGCTAATACGGAAAATTAAGGGGCACGGCCAAATCCAAATTAGGTGGGGATTTCATTACCCTTCCTAGGCCCCGAAAACCACCAAACTTGCATCCACATTTACCCCCATTAACTAAAAGAAATCTAGAGATGACTCTAAGGACTGTCGCGCTCATTTAGGACAAGAGAGGGCCGTGGGTAATTCATTGCTTATCCGCGTTTTTCTGTGGTGCCTAAGGCGAGTGTGTCTAAGGCTAGTGGTTATTAATTAGGTCCACTGTAGTGGTGGTTCCTTCCCACTTACCTGGCACTTATCCGGCCACAGGGGGACAAAGAGGCAGTGAAGGATTGATCCCGCGACTTGTCTTTTGGCAGTTAGGAGCGGTCTAGAGCCGGACCTAGGTGACCATTAGATTCTAGGGTTTGTGTTGCTGCATTTGGTTGTCGCATCATTTTTTTTCAAAATCCGTCCCTTTTCAAAAGCAAACACCGCATTCATTTTACCCCTAATTATAAGCCAACGCTGCCACTTGTGCTAACCCTTTTTAGTACAAGATAGGCTGGACACGGGATTCTAGTGCCCGTTTAGTCCGCGTACCTTTTATCGACTCTGAAGTCGATAATTCTCCATTTACCTTTTCTTTACCTACTACCATACCCACACCGATGGATCCGAATCCATCAAACTTCTTTAACCCCAATCTGCCACCGTCCGTTGGTGCGCAGAATCCTCCACACATTTCTCTTCAGGAAAGATGCTATCCACTTAGAGGTCCTCTTTCGACCTGCTTATCTACACCACCAGCGAACGGGGATAACTTTGAAATAAAGCCCCAGTATATCAACCTTCTACCTAAGTATCACGGACTCGAGACCGAGGACGCTTACGTTTTCATTACCAAATTTGAAAACGTATGCGCTATGATGGGTACGTCTCAACTTTCTGTGGATGCGATGCGTCTACGACTTCTTCCTTTTACCTTGTGCGATATAGCCGAGAAGTGGCTATATAACACCACCGCACACTCCATCACTAATTGGGAAGAATTCGTCGCAGCATTCCTAAAGAAATTTTACCCAGTCCAACGAACGGCTCGAATTCGTAGTGAATTGAACCAATTTGCCCAGCTCCCTACCGAACCATTTTCAAAGTACTTTGAACGTTTCAAGGATTTAATGGTTCAATGTCCTCATCACGGCATCCCGAGATGGGAGTTGTGCCGAATCATCTATGAGGGCAGTAACCCTAGCACCAAACAAAGCCTTGAGAATATGTGTCAGGGTACATTTATGACTAAAGACGATGGGGAAGCCTGGCGATACTTAGAAGAATTCGCTGAAAAATCACTGATTTGGGAGAGTGGAACCCAACCATTGAATAGGGGTGGCGTACACCAAGTAGATGTGTCCATAGGTGTTCGAGCAGAAATGGCAGCAATGCAAAAGAAGCTCGACGCTATGGAACACAAATTTGCAGCAGCCTCCCTAAACCCGGTATCACTCCCCAAAACTATTTGTGGGTGCTGTTCTGATCCGTCACATTTAACGGAAGAATGTCCTTTAAACTCGGCGTTTCAAGGTCACGAGCATTCTAATGCCGCATTTCAACGACCTCGAAACGATCCATATTCTTCCACGTACAATCAGGGTTGGAGGAACCACCCGAATTTTGCTTGGAACCAAAATCAATCTCAAAACACGGTTCCAAACACAAATAACTTTCAAAGGGCTCTTCCTCCACCACAACAGCAACCCCTTCAACTCACTCAGCACCCCTACCAGTCACAAAATTTCCAAAACCAGGGCAACACTCATGCACAGTCTAATCCTATGCAGTCCTGTTCTGACGATTTCTCTCAATTTACTCAAACCATGAAATCACTTTTATCCAATTTCATGGAGGTTTCAACTGAGGTTAGATCTTCCGTCAGTGAAATAAAGAAAAACTCAGCGTCACAAGCTGAGAGTATTAGAACGATGGAAGCTGAAATCGCAAGCCTCAAAGCTGAAATGAGTGCGAGAGAAAAAGGGAAACTTCCCTCTCAACCCCTACAGAATCCTGGGCATTACAATGTAAATGCCATTACCACGTTGAGATCGGGAAGAGTGCTGAATAATAATGTCGGGGAAGATATTGATAATACTGAAAATCATGTCAAAACCCCGGCTGAGACCTTTCCACATACACACACTTCTCCTTCTGATCCTTCTTCTTCTACCAAACCACCTTCGCACGAGTCTATTCTCCAGTTCCCTTTAGGCTCAACACCTTCACCCAACCCTTATAGTTCTCCACAGACGGTCCCCACACCTCTTTTGGGATCTCGTCTACCCCCCTTTCCTTCTCCTATGATGGACCCCGCGCTTATTGCGAAAGCACCTTACCCGAACCGGCTAAGGGCTAACAGAACGAGTCCTCATATGGAGAAAATTTTAGAAATGTTCAAACAGGTTAACATCAATATCCCTCTCCTAAATGCGATTCAACAAGTCCCCGCTTATGCGAAAATTCTAAAGGACTTGTGCACTAGGAAGAGGAAGACTCAGGTGCCAAAGAAGGTCTTTATGGCTAATAATATCAGCACTGCTTTTATTCCCCAGCTACCAAAGAAACGAAAGGACCCAGGATGTCCTACAATATCGATTTCGATTGGGGGTAAAAACATAAATCGTGCTCTTTTAGACCTGGGCGCGAGTGTTAACCTGTTACCTTATTCTGTCTATGAGCAACTAGGAATTGGAGAGCTGAAACCTGCTCATTGTACTCTCCAGATGGCGGACCGATCTATCACCAAACCAAGGGGTGAATTAGAGGATGTGTTAATAAAGGTCGGGGAATTTGTTTTCCCTGTAGACTTCATTGTGCTCGACACACATCCTGTAGCAAACCCCCGGGGCCAAATTCCGGTGATTTTAGGTCGTCCTTTCCTTGCCACTTCCAACGCTGTTATAAACTGTAGAAATGGTTCAATGAATTTATCATTTGGAAATATGACCATTGAACTAAATATCTACAGAGTTGGGAGTCAGCCATCAGAACCTAGTGCTCATATTTTAGATGTGTGTTCTGTCCATGAGATCGCTCCCGATAGTTGTGGAGCCGAGGAACTTTGCTTTAATGATCTCGATGACATTAGCACATCTCTGCTTGATCTTACACTTAGTGAGGACACTTCACTTACACTTGAGTCCTGCACTTCTGACTTTTCTCCACCCGAGTCTGTATCTTTCACAGGCTCTGAGCTTCTTTGTAAATCCAAAAATCATTCTATGATCCTCCCTTCGATCATTTCTCCGCCTGAATTAGATCTCAAGGTCTTACCTTCTCACCTAAAATATGCATATCTTGGTGAGAACGAGACTTTACCGGTTATAATTTCCACTTCTCTTGCATCAGAGCAAGAGAATGCACTTTTATCGGTATTAAGATCTAATAAAGAGGCGTTTGGTTGGAGTATGGCGGACATCAAAGGGATCAGTCCTTTGATTGTTGAACATCATATACATGTGATGGATGATGCCAGACCGACCCGAGAACCACAGAGACGGTTAAATCCCGTCATGAAGGAAGCTGTCATGAAAGAGATCGTCAAATGTTTAGATAGTGGTATTATATACCCGATCTCCGATAGCCAGTGGGTAAGTCCTATACACGTCGTTCCTAAGAAATCCGGCATCACTATGATCACAAATGAAGCGAATGAGTTGATTCAAACACGCGCCCAAACTGGGTGGCGTGTATGCATCGATTATAGAAAACTCAACGCTGCTACGAGGAAAGATCATTTTCCTTTACCATTTATTGATCAAATGCTGGAACGCTTAGCGGGACGACAATACTATTGTTTCATGGACGGTTACTCAGGCTACAATCAGGTCCCCATCGCCAAAAAGGATCAAGATAAAACCACTTTTACTTGTCCTTTTGGTACCTTTGCTTACAGTCGCATGCCCTTCGGGCTATGCAATGCTCCCGCTACCTTTCAGCGGTGTATGATGGGGATATTCTCTGATATGGTAGAGAATTTCCTGGAGATCTTTATGGACGACTTTTCGATTTTTGGAGACTCTTTTTCTGAATGCCTAGCGAATCTAGACGCTGTTCTTACTCGATGCAAAGAGAAGAACTTGACTTTAAACTGGGAAAAATGCACTTTATGGTCCAAGAAGGAATAGTCCTTGGACATGTCATTTCACAGAAGGGCATTGAGGTTGACAGAGCTAAAGTAGATGTCATTCAAAACCTCCCTCATCCCAAAAGCGTCAAAGATATTCGCTCTTTCCTTGGCCATGCTGGATTTTATAGGAGATTCATAAAGGACTTTAGCAAAATTGCTAGACCTTTAACACTACTCCTGGCCAAGGATACTACCTTCCACTTTGACTCGGATTGCGAGACAGCTTTCGACTCACTTAAACACTCACTCACTTCAGCCCCCGTTTTATCATCACCAAATTGGGACTACCCCTTTGAGCTGATGTGTGACGCATCTGATTTTGCAGTAGGTGCTGTCCTTGGACAACACATCGAAAAGATGCCACATGTGATTTACTATGCTAGTAAGACCTTGAATGATGCGCAAATCAATTATACAACCACAGAGAAAGAACTATTAGCGGTTGTATTCGCATTAGAGAAATTCAGGCCTTACTTAATCGGCTCACCTATTGTTGTATATACTGATCATTCCGCTTTAAAACATCTGTTGGCGAAGAAAGATGCCAAAGGTCGACTAATACGTTGGATCCTTCTTTTACAAGAATTCGATCTTGTTATCAAAGATAAGAAAGGATGTGAAAACGTAGTAGCTGACCACCTTTCACGCATCGTTTCTTCCCCTGTGACCCTGCCGATCAATGACTCATTCCCTGACGAACAACTCTTGAGCGTATCATCTGAACCATGGTTCAGGGATATTGTGAACTATCATGCCACAGGATTGATACCGAGCGATTGGTCTAAACAGGACAAATACCGCTTTCTTTCCCAAGTAAAACACTATTACTGGGACGAGCCTTATTTGTTTAAATATTGTCCTGATCAGATCATTCGCCGGTGTGTCCCGAATGAAGAGTTCAAGAGTATTCTTTCATTTTGTCATGATCAGGCCTGTGGGGGTCACTTTGGTCCAAGAAAAACAGCGGAAAAGGTTTTGCAATCTGGATTTTATTGGCCGACCTTATTCAAGGACGCATTTGAACATTGCAAAACCTGTACACAATGTCAGTATACGGGTAGAATATCCCAAAGGAATGAAATGCCTCAGCAACCCATTCTGGTTGTTGAAATGTTTGATGTTTGGGGCATAGATTTCATGGGTCCTTTTCCCAACTCCTTTGGGAATCTGTACATATTGCTGGCGGTTGATTATGTTTCCAAGTGGGTAGAAGCCATTCCAAATCGCACTAATGACAGGAAAGTTGTCATTAAGTTCTTGAAAGAGAATATCTTCTCACGATTTGGACACCCACGCGCTATTATTAGCGATAATGGGACACACTTCTGCAACAGATCTTTCGAGACTCTGATGCGGAAATATTCAATCAACCACCGTCTTTCTACACCCTATCACCCCCAAACAAGCGGGCAGGCTGAGATCTCAAACAGACAAATCAAACTTATCCTGGAGAAAACTGTTGCTAAAAATAGAAAAGACTGGTCGACCAAATTGACGGATGCTCTTTGGGCATTCAGGACTGCATATAAGACCGACCTAGGAATGTCTCCATATAGGATAGTTTTTGGTAAAGCATGTCATCTACCTGTTGAGATAGAACATAAAGCATTGTGGGCTATAAAGGAAATTAATTTTGATTTAAACCTTGCTTGCAACTTTCGGAAGCTGCAACTAAACGAGCTAAGCGAACTCCGCGATGAAGCTTATGATAATGCTGTAATCACAAAGAATAGGACTAAGGTTTTTCACGATAAAAACATTGTAAGGAAAACATTTTTGCCTGGTCAACAAGTCCTTCTTTATGATTCACGATTACACCTTCATGCGGGTAAGCTCCGATCTCGTTGGAAGGGACCTTTTGTTGTGCGGTCTGTATACCCGCACGGGGCAGTTGATGTTGAAAATGTTAAAAACGGCACTGTTTTCAAAGTAAATGGACATAGATTAAAGCCGTATTTTTCCACTGACCCCACGGAGGAGCTTTTGTTCTTACAAGAGCCAGTTTATCTTGATTAAAATTCCTCCGTCTCACTTTCATGTCCAGTATATCATTGTATCATATTTTGAATGAAAGTGAGTAAATAAAACAAGTTTGGGGGAAGATCTTCACTTATATATTTGACCCCACTAATAATTCTCCCCAGATTTACAGATTTTTATAGGTATAACTATCGGCAACAGTGAGGACACTGTTGAAAACAAGTTTGGGGGAGGTTTGTGCTTATTTTCGCATCATTTGCATATCATCTGCATAAGCACAAAACATTTCTTTTTAAAAAATCTATAAAAATTGAAAAATTTTCAAAACCCATAAAAATTTAAAAATTTTCAAATATAAAAATAATTTTAATATTTACACTTTTTGTATATAAATAAGATAATGGAAGTTTAGACAGTGAACAATTACATCCATGAGATTAGAGAAATTTAAGAAAACTAAGAAAATTAGAAGTTTTCTTATACGAACTAGTAATAAGTAGTTATGACCCGTTGTCCCAAGGGTTAGTAAGATGAAGGACGTCACTAATCTGAGGATAAAAATAAGTCTGAAAAATAGTTTCTATTCTGGAAGCCAAACATTTTGAACGTTGCTACCCTGCTATTCGCACTTACACACGTCTTGAAGCCTGGGATAGTAGAGGATACCTTGAAATGCTCTTGTCTTAAAGCCAAAAGTATGAAAAAAAAAAAGAAAATAGTATTTTTGAAAGTGGTGAGAAAAATGGACACTGGTTTTGTTATCATCAAGGGCAAGAAAAATATATAGCAAAAGGGTGCTTCTTCACCTAGTGCCCCAAGGTCAACTGGTCTGGGAGTCACTGCTATGCCTGAGGTGGTGCAAGATTAGGAAAATACACCAAGTTAGCATGCACATTAGTAATCGGTCGGTTAGTACCTCAAGAAGTATTAACGGTCGCATGAAAGGGTGTAAGCAATCTCGTTTGCCAAGTAATACTGAGGTCGACGGGCAAGAGTATGATAGCTTGAATTGAATTCTCCGGGTGTAGGGATGTCTTTACACACACGCAGGGTGATATGATCGATGTTTGGAATAAAGATAGGAATGAAGAATAAGACGATGTTTTATTGAGGGAGGACGTGATTTCTAACATCTTTTCATGACCATTAAGATAGGGCTCATGACAACCGAAAAGCTAGCTTAGTTGGAAACCCTAATTTTCAAGGCTTTTCTTTTACAATTCTTTTCTTTAAATGTAATATTCATGATCTTACTTTTATTTTTGGATTTTGTGGGTGCAATCCGCTGAAAACCCTCAGGAGACAACACTCCTCCTACTAGGGACACCTAGAGGTTTAAAGGCTTGTTGCACGTGCTCAGTGCAATCGTGTTGCCTACGAAAGTGTGCTAGTTAGTTTTTCTCTTTCTTTGTTTTCTCCTTCTCTTTTTAATAAAACATTCTCTCGAGACGATCGAAATTAAGTTTGGGGGTATTTGATCAGTCGAAAATACTGCATATTTTAACCGGCAATTTCCTTGTCATCTGCATACATATAGGAGAGTACGGTATTCATAATTTACATATTAGCTAATTGGTCGCAAAATATCAAATTACATGTATTCGACCTTAAAACCAGAAATTCTAGGGAAATTAACGGCAGTGCATTACATAGCATATTTTCTATATCTTGCAACCCCTATTTTTGAAGTCTATGCAGGAAAAGAGATACTTGCTCGATCAATACATTGCTCGACCATTACAATTGCTCGTAAACTCATTGAAAGCAAATCTGGTATCAATATAGAAGGGCAACTGAAATTCTAAACATCAAAGAATAACCCATACAGCAGTACCAGACCACAGAAGAAAGCACAGATCCCAAGGCCACTGTTGCGCGGCGGAAGGGCGGCCAAAGCCTACCTCACGCGGCGGTTGCGCGGCGGATCCAGAGACTTAACTTCTCAAACTTCATCACAACTCCTGTTTCAGTGCCCTCAGCTCAAAAATGCATACAAAAGTCCAGAAGAGTCCAGACACTTTCACCAGATCAGCAAATTCCCAAACTACCCTAATCTTTCTAGAACTTTCCTAAACCCTTGCTTAAACCCTAAGCTAAACCCCAACAACTTGTCAACAAACTTTGGGAGGGAAAGTCTAATTCAAACCTAGACCTAGTTCTATAAATAGGACCCTAGGCTCTCTCATTTCTCATTCTTGATCTCACAATATATGAAACCCTAGAGAGTGAAAGATTCAACCCATTTTAGTTTAGCCATTCTCTTTCTCCATCTTCTTCTTCCTCAAGATTAGTGAGAAATCTTGTAGGAAACCCTAACCCTAATTCCACTCCAAATCCAACATCTTGAGTACCAAATCAAGCGAGAAATCTTCAACCTTTTGGGAGCCGAGCCGATCTTCAATCGGGCAAGTGATCCAAGCCGATCCGCGATCCACGGAGACGAGCGAAGCCAAGTCGACGATCAAGTTCCTCCTCTTGTAATTCTTGAGTGATTGTAACGGAATTGTTGATATAAATAAAAGGTGAAATTCGTTAATCTTGCTTTCTTTTAAAATTCCGCATCATGTTATCTTTACTGTTCTTGAATATTGTCTATGTGGTGATGCGCGAGTAAAACTCCGCTCGTTAAGGAGTCGAGAAGATCTTTAGTATGATGATGTAGCAAATTTGTAATCAATTCTTGAATCCCACGAGATTGTAAACCCTAGCTATTTCAAGAATTGACAACCCAATTCGATTCGATGCTTTCTTGATCAACATCGCTCGAGATTGGGGTGATCCGATCGATTCTTGAAATTACTAGAGGCTAGAATATAAATGGTATCCTCGAAAGAGCAAGGGTTAAGAGATGAAACTTTAATTTCATCAAGAAAACCCTAATTCTCGTCGATAACCATTGATCTAGCATCAATTCTTCGAAGGACAAGAATATGAAATATTGTAGACTACAACACATATAAAGATCCTATCGATTCCTACGAGCCTCTTTTCTTGATTGTCGTTTGGAAAATACCATTGAAACCGATTCTTGTTGTTTATAGTTCTTGATTCTTTAGAAAAGATTAGTGACACACGAATACAAATCAATCAATTGAATCGTGTTTTCTCTTATAGTTGCTTAACATTTCATTTCAAACAAATAAAAGTAAAAACGAATCTCGAGATCCCTGAGGACGATCCGCACTCATTCATTAACTTCAACTGACACCGTTGTTTGATTGCGGTCAAATATTTTTTGGTTGTGATTTCTTTACTATTTGATTCGATAAACACATCCACGAGAACCATCAAAATCAGCTAGTAACGTCAGACCCCCAATAGCAGTATAAGTCGTGTCGGAGTGTAGCCCAATAACACCCTGAGATACTACTGGAGTACCTACCAGTAAATCTCCTGCCACGGCCGTGGGCTTTGTGTAATGGCTCTCCTAGACACAGCACGATCTCGCCCCCAATACCGGGAGAGACGAATCCCCTGCCGATCCGCTCACGTGCCTCCATATGGCTCGGGACTGTACCCAAAAACTACCTGTTTGCACGACTCCTTTGAGCCGTGGTAGGGTAGAAATCAAAGCACAGTGGGAACTCACACGAGACAAATGACGACCTCAGGTCGATGAACTAACCTGTACACATGTCACCAGGGAACTGCTATCTGACGATAGATATAGTACTAACTAGCAGATTCCCGGCGAGTCCTGTCCGGTGTACTCATAACCCAATGAGCACCTGTATACATCTTAGGTGATCCAACTGACACCAGTGGCTTGTGAGACCGGCCACCGCCCCTCGTCGGGGTCTCGACTGTACACACTAGTCTACTCCGGAGTATCGATGCCCTGTCTCGAAACTCCCACGACTAGGGACCAAAATTAAGGATATGCGTATAAACCACCCAACTCTCACGTATATGATCGCCATCATACTGTAGGTGGTAAAGCAAGATCCTAAGGGCTCTATCAAAGTGTAACATGTAATCAGTCACCTGAACATGTACACGACTGATAAAGGCAAACCAGATAGCATACTATCATCTTGAGTAAGACTGTCATACCGGTATAGGTCCTCCGCAATCATTGCAATCACGTACCTACGATCCAATAATTGACTATGAGGGCACTATCTCCAACATGTATATTTATGATATAGCATTATAAATCAATATACATGCACTATATGATATATAAACATACCTGGAGGAGCGGGAGTGGCCTCTATCCCTGATGTGGACGCATCACCAATAACTAGACAATCAAACATTGACAATATAAGTAATTTTGACATAAACAGGCATGAATATCTATAATATTACATTCAAAATGGATATGCGTGCAATATACCTGGAGGTGTGGCAAAATCCACATGGAAGGAGGCATCCGAAGGGGTCTCCGATCTAGGTGCAAGACCGGCCCTCTGAAGCTCCCTACCCAGCTCTCCGGGAGGCAGAACCGCTCTGCCTCTGCCTCTGCCTCTGCTTCTGCCGCGGCTGGAGCTCCTGCCGCCCCTCGCTGCTCCCGACATCGTCATCAAATCTAGATAAACGGTTCGTGGACGCATTAGACAATCATTGAAAGTATTGACTATATATGTATAGATCGTAAAATGTGAAGTAATAATATAACATTACTGATAACTTTTTTCGTTTCGTGGGTGCATTATACATATCTACTTGGATTTCATCGTCGATGTCATTTCTAACCCACGTAACTTCATGATCGGCCGAAGATAACCCGTCCTTCGAAACAGACGGTCGGAGCACTCTAAGCCTTCTCTCTTCTTCATCCTTATCGTTGTCCTCGAATTCTGGGACATCGTAGACATCTCTGGGTTTCCATCGGTATACAACACTCCATCCCGGATGCTTCAAACACTGTGAGTAGTATACTTGGAACGCTTGGTTCGGAAAGATAAACAGATCTTCCCGACCGTAAAATCGAAATGTGTTCACACTGGTCAATCTATATTCATCTTTCCAAGTCCCAAGATTGCTTCTCCACTTATCCGTATCGGTTCGCGTATCGTACCAAGTACACTGGAATATATAAAAAGGTTCTGATCGTCCGGGATAGTGGTTGCCGAGTATACAATTTAAGTACCCATAATAAATCACACCGTTCGATCCTACCGTCGCAATCCCACCATTCTGAGTGGTTCTAGATATTTCTATGTCCTTAACTTCGAATTTATATCCAATGACACCAAATCCTTTGTAATATGCAACCTCCATCCTAAGAAATTGAGCTAAACATTTTGAATCACTCTCAAATGATGCAGACAAGTTCGGATCGTGGAACTAACAAAACAAATTTTACAAAAAATACATAACGATACAAGTTTAGATTAAAACTGATAGCAATAAAATGTTATTCGAATAACTTACATGATCTGTGACCCAATCACAAAAATTATCTTGATGATATTTTTCCAATCGTTCTTCGTTCCAATCAGGATGCCCCTCACGTACCTCGTTAAAATGAATTCTGTTTTCGACAAATAATGGTGACATTAATATTATATCATTTCATACACACACAAACACAAATATAACAATTAATCCAAAAAAACTTACTCTCTAACTTGTTCAAGACATGCGCAATTAAGTAAGATAAACCGGTATATCTTGTTGATAAATATAGTGTCTACCCTCTTATACTCTCGGCTTTACCATATGGCCCGTCTTAAATTCTTCGAGGCCGGTTAAGTCTTGTCTCAATGTTCTCGTCCAGATAGAGGGAAAAAAATGTGGTTGCTTCATCAAGAAGATAACCTTGCATGATAGAACCCTCTGGTCGATTTTTATTGCGTATATACTTTTTAAGAGTGTAGAGGTATCTAATGAAAATATGTTGAATAAATAAATACGGGTATACAGGACAACAATAAATTTATAAATTACGCGAAACGAAAAATTACACGTACCTCTCGACGGGATACATCCATCGATATTGTTCCAGTCCGGCTAACTTAGCCTCAGTTGCAAGATGAACCGTCAAGTGTATTATGATATCGAAGAATGACGGTGGGAAAATATGCTCAAACTTGCAAAGTATCAACGCAATAGGATTTTCTAGTTTATCCAGCGTCACAACCTCCAGTGTTTTAGCACACAACTCTCTGAAAAAACAACATAGATCGTTGATTACTAGACCAACCGATTCGGGGAGAGAAGTCCTGAGGGCTAATGGAAGAAGGTGCTCCACGATAACATGGTGATCATGACTTTTCAGCCCATCGATCTTGCCTTTCACAATTTTTATTTTCTTGCTGAATGACCCTGAGAAACCTGTAGGAACTTTCAAATCATGCAACACCTGCAGAAATATTTTCTTCTCCGGTTGTGACATATGATAAGTGGCATTAGGAAGTACAAACTTGCCCGGTTTACCCGCAACCGGTCTAGGGTGAAATTCACTTCTTATTCCCCACTCCTGTAGATCCATCCGAGTATTCAGGTTGTCTTTCGATTTCCCGTCTTTACAAAGAAGCAAGTTGAGTATGTGCTCTGATACTCCCTTCTCTATATGCATGACGTCCAGACAATGATGCACTAAATTTGTTGACCAGTATGGAAGCTCAAAGAAAATGCTTAACTTGTTCCAAAATGGTGGTTTGACCTGTTTCGTCGGATCCATCCCGAAAGTCACATTATTGTAACCATCCTATTGAGCAGTCACGTACTCTCCGGACAATGGGGATGGAGGTCCGAGAAGCTCCTGATGACCATCAAAGTGTACCGTGTCTAATTTATAGGGGTGGTCTAAAGGCAGGAAACGTCGATGGCCGCAATAACAAATCTTCCTGCTAAAATTCATGAATTTCGATGTTGTGTGTTCATGGCAATGAGGACATGCTTTGTGACCATGTACGGACCAACCTGATAACATTCCATACGCAGGAAAGTCATTAATTGTCCACATTAAAGCCGCACGCAGTATGAAGGTTGTATTTGCGTTTGCATTGTATGTCTCTACACCATCAATGAACAAAGATTTCAACTCCTCGATCAGAGGTCGGAGATAGACGTCGATATTGTTCCCTGGTGAGTTTGGTCCGTCGATAAGAAGAGGCATCATAAAGTATGATTGGTCCATAGCCAACCAAGGCGACAGATTATAAATTATCATTACAACGGGCCATGTGTTGTGACTTCCAGCCATATAGTTGAATGGGCAGTAGCCAACAGTAGCCAGTCCGAGCCGGATATTGCGAGGATCGCTACTGAATATTGCGTGCCTCCTATCGAAATCCTTCCATGCCGGTGAATCTCTTGGATGGCTCATTTTTCCATCTTCACTTGAAGGAGCACGGTGATGCCAAATCATTACCTCGGCTGTTTTCTTGCACCTGAATATCCTCTGTAGCCTCTGTGTTATGGGAAAGTATCGTGCTATCTTGACAGGTATATCAGGTTTCTTATCAGAATCTTTCGGCTTATATCTGGCCTCTCCGCATGTTGGACACTCTTTCAAATCTGAATTCTCTTTCTGGTACAACACGTAATTTTTAGGACATGCTTGAATCTTCTCGCACTTTAGACCCAAATCAGACATCATCTTCTGGGCTCCGTACCAGCTGTCGGGCACGTTATTTCCCGGAGGCATAGAATCTTTCAAGAACGAAAGAAGCGTTGTGAATGATTTGTTGCTCCATCCATTTAGGCACTTAATCTGGAAAAGTTGGACGAACCATGAGAGGGTGGAATACTTCGCATTCTCATAAATTGGTTTTCTAGCATCATTCATGAAATTTTCATATTTATCCGCACGCGGTCTTTAACCGGAAGGAATGTCATCTTCGGTACGAATAGATTCACGTAGGGCAGCCTCTACCATATCCTCCATTTCTTCTGATGGAAATAAATTACCGTCTTCTCCTTCTGCCGCATTACCGAATTCTTCTTCTTCTCCTACCGCATTATCATGTTCTCCTTCTTCTTCTGCCGCATTACTGTATTCTTCTCTTTCCCCGTGATATTTCCAAGTTGTATAAAGTCTAATAAACCCATATTTTACAATATGAAGCTCTGCCAATTCTACCTTCTGCCAGTACTTATTGCCACAGCTATCGCACGGACAGAGAATCTTCTCTATTATGATCTTATTATGTGCGCGTGCAAATTCAATGAAAGCAGCAACTCCTGCGACAAACTTAGGTTGCATACGTTGTTGCCAATCCACATACATCCAGTCCTTAACTCTGACGTACTCATGGGCCATGTTAAACTGTATAACATATAAATTGTAGCTTATGGTGACTATATTGAGAAATATAAGAACGTGATAGTTACTGACAAAGGAGAAAATCCGTGTATATGTTTTGTGTGTGCGTTTGTCGTTGAAAAGAATAAATTATCGAACGTATGTTAACCGATAGACGGGGACTAAGTGGCGCTTTTAATTTCATATATGAGTATCGATGAGAATATAAAGGTTTCATATTATCATCGAGTATCATATATTGGTTTTAACTTGAACATCTCGAATCACTCTCTAATTAAGCGTTTGTAGTGTATTCTTGTTGTATGTGTGTATTCCGGCTGTCGGGGGTAAGGCTTCTATCCCATTAAGAATGTATAGAGCGAACACCCATCACTTGTGCTTTCAATCGTTTCGAGTAAATTTCGGCAGCACCTCCCCGCTGTTCTTCGAGTATACTATAATAGAATATATAATCATTTCAAAGCTATGAAAAAACGTTGAAATGAACATCTAATCTATCTCTGTATACGAAGAACCAGCGGAAAGGTACTAACGAAATATCTCGAAACGGATGAAAACACAAGTGAATGAAGGTGTTTGCTTTATACATTCCTAACTTGTCCACACGGGACAAATCTATCGGTTACCATACGATTGAATCTTCTCGTTTCATAGACTATACGACGGTTGTTAGTATCGGGCTATACCGTCCGATATTTAATAACCTTCGTATAGTTCTATGTCACGACGAAGATCGCACGTATGTTAACCGATAGACGGGGACTAAGTGACGCTTTTAGTTTCATATATGAGTATCGATGAGAATATGAAGGTTTCATATTATCATCGAGTATCATATATTGGTTTTAACTTGAACATCTCGAATCACTCTCTAATTATGCGTTTGTTATGTATTCTTGTTGTATGTGTGTGTTCCGGCTGTCGGGGGTAAGGCTTCTATCCCATTAAGAATGTATAGAGCGAACACCCATCACTTGTGCTTTCAACCGTTTCGAGTAAATTTCGGCAGCACCTCCCCGCTGTTCTCCGAGTACACTGTAATTGAATAGATAATCATTTCAAAGCTGTGAAACAACGTTGAAATGAACATCTAATCTATCTTTGTACACGGAGAACCAGCGGAAATGTACCGATGAAATATCTCAAAACGGATGAAAACACAAATGAATGAAGGTGTTTGCTTTATACATTCCTAACTTTTCCACACGGGACAAATCTATCGGTTACCATACGATTGAATCATCTCGTCGCATAGACTATACGACGGTTGTTAGTATCTAGCTATACCGTCCGATATTTAACAACCTTCGTATAGTTCTATGTCACGACGAATATCGCACGTATGTTAACCGATAGACGGGGGCTAAGTGGCGCTTTTAGTTTCATATATGAGTATCGATGAGAATATGAAGGTTTCATATTATCATCGAGTATCATATATTGGTTTTAACTTGAACATCTCGAATCACTCTCTAATTATGCATTTGTTGTGTATTCTTGTTGTATGTGTGTGTTCCGGCTGTCGGGGGTAAGGCTTTTATCCCATTAAGAATGTATAGAGCGAACACTCATCACTTGTGCTTTCAACCGTTTCAAGTAAATTTCGGCAACACCTCCCCACTGTTCTCAGAGTACACTGTAATAGAATAGATAATCATTTCAAAGCTGTGAAACAACGTTGAAATGAACATTTAATCTATCTTTGTACACGGAGAACCAGCGGAAATGTACCGACGAAATATCTCGAAACGGATGAAAACACAAGTGAATGAAGGTGTTTGCTTTATACATTTCTAACTTGTCCACACGGGACAAATCTATCGGTTACCATACGATTGAATTTTCTCGTCGTATAGACTATACGACGGTTGTTAGTATCAAGCTATACCATCCGATATTTAACAATTTTCGTATAGTTCTATATCACGACGAACATCGCACGTATGTTAACCGATAGACGGGGACTAAGTGGCGCTTTTAGTTTCATATATGAGTATCGATGAGAATATGAAGGTTTCATATTATCATCGAGTATCATATATTGGTTTTAACTTGAACATCTTGAATCACTCTCTAATTATACGTTTGTTGTGCATTCGTGTTGTATGTGTAACATTATTTTAAACCATTGAGATCAAGATTGATAGAACTGATCATCCTACATTACAATGACATTCATCTACCAAAAACTATTATTGCAATGACATTCATCTATAACAATCAACAATTAAAACTACAAATGTAGAATACTGATATCATAAAGCGTTATACGTAACATATGAATTCACATGACTGAAACATGCATCAAAAAAACATGTTCATCCAAAAGAAATGCCACTGTCAACTAATATAGACAAATACGTCATAAAAACAGTAACTAATTAACAAGTTGATTAGCATCTGGATCAAGAAAACGATAGGAAAAACAATTGACTATGATCTATAATGACAAGTCTATTACAATGACTCTCGACTAACAAAGGTGGCTTTTCGTCCTCGGTAGCTTGATAATTGAGATTTCATGGCGAATAAAAATATGCATATGCCGTTTGACCGGGAACTTCAATAGGAAACTCAATGAGGTTGGGTGTACTGAAGTACGCTTTGTATTTCGCTATATCATGTGATGAAGCCCAAGCCCTAGCTAGCCCCAGCCCCACCCCAACCGAACCCTATCGAAGGTAAAGAACGTGCTTATACTTTCATATTTCTATTAATGATGCAAGTCTCCACCAAGTCAAATTCTTGCAATATCATTCTTTTTAGAGTATGTCTAATTTAATAGATAGAATTTTCAAAGTTGGGCAACCAAGAAAAAGTAACAAGGGATTTTACATACATGCCAAAGTTTTGATTAATTATTTATTTATTTTCCATTTCATATTAGTAATTTTATATATTTGATGATGGTAAGAAATACAAATTATATTAGAACATTGTACATACCTAATTTCCACTTGAAATCGGTTTTTTCTTTTATCAGTACTCGTTGACATACAGTAACAAACAATTTTTGATTAGAAGGACCCGAGATTTTCTCGATCAACAATAATTTTAGTAATCAAACTAGACTAAAATTGCTGGAAATTCCTTTCAGGTTTGCCAAATTCAGCAAACCCCAGCCCCAGCCCAGCCCCAACCTAACCCCACCCCAACCCCAACCTAACCCCAGCCCCAGACCAACCCCAACCTAACCCTAACCCCAACCCCAGCCCCAGCCCCAGCCCAGCCCTAACCTAACCCTAACCCCAGCCCCAGCCCCAGCTAAATCCCAACCCAACCCTAACCCTAACTCTAACCCCAGCCTCAGCCCCAGCCCCAGCCGAACCCTAACCCCAACCCCAACCCCAACCCCAACCGCAACCGCAACCCCTGCCGAACCCCAACCCCTGCCGCAACCGCAACCCCTGCCGAACCCCAACCCCAACCGCAACCCCATCCCCAGCCATGAACCCTAGCCCTAAAATAATCAAAAATTTGTTTAATTGAAGATTTACTAACCTGTGCGGTGGAGGAGATCGACGATCGATCGGTGGCGACGACGAAACGGAGACGACGACGTAAACGGCGACGAGGAAGAACGGTGACGAGAACGGCAGTGGCGACGACGAGAACGGCGGGAGAGATTTGGGGAAATTTGGGTTCGCGCGCGATCGGGAGAGAGAGAAAGAGATAATCAGCTTAGGCGATCTGTACCTTTTTAATTAAATCGCTATTTAGATGCCCCTACGGATTTGTCCGTAGATCCTTGGTTTGCGGCTCCGTAGGGGCAAACACCAAATTAAGATTTAATATTTTTACTCTTGAACGTCTTGGACCGTAAGGGCAACCTTCTGGCCCTACGGCTTAATCCGTAGGACCAACATAAATCTGTCCCTACGGATTTCAATATCCGTAGGGGCAACCTCCTATTTTAGTAGTGCAACCATTGGCCACACTTCACCCAAGCTCACCTTCCAATGCTCCAAGTTTCATTGAAGCATTCTAATTTGATACTCTAGATTCTTAAAGGGAGAGTTGCTTGGATTACCAAGTTTTCATTAGGCCCAACCTAGATCTCATAGAGTTTTTTTATGATGATAATGAGCAAATACTCAAAATACAGTATACACTCAACAAAAATGAATAAATCTGCAATAAGATCGAGCATAACCTTGGTACCATCGATCCTCCATGTGAATATGAGATGCTGTCAACAAAATGAATGAATCTAAAATCATGCAGACATCGATAATTAACTATTAGAGAATACAACTACAATATTCTTCCTGTACAACAAGAAAAAGGACATCAAAACGTCTTATATATGAGCCTTGGACCATAACTACACACTTTCGTTGGCCCTCTATCCCAAGAACAAGTACAAGGCTAAATAAGTTGAACGACAATGGTGGTCGTTTTCACGAAACTATGCTAGTGTTCATTAACCACATCATGCCTAAAGGTACCGCATTTAAGGGTATTTCAGCGGGAAAATAAATCTCCATTGAAACCAAAGTTGTTTACAGTAAGTCTAGTCGGAAGACAACGATAATTAAGGATAGTTAAGAGTAATTTAGCTTATCTATAAGGTCCTGTTTGAGATTGAAGTTAGGCTAACTGCAGCTTATTTTTAGTTGCAGTCTGAGAGTGGTTTGCAAGCCTCAAACACTAAAATCGGGGTTATCTTAATTTTGATCGGATTGGAGTTGAGATAGCTACAATTTTGAGCTGAAATTTTGCAGTAATTTCAACTCCTAAATGGCTGCAAAATAAGACAAAGTTAACATTTTGAACCTAAGGCTTCAAACTATTTGAGTTTCAGAAAGTTGACTCCATTCCCTGACAGGCCCCAAGTCTCATAGGAAATTAAAATTCTAAAAACAGAACTTCTCTCTCTCTCACACTCCGGCTTGTTTGGCTGTAGGATTATGAAAGAATTGGAATGTGAAATCCAAAAAATTAGAAGATTCTATAATTTTGTGTTTGGTTGTGAAATTTGGATCTGTAGAATTCCTTTTTTTATGGAGGAGCCCACCACAAAACAAAGATCCTTGAATCCTAAAAAAATTGGAGAATTTGCAAGGATTTGACATTATTTATTGCACTTTTAGATGGGGGTCGGCTACTTTATTTATTTAATAATGCTCTCTCTATCTATCTCTCTAAGATACTCAAATCCAAATCTCATTTTATTTTCACCAACCAAACAAAAATTATAAGGATCTATAAATCCAATACTAGAAATCCAATACCAACCAAATAACAAATTACCAAATCCAGAAATTTACAGCGGTACTGTTTTGGAATGCAAATCGCGTAATCTTGCAACCTAACAGCCCCTCGGTATATAGCCTCAAGTGGCATGACCCAAATTGACAGCTATCAGCTCCTCTCTCTCTCTCTCTGTGAAAAAGAAGCAAACCACAAAAAAAAAATGGCTCTCAAATTGGAGATGGGTTCAAGCTCAATTCAAGTCTCCACTGACTCCCTCATTGGACACAACTATGTCAACAAGAGAATTTGTTTGGAAAATGGTAGTGGGAGCTCCTCCTCTTCTAAGGCTGCAAAGCAGCCACCAAGGTGCCAAGTTGAAGGATGCAGTGTTGATCTAAGTGTAGCCAAGGCTTATTATGGCAAGCACAAGGTTTGTGGGATGCACTCAAAGTCACCAATGGTGATTGTGGGAGGTTTGGAGCAGAGATTTTGCCAGCAATGCAGCAGGTTAAATTTTTTATTTTTATTTATTTAAATTTGAAGTATAATGTTTTCATGGTAATTATTATTATTTGCATTGCATTTTCATTTGGGTTGGAGCAATTTATTTGGATTTGGTGCTTGGATTAATTGTTGTTTTGCCCATAGAATAATGGGTGTTTTGTGATAGAGAAATGGTTGTGGTTATCAAAGTTAATCTCAGCTAGCTGCAGGTAATTTTAAAGCATCATGAGGATTGAGTATCCATCTTCAACTGTAGATATTAAATAGAGAATCCAAGCTCATTCTATTGGACAATTTTTTTAGTAAATCAAATTTAAATAATAATCATATAAAAAACCAATTTAAAAAAGAGGCCCACTTTTTGACTCGCAGGCGCCACATCAGCGTCAGCTCAGCGCTGGCACCTGCGTGAAAAAAAATTTTAGAGGCACAATTTGAAGCCGCGTCCATAACATTTGTATGCGGCGCGGTTTCAAATTGTGCTCTTTATATTTGTATGGGGCGCAGTTTGAAAGTGCAAGGGTGCAGTTTGAAACCGCGCTCCATACAAATGTAAAGGGCGCAGTTTGAAAACCGTGCCCGATGGAAATGTTATAAACGCAGTTTCAAACCGTGTCCCGTACAATTAATAAAACTAAAATAATAAGAATCATTATCATTGTAATGACTTTGTTTTTTAATTTGGCGCAGTTGCAAACTGCGTCCCAAAAAAACCCTACTCATTCATAAGTCTGTGTTTTCTATTGCACAGTTTGAAAGTGCGCCTCAAAAGGAAATACAATCATTTACGAGTATGTTTCTTTTTTGGGACACAGTTGCAAACTGCGCCCCAAAAAAGAAACATACCCATCCACGGATCTGTGGTTTTTCTATGGCGCAATTTTAAGGTGTGCTCCAAAAGAAAACACAATCATTTACAGGTGTGCGTTTTTCTACGGTGCAGTTGCAAACTGCGTCCTAAAAAACGCATACCCGTGAATAATTGTGTTTTCTTTTATTAAGAGTTCAATCTCTTCCTCTCTATCTCGAATTTCACTATCTGTGCCGAGCTCTCTCACACTTTCTCAGATTACATCGCCATCACATTCTCTGTCTTTTTTCCTCTCAGTTCTTAGCCTTGCTCTCTTTCAATATCGGGATTTTCATCTGTAGGATTGCTATCAATCGATGAAATTAAGAGGTGCGTCTCTTACACCGTGGTGAAATCTGTATATACAATGATACACTACTCTGGTTACGAAGGCATTTTCTATCGATTACGAGGGGGTATGAACCGGCCGATGAAAATCGATCATGAAATCCTGCGGCTCTTGCACTTAGTCATATTGGATGCACTCTCGTCTCCCTCTGAAGAAGTAACCCATGACCACCATAGGGAAGAAAATCGTCGTCTCCACTTCATTTATTCTATGGGTCTTCTTTTAGGTCGCAATATCGAGTACTCCGCAAGCTCTCTCTACCGCATTTTTATGCACCGTCGGATTTTGAACCATCTCGAGCTCACTCGAGATTCCGCGTTAGATGATGAGGCCATTGATGCAATTACATAGCGAATTAATTCTGTTGCTGCGGAGCTAAGTAACGTAGAGGATTTATTTTTGAAATTTTAGTGATGCATTATGGTGTTGTTACTGTTCTTTCTATCTATTTTGTTTGCGTCATTCTTGTGTATGTTGTGGATGGGTGTACCATGTGTGTGTAATATATCGTGTATGAACAGTTTGTGTGAGAGAGGATCAACGTTTGGATTAAAATGAATTAAAGTGTTGTTTTGTAAAGAAAGAATGGGAGAAAATCCGATAACACCTCCTTTGTAAATTTTGAATAAAATTCATGTACAAGCATAATAAAATAATAGCATTCACAGATAGAGCTAACTCAACACCCAAACAGCGGAGACACAATCCACGCAGAATATATGACGTCCAAACGGCGAAGAACAATAAGCTGAAAATAATAAATAATGTAAAATAAATAACGAATTCATCGCAACACAATACAACACGAACACCCATGACAATCTAACGAAGTCGTCGCACCATCCCAGGTGTCCTCCTCTTTGCTACAGGACGTCGAGGCTATGACGGTCCGGTTTTGTCGGCGACAGGTAGCTGAGACGGCTCTGGCTATGATGGCCCATGCTCATACTCATCGGGATGCCGAGACGACGCCGGCTGTCTCCGTCTACGTCGTGCATATGTGATAGGAATGGCAGGTGCGGACATAGCTGGTGGAGGCGAGGGTGGTGCATGCACGGGTGGCGTAGGTACGGGTGGTGTAGACACGGCCGGTGGATGTGTATATCCATGCTTCGTCATCACACTCTTGATCAGGGGCTTGATGCTCATAAAGCAGCTCGCTGAGTCCCTGGTGCCACTAATACCCTCATCAGCTATATTCTTCAACACGTAAATGGTATGGACCTATATTGATGGCAAATAAGATAATGAATTTCATAAAAATAAGATTTTAGTTTTAAAAGGTTTGATATAAACTTATTTTAACATCTTTGTTTTCAGTGTACAGAAAATTGTTTAAAAATTAATGTACAAATCGAGTATTTGCAATCCTGTGTATGCTATAAATATTTGATTTGCTTTTGAACAGCAAGAAAGCATCTGTAGCTTATTGGTAAAGCCTTACACTGCTGTGACACAACCCCTGTGTTCGAATCCCCCTAACCACATATATTTTTGTTGATTTTTCTTTTAAACTTTTAGAACCTCAAAAGTTTGCACGTGCACTGCACGTAAAATGAAAAGTCACAAAATAAACGAATATGTGCACTGAGATATACTAACAGACAGGGGCACGTGGTAAAATCCTACACACCCCTCACTGGTTTTTGGCCGGCGAAGATCAATCCTAGCCCGGCACTGCCGGTTAGACCCGTAGGGAATGCCCCAATTTTTGTACCCTAGCCGGTTGACCTCCCCCCTTAACCCCTGTACTGTTTGTTTTTATTAAAAATAAACAGAGAATTAAAAAGTGACATTAAACCAAATTTTAAGTGCATTTTTAAATCTCAAATTTATTACCCTAAACCCTAATTTTCCCTATAAATACCACACCACATTTCACCCTCCTCATTCAGAAATCCTATACAAAAACTTTCTAAAATTTCTAAGTCCCAAGTTGTACAAATGGAGTTAGCAAAGAGTAAGGTTCCGGCGACGTTTTGGGATGATTCTGGTGACGAAATGACTCCCCGACGATTCTAATAGCTTCCCATATCTCTCCTCTTGTTTTCCAATCAGTAAGTTCCTTTCATCCTTCTCAACTTCTAGTCTTAAACATTTTCTTTTCAAAATTCGTCGGAAACGGAGTTATTCCGACTCCCGACTCTCTTTTCTTTAAAAAATCAATTTCTCTTAAAAAAATAAATTACCATATCTTCTCATAATATTTAATAAACATAAATAAACAAATTAGAACAAGTTTCATCTCAAAATAATTCGTTTTGCAATTTCTATTTCACTTTTACAGTAAAATACCATCATGTTGACATACAACATTGTTTATTCAATTTAACCGTATTACATTTAGATAACTCATGAGGTAATGACCTATCTCATCACAACACACATTTTTGATATAGCAGGATGAATTTTGGGACAATAATTTATGGGGAAAATACTATATTACGATTAAATACCATAAACTTTCAAAAATCGTTTTCTTTAAAAAAGTGTGTTATTTAATTCCTTGCAATTGCGCCTCTACAATCCATTTTGGGGACCCCGATCGGGATGGTGAGGATTATCGCACATCCTCGGGCCTATTAGAGCAAGATGCAGACTTCCTCACGGAGCATTCGATCTCGATGGAATTTTAATGCAATTCTTATGAAAATGAGATTTGTACAAAATAAATAATTTTTTTATTAAATATATAAATATTATCAAAGTACCTATTTTAAATATATTATATAAATATTCCATTTTTTCTAAATCAAAAGAATCACAATTTCAAGAAACTACCATTGCAATTCAATACAATTCCAATATTACATTAAAATACCACATACAATGAAAACTATGTTCTACTCACTAGAAAAATCTCATTTTATAGAAACTACATCTACGAAAACCCTAAAGACGATAAATAAGTACTTGAGATTTGTTTTGAAAATACAGCAAAACTATTTTTCATAAAACCCCCTCAAGTTATATTAATTTACAATAAGGCCCCTAGTAAATATAGGTTTAAGCGGGACCAGTTCTATTGAGCCTCAGGGAGCCGGAGAATATGGGTGCTTGCCTATCTATGGTAGACAATCTAACAACGGTGTTATCAATACGGTAATTGTCTTGGAAAAAGACACAAATCCCGCCGTCCATGTGCAGCAGTTACCGATAACATTAAAACTAAATAAGGACTTCAATTCTGTTTAAAAGTCTGACTCAGTTCGAGTCACGGTCAAATATGAAATCAATCTGACTTGAATATGATTCAAGTATAACTGCAATCCAACATGAATCCGTCTATAACAGAATTCAATCTATATCAATCTGACTCGACCGAACCGAATCATGGATATACTCTGATTGCATGTCTATCCATTTATATCTATTCCATTTACATGATATCATGGTTTCACCAAGTTGAACAATCTACTACACAAAACAACACAAAAGACATTACGGGTTTTAAAAGGCTAGACTGGTACGGAATGTGTTAGAAGTGACACGAGACAGTCACTTTAATACACCTAATCTGAATATCCATTGTTGTTGTACCGTGGCTTAACAGTTTCTTGTGCTCTGTATACCGTAGTCTCCGGAATAGCGGGACTCCTCTCGTATACACTGGCATATTCTGTACCAAGCTACAAACAACTGCGTTAATATTATAATCAAACATTACTAGTTATACTCTCTTTCTGTCTATTCTATTTCTACCTCTCTTTGGACTTACCGAGCGATTGTTCGCTGACGGCATTTCTTTTCTCTTCTTTCTTTGGAATGTTGTCAGGTGGATCGGACTCACTGGAGATCGAGCCTAGTACTGAAGACTTGGATCAGTTCACCTTTGACCCAGATCTTTAGATACATGTATATATTATCTTTTCAGTTCATGCCATTATTTAGGCATTGCTTTCCATTCATGTATTTACATTTTCAGTTATACTTGTAAAGAAATGTTAATAAATAAAAGTTGCTGTTCAATTACATCTATTATCATTTTTCTGTGTACATACATTATATTGCTTAGTTACTCTTAGCGTGTTTACTTCTGAGTAAATACGTAGCGGACCTCGTCGCGTCTTCTTACCCGTACACTGGGAAGCGGGGAGTGACACTTATCAAATCTCTCTCCATCGGTCCTCTAGCCGTATATAAGGTAGGCCGAGGGACGACTGTGATGACGACTCTACGGGTGATCATCTAATACTAGGAAATGTATTGATCTATTGGTATACTTGGCCGTATCTTATCGGCTATGTAGTGTACCCGATCGTACCATCGACCCACCCAAATCCGATATTCCACAAGCCAAGTATCCCCAACTAACGCTCTACCCTGTCGCGGTGTCTGCTCCATCGCGCCTGGTATATGCCGCTTCAAACCAAACTGGCGAAGCACACGGTCTGGCATGTGCATCTGAATAATATCGTTGCAGATGATCGGTATCCGCACACGCCAGAAGCCGACGCCTGCCAAGCATAATGGATGTAGAGTGCCCATCAGGTCATGTGTGTACGGTGTCCACGTAACTGCTGCCTCCTCCATGACATCGAACTCATTATAGTAGAAGCGGAGGTTGCGATCCAGTATCACATCCCATGACCTGGGCACATTCCACATGCATAAAGATTACATACAAGTTAATATTCCCAAAAAAACTTGAAATTTGAAAAATGCGTATAGTTTTAATTACTTATTGGCATCCATATGGCCTTTGGCCATCTAAAGCGAACTATGTCGTAATGGTCGGGCGATCAATAGAGAGATATGTCCATAACCATATCTGAAATGCAATATGATAGAATTACGTTTTACGTTGAATATCAATTTAATTATGCAAAATTAGTAGAATGCAGTTTAAGTATTGTATACCTGAAGAAGCGTCAAACAGCCTCCAAAACTCTTCTGCTCCATCAATGCAGTCGTCCTCAGCTCGCTGTAAAGGAATGACAGAATCGCACTCCCCTACGATAAAGTGACACACTGGTCGAGATCAGCTAAAAGAGGCAACCAGGCAAGACTAGTTCTGCTCTTGCTTCTATCCGGGAACAAACGAACCCCAATCTGATGTAAAATGTAGGGCCGTGCATATTGCTCGATCGCTGCGGGGGTAGCATCCATGGCAGGCTCAGCACTAAACGACTCCCGTAGCCAACTCAAGTGGATTCTACCGCCTCTCCTCTGCCCAACAGACAGAATACTACCCAACAAGTTAGGACACAAGTCTGACCAATCTTGGTCGTACTCTACAGCAACCACCTCTCCATCTATAGACAGACCAAGCAGTACAGCGACGTCCTGAAGGGTGATAGTTATCTCACCAACTCTAAAATGAAATGTGCAGGTCCCTGGTCTTCATCTATCTATCAAAACTGTAATCAAGACTCTATCCATTCGCATATACTCTAATCTGGATAGAAAATGAAAACCTACCCGTTGCAGCTCAGCATACACATGGGCATCTCCAGCTGGGATCCCGCTGTTCTGGACTGAGTGGTCAACACATGTAATCACCTGATCACTCTGCCAATTACAAAAAGAGAACTTGTATCAGTAACGTATAAATAGCATATGTAATTAAAGAAAATAAAATTATAAAGTTTTGTTAGTTATGTATATGCCCTAGAGGCTATTGTTGTACATATGATGTATATTATAATGGATGCTTGGTTATATATAGAGAAGACTTTCTTGCTCGTCATGATAGTATGCTATTTGGTTTCACTTTATCTTAACATGTTGACTTGTATTGGTTTACTGTTTTACTCTCACATGTTGATAAAGCCCTTAGGACTTGTACTCGACTACTGGGACTATGATGAGATCATACTAGTGGGGCCGCGGTAGTCGATGAGTACATCCTATAACTGTTCCTAGTCGAGGGTATATCGAGACAGGGCATCGATACACCAGAGTAGACTAGCGTATACGCATCTTGACCCATATGATGGGCGATGGATAATCCCATATCCATCGGTGTTAGACATCAGAGATGGTGTACGGGTGCTCAGTGGAGACTGGGTACACTGGACGGACTCGCCGAGAACTCCCAGATGGTGATATACCACACGTCAGATGGCAGTTCTCTGGTGACACTGGTACAGGGTAGTCTGTAGACCCGAGATCGTCATGGAGTCTTGTGTGATTCCCACTGTGCTTTGCTTTCCACCTTACCACGTCCAAGAGGGCGTGCAAAACGGTGGCTTTTGGGTACAGTCCCGAATCACATGGAGGCAATGAGCGATAGGAGGGGATTCGTCTCTCCCGGTATAGGGAGTTGATGTTGTGCTGTGTTCGATTGGCTATAACTGGAAGTCCCTGGCCAGGGCTGATATAGAGATTTACTGGTAAGTGTTACTAGTAGTTTCTCGACCCGTTATGAGCCATACATCGACACGACTTATCGGTTACTGGGGTCTGACGTATACCACCCCTAGACTTGATATGCGACATATCAGACGAACAGACCAGACTGTACGGGAGTGTTACTGGTTGGATTCATAGGAGAATGCATAGGCTAGCTTGTTGATCTTCTGATCGCTCAATACCTGGGTGGCTGTTACGTTTAGCTGACCGCTTGCAGCTTGTGGGTGTTTGATATGATCATCACCTGCTACCGGCGTATTGACGATTCTTTAGAGTCCTACACAGAGGTTTCTTGGCTCAGGCGAAACAGAGTAGTGGCACATATGTGATATGCGCAGGAGCGAGAATAATGCGATATGGGATACCGTATTAGATTCTCGCGATATATGGATATGAACCGGGTCATCGGATCAAGTGTTGATTCGATGAATCGGTACATGATATATTAGCCGGTTATATTCGATATAGCCGGATCGTCGGATCAAGTGTTGATTCGATGATTTAATATATAATAATATATATATGATATATTATTATATTAACTAATATTGGCTTACTTTATTATTTCATTTTCTCAGTGGATGATACATTGATATATATGCGATATATGTTAATTGTATTATTTTCTTTTGTTGCAAATATATAATATATATATGATATATATTATTGTGACATGATATGATTAATTGTTAAACATGTTTAAGGATGATTAATTGAGGTTAGGGTTTGATTAGGTTTAGTTGCTTCAAGTTGCTTCTAGAAGCATTTTCTTTTGTCATTATGAAGATATTTGTGATGACACATTATTAACTCAACCAAACCCTAACCCTAGTTGTTTCTCTACTTGTTCTCATCCAATCATCCTTAACCATGGTTAATAATTCAATTATATGTTTTATATTTCTATTCATCACAAAAGAAAAAGGGTTTTTCATTATTCCTTTTCCATTATCATCTTCTTCTTCTCTCTTGAAAGAAGAAGCTCTCTTGATTTTCTTAAGTGATGATAAAATATGAGAAAATGATATAGAAAGAAAGCAAAATCACTACTCTCTCATCCTCATCTCATCTAGCCCTTGGGATTAGGGTGTTCTTCTCTTTAGAGTGAGATAGCTTGAGTTCTTCGAAACCTCGACGTAGATCATCGGAGATTTGGATTACGACAAGCTAGAATGGATCGTTCGAGTCGTGGAGCCTCTCATGAGTCCGGGAGATCGTGGATCGCGGCAAAGGGACTTCTACTCGGAGCTTGTGAAGTGAAGGAGCGGACTACAAAGGTTGTAATCCCTCACACTTAGATAAAAGTTATCTTAATGCATGTTAAACCCTAATAATCTAGCAAAGATCCCGGCTTTGGGTTGTTCGGCACGTCTAAAATTTAATCCGGGCATGTTTGATGCCTTATGAACCTTCACAAGAGTGCCTAGGAACCCTACAGTGGTATCAGAGCCTAGCTAGAGCATTAGGCGATGTGTTTACGAAGTTAAAACTCCGATCGAACCCGAAACGACGAAACTTGACCCCTATCTGGAAATTTTTTAAATTTTGGGATTTTTCAGAATTAAAAATATGTAAAAAAATCAGCAGGCAATTATAAGAATTACCATAAAATCCGAGCCCATAATTCCATCAAACTGCGGCGGAAGGGCGGCGCAAGCATGGCTTTCGCGACGCTTCCGCGGCGGAACAGTGAGTTCTTGACACGTGGCTTTGATGGTAATTCCCGTAGTTACTTGCTGAGTGTTCTGGATATTTTTATTCTGTTCCAGGTGTTTAAAATTCTGGGGTTTGTTTTGTAATAGTAGACTCGATCGGAATATTTAAGTTCGTATTTCTTTCCGGATATTTAGAAACTGTTAAACTGGTTGAACGGATATCATTAACCCACTTTATTCCGGCACGGCAAACTTTCAAGCGTTGAATTTTTATTGGGTTTAAATCTTTCGGAAAATTGTACAAGTTAAGCGGTGGACCCTCTAGAAGACAACAAACCTTAACTCGATTATGTGACCGTCTTGAACTGCCTTTTGAACCTTCGGGTTTGGGGCAGTACGGCGTGCCACATGTGAGGCGTTGGCTTGGCCCTTCTACGGCTGGATCACTGGTACTGTGACATATTCTGGGATTATTTGAACTCCGCTCAAGAGTTGAGCACTTCGGGAAATTTTGGGTGTTTGATTATCTGTTCAAATAGTTTAATACCGTATATTTATCTGGAATGTGATACAATATGTGGAATTCATAGAGTTAGGCATGAAATACGAAGTATGTGATATTTCGGATTTACGATGTCTAAAGTGATTGTGGATTCCAAATATTGTAGTTTTACACTTTCTTTTCTGTGACCGTAAGCGTAGTATGTGGTGTATCGCCGGCTTCGTTGCTATACATCAACGAAAATCGGGATACGCATACTTGCTTACGTTGATGATATGAGATATTATGTGTTGCTGTGATATGTTATATTGGATCGTCGCGATCAGAATAGCCAGGGGTTTTATGTGAGATGAGGGTTTTTATTTTCATTCATGTAAAATTCTTTTGTAATGTAATATTCTTTTATTTGGGGCACTTCCAGGATGCGGTTGCTGTCACCAGTGTATATTATTTACTTTTCCGCATTAGGTAGACCCAAGGAGGGGAGCACAAGTAACCGGGTTCTAGGGTCCAGTGGGAGGCCATCTCGAGGAGTCGAGACCGGGTCTCCTAACCCTAGAATTGGCAGTGTTACTTGCCGCTCTCGTAGGGGTCTTGGGATGTGGGTTTGGCTATTCGTCGCGACCGTGGAATCCGTGTTTTATACAGGCTCGTATTAAAAACACGGACGTCCTAGTATATCCAATATTTCATATATGTTCTTCTGCTGCTATGTTCTGTGATGAGATCATATTACTGCCTGAGACGAATGCTTATACTATATATATATGCTGATATATAAATATTACTGCTTTCGTTTCTTCTGTGATGCTTAGGAAGCATAAGCTGATGGGATTTTTATTAATGAGATTAATAAAAGAAAAGAAACCTAAAGATGTTGTAGAATCAAAAACTTTATAAAAAGGGTAGCTACAGTTTTGCTTTACACAGTGATATATACGATATATCCTGCACCTTATTCGATGAGGAAAGGACCGAGATCCCTTCACCGGGAGTGACTCCTTTAGCGAAACTGGCAGATGCTACAAAACGCGGTTTGTCTTTTGATTGCTTTAAGTGTTTTGCTTTGCACAGCGGTATATATGATATATCCTGCACCTTATTCGATGAGGAAAGGGCCGACGATCCCTTCACCGGGAGTGACCCCTTTAGCGAAACTAAGAAAAGCCTCAAAAACACTCCTTTTCAAAACTTCACTCGATTCTACGACGATATCAAGTTCATTACGCTCAGGGTTTTCTGAAAAACCTGCGTAACCCTCCGTCATTTCAGATAGATATTGTTTAGTATTCGTACTACGCTTGTTGGCCTGCGTCAAGGCGTAGTGTGCGGTAGCTAACTAATATATATCTGTTTATGCATATGATGCAGATTCGATTAGGGTAGTCGTGCGACTTTGTTGGCCTGCGTCAAGGGTCGTGCGGGTGGGTTTAATTGAATCAAGAAATGACGGGTTGAACTTGACTAGCGCACTATGGTTTGTTGGCCTGCGTCAAGGTCATAGGATGCTAGGGGTAAAAGCATTATCGGGAATTTCAAGTGTTGAAATTTGCAATGAGATTGCATACCTCCTATGAGATAGTTGGATCCTGATACCCACTGCGAGTAAGAGTTACTCCTGGGAGAGTTTTACACAGGACAATTAGTCATTCAAGTAGGTGTCTAGAAAAGTGTTAACGAGGTTACGCCTCTGGAAAAACGAGGTTTACTTTAATTAGGTCCGTGCGAAAGCACGGGGAACCTCCCTCAAAGTACCGACACTGATCTGGCTGAAAGATTGACGAAGTTGTAAGGTGTAATTAATCCCGGCTAATCTTACCTTTTAGGGTTTTAAGGTAGATTTGATAAAAACAGTGGGAGACATCCTGATTAGATAAGATAATAACCAATCTAATCTTGCAAGAGCATACGCTAAAGTGTTTTCTTCTCTCTCTCTCCAGGTAGCGACCATTTCAGGCCATAATCAAGATAATAATATGGATGTATTGACTGAACCTGATTATTGTACTGAGCAAGGGAACGTCAGACCCGTTCTTTCTTATAAGAGTTATAAGACTGAACAGGAAACAGGAGAATATCTGGATTCTCACGCCGCCCAAAAGAACATGCATGTTGATGCATCTTCTTCGGGTGTGTTTGTTATTGAGAACTGTTTCTCAGTTCACCCTACGTCCTGGGTATTAGATACCGGATCAGGATCCCACATATGTAAACAGTTACATGGGCTACGTAAAGGTAGAGAACTGGGAAAAGGTGATCATTCCGTTCAAGTAGGGAACGGTGCAAGTATTGTAGCCAAAGCAGTTGGCGAATATCACCTTGTATTGCCAAGTAGTAATACACTGATTCTAAATGAGTGCTATTATATACCGAACATGATGTGCAACATTATATCAGTTTCCTTATTGAGTAAAGAGGGATATAATTTTGTAGTACAGGATAATGTTATGAACATATTCCTAGATCAAAAGTTGTTTGCATCAGGCTCGTTACATAATGGCATATTTATTCTAAATCAGAATACAGTCCTAAATATACAAAACACACACAAGAGGAAAAGTTCAGATATGAACGAATCCTTCTTGTGGCATTGTAGACTTGGTCATATCAATGCGACACGACTGGCTAAGTTACATAGGGATGGTTATTTGAATCCGTTCGAATTATCATCTTATGATACTTGCCATTCATGTCTCAAAGGAAAAATGACCAAAGCTCCGTTTAGTGGACACGGAGAAAGAGTTGCTGAACTCTTAGGACTGGTACATAGTGATGTATGCGGTCCCATGTCTACGCATGCCAGGAACGGTTCTTCCTACTTTATTACATTCACTGACGATCTCTCAAGATTCGGATATGTGTTACTGATGAAACACAAGTCTGAAGCTTTTGAGAAATTCAGAGAATATAAGCACGAAGTAGAGAACCAAACGGGCAAAAGTATTAAGATTCTTCGATCTGATCGAGGAGGTGAATACTTAAGCGGTGAGTTCCTAGATTATCTAAAAGAGAATGGGATTCTCTCTCAGCGTACTCCTCCTTATACACCACAGCACAACGGTGTATCTGAGCGGAGGAATCGCACCCTATTAGATATGGTGCGCTCTATGATGAGTACAGCTGAGTTACCTATTTCCTTCTGGGGGTATGCACTGGAGACGGCTGCAGACCTATTGAATATGGTTCCCACCAAATCTGTTCCAACCACTCCATATGAGATATGGAAAGGAAAGAGACCATATCTTAATTATGTTAGGATATGGGGTTGTCCGGCATATGTAAAAACACAAAATCCGGACAAACTCGGCGCAAGGTCTATTCTGTGCAAGTTTATTGGATATCCCAAACATTCGCGAGGGTATATCTTCTACCACACCGAAGAACAAAAGGTGTTTGTTTCTCGGCACGCCACCTTTTTAGAAAAGGAATTTCTTGAAAAAGAAATTAGTGGCTCTGAGGTAGAACTGGAAGAAGTTCCAGCAGAACAAACTACAACAGAAGACTTGGTTGAACCAGAGGATTCAGTAGTACCCGACGAACCCCAGCCTCTCCGCCGATCTAGTAGGGTTTCTCATCCACCTGAGAGATACTACGGTTTTCTCATTGATGGTGGAAGCGAGGATTGCATCATGGATGATGATGAACCGACTAGTTTCGAGCAGGCCATCACGAGTAGTGACTCTGTGAAATGGCTGGATACAATGCGATCTGAGATGGAATCCATGTATACCAATAAAGTATGGATTTTAGAAAATGCTCCTGAAGGGGTAAAACCCATTGGGAGCAAGTGGATTTTTAAAAAGAAATTTGGTGTAGATGGAAAAGTTGAGACTTTCAAAGCTAGACTTGTAGCAAAGGGTTTTCGTCAACGACCAGGTGTGGATTATGACGAAACCTTTTCTCCAGTGGCTATGCTTAAGTCCATCCGGATCTTACTTGCCATTGCTGCATACCATGACTACGAAATCTGGCAAATGGATGTTAAGACCGCCTTTCTAAACGGTGATTTAGAAGAGTGCGTGTACATGACTCATCCAGAGGGCTTCGTAGATAGTGGGAGCAGCGGAAAGGTGTGCAAGCTGCTTAAATCCATTTATGGGTTAAAGTAAGCATCGCGGAGTTGGAACATCTGTTTTGATGTTGTAGTCAAAGAGTTTGACTTCATCAAAAATATAGATGAACCTTGTATCTATAAGAAGGTAGCAGAGGGTAAGGTTGTCTTCCTCGTATTGTACGTGGATGACATACTCTTGATAGGAAATGATATTCCTATCTGCAATCAGTCAAGCTCTTCTTATCACAGAGATTCTCAATGAAAGATCTAGGTGATGCCTCCTGCATATTGGGAATCATGATCTATAGAGATAGATCTAAACGGATACTGGGATTGTCCCAATCCAGGTACATTGACACCATACTAAAGAGGTTTAGTATGGAAGAATCCAAGCGTGGGAATCAGCCCACGATCTCTGGACTCACTCTCTCCAAAGAGATGTCTCTCAAGACTGATTTGGAGAGAGCTCGCATGCAAGGGATACCCTATGCTTCGGCAGTAGGCTCTATCATGTATGCGATGCTATGTACCAGACCCGATGTAGCATACTCCCTAAGTGTAGTGAGTCGGTATCAAGCAGATCCTGGAGAGAGTCATTGGACAGCAGTGAAGAACATTCTCAAGTACTTACGAAGGACTAAGGAGATGTTCTTGGTGTATGGTAACGGAGAACTCCAGGTGGAGTCCTTTACCGATTCCAGCTTCCAAAGTGATAAGGACGACTCTAAGTCGCATTCGGGTTTTGTCTTTACCCTCAATGGAGGGGCGGTATGTTGGAAGAGTTCCAAACAGGATACCGTTGCGGACTCAACGATGGAGGCTGAATACATCGCTGCCAACGATGCTGCCAAAGAAGCTGTCTGGATCAAGAAGTTCATTAGTGAACTTGGTGTGGTTCCATCCATTGAGCATCCAATACCTCTGTATTGCGATAACAATGGAGCTGTGGCTTTGGCCAAGGAACCCAGGTCCCATCAGAAGTCCAGACATATTCTGAGGCGGTATCACCTGATCAGGGAGATAGTTGATCGCCGGGAGATCGAGGTCAGGAGAGTAGATACGAAGGACAACACTGCGGATCCATTCACGAAGGCTATTCCCCAGATACAGTTTGAGAGATTATTCGGGATGCTAGGTATGAGATACTTCAGCAGCTGGCCTTAGTGCAAGTGGGAGATTGTTAGTTATGTATATGCCCTAGAGGCCATTGTTGTACATATGATGTATATTATAATGGATGCTTGGTTATATATAGAGAAGACTTTCTTGCTCGTCATGATAGTATGCTATTTGGTTTCACTTTATCTTAACATGTTGACTTGTATTGGTTTACTGTTTTACTCTCACATGTTGATAAAGCCCTTAGGACTTGTACTCGACTACTGGGACTATGATGAGATCATACTAGTGGGGCCGCGGTAGTCGATGAGTACATCCTATAACTGTTCCTAGTCGAGGGTATATCGAGACAGGGCATCGATACACCAGAGTAGACTAGCGTATACGCATCTTGACCCATATGATGGGCGATGGATAATCCCATATCCATCGGTGTTAGACATCAGAGATGGTGTACGGGTGCTCAGTGGAGACTGGGTACACTGGACGGACTCGCCGAGAACTCCCAGATGGTGATATACCACACGTCAGATGGCAGTTCTCTGGTGACACTGGTACAGGGTAGTCTGTAGACCCGAGATCGTCATGGAGTCTTGTGTGATTCCCACTGTGCTTTGCTTTCCACCTTACCACGTCCAAGAGGGCGTGCAAAACGGTGGCTTTTGGGTACAGTCCCGAATCACATGGAGGCAATGAGCGATAGGAGGGGATTCGTCTCTCCCGGTATAGGGAGTTGATGTTGTGCTGTGTTCGATTGGCTATAACTGGAAGTCCCTGGCCAGGGCTGATATAGAGATTTACTGGTAAGTGTTACTAGTAGTTTCTCGACCCGTTATGAGCCATACATCGACACGACTTATCGGTTACTGGGGTCTGACGTATACCACCCCTAGACTTGATATGCGACATATCAGACGAACAGACCAGACTGTACGGGAGTGTTACTGGTTGGATTCATAGGAGAATGCATAGGCTAGCTTGTTGATCTTCTGATCGCTCAATACCTGGGTGGCTGTTACGTTTAGCTGACCGCTTGCAGCTTGTGGGTGTTTGATATGATCATCACCTGCTACCGGCGTATTGACGATTCTTTAGAGTCCTACACAGAGGTTTCTTGGCTCAGGCGAAACAGAGTAGTGGCACATATGTGATATGCGCAGGAGCGAGAATAATGCGATATGGGATACCGTATTAGATTCTCGCGATATATGGATATGAACCGGGTCATCGGATCAAGTGTTGATTCGATGAATCGGTACATGATATATTAGCCGGTTATATTCGATATAGCCGGATCGTCGGATCAAGTGTTGATTCGATGATTTAATATATAATAATATATATATGATATATTATTATATTAACTAATATTGGCTTACTTTATTATTTCATTTTCTCAGTGGATGATATATTGATATATATGCGATATATGTTAATTGTATTATTTTCTTTTGTTGCAAATATATAATATATATATGATATATATTATTGTGACATGATATGATTAATTGTTAAACATGTTTAAGGATGATTAATTGAGGTTAGGGTTTGATTAGGTTTAGTTGCTTCAAGTTGCTTCTAGAAGCATTTTCTTTTGTCATTATGAAGATATTTGTGATGACACATTATTAACTCAACCAAACCCTAACCCTAGTTGTTTCTCTACTTGTTCTCATCCAATCATCCTTAACCATGGTTAATAATTCAATTATATGTTTTATATTTCTATTCATCACAAAAGAAAAAGGGTTTTTCATTATTCCTTTTCCATTATCATCTTCTTCTTCTCTCTTGAAAGAAGAAGCTCTCTTGATTTTCTTAAGTGATGATAAAATATGAGAAAATGATATAGAAAGAAAGCAAAATCACTACTCTCTCATCCTCATCTCATCTAGCCCTTGGGATTAGGGTGTTCTTCTCTTTAGAGTGAGATAGCTTGAGTTCTTCGAAACCTCGACGTAGATCATCGGAGATTTGGATTACGACAAGCTAGAATGGATCGTTCGAGTCGTGGAGCCTCTCATGAGTCCGGGAGATCGTGGATCGCGGCAAAGGGACTTCTACTCGGAGCTTGTGAAGTGAAGGAGCGGACTACAAAGGTTGTAATCCCTCACACTTAGATAAAAGTTATCTTAATGCATGTTAAACCCTAATAATCTAGCAAAGATCCCGGCTTTGGGTTGTTCGGCACGTCTAAAATTTAATCCGGGCATGTTTGATGCCTTATGAACCTTCACAAGAGTGCCTAGGAACCCTACAAGTTTTACCTGTACTACTGTGGCGTTGGCCGACCTGTGGTCTGCCTGCAAGAACAGAACACTCGTATCTATAGGTCCAGGATCCATAGGTATATCTGCAAAATGAAAGAGTCGAGTTATATTATCTTTGAAAAAATGAACATATATAACTAAGAACATATGTGTGCGTGTATGTGTGTAGAAGTACACTTATTTTTTGTATTTGTACGTGTATTTCAAAATATAGGCAGAGATTACCAATGGCGACGTGGGGCTGGAGGATTTTTGCATCGAGCCTTGTTATGACCATACTCATTGCAGATGCTGCATCTATTTTTCCTACGTTCTTTTCGTGAATCATCCATAACACTTTTGATAAGAGTAGAACGTGGTCGTCCTGCTTATCTCCTACCGATAGACGGAAAAATCATTGGAACGTTGTATGCCTCCTAATATCGGTTATCGGGTACAGAATGGAACAACGGGGCATAAGCAGCTTTGTATTTGATGACAGAATACCACTTCGAAACAAGATCGTGATGTGCAATGTTCCCCCACCCTCTGCTCGTGTGCATGCTGTTGGAGGAGTGAATGCCAGTCGAAAGGTGCATCTATGACTTAATACCGAATTTGCGGAAAATAAAAACCGCGAGAAATGCTTTTTGATTGAACGAAGCCAAGGGGCGAACGGGAAATGTTACATGTGAACAAGACAACTTTTGCGATTTAGGAATATTGCGTGCACAACTGCAGTTCCTACCATTAATGATTACGCTGTAATTTTTTCCATTTTTATCAGTCACCTGCCATTCGGACTGGTTGAACCTCACGATCCAACCATGCCTAACATCAGTAGCCCTTTTTGTTATTAATTGTTCGAAATTAGGATATAAGTTTGTCGTCCACTCTTGTCTTCCCTGACGTCGTGCAAAGAAGTATTTGTTCGTCCTGTAAAATGTCCATCCTATTAAGGCCTGAATAGGCAAAAATCGAGATCCTTTTAAGACCCCGTTAAAACTTTCTGAAGTATTCATAGTTATCATGAAAAATCGTCTATCAAAGAGCCCATCTTTTTTGTTCATTTTTAGACTACTTTCAATCCAAGAATTTGCTCTTGGACATATACATTTAAGTTTCTCTCTCAGCTCTGTATAGGTTAGGTCATCTAGCGCACATGCAATTTGAGAGAACAAACTCTGCAAGGATTTGCCACTAAATCCAGCAGTTGAGAAGTTGGCTCTGGTATGTCGCATAAAATAACGATGATTATGAGGTTTTGGCCATGATCTTCATAGTGTAGCCGGAATCCCTTTCATCCGGTCAAATATGAAGGTGATGTACCTTCCTCGCATGGATGGAATGTAAAGATAAATGCAAACAATGAACAACTCCCAATTTTCAGTGGTTTCATCTCCAACTACAGCATATGTCAAAGGATAAAGGCCATCATTTCCATTGGCACCAGTAGCAATGAGTAAAGTCCTTTTGTATCTACCGTATAAGTGAGTCCCAACAATACTGAGAACAAGACGACGATAAATGAAACCATCAATGGCCGGTCCGAATGCCGAAAATGCACCGGTTCCTATTCTTTCCGTATTTGAAACGTCGGTTGTTATCTTGAAGACAGTCCCGAAATTAGTAGATTTGACAGCGGCAAGATATTGTGGCAAATGTTCATACGAATATTCCCAATCTCCATATATTTTAGACAATGCTCTATTCAACTCATTGCATGCCTTCATAATAATGTATCTTTTATAACTACTTGAATCGTTTTGGGGGTCAAATCGACATCTGTTTTCACAAAAGGAAATATCTTGTTATATATGAATGTAGAAGTGGCATGTTTATAATTTGAATTCACTACAACATTCACACAAGTATGGTTACCCGTATACTTCTGAAAGTGTATGTTAGCACCACCACAGGGTTTTACTAGCATCAAGCATGCCGTTTTAAAAATTTTCGGGGTGCTAATCTACACTAACCAAGTTCTTTAACTAGATGATTAGGGTTTAAGCTAGATATCTAAAACTTTACACTAAGAGAAAGGGGCTACAACCTTTGTAGACCGTGTCCTTCTCTTAACAAGCTCCGTGTAGTAGTCCACACGACTCCACTAGGCTCCACTTGAAGAAGGTGCAAGCTTCCTCCGATGACCATCATGTCGATGATGATCCAACCGAAGTCGACCAATCCAAGCTACCTCATCACTAAACTCTTTAGTGAAGATAACACCCTAAGTCAAAGTGTTAATCTAGTTTAGGATGGTAAAATAGGGGTTCTATCTGCTCACTAGGACGCTCAAGCTCTATGGTTCACATCACATATGAGGATTTAGAGCTTGAAGGTGGAGGTGAGGAAAAAGGGAAAGAGCTAAAGAGCTCACATAAGCTCTCAAGTGAAGAAAAATAACTCAAGTGAAGAAAATGACTAAGTGTTAGAATGGCTCATCCATTGCCTCCTCACTTATTGAAGCATGGATTAAAAAATCCAACCATATTTCAATAGTGAAGGCAAATCAATAAAAAAATGAGCAACATGCTATACACCATACCACAAATATCTCCACATTTTACACCTCATTTTCTATTTTCTAAAAAATAGAAAAATTCATGCCATGCTTCATTTTAATAATATATATATATATATATATATATTAAGAAAACAATTACTGAGATAATAATATTAGTTAATATATAATTATATCAAATATAAATATATATCAAATTATTAAATCAACACTTGATTTAATAATCCGGTTATATCACATATAACCGACTAATATCATTTATCTGTATATCACATTATCAAATCAACACTTGACTCGATAATCCGGTTATATCACATATAACCTAACTGATAACAAATAACCGCCAGATTAGAATACGGTATTACATACACGTATCTAATCAGGCCCCCCGCATATATCAGCATATGCGCCCTATTTCGTTTCGCTTGAACCAGGAAACTTCTGTGTTGGACTATAAAGACTCGTCAATACGCCAGCAGTTGGTGATGATCATATCAGTTACCCACAAGCCGTCAGCGGTACTAGCTGGATGTAACAACTACCCAGGTATTGAGCGATTAGAATATCAGCAAGCAAGCTTGTCCAAAATCTCATGAAGCCTATAAGTAACACTTATCGTACAATCTGGTTGCTTCGTCTGATATGTCGCATATCGAGTCTAGGGGTGGTAACGTCAGACCCCAGTAACTTGATAAGTCATGCCGATGTATGGCTCATAACGGTTTGAGAAACTACTGCTAACTCTTACCAGTAAATCTCATAAGCAGCCCTGGCCAGGGACTTCCAGTTATAGCTAATCGAGCATAACGCAACATCAACTCCTATTACCGGGAGAGACGAAACCCCTCCTATCGCTCATTGCCTCCATGTGACTCGGGACTGTACCCAAAATCCACCTGTTTGCATGACTCCTTTGAGCCGTGGTAGGAAGGAAATCAATGCACAGTTGGAACCACACAAGACTCTATGATGATCTCGGGTCTACAGAATAATCTGTACCAGTGTCACCAAAGAACTGCTATCTGACGATAAGTATAGTGCCAACTAGGAGTTCTCGGCGAGTCCTATTCGGTATATCCATTCTCTAATGAGCACCTGTGTACAATCTTTGATGTCACACACCAATGGTTGTGGGATCAACCATCGCCCCATACAGGGTCAAGAAACATACACACTAGTCTACTCTGGAATATCGATGCCATGTCTCAATATCCCCTCGACTAAGAACTGTTAAAGGATGTACTTGTGGACCACCCTGGCCCCACTAGTATGATCTGCATCATAGTCCTGGTATTCAAGTACATATCCTAAGGGCTTTATCAACATGTAAGAGAGAGACGGTATAATAATACCAATCTACATGTTAAGATAAAGACAACCAGATAATATACTATCATGTCGAGCAAGAAATATATATATATATATCTCCAAGCATCCACTATATCGTACAATAATGACCTTTAGGGCATACATATTCATAACAATCTTCCACTTGCACTAAGGCCAGTTGTTGTAGTATCTCATACCCAACATCCCAAAAAGTTTCTCGATTTGCATCTGGGGGAGGGCCTTAGTGAGTGGATCCGCTGTGTTATCCTCTGTGTCAACTCTCCTGATCTCGATCTCCCGGAGATCAACTATCTCCCTGGTCAGGTGATACCGCCTAAGAATATGTCTGGATCACTGATGGGACCAAGATTTCATGGCCAAAGTCACAGCTCCATTGTTATCACAATACACATGTATTGGATGCTCAATGGATGGAACCAAACCAATTTGATCTCATGAACTTCTTCATCCAGACAGCCTCTTTAGCAGTATCGTTGGTAGAGATGTATTCTTCCTTCATCGTCGAGTCTGCTACGGCATCTAGTTTGGAACTCTTCCAACATACCGCCCCTTCATTGAGGGTGAAGACAAAACCCGAGACCGACTTACAGTCGTCCTTATCACTCTAGAAGCTCGAATCAGTAAAGGACTCCACCTGGAGTTCACCGTTACCATACACTAAGAACATCTCTTTAGTGCTTCTCAAGTACTTAAGAATGTTCTTCACAGCTGTCCAGTGTTTCTCCCCTGGATCTGATTGATACCTGCTCGCTACACCTAGTGAGTAAGCTACATCTGGTCTGGTACATAATATCACATACATGATTGACCGACTGCCAAAGCATAGGGTATCCCTTGTATGTGAGCTCTCTCTAAATTAGTCTTGGGAGACATCTCTTTAGAGAGAGTAATTCGTGAACAAGCGGGTAAATTACCATGCTTAGAATTTTCCATACTAAAACTCTTTAGTATGGTGTCTATGTATCTGGATTGGGACAATCCCAACATCCGTTTAGATCTATCTGTATTGATCTTAATCCCCAGAATGCTTCACTTAGATCTTTCATGGAGAACTTTTGTGATAAGAAGAGCTTGACCAAGTGTAGCATAGGAATATCGTTTCCTATCAAGAGTATGGCATCCACGTACAATACGAGGAAGACAACCTTACTCTCTACTACCTTCTTATATATACATGGTTTATCTACATTTTTGATAAAGTCAAACTCTTTAACAGCTTCATCGAAACAGATATTCCATCTCCGCGATACCTGGTTTAATCCGTAGATGGATTTAAGCAGCTTGCACACGCTTCCGCTGCTCCTACTGTCTACAAAGCCCTCTGGCTGTGTCATGTACACGCTCTTTTTTATATCACCATTTAGAAAAGCGGTCTTGACTTCCAACTGCCAGATTTCGTAGTCATGGTATGCAACAACGGTAAGTAGGATCCCGATGGACATAAACATAGCCACAGGATAAAATGTTTCATCATAGTTGACACCTGGTCGTTGACGAAAACCTTTTACTACAAGTCTAGGTTTGAAAGTCTCAACTTTTCCATCTACACCAATTATCTTCTTAAGATCCACTTGCTCCCGATGGGTTTTACCCCTTCAGGAGAAACTTTCAAAGTTCATACTTTATTGGTGTACATGGATTCCATCTCAGATCGCATAGCATCCAGCTATTTCACAGAGTCTTCACTTGTGATGGCCTGCTCGAAACTAGTTAGGTCATCATCTTCCATGATGTAATCATCGCTTCTACCGTATACGAGAAAACCGTAGTATCTCTCAGGTGGATGAGGAACCCTACTAGATCTGCGAAGTGGCTGGGCTTCGTCGGGAACTATTGAATCCTCCGGTTCTGCCAAATCGTCAGTTATAGTTTGTGTAGCTGAAATTTCTTTCAGTTCTACCTTATTGCCACTAATTTCTTTCACAAAAATAATCTTTTTCCAAAAATATGGAATGTCGAGAAATAAACACCTTTTGTTTTTCAGTGTGGTAGAAGATATTCCCTCGCGAATTCTTGGGATATCCTACAATCTTGCACAGAACTGACCTTGCCTCGAGCTTATTTGAATTTTTCTTTTTGACATAGGCCGGACAACCCCATATCTTAACTCGTTTAAGAAATGGTCTCTTCCCATTCTATATCTCATATGGAGTGGTAGGCAACGGATTTGATCGGAACTTTATTCAATAGGTATGCAGCTATTCAAGTGCATAACCCCAAAAGGAAATAGGCAACTCAGTAGTACTCATCATAGAGCACACCATATCTAATAGGGTGCGATTCCTACGCTCTGAAAATCCGTTGTGTTGTGGTGTATATGGAGGAATAGGATGAGAGAGAATCCCATTCTCTTTTAAATAGTCTCGGAATTCCGTGCTCAAGTATTCTCCTCCCCGATCAGATCGAAGGATTTTAATATTTTTACCCGTCTGGTTCTCAACTTCATACTTATATTTCTTGAATTTCTCAAAAGATTCAGATTTGTGTTTCAACAGGAACACATGTTCGTATCTTAAGAGATCATCGGTGAATGTAATAAAGTATGAGGAGCCATTCCTGGCATGTGTAGACATAGAACCGCATACATCACTATGTATCAGTCCCAAGGGTTCAGTAGCTCTTTCTCCGCGTCCAGTAAATAGAGATTTGGTCATCTTGCCTTTGAAACATAACTGGAAAGTTTCATAAGATGTAAATTCGAACGGATTCAAATATTCATCCTTATGTAACTTAGCCAGTCTTGTCGCATTGTTATGACCTAGTCTAAAATGCCATAAGATGTCTTCGTTCATTTCTCAACTGTTCCTCTTGTGTGTGTTCTGTATACTTACAGCTGTTTTGTGATTTAGAACGTTTTTACCGTTATACAACGTACCATACGCAATCAACACTTGATTTAGGAAAACATTCAAAATATTTTTGGTACGAAATAACAGTCGCTCAAAATTATTGTGTTACCACTTGGTAATACAAGGTGATATTCGCCAACTGTTTTGGCTGCAACAATTGAACCATTCCTTACTACTAGAGACTTATCATCATTTTCCTGTTCTCTACCTATTTTTAGCCCATGTAACAAATTACATACGTGGGATCCTGATCTGGTATCTAATACCCAGGACGTAGAGCAAAATGAGAAAACGTTCTCGGTTACGAACACACCCGAAAAAGATGCATCAACATGCTTTTTCTTCGTACGGATGGCATGGGAATCCTGATATTCCCCTATTCCTTGCTCAGACTTATGACAGTCATAAGATAGAACGGAACCTAGCCCAGTATAATAAGTGGGTTTGGTCAATATTCATATTGTTATCTTGATTAAGGCGTGTTATTGGTCACTACCAGGAAAGAGAGAAGGATAATTACTTTTGTGTGCGTTCTTTGCAAGATTAGATTGGTTATTATTTTATCTAATCAGGATGGCTCCCACTGTTTGTGAGTATGATATGCCCTAGAAGCCATTATTGTATAGACTAGTTTGTATATTACATTTTGGAAGCTTAGAATATATACACGGATTTATGGCAGTCTTGCTTGATATAGTAGTATGCTACTTGGTTTGTATCTATCTTAATATGTGTATATGTTTCTTTTAATGTATCGCTAATGCATATTGATAGAGCCCTTAGGATCTTTGCTTGACTACCAGCGATGTGACGACAGTCACTCTAGTGGGGGCTGGGTAGTCTATAAGCAAATCCTTACACATGTCCCTAGTCGCAAGATTATCGAGACAGGGTATCGATACTCCAGAGTAGACTAGTGTATACGCTTCTCTTCCCAGCAGGGGAGATGGTCTGTTCCACAGCCATCAGTATGTCGTACTGGAGATAGTATGCAGGTGCTCATTGGGTTATGAGTTACACTGGACGGACTCGTAGGGAACTGCTGGTTAGTAATATACCTATCGTCAGGTAGCAGTTCCCACGTGACATGAGTACAGCTTAGTCCGTCGACTTGACACTGCTACTTCGTCTCAAGTGTGTTCATTGGGTTATGAGTTACACTGGACGGACTCGTAGGGAACTGCTGGTTTGTAATATACCTATCGTCAGGTAGCAGTTCCCAGGTGACATGAGTACAGCTTAGTCCGTCGACTTGACACTGCTACTTCGCCTCAAGTGTGTTCCCACTGTTCTTAGATTACTACCCTACCATGGCTCTGCTGAGTCGTGCAAACAGGTAGTACTTGGGTTCAGTCCCGAAGCACTTAGAAGCAGTGTCGGTTAGATAGGATTCGTCTCTCCCGGTATTGGGGGTTGATGTCGCGCTGTGTTCGGAAAGCCATTACACAAAGTCCCTGGCCAGGGCAAGCGAGATTTGCCGGTAGGGATTCCAGTAGTTTCTCAGGGTGTTTTTGGCCACACTCCGACACGACTTATTGCACTATTAGGGGTCTGGCGCTTGCAGCCCCCTAGGACCGATACGCGACACTCTGAGACGAACAGACCGGACTGTACGGAGATTGCCACAGATAGGCTTAGTAGGGGTACGGATGAGTTTCCTCGTCGACCTTCTTGTCAATAGATACCTGGGTAGCCGTTACGTACAGCTAGTGCCGCTGACGCGCTTGTGGTTAAACCCACTGCCAGCGTACTGTCGAGTCTTTAGAGTCCTACATAGAGGGTTTCTCGGCTTCGGACGAAACGTGTAGAGGTCGTATGGTTTTACGACAGGGTTCGATCATATACGTGTACTTGTGCGCAAATGATGTTCGGGCAGACATTATTAGTGGGCTTTGGCTTAAGCTAGATCCTAGTATATGATAATTGGATTAGTTTCGTCTCTTTGTATCTGTGTTTCTCGGAATACGGATACGGGTATGTATATACGGATGGGAGGGGCATTCTTGTGATTTGATCAAGATTGTTTTTGGAGAATGGCACCTCAAATTACGGTTTTTCTTTTGTGATTAATTCTTTAGTGAGGTGGAGGAATTGAGAGAGGATTCTTTATGGTATTTTAGTGAAATATGAGATTAGGGTTTCTTGTTGACTTTCTTGGACTCATTTGATTTTTGTTTACTTAGATATTTGTTAGATATTTGTGAAATATTTTCATATGGTTTAAAAGCAAAAACTCAAGACATTTTCACTTAATCTTTTCACTAAAAGAAAAACAACAGATACTTTTCCTCTCTCTCATTTCCTTAAGCTTTCTCCTTTTTATCTCAAACCCTATCCATCTCATGAGTTGAGAATCCTAGGGTTTGTGAGACTACTAAACTCCTCATCACTCTCTACACATCCTAAGCTACTTAGTTTAGCACACCAAGTGACCTAGTTGCCTCAAGTTAGAGGATAAGCTCAAAGTCGGATCTCTCGGGTGGATCTTCTACGATTTGGAGAAGACGACGAGGAGGTGCAATCCGTTCTCACTTCGAGGAGCTCACGACTTAGAAAAGGACAACGAGGAGGTGAAGGACAGCGAGAACTTGAGGTATAACACTCACACATAGTAGTTAAACCTCTTTGCTTGATTGTTAGTTACGGTTTAATATCGACCCTAGAGTTTAGTCGATATTATGAAGCTTATAAATATCGTTTTTTGCAAACTCCGCCTCCCATCTAACACGTGGGGTGCGTGGCATCGACTTACAGTGGTATCAGAGTCGACTAAACTATAGCTAACAGATTAAACGACAACTAAAACTACGAAACCGAAATAATCCCAAAACATCGAAACGTAGATCCTAGTTTCTGTTGAATTTTTCCGAGGCTCTAAAAATTATTTTAGCAACTGCAGAGTACTCCTTCCACTGTAACATGAACACTCACCAAAAACGAGACAATCCCCTCGGAAAATGGCCGGCGACAATAGCAAAATTTCCGGCCTCATCGGTTTTATCGAAGGGGATTGCTTCGTGTTTAGGTCTGTGGTTTTGTTACTTGGATCTAATGTTTCAGGAGTTGTTTATTTTTGCCAATTTTGAATATGCTGTCAGTTCTTCTCTTTGGCAATCTGGGGTATTTCGAAATCGCAGTTTAACGTCGTTTAATTTTTCAAGTTGTGATATATGTGTTCGTAAACTTCCGCTAATTGCTATATGTCGGTTAGTTGGGGGTTGCACATTTCTGTGATATTTGGTTTGTGTATATGGATGTAACATTTCACAAAATATAAAATATTATTTTTGGAATTTAATATTAAAATAATATATTTCGCGAAAACTACCCGATTTGCGAAATTGCGGTTTTCGTAAAATGGTATAAATATGTACCAATAGTTGTGAAATAATTGGAGATTAAAATGATTTATTCATTTAAAAATATATTTATCGGATTTGGCGTTTTTATAATTAATTATATGCAGTTTAAATAAAAACATGATTAGTGTACTACTAATCACGATTAGGCCAAATCCGTGTTTCTACATTTTAATCATGGCTAGTGCACCATGACATGTTGCATTTTGTTACATATTGTTTTCTTTGTGTTTGTTCATTTCTTTTGGTTCTATTTTTGTGAGAAGTGAAAAGATTTGAGAGTGTATTATTGAGGGGAGAGAGAGAGAGAAGGGACCAAATGATTGCATGAGATATGGCATGAGAGAGAGAGTGAGGGTGAGAATAACAGAGAGAGAGAGGGGAGGGGAGGGCTGCCCCCATTCATTTCCCCCATTATTTTCCTTTATCTTCTTCCTCCCCATCTCCCTCCACCTCCACCTCCATTTCTCATCTCAAAAACCTTGCTAAAACCTTACACTCTCTTCATTAAAAATGATCCCCACTTCATCCTCAACACATTGGACCTTGCAAATTTGGATTTTGGAAACTTTGGGAAGCTAGGGTTTTTGCTTAAGTTGCATCCATGAGGTATAATTCCTTTCATTTAGCTTAGTTTTAGTTTCAGTTTCATGCACCCTAGTTTAGTTAAGAATGTGATTTGGTTAGGGTATGTGATGTTTGGAAAATTCAAGAGAAGAGTTGGGTGATTATGTGGACTTATAACCTGTAGTGGGTTTTTACTTAACCCCTAGTGGTGTTTTACTGGCCAAGACCATAGATTAACTCCAAAATACGAAGTTAGAAATTCCCGATATCGGCTATTTGACATATTTTGAGTGTATATGGGAATTTGGGATGACCCGAGACTATTACAAAATAAATTCCCTTGACAGTGAGACGTGCAGGCAACCATGTATTTACCCCTGAGACCGAGCCCCTATTTCCATATCCTGGCCGCAAATAAACTCCTCCAGGCCGCAAATTGCGGCCTGATCATGGTAGATTTGGGTGATTTTTGGTCCATGGATTCCTTATCTAATATTTAGAGCAACCCTATATGCAAAATTCCCTATTTTGGCCTAGGATGAAATCTGGAAGTGATTTCCTTCGTTGCTGAATTTGGTTTTCTGATTTCTGAACTTGGGTTTTGGTATTTGATATTGTATTGGGTCGTTGGATGTTTGTACGTCAACGACGAGGGAAGTTTGGTTGTTTTTGCATGCGTAGGCTATAGGTTCTAACCTATAGGCAATTCGTGTGCCGTATTGGTTTTCCGAACTCGATTGTAATAGCATTGCGACTGTGTATTTATTGCAGGTACCTTTGCGTGGATTCCGAGACGACGAAACACATCGACTACGGCTAAACAAGGAGTTCCGCAGGTGAGTAGATTTATATTTACGGGGAAAGTCGGGGGGATGGCGTATAGCATCCCCGCAAATTTTGATGGAAACCGATATATATAATATGGTTAAGAAAACCTATATTAGAAAACTATGGATAGGGTTAAAAAGGATGGTTAGAGATAAAATGAAGAATTATATATATATTATCGAGATATGAGATAAAGCTATAGGGATATGACTCTTAGACCTAATATGATAGAAATGATATCTCGAATTGATAAATAAGGATATGAAAAGTGAATGTGAATCACGACATATAGATATGTAGTTATAAGAGAATAAGTATGAGATTTATAGTAGCATGATATGAGATTAATAAGCTAGAATGTATATGTAAGATGACTTAATATGATGAAAAGGATATACGATGTGATATGATGACTTGATTGATATGTCGGTATACAGATGCGAGTCGATATGAGATGGATATGAGGGCCGACCAGAGTATGCGGCGCCTGAGGGCCGATCTGAGGATGCGATACCTGAGATATGAGGATTTACGTATCGATGCTGGACACGGGTTTCATGATGATTCGAGTGTCGATATTGGACACTCAAGTTCCATGATTTTGATGTGTCGTTGATGGACACACGTTGATTGATACCCTCATCTTTACATGCATATGCTTTCATGATATTTACATGCATGATGTTGTTGTGTCATTGATGGACACGTAGATGTTATCTACATGCTGATAAGCATTGATTATATTGTTGGCACATATACAGATACGATCACCCTAAATATCATAGTATTACCTTTATGATATAGTTGACCTAGGAATCGTTGTTTTATTCGATTTCTACTTGATGATGTTTTCTACTCACGAGTTAGCAACTCACCCCCGTTGTGCCACAGTTCTTGCAGGTTGACCGCATGGATCAATAGCGGTATCACTAGCACATAGCTTGCGTTTTGGTGATTTTCTTTGGTAGGTGGTACTTATTAGATCGTGTCACTATTGTATTTATTATTCCTATTGTATCTAGTCAACTACATCAATCAAACTGGTATTTGTATAAATAGTGAGACTTAGAAAGACCTGTGGTTGCGAGACTTAGAGCGAGAGTTTTTGTTCGCTACTTGTGGTTTGAATGTCTTTCTTTACATTATCCTTTGTGTTGATCTTCGCCGTTGGGCATTGTATACTATATTGTGGCTTACGTGGTTGTAATTCCGCCGGTTGACGAAGAGATAACTCCCGCTTGAGAATGCCCTTATTATTATTATGTATATGTGGTTTTGGATCAAAATATACAAAGGAGGTGTTGCCCAAATTTTTAAAAGGACGAAACATGTTTTTCTACTAGTAAATCCACTTGCATTTTTATGTTCTATTGTCTATGTATTTAAGAAAACTTTTGATTTCATCATACCTTTATTTTCAAAGTTTCACCTCTTTTATTTTCTTTAAAAAGGGTTTAGATTTCTGGGTTTCGGCTTACTTGAATTACGTTACACCTATAGACACGGTGTGATTTAAGTGACGGGCACGAGCTAATATTTCGGGCCGTGACAATGGACTTATTGGATCGTCGTGAATGAATAGCCGGGGATGTGAGGTGTTATATTCTTTCATTCAAATGTAAATTGTAAATTGTTGTAATATTTTTTCGCGGGGCACATTCGTGTTGAGGTTGTAGCCACCGTTGTATTATTTCATTTACTGTTTATTGCTCCTAGGATAGACCCAAGATTGGGTGCACAAACTACCGGGTACTTTGAAGTGCCGAGTGGCCTACTCACGTTGTTGAGAGAGGTTGCTTTGCTTCGGGTATTTGGTGGGTAGTTTGCCGCACCCGTAGGGGTCTGGGGATGCGGTTTGGCTATTCATCACAACCGTGAAATCTGTCTTTCGTTACAGGGTTAAACGAAACGCGGAACTCCTAGTATATCCAATGTGTTCATCTGTGATCTGGAATGCCTATTATCGCGTCTGACGAATGGATATTATTTTTATTATATATATTATATAATAGACGTAGCTTATGTTTTGCATCCGCGCTAGTCCGGCCCCCAGCTCTGGCGTTAGTTATCTAACCTAACGGTGTAAGACAGGGCCCCGTTGCGTATGCGAATGACATAAGCGTACATTGTATTTTTGTCTTTTTATGCAATGGTAGGTTAATTGATAGGACTGCATTACATTAATGTAAAGCAAACAAACCAAAGCTGAATCGTTGGAACAATTTTAAAACCACTCGGTTTTTTCAAAACAGTAAAACTTTTAAAATGCGGAGCTTAAACCACTCCTTTTAAAAGCTATCAAGTTCCTTCGATTATATCAAGTTCACTATGTTCACGGTTTCGCCAAAACCATTCGTAGCCATCCGTCATTTCAGTTGGACATTCAGTAGTATTCAAGTTATGTATTTTGACCTTCGCCAAGGCATAGTGATTGGTAGCTGCTAAATATTCATCTATAGCATAGATAGATGTGTTGGTTTGGGACAGTCGTACTGCTATTTTGGCCTTCGTCAAGGGTATGTACGGGTGTTTTCAAATTAACCTGGACAATGATGGGTAGAACTTGATGTGTGACTTATGATATGTTGGCCTTCGTCAAAGTCATAAGTGCATGGGGAAAAAATCCACATCGGGTGTTTCTAAAGAAACCGAAACTTGCTAGCGTTGCATACCATTTGGAGTGTGATAATTTTGGTAGGATTCCTTCGACTTTATCACACTATGATATTTGGATCTCGATCCTACTGTGAGTATATGCTACTCCTCCTGAGATTTTTTCACTAACGATCAATGTTATAAACCAAGTAGGTGTCTAGAACAGTGTTAGCGGGGCTACGCTTCCAGGGAAAAGAGGTTATTTAATTGAGGAACTTCGCGAAAGCGTCGTAAAACCTCCCTCGAAGTACCGACACTAGCCTGCTGAAAGGTTAAGAAAGTATTGTACGGTTAGATTAATCCCGACTAATTCTTTTTTTATGGTTTGAGGAAGGATTCAAGAAACAGTGGGAGCCATCCTGTTTAGATAAACTAAAACCAATCTAAACTTGCAAGAGCATCATACTAAAGTGTTTCTTCTCTCTTTCCTAATTGCAGCAACCAAAGATGACGGGCCTTAAGTTACTATTAGATAAAAATATATTGACAGGGAAAACTACAAAGATTGGTTCAGGAATGTCAAGATGGCAATAACTTATGACAAGTTGGGCTATATCCTCACTACTAAAGCCCCCACCGTCCCAGGTCCAGAATCCAGTGTCGCGGATAAGGAAATCCATAAGATCTGGGAGATTGACCGCGTGAAGGCCAAGTGCCTCGTGCTAGCCTCTATGGACAAAGAACATCAGAGGCGGCATGAGAATATGGATCTTGAATCCATATTCCTCCATACCAAGGAATTATATGGAGAGCAGTCTAGTATCGCAAGATACGAAACCTCGAAGAAGCTTTTTCAGGTGAGGTTGGTCGTCGGGTCATCTGTAGGGGAACACGTCCTTAAGATGATCGGCTATATTGAAGAGCTCGCGGACCTCGGGACCACGTTAGAGAATGAGCTGTATACAGACTTAATTCTGCAGACCCTCCTTCCCACCTACGCCCAGTTTATCTTGAATTTTAATATTCAAGGTAAAGAAGTTGAACTTCCGGAACTCTTCAACACGTGAGAAGTGTTAAGGGCACCCTGCAGAAAGCTAGGGAAATACCCGCTCTACTTGTCGGTGGAGCTTCCTCTTCTAGATCCAAGGAGAAAGCCAAAGAAAAGAAGAAGAAGGCCCCCACCAAGCCGAGAGACGGTGTTAGTAAGGTGGAAGCGAAAGGCAAGGCAAGGGTGGCGGGGCTGACAGTAGGAAAGGAAGAATGCTTCTACTGTCATAAGAAAGGCCATTGGAAGAAAGATTGCAGGGCTTGGAAGGCCAAGAACCAGGACCCGAAGCAGATTGTGGTTTCGGCTTCAGGTGTGTTTGTAATTGAAAACTGTCTGTCAATCAACTCTACTTCTTGGGTATTGGATACCGGATCAGGATCTCATATATGTAATTCTTTGCATGCACTGAGAAGCCGTAGGGTTCTGAAGACCGGTGATATGACCCTCAGGGTTGCTAACGGAGCGAGCGTGGATGCTGTATCCGTAGGGGAATATAACCTTGGATTGATGAGTAGACATATTTTGGTTTTGCGCAACTATTTTTGTGTGCTTAGTTTGACATGTAATATCATTTCTGTACCTTTATTATCTAAAGAAGCTTATGATTTTACATTTGTAAGCGATGTCGTAAACATCCACCTTAATCATGGTCTGATTGGGTCAGGTACTCTAAACAACGCTATATACGTATTAAACCAACTACAAATTTTCAATGTCCAGAACACACATAAAAGAAAGACTCCAGAAATAAATCATGCTTTCTTATGGCTTTGTAGACTAGGTCATATCAACGAAACAAGGTTGACCAAGTTACATAAAGAAGGATATTTGGATCCGTTCGAATATCATTCTTATGCAACTTATCAATGATGTCTCAAAAAAAAAGATGACAAAGACTCCGTTCACTGGACGCGGAGTAAGAGCGAGCGAGCTCTTGGGACTAATACACAGCGACGTGTGTGGTCCAATGTCTACACATGCAAGAAGTGGTTATTCCTATTTCATTACTTTTACGGATGATTTCTTTAGGTATGGACATGTCTTCTTGATGAAACACAAATCCGAACCCTTTGAGAAATTCCGAGAATATAAGAATGAAGTGGAAAAACAAACCGGCAAAAGTATCAAGACACTGAGATCTGATCGAGGTGGTGAATACTTGAGTGCCGAGTTCCTGGATTACCTAAAAGAGAATGGAATTCTCTCTCAGCTTACTCCTCCATACACACCACAACACAACGGTGTATCGGAGAGACGGAACCGAACCGTATTGGACATGGTACGTTCCATGATGATTAACGCTGAGTTACCGCGATCATTCTAGGGCTATGCACTAGAATCAACTGCATATCTTTTGAACAAGATTCCTACCAAGACTGTGCCTACCACACCATATCAGATGTGAAGTGGGAAGAAACCCTATCTTCAGTATCTGAAGATATGGGGATGTCCAGCTTTTGTTAAAAAGCAGCATGCGGACAAACTCGAGGCACGCTCAGTACTGTGTAAGTTTGTGGGATACCCAAAGAACTCTAGGGGTATCTTTTCTATTACGCAGAGGAACAAAAGGTTTTGTTTCTCATCATGCCCACTTTTTGGAACATCAATTTTTAGAAAAACAAACTATTAGGAGCGCAATAGAACTGGAAGAAATTTTATAACCACAAGCTATTACTGAAAGCTTGGTAGAGCCAGAAGTTTCAAAAGAACAGGACATTCCCGCGCCACTCTGCAGGAGTAGTAGACTGTCTCAACCGCCTGAGAAATACTACGGTTTTCTCGTAGACGGGGATAGAGAAGATTGCATCATTGATAATGATGAGCTAACTAACTTCCAGCAAGCCATTCAGAGTAAAGACTCGGTAAAATGGCTTGATGCAACGCGGACCAAGACGGAGTCCATGTACACCAATAAAGTATAGACTTTGGACATTGCTCCAGAAGGGGTAAAACCCGTAGACTGCAAATGGATCTTCAGAAAGAGTGTAGATGGACAGGTTGAAACCTATAAGGCTAGACTTGTTGCAAAAGGATTTCGTCAAAGACCTGATTTGGACTATGATGAAACCTTTTCTCCAGTGGCTATGCTCAAATCCATTCGGATCCTTCTTGTCATTGCTGCCTTCCACGATTATGAGATTTGGCAGATGGACGTAAAAACCGCTTTTCTAAATGGAAATTTGGAAGAGTGCGTCTATATGGACCAACCAGAGGGTTTCATTCAGAGTGGGAGCAGCGGGAAAGTGTGCAAGTTGCTTAAGTCCATCTATGGACTAAAGCAAGCATCGTGGAGTTGGAACATCTGTTTTAATGAGACTGTCAAAGAATTTGACTTTATCAAAAATCCAGATGAGCCATGCATTTATAGTAAGATTGTAGCATGAACTGTTGTATTCCTTGTCTTATACGTGGATGACATTCTCTTGATTGGAAATGACATTCCTATACTACAATCTGTCAAAAGGTTCTTATCACAAAAGTTCTCCATGAAAGACCTGGGTGATGCTTCTTATATTCTGGGGATCCAGATCTATCGTAATAGATCTAAGAGGATGTTGGGACTTTCACAGTTCAGGTACATCGACACCATACAAAAAAGATTCAGTATAGAAGATTCAAAGCGCGGTAATTTACCGGCTTGTCACGGAATCACCCTCTCCAAAGAGATGTCTCACAAAACTGATTTGGAAAGGGATCGCATGTCTATTATACCCCACGCTTCTGCGGTAGGCTCTATAATGTATGCGATGTTGTGTACCAGACCAGATGTAGCTTATGCACTAAGCGTAGTAAGCCGGTATCAGTCAAATCCTGGGAAGAAGCACTTGATAGCAGTAAAGAACATTCTCAAGTACCTGAGAAGGACTAAGGAAATGTTCTTGGTTTATGGTGAAAAAGACCTCCAGATCGAGTCCTTTGTTAACGCCAGCTTCCAGAGTGACAAGGATGACTCCAAATTCATGTCAGGTTATGTCTTTACCCTCAATGGAGGGGCGGTCTGTTGGAAAAGTTCCAAGCAGGACACCGTTGCTGACTCGACAATGGAAGCGGAGTATATCGCAGCTTCTGATGCCGCAAAAGAAGAAGTCTGGATAAGGAAGTTCTTAACAGAACTTCAGGTGGTTCCATCCATCGCTGATCCAATACCTCTGTATTGTGACAACAATGGGGCTATAGCTTTAGCAAAGGAACCTAGGTCCTATCGGAAGTCCAGACACAACTTGAGGCGGTATCACCTGATTAGGGAGATCGTGGATCGCCGGGAGATCGAGGTTCGGAGCGTTGCTACTGAGGACAACACTGCAGATCCATTCACAAAGGCCATCCCTCAGACGCGGTTCGAGAGGCTATTCGAGATGATAGGTCTGCGATATGCCAGAACATGGCTTTAGTGCAACTGGGAGATTGTTAGTGTGATATGCCCTAAAGGCCATTATTGTATAGTACTAGTTTGTATATTACATTTTGGAAGCTTGGGATATATACACGGATTTATGACAGTCTTGCTCGATATAGAAGTATGCTACTTGGTTTGTATCTATCTTAATATGTGTATATGTTTCTTTTAACGTATTGCTAATACATATTGATAGAGCCCTTAGGATCTTTGCTTGATACTTACACATGTCCCTAGTCGCAGGATTATCGAGACATGGCATCGATACTCCAGAGTAGACTAGTATATACGCTTCTCTTCCCAGCAGGGGAGATGGTCTATCCCACAGCCATCAATACGTCGTACTGGAGATAGTATGCAGGTGCTCATTGGGTTATGAATTACACTAGACGGACTCGTAGGGAACTGTTGGTTGATAATATACCTATCGTCAGGTAGCAGTTCCCAGGTGACATGAGTACAGCTTAGTCCGTCGACTTGACACTGCTACTTCGCCTCAACTGTATTCCTATTGTTCTTAGATTACTACCCTACCACGGCTCTGCTGAGTCATGCAAACAGGTAGTAGTTGGGTGCAGCCCCGAAGCACTTGGAGGCAGTGGCGGTTAGATAGGATTTGTCTCTCCCGATATTGGGGGTTGGTGTCGCGCTGTGTTCGGAAAGCCATTACACAAAGTCCTTGGCCAGGGCAAGCGAGATTTGCTGGTAGGGATTCCGGTAGTTTCTCAGGGTGTTTTTGGCCGCACTCCGACATGACTTATTGCACTATTAGGGGTCTGGCGCTTGCCGCCCCTAGGACCGATATGAGACACTCTAAGACGAACAGACTGGACAGTACGGAGATTTCCACAGACATGCTCAGTAGGGGTATGGATGAGTTTCCTCGTCGACCTTCTTGTCGACAGATACCTGAGTAGCCGTTACGTACAGCTTGTGCCACTGACGCGCTTGCGGTTAAACCCACTGCCAGCATACTGTCGAGTCTTTAGAGTCCCGCACAGAGGGTTTCCCAGCTTCGGGCGAAATGTGTAGAGGTCGTATGGTTTTACGACAGGGTTCAATCACATACGTGTACTTATGCTCATATGATGTTCGGGCGGACATTACTAGTGGGCTTTGGTTTAAGCCAGATCCTAGTATGTGATTATTGGATTAGTTTTGTCTCATTGTATTCATGTTTCTCGGAATACGGATACCGGTATGTATATACGGATGAGAAGGGCATTCTTGTGATTTGATCAAGATTGTTTTTGGAGAATGGCACCTCAAATTAGGGTTTTTCTTTTGTGATTAATTCTTTAGTGAGGTAGAGGAATTGAGAGAGGATTCTTTATGGTATTTTAGTGAAATATGAGATTAGGGTTTCTTGTTGACTTTCTTGGACTCATTTGAGTTTTGTTGACTTAGATATTTGATAGATATTTGTGAGATATTTTCATATGGTTTAAAAGCAAAAACTCAAGTCATTTTCACTAAAAGAAAAACAATAGATACTTTTCCTCTCTCTCATTTCCTCAAGCTTTCTCCTTCTCATCTCAAACCCTAACCATCTCATGAGTTGAGAATCCTACGTTTTATGAGACTACTAGACTCCTCATCACTCTCTACACATCCTACGCTACTTAGTTTACCACACCAAGTGACCTAGTTGCCTCAAGTTAGAGGTTAAGCTTAAAGTCGGATCTCTCGGGTGGATCTTCTACGATTTGGAGAAGACGACGAGGAGCTGCAATCCGTTCTCACTTTGAGGAGCTCATGACTTGGAGAAGGACAACGAGGAGGTGAAGGACAGCGAGAACTTAAGGTATAACACTCATACATAGTAGTTAAACCTCTTTTCTTGATTGTTAGTTAGGATTTAGTATCAATCCTGGAGTTTAGTCTATATTACGAAGCTTATAAAAATTGTTTTTGCAAACTCCACCTCTTTGCGAACACGTGGGCTGCGTGGCATCGACTTACACTGTTTTTATCAAATCTTCCTTCAAACCATAAAAGATAACATTAGCCGGGATTAATTACATTCTACAAGTTCGCTAACCGGTCAGCCAGGCCGGTGTCGGTACTCCGAGGGAGGTTCCTCGTGCTTTCGCACGGACCTAATTAAAATAAATATCGTTTTCCTAGAGGCATAACCCTGTTAAACACCTTTTTAGACATCTACTGGATTAACTAAATGTAAAGTGCAAAACTCTCCTGGGAGTAACTCTTACTCGCAATGGGTATCGGGATCTAACTATCATATAAAAGGTATGCAATCTCGTTGCAAATTTCAACAGTTGAAATTCCCGATAATTGTTTTTACCCCTAACGTCCTATGACCTTGATGAAGGCCAACAAACCATAGGGCGCTACTCAAGTTCAACCCGTTCATTTCTTGATTGAATTAAACCAACTCGCACGACCCTTGACGAAGGCCAACTAAGTCGCATGACTACACTAATCCAATCGCATCACATGCAGCAGCTAAGCACTAATCAGCTACTGTACACTACGCCTCGACGAAGGCCAACAAACGTATCACAAATACTAAATAGTACTCATCTGAAATAACGGAGGGCTATGTTGGTTTTTAACAAAACCTTTAGCGTAATGAACTTGATATCGTTATAGAATCTTGTGTTTTGAAAAAGAGTGTTTTTTGCAGCTTTTGCTAATTTTTCTAAAGAGGCCACTCCCGGTGAAGGGATCTCGGCTCTTTCCTTATCGAATAAGGTGCTGGATATTCATGAATGTTGGGTTTCCTCAGCACCTTATCTAGGGTTTTGGAAGCATCACACATGCCACAATTAAATTTTATGAGGTGCTATGTAAACTAACCTAGGATCTTAACTAGAATTTTTGGGTAACAATAAATAAGCATCACATGCAAGAAGCTATTTAACACTAAGTGAAGAAATTACAACCTTTGTAGACTTCCCTTGGTGACTCCTTGGACCTTTGTGAGTTTGAAACGGATCGCTAGAGGCCTTTTTAGTCCACGATGATCCACCCAAAATCTCTTTGCACAAAGCTCCTTTCTTCACTTAAACTTTGAAAGAAGTGGAGCAAACACCCCACAAATGGGCTAGCGAAGTATAGAATGATGATGCGGTTTGTATTCTCTATTTAAAACCCTTTCCTTTTTTTTACTAGCTCACTCTATGGAAATCTCAAGAGAGCAAGAGAATGAGGAAGAAGATGATGGCAACTCAAGAGCTCAAGAGATAATGATAATCCTTTTATTAAAAATGAGAATAGAAATTATATATAATTTCTCACTCTCATCCTTAACCATGGGTTAATAAATATCTAGATATTTATTTGGGAGTAATATGGACCATAAAAAATTAACTCATGGTGGAAGCTTAGGTCAAATGAAGAGTCAAGGAGAATTATCCACCATGAATTGATTTTCTATTTCCTTAATTCTAAAATAAATATATATGCATATTTATTCCCATTTAAGTCTTGCATTGCCACCACTTGTGTATCATCAACCATGACACACAAGAATGTATGCATGTATGTGTGCATGCACATCATCATGTGCATCAACATAAACATATGCATACATGCATGCATACAAATAGAAAAGGGTTTAATAAAGAAATAAGCTAAAAGTCTATGTTAAATCAACACTTGATTTAACAAATCGCTCATATCACATACGACCCGACCAATAGAAAAAAGCCCGATTAATATACGGTATCACATACTTGCATTTAATCGGGTCCCCGCACATATCTCATATGCACATCACGTCGTTTCGCCTGAGCTTGGAAACTCCTGTGTGGGACTCTGAGACTCGTCAATACGCCGGCTGTAGGTGATGATCATATCAAACACCTACAAACCGCAAGCGGTCAGCTAAACGTAACGGCCACCCGGGTATTGAGCGATCAGAAGAAAACCAGCGAAGCTGTCAAAACTCCCGTTGAGCATACTGGCAACACATACCGTACAGTCCGGTCTCTTCGTTAGATATGCTGCATATCGAGTCTAGGGATGAAATTGTCGACCCCAATAACTCAATGAGTCAAACCGGTGTATGGCTCATAACAGATCGAGAAACTACTGATAACGCTTATCAATAAATCTCAGCAGCCCTGGCCAGGGACTTCCTGTTATAGCCAATCAAGCATGGCACAACATCAACCCCCAATACCGGGAGAGATGAAATCCCTCCTATCGCTCATTGCCTCTATGTGCCTCGGGACTGTACCCAAAATCCACCTGTTTCCATGACTCAGTAGAGCTGTGGTAGGGTAGAGATCAAAGTACAGTGGGAGGACACACATGACTCTATGACGATCTTGGGTCTACAGACTAACCTGTACCAGTGTCACCTGAGAACTGCTATCCAACGATAGATATAATACCACATAGGAGTTCTCAGCGAGTCCGCTCAGTGTGCCCAGTCTCCACTGACCACCCGTATACAATCTTTGGAGTCACCACACCAGATGGATATAGGATCATTGTCACGCCCCGCTTCCCAGAGTACGCTAAGATAGGCACGTGATATAGCCAACCATGCTACCTGTGGATAGGAAATATCCTTCCACAGTCACATTACGGTTGTCGAGATATCAAGAACAATAATAAACTATCTAATACATGTCCATAAGCCAGAATAAAACGAGTCAAGAATAAAATAATGCGGAAGCAAAAGATCCAATACAAGAATAAACTGGAATGTACGTCCCATAATACGGGCTCACAACATGAATGAAAATACTGAAAATAAAATGAACTAACTACTAACAAGTCCTCATTGCTCAGCCCGTTGACTGAAATACTCCTTCTCGGCCTGTAGCGAAGGTAAAGAATCTGGGCCATGCAAAACCCAGACGTCAGTGCGTCATAACATCAAGCAATAATATAAACAGGGGTAGCAAGACATGCAGGTATGATCATGAACGGTAAAACAGGTAAAACAACAATATAAAATAAGGACAGTGAAGGGTAGTGTGCAGTGAGTAATCTAAACTGGTCTACTGTGTTAACTACTTTCAAGTCATTGAAATCAATTTGATGAATCATCGATGTAACTCAATAGTATCCTGTGGATTCACGGGATCACGGTCTATGACTCTCGGGCTGAATCCGAGACGTGCCGCAAGGCAGTAAAGGGTGGTAGGTAATGACTAGTGATGTCAGCAACATCACCCCGGGGCTGGCCTAGCCCGTAAGACTGATCAGTAAAAGTATCGAACTGTCGAGTTACAAGTCAGGTTACATCATTGATTTCCCCATACCCCCAAGTTATATATGTTCAAGTCAGGTATTAAATTATCTGGAGCTAATGCCAATACAGGATCAGACAGGTACAGGTTTGTCTGGATAGACAACAGGAAATGTCCGTAGGGACAACATGTCAAGTTTGTTGGCATTAGTAACAAGATCAGGTAACAGGTCAAGCTATGGTACATCAGGTTAAGTCAGGTAGTATATAGGTATCATGTCATGTCAAGAAGTGCACGGTATCACGTCGTGTCAGGTAATGGTATAACAAGTCATGTCAGGGGTGCACAAATGTCACATGGGTACTCATAATCAAACTATAATAATCATGGGTATACCAAAACAAGTATGGGGTACTGATGGAACAATAAAATAGAACATTGTAATGTGGTATACAAATAGGTATAGATTAAAACAGATGGATGCACGGTTATCGATTTGAGTTAGGGTTATGGTTCTAACACTAATTAAATACACTTTATCAAATATGGAATGTTAAAATCTCATTATGATGTATTAAAGGATCCAGGGATACAATTGTATGTATATTAGGCTAGATGTATGCAAATGGGTGTCCGATAGGGTATAGACTATTAAAAGGGTACTATGGTCTATACAACCAAGCAATATGTGATTCAAATATGGATATGGGTACCGTGTATCGTAAACTAATATGCAATATGAAATGTTTCAGGTTCTAGATCTAAATGATATAAATGGAACATCGAAATGTCAAAATGGAACATGTGACATTAGATTTGATCTACAGGTTTAATATGAAATTAAATAAGTATAAAATATTATGAATAGCATATAGCAAGTTTTACTTGTCTCGACAGATCAAGAAACGGGTATACGGAACGTCTCACGTTGGCGGAAAAAGTCGCGACGCACGCACGGTACACGGAACGGATCCAAACAACGCACAAGGTGATCTCACGGGTCAGGTACGCTCACTGGGTCGTCGGGATCGTCGACGGTGTCAGGGCTCTGGCGATCTCTGCAGTTCCAAGTTTCAAGAAAAGAAAAGAAAAAAAGAAAAAGAAAAGAAGAAGAGGAAGAAGAAAAGAAGTGCTCACTGGAGTTTGGTGCTCTGGGGTTTCAGGGGACATAGGGGACGAGGTGGTGGTGTAGGGTTCACCGGCGGTGAGGGGCAATCGAGATGAGAGTTAGGGTTAGGGTTTTTCTTGATCGAGGTTAGCTGTTGGGTACGCAGGGAAGGCTCGGATGAGGAAAGGAGAGGAGAGAAGAATGGGATGATGGAGATGAAGAGAGAAGAAGGTGCTGGTGATGATGAGGTGATCGGCGGCGAGGCTAGGTTTAGGATATGGGTTCACGGGGCTTGGGTGATGGTGCGGGCTGGGCTCGGATGAGGAAAAAGAAGAAGGAGATAATGGCGATGAGGAGGAGGAGATGAGAATGGAGATGAGGGTTGAGCTTTGAGGAGGCAGAGGAGGCGGCTAGGGTTAGGGTTGAGTTTGCAGTGGGTTTTCTTGTGGGCTCGGGGGTTTAATAGAAGAAGGAGAAGAGGAAATAGAAGGGAGGTGAGTGTAAGGAGATGGAGCGGTGACGGGATTCGTGTTCACCGCGAGATGAGAAAGAGAGAGAGATATGTGCGAGATGAGAAAGAGAGAGAAGGCGAGAGGAGAGAGAAAGAAGAGGAGAGATGAAGTTGTATTTTAGTGGGGGAGAGAGAGAGAAAGAGGTAGCACGGGGAGAGAGAGAGAGAGGAAGAAAGAGGAAGAGAGAGAAGAGAGAGGAGACTCTGAGTGCGGGGTCCACGAGAGATAGAGAGAGCTGGATTTGTTAAAGGTTAGGATTGTTTAGTTAAAGTTAGGATTTCAAATTTAATAAGATTTGTTAGTTATTTTAAACTGTCGATTTAAAAAATACAGATATTAATTTAAATAAATTTGAATTTTGGAGGAATACAAAAAATAATCCAAAACACGCCCGGGTCGGGTCTAAAATTTTAGATTTAAAATACGAAAAATATATGCGATGTCCAAATTTCAAAATGAATGCTCAAGCAACGAAAATGTATACCCCTAAGAACGAATGCACGTACGTGCACGTAGCCATCCAAACACGTCCGTTTCACTGAACGGGACGAGAACAAGATGCGCGGATGCTACCACGGGGTTAGTGGTATCATGCAGGCCATGCTATGTAATTTTAAAATATTTTCTGTGACTTAAAACGTTATATGATAAAATATACGATGCTAGATGAAATTCCAGTATGCAGTATACACTAGATGCACGATTCTATGTAACAAGTCAAGGTAAGCTATAAATATGAATTAACATGTTCAAGCAAGCGGGTCGGGTCGAATGCAATGTAAAATGTAAACTACCATTCGCACCCAAACATGATAAATCAATAAAATACCACAGATAAACAAATACGGAAACAGAAATTGGTATAACTGAACTCGGATGTTACAATCATCCATCGCCCATCATATGGGTCAAGAATGGTATACGCTAGTCTACTCTGGAATATCGATGCCCTGTCTTGATACACCCACGACTAGGAATAGTTCAAGGATATGCTCATAAACTACAAATGTCCCACTAGTATGATCCACATCATAGTCGCAGTAGTTAAGCAAAGATCCTGAGGGCTGTATCAACATATACCAAATGAGTATGATGCAAGATCAAATGAACATGTCAAGATAAAGTAAACCAGATATCATACTATCATGTCGAGCAAGAAAGTTATCTTTATACATATATACATGTCTAAGCTGCAGGGTTACCTAAGACGGCAGCAAGGTTTCGGGAGGTATCGTCCTTGCCAAATTCAAATTTTTTCCGTTTTAGCTAATCCTAACTAAGAATCGTTAACTAGAAATTTACGGAAATATAAATGCAAACACTTTGCAAGTCTAGTGAGCAAGGAATACAACCTTTGTAGACCGGTCCTTCACTTCAATAGCTCCGTGTAGTAGTCCCTTTCGTTGCGATCATGAACTCCGGACTCTTGAAAGGCTCCTATGAAGAAATGAACATGCTTGCTTCGAAGAATTTGAGGCCGAAGATGATCTACGTCGAGAAGACACTAACACAAGACATCTCTTCACTAATTATGGAATTAGTGAAGCAAATACCCTATACTAAATGGCAAGTAGTCGAGGATGATGAAATAGGAAGTTGGCTCACTTTAGATTTATTTTTCTCACAATTTTTCATCACCTCTCAAAACCCTAGAAAACAATTTTCTTTAGCTCTTTAAGAAGAAGAAGAAGAGAGATGAATGAGAATTGTGAATGAATAATTCATAAGGTTAGAAATGCAACCATGGTGAGTTATCCTCTCATGCCTAACTCTTGTAGAGAATAAACCAAGGTCAAGGGTTGAGGTTGGGTTAACAAATATTTTAAGCAATGACAAACAAGTCGACTTGGTCAATGGTTATCAAGTGTGCACAAGAAATCAACCATGACAAATTCCAAATGTTTATTAATTACTTAATAATAAATATTAACCATAATATAAACCCTAGCATGGATCTAGTCTCATACATACATGTTGCATTTGTAACCTAGCATGACACAAACATGTACACAAATATACATATCACATATATACAATGTGCACATCAAGTGAGAAAAGACATCATAAGTGAGCTTAATATTAGTTAATGTAATGTAATATATCAAATGTATAATTATACATTAAATTATTAAATCAACTCTTGATTTAATAATCGAGCTATATCACATATAACCGACTAATATTTACATGTAAACTACTTATCGAATCAACTCTTGATCCGATAACCCGGCTATATCGCATATAACCGACCGATATCACAAATTGAAAGAATAGAATACGGTATCACATATCGTATTAATCTCGGTCCCGCACATATCACATATGTACTCCTACTCCGTTTCGCTTGAGCCAGGAAAGCTCTGTGTAGGACTTTAAAGACTCGTCAATACTCCGGCAGCAGGTGATGATCATATCAAACACCCACAAGCCGCAAGCGGTCTGCTAAACGTAACGGCCACCCGAGTATTGAATGATCAGAAGATCAACAAGTAAGCTTGCTCGTACTCCTGCGAATCTAATCAGTAACACTACCATACAGTCCGGTCTCTTCGTCTGATATGTCGCATATCTCGTCTAGGGGTGGTAAACGTCAGACCCCAGTAACTCGATAAGTCGTGTCGATATGAGGCTCATAACGGGTCGAGAAACTACTGGTAACACTTACCAGTAAATCTCTAAAGCAGCCCTGGCCAGGGATTTCCTGTTATAGCCAATCGAGCACAACGCAACATCAACTCCCAATACCGGGAGAGACGAAACCCCTCCTATCGCTCATTGCCTCCATGTGACTCGGGACTGTATCCAAAAGCCACCATTTTGCACGTTCTCTTGAACGTGGTAAGGTGGAAATCAAACCACAGTGGGAATCACACAAGACTCTATGACGATCTCGGGTCTACAGACTAACCTGTACCAGTGTCACCAGAGAACTGCGATCTGACGTGAGGTATAATACCATCTGAGAGTTCTCGGCGAGTCCGTCCAGTGTACCCAGTCTCCACCGAGCACCCGTATACTGTCTCTGATGTCAAACACCAATGGATATGGGATCATCCATCGCTCATCTACATAGGTCGAGAAGCTATACGATAGTCTACTCTGGTATATCGATGCCCTGTCTCGATACACCTACGAATAGGAACATTTGAAGGATGCGCTTAGCGACTACACTGTCCCAACTAGTATGATCTGCAACATAATCCTGGTAGTCAAGTACTCATCCTGAGGTCTTTATCAACATGTAACATAGAGACAATCGGTGTACATGTTAAGATAAAGAGCAACCAGATAGCATACTATCATGTTGAGCAAGAATGTCCTCCATATATATGTCTAAGCTTCCACTACAATATACATCACATATACAGTAATGGCATCTAAGGCATACATATTAGTAACAATCTCCCACTTGCACTAAGGCCATCTGTTGTGGTATCTCATACCAAACAAGCAGCAGTGGTTATAGCATCCCATACTCAACCATCCCATAAAAGTCTCTACTGGGAAATAGGCCTTTGTGAGTGGATCCACGCTGTTGTCCTCTGTGTCTACTCTCCTAACCTCGATGTCCCTGGAGATCAACCATCTCCATGATTAGGTGATACTGCCTAAGAATATATCTGGATCACTGATGGGACGGGGGTTCCTAGGCCAAAGCCACAACTCCATTGCCACACAATGGTAGGAACGAAGTTCATCTCATGAACTTTTATACATCCAGACTACCTCTTTGGTAGTATCCTTGGTAGCAATGTATCCAGCCTTTATCGTCTAGTTTGCCTCGGTATCTAGCTTGGAACTCTTCCAACATACTGTCCCTCCACTGAGGGTAAAGACAATGCCTGTGACTGACATTCAGTTGACCTTATCACTCTGGAAGCTATCCAGCGATTCTTCCCAGGATCGATTGATACCATCTCACAACACCTAGTGAAAATCCTAACATCCACTTAGATCTATCTCATAGATCCAAAACCCAGGATTTAGGAGATATCACATTGATCCTATATGAAGAATCCATGTGATAAGAGGAGATTGACCGAGCGTAGCATAGAAAACTCCTTTCCTATCAAGAGTATGTCATCCACGTAAAATTCTAGGATCACCACCATACTCTCTACTACCATTTTGTATATACAAGGTTCATCTACTATTTTGATGAAGTCAAATTCTTTGACTACCACATCAAAACAGGTGTTCCAACTCCGTGATGCCTGCTTTAACCCATAAAGAAACTTGCACACGTTTCCGCTGCTCCCACTGTCTATGAAGCTCTCTGTTTGTATACTTATAGCTCTCTTCTAAATCATTATTTAGAAAAGCAGCCATGACACCCAACCGCCAGATATCGTAGTGATGGTATGTAGAAATTGCAAGTAGGATCTGGATGGACTTAAGCATAGCTTTGAAAGTCTCAACTTTTCTATATACACTAAGTATCTTCTCAAGATATACTTGCTCCTGATGGGGATTTAACCCTTCAGGTATAGCAACAAAGTCTATACTTTGTTGGTGTATATGGATTCCATCTCAGATCGCTTAGCACCCAGCCATTCTTACAGAGTCCCCACTCTTGATGGCCTGCTCGAAACTAGTTGGGTCACCATCTCATGATGCAATTCTCGCTCCCACTGTCATAGAGAAACCGAAGTATTTCTCAAGTGGATGAGGATGTAAGTCGATGTACAACACCCCACGACTTGCGGGGAGGCGGAAATTTAAAAAACGATCTTGTTCTTTGCTTAAACATCGACTAACCGCATGAATCGAAGCTAAACGATAACTAACATGAAACATAGAAGTTCTATACTACTATGTTTAGGGATTATACCTAACGAATCGTGTCCTTCGTCTTTGCGAACTCCTCCTCCTCCTCGGCCTTCTCGAAGTAGTAGACGATCCACCCGAGAGCTTTACTCCAAGCTTAGCCTCTAAACTTGAGACAACTAACTTTCTTTAAGTGCTAATCAAAGAAGCTAGGTGATATAGAGTGAGGGTTATGATTTAGTTAGTCTAACTAATCCTTGTACTCAACACATGAGAGGAGAGGATTAGGGTTTGAAGAGGGAGAGCTTGAGGAGAGAGAAGATGATAATGATAATGACATGTATGAATCATCCAGGTGACTCACTAATCACATTCATTGTATATGCCACCTAAACCTCCTTAGTCACCACCTTCTAGAAGCTTCTCGCACAATTACGAGAACGCCCCTCCTTTCCGCAAAAATACGGAAAAACTTTCGACTGTATAAATCCAATAACCGGATACTAGTAACTGGCTTAAACCAAAGCCGACTGGTAAAAACTGTCCGAAAGTCGTACGTGCGTAAACACACGTATGCGTCCGAACCCTTGTCGTAAAACCATACGACCTCTATATCGTTTCGCCTGGAGTAGGGAAACTCTCTGTGTGGGACTCTAGAGACTCGACTACTACGCTGGCAGTGGGTTTAACCACAGACCGCAAGCGGCACTAGCTGTACGTAATGGTCCCCAGGTAGATGTCGATAAGAAGGCCGATGAGGAAACCCATCCGAACTCCTACTGAGTCTGATGTGACAATCTCCATACAGTCCGGTCCGTTCGTCTAAGACTATCGCATATCGGGCCTAGGGGGCGGCAAGCATCAGTCCCCTAATAGCGGTATAAGTCGTGTCGGAGGTAAGCCCATTACACCCTGAGAAACTACTGGAACCTACCAGCAAATATCGCTTGCCCTGGCCAGGGACTTTGCGTAATGGCTCTCTGACACAGCGCGATATCAACCCCCAATACCGGGAGAGACGAATCCTGTCTAACCGCCACTGCCTCCAAGTGCTCGGGACTGCACCCAACTGCTACCTGTTTGCACGACTCCTTTGAGCCGTGGTAGCGTAGCAATCTAAGAACAGTGGGACACACTCGAGGCGAAGTAGCAGTGTCAAGTCTGCGGACTATGCTGTACTCATGTCACCTGGGAACTGTTCACCGACGACTGGTATAAAACCAACCAACTGTTCCCTGTGAGTCCTGTCCGGTGTACCCGTAACCTAACGAGCACCTGCATACTATCTCCAGTACGACGTACTGACGGCTGTGGGACAGACCATCTCCCCAACTGGGATGAGAAGCGTACACACTAGTCTACTCCGGAGTATCGATACTCTGTCTCGATAATCCAACGACTAGGGACCTGAATAAGGATGTGCTTGTAGACTACCCAGCCCCCACTAGTGTGACTGCCATCACAACGCTGGTAGTCAAGCAAGATCCTAAGAGCTCTATCAATACGTATACTCACATATTAAGATAGAAAAACCAAGTAGCATACTACCATGTTTAGCAAGACTGTTATATACATGTGAATATCCCAAGCTTCCATTAAGTAATATACAAACTAGTATGATACAATAATGGCCCCTAGGTTATATACACTAACAATCTCCCACTTGCACTAGGGCCATGTACTGGCATATCGAAGACCGATGATCTCGAGTAGCCTCTCGAACTGAATCTGAGGTAGGGCCTTCGTGAATGGATCGGCAATGTTCTCTTCAGAAGCAACTCTCCGAACCTCGATCTCCTGACGATCAATGATCTCCCTGATCAGGTGATACCGCCTTAAGATGTGTCTGGACTTCTGATGGGACCTTGGTTCCTTCTCTAAAGCTATAGCTCCGTTGTTGTCGCAATACAGAGGTATTGGATCAACTATGGTAGGAACCACCTGAAGTTCTGTTAGGAACTTCTTCATCCAGACTGCTTCTTTTGCGGCATCGCAAGCAGCTATATACTCCGCTTCCATCGTTGAGTCAGCAACGGTGTCCTGCTTGGAGCTCTTCCCGCACACCGCCCCTCCATTGAGGGTAAAGACATAACCCGACATGGACTTGGAATCGTCCTTATCACTCTGGAAGCCGGAATCAGCAAAGGCCTCCAACCTGAGGTCTTTTCCGCCGTAAACCAAGAACATCTCCTTAGTCCTTCTCAGGTACTTGAGAATGTTCTTTACTGCTATCCAGTGCTTCTTCCCTGGGTCTGACTGATACCGGCTTACCACGCTCAGTGCGTAAGCTACATCTGGTCTGGTACACAACATCGCATATATTATAGAGCCTACCGCAGAAGCGTAGGGTATAATAGACATGCGTTCCCTTTCCAAATCAGTCTTGGGAGACATCTCTTTGGAGAGGGTGATTCCGTGACAAGCCGGTAGATTACCGCGCTTAGAATCTTCCATACTGAAGCTTTTCAGTACAGTGTCGATATACCTGGACTGCGAAAGTCCCAACATCCTCTTGGATCTATCACGATAGATCCGGATCCCCAGAATGTAAGAGGCATCACCCAGGTCTTTCATGGAGAACTTGTGTGACAAGAATCCTTTGACAGATTGTAGCATAGGAATGTCATTTCCTATCAATAGAATGTCATCCACGTACAAGACGAGGAATACGACACTTCTGGCTACAACTTTACTATATATGCACGGTTCATCTGGATTTTTGATAAAGTCATATTCTTTGACTGTCTCATCAAAACAGATGTTTCAACTCCGCGATGCCTGCTTTAGTCCGTAAATGGACTTAAGTAGCTTGCATACTTTCCCGCTGCTCCCACTCTGATTGAAACCCTTTGGCTGATCCATATAGACGCACTCTTCTAAATTTCCATTCAGAAAAGCCGTCTTTACGTCCATCTGCCAGATTTCATAATCATGGAAGGCAGCAATAGCAAGAAGGACCCGAATGGATTTGAGCATAGCCACTGGAGAAAAAGTTTCGTCATAGTCCAAACCAGGTCTTTGACGAAAACCCTTTGCAACAAGTCTAGCCTTATAGGTTTCCACCTGTCCATCTACACCAATCTTTTTCTTGAAGATCCATTTGCATCCTATGGGTTTTACCCCATCTGGAGCAAAGTCCAAAGTCCATACTTTGTTGGTGTACATGGACTCCATTTCGGTCCGCATTGCATCTAGCCATCGTACCGAGTCGCCGCTCTGGATGGCCTGCTGGAAGTCAGTAGGTTCATCATCATCTATGATGCAATCCTCTCTATCCCCATCTATGAGAAAACCGTAGTATCTCTCAGGCGGATGAGACGGCCTACTACTCCTGCCGAGGGGTGCGGGAATGTCATGTTCTTCTTGAACTTCCGGTTTTACCAAACTTTCAGTAGCAGTTTGTGGTTCTGGAATTTCTTCCAGTTCTATTTCGCTCCCACTTATTTCCTTTTCTAAAAACTGATATTCTAGAAAATGGGCATTACGAGAAACAAACACCTTTTGTTCCTCTGTGTAATAGAATAGATACCCCTTGGAGTTCTTTGGATATCCCACAAACTTACACTTTACTGATCGTGCCTCGAGCTTGTCCACATGCTGCTTTTTAACAAAAGCTGGACATCCCCATATTTTCAGATACTGAAGATACGGTTTCTTCCCACTCCACATCTGATATGGCGTGGTAGGCACAGTCTTGGTAGGAACCATGTTCAAAAGATATGCTTCTGATTCTAGCGCATAACCCCAGAAAGATCGCGGTAACTCAGCATTACTCATCATGGATCGTACCATATCCAATAGGGTTCGATTCCGTCTCTCCGATACACCGTTATGCTGTGGAGTGTATGGAGGAGTAAGCTGAGAGAGAATTCCTTTCTCTTTTAGGTAACCTAGGAACTCGGCACTCAAGTATTCACCACCTCGATCAGATCTAAGTGTCTTGATACTTTTGCCGGTTTGGTTTTCTACTTCATTTTTATACTCTTGGAATTTCTCAAAAGCCTCGGATTTATGTTTCATCAGATAAATGAATCCGTATCTTGAGTAATCATCCGTGAAAGTAATGAAATAGGAAAAACCACCTCTTGCATGTGTAGACATTGGACCACATACATCGCTGTGTATGAGTCCTAAGAGCTCGCTCGCTCTTACTCCTTGTCCAGTGAATGGAGTCTTTGTCATCTTTCCTTTGAGACAAGATTGACAAGTGTCATAAGTTTGATATTCGAACGAGTCCAAATATCCTTCTCTATGCAACTTAGTCAACCTTCTCTCATTGATGTGACCCAGTCTACAATGCCATAAGAAAGCTTTATTTAAATCTGGAGACTTTTTTTTAGTGTGTTCTGGACATTGAAAATTTGGAGTTGATTTAAAATATATATACCGTTATTTAGTGTACCGGACCCAATCAAACCATGATTAAGGTGGATGTTAACAACATCTCTTACAAACGTGAAATCATAACCTTTATTTGATAACAAGGAAACTGATATGATATTACACGTTAAGCTTGGTACAAAAAAACAGTTATGTAAAACCAAAATGTGTCCACTCGTCAATCCTAGGTGATAATCCCCGACGGACGCAGCTCCCACGCTAGCTCCGTTAGCAACCTTTAGGGTCATATCACCTTCCTTCAGCACTCTACGGTTTTTCAGTGCCTGCAATGAATTGCAAATATGAGATCCTGATCCGGTATCCAATACCCAGGAAGTAGAGTTGATCGACAGAAAATTCTCAATTACAAACACACCTGAAGTTGAAGCCACAGCTTGCTTCGGTTACTGGTTCTTGGCGTTCCACACCTTGCAATCCTTCTTCCAGTGCCCTTTCCTGTGACAATGGAAGCACTCATCCTGGCCAACTACCGGTACCGCAAACTTTTTCTTTTCCTTCCCTCCCACCTTACTTACACCTCCTCTAGGTCTGGGTGCGGCCTTCTTCTTCCTTCCTTTGGCCCTAGCCTTGGACCCGGAAGAAGATGCACCGCCAACAAACATAGAGGGTGTTTCCCTTGCCTTCTGCAAGGTGCCCTCTGCACTCCTTAACATGTTCAGGAGTTCCGGAAGTTCAACTTCTTTTCTTTGAATGTTGAAGTTCAGGATAAACTGGGCGTAGGTGGAAGGAAGGGACTGGAGAATAAGGTCTGTATAGAGCTCATTATCCAAAGTCGTCCCCAGGTCTGCGAGCTCTTCTATATAGCCGATCATCTTTAGGACATGTTCTCCTACCGATGACCCGACAGCCAACCTCGCTCGAAACAAGTTCTTAGAGGTCTCGTATCTTGCTATACGAGATTGCTCTCCATAAAGTTCCTTTGTATGGAGAAATATGGCGTCTAGTTCCATATCCTCGTGCCTCCTCTGATGTTCATTATTCATCGAGGCAAGCACGATGCACTTGGCTTTCGCGCAATCGAAATCCCAGGTTTTGCGGATTTCCTTATCCGCATTACTGGATTTGGGACCAGGGACAGCAGGTGCCGTAGCGGTGAGGACGTACCCCAATTTGTCATAGGTCAAAGCCATTTTGACATTCCGCAGCCAATCTTTATAGTTTGGCCCTGTCAGTATATTTTTCTCTAAAAGTAACTTAAGTCCAGTCATTTTCAGGGTTGCTGCAATTAGGAGAGAGGGAAGAAAACTCTTTAGCATGATACTCTTGCAAGTTTAGAGTGGTTTTTAGTTTATCTAAACTGGATGGCTCCCACTGTTTCTCGAATCCTTCCTCAAACCATAAAATAAGAATTAGCCAGGACTATTCTCACTGTACAATTCTTGCTTAACCGTTCAGCCAGGCCAGTGTCGATACTTCGAGGGAGGTTTTCCAACGCTTTCGCGAAGTTCCTTAATTAAAGAACCTCTATTCTCTGGGGGCGTAACCCCACTGACACCTTTCTGGACACTTACTTGGTTTATAGCATTGATCGTTAAGTGACGAATATCCTGATAAGTAGCATATACTCACAGTAGGATCGAGATCCAAATATCATCGTCTGATAATGTTGTATGAATGCTACCAACATTCATCAAACTCAAAATGGTATGCATCTCTTTGCAAATTTCAGTTTCTTTAGAAATTCCCGATATATATTTTTGCCCCATGCTCTTATGACCTTGGCGTTGGTCAAAATATCATAAGTCACATGTCAAGTTCTACCCATCATTATCTTGTTAATTGGAACCCATCCGTACATATCCTTGACGTTGGCCAAAATGATCATACGACTGTCCCAAACTAACTCATCTATCTATGCAACAAATGAATATCCAGCAGCTACCAAACACTATGCCTTGGCGTTGGTCAAAATACATAGCTTGAATACTACTGAATACCCAGATGAAATGACGGAGGGCTACGAATGGTTTTGGCGAAACCGTGAACGTAGTGAACTTGATATAACCGAAGGAACCTGATAGTTTTTAAAAGGAGTGGTTAAAGCTCCGCATTTAAAAATATCTGTTTTAAAATTAACCGAGTGGTTTCTTTTAAATTGTTCCAACGATTAAAACTTTGGTTTATTTTCTTTGCATTATAGATAATGCGTCCCATCATTAACCTATCATTGCAGAAAACAACGAAAATACAACGTCCTCTTATGCCATCCGCATTCGCCACGGGGTCCCGTCATTACCCGTTAGGTTACTTAACTAACGACAGAGCGGGGGCTGGGCTAGCGCGGGTGTAAAACATAAGTGACGTCTAAATAGCTATCATATATATAGATATTTTACATTCGTCTGACACAATGATATTCATTCCAGATCACAGATGAACTTAATTGGATTTGCAAGCAATCCGTGTTTGTTTTGAGCCTGCAACAAAAGACGGATTACACAGTTGTGATGAATAGCCATTACCCCACCCAAGACCCCAACGGGTACGGCAAACTACCCGCCCGGTAGTTTGTGCACCCCACCTTGGGTCTGTCCTAGGAGCAAAAAAACAGTAAAATGAAATAATACAACGGTGGCTACAACCGCAACCTGGTACAACAAATTACATTTACATCAAATGAATTAAATAATAACCCATCACATAACCCCGGCTATACATCACAACAGTCCAACACAGTTCATATGCACAAACAGATAAAATCCATTACAGAAATGTGTAACCCCCTGCCAACCGACATACTAGAAGTTAGGGGAGGTTTACGAACACATTATACAAACACAGATATAATCCAACAAGCAAATACTGTATAATTTCGATCGATTAAACACTTTTAATTTTGCTCCAATACTTCTCTGTAAATCTGAAACCTGAGCAAAAATAAAAAATTCCAGAAAATACCAAATATCCCAGAGAACCAACACAGGAAAATTGGGATCCTGAATCGCCAACTCGGCGGCGGAAGCGCGGCGGATCGGTAGGATCCGCCGCGGTTCCGCGGCGCTTTAGGCGATTCAGGGGCCCAATTTTCTTGGGTGTTCTTCTACTGTCTTTTTAAGCTTTCTGAACATCCCTGAAAAAATTTTGGACTTCATTTAAAAATCGACAGAAACTGATGATTTCGGGCTTCTCCGGTTTCGTTTTTTCCGTTCGAAATTCATACAAATTTGCAAGTAAATTATTTATTGTTTAGCGAGGCACTGATACCACTGTAAGTCGATGTACAACACCCCACGACTTGCGGGGAGGCGGAAATTTAAAAAACGATCTTGTTCTTTGCTTAAACATCGACTAACCGCATGAATCGAAGCTAAACGATAACTAACATGAAACATAGAAGTTCTATACTACTATGTTTAGGGATTATACCTAACGAATCGTGTCCTTCGTCTTTGCGAACTCCTCCTCCTCCTCGGCCTTCTCGAAGTAGTAGACGATCCACCCGAGAGCTTTACTCCAAGCTTAGCCTCTAAACTTAAGGCAACTAACCATCTTTAAGTGCTAATCAAAGAAGCTAGGTGATATAGAGTGAGGGTTATGATTTAGTTAGTCTAACTAATCCTTGTACTCAACACATGAGAGGGGAGGATTAGGGTTTGAAGAGGGAGAGCTTGAGGAGAGAGAAGATGATAATGATAATGACATGTATGAATCATCTAGGTGACTCACTAATCACATTCATTGTATATGCCACCTAAACCTCCTTAGTCACCACCTTCTAGAAGCTTCTCGCACAATTACGAGAACGCCCCTCCTTTCCGCAAAAATACGGAAAAACTTTAGACTGTATAAATCCAATAACCGGATATCAGTAACTGGCTTAAACCAAAGCCGACTGGTAAAAACTGTCCGAAAGTCGTACGTGCGTAAACACACGTATGCGTCCGAACCCTTGTCATAAAACCATACGACCTCTATATCGTTTCGCCTGGAGTAGGGAAACTCTCTGTGTGGGACTCTAGAGACTCGACTACTACGCTGGCAGTGGGTTTAACCACGGACCGCAAGCGGCACTAGCTGTACGTAACGGTCCCCAGGTAGATGTCGATAAGAAGGCCGATGAGGAAACCCATCCGAACTCCTACTGAGTCTGATGTGACAATCTCCATACAGTCCGGTCCGTTCGTCTAAGACTATCGCATATCGGGCCTAGGGGGCGGCAAGCGTCAGTCCCCTAATAACGGTATAAGTCGTGTCGGAGGGAAGCCCATTACACCCTGAGAAACTACTGGAACCTACCAGCAAATCTCGCTTGCCCCGGCCAGGGACTTTGCGTAATGGCTCTCTGACACAGCGCGATATCAACCCCCAATACCGGGAGAGACGAATCCTGTCTAACCGCCGCTGCCTCCAAGTGCTCGGGACTGCACCCAACTGCTACCTGTTTGCTTGACTCCTTTGAGCCGTGGTAGGGTAGCAATCTAAGAACAGTGGGACACACTCGAGGCGAAGTAGCAGTGTCAAGTCTGCGGACTATGCTGTACTCATGTCACCTTGGAACTGTTCACTGACGACTGGTATAAAACCAACCAACAGTTCCCTGTGAGTCCTGTCCGGTGTACCCGTAACCTAACGAGCACCTGCATACTATCTCCAGTACGACGTACTGACGGCTGTGGGACAGACCATCTCCCCAACTGGGATGAGAAGCGTACACACTAGTCTACTCCGGAGTATCGATGCTCTGTCTCGATAATCCAACGACTAGGGACCTGAATAAGGATGTGCTTGTAGACTACCCAGCCCCCACTAGTGTGACTGCCATCACAACGCTGGTAATCAAGCAAGATCCTAAGAGCTCTATCAATACGTATACTCACATATTAAGATAGAAAAACCAAGTAGCATACTACCATGTTTAGCAAGACTGTTATATACATGTGAATATCCCAAGCTTCCATTAAGTAATATACAAACTAGTATGATACAATAATGGCCCCTAGGGCATATACACTAACAGAGGAACCCTACTAGATCGGCGGAGAGGCCGAGGTTCATTGGAAACTATTGAATCCTTCGGTTCTACCAAATCATCAGCTGTAATTTGTATAGCTGTAACTCCTTACAGTTCTACCTCATAACCACTAATTTCTTCACAAGAAATTCCCTTTCCAAAAGGTGGCATGCTGAAAAAACAAAACACCTTTTGCTCCTCAGTTTGGTAGAAGATATTCCCTTGCGAATGTATGGGATATCCAACAAACTTCCACAGAACTGACCTTGCCTCGTGCTTGTCCGGATTTTGCTTTTGACATAGGCCGGACAACCCAAATCTTAACTTCCTTAAGAGATGTGCTCTTCCCATACCATATCACATATAGAGTGGTAGGCACCTGATTTGATTGGAACCCTATTCAATAGGTATGCAGCTTCTCAAGTGCATAACCCCCAAAAGGAAATTGGCAACTCAGTAGTACTCATCATAGAGCACACCATATCACATAGGGTGTGATTGCTCCGCCCCGATATACCAATGTGTTGTGGTGTATACGGAGGAGTAATGCTCAGAGAGAATCTCATTCTCCTTTAGAATAGTCCAGGAATTCCATGCTCAAGTATTCTCCTCCTTAATCACATCAAAGGACATAATACTTATACCCGTTTTGGTTCTCTACTTCTATCTTCTATTCTTTGAATTTCTCAAAAGCTTCAGACTTGTGTTGCAACAGGAACGCATGTGCGAATCTTGAGAGATCATTAGTGAATGTAATGAAGTACAAAAAAACCTTTCCTGGCATGTGTAGACATGGGACTAACATACATCAGCATGTATCAATCCCAAGAGTTCAATAACCCTTTCTCTGTTTCCAATAAACGGAGCTATGGTCATTTATCTTTGTGACATGACTGGAAAGTTTCACAAGATATAAATTCAAACCGATTTAAATATGCATCTTTATGTAATTTAGCTAGTCGGGTCGTATTGATATGACATAATCTACAATGACTCAAGAAGGATTCGTTCATTTCTAAACTCTTCCTCTTGTGTGTGTTTTGTACGTTAAGAACGGTAGTTTGATTTAGAACGTATATGCTTTTAGATAACGTGCCTGAACCGATCAACTCTTGATATAGGAAATGTTCAAAATATTATCGAACAATACAAAATTATATCCTTCTTTACTTAATAAAGAGATTGATATGATGTTGTATATCATGTTCGGTATTTAATAACATTCGTTCAGAGTCAATATATTTGGTAATACAGGGTGATAACTGCCAACATACTTGGCTACAACAATTGCACCGTTTCTAACTCTTAAAACTTATCACCCATTCTCAGTTCTCTACCTATCTGTATCCCATGTAACAAATTACGTATATGGGATCCTGATCCAGTATCTCATACCCAGGACGTAAAGGATACTGAGAAATAGTTCTCGCTAATGAACACACCCGAAGAAAATGCATTATCATGCACTTTCTTCTTTTGGGTGGTACGAGAATTCTGGTAATACCCTATATACTGCTCGGTCTTATAATAATTATAAGTTGGAACAGGACCAACGTTCCCCAGCTCAGTATAATAAACGGGTTCTGTCAATACATCCTTATTATTATCTTGATTAAGGCGGGACATGGTCGCTATCTGGAGAGAGAGAGAAGAAAACACTCAGCGTATGCTCTTGCAAGATTATATTGGTTATTAATATATCTAATCAGGATGGCTCCCACTGTTTTTATTAAATCTTCCTTCAAACCCTAAAAGGAAAGACTAGCCGGGATTAATTACACCTTACAAGTTCGCCAATCTTTCAGCCAGACCAGTGCCGGTACTTTGAGGGAGGTTCCCTGTGCTTTCAGATGGACCTAATTAAAATAAATCTCGTTTTCCCAGAGGCGTAACCCCATTGACAGCTTTCTAGACACCTACTTGATCGGCTAATTGTAATGTGTAAAACTCTCCTAGGAGTAACTCTTACTCGCAGTGGGTATCGGGATCCAACTATCTCATAGAAGGTATGTAATCTCATTGCAAATTTCAACACTTGAAATTCCCAATAATATTTTACCCCTAACCTCCTATGACCTTGACGGAGGCCAACAAACCATAGGCTGTTAGTCAAGTTCAACCTGTCATTTCCTGATTGAATTAAACCCACCCGCACGACCCTTGACGGAGGCCAACAAAGTCCCACGACTACCCTAACTCAATCGCATCATATGCTTATGCAGATAAGCATAAATAGCTACCGCACACTACGCCTTGACGGAGGCCAACAAACGTAGCACGAATACTATGAAGTACTTATCTGAAATGACGAAGGGCTACGACAGGTTTTTAAGAAAACCTTTTATGTAATGAACATGGTAACGTTGTAGAATCAAATGATTTAAAATGGAGTGTTTTTGACGCTTTTACTAGTTTCGCTAAAGAGATCACTCCCGGTGAAGGGATCGTCGGCTCTTTCCTCATCGAATGAGGTGCAAGATATTCATAATACCACTATGCAAAGCAAGAACTAGAAAAACAATCAAAAGACAAAACCGAGGATTATAGCATCTGCCAGTTATTGTTAAAGAAGTCACTCCCGGTGAAGGGATCTCGGCTCTTTCTTTATCGAATAAGGTTCTAGATGTTCTACAAGGAACACCACTATGCAAAGCAACAACTAGAGCTACCTGTTTTTGAAAATTCGATTCCACAACATCTTTAGGTTTCTTTTATTTCATTAATCTCATTAATGAAGTCCCATCATTTTAAGTTAGCTAAACATCACAGATAAATACAACGTACGCTTATGCCATCCGCATTCGCCTCGATGTCCCCTCGTGCACCGTTAGGTTAGGTAACTAACGGCAGAGCGGGGCAGTGCTAGCGCGGGTGTAAAACATAACCAACGTCTATATAATATATCATATATACTATATCCTGTATTCATCTCATCAATATATCAAATGATCACATCACAGATATCGCAGCAGAAAACAACATATGAAATATTGGATATACTGGGATTTCCGGGTTTTATTTTAAGCCTGTATAAAACACGGATTCCACGGTCGTGATGAATAGCCAAACCCACATCCCTAGACCCCTACGAGAGAGACAAGCAACCCTACCAATTCTAGAGTTAGGAGACCCGGTCTCGACTCCTCGAGATGGTCCCCCACTGGACTCCAGCATCCGGTTACTTGTGCTCCCTGCCTTGGGTCTATCCTAATGCGAAAAAGTAAATAATATACAATGGTGACATCATCCTTAACCCGGAAGTGCCCCAATAAAAGAATATTACATACATTGAATTTTACATGAATGAAAATGAAAAACTCGCATCTCACATAAAACCCCCTGCTATTCAAAACACGACGATCCAATATAACATATCCCAGTAACACATAACATCACATGTCATCAACGTAAGTAAATATGAGTATCCCAATTGTCATTGGCATATAGCAACGAAACCGGCGATACACCACATATTACACTTACGGTCACAGAAACGAAAGTGAAAAACTACAACAGTTCGAATCCGCAACCACCTTAGACATCACATGCCTAACCAAATGAATTCCTTAGAAATCGCATGCTTAACAATTATAAACCCCGCATTTTGTCTCGATCTCAAAAACCTTTTCAATATCAAGTAGGGAAATTCAACAAGATTCCCGACATCCTGATCGAATGCTTGTCGGAAACTTTAGTAGACGGTCGCACCCCCTGATGCCGTCGACGAAGTGCACTAAGGCGGAACACCGCTGCCGCGAGCACCCGAATGGATGCTTTTGGCGATGGGGTTCTCCTACAGTCACTTGGTCGGGGCTATAGGACGTGGCTATCTATTAAGTTTACCCGGCGAGTATTCGCGTACGCTAGGTGATTGCGACGGACTTTTGATCACATCAAATTCTGTGGCAGCCGATCAAATGAGACTAAACTGCTAGATTTATAAAATTCAAACTAGTTATCTCATAACTACATTTGTGGATTCCAAATATTGTATCCCATCACATAATATCCGGACGACGTTAAACTTTTCGATCGAATCATCAAATTCCCATAATTTCCCGATAGCTTAACACTAGAGCACAGTTCAATGATACCCAGAAAATGCCACAGTACCTATGAACCAGCCGTAGAAGGGTCAAATCAACGCCTAACATGTGACAACGCTGAACTACCACAATCCCTAGGGTTTAGTGGCGGTTCTGACGGCCACATAATCGAGTTAAGATTTCGTTCTTCTAGAGGGTCCACAGAATCACTAGCATATTTTTCCGAATACGTTAAATTTGGAAAAATAGGTTTTTGACATTCGATCGAATTTTTTAATTTCGTCTAGACAATATGTGAATAACCCGAAATAATGTTAAAACTACGAATACGAAACACTCCGAATTGTTTATAGTGTAAGATTACATCACATGCAAAATTAGCAAAAATAAACAACACCTGAAACATCAAAACCAAGTCACTGGAACACACAAAAATTTTCAAGGAGGGCTCGGATTTGGCCGAGATGTACGGTATGGTGGCCGGCCATTTTTTTCATGAAACCCCCTGAAATTTTCACAGTGTTCATAATCTATCTCATACATCACTCTGTACTTGTTTAAAAAAAATTTTGACAAACTTTTAAAAACGACAGAAACTTTAATTTTCCGTTTCAAGTTTCGGAGTATTTGGATTCCGTAATCTTAACAAAATCCGTCTAAATTTCTAGCATGGCTCTGATACCATTGCAAGGTTACCTAAGACGGAAGCAAGGTTTCGGGAGACATCGTCCATGCCAAATTCAAATTTTTGCCGTTTTAGCTAACCCTAACTAAGAATCGTTAACTAGAAATCAACGGAAATATAAATGCAAACACTTTGCAAGTCTAGTGAGCAAGAAATACAACCTTTGTAGACTGGTCCTTCACTTCAATAGCTCCGTGTAGTCGTCTCTTTCGCTGCGATCATGAACTCCGGACTCTTGAGAGGCTCCCATGAAGAAACGAACATGCTTTCTTCGAAGACTTCAAGGCCCAAGATGATCTACATCGAGAAAACACTAACACAAGCCATCTCTTCACTAATTATGGAATGAGTGAAGCAAACACCCTATACTAAATGGCAAGTAGTAGAGGATGATGAAGTAGGAAGTGGGCTCACTTTAGATTTATTTTTTTCACAATTTTTCATCACCTCTCAAAACCCTAGAAAACAATTTTCTTGAGCTCTTGAAGAAGAATAAGAGAGATGAATTAGAGTTGTGAATGAATAATTCATGAGGTTAGAAATGCAACCATGGTGAGTTATCCTCTCATGCTTAACTCATGTAGAGAATAAACCAAGGTCAAGGGTTAAGGTTGGGTTAACAAATATCTTAAGCAATGACAAACAAGCAGACTTGGTCAATGGTTATCAAGTGTGCACAAGAAATCAACCATGACAAATTACAAATATTTATTAATTACTTAATAATAAATATTAACCATAACATAAACCCTAGCATGGATCTAGTCTCATACATACATGTTGCATTTGTAATCTAGCATGACACAAACTTGTACACAAATATACATAACACATATATACAATGTGCACATCAAGTGAGAAAAGAAATCATAAGTGAGCTTAATATTAGTTAATGTAATGTAATATATCAAATATATAATTATACATTAAATTATTAAATCAACTCTTGATTTAATAATCCAGCTATATCACATATAACCGACTAATATTTACATGTAACAACTTATCGAATCAACTCTTGATCCGATAACCCGGCTATATTGCATATAACCGACCGATATCACAAATCGCGAGAATAGAATACGGTATCACATATCGTATTAATCTCGGTCCCGCACATATCACATATATGCTCCTACTTCGTTTCGCTTGAGCCAAAAAACCTTTGTGTAAGACTCTAAAGACTCGTCAATACGTCGGCAGCAGGTGATAATCATATCAAACACCCACAAGCCGCAAGCGGTCTGCTAAACGTAACGGTCACCAGGGTATTGAGCGATCAGAAGATCAACATGCAAGCCTACTCGTACACCTGCGAATCCAATCAGTAACACTACCGTACAGTCCGGTCTCTTCGTCTGATATGTCGCATATCTCGTCTAGGAGTGGTAAACGTCAGACACAAGTAACTCGATAATTCATGTCGATATGAGGCTCATAACGGGTCGAGAAACTACTGGTAACACTTACCAGTAAATCTCTAAAGCAGCCCTGGCCAGGGACTTTCTGTTATAACCACAGCGCAACATCAACTCACAATACCGGGAGAGACGAAACCCCTCCTATTGCTCATTGCCTTCATATGACTCGGGACTGTACCCAAAAGCCACCGATTTGCACGTTCTCTTGAACGTGGTAAAGTGGAAATCAAAACACAGTGGGAATCACACAAGACTCTATGACGATCTCGGATCTACAGACTAACCAGTACCAGTGTCACTAGAGAACTGCCATCTGACGTGAGGTATAATACCATTTGGAAGTTCTCGGCGAGTCCGTCCAGTGTACCCAGTCTCCACTGAGCACCCGTATACTGTCTTTGATGTCAAACACCAATGGATATGGGATCATCCATCGCCCATCTACATGAGTCGAGAAGCTATACGCTGGTCTACTCTGGTATATTGATGCCCTGTCTCGATACACCTACGACTAGGAACATTTGAAGGATATACTTAGCGACTATACTGTCCCCACTAGTATGATCTGCATCGTAATCCTGGTAGTCACGTACTCATCCTAAGGGCTTTATTAACATGTAACATAGAGGCAATAAGTGTACATGTTAAGATAAAGAGTAACCAGATAGCATATTATCATGTCGAGCAAGAAAGTCCTCCATATATATGTCCAAGCATCCACTACAATATACATCGTATGTACAGTAATGGCCTTTAGGGCATACATATCACTAACACAAGCATCCACTATACATATAATGGCCTCTAGGGCATACATATATTCAACAATCTCCCACTTGCACTAAGGCCAATTATTGGCGTATCTCATACCCAAGATCTCAAAAAGTCGCTCATGCTGCGGCTGTGGAAGGGCCTTGGTGAGTGGATCCGCGGTATTATTCTTTGTATCTACTCTCCGAATCTCGATCTCTTGGCGATCTACTATCCCCCGAATCAAATGATATCGCCTTAGAATGTGTTTGGATTTCTGATGGGACCTGGGTTCTTTGGCTAACTCCATAGCCCCATTATTATCACAATACAATGATATTGGATCAACAATGGTTGGAACTACTCCTAGTTCCGCGACGAGCTTCTTCATCCAGACGGCTTCCTTGGCAGCATCATTTGCAGCAATATACTCAGCTTCTATCGTGGAGTCTGCAACGGTATCCTGATTGGAACTCTTCCAACTAACCGCCCCTCCATTGAGGGTAAATACAAACCCTGAGATAGATTTGCTGTCATCCTTATCACTTTGGAAGCTGGAATCGGTAAAGGCCTCCATTTGGAGATCCCCATTACCATACTCCAAGAACAATTCCTTAGTCCTTCGCAAGTACTTAAGAATGTTCTTCACTGCTATCCAATATTTCTCTCCTGCGTTGGATTGATACCTGCTTACCACAGCTAATGCATAAGCTATATCAAGGTGAGTACATAACATTGCATACATTATAGATCCTACGGCTGAAGCATAGGGTATAATGCTCATGCGAGCTCTCTCTCCATCAGTCTTCGGACAAAAGTCCTTGGAGAGAGTGATTCCATGACAAGCGGGCAAGGCACCATGCTTAGAATCTTCCATACCAAATCTTTTTAGGATAGTTTCGATGTACTTTGATTGGGACAATCCCAATAACCTCTTGGATTTATCTCTATAGATCCTTATGCCCAAAATGTACGAGGCATCACCCAGGTCCTTCATGGAGAACCTTTGTGATAAGAATAATTTGACCGATTGTAGCATATGAATATCATTTCCTATCAAGAGTATGTCATCCACGTACAATATAAGGAATGTGACAGTACTCCCTACAATCTTCTTATAAATGCATGGTTCATCTATATTTTTGACAAAATCAATCTCTTTGATTGTATCATCAAAACAGATATTCCATCTCCGTGATGCCTGCTTCAATCCATAAATGGATTTAAGAAACCTACATGCCTTCCCGCTGCTCCCACTATCAATGATGCCCTATGGCTGATCCATATAAACGCATTCTTCTAAAACACCATTTAGAAATGCAGTTTTAACGTCCATCTGCCAGATTTCATAGTCGTAGTGAGCAACAATAGCAAGTAGGATCCGAATGGATTTAAGCATTGCTACTGGAGAGAAAGTTTCATTATAGTCCAATCCTGGTCTTTGACGAAAACCTTTCGCTACAAGCCTTACTTTAAAGGTCTCTACCTGTCCATCTACACCAATCTTTCTCTTAAAGATCCATTTGCACCCTACGGGTTTTATCCAAGGAGGTGCAATGTCCAAAGTCCATACTTTGTTCGTGTACATGGACTCCATTTCGGATCTCATGGCATCCAGCCACTTCACTAAGTCACCACTTATGATAGCTTGCTGAAAACTAGTAGGGTCATCATCATCCATGATGTAATTTTCTCTATCATCATCTATGAGAAACCCATAGTATCTCTCTGGTGGGCGAGAAGTTCTACTAGATCTCCGGAGCGGCCGAGCTTCTTGAAGTTCTACTGCAACATCAGTTTCAACCAATTCGTCATGAGTAATTTGTGTCTCTAGAACCTCTTCTAATTCTACCGCATTGCCTTCAATACTATTTGTAAAAATTTCATTTTCTAAAAATGTGGCATGTTGAGAAACAAATACCTTTTGTTTCTCCTTGTGGTAGAATAGATATCCATATGAATGTTTTGGATATCCCATAAATTTACACACGACCGATCGTGTCTCGAGTTTGTCTGGATTCTACTTTTTGACAAAAACGGACAACCCCATATCCTAACTCTTTTAAGAGATGGTCTCTTTCCACACCATATCTCATATGGAGAGGTAGACACGGTCTTGGTTGGAACCCTGTTTAACAGATACATTGCTGTCTCCAATGCATGCCCCCAAAAGGAAAGCGGTAACTCAGCATCACTCATCATGGATCGTACCATATCTAATAGGGTACGATTCCTCCATTCTGACACACCGTTATGCTGTGGTGTGTAAGGGGGAGTGAGCTGAGAGAGAATCCCATTCTCTTTTAAGAAGTCTGAAAACTCTGTACTCAAATACTCTCCACCTCGATCCGATAGAAGTTTCTTAATGCTCAAGCTTGTTTGTTTTTATATTTCAAATTTGTACTCCTTGAATTTCTTGAAAGTTTCGGATTTGTGCTTTAATAAAAACACGTTTCCGGATCTTGAGAAATCATCAGTAAAAGTAATGAAGTATGAAAAATCGCCTCTAATATGTGTAGACATTGGTCCGCATACATCACTATGTATGAGGCTTAAGAGTTCCACAGCTCTTTCTCCGTGTCCATTAAACGGGGTTTTGGTCATTTTACCTTTGATACAGGACTGACAAGTCGCATAAGATTTATATTCAAAAGGATTTAAATATCCATCTTTATGTAGCTTCTTTAGTCTTGTTTCATTAATATGACCAAGTCTACAATGCCAAAGAAAAGCTTCATTTATATCTGGAAATTTTCTTTTATTAGTATGTTGTATATTGAAAACTGTGTGTTAGTTCAGGACGTAAATACCGTTATTTAGTGTACCATACCCAATCAACTGTTGATTCAATTTAATGTTCATAATATTATTCTGCAACACAAAACGATATCCATCATTGTCAACAAAGAAACGGATATTATATTACATAGCATATTAGGTACAAAATAACAAGGGTTCAAAACCAAAATACAACCCGAAGGCAACCCGAGATGATACTCTCCTACGGATACAGCATGTACACTGGAACCATTTCCAACCCGCAGAGTATGGTCACCAGTCTTCAAAACTCTACTGTATCTCAATCACTGCATACAATTGCAGATGTGAGAACCAGAACCGTTATCTAATACCTAAGATATATAGTTTATAGAAAAACAGTTTTCAGTTACAAACACCCCTGAAGCGGAAGCATCGGTATGCTTCTTCTTCTTGAGATAAATAAGATACAGAGCACAATTGCGTTTCCAATGTCCCGACTTGTTGCAGTAAAAACATTCTCCTTTTCCACTTCCCTCGGCCCCGGATTTGTCTTTCCCCTTCGTCTTTTGAACTCCACCTCTCGGTTTGGTAGGTTTCTTCTTCTTCTTTCCCTTGGCCTTGGCTTTTGGGACGGAAGAGGAAGATAGCCCAGCAAGCAGAGCCAGAGTTTTCGCTGTCTTAAGCGTGCTCTCTGCACTTCTTAACATATTGAGAAGTTCAGGAAATGATTTATCCAAATCGTTCATATTGAAATTCACAATGAACGGAGCAAAGGCAGGGGGGAGAGACTGTAGAACGATATCTGTATATTTCTCATTCTCCATGGTCCATCCTAGTTCCTCAAGTTCTTCTATAAGACCAATCGTCTTCAGAACATGTTCTCTTACTGATGTGCCAGGGGCCATCTGTTAGTTATATGTATGCCTTATAGGCCATTACTGTACATACGATGTATATTGTAATGGATGCATAGACATATATGGGGGGACTTTCTTGCTTGACATGATAATATGCTATCTGGTTGTACTTTATCTTAACATGTACTCTGATTGTCTCTATATTACATGTTGATAAAGCCCTTAGGATATGTACTCGACTACTGGGACTATGATGAGATCATACTAGTAGGGCCACGGTAGTCGACGAGTACATCCTATAACTGTTCCTAGTCGAGGGTGTATCGAGACAGGGCATCGATACACCAGAGTAGACTAGCGTATACGCATCTTGACCCATATGATGGGCATGGATGATCCCATATCCATCTGTGTTTGACATTAAGGATGATGTACGGGTGCTCAGTGGAGACTGGGTACACTGGACGGACTCGCCGAGAACTCCCAGATGGTATTATACCTCACGTCAGATGGCAGTTCTCCGGTGACACTGGTACAGAGTAGTCTGTTGACCCGAGATCGTCATAGAGTCTTGTGTGATTCCCACTGTGCTTTGATTTCCATCATACCACGTCCAAGAGGGCGTGCAAAAAGGTGGCTTTTATGTACAGTCCCGAATCACATGGAGGAAATGAGCGATAGGAGGGGATTCGTCTCTCCCGGTATAGGGAGTTGATGTTGTGCTGTGTTCGATTGGCTATAACCGGAAATCCCTGGCCAGGGTTGCTGAGATTTACTGGTAAGTGTTATCAGTAGTTTCTCGAACTGTTATAGACCTTATATCGACATGACTTATCGAGCTACTGGGGTCTGACGTTTACCACCCCTAGGCGAGATATGCGACATATCAGACGACGAGACCGGACTGTACGGGAGTGTTACTGTTGGGATTCACAGGAGAATGTATAGGCTTGCTTGTTGATCTTCTGAGCGCTCAATACCTGGGTAGCTGTTACGTTTAGCTGACCGCTTGCAGCTTGTGGGTGTTTGATATGATCATCACCTACTGCCGGCGTATTGACGATTCTTTCGAGTCCTACACAGAGCTTTCTTGACTCAGGAAAAATGGAGTAGAGGCACATATGTGATATGTGCGGGACCGAGGATAATGCGATATGAGATACCGTATTATATTCTCGCGATATTTGATATTAGCCGGGTCATCGGATCAAGTGTTGATTCGATGAATCGGTACGGATAAATATTAGTCGGTTATATGCGATATAGCCGGATTGTCGGATCAAGTGTTGATTCGATAATTTAATGTATAATAATATATATGATATATTAAATTACATTAACTAATATTAGCTCACTAAAAGATTTTTTTCTCACTCGGGTAATACATTGATATATATGCGATATATGTTAATTGTATTATTTTATTTTGTTACGATAAATATTATATATGTGATATATAATATTGTAACATGATATGATTACTAATGCAACATATTTAGTAGAGATTAAACATGATTAGGGTTTGGATTAGGGTTAAGACTTCTAGTAGATTCTAGAAGGTTTCTTTTTGTCATGATAAAGATATTTTGTTATGACTCATGTTTTAACCCAACCCAAACCCTAACCCTAGTTAATTCTCTACATGAGTTTAGTTGACCATGATTGCATTATTCATCATATTAATCCTTTCATTATTCATCACAAAAGGTTTCATGATATTGTTCATCTTCTTCCTTCTTTCTTTTCATGAAAAAGCTTTCTAGCTTTTTCTAAGTGATGAAAAATGAGTGAGAATTAGAAAACAAATGAGAGCAAAAATCTTAATTCATCATTCTCATCTATCCTTGCCATTTAGATGAGGGTGTTCACTTCATATTGTGAGTGTTAGCTTGTGTTAACGAAACTTCAAGGTAGATCATCTTTGTATCGAAGATCGGAAGCAAGACTGCATCTTTCTCTTCGTGAACCCTCTCGAGAGTCCGGAACACGATGATCGCAGCGAAGGGACCTCAACACGGAGCTTAAGAAGTGAAGGACCGGATCTACAAAGGTTGTAATCCCTCTCACTTAGTGTTAAAGAGTTTAACATGCTTGTTTTCTCCTAAACTCTAGTTTAAAGATCCGGCTTCGGGTTGTTCGGCACGGCTAATTTTTTTAATCGGGCATGGTTGATGCCTCGTAGACCCTTATGGCAGTGCCTAGCAACCCTACACCATCCGCATCTGAAACAACTTTCGAGATGCCTCGTATCGTAAAGTTTGAGATTGCTCTTCAAACAACTCCTTTGTATGAAGAAAGATGGATTGAACATCCATCTTCTCGTGCTGCTTCTTATGTATACTGTCCATAGAAGCAAGCGCGGGGCACTTGGCCGTGTTACAATCAATATTCCATATTTTTCGGATCTCTCTATCCAAAACAGATGATTTAGGACCTAGGACGGGTGGGGCTTTGGTAGTGAGGACATATGATATTTTATCATATGTGAGTGCAATGTTCAAGTTCCTCAACCATTCTTTATAATTCGGTTATGTCAGTTTGTTTTTCTCTAAAAAAAGCTTAAGTCCCGTCATCAATTATCTGCCATTAGGAGAGAGAAAAGAATACACTCAGCGAAATGCTCTTGCAGAGAATTAGATTGGTTATTATCTTATCTAATCGATGTCTCCCACTGCTTTTATCAAATTTTCTTTCAAAACCTTAAAAGAAAACTAGCCAGAATTAATTACATTCTACAGTTTCGCTAATCGGTCTGCCAGACCAGTGTCGATACTTTGATGGAGGTTCTCCATGCTTTCGCACGGACCTAATTAAAATAAACCTCATTTTCGCAGAGGTCAAACCCTGCTGACAACTTTCTAGACACCTACTGGATTAGCTAATTGTAAAGTGCAAAACTCTCCTGGGAGTAACACTTACTCACAGTGGGATCGGGATCCATCTATCATATAGAAGGTATGCAATCTCATTGCAAATTTCAACTCTTGAAACTCCCGATATGATTTTTATCCCTAGCTACTTATGACCTTGGCTATGGTCAACATATCATAAGCACTACTCAAGTTATACCCGTCATTTCGAGATTAACTAGACCCACCCATATGACCCTTGACTATGATCAACATAATCATATGAATGTCCTAATTGATCGCATCATATACTTTGTAGGAAGACATCACTTAGCTACCGTACACTACGCCTTGACTATAATCAACATACGTAGCACGAATACTAAGTACTTTGCTTCCTAAAATGACGGAGGGTTGCGGATGGTTTTTATGAAAACCTTTAACGCTTTGAACTTGATCTCGTTATAGAATCAAAATAGTTTAGAAAAGGAGTGGCTTAAGCTCCGCATCCTTTTGAAACTTGCATTTTTCATAAAAAGGCCGAGTGTGTTTCAAATCCGATTCTACAAGATCTTTAGGTTTCTTTTTCTTTACATTAATCTTATTAATGTAGTCCCATCATTTAAGTTCCTAAGCCATCACAGAAAAGAAACGAAAATAGAACGTACACTTATGCCATCCGCATTCGCCACAGTGTCCCGTTATGTACCGTTAGGTTACTTAACTAACGGCATAGCGGGGCAGGACTAGCGCGGGTGTAAAACATAAGCAACGTTTATTATATATCATATATATATAATAATAATCCATTCGTCTCAGATACTAAGTAATCTCATTACAGAATATCAACAGCAGAAGCACATATGAAAATAAAGGATATCTAGGAGGTCCGTATTTTGTATTCATCCAATCAATAGAAAATATGGATTCCACGGTCACGATGAATAGCCAAGCCCACACCCCTAAACCCCTACGAGAGCGGCAAGTGACCCTACCAATTTTAGAGTTTAGGAGACCCGGTCTCGACTCCTCGAGATGGCCTCCCACTGAACCCTAGAACCCGGTCACTTATGCTCCCCTCCTTAGGTCTATCCTAACATGGAAAAGTAAATAATATGCAATGATGGTGACAACATCCTCAACCCGGAAATGCCCCAAATAAAAGAATATTACATACATTTGAGTTTTTACATGAATGAAAATAAAGACTCTCATCTCATATAAAACCCCCGGCTATTCAATCACGACAATCCTGCACAGCACATCTCAGCAACACATAATATCACATATCATCAACGTAAGCAAGTTTGCGTATCCCGATTGTCGTTGATGTATAGCAACGAAATCGGTGATACACCACATACTACACTTACGGTCCCAGAAAAGAAATGAAAAACTACAACAATTAGAATCGTAACTGCCCTGAGACAACACAAACCCGGGATATCACATATCAAAGATTTCATACCCAACAATGTAAAGCTTGCATTTAGGTCTCATCCATGAAAATATCTTTTTCAAAATAAGTCGGATAATCCAACAAGATTTCCGATTACACCCGAGACCGAAATGTTAGATTTACACGCAACAAACAAATTTGTAGATTCCAATTATTGTATCGCATTCTCATATACTAGGCGCAGTTAAAACGTTCAATCGAACGATCAATCACCGAAAGAATTCTCAGAAAGCTCAACAGTTAAGCAGTTTTAAAATATACCAGAGACTACTATTAGCACATACGAGCCAACACAAGAAGGCACAGTCCAAGCCTCACCAACAGCGCCGCGGAACCACCGCAAAAAGAGCCTTTCGGCCACGGTTCCGCGGTCGTTAAGTCGAGTTAGGGCTTCGTTCTTCTTGTAGGCCCATACAATACCCTGCACGATTTTCTGAGTATTTTTAATGTGAAAAAATCCAACTTTTTTGAAAAAATTCCAGAGAGCATTTTTCGGGTGTTAGGTTTCGTTTGTTCGAGGTTTTTAACGTCGTCTAGGTTACTCTAAAGCTCTAGTCTGGCTCTGATACCATTGTTGGGTTTCCTCGGCACCTTATCTAGGGTTTTGGAAGTATCACACATGCCGCAATTAAATTTTATGATGTGCTAAGTAAACTAACATAGGATCTTAACTAGAATTTTAGGGTAACAATAAATAAGCATCACATGCAAGAAGCTATTTAACACTAAGTGAAGAAATTACAACCTTTGTAGACTTCCCTTGGTGACTCCTTGGAACTTTGTGAGTTTGAAACGGATCGCTAGAGGCCTTCCTAGTCTACGATGATCCACCCGAAATCTCTTTGCACAAAGCTCCTTGCTTCACTTGAACTTTGAAAGAAGTGGAGCAAACACCCTACACAAATAGGCTAGAGAAGTGTAGAATTATGATGTGGTTTGTATTCTCTATTCAAAACCCTTTACTTTTTTTTTACTAGCTCACTCTACGGAAATCTCAAGAGAGCAAGAGAATGAGAAAGAAGAAGATGGCAACTCAAGAGCTCAGGAGATAATGATAATCCTTTTATTAAAAATGAGAATAGAAATTATATATAATTTCTCACTCTCATCCTTAACCATGGGTTAATAAATATCTAGATATTTATTTAGGAGTAATACGAACCACAGAAAATTAACTCATGGTGGAAGCTTAGGTCAAATGAAGAGTCAAGGAGAATTATCCACCAAGAATTGATTTCTATTTCTTTAATTCTAAAATAAATATATGTGCATATTTATTCCCATGCGAGTCTTGCATTGCCACCACTTATGTATTATCAACCATGACACACAAGAATGTATGCATTTATGTGTGCATGCACATCATCATGTGCATCAACATAAACATATGCATACATGCATGCATACAAATAGAAAATGGTTTAATAAAGAAATAAGCTAAAAGTCTATGTTAAATCAACACTTGATTTAACAAACCGGTCATATCACATACAACCCAACCAATAGAAAAATGCCCGATTAATATACGGTATCACATACTTGCATTTAATCGGGTCCCCACGCATACCTCATATGCACACCACATCGTTCGCCTGAGCTAGGAAACTCCTATGTGGGACTCTAAGACTCGTCAATACGCCGGCAGTAGGTGATGATCATATTAAACTCCTACAAGCCGCAAGCGGTCAGCTAAACGTAACGGCCACCCGGGTATTGAGCGATCAGAAGAAAACCAGCGAAGCTGTCAAAACTCCCTTTCAGCCTACTGGCAATACTTACCGTACAGTCCGGTCTCTTTGTCAGATATGCTGCATATCGAGTCTAGGGATGGAATCGTCGACTCCAATAACTCAATGAGTTATGCTGGTGTATGGCTCATAACAGATCGAGAAACTACCAATAACACTTATCAGTAAATATCAGCAGCCATGACCAGGGACTTCCTGTTATAGCCAATCGAGCATGGCACAACATCAACCCCCAATACCGGGAGAGATGAAACCCCTCCTATCGCTCATTGCCTCCATGTGCCTCGGGACTGTATTTAAAATCCACCTGTTTGCACGACTCAGTAGAGCCGTGGCAGGATGAAGATCAAAGTACAGTGGGATGACACACAAGATTCTATGACGATATTGGGTCTACAGACTAACCTGTACCAGTGTCACCTGAGAACTGCTATCCGACGATAGATATAATACCACATAGGAGTTCTTGGCGAGTCCGTTCAGTGTACCCAGTCTCCACTGAGCACCAGCATACAATCTTTGGTGTCACCACACCAGATAGATATGGGATCATCAATCGCCCATCATATGGGTCAAGAATGGCATACGCTAGTATACTCTGGAATATCGATGCCCCGTCTCGATACACCCACAATTAGGAGCAGTTCAACGATATGCTTATAAACTACAAGTGTCCTACTAGTATGATCCACATCATAGTCACAGTAGTCAAGCAAATATCATGTGGGCTTTATCAACATGTACCAAATGAGCAAGATGCATGATCAAATGAACATGTCAAGATAAAGTAAACCATATAACATACAATCATTTCGAGCAAGAAAGTCATCTTTATACATATATACATGTCCAAGCATCCACTATACATATAATGGCCTCTAGGGCATACATATATCCAACAATGAATACCACTATGCAAAGCAAGACTATAGAAGCTATTAAAAGACAAAACCGAGTGGGTTGTAGCATTTTCTAGTTTCGCTAAAGAGATTACTCCCGGTGAAGGGATCTCGGCTCTTTCCTCATCGAATGAGGTGCTGGATATTCATCAAGGAATACCACTATACAAAGCAAGAACTAGAGCTACCATTTTAAAAAATCTTGATTTTATAACATCTTTAGGTTTCTTTTCTTTTCATTAATCTCATTAATGAAGTCCCATCATTTAATATTTCCCTAAACATCACAGAAAAGAAACGAAAATAGAACGTACGCTTATGCCATCCGCATTCGCCACGGGGCCCCGTCATGCACCGTTAGGTTACTTAACTAACGGCAGAGCGGGGGCTGGACTAGCGCGGGTGCAAAACATAAGCAACGTTTATTATATATCATATATATAATATAACATTCATCTCACGTAGTTATATGATCAACATCACAGAACAAGACAGCAGAAGTCAACATATGAAATATTGGATATATTAGGAGGTCCGTGTTTTAAATTCAGCCAGTAATGAAAAACACGGATTCCACGGTCATGATGAATAGCCAAACCCACATCCCTAGACCCTTACGAGAGCGGCAAGCAACCCTGCCAATTCTAGAGTTAGGAAACCCGGTCTCGACTCCTCGAGACGGTCTCCCACTGGATTCTAGAACCCGGTTACTTGTGCTCCTCGCCTTGGGTCTATCCTAATGCGGAAAAGTAAATAATATATATCAATGGTGACATCATCCTCAACCTAGAAGTGTCCCAATAAAAGAATATTACATACATTTTTACATGAATGGAAATTAAAAAACTCTCATCTCACATAAAACCTCCAGCTATTCAATCACGACGATCCAATATAACTTATCACCGCAACACATAACATTACATGTCATCAACGTAAGTAAATACGCGTATCCCACACATTACACTTACGGTCGCAGAAAAGAAATAGAAAACTACAATAGTTAGAATCCGTATTTCCTTAGACATCAAAAACCCGGAATATCTCATATTCCGAATTTCATTCCTAACTTATAAACCTTGAATTTTAGTCTCAATATTGAAAACACTTTTCAATAAGCAGTCGGATAATTCAACAAGATTCCTGACTTGGTGATCACGTACAATACGCGATTGTGATGGAGTTTTGATTCGAATCGAAATTTCGTGGCAATCGATCAAAATAGACTAACATGCTAGATTTACAATCACTAACTAGTTTTCACAAAACTAATTAACTGTGGATTCCAAGTATTGTATCACATATCAACTTAAACCCGAAACGACGTAAAAATTACGACTACGAAACACTCCGAATAGCCTTAAAAGGAAAGTTAACATCACATGCAAACTGGGCTGACCAAACATAACCACTAAACCCTAAACCCAACACATTAGACCACAAAAAAATTTGAGCCCAAAACATTGATGGGGGACCGGCCAGGCCGGCCAAAAGTCCAATCTCGCCGGTGTTAGTTATATGTATGCCCCAGAGGCCATTAGTGTACATACGATGTATATTGTAATGGATGCTTGGACATATATAGGGATGACTTTCTTGCTCGACATGACAGTATGCTATCTGGTTGTACTTTATCTTAACATGTACTCTGATTGTCTCTATATTACATGTTGATAAAGCCCTTAGGATATGTACTCGACTACTGGGACTATGATGAGATCATACTAGTGGGGCCACGGTAGTCTACGAGTATATCCTATAACTGTTCCTAGTTGAGAGTGTATCGAGACAGGGCATCGATACACCAGAGTAGACTAGCGTATACGCATCTTGACCCATATGATGGGCGATGGATGATCCCATATCCATCGGTGTTTGATCAAGGATGGTGTACGGGTGCTCAGTAGAGACTGGGTACACTGGACGGACTCGCCGAGAACTCCCAGATGGTATTATACCTCACGTCAGATGGCAGTTCTCCGGTGACACTGGTACAGAGTAGTCTGTTGACCCGAGATCGTCATAGAGTCTTGTGTGATTCCCACTGTGCTTTGATTTCCATCATACCACGTCCAAGAGGGCGTGCAAAAAGGTGGCTTTTGGGTACAGTCCCGAATCACATGGAGGCAATGAGCGATAGGAGGGGATTCGTCTCTCCCGGTATAGGGAGTTGATGTTGTGCTATGTTCGATTGGCTATAACTAGAAATCCCTGGCCAGGGTTGCTGAGATTTACTGGTAAGTGTTATCAGTAGTTTCTCGAACTGTTATAGACCTCATATCGACACGACTTATCGAGCTACTGGGGTCTGGCGTTTACCACCCCTAGGCGAGATATGCAACATATCAGACGACGAGACCGGACTGTACAGGAGTGTTACTGTTTGGATTCACAGGAGAATGTACAGGCTTTCTTGTTGATCTTCTGAGAGCTCAATACCTGGGTGGCTGTTACGTTTAGCTGACCGCTTGCAGCTTGTGGGTGTTTGATATGATCATCAATTACTGCCGACGTATTGACGATTCTTTAGAGCCCTACACAGAGGTTTCTTGGCTCAGGCAAAATAGAGTAGGAGCACATATGTGATATGTGCGGGATAGAGGATAATGCTGTATGTCATACCGTATTGGATTCTCGCGATATGAGATATCGACTATGTATATGTGATATAGCCGGGTCATCGTATTAGTGGGTTATATGTGATATAGCCGGATTGTCGGACCAAGTGTTGATTCGATAATTTAATGTATAATAATATATATGTCACGACCCAAAATTGGCCCGTGACGGCCCTAATACTACGCAACGCCTAAAGACGTAACGCAGTAAAAGAAAGCCAAAACCCAGAAATCTAAACCAAGAAAATACGGAAAAGATAATATAAGTTTTTGAAACATTTGAAATCGCAACCCAAATTCTTTAAAAGTTCTACTTTCTTTCTTTAAAATTTTGGCAACACCCCCTTTTTGTAAAAACTAGCCAAGATGAATACGATACAAATATACGACGCCGTAGCGAAGAAATAAAGACAATAGAGAGAAAGCTGTATATAAAAGACAACAAATCCACAAATATTATACAATATCGTCCTCACCAAGTCTCTAAGTCAACCACATAATAGTAAATAGAGAATACAAGATACAACGAACGTACAATATGAAATAGAGATAATCATCTAACCCACCTAAGCAAAATAGTACTGTGAGCTGATGCGGAATCTGTAGCAAAATATGATAGCTGAATAGCCTGCCTCGACTACTCTGGGGAACAACCTGAAACACCTGTGGCACAACGGGGATGAGTTGCCAACTCGTGAATAGTAGATAACATATGCAGGTAATCGCAGGAATGTATGTACAGCATGAATCTAAGGTATGCGATTACAGTAATAACATGTCATGTGAATGCAAAATAATGGAAAGTACACTAGCAGGTACAATCAATATGTGAAGCAATAGTAACATGACAATAGTATGCAATAACCATGTAATAGGAATATGAGAATATAGATATGCAACAATCATAAGGGTACACTAACAGGCACTACCAATATATGAAACTGTGTATAAAATAGATAAATGTGAGATAGGGGGTGGAATATGTCATTTCTACGGAAACCTGACATCGTGGTAGGATCACGATCCATCAAGACACTCAAATCCACAATTCCTCAAATCAGCCCCCCAAACTGGTCTCTCACATCAGATACGTCTCACATCACCTCAATGTACAATATCGAATAGCTCTCCTATATCTCGAATGTATAATTCAACAATCTCTTTCATATCCAATATCCAATCTCAATGAATCACCTATATCCCTAGTCGAATCTCAAGTAAGTTTCTAACATCCTAAATATATATATATATATATATATATATATATATATATATATGCAGAAATAAATATGATGGGGGCAATACACATATATTAGCGTCCCATTCCACTAATATTGGTGTAAGGGTATATATAACAACGGCTAAATCCCCTGTTATATATACAAAGTTATTAAAAGAAATATCATGAAAACAGTGTGCCAAGCATCGACACAGATACCCTGATCACGTTTCATACGCTATCCCGAAAGCACGAGTGCCTAGCTCTGACCCTCGCCTTTCGACGTATGCATACGTACATGACTCCCAACGGTATCTCCATGATCCCCGCCGAGTCATCAGTACTGTCACCGGTAGGTACTTGCCCGCCTCCAGGCTCAATCAGCAACATCCATCGATCTTCTTGCCGAGGGGAACCATACCGGGCCCCACCATGTACCCTCATACGGCAACCACACCTCGTATGAAGTATATAATCAGAACCGACAAATCTCATGGTGGCTGCGCAAATATCATATCAAGGAAACCGGGTTTTTCAATGTATGCATAATTTCATGAACTCCCGCGGTTCCCAAATCCAGAAAACATCATGTAAAATCCAAATAAACAATGCGCAAATACAGGAATAAATATATGCGATATATCTGAATGTGAGCATATAAATGAGAACATATAGCTGAAACCAGATGTATGCGAAATCAATAAGGTACAGCTAAATATAGGTGTCTACCTATAAGTAAAAGATGTCGTATACCCCCTGGGTATAAGTAGAATATGTGAGATACCTCCCTGGGTATAAATAAAACATGAGCAAGGTATACCTGTAGTTGTATCGTAAGGTGTATATGTACCTATCGCTAATGGTATGATACACTATAGGTATACCGATAAACTAGATGTCATGTGTGATAAGCAATATAATATCTATAATGGTTGGTGTGTGACATGGCAATTATTGAAGGTGTGTGTGTAGCATACAATCCGTGCATCGTGCAACATGAACCGTCAATAATATGTGCGGTGTCCTATGGCTGCTAGTCACAGTACAACTATATCAAGGGAATAAGGTAAAGACGCAATTCTAACAATGACGTAGAATATGCGACAAGTATTAGAATTCTAGTCCAGACGCATAACGCCATGCGGGCGATTCCCCTGTAGATGTTAAATCTACTCACCTACGCTCCGCGCTAGGTGAATCCTACCATCTGCTCCCCCTGTAGCAGTGTCCGTAGTCCCCGCCTGCAAACCTGCAATTTAGACATGGAAATCATATATAAGCCAAATATTCCGCAAAACGCGATATCGAACCCAAAACGAGAAACTCGCGTCGCGAACTAAACGCTCATGTGCACGATATGCTAAAACGTGTGTATACGCGTCTAAAACTATCGCGACACGCCGCGATATGCTGGATCACAGAACCCACTCACGTAACGCGCGTATCGCGCAAACACAACGGACATGAAAAACGGTATTTGATCCCAGATTTTCCTACAGGTCAAATCTTACAAAACTAGATATGCCAAAGCACTAGACAACACTACAGACAACCCTAGCCAAGACCCCAACACCCCTGTCCCTTACTTGGCCGCAAATTGCGGCCAAACCAAATAAATCTGTGGCCTGGATTGGGAAGTAGGGTCTCGTGTTCTGGTGTTGTGTTCTAGACCTAGTGTGCATGCCCCAGTTTTCCCAATTTTGTTCTGAAGGATCCGGGTCAAAAGCAGATCACAGAAAGTCACAAATATCGCTTAAAAACACCAATTGCACTAAAAAGGAAACCCTATGGTATTTTAGTGTAATCCAGGGCTAAGCTCAGTTCAAGTGACCCTAATAACACTTAAATAGGTAGGGTTAACTAACACAATCATCAATTTGCCACAACTTCTCACAAATCACCATAATTAGCTCTGAACTAGCTAATTTAACACTAATCGAAGTTAATTAACACACAAGCTAAGCAAACTAGGGAAAGGGTTCAGAAATATACCCTAATGAACCCTAGGGAGCAGGTGAAGAAGTGGAGAAGAGCTGCTGTAGTGGCTGGGGCTGCTGCTGCTATAGTTGCTGCTTCCTTCTGCAGCTGCTGCTGATGCTGTTGCTGTGAGCTGCTGAAGCTGCTTCTAGGGCTGCTGTTGCTGGCTTCTGGTGCTGCTGCTGCTGCCTTCAGGTGAGTGTGTGTGTGTGTGTTTGAGAGTAAGAGAATGTGAGGGAAATGAGAGTGCGAGTGAGAAATGAGAGAAACAAATCAACCCCCCCTTCTCACTCTCTCTCACTTCATTAAATGAGCATGGCTCATGCCATGTTGCCCCATGCCCTCTCTCCCCCCCACAAGGTCAACCATTCAAACCAATTTAAAATCCTTTTTAAATTCATTTTATTTAAAAACAACCATACACATTATTAAACCCAAAGCACCTAAACAATATTTATTAACTTAAAGAGAATGGGTTAATCCATCATGCTTGCTAATCATGGTCTAACCCCATCTCTAAACCCTAGTTTACATGCACAAGTGTGTGTGCGCCTAGAAAAATTCTAATAAAATATTCATTAAATAGGATAAAATAATTAAAAACCAAATTGGTAAACTTTTTATTAAAAACTATATATATAAAATATAATTAACCACAAAACACATTCTAAGGTGTTACAATCTCCCCCCTTAAAAGAAATTCGTCCCCGAATTTTAAAAAAATTTACTGCTACGCGTCCCTTCAAAGAGAAGATTACAACTCTCAAATCTCGCCCGCAGCCTCCTAAGTGATTACCTCACTATACGGCTACGTCCAAGAAAACCCTTCACAGATGGCAAGACCCTTGACCGACGTTTCTCCACCTGCCGAGCCATTAACACAATTGGCTGCTGGTGAACGAAAGATGGCGTCCAAGCTACATGGTCTGGTGCTAAATCATGTGAGAAAGGTCAAGAAGGTAATTGTAAAGTATAATCACAAGGAATACGGGGTGAAAAATCCAACAATCTGGGCGAAAGTGCCAAATTAAAGGCAACGAAACTAACTCACTTATAAGATCTCAGAAGGACCTAAAATTCTGGGATAAGCTTCCCAAAATCCAACATGTCATTCATCGGAAAGTCCGTAGGAATAAATGATCTGTCCCTGTGAGCTCGAGTCTATGACCAACACAGTCGGCATAAGACCTCAGTTTGCAATGGACAATTCCTATCCTGACCTAACACAACTGGACCATCTCTGAAGTCTCTAGACTAGCTGGGGTCCAAAGTCCTACCTACGCAGAGTCAGAAAAACAACAGACTGGTGATCAACACGACCTAACCCCTAAACCTAAAGGTGGCCAATTGGAGTGTCTCCTGATAACAGCTATCGAAGGAGAACCCTAATGATGGCGAGTGACGATCCCTAACCGCTGACAACAATTAACACAAACACACAACTTAACAAAGAACAACTGAGCAAACTGAGTATAACCGAACGACAAGAATCCGAATGGAGTCACACCCTGACTAAGCTTGGGTAGAAACCATAACGAAATTCGTGGAGATCTGCTCCACTCCTACTTCGGAACGGTAAAAGGTTGCAACTCTCCAGCCGGCCTCAGATGCTCGACCCAAGCACACAACAAGACAGACATCTTGAAATGAAACATGAAATTTCTCTTTACATCCCTGTCCACCCGTAACTATCTCACAAGTCACGCTAAATGTTGGTTGAACTTGAATGCATATAGAGAGTTGACAGATGTGCATGTTCTAGGATTACATGTCTCTACCTGATAACATCAGGTACACCCACGCGTCCCTAACTTAGCACACCGTGTCACAAATCAAGGACTCCGAATCATTACCCAGCCGAGTATGGTCAAGTATCTCTGACGAACAAGCATCGACGGGCAGTGTCTCGCGAAAACGATTTAAGGAAAGTGGTCGGGCGCGGACATGAGCAAGCTGTCTCCTCCGTAGAGACGAACTTAAGCTGTACTCAACGATCACACAAGAATTGTAAATCTGTAGAAGACTATCACAACAATCAAAATCCGCTGCAGAAAGATGTACATTAAGCTCTAGTGGTCCGTGGAAAATCTGACACGACTCTCGAACAAGTAGTGTCTCCAAATCTCCAACGCAAAACCACCTCGGCCATCTCCAGATCATGAGTGGAATATCTTTCTCGTACTTCCTCCAAATGTAGGGAAGCAAAAGCGATAACTCTATAGTGTCACCTCAGTACACACTTGAGCCCACTCAAGAAACATTACAGTTAAACAACAAGGTCACCCGAACCAGAAAGCAAAGGAAGAACTGATGCAGTTGTTAACTGAATCTTCAACTGCCGAAAATTCCGCACACATGCCTCAGTCCACAGAAAAGAAACCTCCCTTCCGGTCCATTCAGTCGACGGTGCAATACTACTCTAGCAATCCTGCATGAAACGGCGGTAAAAACCTGCTAAGCCCAACAATCTGCGGATCTCCGTCCCGCACACAAGTCTGGGCCTAAGCTGTACGGCCACGATCTCCCTCGGAACCATACGAAACCATCTCCCATGACTACAAGACCTAGGAGTCAACACAAAACAAGCCTGAAGAAACACTCCGAGAATTTAGCAAACTGCTGGTGCTTTCCCAGTATCTGCATAACAAATCCTCAAGTGCTACTCCTGTTCCTCAAGACACATTAGATAGACCAGAATGTCGTAAATAACACAACAATAACTGGTCGAGGAACGGCCTGCAGAAATCTGGTTCATCATATCTACGAATACTGCTAGGGCACTGGTGAGTCCAATGACACACCAAAACAAACAAAGCCCATAGCACGCACAAGGCAGTCTTCGGAATGCCATCACTCCGAACCCGCAATAATGATGACCTGATCCCAAGCAAACTTAGAAAATGTCTCGCACTCTGGAGCTGATCGAAGAAATCGTCAATGCGAGGTAAGGGATACCTATCCGCACCGTAAGCCGGTTCAATTAACGATTCGTCGATACACAACCTTAAACTGCCGTCTTTCTCCTTGACGAACAGAAATAGGAGCTTCCAAAAGAGAAACACTCAGACGCACAAAACTCCCCAAACCACAACTCTGCAGCTGATCCTTAAGCTTCCTAAGCTTCGCCGGCTCATCCGGAACAACGTTGGAAAACTCTCGCACGAAAGGAACTCGGTCCAACAATCCCACTGTGGCTCCGGTATCACGAATGAACGGCAAGAATCCACGACATCTTCTCAGTAGCCGACTAGCGAAAAAGGCTGAATTCAAGCTGTGAGAGGCGGCACAACTATCCACCTGCACAACAAGAACTGACCTGCCGGGAAAACAAACCTGACTGTTTCCTCACGGTAGTCTACAGATGCCTAGCACGTAGATAACCAGTCCGTGCCCAGGAGAACGTCAAATCCAACATCTCTAGAAGGATCAAAACGACGGACAAATCTCTATCTCCGATTGGCACACAACTGAATACATGTCGCGCAACAAAAGAATCGCTGACAGAAGTTAACACAACTATGACTAATCTACCCAACCACGGTACAAGCATGAAAAACAAACGAATACATCAAAAGAACATGCGAAATAAGGATACCTGAAAACTCTGCATTGGACGTCTGCGCGTCCCGCTGAGTAGAAGCAAACTCCTGTGTCTGCCCTCTATCCGCAACTGGCTGAACTCCTCTGGTAGACTGAGCCCTCTGAGAAAACCTTCCACGTTCATGGCCTTTCTGAAAACGATCATGACGAGGTGCTAAGAAACAATCACTGACGAAGTGCTGAAGGCTCCCGCATCGAAAACATCCACGCGCTGACTGCTGACCATCCTGGGGATGAGAGCTGAACGACTGTCCTCGTCCTAAGCCTCTGCTACTCCCGCGACGGCCACGAAATCTGTCTCGATGCCCAAACCTCTGTCTCTGGGCTGGTACACTGGTACGAGTCCTCCACTGTCCAGGAACTGTCTGAGCCTCTGGAGTATGCGCTTCGTCAACTGGAGCTGGAACCACTGGTGCTATGTAGGTGACGGACTGCTGCATGCTGATCGTAAGTGACAACTGAGTAACAGGGGTGACAACCTCCTGTCGTAGCTCCCGAACGACATCAACCAATGAACTCATCGTCTGGCGGAAGTCCTGCATCTCTGCCAAAAGCCTATCAATAGTATATGTCGTAGGCTGATCCGTCTGCACCTGTGCAACTAGAGTGCCATCCTGGTCAGTACTCGTCTCACCCGAGCCAACTCTGACCTCGGCCCTCGCTGCATCACTCTGAGTCCCCATAGTCATCGGCGGAAAGGCTATAAATAGATATAAGATTCGATGAGAATAAGGAATCGAATCTCAAGGATATGAATCATCAAGGAAGGAATTTCAAGAAAATTTGTACTTAGGTCACTTAAGACGAAGTACCGCATCGTGGGTATGCTGCAGACATACACACACTACGTTACTCTTCTTAAGCTACCTACTCCATCATACTAAGGTCATCCTACACTCAGAAAGGTAAAACCTAGCGCTCTGATACCAAATTTGTCATGACCCAAAATTGGCCCGTGACGGCCCTAATACTACGCAACGCCTAAAGACGTAACGCAGTAAAAGAAAGCCAAAACCCAGAAATCTAAACCAAGAAAATACGGAAAAGATAATATAAGTTTTTGAAACATTTGAAATCGCAACCCAAATTCTTTAAAAGTTCTACTTTCGTTCTTTAAAATTTGGCAACACCCCCTTTTTGTAAAATCTAGCCAAGATGAATACAATACAAATATACGACGCCGTAGCGAAGAAATAAAGACAATAGAGAGAAAGCTGTATATAAAAGACAACAAATCCACAAATAATATACAATATCGTCCTCACCAAGTCTCTAAGTCAACCACATAATAGTAGATGGAGAGTACAAGATACAACGAACGTACAATATGAAATATAGATAATCATCTAACCCACCTAAGCAAAATAGTACTGTGAGCTGATGCGGTATCTGTAGCAAAAGATGATAGCTGAATAGCCTGCCTCGACTACTCTGGGGAACAACCTGAAACACCTGTGGCACAACGGGGGTGAGTTGCCAACTCGTGAATAGTAGATAACATATGCAGGTAATCGCAGGAATGTACGTACAGCATGAATCTAAGGTATGCGATTACAGTAATAATATGTCATGTGAATGCAAAATAATGGAAAGTACACTAGCAGGTACAATCAATATGTGAAGCAATAGTAACATGACAATAGTATGCAATAACCATGCAATAGGGATATGAGAATGTAGATATGCAACTATCATAAGGGTACACTAACAGGTACTACCAATATATGAAACTGTGCATAAAATAGATAAGTGTGAGGTAGGGGTGGAATATGTTATTTCCATGGAAACCTGACATCGTGGTAGGATCACAATCCATCAAGACACTCAAATCAACAAATCCTCAAATTAGCCCCCCAAACTGGGCTCTCACATCAGATAAGTCTCACATCACCTCAATGTACAATATCGAATAGCTCTCCTATATCTCGAATGTACAATTCAACAATCTCTTTCATATCCAATATCCAATCTCAATGAATCACCTATATCCCAAGTCGAATCTCAAGTAAGTTTCTAACATCATATATATATATGCAAAATTAAATATGATGGGGGCAATACACATATATTAGCGTCCCATTCCACTAATATTGGTGTAAGGGTATATATAACAACGGCTAAATCCCCGGTTATATATACAAAGGTATTAAAAGAAATATCATGAAAACAGTGTGCCAAGCATCGACACAGAAATCCTGATCACGTATCATACCCTATCCCGAAAGCACGAGTGCCTAGCTCTGACCCTCGCCTTTCGATGTATGCATACGTACATGACTCCCAACGGTATCTTCATGATCCCCGCCGAGTCATCAGTACTGTCACCGGTAGGTACTCGCCCGCCTCCAGGCTCAATCGGCAACATCCATCGATCTTCTTGCCGAGGGGAACCATACCGGGCCCCACCATGTACCCTCATACGGCAACCACACCTCGTATGGAGTATATAATCAGAACCGACAAATCTCATGGTGGCTGCGCAAATATCATATTAAGGAAACCGGGTTTTTCAATGTATGCATAATTTCATGAACTCCCGCGGTTCCCAAATCCGGAAAACATCATGTAAAATCCAAATAAACAATTCGCAAATCCAGGAATAAATATATGCGATATATCTGAATGCGAGCATATAAATGAGAACATATAGCTGAAACCAGATGTATGGGAAATCAATAAGGTACAGCTAAATATAGGTGTCTACCTATAAGTAAAAGATGTCGTATACCCCCCTGGGTATAAGTAGAATATGTAAGATACCCCCTGTGTATAAATAAAACATGAGCAAGGTATACCTGTAGCTGTATCGTAAGGTGTATATGTATCTATCGCTAATGGTATGATACACTATAGGTATACCGATAAACTAGATGTCATGTGTGATAAGCAATATAGTATCTATAATGATTGGTGTGTGACATGGCAATTATTGATGGTGTGTGTGTAGCATACAATCCGTGCATTGTGCAACATGAACCGTCAATAATATGTGCAGTGTCCTATGGCTGCTAGTCACAGTACAACTATATCAAGGGAATAAGGTAAAGGCGCAATTCTAACAATGACGTAGAATATGCGACAAGTATTAGAATTCTAGCCCAGACGCATAACGCCATGCGGGCGATTCCCCTGTAGATGTTAAATCTACTCACCTACGCTCCGCACTAGGTGAATCCTACCATCTGCTCCCCCTGTAGCAGTGTCCGTAGTCCCCGCCTGCAAACCTGCAATTTAGACATGGAAATCATATATAAGCCAAATATTCCGCAAAACGCGATATCGAATCCAAAACGAGAAACTCGCGTCGTGAACTAAACGCGCGTGTGCACGATACACTAAAACGTGTGTATACGCGTCTAAAACTATCGCGACACGCCGCGATACGCTGGATCACAGAACCCACTCACGTATCGCGCGTATCGCGCAAACACAAAGGACATGAAAAACGGTATTTGATCCCAGATTTTCCTACATGTCAAATCTTACAAAACTAGACATGCCAAAGCATTAGACAACACTACAGACAACCCTAACCAAGATCCCAACACCCATGCCCCCTACTTGGCCGCAAATTGCAGCCAAACCAAATAAATCTGCGGCCTGGATTGGGAAGTAGGGTCTCGTGTTCTGGTGTTGTGTTCTAGACCTAGTGTGCATGCCCCAGTTTTCCCAATTTTGTTCTGAAGGATCCGGGTCAAAAGCAGATCACAGAAAGTCACAAATATTGCTTAAAAACACCAATTGCACTAAAAAGGAAACCCTATGGTATTTTAGTGTAATCCAGGGCTAAGCTCAGTTCAAGTGACCCTAATAACACTTAAATAGGTAGGGTTAACTAACACAATCATCAATTTGCCACAACTTCTCACAAATCACCATAATTAGCTCTGAACTAGCTAATTTAACACTAATCGAAGTTAATTAACACACAAGCTAAGCAAACTAGGGAAAGGGTTCAGAAATATACCCTAATGAACCCTAGAGAGCAGGTGAAGAAGTGGAGAAGAGCTGCTGTTGTGGCTGGGGCTGCTGCTGCTACAGTTGCTGCTGCTGCTACAGTTGCTGCTGCTGCTTGCTTCTGCCGCTGCTGCTGATGCTGTTGCTGTGAGATGCTGAAGCTGCTTCTGGGGCTGCTGTTGCTGGGTTCTGGTGCTACTGCTGCCGCCTTCCGGTGAGTGTGTGTGTGTGTGTTTGAGAGTGAGAGAATGTGAGGGAAATGAGAGTGAAAGTGAGAAATGAGAGAAACAAATCAACCCCCCTTCTCACTCTCTCGCACTTCATTAAATGAGCATGGCTCATGCCATGTTGCCCCATGCCCTCTCTCTCTCTCTCTCTCCCACAAGGTCAACCATTCAAACCAATTTAAAATCCTTTTTAAATTCATTTTATTTAAAAACACCCATACACATTATTAAACCCAAAGCACCTAAACAATATTTATTAACTTAAAGAGAATGGGTTAATCCATCAAGCTTGCTAATCATGTTCTAACCCCATCTCAAAACCCTAGTTTACATGCACAAGTGTGTGTGCGCCTAGAAAAATTCTAATAAAATATTCATTAAATAGAATAAAATAATTAAAAACCAAATTGGTAAACTTTTTATTAAAAACTATATATATAAAATATAATTAACCACAAAACACATTCTAAGGTGTTACAATATATGATATATTAAATTACATTAACTAATATTAGCTCACTAAAAGATTCTTTTTCTCACTCGGGTAATACATTGATATATATGCGATATATGTTAATTGTATTATTTTCTTTTGTTACGATAAATATTATATATGTGATATATAATATTGTAACATGATATGATAACTAATGCAACATGTTTAGTGGAGTTTAAACATGATTAGGGTTTGGATTAGGGTTAAGCTTTCTAGATGATTCTAGAAGGTTTAGTTTTGTTTTGTGAAAGATATTTTGTTATGACTCATGCTTTAACCCAACCCAAACCCTAACCCTAGTTAATTCTCTACATGGGTTTAGTTGACCATGGTTGCATTAATCATCATATTTATCCTTTCATTATTCATCACAAAAGGTTTGATGTTAATTGTTCATCTTCTTCATTCTTTCTTTTCATGAAAAAAAATTTCTAGCTTTTTCTAAGTGATGAAAAATGAGTGAGAATAAGAAAATAAATGAGAGCAAAAATCCTACTTCATCATCCTCATCTATCCTTGCCATTTAGATGAGGGTGTTCACATCATTTCATGAGTGATAACTTGTGTTAACGAAACTTCAAGGTAGATCATCTATGTTATCGAAGATCGGAAGCAAGACTGCATTTTTCTCTTCATGAAGCCTCTCGAGAGTCCGGAACACGATGATCGCAGCGAAGGGACCTCAACACGGAGCTTAAGAAGTGAAGGATCGGATCTACAAAGATTGTAATCCCTCTCACTTAGTGTTAAAGAGTTTAACATGTTAGTTTTCACCTAAACTCTAGTTTAAAGATCCGGCTTTGGGTTGTTCGGCACGGCTAAAATGATAATCGGGAATCGTTGATGCCTCGTAGACCCTTGTGCGCGTGCCTAGCAATCCTACAGTGGTATCAGAGCCAAGCTAGAGATTTAGGCGAAGTCTGAGCGAAGTTTAAAGTCCGATCGAACCCGAGAACCCCGATAAAACCCCTTCTCTGGAAATTTTTCAAAATGTGATTTTTTGTGAATTAAAAATGCTCAGAAAAATAAGCAGGGAAATATAGAAATTACTGTGAAGTACGGACCCTTGATTCGATCACGTGACCGCGGTTCCGCGGCTGAATAGTGTCAAAGGGGCCCGCAACTTCACAGTATTATTTTTGGGTTCTTTTGCACAATTCTGGGAATTTTTAATTATACTCAAGTGTTGAATTTTCTGGGTTGTATTGGGGACTCGTTAATTTGATCGGATAATTTAACTTCGTTTAGTTTTTCCGGATAATTTTTAGAAACTGTTAAAAAGTTCGAACGGATATCAATAACTCACTTTTTTCCCTGTCGGAAAATTTTTCAAAAGTTGGATTTTTCTTCGAGTTTAATTACGTTCTAAGTCGTGCAAGTAACGCGGTGGACCCTCTAGAAGACAACAAACCTTAACTCGATTATGTGACCGTCTTGAACTGCCTCTAAACCTTAGGGTTTGGGGCAGTACGGCGTGCCACATGTGAGGCGTTGGCTTAACCCTTCTACGGATGGACCATTCGTACTATGGCATGTGATGGATGTTTTTAAACTGATTTCAAGTGTTGAGATATATTGGGGAAATCTTGGGTGTTTGATTATTCGATCGGAAAGTTTAACATTGTCTATTTATCTGGAATGTGATACAATATTTGGAATCCACAGGTAGTTATAAGATAACTAATTTGAATGTTATAAATCTAGCAGTTCGGTCTTAAATTGATCGGTTGCTACGGAATTTTGATGTGATCAAAAGTCCGTCGCAATCACGTAGCGTACGCAGATACTCGCCGGGTAAACTTAATAGACAACCATGCCCCATAGCCCCGAACAAGTGACTGTAGGAGAACCCCGTCGCCAAAAGTATCCGTTCGGGTGCTCGCGGCAGCGGTGTTCCGCCTTAGTGCACTTCGTCGACGACATCCGGGGGTGCGACCGTCTACTAAATTTTGCGACGAGCATTCGATCAGGATATCGGGAATCTTGTTGAATTGCCCGACTAGATATTGAAAAGAGTTTTCGATAATGAGACTAAAATGCGGGGTTTATAATTGTTAGGCATGCGATGTCTAAGGAATTCATTTGGTTAGGCATCTGATGTCTAAAGAGATTGCGGATTCCAACTGTTGTAGTTTTGCACTTTCTTTTCTGTGACCATAAGCGTAGTATGTGGTGTCTCGCTGGCTTTGTTGCTATACATCAACGACAATCGGGATACGCATACTTGTTTACGTTGATGATATGAGATATTATGTGTTGCTGTGATATGTTGTATTGGATCGTCGCGTTTGAATAGCCGGGGGTTTTATGTGAGATGAGAGTTTTTCCTTTTCATTCATGTAAAATTCATTTGTATGTAATATTCTTTTATTGGGGCACTTCCGGGCTGAGGATGATGTCACCATTGTATATTATTTACTTTTCCGCATTAGGTAGACCCAAGGCGGGGAGCACAAGTAACCGGGTTCTGGGGTCCAGTGGGAGACCATCTCGAGGATTCGAGACCGGGTCTCCTAACCCTAGAATTGGTAGTGTTGCTTGCCACTCTCGTAGGAGTCTAGGGATGTGGGTTTGGCTATTCATTGCGACCGTGTAATCCGTGTTTTATACTGGCTCGTATTGAAAACACGGACGTCCTAGTATATCCAATATTTCATATATGTTCTTCTGCTGCAATATTCTGTGATGAGATCATATTACTGCCTAAGACGAATGTTTATATTATATATATGAGATATATGTTATATTGCAGATTTCGTTTCAAATATGATGCTTGTGAAGTATAATAAATTGGGACTTCATTAACGAGATTAATGAAACTAAAAGAAACCTAAAGATGTTGTAGAAACTTGTTTAAAAACTGGTAGCTCTAGTTCTTGTTTTGCATAGCGGTGTTCCTTGTAGAACATCCAGCACCTTATTCAATAAGGAAAGAGCCGAGATCCCTTCACCGGGAGTGACCTCTTTAGTGAAACTAGCAGATGCTACAAACTCGGTCTGTCTTTTGATTGCTTCTATAGTTCTTGCTTTGTATAGTGATATTTGTGAAATATCCTGCACCTTATTCGATGAGGAAAGGGCCGACGATCCCTTCACCGGAAGTGACCCCTTTAGCAAAACTAGAAAAGCCTAAAAAAACATTCCATTTAAAATCACTCGATTCTACAACGATATCAAGTTCATTACGCAAAAGGTTTTCTTTAAAACCTGTCATAGCCCTCCGTCATTTCAGATAAGTACTAGTTAGTACTCGTGCTACGTTTGTTGACTATGTTAAGGCGTAGTGTGCGGTAGCTGATTAGTGCTTATCTGTATAAGCATATGATGCGATTGGATTAGGGTAGTCGTGCGACTTTATTGACTATGTTAAGGGTCGTGCGGGTGGGTTTAATTCAATCGGGAAATGATGGGTTGAACTTGACTAGCACTTATGATTTGTTGACTATGTTAAGGTCATATAGCTTCTAGGGGAAAAATATTATCGGGAATTTCAAGTGTTGAAATTTGCAACGAGATTGCATACCTTCTATGAGATAGTTGGATCCCGATACCCGCTGCGAGTAAGAGTTACTCCTGGGAGAGTTTTACACATTACAATTAGCCGACCAAGTAGATGTCTAGAAAGGTGTTAACGGGGTTACGCCCCTGGGAAAACGAGGTTTACTTTAATTAGGTTCGTGCGAAAGCACGGAGGACCTCCCTCAAAATACCGACACTGGCCTGGCTGAAAGATTGGCGAACTTGTAGCGTGTAATTAATCCCGGCTAGTCTTTCCTTTTAGGGTTTGAAGGAAGAATTAACAAAAACAGTGGGAGACATCCTGATTAGATATATTAGATAACCAATCTAATCTTGCAAGAGCATACGCTGAGTGTTTTCTTCTCTCTCTCTCCAGGTAGCGACCATATCACGCCTTAATCAAGATAATAATACGGATATATTGACCGAACCCGCTTGTTATACTGAGCTGGGGAACGTTGGTCCCGCTCCAACTTATAATTGTTATAAGACAGAGCAGGAAATTGGGGAATACCAGATTTCCCGTGCCGCCCAAATGAAGAAAGTGCATGCTGATGCATCTTCTTCGGGTGTGTTCATTACAGAGAACTGTTTCTCACTATCCCTTACATCCTGGGTATTTGATACCGGATCAGGATCCCACATATGTAATTTGTTACATGGGCTACAGATAGGTAGAGAACTGAGAACGGGTGATAAGTTTCATGAGATAGAAACGGTGCAAGTGTTGCAGCCAAGTCTGTTGGTCACTATCACCCTGTATTATCAGAGTACATTGATTCTGAACGAATGTTATTAGATACCGAACCTGATATACAACATCATATCACTCTCTTTATTAGTAAAAAAAGGATATAATTTTGTATTGTTGGATAATGTTTTGAACATTTCCTATATCAAGAGTTGATCGGTTCAGGCACGTTATCTAAAAGCATAGACGTTCTAAATCAAACCACAGTTCTTAACGTACAGAACACACACAAGAGGAAGAGTTCAGAAATGAACGAATCCTTCTTGAGGCATTGTAGACTAGGTCATATCAATGCGACCCGACTAGATGAAGTTACATAAAGATGCATATTTAAATTAGTTTAAATTTACATCTTGTGAAACTTGCCGGTCATGTCACAGAGATAAGATGATCACAGTTCCGTTTATTAGAAACAGAGAAAGAGTTAGTGAACTCTTGGGATTGATACATGCTGATGTATGAAAGTCTCCGGTCTACACATGCCAAGACCGGTTCTTTGTACTTCATTACATTCTCTGATGATCTCTCAAGATTCAGACATATGTTCCTGTTGAAACACAAGTCCGAAGCTTTTGAGATATTTACAGAATATAAGTTAGAAGTAGAGAACCAAAAACGGGTAGAAGTATTATGTCCTTTGATGAGATCAATGAGGAGAATACTTGAGCACGGAATTCCTGGACTATTCTAAAGGAGAATGAGATTCTCTCTCAGCATTACTCCTCCGTATACACCATAGCACGATGGTATATCGGGGCGGAGCAATAGCACCCTATGTGATATGGTGTGCTCTATGATGAGTACTACTGAGTTTCTTATTTCTTTTTGGGAGTTATGCACTTGAGAAGCTGCATACCTATTGAATATGGTTCAAATCAAATCAGTTGCCTACCACTTCATATGTGATATGGAAAGGGAAGAGCCCATATCTTAAGTTTGTTAAGATTTGGGGATGTCCAGCCTATGTCTAAAAGCAAAATCCGGACAAGCTCGAGGCAAGGTCTGTTATGTAGAACCGGAAAGGTTCCAGCTATACAAACTACAGCAGATGATTTGATAGAACCAAAGGATTCAATAGTAACCAACGAACCTCAGCCTCTCCGCCGATCTAGTAGAGTTCCTCACCCACCTGAGAGATACTTCAGTTTCACTATGACAGTGGGAGAGAGGATTGCATCATGAGATGATGACCCAACTAGTTTCGAGCTGGCCATCAGGAGTGAGACTCTATAAGAATGGCTGGATGCTTATCGATCTGAGATGGAATCCTTATACTCCAACAAAGTATGGACTTTGGTTGCTCTATCTGAAGGGTTAAATCCCCATCAGGAGCAAGTATATCTTGAGAAGATTACTAGGTGTACATGGAAAAGTTGAGACTTTCAAAGCTAAGCTTAAGTCCATCCAGATCCTACTTGCCATGGCTACATACCATGACTACGATATCTGGTGGTTGGGTATCATGACTGCTTTTCTAAATGATGTTTTAGAAGATAGCGTCTATAAGTATACAGCCAGAGGGCTTCGTAGACAGTGAGAGCAGCGGAAACGTGGGCAAGATGTTTTATGTGATAAAACAGGCATCGCGGAGTTGGAACATCTGTTTTGATGTGGTAGTCAAAGAGTTTGACTTCATCAAAATGATAGATGAACATTGTATATACAAAAAGGTAGTAGAGAGTATGGTGGTGATCCTCGTAGAGTACGTGGATGACATACTCTTGATAGGGAAGGAGTTTCCTATGCTACGCTCAGTCAATCTCTGCTTATCATAATGATTCTCCATATAGGATCAAAGTGATACCTCCTAAATCCTGGGTTTTTGGATCTATGAGATAGTTCTAATTGGATGTTAGGATACTCACTAGTTGTAGTGAGATGGTATCAATCGATCCTGGGGAGAATCACTGGAAAGGTTCCAGGGTGATAAAAACGACTGAATGTCAGTCGCAAGCATTGTCTTTACCCTTAGTGGAGGGACGGTATGTTGGAAGAGTTCCAAGCTAGATACCGTGGCATACTAGACGATTAAAGGCAAGATATATCGTTACCAAGGATGCTACCAAAGAGGCAGTCTGGATATATATAAGTTCATGAGATGAACTTCGTTCCTACCATTGTGTGACAATGGAATTGTGGCTTTTGCCAAGGAACCCCCCGTCCCATCAGAAATCCAGATATAATTCTTAGGCAGTATCACCTGATCATGGAGATGTTTGATCTCCAGGGAGATCGAGATTAGGAGAGTAGACATAGAGGACAACAGCGTGGATCCACTCACAAAGGCATTTTTCCCAGTAGAGACTTTTATGGGATGGTTGAGTATGAGATACTTCAACCGCAGCTAATTGTTGGGTATGCGATACCACAACAGATGGCCCTAGTGCAAGTGGGAGATTGTTAGTTATATATATGCCCTAGAGGACATTACTGTACATACGATGTATATTGTAATGGATGCTTGGACATATATAGGGAGGACTTTCTTGCTCGACATGACAGTATGCTACCTGATTGTACTTTATCTTAACATGTACTCTGATTGTCTCTATATTACATGTTGATAAAGCCCTTAGGATATGTACTCGACTACTGGGACTATGATGAGATCATACTAGTGGGGCCACGGTAGTCGACGAGTACATCCTATAACTGTTCCTAAGTCGAGGGTGTATCGAGACAGGGCATCGATACACCAGAGTAGACTAGCGTATACACATCTTGACCCATATGATAGGCGATGGATGATCCCATATCCATCGGTGTTTGACATCAAGGATGGTGTACGGGTGCTCAGTGGAGACTGGGTATACTGGACGGACTCTCCGAGAACTCGCAGATGGTATTATACCTGACGTCAGATGGCAGTTTTCCGGTGACACTGGTACAGAGTAGTCTGTTGACCCGAGATCGTCATAGAGTCTTGTGTGATTCCCACTGTGCTTTGATTTCCATCATACCACATCCAAGATGGCGTGCAAAAAGGTGACTTTTGGGTACAGTCCCGAATCACATGGAGGCAATAAGCGATAGGAGGGGATTTGTCTCTCCCGGTATAGGGAGTTGATGTTATGCTGTGTTCGATTGGCTATAACCGGAAATCCCTTGCCAGGGTTGCTGAGATTTACTGGTAAGTGTTATCAGTAGTTTCTCGAACTGTTATAGACATCATATCGACACGACCTATCGAGCTACTGGGGTCTGACGTTTACCACCCCTAGGTGAGATATGCAACATATCAGATGACGAGACCGGACTGTACGGGAGTGTTACTGTTTGGATTCACAGGAGAATGTACAGGCTTGCTTGTTGATCTTCTGAGCGCTCAATACCTGGGTGGCTGTTACGTTTAGCTGACCGCTTGCAGCTTGTGGGTGTTTGATATGATCATCACCTACTGCCGGCGTATTGACGATTCTTTAGAGTCCTACACAGAGATTTCTTGGCTCTGGCAAAACAGAGTAGGAGCACATATGTGATATGTGCGGGACCGAGGATAATGCGGTATGTGATACCGTATTGGATTCTCGCGATATGAGATATCGGCCGGGTATATGTGATATAGCCGGGTCATCGTATTAGTCGGTTATATGTGATATAGCCGGATTGTCGGATCAAGTGTTGATTCGATAATTTAATGTATAATAATATATATGATATATTAAATTACATTAACAAATATTAGCTCACTAAAAGATTCTTTTTCTCACTCGGGTAATACATTGATATATATGCGATATATGTTAATTGTATTATTTTCTTTTGTTACGATAAATATTATATATGTGATATATAATATTGTAACATGATATGATAACTAATGCAACATGTTTAGTGGAGTTTAAACATGATTAAGGTTTGGATTAGGGTTAAGCTTTCTAGATGATTCTAGAAGATTTAGTTTTGTTTTGTGAAAAATATTTTGTTATGACTCATGCTTTAACCCAACCCAAACCCTAACCCTAGTTAATTCTCTACATGGGTTTAGTTGACCATGGTTGTATTAATCATCATATTTATCATTTCATTATTCATCACAAAAGGTTTGATGTTAATTGTTCATCTTCTTCCTTTTTTCTTTTCATGAAAAAACTTTCTAGCTTTTTCTAAGTGATGAAAAATGAGTGAGAATAAGAAAACAAATGAGAGCAAAAATCCTACTTCATCATCCTCATCTATCCTTGCCATTAGATGAGGGTATTTACATCATTTCATGAGTGATAGCTTGTGTTAACGAAACTTCAAGGTAGATCATGTATGTTATCGAAGATCGGAAGCAAGACTGCATTTTTCTCTTCGTGAAGCCTCTCGAGAGTCCGGAACACGATGATCGCAGCGAAGGGACCTCAACACGGAGCTTAAGAAGTGAAGGACCGGATCTACAAAGATTGTAATCCCTCTCACTTAGTGTTAAAGAGTTTAACATGTTAGTTTTCACCTAAGCTCTAGTTTAAAGATCCGGCTTTGGGTTGTTCGGCACGGCTAAAATGATAATCGGGCATCGTTGATGCCTCGTAGACCCTTGTGCGCATGCCTAGCAACCCTACAATGGTATCAGAGCCAAGCTAGAGATTTAGGCGAAGTCTGAGCGAAGTTTAAAGTCCGATCGAACCCGAGAACCCCGATAAAACCCCTTCTCTGGAAATTTTTCAAAATGTGATTTTTTGTGAATTAAAAATGCTCAGAAAAATAAGCAGGGAAATATAGAAATTACTGTGAAGTACGGACCCTTGATTCGATCACGTGACCGCGGTTCCGTGGCTGAATAGTGTCAAGGGGGCCTGCAACTTCACAGTATTATTTTTGGGTTCTTTTGCACAATTCTGGGAATTTTACTCACTTTAGAAATAATTTTCTCACTAATTTTCTTCACCTCCCAAAAAGCTAGTAAGCTTGAGGATGGAGATGAAGAAAGCAACCATGGAATGAAGCAAGTGAAGAATGAATCAAAAGAAGAGGGGTCGAGAAAAGAAGAAGAAGGTTGACCGACCAAAGCCATACTCCCCGAAGTTCCAGGAGTATACCCCGCTCGACATCTCCTAAACAGAGCTGTTGGAGGAGGCAAAGGGTGAGCGATTATTCAAACTACCTCCGGTCACTAATAAGGCGGTCAAACGGACACGAGGCCCTTACTGCACCTTCCACAGGTTGCAGGGACACCCCACCGAGAACTGCAAACAGCTCCGTGACTACATCGAGGAGTTGATTTGCTCGGGGCACTTGGCAAAGTACTTGCGGGAGAAGCGACAAGGAGACCGGGAGCAAGTGAGCCATCCCCCTCCCGGCGAGTTGACGATTGGCCAAATCATGGTCGTATCAACGGGGAGTCCGCCTGGAGCCGGCGAAGTTCGATGCCTCCTGCCGGTCGAAGGGACTAGCAGCCAGCCCCGGAAGAAGAGCAAACCAGCCGAGCCCATCACCTTCACCGACGAAGACCTCCACGGGATATCCTTGCCTCACAACGACCCCCTGGTGATTACAGCATGGGTCAACCGCTACGAGGTTTAAAGGACAATGGTCGACTCTGGGAGCTCGGCAGACATCCTTTTCTACGACCGCTTTTTATGTATGGGGCTCGGCCCGTCGGACCTAAGGCCGGTCACCTACATTCTGTCCGGGTTTACTAACCACTCCATCCCGGCAGAAGGAGTGGTCACCCTCCTACTTAACATTGGGGAGGCAGGCCGCACGCGAACCGTACCAGTGGAGTTCATCGTCACTAGAATTCCATCGACCTACTATATCCTCCTGGGACGCCCGACGCTAAACTCCCTTTGGGCCCAGGTCTCGACCTACCACCTCGAGATCAAGTTTCCACTCGACCAAGGCGGAATAGGCCGGGCCTACGGGAACCAGCAAACCGCAAAGATTTGCTTCGCAGTGATATCTGCGCCTGAGGAACGAAGTGACGGCCTTTAATGCGCGGGCGATTTCCAGGGGTCCTTAAATACTCGGGACGAACAAAAAGAAATTCGAGAGGCCCCGGTGGAGCCGTTAACAGAGGTCCCCCTTGTCGAAGGGGATAATGAACGAACCGTCCAAATCGGGTCACTCTTAACGGGGGCCCGGCACGACGACTTTATCCACTTCCTCAGAGGGAACTCGGTCGTGTTCACTTGGGCGCCTGCTGACATGCCCGGGATCGACCCCAAAGTGATCTCACATAATCTCGGGGTCAACCCGACGGTCCGACCCGTCAGGCAAAAGAAACGAAGTTTCGCTCCGATCAAACAAAAGGCGATCGAGGACGAAGTTGACAGGTTGCTTGCAGCCAACTTCATTCGAAACGTAGCCTACTCAGAATGGCTGGCGAATGTGGTAATTGTTAAAAAGGAAAGCAGGAAGTGACGCATGTGCGTCGACTTCACAGATCTTAACAAGGACTGCCCGAAAGACAACTATTCCTTCCCTCAGATAGATCAGCTCATCGACAGCTCGGCAGGCCACGAGTTACTCAGCTTCATGGACGCTTTCTCCGGCTACAACCAGATCCGTATGAACCCGGCATACGAAGAGCTCACCGCATTCATAACGGACCGGGGGTATACTGCTATAAAGTGATTCCCTTCGGCCTCAAAAACGCCGGGCTACGTACTAACGCTTGGTCAACAGGATGTTCAAACCACGGATCGGGATGAACATGGAGGTTTACGTCGATGACATGCTCGTTAAGTCGACCACGTCAGATGAGCACGCCAAAGATATTGGTGAGACTTTCGACATCCTCCGTAAATACAAAATGAAGCTGAATCCTGCCAAGTGAACGTTCGGGGTCACTAGTGGAAAGTTCCTCGGATTCATGGTTACCTACCGAGGAATCAAGGCTAACCCAGAGAATATCAACGCCATCCTCAACATGGCCGAGCCAAAAACCAACGTCGAAATCATGCGGCTCACTGGGAGAGTAGCCGCTCTGAGTTGCTTTATGTTAAGGTCCGGGGAAAAGTGCCTACCATTCTTTAAAGCCCTGAGAAAGATCCCATGGTTCGAAAGGTCGGAGGAGTGTCGGATCGCTTTCGAGCAACTGAAAGTGCACCTGGCAACTCCCCCACTGCTCACCCGACCGATTGAGGGAGACGAGCTATCACTGTATCTAGCGGTGTCCAATCAGGCTGCCGGCTCGGTGCCTGTCCGAGAAGTCGTAGGAGTCCAAAAGCCGGTCTACTACGTAAGCCACGTCTTTAAAGACGCGGAAACAAGGTACCCGGCCATAGAAAAGATTGTATTGGCACTTATCATAGCCTCAAGGAAACTACGGCACTACTTCCAGGTACACACCATCATCGTTCTCACCGAGCGTCCTTTAAGGGCTATTCTCACCTCCCCCGAGTTTTCTGGTCGTTTGGAGAAGTGGAGGTGGGAGTTATCTCAATCCTACATCAAATACCGCCCAAGGCAGGCTATCAAGGCACAAGTCCTGGCCGATTTTATTGTCGAATGCACTATCCCCAACAAGGAGGCAGTGTCAGTGCCGGCCTCCGGGTTTCAACCCTCGATCGAAGAGAGGCCCGACTCTGTCCCCGATTGGGTCCTTTATGTCGACGGGTCGTCAACCGAGAATGGCTGTGGTGCCGGCCTCATCATTCGAGGCCCGAACAAGGCAGATTCCCTGCTCGGTCCATCCATGGCTGGTAGTTTATTACCCACCGACGCTAAGGATCAAAGCCCTCATCAAGAGGCCACCGAGCAGCTTCCCTGCTCGTGTAAGTCTATGGTAGCGCCCCGGCCGTCTACAGACGCCAATTGCGGAACAAAAACTTTTTAACTGGCGCTATCGTATACTATAACCCGGATCTGCCATTATTGCTAAACTAGCAAACTATAAAGAGAGTAGAAAGGTTATACCGAACGATCCGAGTCCTTCGTTCTTTAACCATCATCCCACGCTCCGTTGCGGCTGCTCCGATCTCATCGATCTTTGATCTCCTCGTCCAGGTGGCACCATGTCAACGATTCTTTAAACGGGCTCCCGCCTCTGACTCGAGACAACTCGGTCGTCAAGTTTGCTAAAAGAGACGACTAAGGTTGATGTAAAGAATGATTAAAATACTTTGTCTCGTTACGTCCAAAGCTATGGACGAACGGTTAATGAAGTTGCCTTTTGGATCGATATGAAAATGAGATATGAATATGTTAATTTCCACACATCCAAAACTATATCCTTTTTTCCTAGCAACCATAATCACTCTCAAAAGAAGTGGCCAGCCATATATATGGATGTGGGGTGAGTGTAGGAGAGGGGGAGGTGACAATAAGAGAAATATCTAGTGTGAACACAAAGTATGAACACATTAATGAAATAATGAGTCACTAATCCTTGTCACCAAAAACCATTAAAGCAACATATGAGTCATAAGCCTAATCACCACTTCTAGAACCTTCTAGAAGCATGACTCACCCTCATCCAAAGAAAAGATAAATCCGTCTTTAACCGAATGTTTAAAGACGGCTGATAGAAAACTGAAAACTGGCAACTTCCAAAAGCGATCCTGAAACGAATTTCAGGATAACCCCGTAACTGTATAAATATACCCGCATTTGTATTACGACCGAATACAAATGGAACTGAGATAAAGATATTATATCTACTCAATATAATACTCGGATCCGGCTTAAACCAAAGCCCACCAGTATTATCTGCCCGAAAAATGACACGTGCGTAAACGCACGTGCATTTTCCGAACCCTGCCATAAAACCATACGGCCTCTACAACGTTTCGCCTGAACTTGGGAAACTGTCTGTGACTCTAATGATTCGTCTGTACCCTGGCAGTGGGTTTAACCACAAACCGTCAGCGGCACTAGCTATGTGTAACGGCTGCCCATGGACTGACCTTAAGGGAGGTCGATGAGCGAACTCATCCGGAAACCCTACTGAGCCTAACAATGACAATGTATATACAGTCCGGTCCGTTCGTCTATGAGTATCGCATATCTGCCTAGGGGGCTAGTAACGTCAGACCCCCAATAGCAGTATAAGTCATGTCGGAGTGTAGCCCAATAACACCCTGAGATACTACTGGAGTACCTACCAGTAAATCTCCTGCCACGGCCGTGGGCTTTGTGTAATGGCTCTCCTAGACACAGCACGATCTCACCCCCAATACCGGGTGAGACGAATCCCCTGCCGATCCGCTCACGTGCCTCCATGTGGCTCGGGACTGTACCCAAAAACTACCTGTTTGCACGAATCCTTTGAGCCGTGGTAGGGTAGAAATCAAAGCACAGTGGGAACTCACACGAGACAAATGACGACCTCAGGTCGATGAACTAACTTGTACACATGTCACCAGGAAACTGCTATCTGACGATATGTATAATACCAACTAGCAGGTTCCCGGCGAGTCCTGTCCAGTGTACTCATAACCCAATGAGCACCTGTATACATCTTAGGTGATCCAACTGACACCAGTGGCTTGTGAGACCGGCCACCGCCCCTTGTCGGGGTCTCGACTGTATACACTAGTCTACTCCGGAGTATCGATGCCCTGTCTCGAAACTCCCACGACTAGGGACCGCAATTAAGGATATGCTTATAAACCATCCAACTCTTACGTATATGATCGCCATCATACTGTTGGTAGTAAAGCAAGATCCTAAGGGCTCTATCAAAGTGTAAGAGTAATCAGTCACCTGAACCTGTACATGACTGATAAAGGCAAACCAGATAGCATACTATCATCTCGAGTAAGACTGTCCTACCGGTATAGGTCCTCCGCAATCATTGCAATCATGTACCTGCGATCCAATAATTGACTCTGAGGGCACTATCTCCAACAGCTCGGTCAATCCATGGCTAGTAATTTACTCCCCACCGAAGCCAAGGATCAAAAGCCCTCATCAAGAGGCCACCGAGAAGCTTCCCTGCTCGGTCCATCCATGGCTGGTAGTTTACTACCCACCAACGCCAAGGATCGAAAGCCCTCCTCAAGAGGCCACCGAGCAGCTTTCCTGCTCGGTCCATCCTTAGTGGGTAACTTCTTACCCATCTACTCTAAGGATCAAAAGCTCTCATCAAGAGGCCACCGAGAATCTTCCCTGCTCAGTCCATCCATGGTTGGTAGTTTACTACCCACCGACGCCATGGATCGAAAGCCCTCCTCAAGAGGCCACCGAGCAGCTTCCCTGCTCTATCCATCCTTAGTGGGTAACTTCTTACCCATCTACTCTAAGGATCAAAGCCCTCCTTAAGATTCCACCGAGAAGCTTCCCTGCTCGGTCAATCCATAGCTGGTAGTTTAGTACCCACCGACGCCAAGGATTAAAAGCCCTCATCAAGAGGCAATGAGCAGCTTCCTTGTTCGGTCCATCCATGGCTGGTAGTTTACTACCCACCGACGCAAAGGATCGAAAGTCCTCCTCAAGGGGCCACCGAGCAGCTTCCCTGCTCGGTCCATCCTTAGTGGGTAACTTCTTACCCATCTACTCGAAGGATCAAAAGCTCTCATCAAGAGGCCACCGAGCAGCTTCCCTGCTCAGTCCATCCGTGGCTGGTAGTTTACTACCCACCGACGCCATGGATCGAAAGCCCTCCTCAAGAGGCCACCAAGCAGCTTCCCTGCTCGGTCAATCCATGATTGGTAGTTTACTACCCACTAACGCCAAGGATCGAAAGTCCTCATCAAGAGGCCATCGAGCAGCTTCCCTGCTCTGTCCATCCATGGCTGGTAGTTTACTACCCACCGACGCCAAGGATCGAAAGCCCTCATCAAGAGGCCACCGAGCAGCTTCCCTGCTTGATCAATCCTTAGTGGGCAACTTCCTACCCATCTGTACTAAAGATCAGAAGCCCTCAACCTCAGCAAACGCCGATCAATCCAAACTAGGCTCTTGTCTAACTCATTCTAAGAGAAGTGGTCGCCGGTCCAACTTAAAGGAATGGGAAAATCTATATCTTTCTACTCGAAGGAGCCAAGCGACGTACCTTAAGTGAGCGATCGCCACCTCGAATTTGGGGCCATAAGGACACGGGCCTTACACCGGCCTTTGTACACTTGACAAATAATTGGATTTCACTCGACGAGCGATCGCCAACTAAAGGAACGGTCACCGACCTGCGGTCTGACTCATCAGGCGAGGAAAATGCTAACAGGCTCACACAAGAAAACACTACCATGCAAAAATTTGCAAAATGGCTTTATTCATAACTTGGGAGTCTTTACAAAGGTATTATAGGCTCCTCAGCCTTAAAAAATCGCCTGAAGGCTTACAAGATTCCAAAACAAATAAAAAAAGGCAGAAAGGCTCAGGCCTCGGGACCGGGGAGGACCTCGAATTGCTCCGAGCCAGCATTGGTAGCCGGGGTGGTAGCTTTAGGGTCGGCGCCCCCACCAGGAGTTTCGGCACTGGGAGATGGGGTGATCGTCTTATCCCCAACACTCCCACCGGGAGCCTCTCCCCCGGCGGCACTTCCGGCGGCATCCCCCTGCATCTCATCCTCGAGGGGGTACTCGAGCCAGAGCCCGCCGTCGGCAAACTCCGGCATCAACGCCTTGACAGCTTCGAGAGCCTGATGCCAGATGAGGGACGAGGCGTCCGCAAGGTCGGTGTAGAATTGATTCGACATTTTGTACCTCTCCACCGCCTTTGCGGCCCGGAGGTCAGCGAGCTTCATCCCTTCCTTATCCGCATTGTTTTCTTCTTAAGGGTGGCCCGCATCTTCTTCATCGTAGCATTGAGCACCCTGGCCTCCTCCAACTCAGCCTCGATGGCCTTATTGGACTCCTTCAAAATTCGGATGGACTCCTTGCATATGGAGTTCACCTCCTCCTCGGCGACCACCCGATTTTCGAGGGCGGCGATCTTCTCCTTCGCTTGACGCAGCTCCCGGCACTGGCCCTCTTCCTGCGAAGAAGACTCGCCAGCCATCTACATTGCCGGGGCAATTTCCTCGTGCTCCATGTTGGCGATGAGGGCACAGTGCTGGAGGACCTTGGGATGATGAAAGAGGAGGTTAGAAAAATATATCCATAGCAAGAAACTAAACGGAAAGCGAGTACTGACCTGAACAGCCTCCTGAGAAATGGCGACGACTTGGGCCTTGAGGGTTACCCGGGGAATTTTGCCCCCGGCCGATCGTTTCATCTCCGAGAGCAAGCTGTCAGCGATAGAAAGCCTCGAGGGCACTTCGAAACAAACGTCCCCCTCCTGCACGAAGATCAGAGATGACGTTGATTGAGATACTATCCTCTTGTGCCTCTTGAGGGGGACCTCGGGGAGGTCAGCCTCGTCCTCCACCTCCAAAACCCGGGGCTCCAGCTCCCGAGCATGCTTACGACCCTCGCCGCAGCTGGTCTTCGAAGCCCAGGGCATGGTGGAACGCCTAGTCGAGGCGGCCTACGGTTCGGCCGGGCTTGTAGCGGGAAGGGCGGGCCGGCGCCCCCGTCCTTCCTCCCCTTCTTCTCGGTCATGGCAGCCAAGAATTTGGATCGGTCCATCGGTTCTGCAAAAAAGGAAAATACACAAAGGGAGTTAGTGATGCCAGAAAGAACGGGAGAAAATATGCAAGTTTAGACAGGTCGCCTAGGCTCCTAACTTACCTATAAATCGAGCGGGGCTAAGCCCGGCCCAACTGAGGGCCTGCTCGGAAAGCAAAACATCGGCCCGTTGGATAGGCTCCCATGCTGACACCGCCCTCGCTTCGGGAGAGGACGACCGCTTCACCCGCGGGCAGTCGGCCTTGTGCCACTGTACAGGCACATGCCAATTCCCACCCTCGAGTGACCCGACAAATATGAACTTCTCCTTGCATTCATGGATGGAAGAAGGAACTGCTACAACCCCCGATCCGGCCGCCCCTCCCTTATGTTTTCTAAAGGAAACATACACCCAGCTCGGCTCGTCCTTACGGGTGCCGAGATGATTTTTATAGCAAAGGGAGGAAAGGAGAAGGGTCAAGCTGAAGGGGATTTCTTCGAGTCTCAACCGAACCAGGAACCCGAGGATAATCCTCCACGATTTCGGCACTAGCTGGGCCGGAGCTAGTTGAAAACAATGCAGCGCCCCACATACCTCGGGGGAGAAGGGCAGACACATTTTAGCCTAAAAGGCATCCAGGTACAGGGCGATCTCCTTGCCCTGCACCTGGTCCGCCCTCTCTCCCTTCGTAGCCAAGCGAAGTGAATAGCTAGAGGGAATATGGAAGCGATCCCGGATTGTGGTGAGCTCGTCCACATTCCTCAGGAGGGAGGGCGCATCGCGAGCATTCCTGATGCGCGCTTTGGGGACCCTCCCTGTCGCATGACTACAGGAAGCACGAGTTGCCCTAACTCTACGGGGGAAATCCGACTCGGATGGGGCAAAGGAAGAAACGGTGGGAGACTCCCTAGACTTTACCCTAACAATCTTAACAGACTCCTCAGAGGAAGACATTTAACCTGAGTCAAAGAAGGAGTCCTCCGAGGAAAGAGCACGAAAGATCTGACCTAAAGGAAAGAGCGCCAAGCTAACTTTCACAGCGATGGAGAAATGATAGTGAAATGTGGATCTTAGGGGGATCCCACCTCTATTTATAGCGTTTGGCAAATGTATCCAACAACGCAGATTGTTTCCCGCCAAAACAACGTTTCGTGTTCGACGGCCGTCGACGTTCCACGTGTCGCACAACCATTGAACGCGTCCCTTTGAGCACAGAGGACAGCGACGACCCGTTATGTCATCCAACTAGCGTCGGACATGTGGCCTGGCGCCTCAACGAACGTACGATCGAATTGGTGCTCCCTTTTTAATGCACGATCTCCTCTCTGATCCGTTGACGTCATCAAAAGATACGCCTAACTGCCTCAGGAATCCATGCCGACGAGGTCTTCAACTACGAACTGAGCCCGGGTGACCGATCGGACCACTCTCGACCCGACTCATAAATAGGTCGGGACGAGAGCGGGGGGCTAATGATGATGCTCATAATTGGGAGCTCCCCAGATCATGACACGTGGCAGATGACGTGTCCCGATGCATATGGAAACAAGGAGAGGACTGCACATTGAAGGCGTCCCCCGGGTTATCGTCCCGTTGCCTGGACCCGACCTTCGATGATTCCCTGAACAGTCCTGTGGTCGCCAAGTAAACAACCAATGGCTCACTTCCGAGCCCTCCTGCACGCTGAGCTTCCTCAGCCCTACCAGCTCGTCTCCAAGCTATCACAGAACCGAACATCCTCGGCCTCCCGCTCGCCTCCGAGCCTCCCGCCGAGCTAAGATTCCTCGGTTCTATTGAGCGACCCAGAACGCAGATCACAGGCATCTCCGCCACGGCTCCGCGAATCTCGCCAGACGCGAGATATCCGCTGCCCCACGATCCCGCGTTCCACGACGTCGCATCCTCCATTAACGAGCGTATCTCGTCATTAATAGGGGATCCTGCCATTCTCGCGGGCGCAACGCCAGAGGCGTAACGGCTGGCGAGAATCTCGCGCCCGTTAGCCCATGGTTGCCGCTATATAAAACCCTCTCTTAGACGACTCAGGAAAGACAATTCTTACCCAATAGGCCGCTACTCTGTCCAAATAGCCCGACTGACTTGATCGTCGGGGGGTCCACGGTGGTACAACCATCCCGGAGCTTCTTTGCAGATAGCTCGGCTTCACACCAAACCAAACCCATTGAGATCCACATGCCTCAGGAGACAGTCCTCAAATCCAATCTCCGCCATTCGTCAACGCCGTCGGCAGATCGTCGGAAGACAATATCTGAAAGAGATCCAGAGCTCCATCACTAAAGGTCAGTTGTATGCAAATTCTCGAAGAATTATTCATGAATAATCTCTTTACAATAAATCACAGTAAACAACAATATAACCAAACTATAATCACCTTAGTATTCGATTCCTTAATCTTTATTTTAGATGACAGATAGAAAGACTTTATTTTCAAAGATCGGTTATTAAAAGAGATAAGATCACCATACCATGCCCTAAATCCAATACTTAAGTTGTAATAATTAAAACATCGCTTATATTTATATCTGAATCTATAGTTAACTTTACTAATATCTGGTAAATAATCTCATTTCAGATTTCACCAACTTGCGGAATTTGACCAAGGGAAGCGTAGTTGCAGGCGAAGTCTTGCTGACCACAACCAGCGACGAAGGAAGCCACGACCTTCCGTTTCTATATCGACTCGCATTTATGGACTTCCTTCATCACAATTTCATGGTAAGTGTAATTTGTTCTCCTTCCTTAAAGCTTTGAATATAATACAAGTAATCTCTATGGAGCCTCTGATGTGACAATAAAAATATATTTATCAATCCTAATGCTCACAGCTTCTTCGGAATTTTAGTGCAGTGCAAGTGACTTTAATAATTAATAATATGGTACCAGGTCATATCAAGTTCTAGCAAAGAGAAAAAATAAGACTAAAAGAATATACATCTATATCGCTCAAACAGTTAACCAGCCGCACCTCTCAGAGTTTTGAAACAGTGGCGGGGACCTTACAAATATTCTTCCTCTTACAATTAACTCTCATTGAATAAATACTATCACCGATTACAATTTTGCGTATCATAACAAAAATCATTATAACTAAATATTTACATTCTCACTCTGGTTTCAGTAGGCAACAACAAAGCCGAAGAGAACAACAATAGATTGCGAACCTTCCTCATGAACTTTGCCTACTCTCATTTCTCCGAAGGAAATGCATGGACAGAGATTCAGGCTAATTATGGGATGACTGATGCTTTCTCTCTTCTGTCGACCCCGATTATTGCTGTCGCTTCCCCCGTCACCGCCACCTCTGCAACTTCAGCTAGAGTTTCTTCGAACAATTGCTTCGCTTCCCCGGGTTTCGAAGCCATTGATCCAATGTCGTTACCAAGTGAGCTCAAGAAATGCATAAATGATGTTGGGAATCAACCTCCCTAAACCTTAATTTCATTTTAATTTTTCTCGCGTGTAACATGGGTTTCATATATTGAATGTTGATTTGTTTGAACTTTTTATTCCTTTCCGACTAGGATTTGGGGTTGCATGTAATAGAATTCATGGAAACATATTCCTAATGTTTCAGAGTTGAGGGTGAATAGATACAATGTTCGGCAAAAAATCGGGTAATAAAGGAACTTGCAGCAATTTTGAGAGTACCGAATACAATTTGGGGGGTTTGGGTTTTAGGGTTTCCATAAGGGATTCAAATTTGTAAAATAATGATAACCTAATTTCCAATTTGAAAATACATAATTCAAATTTGAAATAGATTTCTAAATAAGGCAGTCTAATAAACAATAATATGAGATATAATGATCTTTTCCATCTTTAACAAAATCAGGGTTTGAATTAGGGCTACGGTTTATGGCTAGAGCTTATTATGATATGTGCCATATTGTGATGTAATGAACGGTAAGGATGTAATATGTTATATCTGTGATGTAAATAAGGTGATGGTTAGCGTTTTCTAACCATCATAATTATCTCCAATCCTCTTCTTTTAGAGTTCTTGTATCTGATTCCAAATTTCGCCCCTTTGCTTAAGTTTTGAAGCGATCTTCCCATTGCTGAGGCCGCCGCAGGCATCAGATATTGGCCTGTCATTAGCAGGAGAACATCGAATAATTAGGAGAAAAATTCAAGATCTCGATCCTGAGCTTAGACTCGCTCCTCTTTTATTCGAAGGGAGGCCATATGGATTAATAAATAGCATGGTCTGTATCGATGATAACTGTGATGTTGAAATCTATGATGAACCTCCTTCAAGAAAGAAAATAAGGTTACCAATTTATCCAAATATGTCGACGGAACTAGCAGCTGCAAACGTGAAGCCGGCCTTCGACCCCCGGCTTGGCATAAGAGATTAAAAGGGAACTCGTGCTTGTTTTCTTTCATGTTTACCAGGAGATATCACCGAAGACATTCTCTCTTGTTTTGACAAGGAATCTCTTGCAAGGTTAAAGCTCGTATCTAAGTTTTGGAAGATTGATTTTTTCTGCTCGATCTCATTTGCCGATCAAAGTTACCTCCTATGGTATTGTCTTTCAAGACTGTTCTCGAGGTTTTCTTGTTCAAGGCAATGTGAGCTTTCTTCTACTCGACTCCATGGGAGCCGCAACACCCTGTGCTCCTTTTGGAACCGCACGTGAATTGTATCTCCTTAATTCATGCAATGGCCTGCTTCTGTTTTGGTTGTAGAACAGTGACGATGTTTGTGTATATGATCCCATCACTAATGTCGCTGGACTCGTTCCTCAAGCGTCGAGTTTAAGCATATATAAACAGGTCATGGGAAGATGTCAGAGATTAGCATTTGATATGTTAGTAATTTCTATACTCGTGGTCCTCGAAGGAATCACAAACTACACCAAGAGTTGCAGCTGAAAAATTTATCAGGATCGCGTGCTAACAAACTACTTGAAAAAGACTAACCGGACAATCTACCAAAACAACACAAATTATTAGAAGCACATACCAAACAACACAAACATAAGATTTTATCCAAATTTGGCATAACTTGCACCTAATCCTGCAATCCAACGACGAAAACTTCCACTATAAAGAAAATATTACTCGAGACGTTCTCATCGATCACCGCCCAATATAAGAATTTCTCTTTCTAAACCCCACTATATTTCACCTCGGGGCTTTAATACACAAGTCGCACAAAATAATCAAGGCTCTGTTGATGGATAGCCCCAAGGTTTATATATAATGATCCAGTGAGACGCTTTCTTATGTGAGACAAATGAGACATACTCTATAACATCCTATCCCCGTATATTTCATCGATCAAAACCGTTCACCGTAATCTGCATGTCATGCATACACTACGTATCAATTTTCATGAGATACCTATACCTCTAGCACATGTGATCAAGTGAACGAAAAATGAACGTTTCTTAGTAGTCTGAAAAATTATATCATCGATCGTGCATGCTAAAGGCGTAGGAATCTCATAAAAATTGATACGTAGAGTATGCGTGACATACAAATCATGGTGAACGGTTTGGATCGGTGAAATACACGAGTATGATGTTATAGAGTGCGTCTCATTTGTCTCATATAAGAAAACGTCTCACTAGATTATTAACCCCTCTCTCTCTCTATATATAAAAGAATAATGAAAAAAAAAGACAATAGGAGGGAATTTCCTTTTATGATATTGAAAAAATACAACCTTCACTGTTTTTAATTTCCAACGATCAGCACCCATCATCATCATCTTTATCATTTAAGACGTGGATATACCAAATTTTATGTGATTCTATCATTTTTTCACCGTTGAATTAACAATGTAAAAAGTTCTATTGTTGATAAACCGCTAATTTTGCACCTACTAAATCAACGGTGAAAAGTGGCAGAATAATATGAAATTTGGTGTCTCCATATCTTAATTGATAAAGATGAAAATAATGAATGCCAATCATCAAAAAAAATCATGGAGGGTGTAATTTTTTATTTTGGGGCGCTTGAGTGCTGCATTTTTTAGTGCAAACAAATTATGGCAGTATATTAGTGGCATTGTTCTCTGCCCACTGGAAACCGTCCTCTCCGAGATCGATGGCAAGACTGTTGCTGTTCCAAATCCAACCTATGATCATTGGGTTTCCTAAGATCAATTGGCCCTAGGCTGGCTTCTCAACACACTCTCGGATTCTGCACTATCGCAGGTAATCGGTCTCCCTACCTCGAAGCAAGTCAACAGACCTGTGCTACTCAAAGCCAAGCGAGATCTTTGACGTTACGTGGTCAGCTCCAAAATCTTGGGATGGATTCACGCACAATAACATAGTATCTTCAGGCAGCCAAGACACTTTCTGACCAACTTTAGGCTATTAGTCGACCTGTACAACAAGACGATTACTTTTATTTTGTTTTGCAGGGACTCGGCCCTGAATATGCAGATTTTTCTACATCTATAGGCACTCGTGAAGGCGAACCATTATCTATCGAGGAATTCAATTATCTTCTTGATCAGGAAGCTCATCTTGAATCTTTGAATGAGTCCGAATTTCATCCCAAAACAAATCTCGTCGAGAAACAATCACGAGGTTCGAATACTCAATTCTCTAGATATAATTCTCAACAAATTTCTCCCTTTAAGAATGGTGCAGGAGGTTCTCAATGCTCTAGGCAGCAACACTATTCAAAGCATGGCAACTTCAATGGTCATGGCAGTAATAACAACAAAGGCCAGAACCAACTGTCGAAATGCCAAGTCTGCAACAAGTTTGGCCATAGCACACTAGTTTGCTATAATCGTTTTAATCAAGCTTACCAAGCTGATCCTATGCCACATGCACATATAGTCTCCATGCAAGACTTTCATTGGATACCTGATTCCGGCGCAACACATCACATGACGGCTGATTCTTCCGCTTTGAACATACACTCCAATTACAATGGGCCAGAACAAGTAAGCATTGGTGATGGATATGAAAACAGCCATAGAGGGAGGTGAATAAGGCTTCTATACGTCCCATGGCAAATTTTAAAATTCTAACTATTATATTAAAATGATTATCAAGTTTCTGCAAAAATTATTTAAATAAGTTTAAACAAAGAAACTTAAAATGACAATTAATCATAAGAACTGAAAATAAAAAGAGTTAGAGCAATTCAAATATAGAGAATTGTTGAATAGGATTCACTGTCTCTTGTGGCTAGTCACTGCCTGAGTCTCCTATTCAGGATTTTTTCACTATATGTGTGAAATACACAAATCCCACTTCACAGAGATGTGAAGGAACAAGATATCTCTCTTCACAGAGATCAATCACTTAAACTGCAATTCTCTAGAAAACAAGTATTCTTCCTATCAAGACCGCAATTCTTTAGGAAAACCGTACTTTCCTTTATAATCCACGTCTCTCTAGAAAGATCTCTTTTTCCATTCCGAATCTACAATTCAAGTGAAAGAAGAAGCACCCCTTTTCTTGGGTTACAAATCACTTTTATTACAAACAATTTCACCCACTCACAATTCTATTGATCTCAAAGATTATTTCCGGTTAGGTACAAAGATTTTATTAAGAGATATGGACAAGTTTAAGGCTCTTGAGAAAATGAAAAATCTGAACAAGTTAAAACGCGAAGAACATGAAGATTTTCAGAAAGATTTGCATTGAATTTCCTTGTTTGAATTGTGAGATCTCAATGGTATTTATAAATAATTGAATGGGAAGTTATTGTAACTGCCAATAACTACGAAAAAATGCCATAAAATAGTTAATGACCGTTTAGAGGTGGTTAGGAGCAAATTTGACTCGAGTGTCCATTCATTTCAAAATTTGAAATTTGATTCAAGCTGTCCATACTGATTTCAGGGGTAGACGTCAGCTTTATAAAATTTATTCTAGTAACGTCAGGGTAGCTGTCACTGAGAACTTAAACAGAAAGATGAAAATCAGAGATTTTTCTACTGACATCAGTTGTTCAAACTTTTCTTATACTGCGTTAAGGGCTGACGTCGGTGTTCAAACTTTTATTATACTGACGTCGGTGTTCTGATATTAATGATATATTTGGTTTGAATTTTAGCAGATTTGAATTCCAACAGATAGTTATAACGTCTCTAAAAAAGATGAAGACATCAAGGACATTATGAATAAGTTGGAATGAGATTTCTAACCTTATGAGATCATTACTAATTACATGTGTATCGCTCATATCTTCAATCTTAGTTTTGGTTCTTAAATTTTCTTTATCTCTCGACTTGTTATATTTGACGTGAATGGATCTTGAATTTGCTTGCTTCACGTTGTCGATTGTATTGGGTCATCATACTATATTGCCGGTTTGAGTGTGTATCGTATTGTAGGTAATTTTACTTAATGTTGGATATGTTGTTGCAAACTGTACTTCAAGATTAAAATTTAGAAACGTCATTAGTAACATATGAATTCGTTTAAATAACATTTTAAACTAAATCATCAAAATTGAGGATCATTTGATACGGATGTCAACAATCTCCCCCCATTTTGATATTTAGCAAAACTTATTTAAAGAATTTATGATATATATGAAAAAAGTAAATTCAATTTAGAAATTATAACAACCGCAAATTTCGTATTTTTTTCCTTTAAAATTATTTTCGTAATTAAATCTTCTTTTTGAATCAAATAGGTATTTGTTGATATTCTTGTGATGTATATGTAAGATTACTAATAGTCCCTACTGGTTACATGTTTGCATCGCCATCTTATAGGTTGTGAGTTTGATTCCCTGTATTTTCAATATTTTGTTTAATTTTTTGATTTTATTTTTGAACGAAAACGAAATTATGCAAAGAGATTGAATGGATTTTTAAATGGTTGGCATAATTTTAAATGAACAAAGAGATTTAAAAAGAAATAATTTTCCAATGTTTATTTGAAAAGGAATATTTATAAAAAGAATTATTTTTAGAAATTTTGTTACAAAGTGAGGAAATAAATAAATTAAAATTTCCTATGATTTTTCGATAATTTTCTGTTTTTAAATATTTCAAATATTTTTATAAAAAGAAAAAAATTTAAATAAATTCTAAATTTAAAAATAAAATAATATTTTAAGTTTATAAAATTTCTTTTAAATATAAATTTTTATTAGTGTTTGAAGAAAAAGATTTTATTAGATCTTATATTATTTAAAAACTTGTTTAAACTATTCTTAGAATATATTTTCTTGTTTTTATTTGTTTGTTTTTAACAAATAAAGGAATAGATATTTTTGTCTTTAATTGAAATTTTTATTTATTTATCTACTTTTAGATCGTTAGATCTGCTCTTGTGTTATATTAGCCGTTGATCCCCAGAAGCTCTAATTCTTATTTCTACATATAAATCCTAACGTATCCAAAACGCAAATCTTTTTTCCTCTTTTGCCTCCATCAATATTTTGCTCCCACATTCTATAGAGAACTTAGATGTAGAGCAACGAAAATCTACGGAGAAGAAACTCTTTCATGTGTCCTTTTCATCGTCTCGATTAGATCGAGACATCGTCGATCTTCATTGTTAGTTATGATCATTGATCTTCCCTAATTATAAGTCCCTCTCTCACTTTTATTTCTTTTACAAGTTAAAAGTTGATATTTAAACAAAAGTAATGTTTCTTCTATCAAACCTTAAATTGTTTTACATAAAAGAAGTGTTTTTCTCATTAAAATTTATAGATCTAGATAAAATATTATTTGACGTTGATTTTCTAGAAGTAAATTTTTCTCTCCTTTTATTTTTAAAATCAAATCATGATATTTACATAAATTATAGACGTTAAATTTTATCTATATTTTCTTATTATTTTGTGTCTTCTAGGTTTATACTATTTCTTAGGTAATTATGATATGGAATATAGAAATAAATTATGAGGTAAGTTTCTCTTCTCTTTCGTTTCTATTATATTGGCTAATTCTTATTGGTTAGAAAAAAAATAGTTAATAAATAATGTTAAATATAAAAATCATATATATATATATATATTTAGTTGACTTTATTTATTATGATTGAATTGATAGTCTATCATAATGTTTTACGTGATATATTTTATTTTTCTATATATTTTATAGTGATTTTGGCTAAGGGATTAGCCACTACTACAAATAAGGGTTGCCCCTACGGATATCTGCGTAGGGGCGAAAAAATGCCCCGTAGATGCAAAGGCCGCAGGTGCAAGTTGATGCCCTGAACTTGCTCCTACGGGCAAATTCTTGCCCCTACGGATTTCTGTGTAGGTCCTGTTGCCCCTACGGACTACGCCGTAGGGTATAAGATTTTATATTATTTACGATTTTTTTTAATATATTAATTGTACCTACGGACATGTCCGTAGGTCCAAGTTATACCCCCTACGGATAGCTACGTAGGTATCTATCCGTAGGGGCAAAATATCAGGATTCCTGATATTTTGCCCCTACGGATATCTCCGTAAAGGCTAAGTAATGGCCCCTACGGATATGTCCGTAGGAGCACTCCCAACCCCCTGGTACTGAAATCAGGGGGCAAATGTCAGTTACTGCTGATATTTTGCCCCTACGGATATAACCGTAGGGGTAATATGTATGCCTACGGATTAATCCGTAGGTACATATTGTCTGTATTTTTTTTTTAAAAAAGTGCTGCCTGATTTTTTCCCGCCCTGTGCACAATAATATATACATCAATCAAATATAAAAATAATCATCACACAACATATATCGCAGTATTCATAATCACATCTCACGCATATAATATACAAAAGAAATCCAAAAACTGAATATGATATAAATATAAACCAATATCGATATCGTTTCAAAATGTAGTACAATGTGTATGATATAAATAAATACATGTTTCAAAAAATAAGAACCAAAAAGCTACCCTAGTTCGGTCCAGCTCCACCTCTGAATAACGATAGAATAACGCCCGCCTGCTCCTCGGTCAATAAACTCTGCAATTCGGCACGAGCGGGAGTCTGAGCGGCCTGTGGAGCTGGCGATGTGGTCTGCGCAGCCGCCGTTGAGGTAGTCGCTTGCGGAGCCGCGGCTGCGGGAGTCTGAGTGGGCGGTGGAGCTACAGGAGCTGTCTGCGGAAGCGCAGCCGATGTAGTGGCTTGCGGAGCCGCAGCCGAAGGAGATGTATGTGGAGGCTCGGCCGATGTACCCTGTCGCGTCTGGACCTAACGTGTGTAATAAGCGTGTAAGAACTGTGTATTATTCGAATTCGTATCATTATTAAGTTATTTCGAAACCCCGTTTGGATATCTAGTTTGTTGTTTATTTTAATTACATCTGTATGTATGATTAATCAAACTTAAGTCTAAAACCAAATAAGCTCAAACTACGTACTAATTATGGACATGTTGATATCTATATAATATGACATGATATTTTACTATAAAGCAGTATACATACCAGCATCTCCTTCAACTCCTGAACGGTGGCCCTCAAGCTCTCCAGTTCCTGATGGACACGTCGGTCACCGGAGACGGAGGAAGTAACCGCCGGGGTGGAGTCCAACCTCATATGGGCCCTGCTAGGGCCCAGTCCCCGGCCTCTCTCCCAACCTCCGTGGTGCCCTCCGTATGCGGCGTCCAGAACTGTGGTCAGCAGCCTCGGATCGCTCTGTCCGGTAAAATCGATCCCCGTGGCCTGGGCCTGCTCAACCACCCGCTCCTACACCCACATTAAGCAGTAAAGTATAAGTATAAAATTTAAACTTGAACCTTCCAAAACTAAAATTTCAAATTTGGGTAGAAAAAATATTAACACTTACGCAGTACTCCTGGGTAGCGACGTCGGGATATTGAACCTCGCCCGTGGCGGGATCTGTCGAGGTGCCGTGGACGGCAAGATATGCGGACAGCACGCTCGGTGTACCACCTGACGCCACGGTCCGAGATGTCTGCAATATTAGAAAGTAACTCTTAATATTAGAAATATTAGAAAATAACTCTTAATATTGCAGAATATCACAAACGTCGGTCTATTTTAATTTACCGATAACTCCATGGCTCGAGTAATGTTCCTCGAGCCACCTGTGTAAGTGGGGCGACCCCTCTTCGTCGACTTCCCGTTCTCTGTATTCTGAGCGGCCTGTTTCTGCACAACGCATTAACATTTAGTTTTCTAATTAAGATACACAAAGAAATAAATTATATCATAAATAATGAATTACATTTAAAATACATACATGTTTGCGTTGGGAGTCGAAATAAGCGCACAATAGAGGCCATGTCTCTACGTCGACTCTCGCAAACGCCGGAGTAGATAGGAGGGCTGCTCTTTCTGCCTCGGGGGTCGCCATCCACAGGGAGTAGCAGTCGGCCTTCAGCTCATTCCTGTTGTATCGGATCTTGGCCTGCATGTTCTTCATCAGGCCATTGTACAGAGCATGAAGGTCGAGCACCCTCCCCGGGTGATCAGGGTAGGCTACAGGCTGAAAATCGTAATCCAACTGAAAATACAAAAAAACATTGTTATTAGATTGCAAGTGTTAATAATAAATATATTGGATAGATCAAATGAAAATATATATTAATACATACCCGAGCCTGATCAAAGAAGAGGGCGAATGAGCGCTGGTGCTGCTCGCCCCACTCAACGTGAAGTGGATAGTTCTTCACGAGCCAGCTCTCGTCCCCCAAACACCGGACGAACCTCTCGGCATGAGGACCGGTATAGCGACAGTCAAGGGTAAAAAAAAGGGGGAATGCTGCCTCCCCCCTAGCTCTGTCAGGCCTCAGCCTATGGGACTGATTCGGGCCTCGAGTCCCCCTCTGGGGATAGGGAGGCCCCGCGTCTGCACGAAATATCAAGACAATCAATAATAAGACAAAGTTGTATTAAGAAATCAAGGTTAAACGAAAATTCAAGTGTGATATATACCTCCGGTGACTATCGCACGAGCCTGGGCCTGGGCAGCAGCACGAGCGGGACGATAGTTCCTCCGGTGAGGAACAACCGGGGTCCCAGATGCGGACGCATCCCCTCCAACTAGAAAATAAACATCGACGCTAAATTTCCATGAAGTTCATATTTATTCTATAGAGCATATGTAGAATGAGTAAATATTTTAAATTTATTCATACTAACCTGCAGACGATGCGGAGGGTATGGAAGCGGCAGGAGTGACCCCTGCGGAAGGTGTGGACGCACCACCTATAATTAGACAATTAAAAATAGATTATATAAGTAATTGCAAAAAGAATGTGTAGATCAATAATACAACGTTCTAAATCAATATGCATGTACTATAGGATATATAAACATACCCGCAGGTGCGGTGGTGTCACCACCTACAGCTAGACAATAATAAAAATTGCTAAGTAAGAGCAAAAGGAATGTGTGTATTTATGATATAGCATTCTAAATCAATATACATACACTATATGATATATAAACATACCTGGAGGAGCGGGGGTGGCCTCTGTCCCAGATGTGGGCGCATCACCAACAACTAGACAATCAAACATTGAAAATATAAGTAATTTTGACATAAACAGGCATGAATATCTGTAATATTACATTCAAAATGGATATGCGTGCAGTATACCTGGAGATGTCGCAAAATCCACACGGAAGGAGGCATCCGAAGGGGTCTCCGATCTGGGTGCAAGACCGGCCCTCTGAAGCTCCCTACGGAGCTCTCCGGGCGGCAGAACTGCTCTGCCTCTGCCGCGGCTGGAGCTCCTGCTGCCTCTCGCTGCTCCCGACATCGTCATCAAATCTAGATAAACGGTTCGTGGAAGCATTAGACAATTATTAAAAGTATTGACTATATATGTATAGAGCGTAAAATGTGAAGTAATAATATAACATTACTGATAACCTTTTTCGTTTCGTGGGCGTATCATACATATCTACTTGGATTTCATCGTCGATGTCATTTCTAACCCATGTAACTTCATGATCAGTCGAAGACAACCCGTCCTTCGAAACAGACGGTCGGAGCACTTTAAGCCTTCTTTTTTCTTCGTCCTCATCGTTGTCCTCGTATTCTGGGACATCGTAGACATCTCTGGGTTTCCATCGGCATACAACACTCCACCCCGGATGCTTCAAACACTGTGAATAGTATACTTGGAACGCTTGGTTCGGAAAGATAAACGGATCGTCCTGATCGTAAAATCGAAGTGTGTTCATACTGGTCAATCCATATTCATCTTTCCAAGTCCCAAGACTGCTTCTCCACCTATCCGTATCGGTTCGCGGATCGTACCAAGTACACTGGAATATATAAAATGGTTCTGATCGTCCGGGATAGTGGATGCCGAGTATACAATTTAAGTACCCATAGTAAATCACACCGTCCGATCCTACCGTCGCAATCCCACTATTCTGAGTGGTTCTAGATGTTTCTATGTCCTTAACTTCGAATTTGTATCCAAGGACACCAAATCCTTTGTAATATGCAACCTCCATACTAGGAAATTGAGCTAAACATCTTGAATCACTCTTAAATGATGCTGACAAGTTCGGATCGTGGATCTAACAAAACAAATTTTACGACAAATACATAACGATACAGTTTAGATTAAAACTGATAGCAATAAAATGTAATTCGAATAACTTACATGCTCTGTGACCCAGTCACAAAAATTATCCTGATGGTATTTTTCCAAACGTTCTTCGTTCCAATCAGGATACCCCTCACGTACCTCGTTAAAATGAGTTCTGTTTTCGACAAATAATTGTGACATTAATATTATGTCATTTCATACACACACAAACACAGATATAACAATTAATCCAAAAGAACTTACTCTCTAATTTGTTCAAGACATGCGCAATTAAACAAGATAAACCGGTATATCTTGTTGATAAACATAGTGTCTACCCTCTTATACTCGGCTTTACCATATGGCTCGTCTTGAATTCTTCGTGGTCGGTTAAGCCCTGTCTCAATGTTCTCGTCCAGATAGCGGGAACAAAATGTGGTTGCTTCATCAAGAAGATAACCTTGCATGATAGAACCCTCTGGTCGATTTTTATTGCGTATATACTTCTTAAGAGTGTAAAGGTACTTAATGAGAATATGTTGAATAAATAAATACGGGCATACAGGACAACAATAAATTTATAAATTGCGCGAAACGAAAAATTACACGTACCTCTCGACGGGATACATCCATCGATATTGTACCGGTCCGGCTAGCTTCGCCTCAGTTGCAAGATGAACCGTCAATTGTATTATGATATCGAAGAATGACGGTGGGAAAATACGCTCAAACTTGCAAAGTATCAACGCAATAGAATTTTCTAGTTTATCCAGCGTCGCAACCTCCAGTGTTTTAGCACACAACTCCCTGAAAAAACAACATAAGTCGTTGATTACTAGACCAACCGAGTCTGGGAGAGAAGTCCTGAGGGCTAATGGAAGAAGGTGCTCCACGATAACATGGTGATCATGACTTTTCAGCCCATCGATCTTGCCCTTCATAATTTTTATTTTCTTACTGAATGATCCTCAGAAACCTGTGGGGACTTTCAAATCATGCAACACCTGCAGGAATCTTTTCTTCTCCGGTTGTGACATATGATAAGCGGCATTGGGAAGTACAAACTTGCCCGGTTTACCCGCTACCGGTATAGGGTGCAGTTCACTTCTTATTCCCCACTCTTGTAGATCCATCCGAGCATTCATGTTGTCTTTAGATTTCCCGTCTTTACACAGAAGCAAGTTAAGTATGTGCTCTGATACTCCCTTCTCTATATGCATGACGTCCAGACAATGACGCACTGAATTTGTAGACCAGTACGGAAGCTCGAAGAAAATGCTTAACTTGTTCCAATATTGTTGTTTGACCTGTTTCGTCGGATCCATCCCGAAGGTCACGTTATTGTAACCATCCCATTTAGCAGTCACGTTCTCTCTGGACAATAGGGATGGAGGTCCAAGAAGCTCCTGATGACCATCAAAGTGAACCGTGTCTAACCTATAAGGGTGGTCTGGAGGCAGAAAACGTCGATGGCCGCAATAACAAACCTTCCTGCTAAAATTCAAAAATTTTGATGTTGTGTGTTCATGGCAATGAGGACATGCTTTATGACCATGTACGGACCAACCTGATAGCATTCCATACGCATGAAAGTCATTAATTGTCCACATTAAAGCCGCACGCAGTATGAAGGTTGTATTTGTGTTTGAATCATATGTCTCTACACCATCAATGAACAAAGTTTTCAGCTCCTCGATCAGAGGTCGGAGATAGACGTCGATATTGTTCCCCGATGAGTTTGGTCCGTCGATAAGAAGAGGCATCATAAAGTATGATTGGTCCATAGCCAACCAAGACGACAGATTATAAATTATCATTACAACGGGCCATGTACTGTGACTTCCAGCCATATAGTTGAATGGGCAGAAGCCATCGGTAGCCAGTCCGAGCCGGAAATTGCGAGGATCGCTACTGAATATTGCGTGCCTCCTATCGAAATTCTTCCATGCCGGTGAATCTCTTGGGTGGCTCATTTTTCCATTTTCGCTTGGAGGAGCACGGTGATGCCAAATCATTGCCTCGGCTGTTTTCTTGCATCTGAATAGCCTCTGTAGCCTCTGTGTTATGGGAAAGTATCGTGCTATCTTCACAGGTATATCAGGCTTCTTATCAGAATCTTTCGACTTATACCTGCCTCTCCGCATGGTGGACACTCTTTCAAATCTGAATTCTCTTTCTGGTACAACACGCAATTTTTAGGACATGCTTGAATCTTCTCGCACTTTAGACCCAAATCAGACATCATCTTCTGGGCTTCGTACCAGCTTTCGGGCACATTATTTCCCGGAGGCATAGAATCTTTCAAGAACGAAAGAAGCATTGTGAATGACTTGTGGCTCCATCCATTTAGGCACTTAATCTGGAAAAGTTGGACGAACCATGAGAGGGTGGAATACTTCGCATTCTCATAAATTGGTTTCCTAGCATCATTCATGAAATTTTCATATTTATCCGCACGCGGTCCTTGACCGGAAGGAATGTCATCTTCGGTACGAATAGATTCACCTAGGGCAGCCTCTACCACATCCTCCATTTCTACTGATGGAAATAAATTTCCGTCTCCTGCCGTATTACCGAATTCTTCTTCTTCTCCTGCTGCATTATCGTGTTCTCCTTCTTCTTCTACCGCAGTACTGCATTCTTCTCCTTCCCCATGATATTTCCAAGTTGAATAAAGTCTAGTAAACCCATGTTTTACAATATGAAGCTCTGCCAAATCTACCTTCTGCCAGTACTTATTGCCACATCTATCGCACGGACAGAGAATCTTCTCTATTATGATCTTATTATGTGCGCGTGCAAATTCAAGGAAAGCAGCAACTCCTGCGACAAACTTAGGTTGCATACGTTGTTTCCAATCCACATACATCCAGTCCTTAACTCTGACGTACTCATAGGCCATGTTAGACTGAATAACATATAAATTGTAGGTTATGCTGACTATATTGAGAAATATAAGAACGGGATAGTTACTGACAAAGGAGAAAATCCGTGTATATGCTTTGTGTGTGCGTTTGTCGTTGAAAAGAATAAATTATCGCACGTATGTTAACCGATAGACAGGGACTAAGTGGCGCTTTTAGTTTCATATATGAGTATCGATGGGAATATGAAGGTTTCATATTATCATCGAGTATCATATATTGGTTTTAACCCGAACATCTCGAATCGCTCTATAATTATGCGTTTGTATGTGTGTGTTCCGGCTGTCGGGGGTAGGCTTCTATCCCATTAAGAATGTATAGAGCGAACGCCCATCACTTGTGCTTTCAACCGTTTCGAGTAAATTTCGGCAGCACCTCCCCGCTGTTCTCCGAGTACACTGTAATAGAATAGATAATCATTTCAAAGCTGTGAAACAACGTTGAAATGAACATCTAATCTATCTTTGTACACGGAGAACCAGCGGAAAGGTACCGACGAAATATCTCGAAACGGATGAAAACACAAGTGAATGAAGGCGTTTGCTTTATACATTCTTAACTTGTCCACACGGGAAAAATCTATGGGTTACCATACGATTGAATTTTCTTGTCGCGTAGACTATACGACGGTTGTTAGTATCGAGCTATACTGTCCGATATTTAACAACCTTCATATAGTTCTGGTCACGACGAGTATCGCACGTATGTTAACCGATAGACGGGGACTAAGTGGCGCTTTTAGTTTCATATATGAGTATCGATGGGAATATGAAGGTTTCATATTATCATCGAGTATCATATATTGGTTTTAACTCGAACATCTCGAATCGCTCTCTAATTATGCGTTTGTTGTGTATTCTTATTGTATGTGTGTGTTCCGGCTGTCGGGGGTAGGCTTCTATCCCATTAAGAATGTATAGAGCGAATGCCCATCACTTGTGCTTTCAACCATTTCGAGTAAATTTCGGCAGCACCTCCCCGCTGTTCTCCAAGTACACTGTAATAGAATAGATAATCATTTCAAAGCTGTGAAACAACGTTGAAATGAACATCTAATCTATCTTTGTACACGGAGAACCAGTGGAAAGGTACCGACGAAATATCTCAAAACGGATGAAAACACAAGTGAATGAAGGCGTTTGCTTTATACATTCTTAACTTGTCCACACGGGACAAATCTATGGGTTACCATACGATTGAATTTTCTCGTCGCGTAGACTATACGACGGTTGTTAGTATCGAGCTATACTGTCCGATATTTAACAACCTTCGTATAGTTCTAGGTCACGACGAGCATCGCACGTATGTTAACCGATAGACGGGGACTAAGTGGCGCTTTTAGTTTCATATATGAGTATCGATGGGAATATGAACGTTTTATATTATCATCGAGTATCATATATTGGTTTTAACCTGAATATCTCGAGTCGCTCTCTAATTATGCATTTGTTGTGCATTCGTGTTGTATGTGTAACATGATTTTAAACCATTGAGATCAAGATTGATAGAACTGATCATCCTACATTGCAATAGCATTCATCAACCAAAAACTATTATTGCAATGGTATTCATCTATAATAATCAACAATTAAAACTACAAATGTAGGATACTGATATCATAAAGCGTTATACGCAACATTGATAGAACTGATAAATAAAAAAATGAAACACAAACCGTATCAAGATTTAACAACTTTGATTATGTCATATACGCGGGCCGATATTTTCATATTAGCCAATAGGCAAAAATAGATTGCGGTCTGGATATGGCATATTGGCAGATATTACCTATATGCATACATGCATGTTGTCTCCCCATTTTTTCATAAATCAAACCAACTACATACATCAAACTAGTCCATGCCACCAATCGGAAACTCCACTATGTCTTTGAATTATTATTTTTCCAAATAGTATTGAGCTCCTATTGACATTGTCCCATCCAACAAATTTGTTGTGCTTGCCTCGACCTTCATCTAGCTTTCACATGACATACACATTATATGGGTAATATAGTTATAAATTATGATATTTTGTTGTCATCAATCCACCTAACCCTAACCCCAAATTGCTCTCTGAAAGCATATAGAACCATCCCCCCTAGTCAAGCATAGCTTTTTCTGTGCAATTGTTCTCATTCTTAATTTCTCACATTCATTACTCTCTCATTTTCTTGTCAACAAATTTGTTGTGGAATTGTTCTCATTCTTAATTTCTCATATTCATTACTCTTTCATTTTCTTGTTTTTTTCCAACTCCCCACCACTTAACCCCAACCCAGCCCCAACCCCCAGCCCCAGCCCAGCCCCAACCTAACCCTAACCCCAGCGCGGCCAGCTAAACCCCAACACCAACCCTAAGGCAAACCCTAACCCCAGCCCCACCCCAGCAGCAGCCGAACCCCAACCCTAACCCTACCCCGACCCCGACCCCGACCACGACCGCGACCCCTGCCGAACCCTAACTCGCGCGCGCAACCCCAGACCCAGCCATGAACCCTAAGCCCAAAATAATCAAAAAATTCTTTAATTTACCTCAAGATTTACTCACCTGAACGGCTGCTGCTGGGGTTGGGGCGACGACCTGAACAGCGGTGGCGACGACCTGAACCGCGGTGGCGACGAGAACGGCGGCGGCGATGAGAACGACGGTGGCGACGAAGGCGTGGCGATTTGGGGATTTTTTCCGCGCACGATCGAGAGAGAGAGAGAGAGAAAGTGAGTGTAGGCGATCGATCTGGACTTTTGTTAAATCGATATTTACTTGCCCCTACGGATATACCCGTAGGTTCTTTGTTTGCGGCTCCGTAGGGGCAAACACCAAATTAAGAATTAATATTTTTATTCTTGGACGTCTGTGCCCGTAGGGGCAACCTTTTAGCCCTATGGATTAATCCGTAGGGCCAAGTTAAATCTACCCCTACGGATTCCAATATCCGTAGGGGCAACCCCCTATTTTACTAGTGAGCTTACAATCATTTTAACTAATGATATATGTTTGGTTGTTTAAAATTTATGTTAACTTTTAAGTTGTAGATTCATCTAATCTTTTTGTCTATGGTATATCATATCGAATCACCTAGATATCTATTCAACATATATTCGGATTGATTGACCTTTCTTGAAAACTAGAGCAAATCGACAGGTTGCAGTGTAGTGTTTTCATAAACATCATATATGAACACTCTTTTTCTAGATTATCTTTTTTTTTTGAAATTATATTATTCATACCCATTATATATATATATATATATATATATATATATATATATAGAGAGAGAGAGAGAGAGAGAGAGAGAGGTTCCTTGATTAACAAACACATTATTTTAAATCTTCATGTTTGTAAGTTTTACATTAAAATAGTTTTAGGGAAACTTTTTTAAACCGTTAGATCAAATATTTCTTGAAATATCATCATGATTCTTATAAAGTATTTTTCTTTATTTTTTGTTCATTCATTATCTAGAATTTCCCTCATTAAATTTATAATACATAGTAATAAATCTTTTGATGATTAAAATATATATTGATTGTTGTTATTAAAATAAGTAGAGTGTTTGAAATATATGATTGTATTATCCGCAATACACAACAACTTATTATTTTAGGCATTGATATTTTAAGTATTCAAACTTATCTGTAAGTTATTTATGCATAGTTACATCACAACTAGATATGTAAATCAATGGTTGTTGTCGTGTTTGTTATACATAATCAAGTATATTAGTATCTTAACCACACATAATCCTTATCAATCTTTGTTGTTCTTTTGAAAGTTTATATGCCTTCTTAATCAATACTTTTCCTATTTGTTGTTTTATTTCAGTGAATATTTCATCCATCTGATATCACGGGTGTGATTGTATGCATGTAATTTCACCCGAGTTGCAAAATCTGTTTTTATTCATTCGCTGAAACTGTTTTGATCCGATATTCAAATGGTCATAACTATTAACCCTGGAGCCCAAATTAAGCAAATTCAAGTTGCTGGAATATCTACAGAGAGTTAGATAAATTGTAATCCTAGGTTAATTTACCTGAAATGTTGCCGAAGACTACGAAAACACGACCTTAACAAAATGTGACGAGTCTATACTGCAGCAGAAACTATCTACATGGCTGTAGTAAAATAGACATAGCTCCCTACTTGTTTATTGTAAGCTGGATTTCTTTATTGGAAATCGTTCTCAAAATCCCAACCTTTAATTCTTGTTTGAATTTGAAAACCATAAACTGAACGTAAGATTATCGAAAATGTGAAATACCATCAGTATACTAATTCTGAAATTTGCACTAGCCTGCTCTGCACAGTGTTATAGAAACTTCCGTAACTCTCTCATCAGGAACCTGATCGAGGAAAAATTAGTCTCGTTATTTACAAGACTCTCTGAACTACAATTTTTCTCTTGTGCAAGATTCCATAATTCTAAACCAAAACCCTAGATTTCTGCATGCGAACTTATGCTTATTTCTGGCCTGAAACTGAACTATTATTACATGCTTGTTATATATACATGGAGACTTAGAATTGCATTTAGGACTTGACATATATTTTCAGGAGTCTCATGACCAACTCATGAATGGGCTCATGTTTCTTGGCCCCTGAATGATAGCCTTGGGTCTGAGAATACTCCTGCGGTGATTGGAGTCCCATTACATGAGCGGGCACGTATTTCCTTGCCTCTGAATGATAGCCTTGGTTCAGTGAATACTCCTGTGAATAAAACTAATTTCCTTTTACCATGTACCACTGAACATGTGTTAACTTATAATGGGTTGACTATCTATATTCATGTATTCCAGTACTCATGTATTCACATATTCCAGTATTCATGTATTCATGTTTTCATGTACTCTTATATTCTTGTATTACACCATCATGTATTGGAACATGTGTTAAATTATAAACAATGTGACTAATGCTTGCCGGGGGTGTTGGGGTTAGTTAAGGATGAGTAGTTCAGCTCCTTCAGACTCTCATGTATATACTCCTATATTCCTGTAATCTTGTACTCTTGAAGGGGTTGAACACCTACCTTAACTTACGTTAGAAATGATCATGACCAATATATATATATATATATATATATATATATATATATATAAGGTTAATGGACGAAAGAGGCCATAGGAGGGAATTTCCTCCTATGGCGTCGAAAAAATACATCATTCCTTAATTTTTCCGACGATCGGCACCCACCATCTTCATCGTTATCATCTAAGATGTGGATACACCAAATTTCATGTGATTCTACAACCTTTTCACCATTGATTTAGTGGGTTCAAAATTAACGGTTTACCGACAATAGAACTTTTTACATTGCTAAATCAACGGTGGAAAGGTTGTAGAATCCCATGAAATTTGGTGTACCCACATCTTAGATGATAACGATGAAGAAGATGGGTGCCGATCGGTGGAAAAAATGAGGGAGGGTGTATTTTTTCGACGCTATAGGAGGAAATTCCCTGCTATGGCATCATTACTCCATTATATATATATATATATACATATATATATATATATATATATATACATATATATATATATATATACATATATATATATATATACATATATATATATATATATATTGGTGATTGTTGGGAGTTAAGAATAGAAAATTTACATACTATTAATACTGTCATTTCTATTTATTCATAACATGTACCCCCATGCTAGTATATACATTTCTAGATTCATATTGTACTTGTTTACATATGCCATCATATGAATGATCATCAAGCCTTGCTATTTTTTTATAACTTATTTGTTTTCCATGATTATAATTTAAATCCTTGAACTATACCATCATGTTGATATTAACATTATATTCTTCATTATTAAGCATTTCTAAGAACATGTTTTTTTTTATGTTTTCTTTTATAGGCATTGTATACTTCAATGTCTTTTATAACCTAAATTATAAGTTTCAACTTTATTATCATCTTTTAAATATTTTCCATATTAATTTTTCAAGTATAAATATTGTTATAATGAGGAACTTACCGAGCTTTCGTTTGTTGACAGCATTCATGTTTTCTTGTTTTCTCTTTTTAGGAATATCGTCTGATGAATTTGGGGCAGGAAACCAAGCTTTGTACGAAGGTGAGCCCAGCAAGCAGGAGATCATTTATTTCTCCCCCACAAGTCGACTTAGTTTTATTTTCTCTGCGGTATATTCGTTTGGACTGTCTTTATTCTATTCGTATTGTCTGTAACTGATGTTGTCGATTCAGTTATTTATTTGAACTTATAATAAATGTTATTGGACTTGATTTTATTTTAAATTTCTTATAAATTTATATTTATCCTGCACAATCCAGACGCTTAGCATATTTATATAGGGAAGACGTGCTTCTCGGTATGAATACGCAGCGGGCTTGTCACTATCGCTCCTCGTCTAGTGGGAAGCAGGGCGTGATAGATACTCCCCCTCAATTCATGCTTATTTGAGAAACTCTTTGAACTCATACTAGCGTTCCATACCACTGATACTATTTCTCAAGAAATATGACATGAAGACGAGTGATTTAATTCGAATTTGTATTAACCAATTTAAGAATTTGTAGGTATAATTCATGAATATTTTCTTCCCCCTTTTGCAAAATATTCAAAAATATTTTAGAAATATAGCGAGGGATATGAATATAAACAATTAGTGTAATGGAAAAATAAAATGGACATGAATATATGAAAACAAATAGGATTTCATTAATAGTTTTAGCAATCCTTAATACAAGCAAGAGTAGCAAAACACACATACAAATTTAAACTATCAACACATACCAAAAGAAATCTAACATAAACTATATGCACATTGTCATACATCACAACAAAACATTGAACCTAGGATCTAAAACAACGGATCCTATCACTTGTCGGATGGTGGTGGTGGTGATGTGGAAATCGTAGTAGTAAGGGTAGCCTATTATGTGTGAAACTCATCAAGTTTTCCACGAAGACGACCAATTTCACCAAATATTTGATCGAGTCGAGAATAATTCTGATCGTGGCATGCTTGGATATGATCACCACTACGAGTTTCAAATGCGGCAAAATCAAAAGTCGGTTGAGGTGAAGGAATATCAACTGGAGGGGCATTGACTGGGGCTTGGGGTTGAGGCGCGGCATCCAACTTTATGAGATTCACAATCCTAGTTCCAAAGTCTATTGAATCTTTAACTGTAATAATTTCACTAGGGATCGGAACTTTGCGGTATTGGAGAAGCTTAGTGATGACTCGTACATAGTACAAATTTGATTACTTGCCGGAGATTTCCCACATGTTCTGAATGAGAAATGACGGAAGATTAACTTTAATCTTTGCCAGAACACAGTATGTTATAAGCTTATGGGGGCCGTATAGGATATCACGGCTACCAGATTTAGGAATGATCACATGAGCAAGCAAATTTGATAGAACACAGGCACGTCTTGTGAATGTCTTAGCATAGCGATCCCCGTAAAGGTGTGGAAAATCTTGTCCATGAAGGAGTTGTGAAGCAACTTCCTTCATATGAGGCTCGGGAAACTCGAAGGTCTCGAGTGTCGTGTTATATATTTCTACACCTTCGGAAGGGATGCCCAATGAATGACCAATTATCCCGGGAGTGAATTGGAATTCCTTCCCAAAAACTCTAGTCGAATAATCTGTAGGATTATCATATGTGCTCGAAAGATTGGTGTAGAAATATCTCACGGCCGTGTCGTACGTAGGGCAAGGGAGCATGAGAAATGGCTGAAAGTTCCTAGTGCCCTTACCGCTAACGCACAACCAATGCGGAATCTAAAACGAAAATTTTTATGGCACTAGAAACTTAACCCTAGAATCTATACCAAACACTTTAAACCAGAAACACCAAGAGAAGGATTACACTACTCGGCTAGGGTTACAACCTTTGTAGTCGTGTCCTTTGTATTCGATAGCTCCTCAAGACTCTATGATAGCGCTTGCAAGTTGGTTCTCTTTCGCCGAAGATGATCTACCCGCGAGAACCAAGTTCAAGCATCAATTTCATCAATGAAATAACTAAGGATCCTAGGATGCTAATCTAAGATGCTTAGTTATTTCATGTGAGTGCACTATTGAGTTTTCTTTTTCTTTTTCTTCTTATTTCTCAACGCATGACAGCGGTAGAAGATGAAGAAGGATGAGCCATTTTAGAGAGAGAAGCTAAATGGTTGAAATGAAAAACTCATACCAAATTCAAGCATGCAATCTTTCTTTTGTTAAAAGAATTCTCACATTTTAAAATGCAACCATGCTTGAATAGTATGAACAAATGAATTAACAATTCATTTTTCCACACCCTCCACCATTTCTCTCCTCCACTTCATTTCACAATTTCTTTAAAAAGAAATTCCTAGAAATGAGGTGTCCTCTTTCTAGAAATATTCTTGTATAAATACAAGAATACGTCCTCGCAAATACATGCATGTATTCATATCAAAATACGAATACTCAAGAGATAGAAAAATACAATGAACATAATACTAGAATATACATATCGATATATATATATATATATATATATATATATATATATATATATATATATATATATATATATATATATATATATGTATGTATGTAAATTATTAAATCAAAACTTGATTTAATAATTTGGCTTAATTCTTATGCGCATTTGTATATATGTAGGTGTTTTTTATCCGTGTTTGCTACATGATTACAGATTATAGGTTCTCAGTCCAGAACAATACAAATCATGCACATTCTCTACAGTTATGAAAAATTCAGGACAACTACCGAAAACAGATAAAATTCGGGTTCCGGTCATCCACATCTATCGGGTGCCACTTACGAGTACAAGGGACAAGATCAAGTGATGGTCATTCGTGTATGAGATAAGCACAAAGCACGAGAGAGGAAGCACAAGGATCAAGGTGGCAACGCGGAGCTCGAGGGAGATCAAGGCACAAAATTCAATTAATTTGCCATTTTGGACTGTTGTAAATATGAGAATATTTTGAAACTATATTTCAAATTTGAACCTACCAAACAGAAGAAGAAAGCAACATAAGAACTAATAAGAAATATGAAGTGCTAATTCCAAAAAAAGACCGCGGATCAACGAAATTTTGGCCCATTTGGCGACGAATCAGCGGTCATGTCGTGGCCAAATGTGATGAATTTTCATGGGTGTTTTGGTCATTGTGTAAGGGCTTAGAATATTGCCTTAGGGTTTCATATCACTGCCTATAAATGCTCCAGTTCAAAGGCAAAGAGGCATGCTTTATTTTCTTTAGGATTAGTTTTAGTTTAGTGTAATCTTCCTCCTCCTCTTCATCTTTCTCCATTAAAATGTAGAGAGAGCTTTTGAGTGGATGAATAATGAAGATGAGAGTTTTATCTACCTTGTATCTTTTTTATTGTTAACTTAGTTTTTTTACTTGCTTGTTATTTTCTTTCATTGTATTTTGATTCTTAGCTAAACTTATTTACATGTTTGTTATCTAGTTGATGGTTTTTATTTGTTCTTCTTCTTCTCCTCTTTTTTTTTTTCATTTGTAAAATGATGATGCTCAAGTGTGATTCTTGCTTAGGTGAGATCCTAAGAAGCTAATTTATGCCCTTCTTCTCATTTCTTTTCTCTTGTTCGATTTTATTTATTTTTCATAATGAGTGAGTAGATTACTCACTTGTTAGAGTTAAGGAAAGGTAGTATCAGGGATGAAAAAATCTCTTGTGTTTCTCTCCGCCAAAAAAACTTGAATTGAATCTAAACCAAATAAACATAACTCTCTCCCTTAAGCGAGCTATAAGTGACATGTAGTCGTGACCTAAGTTGAGAATTCCTTTAGACGCATTACAATGTGACATGTAGTTGCAACCTAATTGGAGACTTGTTGTGAATGTTTCGCTTAAGGTTGAAAATAAGAGTATGGATCGGACGGACAAGGGGCACTAGGATTGGATTTAGCATTGGAAAGCTTGCTTAAACTTGCAAATACCATTTTTATGTCCTCCTAATTCTCGTTACTTCCGATTATTCCAACATCATTTCAATGATGGCACAAAACAAGCACAAGATTAATTCCTAACTCTACTAATCGATCCTAACCTTAACAACTTCTCTTGAACATAAATATACAAAACATTTAGGATAGAATTGAACAAACTTGGACATTCTTTACTTGACTCGTATAAAATAAGAATGAAAATACATATCATTTTTCCGTAGATCGACTCGTACTCAACCGGTTAGCTACCAAGCGAAACCGACTTGATTGTGGTAAGTAGAGAATAAGTAGAACGCATACATATAACGTAATCTCTACCAATCAAATGGCGCCGTTGCCGGGGAGATGGTAACATATTTCTTTCTTATTATTCGGGTTGATTTGTATATAAAAAATAATAAACAAAAAATAAATAAATAACCATGTTCCCCTCCGAATGACGGCGCGACGAGAGAACGTCTTGCCTAAGATTCGAGGCAGATGCTAATTGGTTTTATCCGTCCACCTCTCCGAAGATGCCAAGTTGATTTATGGCACCGTATATCGGAGGTTTAGACGGATGCGGCCGATGTAGCAGACTTCGTCAGATTCCCCCTCACTTGAGGGGTTTTTGATTGTGGGGACGCTCTTCCCTGCAGGCGCAAGCCCCTGCAGTTAATTACGCTACCGCATCGCGGTAACAACTTTCTCCTTCTCCAGATTTTCACTTCGTGTCGTGGGTGTTTGTTTTGTTTGTGGTTGTCCGTGGATTGTATACGGAGACTAATTTATGTCATCGCCCGTAGGACGTGGATTAATCCAAATCCGTATTTTCTTAGATTTGGGTTTGAGGTTTTGGTTTAAGAATACGTTAGCCATATTTGAGGCTAAGATCCACTTAAACGTTTGTTAAGGATACGTTAGTCTAATTTGAGACTAAGATTAACTTAACGGGATCGCTTAGATCCGACAAAAGAGCATTTGGGGGCTCTATTGTTCCAGTTTAGGGACATAGCGGTCCATTGAATGTATGGCCGTCGGGACCCGTCACCTCTCTGACAACGTTGAAGGATTACAACGACATATATCAGAGGAGTTCAGAGATGTACCCTTGAACCAAAGTTGGTTGGGACTATAGTCCAATTTGGGACTAAAGTCTGTTTGAGGGTTTAAAGATACGTTAGCCCTATTTGAGGCTAAGATCAACTTAAACATTTGTTAAGAATACGTTAGTCTAATTTAAGACTAAGATCAACTTAACGGGATCGTTTAGATCCGACAAAAGAGCATTTGGGCTCCATTGTTCCAGTTTAGGGACATAGTGGTCCATTACCAGTTTAGGGACATGGTCGTCCATCTTTCCCGTTTTGGGGACGGATATTAGTTTAAAGACGTATTAGTCCATGAGTTTAAGGACGATTAAGTCCATGGGTTTAAGGACCCCACAGTCCGTATCTTGGTTTAGGGATGCATAAGTCTATGGGTTTAAGGACCCCATGGTCCGTATTGTTGGTTTAAGGACGCTTGAGTGTGGGAGTTTGAGTCCATGAGTTTAAGGACGCTTGAGTCCATGAGTTAGTTTAAGGACACTTAAGTCCAGGAGTTTAAGGATGCTTAAGTCCATATCGATGTGTGGTTGTCGGGACCCATCGCCTCTCTGACGTCGTTGAAGGATTACAACGATATGTGCCAGAGGAGTTCGGAGATGTACCCTTGAACCGGATGTGAATTGATTTAAGAGAGCAATCGTGCTCAGTCAATTTAATTTGAGGACTTACGGCCATGATTGGGCTAAGTCCAGTTGCAGATGTTCAACATTTTCATTTGTCTTTGGCCCATTAGGCCTATGCTAGGGCTTTGCCCCAGTTTAATAATGCACTGCATTTTATTTTGGCCTGTAAGGCCATTTAAATTGGGCTCTGTTCCTTTTATAATACAGAGCATTTTTTCTGGGCCCATTGGACCTCTTAATTGGGCTCTGCCCCTTTAAAATTAATGCATTGCATTTTATTAGGCCTGTTAGGCCTTTTTTGATTGGGCTCGGCCCTTCTTTTCAATAATGCAGTGCATTAATTATCTGACAGTGGCCATGTGGCCTGTCAGGCGCTTTGCGCCAATTAATGAGCGCAAGCGTATGTGGAGGTGACACGTGTCACGCTCTGGTGAGCGCAAGCGCAGTGCGCTGCGCTGTTGCGCCGCTGACACGTGGCGCTCTCTGGTGAGTTGCGCCAATTTAAGAGAGCAGTGCTCTATTTTTAAAAGCGCATAGCGCAAGTTATTCTGGAGCTGACACGTGGCGCTCTCTGGTGGCTTGCGCCAACCCAGGAGCGCAACAGTGCAGATTTACAAGTGCAAGGCACTGTTTTAATATCTTGATCCAATTTTTGGATTCAAGAAAAGAATCTTTTAAGATTTCAGAACCAGTGGTTTATAAAAAAGGCAATGCCTTTTTTCTTATTATATTTTTTATTGAAGATCCTCGATCTTGTTCTTAGATCAATGATCTTTTTAGAAGAAATTCTTCTTTCTAAAGGTTTACCTTTCCTTTTTCTTTCTGAATTCTTCTCAAACTTTTTAAGAGTTCTGTGAATTCTTTCTGCTTTCTGTGTGTTTTAGACTTAGGGTCTAGGGGCCTTTATATAGTGCCAATTAGTTTGTTAAAATAGTTAAAGAGATCTTTCTCTGAGTGATTTAGGGATTTTTCCCACCATTGGATCTTTGATCCAAGGGCTTTTGTTTTACAGAAGACAATTTTCTTGTTTTAACAAGAACAAAAAGATCTTACTGGAATTTTAATTTTGTTTGGCGCAAACGCACCTACGCTTGACACGTGTCGCGCAGCGCAGCACAACTGCGCTGACACGTGTCGCGCAGCGCGGAGCGCAGCGCAACTGAAGCGTTGCTTCAATTATCTTAACTTTAATTTTAACTTTAATTTCAAAGCAGAGCTTTGCTCTGATTGGGGGAAACAGAAGCGTTGCTTCGTTTCCCACCTTAGAATTTGAACAGAGCTCTACTCTGATTGGGGTGAACAAATGCCCCCCCACCTTTGCGCTTACGTGGCCCCAGACGTGAGTGCAGCGGCGGCAGAATTCCAACCGTTGGGAAGTTGAAAATGCTCTCAATGCCTATAAATAGGATCTTTGGTCCCCTTAGATGGTTTCACATCTTTTCATAAGAATTTTCATTCAGAGCCTTGCTCTTTTGTTTAAGCACTTTATAAGAGTTCAAACTCTAGAGAATTTTTAGGTAAAAATTAGATTAGATTAAATTAACTTTAAGAGCTTTGCTCTCAATAGATCCCTGATCTAAAGAAAACCCATTTAGGGTTTCACTTAGCAGAGCTTTGCTCTATAGGTCTAAAGGGATCTAAAGATAACTAAAGAGAACCCTATTAGGGTTCCATTAATAAAGCTGTGCTCTTTAAAAGATTTTCCTTGTATTTTCTTAATTCATCAATGGAGCTTTGCTCCTTCCAAATCATACAGAAGAACTCTTAGGAGTTTTTCATGGATCTTGGAGTTTAAAGATGGCATTTTATTATTCGATGAATTATATCGTCTTGCTTAATTACTCTATCTGCTAATGTTGCTGCTTTTCTTTTACAGGAGTAATGGACGCCCATATGTATGACCTTGATGAGATCATCTCTTATGAGGACATCCGCCGACTCGTCCGTTCTCAGAATCGAGAATTCACAAACGCCGAGTGTGCCGAAATCATGAGCCGCTTCGACGCATACAACGGTCAACTGCTTCCTCGGCGATTCCCTCTCTTGAAGGTTATTGTGGGAGAAATTTAGGTAGCGCTTCCCCTATTCTTTACCGGCGTGCCGCTTAGGGCATTGGACGCCGCCGAGGACAAGGTGCACTCAGTGTACCTGATGAACTTAATCTCGAAGAGACGGCGAGAAAATCTTGTCGATCTCTTGCACCAGGCCTTTCAACAGTCCGCCATTCTTGCTGCCTATCGGAGGGTGGAGGACATCAGTGGGGATCCCGACGCCCGTGCTCACGAAAGGAAGCACACCAGGATGGTTCGCCAAGCTTGAAAAGTCTTGGATAAGGTCACTTTCGATTTCCTCAATCCCTGTCCAGGATCTGAGGTTTTGCCGTTGTAATCATTTGAATAATGTCTTCGTCTATTTCTTTATGATTGTAAGAGCCCTTTGCAATTTGAATGGAAAATTTCTCATTTCAGCTTGTCTTATTTCTCGTTCTGAGTCTTTTGCACATGCATGAATGGAGGTGTCTCGAACGCTTGATCAAATGCAAATAGGATGTTCTTTCTGTTGCTTTCTTCTTCTTTTTTTATTATCAGTATGCTGCCTTAGTAAACATAGTTGACAAGTGATAGAGCGAACACCCTGTCTCGGTCTCTTCAAGAGGTAGCGATGGCTTAGGCAGCAAGTTCAGATCTGCTGCCTAAGACTTTTCAACTATATGAGCCGGCAGGGTCTCACAAAGACTTTTCTCCCTACGGATCGAGAGGATCTTGTAGGTGTATTTTCTCCTTAGGAATCGTAAGGATTCCTAAGTGCGTTTTCTCTTATAAGTCGTAAGGATCTTATAAGAGAATTTTCCTTAGGACTCGTAAGCGGTTGTTTCTCTCCTTGTCGAGATTCGACTTCAGAGAGTGAGACCCATGGATAGTATGCAAGAGACCGTTTAGGATCGACTTGCAGGGTCCCAGTGCTTAGGAAACAAGTTTTTTAATCCCTGCTGCCTAAGGCTTTATCTTGAAAGTCGAGACGAATCGAGAAGTCCTCGCGAAGACACTAATTTCTTCATGAGTCGAGACGAATCGAGCAGCTCTCGTCAAGGACACTGATTTCCCTGGGGGTTAAAACGATCTCTGGTGGTCTTTCAGGTTTTATATGAGTTACCGTCAAAACCGTGAAGCTAGAAATTTGATCTTCGCTTCGTTTGCTGGCACTACGCCTGCTGTATCGAGACGAATGTCACAGTTGTCTCTAGGTTGTTGGTGAACCGTCGAGATTTGGCTTCGCTCTCTGGCGGAGCCAGTTGGGAAGGTATGGTTCCCTCTTTGTTTGTGCCCTTGGATTGTATACAGGGATCGACGTGATCTCACCTGTAGGGCAAAAGTTCATCATTTTTTTATTATTGTTTTATTTCCGTGATGCTCTATTATTTCAGCTTTATATCGCGAAAGTCGCGATTGCCCCATCATTTCGGCTATCTTTCGCGGTGCCCAATCATTTCGGCTATTTATTTTATTTTTACTCGCTACTTTTTATTGCAAGTTGCCCCATCATTTTGGCTATTTCGTATGCATGCGCGGCTTGCTGGCTTTCCGCTGTAAGCCTGGAATTAGACACCGATTTTGGCATCAGCACCGCTACAACTGGGATATTGCCAGGAGCGAATCATCATTTGCCTCTGTCGATATTGAACAAAGGTGGCTTAGCGAACAGGGTTAAGGTCCTGTCGACTAAGGCTTTTGACTTCATGAGCCGTAAGGGTCTCACAAAGGTATTTCTCCCTACAAGTCGTGAGGATCTTGTAGGTGTGTTTTCTCCTTAGGAATCGTGAGGATTCCTAAGTGCATGTTCCTCTGTAAGTCGTAAGGATCCTACAAGAGGGTTTTATCCTTGTAAATTGAGAGGACTTATAAGGGATATTCGCCATATAGACATATCCCCAATCATAGATGGGGCCTGATTAGGGAAATGTTTATTCGCGCCCGTGGATTATATACAAGGGTCAGTACTGATCCACTTGTAGGGCCATATCGCAGGTTGTGGGGGGTTTGCTTAAGCATAGGTTTAGATCTCTGTAACTTAAGACTTTCAAATCTTATGAGCCTTGAGGGTCCCATAAGAGAGTTCTTCTTACGAGTCGTGAGGATCTCGCAAGTGTATTTTCTCCTTAGGAATCGTGGGGATCCCTAAGTGTGTTGCTCCCTTGTGAGTCGTAAGGATCTCACGCGGGTGGTTTCTCCTTACAAGGTCGAGAGGATCCTGCAAGTGTCTTTTAACGAGATTGCGCCCTTTCTGGTTTTCACAAACACTCGCCGGTAGCCCTACTGTTTTTACTCACGGAGCCCTTTCGGGTTTTCATCCGTGCCCATTTTGCTTATGGACATACCGTTTTTTTTATTCTGTTTATTTTTTTTTACGAGGTCGTGCCCTTTCGGGTTTTCACGAACACTCGCCGGTAGCCCTTCTGTTTTTACTCACAGAGCCCTTTCGGGTTTTCATCCGTGCCCATTTTGCTTATGGACATACCATTTTTTTTGTTTTTTTATTATATTTTTTTTTATTATTATTTTTTATTCTTTATTCTCTTTTTTTTTTATCTCGTCAGCCTGAGGATGCTGCGGTAGTAGTTTAAGGACGTTTCGGCCTTCAGCCAGTTTTAGGACGTAGTGGTCCGTCATTAGTTTAAGGACGTAGTGGTCCGTCATTAGTTTAAGGACGTTTCGGCCCGTCATTAGCTTAAGGACGTTACGGTCCGTCATTAGTTTAAGGACGTTACTGTCCATCATTAGTTTAAGGACGTTACGGTCCATGGTAAAGAAGGCCGGCTACTACTCATAGAGTTTGGGTTTAGGAAGATAGCGAGCGGACATAGTCGTCGTCATCTATCATTGACCTAGGCTGTGACTCATTAAGCGTAGTATTTCTTTAAGAAGCGACCGTTTATTGGCCTGAAAGGCCTTCACAGTGCATATCCATGAGTAGATAGGCTCCACCCTGGTAGACCTTGTCTATGATGTACGGGCCTTCATAGTTCAGCTCGAATTTTCCCCGCTTGGCGCGATTGGGGATCATAGGTCTTTTGACCACTAGTACGAGTTCGCCTTGGCAGAATGTCCTTGGCCTGGTCAATCTTTCATATGAGCGCGTCATCTTTGCTTTATAAACCTCCAAATTTTGTTGCGCTATGAGCCGGGTTTCATCAAGGGCATCAAGCTCCTCAAGCCGAAGGTGAGCATTTTCTTCGTCCGTTAGCTCGTAGTGGACTGCCACTCGTAAAGAAGGTATTCTACTTCGAGGGGGAGTACTGCTTCTGTACCGAAGACTAACGCATACGGTGTTGTGTTCGTGGTCGTCTTCAACGTAGTTCGATATGCCCAGAGAGCTTCTTGCAGTCTCTCGTGCCAGTCCTTCTTCACGATCTTCGTCAAGGTTTTGTTGAAAGCCTCAGCTAGACCGTTGGCTCGGGGATTATAAACTGGGGAGTATCTCCAGTTTATGTTGTGCTGTTGTGCGAAGCGGCTGATCTTGTGGCTTCTATAAGCTGGCCCGTTATCGGAGATGATCCGTCTCGGAGTTCCAAACCGATAAATGACGTGCGTCTTGAAGAAATTGAGGATATTCTCCATCTTCACTTCCCTCAGCGGTACTTCTTCTGCCCATTTGGAGAAGTAGTCAGTCGTCGCCAATGAATCGATGTCCCCTGGACGACGCTGGTTCGATGGGGCCAATTATGTCAGTCCCCCACATCTCGAACGGCCAGCTAGCCACTGTTGGGTGTAGTGCATTTGGGTGCTGATGGATGAAGTCCCTATGGATCTGGCATGAGTGGCATTGCTTCGCATACTTGAGGCAGTCCTGAATCATCGTGGGCCAGTAATAACCTATCCGTTTTATCTTCAACTTCATCTTCGGACCTGCTTGGTAAGAAACGCAAAGTCCGTCGTGAACTTTCTGAATGACTCTTTTCGCTTCGTCGGGTCCCAGGCATCTCAACCATAGAGAATCAAACGACCTCTTGTATAGAGTATCATTGACGAAAGCGAAAGACAGAGCTCGTTTCATGAGCTGATATCTTGAGGACGCATCTTCAGGCGTTCGACAGGATTTGAAGTAGTCTATGAAGACTTCTTTCCAATCTTCAACCTTCTCTTGGTCCTTTATTTGCATAGCCATTTTCTCAGTTGCTTCCTTTTCTTCAGATGATTCCGGAGATATTTTTGCCGGGGTGAGGACCCGACGGCTTTGTACCATGATTCTGATGTCATCGAGGTTTTCGTCGGCTGGTTCTTTAGTGAGTTTGGCTAACGCATCCGCCTTGCTATTTTCCGCACGCGGTATGTTTTCCAAAGTGTAGGAAGAAATTTGGGTCAACAGTTGTTGCTCCTTTTCGCTGTACTTTACCAGCTCTGGTTTGCAGGTTTGGTAGTCGCCATTCACTTGACTAACGACCAGTTGGGAGTCTCCGTATATGATGAGCTTCTCAATTCCCATGTCGATGGCGATTTCGTGGCCTACTATCAAAGCTTTGTATTCAGCTTCATTGTTCGTCTTCGGCTCTGTCAAGGAGAAAGCAAAGCGCATTATCCCTCCTCGTGGAGTTACGAAGATGAGGCATGCCCCCGATTTGATTATAGGGGTGCTTTGTTTGCGCTTCTTCATGGAGGACGCTCCATCAAAGTAGAGCTCCCATCGGGTATCACCACCGTCGATCGCATCAAACGCATGTTCGTCTGGCAGTTCGCAATTCAAAAGGGAATCAGCCGGTATCGGATGCTCAGCGAGGAAGTCGGCGATGGCCTGGCCTTTCACTGCTTTAAGAGGCTGATTGGTTATTGAAAACTCCCTTAAGAGCAAGGCCCATTTAGCGAGTCTCCCTGTCAATATGTCCTTCGACATTAAATATTTAAGGGGGTCCACCTTTGATATTAGACGGACTTCATGCGCCAACGCATAGTGCCTGAGCTTTGTTATCGTGAAGATCAACGCCAGGCAGTATTTTTTGATGGGGGAGTAGTTGCTTTCTGCCTCCAGTAGAACTCGACTCAAATAGTAGAGGGCTCGTTCTTTCTCTTGGTCGTTCTCTTGTGTCCATAATGCGCCTAAGGAACCTTCGAGGGCGGTTGTATAAAGAATGAGAGGCTTTCCCTTGACTGGAGCAGCCAACACTGGTGGATTCTGCAGGTATTGCTTGATTTCGTCCAGCGCGCTATGGCATTTGTGATCCCAAACGAAAGGGGTCCCCTTCTTCATCAAGTGGCTGTAAGGACGGTCCTCTTCCCGCTGATTTTTCACCTTTTTTTGTCGGCGGGGATAATCTTGATCAATTACCGAGTCTTGGACTTGACGCTAGACCTTATAGATTTTTGAGGACAGCCGTTGAGGGGGCTGTTCCGGCTTCACCTTTGTAGCGCTCTCCATAGGTGGAGGAGATCTTTTCAGCACAGCGGTCGGAGAGTTCTTGCAGACCTTCCTAAGTGGTTCAAAGCTGTTCCCAGTTGGAACAGCAGCATCAATTTCCGCCGTTGGAGTCAGCGGAGTCAGTCCAGGAGGAGAGTTGCCCCCAGCCTTCCTTACTCGACGCCAGTGGCATATCCCAAGTAGGAGGAGTGTTGTCTCCTGAGGGTTTTCAGTGGATTACACTCACAAAATCTTATAATAAAAGAGAGATGGTGAGAGTTATATAAAGATAAGAACTATAAACGAAAGAACTTGAAAATAAGAGTTTTCAATTATACCAGATTTTCAGTTGCTATGAGCCCTATCTTAATGGTCATGAAAAAATGTTAGAAATCATATTATCCCTCAATAAAACATCGTCTTTAGTTTTCATTCCTATCTTTCTTTCAAACATTGATCATATACCCCTACACGTGTGAATTGGACATCCCTACACTCAGAGAATTCAATTTAAGCAATCATACTCTTTTCCATCTACCTCAGTACTTTTTAATAGATATTTAGATGGAATTTGCTCACACATTCTTCATGCGACCGTTAATACTTCTTGAAGTACTAACCGACCGATTACTCATGTGCTTTCCAATTAGGTGTTTTCCTCGTCTTGCAACACCTAATGCTTAGCAGTGGCTCCCAAACCAGTTGGTCTAAGGCACTAGGTGATAAAGCACCCTCGCTATATTTTTTATTGCTGCCTCAGTGATAACAAAACCAGTGTTCATTTTTCTTTTCACCATTTTATCTTTTATCCTCCACTTTTATTTTCTTCATACTTTGGCTTTTAGACAAGAGTATTTCAAGGTATCATCTACTATCCCGAGTTTCAAGATATGTGTAAGTGCGTATAGTAGGGTATCAACGTTCAAATGTTTGTCTTTCAGAATATGAACTATTTTTCAGGCTTATTTTAATCCTCAGATTAGTAATTTACTTCATCTTACTAACCCTTGGGACAACAGCTCATAACTACTTATTACAAGTTTCATTTAAGAAAACATCTAACTTTCTTGTTTTTCTTAAACTATTCCTATCTTTCAAATATAACTTTTCACTTTCTACTCTTTGGGACAACAGCAAAGTAGGGCGTAAATAAGCACAGAAGCGCTGAAAAATGACTTCTTGGGAGCTTCTTGCGATGGTACAGGAGCGCTGAAGCTCGTTGGGGGGAGCATGGTCCCGAAGAATAGCCCAGTGGTGGCTTGAGTTACCTGCTCCACTGGCATAGTGAAAAGGGAGGTCTCTTGGGGCCCGTAGGTTACTCCTCCAGATGGGACAGAGCGAGAGTTGTTGTTGCAGTTAGTGCAGTTTGAAGCCACTGATTTCTTCAAGAGCTTGAATATTTTGCCCCCTGCATTAACCTTGGTCTTTGGCATGTGCCAGTTGTTTGAGGACCAATTCCGTCGGCAAGGCTGCTGCTTGGGGAGCCTGTCTGTGGACAACAGACATTCTCTGGGCTTCCTCCATCGGCGTTGAGGCACCGAGGGTGGGAGGTGGGAGCATCAACCTAAAAAGAAGCCCGTTGATTTCTCGAAGAGCCGGATTGCAGAGATTTGAGGCTGCAAGTGACCCATACTTGACTCTGCCGGATATGACAGAGCCTGAGTTGCTAGGGTGGGAGCAAATGCCATTCTTCATAGAGACGAAATGCCGGCTTCAATATCCACTCCTCTAAGGGCAACCAAAAACATATACACCACGATTATTTGATCGCGGGAAAAACACGACACACAAAGCATGGAGTGGAAAGAGGAAAAGGTCCCACCGGGCGTGCCAGAATCTGTTCCACTCCGAATGACAGCGCGACGAGAGAACGTCTTTCCTGAGATTCAGGGCAGATGCTATTTGGTTTTATCCGTCCACCTCTCCGAAGATGCCAAGTTGATTTATGGCACCGTATATCGGAGGTTTATACGGATGCGGCCGATGTAGCAGATTTCGTCAGATTCCCCCTCGCTTGAGGGGTTTTTGATTGTGGGGACGCTCTTCCCTGCAGGCGCAAGCCCCTGCAGTTAATTACGCTACCGCATCGCGGTAACAACTTTCTCCTTCTCCAGATGTTCACTTCATGTCGTGGGTATTTGTTTTATTTATGGTTGCCCGTGGATTGTATACGGAGAGTAATTTATGTCGTCGCCCGTAGGACGTGGATTAATCCAAATCCGTATTTTCTTAGATTTGGGTTTGAGGTTTCGGTTTAAGGATACGTTAGCCAATTTGAGGCTAAGATCCACTTAAACGTTTGTTAATGATACGTTAGTCTAATTTGAGACTAAGATCAACTTAACGGGATCGCTTAGATCCGACAAAAGAGCATTTGGGGGCTCTATTGTTCCAGTTTAGGGATATAGCGGTCCATTGAATGTATGGCCGTTGGGACCCGTCACCTCTCTAACGACGTTGAAGGATTACAACGACATATATCAGAGGAGTTCAGAGATGTACCCTTGAACCAAAGTTGGTTGGGAAGTCTATAGTCCAATTTGGGACTAAAGTCTGTTTGAGGGTTTAAAGATGTGTTAGCCCTATGTGAGGCTAAGATCAACTTAAACATTTGTTAAGAATACGTTAATCTAATTTAATACTAAGATCAACTTAACGGGATCGTTTAGATACGACAAAAGAGCATTTGGGCTCCATTGTTCCAGTTTAGGGACATAGTGGTCCATTGCCAGTTTAGGGACATGGTGGTCCATCGTTCCCGTTTTGGGGATGGATATTAGTTTAAGGACGCATTAGTCCATGAGTTTAAGGACGCTTAAGTCCATGGGTTTAAGGACCCCACAGTCCGTATCTTAGTTTAGGGACGCATAAGTCCATGGGTTTAAGGACCTTATGGTCCGTATTGTTGGTTTAAGGATGCTTGAGTGCGGGAGTTTAAGGACGCTTGAGTCCATGAGTTTAAGGACGCTTGAGTCCATGAGTTGGTTTAAGGACGCTTAAGTCCGGGAGTTTAAGGACGCTTAAGTCCATATCGATGTGTGGTTGTCGGGACCCGTCACCTCTCTGACGTCGTTGAATGATTACAACGATATGTGCCAGAGGAGTTCGGAGATATACCCTTGAACCGGATGTGAATTGATTTAAGAGAGCAATCGTGCTCAGTCAATTTAATTTGAGGACTTACGGCCATGATTGGGCTAAGTCCAGTTGAAGATGTTCAACATTTTCATTTGTCTTTGGCCCATTAGGCCTATGCTAGGGCTTTGCCCCAGTTTAATAATGCACTGCATTTTATTTTGGCCTGTAAGGCCTTTTAAATTGGGCTCTGTTCCCTTTATAATACAGAGCATTTGTTCTCGGTCCATTGGACCTCTTAATTGGGCTCTGCCCCTTTAAAATTAATGCATTGCATTTTATTAGGCATGTTAGGCCTTTTTTGATTGGGCTCGGCCCTTCTTTTCAATAAAGCAGTGCTTTAATTATCTGACAGTGGCAATGTGGCCTGTCAGGCTCTTTGCGCCAATTAATGAGCGCAGGCGTATGTGGAGGTGACATGTGTCATGCTCTGGTGAGCGCAAGCGCAGTGCGCTGCTGACACGTGGCACGCTCTGGTGAGTTGCGCCAATTTAAGAGAGCAGTGCTCTATTTTTAAAAGCGCATAGCGCAAGTTATTCTGGAGCTGACACGTGACACTCTCTGGTAGCTTGCGCCAACCCAGGAGCGCAACAGTGCAGATTTACAAGTGCAAGGCACTGTTTTAATATCTTGATCCAATTTTTGGATTCAAGAAAAGAATCTTTTAAGATTCCAGAACCAGTGGTTCATAAAAAAGGCAATGTCTTTTTTCTTATTATATTTTTTTATTGAAGATCCTCGATCTTGTTCTTAGATCAATGATCTTTTTAGAAGAAATTTTTCTTTCCAAAGGTTTACCTTTCCTTTTTCTTTCGGAATTCTTCTCAAACTTTTTAAGAGTTCTGTGAATTCTTTCTGCTTTCTGTGTGTTTTAGACTTGGGGTCTAGGGACCTTTATATAGTGCCAATTAGTTTGTTAAAATAGTTAAAGAGATCTTTCTCTGAGTGATTTAGGGATTTTCCCACCGTTGGATCTTTGATCCAAGGGCTTCTGTTTTACAGAAGACAATCTTCTTATTTTAACAAGAACAGAAAGATCTTACTGAAATTTTAATTCTGTTTGGCGCAAGCGCACCTACGCTTGACACGTGTCGCGCAGCGCAGAGCGCAGCGCAACAGCGCTAGCGCAACCGCACTGACACGTGTCGCGCAGCGCAACTACGCTAGCGCAACTGTGCCGACATGTGTCGCGCAGCCCGGAGCGCAGCGCAACTGAAGCGTTGCTTCAATTATCTTAACTTTAATTTCAAAGCAGAGCTTTGCTCTAATTGGGGGAAACAGAAGCGTTGCTTCGTTTCCCACCTTGGAATTTGAACAGAGCTTTGCTCTGATTGGGGTGAACAAACCATAAAAAAACTATCTTGTTTTTTTTGATAATTTTGTTTTAGTTAGCAGGGAAATCTGTGTTAGTTATATGTATGCCCTAGAGGCCATTACTGTACATAGGATGTATATTGAAGTGGATGCTGGGATATATATAGGTAGGACTTTCTTGCTCGACATGATAGTACGCTATCTGGTTGCTCTTTATCTTAACATGCATACTTTCTGTCTCTCTGTTACATGTTGATAAATCCCTTAGGATGTGTACTCGACTTCCAGGAATATGATGTAGATCATACTAGTGGGGCCTGGGTGGTCTATGAGTACATCCTTTAATGTTCCTAGTCGTGGGAATATCGAGACGGGGCATCGATATTCCAGAGTAGACTAGCGTATATCTTCTAAACCCATGTGATGGGCGATGGATGATCCATATCCATTGGTGTTTGACATCGGAGATGGTATGCGGGTGCTTAATGGAGACTGGGTACACTGAACGGACTCACCGAGAACTCCCAGATGGTATTATACCTCACGTCAGATGGCAGTTCTCTGGTGACACTGGTACAGCTTAGTCTGTTGACCCGAGATTGTCATAGAGTCTTGTGTGTCTTCCACTGTGCTTTGATTTCCACCCTACCACGGCTCTACTGAGTTATGCAAACAGGTGGTTTTTGGGTACAGTCCCGATTCACATGGAGGCAATGAGCGATAGGAGAGGATTCGTCTCTCCCGGTATTAGGGGTTGATGTTGCGCTATGCTCGACTGGCCATAACTGGAAATCCCTGGCCAGGGTTGCTGTGATTTACTAGTAAGAGTTATCAGTAGTTTCACACTTGTTATGGACCTTACATCGGCATGACTTATCAAGTTACTGGGGTCTGATGTTTACCACCCCTAGGCGAGATATGCGACATATCAGACGAACAGACCGGACCGTACGGTAAGTGTTGCTGGTTGGATTCACAGGAGTGTGAGCGGGCTTGCTCGTTGATCTTCTGATCACTCAATACCCGGGTGGCCGTTACGTTTAGCAGACCGCTTGCGGCTTATGGGTGTTTGACATGATCATCACCTGCTGCCGGCGTATTGACGAGTCTTTAGAGTCCTACACAGAGGTTTCCTGGCTCAAGCGAAACGAAATAGGAGCGCATATGAGATATGTGAAGGACCGAGAATAATACCAGTATGTGATACTGTATTCCATTCTCGCGATTTGTATCATTGGACGGTTATATATGATATAGCCGGGTTACCGAATCAAGTGTTGATTCGATACATTGATATACTTGATATTAGTCGGTTATATGCAGTATGACCGGATCATTAAATCAAGTGTTGATTTAACGATTTAATGCATAATTATATATTTGATATATTATTTTACATTAACTAGTATTTGTTCACTTAAGATTATTTTCTCACTTGAATATGCACATTGTATATATGATATATGTTTGTGCACTAGTTTGTATCATTTTTGATGACACATGCAAACTTGGGTGTGTGTTTACTTTAAACCATGTTTAGTTAATGGTTTGGGTTTCCATTAACTTATTTATTTATTTATTTATTTTGGCAAGAATAAAATGGTGGCTAAATTTGTTTCATTCTTGAAACTTCATGAAGCTTTGAAAGCTTTGACCATTTTGTTTCTTTCCTTAACCTAACAATTTAACTAAACCCTAGTTTATTCTCTACATGAGTTACACTCACCCATGGTTACAAAATGATAAGAATCACTTGGATTTTCTTTTTGAATATAATTCTTTTTCCATTTTCTTCTTCATCTTCTTCAAGTAAAGAAGAAAGCTTTCTTGAAAATTTCCATGTGAGAAATCCAAATCCAAAGTGAACCCACTTCCTATTTCTTCATCCTCTACCACTTGCCATGTAGTAGAGTGTGTTTTCTTCACAAGTTTCAAGACTTAGTGAAGGTGGAGCTTGAGTTTGAAATGCCTCGACGTAGATCATCTTCGGCATCGAACTCTACGACCTAGCCCGATCATTTCTCCGATGAAACCATCGCTAGAGTCCGGGATCCGAGGATCGCAGCGGAGGGACGTCAACACGGAGCTAGAGAAGTGGAAGACCGGATCTACAAAGGTTGTAGTCTCTTTCATTTAGCAATAAAGTTTTTTACTTGCATGTTTCGCCTTACCTCTAGTTAACGATCTAGCATTAGGGTTTCTCGGCACATGTAAAATTTGATTTTTGCATGGCTGATCAGTTGTGGAACCTCTTGAGTGTGCCTAGAAACCCTACAGTGGTATCAGAGCCTAGCTAGAGCCTTAGGCGATGAGTAGACGAAATTTGAAACCCGATCGAATCCGAAACCCTAATTCAAAATCCTTCTCTGTACAATTTTTCAAAACTGGTCTTTTTGTGAATTAAAAATATGCAGAAAAATCAGCAGGATTTTTTAAGAATTACTGTGAAGCATGTGTGCATAACTCGACCAAGTAGCCGCGAAACTGCGGCACGAGCATGTCATGTGCGGCGGTTCCGCCGCCATATAGGAGCATCTTGTCATTTTCTTTGCACAGTAATTCCTATCTGTTAGTGCTGTATTTTCTGGGAATTTTTAAATTTTACTCAGGAGTTGAGTTTTCTGGGTTGTATTGGGGACTCGGTGTTTCGATCGGGAAGTCTAATTTCGTCTATGTGTTTTTCCGGGTAATTTTAGAATATGTTAAAAAGTTCGACCGGATATAAATACTTACTTTTTCCCCTGCCGAGAAATTTCCAACTGTTGGATTTTTCGGTAGTTTGAGAACGTTTTGAGTAGTGCAAGTAACGTGATGGTCCCTCTATAAGACAACAAATCTTAACTCGATTATGTGACCATCTTGAACTGCCCTTTGAACCTTAGGGTTTGGGGCAGTATGGTGTGCCACATGTGAGGCGTTGGATTGACCCTTCTACGGCTGGACTGTTGGTACTGTGGCATGAAATGGATGTTTTTAAACTTATTTCATGTGTTGAGCTGTTTCTGGAAAACTTGGGTGTTTGAATGTTCGATCGAAAAGTTTAACATTTTTCTATTTATCTAGAATGTGATACAATATTTGGAATCCACAAGTAGTTATGAGATAACTGAATGAATGTTATAAATCTAGCAGTTTAGTCTCACTTGATTGGTTGCCATGGAATTTTGATGTGATCAAAAGTTCGTCGCAATCACGTAGCGTACGCGGATACTCGTCGGGTAAACTTAATAGACAGGCACACCCCATAGCCCCGACCAAGTGACTGTAGGAGAACCCCATCGCCGAAAGCATCCGTTCGGGTGCTCGCGGCAGCGGTGTTCCGCCTCAGTGCACTTCGTCGACGGCATCGAGGGTGCGGCCTCCTACTAAAGTTTGCGACGATCATTCGATCAAAATGTCGGGAATCTTGTTGAATTACCCGACTTTATATTGAAAAGTGTTTTCGATAATGAGACTAAAATGCGGGGTTTATAATTGTTAGGCATGCGATGTCTAAGGAATTCATTTGTTTAGGCATGCGATGTCTAAAGCGTTTGCGGATTCCAACTGTTGTAGTTTTAGACTTTTTTTTCTGTGACCGTAAGTGTAATATGTGATATCGCCGGTTTCGTTGCTATATGTCAACGACAATTGGGATGGGCATATTTACTTACGTTGATGACATGTGATGTTATGTGTTGCTGGATATGTTATATTGGATCGTCGTGTTTGAATAGCCGAGGGTTTTTATGTGAGATGAGTGTTTTTCCATTTTCATTCATGTAAAAAACTTGTATGTAATATTCTTTTATTGGGGCACTTCCAGGTTGCAGAAGATGTCACCGTTGATGTATATTATTTACTTTTCCGCATTAGGATAGACCTAAGGAGGGGAGCACAAGTAACCGGGTTCAAGGGTCAAATGGGAGACCATCTCGAGGAGTCGAGTCCGGGTCTCCTAACCCTAGAATTGGTAGGGTTGCTTGCCGCTCTCGTAGGGGTCTAGGGGTGTGGGATTGGCTATTCATCACGACCGTGGAATCCGTGTTTTATACAGGCTCAAAATAAAACACGGACGTCCTAGTATATCCAATATTTCATATGATATTTTCTGCTGTGTTATTTGTGATGTGATCATGTGATTTGTTCATATAGATATTGTATATAGCATATATGATATATTATATAGACGTTGCTTATGTTTTACACCCGCACTAGCCTTGCCCCGCTCTGCCGTTAGTTACTTAACCTAACGGTGCAGACGGGACATCGAGACGAATGCGGATGGTATAAGCGTACGTTGTATTTATCTGTGATGTTTAGGTGGACTTAATTGATGGGACATTCATTAATGAGATTAGTGAAAGAAAATAAACCTAAAGATGTTGTGGAATCGAATTTCAAAATAAAACAGGTAGCTACAATTCTTGCTTTGCATCGCGGTGTTCCTTGTAGAACATCCTGCACCTTATTCGATAAGGAAAGGACCGAAATCTCTTCACCGGGAGTGACTTCTTTAGCAATAACTGGCAGATGCTACAACCCTCGGTTTGTCTTTTGATTGCTTCTATAGATTTTGCTTTGCACAGCGGTATATATGATATATCCTGCACCTTATTCGATGAGGAAAGGGCCGATGATCCCTTCACCGGGAGTGACCCCTTTAGCAAAACTAGAAAAGCCTAAAAAACACTCCATTTAAAAACCATTTGATTCTGCAACGAGATCAAGTTCAAAGCGTTAAAGGTTTTCATAAAAACCATTCGCAACCCTCCATCATTTTAGAAAGTAGAGTACTTAGTATTCGTGCTGTGTTTGTTGACCATAGTCAAGGCACAGTATACGGTAGCTAAGTGATGTCTTCCTACACCGCATATGATGCGATTAGTTAGGACAGTCACGTGACTTTTTTGACCTTAGTTAAGGGTCATGTGGGTGGATCTAATTAATCACGAAATGATGGGTAGAACTTGACTAGTGCTTATGATTTGTTGACCATAGTTAAGGTCATAAGTGCTAGAGGTAAAAACCATTATCGGGAGTTTCAAGTGTTGAAATTTGCAATGAGATTGCATACCTTCTATATGATAGTTGGATCCCGATACCCACTACGAGTAATTGTTACTCCTGAGAGAGTTTTGCACTTTGCAATTAGCAGATCAAGTAGGTGTCTAGAAAGGTGTCAACGGGGTTACGCCTCTAGGAAAACGAGGTTTATTGTAATTAGGTCCGTGCGAAAGCACGGGGAACCTCCCTCAAAGTACCGACACTGGCCTGGCTGAAAGATTGGCGAACTTGTAGAGTAATTAATCCCGGCTAGTCTTTCCTTTTAGGGTTTAAAGGAAGATTTGATAAAAACAGTGGGAGCCATCCTGATTAGATAAAATATATAACCAATCTAATCTTGCAAGAGCGCACGCAGAGTGTTTTCTTCCCCCTCTCTCTCCTGGTAGCGACATTGTCACGCCTTAATGAAGATAATAACACGGATGTATTGACCGAACCCGCTTGTTATACTGAGCTGGGGAACGTTGGTCCCGCTCCAACTTATAATTGTTATAAGACAGAGCAGGAAATAGGGGAATACCAGGATTTCTATGCCGCCCAAACGAAGAAAGTGCATATGATGCATCTCCTTCGGATGTGTTCATTATAAAGAACTGTTTCTCAGTATCCTCTGCATCCTGGGTATTTGATACTGGATCAGGATCCAAGATATGTAATCTGTTACATAGGGCTACAAAAGGTAGAGAACTGAGAACGGGTGATAAGTTTCATGAGACAGAAAACGGTGCAAGTGTTGCAGCCAAGTCTGTTGGTCACTGTCACCATGTATTACCAGTACATTGATTCTAAATGAATGTTATTAGATACCGAACCTGATATACAAAATCATATCAGTCTCTTTATTAGTAAAGAAATGATAAAATTTTGTATTGTTGGATAATGTTTTGAACATTTCCTACATTTCAAAAGTTGATCGTTTCAGGCACGTTATCTAAAAGCATTGACGTTCTAAATCAAACTACAATTCCTAATATACGGAACACACACAAGAGGAAGAGTTCAGAAATGAACGAATCCTTCTTGAGGCATTGTAGACTAGGTCATATCAATGCGACCCGACTGGCTGAAGTTATATTTAGATGCATATTTAAATCAGTTTGAATTTACATCTTGTGGAACCTTCCAGTCATGTCACAAGAATTAGATGACCATAGCTCTGTTTATTGGAAACAGAGAAAGAGTTAGTGAACTCTTGAGACTGATACATGATGATGTATGTAAGGTCCCCTGTCTACACATGCCAGGACCGGTTCTCTGTACTTCATTACATTCTCTGATAATCTCTCAAGATTCAGCCATATGTTCCTGTTGAAACATAAGTCCGAAGCTTTTAAGATATTCACAGAATATAAGTTAGAAGTAGAGAACCAAAAACCGGGTATAAGTATTATGTCCCATGATAAGATCAAGGAGGAGAATACTTGTGCATGGAATTCTTGGACTATTCTAAAGGAAAATGAGATTCTCTCTCAGTATTACTCCTCTGAATACACCACGGCACAACGGTGTATCAGGGCGGAGCAATCGCACCGTATTAGATATGGTGTGCTCTATGATGAGTACTACTGAGTTACCTATTTCCTTTTGGGGTTGTGCACTTGAGAAACTGCATACCTATTGAATTGGGTTCGAATCAAATCAGTGCCTACCACTCCATATAAGATATGGTATGGGAAGAGCCTATCTCTTAAGTAAGTTAAAATTTGGGATTGTCCGGCCTATGTCAAAAGCAAAATCCAGACAAGATCGAGGCAAGGTCAGTTCTGTAGAACTGGAAAGGTTCCAGCTATATAAACTGCAGCTGATGATTTGATAGAACCAAATGATTCAATAGTCCCCGACGAACCTCAGCCTCTCCGCCGATCTGGAAGGGTTCCGCATCCGCCTGAGAGATACTTCGGTTTCTCGATGACAGTGGGAGCGAGGAATGCATCATGAGATGATGACCCAACTAGTTTCGAGCAGGCCATCGAGAGTAGGGACTCTGTAAGAATGGCTGGATGCTTAGCGATCTGAGATGGAATCCATGTATACCAACAAAGTATGGACTTTGGTTGCTATATCTGAAGAGTTAAATCCCCATCAGGAGCAAGTATATCTTGAGAAGATTACTTGGTGTAGATGGAAAAGTTTAGACTTTCGAAGCTAGACTTGTTAATGGTTTTCATCATCGACCAGGCGTGGATAATGATGAAACCTTTTCCAGTGGCTATGCTTAAGTCCATCCGGATCCTACTTAACATTGCTGTATACCATGACAACGATATCTGGTGGTTGGGTGCCATGACTGCTTTTTTAAAATGACGATTTAGAAGAGAACGTCTATAAGAACACAGCCAGAGGGCTTCGTAAACAGTGGGAGCAGCGGAAATGTGTGCAAGTTGCTTTACAGAATAAAGCAGACATCGCGGAGTTGGAACGTCTGTTTTGATGTAGTAGTCAAAGTGTTTGACTTCATCAAAATGGTAGATGAACCTTGTATGTACAAAAAGGTAGTAGAGAGTAAGGTAGTCATCCTCGTATTGTACGTGGACAACATACTCTTGATAGGAAAAGAGTTTCCTATGCTACGATCGGTCGATCTCCTCTTATCACATGGATTCTCTAATAGGATCAAAGTGATACCTCATAAATCTTGAGTTTTGGATCTATGAGATAGATCTAAATAGATGTTAGGATTCTCACTAGCTGTAGTGAAATGGTATCAATCGATCCTCGGGAGAATCACTGGAAAGGTTCCAGGGTGATAAGGATGACTGAATGTCAGTCGCAGGCATTGTCTTTACCCTCAGTAAAGGGACGGTATGTTGGAAGAGTTCCAAGCTAGATACCGTAGCAAACTAGACGATAAAGGCTGGTAACATCGCTATTAAAGATACTACCAAAGAGGCAGTTTGGGTGTATATTGGTTCAGGAGATGAACTAGGTTCCTACCATTGTATGACAATGGAAGTGCGGATTTGGCCCAGGAACCCTGGTCCCATCAGTGACCCAGACATATTCTGAGGCAGCATCACCTGATCATGGAGATAGTTGATCTCCAGAGTGATCGAGGTTAGGAGAGTAGACTCAGAGGACAACACAGCGGATCCACTCACAAAGGCTTTTTCTCAGAGAGAGACTTATATGGGAAGGTTGAGTATTAGATACTGCAACCATTGCTACAGATGGCCCTAGTGCAAGTAGGAGATTGTTAGTTATATGTATGCCCTAGAGGCTATTACTGTACATAGGATGTATATTGTAGTGGATGCTGGGACATATATAGGTAGGACTTTCTTGCTCAACATGATAGTACACTATCTGGTTGCTCTTTATCTTAACATGTATACTTTCTGTCTCTCTGTTAAATGTGGATAAAGCCCTTAGGATGTGTACTCGACTTCCAAGAATATGATGTAGATCATACTAGTGGGGCCTGGGTGGTCCATGAGTAAATCCTTCAATGTTCCTAGTCGTGGGAATATCGAGACGGGGCATCAATATTCCAGAGTAGACTAGCGTATATCCTCTCGACCCATGTGATGGGCGATGGATGATCCTATATCCATTGGTGTTTGACATCGGAGATGGTATGCGGGTGCTCAGTGGAGACTGGGTACACTGAACGGACTCGCTGAGAACTCCCAGATGGAATTATACCTCACGTCAGATGGCAGTTCTCTGGTGACACTGGTACAGCTTAGTCTGTTGACCCGAGATCGTCATAGAGTCTTGTGTGTCTCCCACTGAGCTTTGATTTCCACCCTACCACGGCTCTACTGAGTTGTGCAAACAGGTGGTTTTTGGGTACAGTCCCGATTCACATGGAGGCAATGAGCGATAGGAAGGGATTCGTCTCTCCCGGTATTGGGGGTTGATGTTGCGCTATGCTCGACTGACCATAACTGGAAATCCCTGGCCAGGGTTGCTGTGATTTACTAGTAAGAGTTATCAGTAGTTTCACACTTGTTATGGACCTTACATCGGCATGACTTATCAAGCTACTGGGGTTTGACGTTTACCACCCCTAGGCGAGATATGCGATATATCAGATGAACAGACCGGACCGTACGGTAAGTGTTGCTGGTTGGATTCACAGGAGTGTGAGCGGGCTTGCTCGTTGATCTTCTGATCGCTCTATACCCAGATGGCCGTTACGTTTAGCAGACCGTTTGCGGCTTGTGGGTGTTTGATATGATCATCACCTGCTGCCGGCGTATTGACGAGTCTTTAGAGTCATACACAGAGGTTTCCTGGCTCAAGCGAAACGAAATAGGAGTGCATATGAGATATGTGCAGGATCGAGAATAATACCAGTATGTGATACTGTATTCCATTCTCGCGATTTGTATCATTGGACGGTTATATATGATATAGATGGGTTACCGAATCAAGTGTTGATTCGATACATTGATACACTTGATATTAGTCGGTTATATGCAGTATGACCGGATCATTAAATCAAGTGTTGATTTAATGATTTAATGTATAATTATATATTTGATATATTACTTTACATTAACTAGTATTTGTTCACTTAAGATTATTTTCTCACTTGAATGTGCACATTGTATATATGATATATGTTTGTGCACTAGTTTGTATCATGTTTGATGACACATGCAAACTTGGGTGTGTGTTTACTTTAAACCATGTTTAGTTAATGGTTAGGGTTTCCATTACCTTATTTATTTATTTATTTTGGCAAGAATAAAATGGTTGCTAAATTTGTTTCATTCTTGAAACTTCATGAAGCTTTGAAAGCTTTGACCATTTTGTTTCTTTCCTTATCCTAAACATTTAACTAAACCCTAGTTTATTCTATGTAAGTCCACATTGCCCACCCCGGGTCTTACGGGGAGGCGGAAAACGGAATAAAAATCAAATTTTTATCAACTATAGGCAACATGGACTAGACAAAGAAGGATCTTTGCTAAACAAAACAAGCTAAAGCTAACTAGAAACTAGCCAAGGGTAGAAATGGTTATACCTAGGGCTTTATGTCCTTCTCTCCTTGCTCCTTGGAGTAGTAGAAAGAGGTCACCTTTGCCGTCTTCTCACGTCGAAGAAGGATCCACTCGAAAGCCTCAACCTTTGGCTTCAACTCCAAGCTATAAGTAACTAGGGTGCTACAAGTGCTAATCCTAGAACCCTAGATGAGAGTAGAGATTATCAAGAAGTGGTTTTTCTCAAGCTCAAGTGTTTCTCAACACATGAGAGGGAAGAGCTTGAGGGAAAGGAAGAACAAGAGAGAGAAAGCAAATGATAGAATAAGAGAAAAATAAACCATTCTTACATATATGTGTGAATTATTATAAATTGATAATTAGCTAGATAATTGTCATGGTTAATCAAGACATGACCATTATCATTTCATATTTAATGCTAATTGCAAGGATCAAAGAGCATCTTTTATATGGAATGATGATGGTCAACATGTCAACTAAGGTCAACAAGTCAAGATAGTCAAATGGTCAACAACCATAACCATGCACAATTATATTAAACTAATATCAATTAACCATAAAACACACATAAGCATTAGGGTTAATAAAATGACAATGGTCATTAATCCTAATCAAAGTCCTCTCCCTCTGTCTCAAGCAACTGTGCATACGCACCCGTATTCGTGATCCGAGGAACACGAATACAAAGAGATAAAACCAATCCCAAATCACATACTAGGATCCGTCTTAAACCAAAGCCCGCTAGTATAAGCTGTCCGGACAACAAACGTGCACAAGTGCGCGGATGTGAACGAACCCTGTCGCAAAACCATGCGACCTCTACTCATTTTGCCTAAAGGCGAATATTCTCTGTGTGGGACTCTAAAGACTCGACACTACGCTGGCAGTGGGTTTAACCACAGACTGCAAGCGGCACTAGCTGTACGTAACGGTCCCGAGGTAGATGCCGATAAGAAGACTGACGAGGTGAACCCCATCTGAACTCCTACTGAGCCTGTATGTGACAGTCTCCATACAGTCCGGTCTGTTCATCTGATACATCGCATGGCGGGCCTAAGGGGGCGGTGAACGTCAGTCCTCTAATAGCGGTACAAGTCGTGTCGGAGTGTAGCCCAGAACACCCTGAGATAACACTGGAAACCTACCAGTATATCTCGCTTGCCCTGGCCAGGGACTACTTGTGTAATGGCTCTCCTGGGCACAGCGCGATGTCAACCCCCAATACCGGGAGAGACGAATCCTGTCCAAGTGCTTCGGGACTGCATCCAAAAACCACCTGTTTGCACGACTCCTTTGAGCCGTGGTAGGGTAGTAATCAAAGTGCAGTGGGAACACACTCGAGGTGAAGTGACAGTGTCAAGTCAGCAGACTAAGCTGTACTCATGTCACCTGGGAACTGATAACTGACGATAGGTATAATACTAACCAACAGTCCCCGACGAGTCCTGTCCAGTGTACTCGTAACCTAACGAGCACCCGTATACTATCTCAAGTATGATATACTAACGGCTGTGGGACAGACCGTCTCCCACACTGGGATGAGAAGCGCATACGCTAGTCTACTCCGGAGTATCGATGCCCTGTCTCGATAGTCCAATGACCAGGGACCTGTAAAAGGATGTGCTTATGGATTACCCAGCTCGCACGAGTGTGAGCGCCATCACAACGCCGGTAATCAAGCAAAGATCCTAAGGGCTCTACTAATATGTATGTCAACGATATGCTAAAAGAAACACATGCACATATTAAAGCAGAGACAAACCAAGTAGCATACTACCATTTCGAGCAAGATTGTATATACAACTGTGAATATCCCAAGCTTCCATCAAGTAATATACAAAGTAGTATGATACAGTAATGGCCTCTAGGGTATATACACTAACAATCTCCCACTTGCACTAAGGCCATATACCGGCGTATCGAAGACCTATCATCTCGATCAGACGCTCGAACTGAGTCTGGGGCAAGGCCTTGGTGAATGGATATGCTGTGTTATCTTCTGAAGCAACCCTCCGAACCTCGATCTCCTGGCGATCCACGATCTCCCTGATCAGGTGATACCGCCTTAAGATGTGTCTGGATTTCTGATGGGACCTGGGTTCCTTCGCTAAAGCTATAGCCCCGTTGTTGTCGCAATACAGAGGTATTGGGTCAACAATGGACGGAACCACCCGAAGTTCTCTCAAGAACTTCCTCATCCAGACAACTTCTTTTGCGGCATCAGATGCAGCGATGTATTCCGCTTCCATAGTCGAGTCAGCAACGGTTTCCTGTTTGGAGCTCTTCCAACACACCGCCCCTCCATTGAGGGTAAAGACAAAACCCGACATGGACTTGGAATCATCCTTGTCACTCTGGAAGATGGAGTCAGCAAAGGCCTCAATCTGGAGGTCTTTTCCGCCATACACCAAGAACATCTCCTTAGTCCTTCTCAGGTACTTGAGAATGTTCTTTACTGCTATCCAATGTTTCTCCCTAGGGTTTGACTGATACCTGCTTACCACACTCAGTGCATAAGCCACATCCGGTCTGGTACACAACATCGCATACATTATAGAGCCTACCGCAGAAGCGTAGGGTATAATAGACATGCGATCCCTCTCCAAATCAGTCTTGGGAGACATCTCTTTGGAGAGGGTGATCCCGTGACAAGCCGGTAGATTACCGCGCTTGGAATCTTCCATACTGAATCTCTTCAGTATGGTGTCGATGTACCTGGACTGTGAAAGTCCTAATATCCTCTTGGATCTGTCACGGTAGATCCGGATACCCAGAATGTATGAGGCATCACCCAGGTCTTTCATGGAGAACTTGTGTGACAAGAACCCCTTGACAGATTGTAGCATAGGAATGTCATTTTCTATTAAGAGAATGTCATCTACGTATAAAACGAGGAATACTACAGTTCTCGCTACAAATCTACAATAGATGCATGGTTCATCTGGATTTTTGATAAAGCCAGATTCCTTGACCGTCTCATCAAAACAGATGTTCCAACTCCGCGATGCCTGCTTTAGTCCATAAATGGACTTAAGCAACTTGCACACCTTTCCGCTGCTCCCACTCTGAATGAAACCCTCTGGCTGGTCCATATAGACACACTCCTCTAAATGACCATTTAGAAAAGCTGTCTTTACGTCCATCTGCCAAATCTCATAATCGTGGAAGGCAGCAATGGCAAGAAGGATCCGAATGGATTTCATCATAGCTACTGGAGAAAAGGTTTCGTCATAGTCCAAACCAGGTCGCTGACGAAAACCCTTTGCTACCAGTCTAGCTTTATAGGTCTCAACCTGTCCATCTACACCAATCTTCCTTTTGAAGATCCACTTGCATCCTACGGGTTTTACCCCATCTGGAGAAATGTCCAACGTCCATACTTTGTTGGTGTACATGGACTCCATTTCGGTCCGCATTGCATCCAGCCATTTTACCGAGTCGACGCTCTGAATGGCTTGTTGGAAGCTAGTAGGCTCATCGCAATCTATGATGCAATCCTCTCTATCCCCGTCAATGAGAAAACCGTAGTATCTCTCGGGCGGATGAGACTGCCTACTACTCCTGCGGAGTGGCGTGGGAATGTCCTGATCTTTCGAACGCTCTGGTTCTACTAAGCTTTCAGTAATAGCTTGTGGTTCTGGAATTTCTTCCAGTTCTATTGCGCTCCCACTTATTTCTTTTTCTAAGAACTGATGTTCCAAAAAATGGGCATTTCGAGAAACAAGGACTTTTTTTTCCTCTGCATAATAGAAAAGATACCCCCTGGAGTTCTTTGGGTATCCCACAAACTTGCACAGTACTGAGCGTGCCTCTAGTTTGTCCGCATGCTGCTTTTTGACATAAGCTGGACATCTCCAAATCTTCAAATATTGAAGATAGGGTTTCTTCCCACTCCATAACTCATATGGTGTGGTAGGCACAGTCTTAGTGGGAACTCGGTTCAAAAGGTATGCAGCTGATTCTAGCGTATATCCCAGAACGATCGCGGCAACTCAGCGTTACTCATCATGGACCGTACCATATCCAATAGGGTTCGGTTCCGTCTCTCCGATACACCGTTATGTTGCGGAGTGTATGGAGGAGTAAGCTGAGAGAGAATTCCATTCTCTTTTAAGTAACCCGGGAACTCGACACTCAAGTATTCACCGCCTCGATCAGATTTCAGTGCCTTGATACTTTTGCCTGTTTGTTTTTCTACTTCATTCTTATATTCCTGGAACTTTTCAAAAGCTTCAGATTTATGCTTCATCAAGAAGACATGTCCGAACCTTGAGAAATCATCCGTAAAAGTAATGAAGTAAGAATAACCGCTTCGCGCATGTGTAGACATTGGACCGCACACGTCGCTGTGTACGAGTCCTAAGAGCTCGCTCGCTCTTTCTTCATGTCTAGTGAACAGAGTCTTTGTCATCTTTCCTTTGAGACAGGATTGACAAGTTGCATATGATTGATATTTGAACGGATCCAAATATCCTTCTGTATGTAACTAAGTCAACCTTCTCTCATTGATGTGACCCAGTCTACAATGCCATAAGAAAGTTTTATTGATTTCTGGAGACTTTCTTTTGTGTGTATTCTGGACATTGAAAATCTGTGGTTGGTTTAAAACGTATATACCGTTGTTCAATGTACCTGACCCAATCAAAACTTGATTAAGGTGAATGTTCACTACATTACTTACAAATCCAAATTCATAACCTTCTTTAGATAATAAAGATATAGAAATGATATTACAGGTTGCATTTGGTACATAATAACAACTACGCAAAACCAAAAAATGTCCATCCGACAATCCCAGGTGATAGTCCCCAACGGCCTCAGCATCCATGCTAGCACCGTTTGCAACTCTGAGGGTCATGTCACCTGCCTTCAAAACTCTACGCTTTCTCAACGCCTGCAAAGAATTATAGATATGAGATCCTGATCCGGTATCCAATACCCAGGATGTAGAGTTTATTGATAGACAGTTTTCAATAACATACACACCTGAAGCTGAACCTGCAACTCACTTCAAATCCTGTGTTCTGGCCTTCCAAGCCTTGCAATCCTGTTTCCAGTGACCACTTTTGTGACAATAGAAGCATTCTTCCTTCCCCACCAGCTTTCCCGCTATCTTTGTTGCTTTTCCTTTTCCCTTCGTATCCACTTTACTGACACCGCCTCTTGGTTTGGCGGGGGCTTTCTTCTTCTTACCCTTGGCTTTCGCCCTGGATCTAGAAGAGGAAGATCCTCCTACAAACAAAGTGGATGTCTCCCTACCTTTCTGTAGGGTGCCCTCAGCATTCCTCAACATGTTCAGAAGTTCGGAAAGTTCAACCTCCATTCCTTGCATGTTGAAGTTAAGGATAAACTGGGCGTAAGTGGAAGGAAGGGACTGGAGAATCAAATCAGTATAGAGTTCATTCTCCAACGTGGTCCCAAGGTCCGCGAGCTCCTCTATGTAGCCAATCATCTTAAGCACGTGTTCCGCTACCGATGATCCGACGGCCAATCTTGCCGAAAATAGCTTCTTCGACACTTCGTATCTTGCGATACGAGACTGCTCTCCATACAGTTCTTTTGTATGGAGAAATATGGACTCTAGGTCCATATTCTCGTGCCTCCTCTGATGTTCGTTGTCCATCGAGGCAAGTACGAGGCATTTTGCCTTCGCGCAATCTATCTCCCATGTCTTACGGATTTCTACATCCGCGACGCTGGAGGTGGGACCTGGGACAGGGGGAGCTTTGGTGGTAAGTACATACCCCAACTTATCGTAAGTGATTGCCATCTTGAAATTCCTGAGCCAATCTTTGTAGTTTGGCCCTGTCAATATGTTTTTATCTAGTAATAACTTAAGTCCGGTCATGTTGAATGGTCGCTGCAATTAGGAGAGAGAAAAGAAACACTTTAGCATGGTGCTCTTGCAAGTTTAGATTGGTTTTAGTTTGTCTAAACTGGATGGCTCCCACTGTCTCTCGAATCCCTTCTCAAACCGTAAAGAAAGGATTAGTCAGGATCAATCTCACCGTACAATACTTGCTTAACCGTTCAGCTAGGCCAGTGTCGGTACTTCGAGGGAGGTTTTCCAACGCTTTCGCGAAGTTCCTTAATTTAAGAACCTCTTTTCCCTAGGGGCGTAGCCCCGCTAACACCTTTCTAGACACCTACTAGGTTTATAGCATTGATCGTTAAGTGAGAGTTTTCCCGAGGAGTGGCATATACTCACAGTAGGATCGGGATCCAAATATCATCGCGTGATAAAACCGAAGAAATCCTACCAGAATTATCACACTCCAAATGGTATGCAGCGCTAGCAAGTTTCAGTACTTATGAAACTCCCGATATGGATTTTTGCCCCATGCTCTTATGACCTTGGCGTGAGGTCAAAATGTTATAAGTCACATGTCAAGTTCTTCCCATCATTATCCCGGTTAATTTGAACCCACCCGTACCTACACTTGACGTAGTCCAAAATGGCAGTGCGACTGTCTCAAACCAACGCATTCTATCTATGCAACAGATAAATATCCGGCAGCTACCAATCACTATGCCTTGGCGTGAGGTCAAAATACATAACTTGAATACTACCGAATATTTAACTGAAATGATGGAGGGCTACGAATGGTTTTGGCGAAACCGTGAACGTAGTGAACTTGATATAATCGATGGAACGAGATAGCTTTTAAAAGGAGTGGTTCAAGCTCCGCATTTAAAAGTTTAGTTTTGAAAAGAACTGAGTAGTTTTCAAAGTGTTCCAATCGACTTTTACTTGGTTTATTTTCTTGCATTAGTTCTTTTAATGCATCCCATCATTTAATCCTACCATTGCAGAAAACAACCAAAATATGACGTACGCTTATGCCATTCGCATTCGCCACGGGCCCCGTCATCACCCGTTAGGTTACTTAACTAACGACATAGTGGGGGCTGGGCTAGCGCGGCTGTAAAACATAAGCAACACCTAAATAGTTATCATATATAAATGTATAGCAATGATAGACATTACAGATCACAGATGAATACATTGGATATACTAGGAATCCGCAATCCGTTCGAGCCTGCAACGAAAAGCGGATTACACGGTCGCGGTGAATAGCCAAATATCCCACCCAAGACCCCTACGGGTGCGACAAACTACCCGCCAAGTACCCCAAGCGAAGCAACCTCCCTCAACACTGTGAGTAGGCCACTCGGCACTTCGAGATACCCGGTAATTTGTGCACCCCCTCCATGGGTCTATCCTAGGAGCAAAAACAGTAAAAAGAATTATACAATGACGGCTACAACCCCGACCCGGTTGTGCGGCCATACAAATATTATTACATCAATTTACATATTACAATGAATGAAAGAAAAGAAACACTCATCTCACATCCACCCCGGCTATTCACCCGCGACAATCCAACACATTCATATACACATACCATCACCAAACATAGATCACAGATATGTATAACCCCGACTAATCGACATATAGCGATTAGCCGACGTTCAATACATATAAACATCACAGATATAACCTTTTAGTCAAAGTGTAGTGAAGTTCGATAAAAAAATACGGATTTATAGGCCCCCAAAAATAAATTTCTTCTCTGGAAAACCTGGGCACATATAAACCATCTTAAAAATCCCAAAACCAAGCCAGAAAAACACTGCACCAAACTCGACCCAGAACCGAGCCAAAACGGCCGCGGTTGCGCAGCAATAGCTTGCTATTGCCGCGGAACCGCGGCGCTTTGAGCGAATCTCTGGATCGTTTTTGGTGGCTTTCTTCATAAAATCCTGAGATGATTTTTGGAGTATGATTTATTTTATTTTGAACAGAAAAAATTTTAACAGAAAGTTAGGGTTTTGAAAACCCGGTTTTGCTATTTTTCCGATCAAACTTCCATACACTTTAATAACCTAGCTAGTTTATGTTTAGTTAGGCTCTGATACCACTGTAAGTCCATGTTGCCCACCCCGGTGCTTACGGGGAGGCGGAAAACGGAATAAAAATCAAATTTTTATCAACTATAGGCAACATGGACTAGACAAAGAAGGATCTTTGCTAAACAAAACAAGCTAAAGCTAACTAGAAACTAGCTAAGGGTAGAAATGGTTATACCTAGGGCTTTATGTCCTTCTCTCCTTGCTCCTTGGAGTAGTAGAAAGACGTCACCTTTGTCGTCTTCTCACGTCGAAGAAGGATCAACCCGAAAGCCTCAACCTTTGGCTTCAACTCCAAGCTAGAAGTAACTAGGGTGCTAGAAGTGCTAATCCTAGAACCCTAGATGAGAGTAGAGATTATCAAGAAGTGGTTTTTCTCAAGCTCAAGTGTTTCTCAACACATGAGAGGGAAGAGCTTGAGGGAGAGGAAGAATAAGAGAGAGAAAGCAAATGATAGAATGAGAGAAAAATAAACCATTCTCACATATATGTGTGAATTATTATAAATTGATAATTAGCTAGATAATTGTCATGGTTAATCAAGACATGACCATTATCATTTCATATTTAATGCTAATTGCAAGGATCAAAGGGCATCTTTTATATGGAATGATGATGGTCAACATGTCAACTAAGGTCAAAAAGTCAAGATAGTCAAATGGTCAACAACCATAACCATGCACAATTATATTAAACTAATATCAATTAACCATAATACACACATAAGCATTAGGGTTAATAAAATGACAATGGTCATTAACCCTAATCAAAGTCCTCTCCCTCTGTCTCAAGCAACTGTGCATATGCACCCGTATTCGTGATCCGAGGAACACGAATACAAAGAGATAAAACCAATCCCAAATCAAATACTAGGATCCGGCTTAAACCAAAGCCCGCTAGTATAAGCTGTCCGGACAACAAACGTGCACAAGTGCGCGGATGTGAACGAACCCTGTCGCAAAACCATGCGACCTCTACTCATTTTGCCTAAAGGCGAATAGCTCTCTGTGTGGGACTCTAAAGACTCGACACTACGCTGGCAGTGGGTTTAACCACAGACTGCAAGCGGCACTAGCTGTACGTAACGGTCCCGAGGTAGATGCCGATAAGAAGACTGACGAGGTGAACCCAATCTGAACTCCTACTGAGCCTGTATGTGTCAGTCTCCGTACAGTCCGGTCTGTTCGTCTGATACATCGCATGGCGGGCCTATGGGGGCGGTGAACGTCAGTCCCCTAATAGCGGTACAAGTCGTGTCGGAGTGTAGCCCAGAACACCCTGAGATAACACTGGAAACCTACCAGTATATCTCGCTTGCCCTAGCCAGGGACTACTTGTGTAATGGCTCTCCTGGACACAGCGCGATGTCAATCCCCAATACCGGGAGAGACGAATCCTCTCTAACCGTCACTGCCTCCAAGTGCTTCGGGACTACACCCAAAAACTACCTGTTTGCACGACTCCTTTGAGCCGTGGTAGGGTAGTAATCAAAGTGCAGTGGGAACACACTCGAGGCGAAGTGACAGTGTCAAGTCAGCGGACTAAGCTGTACTCATGTCACCTGGGAACTGATAACTGACGATAGGTATAATACCAACCAACAGTCCCCGACGAGTCCTGTCCAGTGTACTTGTAACCTAACGAGCACCCGTATACTATCTCAAGTACGACGTATTGACGGCTGTGGGACAGACCGTCTCCCACACTGGGATGAGAAGCGCATACGCTAGTCTACTCTGGAGTATCGATGCCCTGTCTCGATAGTCCAACGACCAGGGACCTGTATAAGGATATGCTTATGCATTACCCAGCTCCCACGAGTGTGAGCACCATCACAACGCCGGTAATCAAGCAAAGATCTTAAGGGCTCTACTATTATGTATGTCTGCGATATGCTAAAAGAAACACATGCATATATTAAAGCAGAGACAAACCAAGTAGCATACTACCATTTCGAGCAAGATTGTATCTACAACTGTGAATATCCCAAGCTTCCATCAAGTAATATACAAACTAGTATGATACATTAATGGCCTCTAGGGCATATACACTAACATTCTCTACATGAGTTACACTCACCCATGGTTGCAAAATGATAAGAATCACTTGGATTTTCTTTTTGAATATAATTCTTTTTCCATTTTCTTCTTCATCTTTTTCAAGTGAAGAAGAAAGCTTTCTTGAAAATTTCCAAGTGATGATTCCAAGTGAGAAATCCAAATCCAAAGTGAACCCACTTCCTATTTTTTCATCCTCTACCACTTGCCATGTAGTAGAGTGTGTTTTCTTCACAAGTTTCATGACTTAGTGAAAGTGGAGCTTGAGTTTGAGTTGCCTCGACGTAGATCATCTTCGGCATCGAAGTCTACGACCTAGCCCAATCATTTCTCCGAAGAAACCATCGCTCGAGTCCGGGATCTGATGATCGCAGCGGAGGGACGTCAACACGGAGCTAGAGAAGTGGAAGATCGGATCTACAAAGGTTGTAGTCTCTTTCATTTAGCAATAAAGTTGTTTACTTGCATGTTTCGCCTTACCTCTAGTTAACGATCTAGCATTAGGGTTTCTCGGCACATGTAAAATTTGATTTTGGCATGGTTGATCAGTTGTGGAACCTCTTAAGTGTGCCTAGGAACCCTACAATCTGGAGCAAATACAGTGATCAAATCATGGATCAGAGGCTTGTATCCAGAAGAAAATAACGAGAGAAGTGCACAGAAGAAATATGGAGATGGAACTCAAAGATAGAACAGCGCTTCCGCGGTTGTGTAGTGCAATTAGACGCGGATTCGCGGCCTAATTATGGATTTAATGCCCCAATTTTTTTGAGTTCTTCTCTTCTTCAGAAACCCCCTCTAAACTTCACTGAATTGCATTTTATGCAGGTTTCTTTGCAAAAACAGCGCCGTTGAAATAAAAACAAGATTGCATTGTTTTGATTTTGTTTATTTATCGCTTTGCATCAAATAAATACGGACATTAAGGGGCTTTAACCCAAATTCAGATTAGATGGGGAATTCATTACCCTTCCTAAGCCCCAAGAATCACAAGAAGCATACACGTTACCTTGAGTTAATTAAAAAATATTTAAAACAAACCTATACGGACTTGTCACGCTCATTTAGGACAAGTGGAGTTTACGGGGAATCGGTCGTTTATCTAAACTTGATTTTGTGGTGCCTAGGCTAGACAAGTAAGGAGGTAATTTTAAAAGGCCCGTCTCACCGTGATTCGTGAGCGGAACCCTCCTTACCTCACTTATGCTTACTTGGCCATAATTGACAGTGAAGAAGCGATTCGAGAGTTATCCTGTAACTTGTCGCTTGGAAGACTAGGAGCGGTCTAGTTGGACTTTGAAAATTCTAGGTGATTGATTGTGCATATTGTGATTGTGATTGTTTGAGTCTTTTAACTCTATATTCAGTATTTTCAAAAACAAACAATCTGAAAAAAAAAATCTAAACAAAAATAAAAAAAACTTTAAAAAATTTCAAAAATTTATAAAAATTCGCCTTCCTTCCACCCTCTCTACTTTTCACTCTTTCTATCATGGGTATCCCAAAACGACCTACTCTTGCCTAACTTTGGTATTCTCAACCAGATATTTCTTCATATGGTTCTTATTTTGGTAGAACTTCAAACGATCCATCCATACCTAAAATTTATTTGAATGATTGGATAGATGCTTCTAGAAACACCAATTGGACTCCACAATCTACGTCACATCAACCGTTTCAATCTTTCATCCCTTCTTATGTTGATACCCCTTCTGAGGGTAATGTGGCTACTCTTAAATCCATGTCCATTGCCAAATATATTGAATAATCTCATAGCCGATCTTTCACTCCTTTCACCACTCCAAAATTTTTAAGACAACAATTCCAATTATCTTCTTATCAAATTATTGATTCTAATCATGTCCATTCTACGCATCCATTAAATTCCTATCAATCCTACCCGACTTTTACACCTTCTCTAAACATTTCTTCTGAACATCCATTTGGGAGTTTCACGTATCCAAACGAATTTGAATCTTTTACTGAAATCCCTTCACAACCCATATCTAATTTTGAAATAACATTGGAAGAATTTCGGATAGCTTCGTGCCGAAAATTTGAGAAATTGAATGAATCCATAATCGCACTCATACAACCTAATGAACTGTAACATTTCAGAAAAATAAAATATTATTTTTGGAATTTAAATATTAAAATAATATATTTCATGAAAATTATTCGATTTGCGAATTGGGGTTTTCGTAAAATGGTATAATTATATACCAATATTTGGAAAATAATTGGAGGTTAATATGTATTATTAATTAAAAAGGTATTTATTGGATTTGGACATTTTATAAATAATTATGCAATTAATTATATACAAGTTTAAATTAAACTTGATTAGTGCATTACTAATCATGATTAGGCCAAATCCGTCTTTTTAATTAACCATGGCTAGTGCACCATGACATGTTATATTTTGTTGCATGTTGTTTCATTTGTGTTTGTTGATACTTGTGATTTTAAATGGGGGTGGGGGGAAACAGAAAGAAAATAAAAAAGAAAGATAATTGATGAGAGAGAGTGGGGGACAAATTATGACATTGAGGCATGGGCATGTGAGAGTATGAGAGAGAGAGAGAGGGTATGGCTCCAACCTTGAATCCTTCACCATTCTTTCTTCACTTCATTTCCTTCTTCAAATCCATCTTCATCCCCTTATCCTCCTTCCGCCATCTCCTCTACCTCCTCCACAACCATCTTAAATCTTCATCAAAACCCCATACCACCTTCATTAAAATTGACCATCATCTCATCCTACACCGCCTAGTAAGCTCAAGTTTTGATTTTGAAGACTTCCAACCATCTAGGGTTTTTCTTGAGTTGCTTCCAAGAGGTATAATTTCCACTTCTCATCTTGTAATTAGTTTCTTAACCTTCTAATTTAGTTTAGAGTTCGATTTAGTGAGATTTGTGATCTTAGAAATTTCTAGGTTAGTGTTTAGTGGAAGTTTGGGCTTGTAAAGTGGCAATTAAGGTGTAGTAAGTGTTTACAAACCCTTAGTGATGATTTTTTTGCCAAGGCTAGAAGACTAGAAACGAAACCACAAACTTAGAATTTGCCCGACTTTGAATTTTGACAGATTGTGATGGTATATGGGAATCTGGAGTGACCCAAGAGACCCATAAAATAAGTTCCCATCACAGTGAGACAAGCAGGCAACCTAGAAGCACCCCCTGAAACCCGAGACCCAAACCCTTTGACCAGGCCACAGATTTAGTGCTTGTAGCCACAAGTTGCGGCCACAATGTGGTGTCTAGTGTTGGTTTTTGTTCCAGGGATCCCTTATCTGATATCTAGAGCAACCCTATATGCAAAATGTCCTAGTTTGACCTAGGGTAGAATCTGGGAATGATTTCCTTTGTTACTGATTTCGTGTTTTGCGTTTTCTGAAACTTGGTTTTGGTATTTAAAATTGTATTTCGTCGTTGGACATTGTACGTCAATGACGAGGATTATTTGGTGGTTTTTGCATGCGTAGGCTATAGGTTCTAACCTATGAGCACATCATACCGTATCGGTTTTCCGGAGTTGGTTTTAATTGCATTTTGATGTGTTTTGATTGTAGGTACCTTCTCATGGACTTCCGAGATGACGAAACACATCGATTTCGACTAAGCAAGGAGATTAGTAGGAGAGTAGATTTATATCTATTGGGGAAGTTGGGTGGATAGCGTATAACACCCCTGCAACTAATGATGAGATGACCGTTATATAAGTTATAGTTTGGAGAAAGCTAAGTATGAACCTACGGATATGATTAAAAGATATGATATAAGACTATAATGATATAAGATGATATGAGCGGATACGATTGATATGAGGCGGTATAGATGCACAAATACATGTGCCAAGATATATATAATGAGATCAATAGAGATGACATGAGATTGATGTTATATGTATATGTATGAGAATAAAGATGACATGCCGTACGAGACCATAGATCCATACCCTCATCGATGAATAGGACGATAGATCCATATTCTGTTTGTTACCACCATATGATGGATTACCGTACGTGATGAGTTATACCGGATGATTGATCCACGCTCGTTATTTGAGGATGATGATCGAGGATATTGCTATATCGGATATTATGAGGCTGGATCGCCGACGTTAAGATTTCACATGAACCATACTTATTTCCAAAACTGACGAATCATATGCACTTTTAAATGGAAAGCTCAAGGGACACTACGGATTTTCAAATAGTATCTTTTCCTTAAAAACACCGTAGCCCCTACTTTCAAAACTATGATTTGTATCATTTAAATTGACCATATGGTTCATGCGTAGTTATGTACCTTATTATTATTCATGTTTGTGTTGGTTTATCCCTCGTGACATACGTGTTAGGTTCCCGGTATTTACTGCTTATTGATATCGTCTGCTAATACACCTGCACTATTACCGATGATGTGTATGTTACACATACACAGATTTGCCGGCTCACACATTCATCATCGGTAATTGTTATGCCACTTGCACAGTAGAATTTCTATATCACGATATTATTATTCTTAATTGCAGAGTACATTCATTGTTCAGCACTATCATAGGACATGCTTGCATGATATACTTGACATGCTCATATTACTGTTCTATATTTTCATACATTGTACTTTATGGTTGCATGCATTGAGATGCTGTTTTCATGATATCTTTGAATTTGAGAACTGTGGTTATATTTCAAAATGAATTGTGTATTGTTTTAAAAACGCAGTTTCTCTTAATATGATAATTGTGTCTACCATGAGTTTTCTTGGTTCTGAGCTTTTTCGAGTACCCGATTCGAGGAGTGAGTGGGAACCGTCTGCGGGTACATGGTGGACCCGGTAAGGTACCCCGGGGTAAGAAGATCGTAGAGAAAGGCGATGAGCTTGGCAGGAGATGTACTACCTATCGGTGATAGTTTGGACCCTGTGGTTATCCGGAGGATGCCGACCGGAGCCATGAGATGGATATGAGGGCCGATCTGAGGATGCGGCGCCTAGAAATATGAGGATTTACGTATCGATGCAGGACACGGGTTTCATGATGTTTTCGAGTGTCGATGTTGGACACTCAGTTTCCATGATGTTGATGTATCGTTGATGGACACACGTGGATGATATCCACATGTATACAGGTATATGATTTCAGATGTTTGTTTTTACATGTCATTGAAATTGACTCTATTGTTGACATATATGCATACATGGTCACCGTAGATATTATAGTATTACCTTCATGATATAGTATGACCTAGGAATCCTGTTTATTCGATTTCTACCTGCTGATATTTTCTACTCACGAGTTGGCAACTCACTCCCGTTGTGCCACGGTTTTCTTGCAGGTTCGACCGCTTAGATCAGTAGCGGAATCGCCGGCACACAGTTCCTTCAGGGTGTTTGCTTTGGTAGGTGGGACACACATTGGATCTGACCACTCTCGTTCTTTATATTCTATTGTATCTAGATAAACTCCATCAAATCAGAAACTAGATTTTGTATATTGGTAGACCTAGTTAGACTTGTGTTGCGAGACTCAGAGCATTGGATGTTTGTTCACTATTTGAGGTTTTTAATGTCTTGCTTTAATTATTGTTCTTTCTGTGTTTGATCTTCGCCGTAGTGCGTTGTATATTTACTGCGTTATTGTGTGGTTGTGATTCCGTCAATTGGCAAAGAGCTAGCTCCTGTTTGGGGATGCTTTTTATTTGTATGTATGTGGTTTTGGATCAAAATATACAAGGGAGGTGTTGCCCAAATTTTTAAAGGACGAAAAATGTTTTCAAATAGTATATAATTCACTTGCATTTTCATATATCATTATTTATGCATTTAAAGAAAAACTTGATTTCATTACACCTTTATTTCAAAACTGCACCTCCACTATTTTCCGCAAAAAGGTTTAGATTTCTGGGTTTCGGCTTACTTGAATTACGTTACGCCTTTAGACGTTGCGTGATTCTTGTGCCAGTCACGTGCCAAATTTCTGGATCGTGACAAAGTTGGTATCAGAGCGTTATGTTTAACCTTGGTTCAAATTTAGGCTTGACCTTACGGAACTTAGACTTGACTGAGGGGGTATTAGACCTGAATTTTCGTCGCGTAGGTTGACCTTGGTTGATGGAGTAGGTGGCTTGAGTAGAATGACGTATAGTGTGTATGTTCCGCGGCATACTTACGACACGCTGCTCCGCTTAGGTGACCTTAGGATGTACATTTCTTGAGACCCGTGATTCTATTCGTTCCTATGATCATACTCCTATTGATTTCATTCTTTCCTATGATCATATATCCATTTTAGAATTGTTGATTTCTTTCGTTCCTTCGATCTATCTTCATCGATACCTGCTGGAGGTTTCTGTCACCAGGGTGTTCAGCGTAGAGAGAGCTGCTGCTAGAAGGACCTCACCCAAATGCATTGTGAGATGATCGAGAATGGACGAATGAAGCGTATTCCTCCGATAATTTGGACGAGCTCCCGAAGATGTAGTCGTCTTGATATCTTCCACAGAGTGGTGAAGATACCCGAGTTTGTAATTTTGAGTCCGTGTAAGAGACTCCGGATTGACTGTAACAGAGAACGAATTGCAGTACGCAGTCAGCAAGATATAACGTCGAAGTGGATGATAATGATATCCACATGCATACATTCATATGATTTCAGATGTTTATTTTTACATGTCGTTGGCATTGACTCTATTGTTGACATATATGCATACATGGTCACCCTAGATATCATAGTATTACCTTCATGATATAATATGATCTAAGAATCGTTGTTTATTCAATTTCTACCTGCTGATGTTTTCTACTCACGAGTTGGCAACTCACCCCCATTGTGCCACAATTTTCTTGCAAGTTCAACTGCTTAGATCAGCAGCGGAATCGTTGGCACACAGTTCCTTCAGGGTGTTTTCTTTGGTAGGTGGGACACACATTGGATCGTGATCACTCTCGTGCTTTATATTCTATTGTATCTAGATAAACTCCATCAAATTAGAAACTAGATTTTGTATATTGGTAGACCTAGCCAGACTTGTGTTGTGAGACTTAGAGTGTTGGGTGTCTGTTCACTATTTGAGGTTTTTGATGTCTTGCTGTAATTATTGTTCTTTCTATGTTTGATCTTCACATAGTGCGTTGTATATTTACTGCTTTATTGCATGGTTGTTATTCCGCCAATTGGCGAAAAGCTAGCTCCCGCTTGGGGATGCCTTTTATTTATATGTATGTGGTTTTAGATCAAAATATACAAGGATGGTGCTGACCAAATTTTTAAAGGACGAAAAATGTTTTCAACTAGTATATAATTCACTTGTATTTTCATATATCATTATTTATGCATTTTAAGAAAAACTTGATTTCATTACACTTTTATTTCAAAACTGCACCTCCACTATTTTCCGCAAAAAGGTTTAGATTTCTGGGTTTCGGCTTACTTGAATTACGTTACGCCTTTAGACGTTGCATGATTCTTGTGCCAGTCACGTGCTAAATTTTCGGGTCATGACATGAACCATCTTATAGTTCCTAACTAGCTTAAAATTTTACATTGTATAATGTAGCGATAGGATAATTTGATGAATTGAGTAGTGAAAGTGAGCAGTACACTCTTCCAAATCAAACCTACTCGTTTCCAATTGAACTCCACAACTCTTATTCTAAAAGTCTATCGAGTAAACCAAATGATTTACCGATTAAGGATAGCATGTTTGATGAGTTGTGCAACTACCGTGTGTTTGATTTACCCGATTGTGAAGGGACCCTGTCAAGTGAAACTACCACCACTCCGTTTGATCTCTAGATCTCCAATCTAGAAAACCAACCGAGTGCGATTTGTAATCCACCAATTGAAAATCATGTTTTTGATGAGATGTCTGAGAAATTGTCACGACTCGAAATTGGCACATGACGGCACTTAAACCACGTAACGTCTACAGGTGTAACGCAATTTAAGTAAACCGAAAACCCAGCAATCTAAACCATAAAAAATAGTAAGTGATAAGAACATTGTTAAAAGCTTTTGGAAATCTCAAGCAAAAATTCTTTAAAGTCCAAATTTACTTTCTTAAAAATTTTGGCAGCACCTCTTTTGTAAAAACTAGCCCCGAAAACGGGTACAACATAGAATATAAGTAAAGCATCCCCAACGGGAGAAAATCCTCGCCCAAAGGAGGAAAACAACCAGCACAACAGATATACGACGCCGTAGAGAAGAAAAATGGACGATGTAAATAAAACAGCATAAAAGACATCCAAAGTCACAAAATAATATACAACATCGATTCTCACAGCTCGTCTCTAAGTCAAATACATGAAGGTGGTAAATGGAGAGTAATAGATACAACGAATATACAAATGAGCATCATCGGATAACCGCAAAACCCACCTATAACAAAACTGCACACAGCCAGCTGTAGCGGTATCCGCTGCAAAAGATGATACGATGTGATGGAGAAGCCCTGCCGCGACTGCTCTTGAGGGACACCTGCAAATACTATGGCACAATGGGGGTGAGTTGCCAACTCATGAATAGTAAATAACATATGCAGGTAATCGCAGGTATGCACGTACTGCGATAATCTATCACATGCAACTGATAGCAAAATTGGCAATATGTATATGCAACAGTCATGAAAGGTACTCTATCATGTACTACTAATACATGAAGCAATGAATATCAAATAAATGCTGAGTATGGGATCAAATATGCCATCCTTACGGAATCCTCATCGTGGCAGGACCGGTTTCTATCAATATAATCTAAATCCCAATACCAAAGGCACCGTATCCTCAGATCGGCCCTCAAATCCTGTAAGTCTCATGGAACCTGAGTGTCCAATATCGACACCCGAAATATCATGAAAACATGTGCCTGTGTGTATATATATAAGGATATCTATCTCGTGTGTCCATCAACGACACATAAAAATCATGGAAGCTGAGTGTCCAATATCGACACTCGAAACATCATGAAATACTCGTGTCCAGCATCGACATGTAAATCCTCATATCTAGGGCTCCGTCAGTCCGGATCGGCCCACGGGCTCAGTCGGTCCGGATCGGCCCGTATCATCTCATGGCTCCGGTCGGTACGCCCACGATAACCACCAAATCCAAGTATTATCACCGGTAGGTACTAGTCAAGCCTGCCAGGCTCATCGCCATCATCTGCGATCTTCTTGCCCCGGGGAACCATATCGGCTCCACCATGTACCCGCACACGACCCACTCCACTCCTCGCATCGGGTATATATCAAAAATCTCAGAACCGAGAAATCTCATGGTGGACACATCGAAATATCATATCAAGAGAAACCGGGTTTTTCAAACAATGAATAATTTTATGAAAATACCGCGTTCCTCAAATCCAGAAAACATCAAGTAATGAATAAGAATACTTGCATAAATCGTTATGATATATATATATATATATATATATATATATATATATATATATATATATTATATATGTACATATATAACAGCGTCCCATACCACTAATATATATATATACGTATATATCAGCATCCCATACCACAGATATATACCCTCAGGAGTAAAATATCCATATCTCAATACGAAATCCATGAAATATAATATATGCAACATGAAATAGTAATATGAGCATATAAAGGAAAAACCGCTATTTAACTGCAATAAGTTATTAAATATATCATGTGGTTCCTAATTTCTCCGAAATCAAATGCAACATCATATACAGATGAACATGTAGTTATAGCCAGGTATATGTGCAAACATGTAGGTATGCAGGTATACTACCTATCATATGCGCAATCATATAAGAATCAATGACCCCATGTCAATGACAATACAATACCACATAGGTATATGTAACCCTAGTAAGGTAAGTGGGTGTACGTGTAAGTATGTATGCATGATGTACATGTAGCTATATCTTATATGTGTATATACCTGTCAATAATGATGTAATACCCTCTAGGTATAGATGTAGCTATGTGAAGATATGTGTATATATATGTCAATAATGATGTAATACTCTCTAGGTATAGGTGTAGCTATGTCCAGGTATGTGTATATACATGTCAATAATGATGCAATACCCTCCAGGTATATGTGTAGCTGTAGCATAACATGGTATGTGTATTTACATATCAATAATGATGCAATATCCTCCAGGTATATTTGTATCTATATCAAGGTATAGTAAGGCATATGTGTAAGCATATAGATATACAGGTATGCTATATCTCATATGCATAATGGAAATAGGGATCATGTCTCAATGTCCCTAACCAATACAATATCACGTATGTATAGGTGTTGTGCGTATCATGGCAGTTATCGACGATGTGGGTGTAGTATACAATTTGTGCTCGTGCAACATAAACCGTCAATAATAGTGTAGTGTCCAATACAAGTCCCAGCACAACAAGTAATAATATGAAATGAAGTTCATGCACAATCTCTATAGGTGCAATACTTGTAACTAATAATCAAGTCATATAATCCAGCCCAGACGCATAACGCCAAGCGGGCGATTCCCCTATAGATGTTAAATTTACTCACCGATGACCTCGAGCTAAGTAAATCCGACCACCTGCTTCCCTTTTTTCGCAGCATCCGAAGTCCCTACTCGCGATCCTAAATTTCATAAATACAACACATAAGGTTAAATATCCTGCGCCGATACAAAGCCAACGAAATGCAAGGATAACGTCCACAAGATATACACACTGTGCACTGAGTGCACAAAACGCGTACGATATCGGCACAACCCTAACTAGGATGACACAACCACCAAGCCTAGATCCCGATCGTACCGATCGTGCAATCACAACACAATATATATCGTAGAATCTAATAAATATAATATCGCAACGTCAATAGGAACGCACGCCTAATTTTATCCGAAAACCTAGTAAGCACTTTTAATCATCTTAGCTCAAATCTAGTAGTTTAACCAAAACTAGCGATCACAATCATAACATAATAGCTTGATTAAACCACACAAACCCTTACTAGAATTTTAATCTCACCCAAATAAGATTTAGCAAAAGTTAGTTTTCACTTAAGCTTAATTAGACGATTAGCAAAAATAACAAATAACATTCTCACAAGTAGGTTAAGTTTTCCAAGTCTACACAACTTAACCATTACCAAAACTCAAAACCCTAACTTGATCTTCAAAAAACTATATCTTGAATTTCTAAACATGCAAATAAAAGCTTTATTTAAAAATCTTATATGCTAGCTTAAGATATTAATACAACAACTAAGTATTAAGGATAGCATTTATACCTCCACAAGATTCACAAATTAGCAACCAAACTCCAAATAAGCCTCCAAAATGATGACTTTCATGAAGATCCAAGCATGTTTAGGGTTGAAGAATAATGGGTAGGGATTTATATTTGTGTTTGTGGGATTATTTGAGAATTTTTGATGATTTTTAGAAGCTTGAAGAAGTGCAAATGGGGTGAGGAAAAGAAGTGGGCAGGAAGGGTGGGAGTTCGGCCAAGCTAAAGAAAAGATGAAGGTTTGTGGAAATGTGTGGAAATTTCTAGCTAAAAACCTCAATTAATGCCTATAAATGCACCTCCCATCAAAAGCCACCTCTTAATCTATTTCATTTCTACTTAAATTTTTCATTTAATTCACCAAAATATCTAGATATTTTCTAGGATATTTTGCAAGGATGGTTTTGTACTTAATCTTGTGATTAGGTTAGCATAGATTCGCTTTAGCATAATTAACCTAATCAAAGTTGTAATTACCACTAATTAAGTGCATAATTAAAAGCTTATAATAATATTTTAATTAAGGAAAAATATTAAAGTGAACTAAAATTTTCAAGTTATAACTAAAAACCGCAAACTAGCAATTTCTTAGTTAAACTAGGTGCAGTTAAGTCAATACTGAAAAATGATTAGTTCGGGGTTTTTACGGAAAAACACAATTTATTTTACCTATTAACGGAAAATTTCCTAAACGATTTCTAAAATGTTACAATCTTCCCCCTTAAAGAAATTCGGTCCCTGAATTTAAAATTCTTACTATGCATACCTTCAAAAAGATGAGTGCAAATCATCCACATCTCGCTCGTAGCCTCCCAAGTGATCTCCTCACTAGACGGCTACGCTAAAGAACCTCCACAAATGGCAAGACTTTTGACCGAAGTTTCTCCACCTGCCGATCCACTAACACTATCGGCTGCCGGTGAACGAAAAGATCATGTCCAAGCTAAATGGTCTGATCCTGAATCATGTGAGACATGTCATGAAGGTATTTGCAAATATCAATACAAAGAATACAGGGTGAATACTCAAAAATCTGGACGGAAGTGCCAACGAAAGGCAACAGTACTAACTCGCTTCAAGGATCTCAAAAAGACCTACAATTCTGGGACTAAGCTTCCCAAAACTCAACACGCCATTTCGTCGGAAAAATAGTAGGAATACATGATCTCCCACTGCGAACTCAAGTCTGCGACAACGACGGTCGGCATAAGACTTCTGTCTGTACTGGGCGGCTCTCATCCTGATTTGAAACAGCTGTATCATTTCCGCAGTCTCATGACTAGCTGGGGTCCAAAAATTCTGCTCTCGCGGATTTCGTAAAACAGACTGGCGATCGACACAACCTCCCACACAAGGCCTAAAAAGTTGCCATCTGAAACGTCTCCTAATAATCGTTATCATAGGAGAACTCAATCAATGGCAAGTGACGATCCTAACTGCACACAAACAATTAGTACGTACGCACAAGCATATCCTCCAGAGTCTGTATAGTCCGCTCTGACTGACCATCATCCTACAGATGGAAAGACGGTGCTAAAACTCAACCAGGTACCCAAGGCTTCCTAAAGCTCCTGCCAAAGACGGCTAGCGATCTGGGTGCCTCTATTGGATGCAACGCATGAAGGAACTCCGTGCAAACGCACAACTTATCGAAGAACAACTGAGCAAACTAAGTATACTGAGCATAACCGGACAACAATCATCCAAATGGAGTCACACCCTGTCTAGACCTAGGTAGACACCACAAAGAAATCCATGGAGATATGCTCCCATTCCCAACTCCGGAACGGTTAAAGATTGCAACTCTCCAACCTGTCTCAAATGGTCAACTTTAGGTCGCTAACAAGTCAGGAACCTCAAAAACAAAATATGAATCATCACTCTTCATCACTGCCCACCCGTAACTAACTCTCAAGTCACGTTACATCTTGGTGGCACTTGGAGTGAACACAGAAAGCTGACTGATGTGCCTGCTCTAGGACTTCGCATCTCTACCTATCAGTATCAGGTACACGCCAACGAGTTTCTAAACGTAGCACACCCTGGTCATAAATCAGAACTCCGAATCTTTACCCTGCCGAACATGCTCAAGAATCACAGACAAATGGGCATCGGCGGCTGTGTCTCACGAAAACGATTAGGTAAAAGTGGACGGGCGCGGACATGAGCAAACTGTCCCCTCAGTAGAGGTGAACCAAACTGTACTCATCTGTCGCACAATAACTGTAAATCTGCAGAAGATTATCTCTGAACTGCGCACAACTGGAACAAGCTACCCCCGGCCTACGACTCAAAGCATCAGCTACCACAATCGCCTTGCCACGGGTAATAAAGGATCTCACAAATCATAATCCTTCACAAGCTCCATCCAACGGCGCTGTCTCAAACTTAGATCCTGCTACAAGAAGATGTATATAAAGCTGTGGTGGTCCGTGAAAATCTGACATGACTCTCTGTACAAGTAGTGTACCCAAATCTTCAACACACAACCACCGCGGCCATCTCCAGATCATGAGTGGGATAAATCCTGCTCGTGCTCCTTCAACTGACGAGAAGCATAAGAGACAACTCTATAATGCTACATCAGTACATAATCGAGTCCCACTCGCGAAACATCACAGTAAACAACAAAGTCGCCCGATCCAGAAAGCAAAAGTAGAACTGGTGCAGTTGTTAACCGAATCTTCAACTGCTGAAAACTCAACTCGCATGCCTCAGTCAAAAAAAAGTAACTCCCTTCCTGGTCAGTCCGGTCAACGGTGCAGCGATACATAAGAAATCCTGCACGAAACGGTGGTAAAAACCGGCTAACCCTAAAAGCTGTGGACCTCTGTCACTGAACAGGTCTGGGCCAAAGCTGTACGGTCTCGATCTTCCTCGGGTCCATATGAATACCGTCTCCCGTAACCACATGACCTAGGAAGTCAACACTATCAAGCCTGAAGGAAACACTTCGAGAATTTAGCAAAAAGCTAGTACTCTCTCAACGTATGCAAAGAAATCCTCAACTGCTGCTTATGTTCCTCATAGCTCTTAGAATAGACCAAAATGTCATCAATAACGCAATAATACACTGGTCGAGGAATGGCCTGAAGAATCTGGTTCATCACATCCATGAATACTGCTAGGGCATTGGTGAGTCCAACGACACCACCAAAAACTCATAAAGCCCGTAGCCCGCACAAAAACAGTCTTCAGAATGTCATCACTCCGAACCCGCAACAAATGATGGCCTGATCCCAAAACAAACTTAGAAAAATGTCTCGCACCCTAAAGCTGATCAAACAAATCGTCAATGCGAGGTAAAGGATGCCTAATCTGCACCGTAACTCGGTTCAATTGACGATCAATCAATATACAACCTCAAACTGCTGTCCTTCTTCTTGACGAACAGAATAGGAGCTCCCCAAAGTGAAACACTGGGACGTACAAGTCCCCCAATCTAGCAACTCTGCAGTTGACCCTTAAGCTCCCTAAGCTCCGCTGGCTCATCTGGAACAACGTCAAAAAATCTCGCCCAATAGAAACCCGGTCCAACGAATCCACTGTGGCTCCGATATCACGAATGAAAGCCAAGAATCCTCGATATTCTCTCCTCAAAAGCCGACTAGCGTAACAGGCTGAAATCAAGCTGTAAGGAGCGGCACCACAGTCTCCCTGCACAATAAGAGCTGACTCGCCAGGAAAACAAAACCTGATTGTCTTCTCGCGGCAGTCCACAGACGCATAGCACGTAGCTAACCAGTCCGTGCCCAGGAGAACGTCAAAGTCCAATATCTCTAGAAAGATCAAATTGACGGACGAATCTCTATCTCCTATCCGATTGGCACATGAACGAAACACGTGTCGCGCAACCAAAAGATCTCTAACAGGATTAAACACAACAAACGGCTGATCTATCAACATGACTCTCGGCCCAACCTCGGCACGAAGTGTATAGAACAAACGAGTGCATAGATCCCGAATTAAACAAAACATGCACATCATAAGATCATGCGAAAAGATTACCAGAAAACTCTGCATTGGACGCCCGCGCGTCCCGATGAGTAGAAGCAAACACTCATGCCTTCCCTTTACCCGCCACTGGCTATCCTCCTCCTCTACCATCCTGTACTCTCTGAACGAACCCTCTGAGACGACGACCTCTCTAAACATAAGTCTGACGCGGTGCGACAACAGGCGCAAGGGGCGACGCTCCCTAAGGAGAAGGTGGTAAGGTAATATATGGTACTGCTGCCCTCCTCTGGCGTACCAAGGAACAGTCTCTGACGAGGTGATGAAAGCTCCCGCATCGAAAACATCCATACGATGACTGCTAATCCTCCTGGGGATAAGAGCTAAACAACTGTCCTCGTCCCCAGCCTCTACTACTCCCTCGACGTGCACGAAATCTGTCACGGCGACTAAACATCTGTCTCTGAGCTGATACAGCTGTACGAGCCCTCCTCGGTTCCGGAACTTCCAAAGTCTCAGGAAGACATGCCTCATCTAATAGGGCTGCATCCACTCTTACTGTATACGTAACACAAAGCTATGTGCTGATAGCAAGGAATAACTGAGTAACAGGGGTGGCAACCTCCTGTCGCTGCGCTCGACTGGCCTCTACCAACGATCTCATCATCTGGCACAAATCCTGTATATCTGCCTTAAGCCTAGTGATACGATCAATCGAAGGCGGATCAATCTGCTCCTGTACAGCGAGCGTACCGACCTGGTCAGTCCTCGTCCCACACGAGTCAACTATGACCTCAGTTCTCGCTACATCTCTCTGAGCCCTCATAATCATTGGTGGCATAATGGCTAGAAATGAAAATAGGATTCGATATGAACACGGAAATCGAATCACAAGGATGTATCATCATGGAAGGAATTCTAAGAAGTTAGTATTTAGGTCACTTAGGCGGAGTACCGTGTCGTAAGTATGCCGTGGACATACACACACTACGTCAACCTGCTTAAGCTACCTACTGTAAGTCTACGTTAGCGCCCCGGCAGTCTACAGACGCCAAATGCGGAACAAAAACTTTTTAACTGGCGCTATCGTATACTTTAACCCGGATCTGCCATTATTGCTAAACTAACAAACTGTAAAGAGTGTAGAAAGGTTATACCGAATGATCCGAGTCCTTCGTTCTTCAACCATCATCCCACGCTCCGTTGCGGCTGCTCCGATCTCGTCGATCTCCGATCTCCTCGTCGAGGTGGCACCACATCACCGATTCTTTAAACGGGCTCCCGCCTCTGACTTGAGGCAACTCGATCGTCAAGTTTGCTAAAAGAGACGACCAAGAATGATGTAGAGAATGAGTAGATGACTTTGTCTCACTTCGTCCAAATCCGTGGACGATCGGTTAATGAAGTTGCCGTAGGAATTGGGTGATGGAATGAAATGAGCCGTGAATTCCATACACCCAAAAATCTATCATAATCTTTTCACAAATGAAAAACCATCAAGTCGTGAGAGAGAGAGAGAGGGGGCCGGCCTCATATATGGAGAGGGGGTGACCGTTGGAGAGGGGGGGTGACCACAAGAAAAATATCATGTGTGAACACATGAAAATATCAAGCATAAAGATCTTAAGGAAAACAAGAAATGGTTGAAATCAAAGCATGTGTCATAATCCTTGTCACCAAATTCTAGAAGCTTCTAGAACCTTCTAGAAGCTTGACTCACTCTCATCCAAGAAAAGATAAATCCGTCTTTAACCGAATGTTAAAAGATGGCTGATAGAAAACTGGAAACTGGCAACTTCCAAAAGTGATCCTGAAACGAATTTCAGGATAACCCCGAAACTGTATAAATATACCCGCATTTGTATTACGACCGAATACAAATGCAACTGAGACAAAGATATTACACCTACTCAATATAATACTCGGATCCGGCTTAAACCAAAGCCGACCAGTATCATCTGCCCGAAAAATAACACGTGCGTAAACGCACGTGCATTTTCCGAACCCTGCCATAAAACCATACGGCCTCTACAACGTTTCGCCCGAACTTGGGAAACTGTCTGTGGGGGACTCTAATGACTCGTCAGTACCCTGGCAGTGGGTTTAACCACAAACCGTCAGCGGCACTAGCAATGCGTAACGGCTGCCCATGGACTGACCTCAAGGGATGCCGATGAGCGCACTCATCCGGAAAACCCTACTGAGCCTAACAGTGACAATGTATATACAGTCCGGTCCGTTCGTCTATGAGTATCGCATATCTACCTAGGGGGCTAGTAACGTCAGACCCCCAATAGCAGTATAAGTCGTGTCGGAGTGAAGCCCAATAACACCCTGAGATACTACTGGAGTACCTACCAGTAAATCTCCTGCCATGGCCATGGACTTTGTGTAATGGCTCTCCTAGACACAGCACGACCTCGCCCCCAATACCGGGAGAGACGAATCCCCTGCCGATCCGCTCACGTGCCTCCATATGGCTCGGGACTGTACCCAAAAACTACCTGTTTGCACGACTCCTTTGAGCCGTGGTAGGGTAGAAATCAAAGCACAGTGGGAACTCACACGAGACAAATGACGACCTCAGGTCGATGAACTAACCTGTACACATGTCACCAGGGAACTGCTATCTGACGGTAGATATAATACTAACTAGCATATTCCCGGCGAGTCCTGTCCGGTGTACTCATAACCCAATGAGCACCTGTATACATCTTAGGTGATCCAACTGACACCAGTGGCTTGTGAGACCGGCCACCGCCCCTCGTCGGGGTCTTGACTGTATACACTAGTCTACTCCGGAGTATCGATGCCCTGTCTCGAAACTCCCACGACTAGGGACCACAATTAAGGATATGCGTATAAACCATCCAACTCTCACGTATATGATCGTCATCATACTGTTGGTGGTAAAGCAAGATCCTAAGGGCTCTATCAAAGTGTAACATGTAATCAGTCACCTGAACATGTACACGACTGATAAAGGCAAACCAGATAGCATACTATCATCTCGAGTAAGACTGTCATACCGGTATAGGTCCTCCGCAATCATTGCAATCACGTACCTGCGATCCAATAATTGACTATGAGGGCACTATCTCCAACAATCTCCCACTTGCACTCAAGGCTAATTATTGCGATGTTGCGTACTCACAGCCCGTGTGAAACCAACACCCAACTCCTCTACTAATCAGTATCACAAAGCCCGTTTGTAAAACTATTGTGTTCGAGAAATAGCCTTAGTGAGTGGATCCGCCTAGAAGTTTCTTTCTATATCTCTCTAAATCTCAAATTCACGAAGAAAGCCATCTCCTGAATCGAGTAATACCTGTCTTAGAATATGCCTGGATATCTGATGGGACCTAGTTCATAAATGAACTCCAAATCCAAACTTCTTAGACTGTATCGATCACTGAACCTAATCAGTATCCGGCACCATGCCTCCCACAGTATCCTCTTGGACCACCTGTCTATAATACTGTCCCTCTTCGTCAGAGGGATTAACTATAACTCTGACAATCACTCTGTCAACCATGTCACCTTTGAAGCTTGGAATGATAACCGCCTCCCGAAGGAGGCTGCCGTCATCAAATCCGTAGAACATGTACTTATGTTCTAAAACTGCTTCCTTATATTTCTCCAGGATTGGATTAATACAAACTTATTGCATCTAGTGCAAAACCAACATTTGGTGTGGTACTTGACATCTCATGATTGACTCAATTGCCTAAGCAAGTGATCTGCCAATCATGCACATCCCTCTCCCCTTTAGTCTATAAGACACCTTTAGAGAGGGTGACTCCATCACCTGCAGGTACACCACTATGCTAGGAGTCAACTATTCCAAAAACCATTAGAATATCTGTCAAAGTACCCACATTGGGAAACTACCCAAATCCAGATCTAAAACCATAGATCTAGAAACCAGAATGTCAAATATTATATCCATATCCTGTCTGGAGAAACAACTGTGTGACGACCACAGTACAACCGATCGTAGTATAAGAATTTTACTTCCTACTCTGTGTATATCATCCAGATACCATGACATCACACCCTACTACCTTCTTAACAGATCCATCCCCTATTCTGATTGAAGTCAAACCCATGACTGTCACATCAAAATTAGATGATCTATCTCCGCTATAACTGCTCAAGTCTATAAATAGATATAAGAATCTTTCCCACTATGCTTCCGCTGCTCCCACTGACTACGACAACCCTCCTACCGGGTCTCATAACCTGGAACAACAGTAGTGTCAAGTCTGTGTAGATAAGAACCTCCCTGTCACCGTCCTTGAGGCTACCGAAGTACCTCTCGGGTGTCTGAGGTTACCTACCATATCTGCGGAGTGGCTATTGGAATGTCAAACCTGATTGAATATATAGGTCCTATTAAATTTTTCGTAATCGTTCGCGGTTCTGGAATCACTTCCAGTTCTACCATACTCCCACTACTGTTTTCTGAAAAAGATCCATTTTACTAAAACTGTGGCGAGTCAAGAACAATATCACTATTGATCTTCCAAATGGTAGAATATCAACCCTCGTCATAGCCAGGGTCAACCCACAAACAGCCACTACAGAAACGTGCCCTGAGTTATCCAGAGTCTGGTTTTAAGCATAAGCTGGACAACTCCCCGTACCTCAATATCTTTTAAGGTACGAACTATTCTATATCCAATATAGAAACTTTGGCACTAATTTAATTGGAACCATATTCAAATCATGCAGCTGTCTCCATTGCATATCATCTTAATGGAAAGAGGCTAATCATCATTACTCAACTTAGGAATCCATCCAATTATGAGTAACCTGAAAGAGAAACACGTTTCTCAAAACCATCACTATCATCTGAATACCAATCACAAGAATCTACATCTTCGATACTTGTGATACCTGGTTCTCTACTTTATTCTTATACCCACAACTTCTCAAAACTTAGACCTTGTATTTCTACGAAACACTTATCTAAATACTAGAGAAGTTATAAGTAAACAGAACATAGTACGAGGACCTACCCCTTTGTCCTGAAGGACACTCGGACAACATACAATACTCTGTATAAGTCCGCTGAGTTAAACAACTCAAAACTTGTGCGTCGTAGGTTGAAAACTGTACCCTGGTGATTTCCTCAAATATCACCAATTACAACGAATTCCGATATAATGAGGATGATCACTTAATTCCCAATATCTTACTCCCACTCATCATCTGTAAAACCATACAGATATGAGAATGAAACCTGGTAAATACATACCCTTGGAGTAAGTGTCTAATCGGGAAAACAGTTTTTCTTTAACGATGCACTGAAACATGAAAATGTTTCGTAGGGGTATCCTGGTATTCATAGCAATGCCTCTTCCATAATCCAATTCATGACTTCAACCGTATATTTTATTGCCATCTCTCCAAATCCCTTTATTTGTCTTTAGTCGTTACCTTCTGTACACCATCGCTAGGCTAAATGGTTTTCTTCCTTCCCTACCGTTCGGCACCAGCCTATGGTTTGGAAGAAGACTATCCAGTAAGCATAATAGGTTTACCCTCCTAAACCAAGGAGTACTCGCATCTTGAGAGAAGGTGATGATAAAAGACAACTGAATAATACCTTATTCTTTTAAAGGTGAAATAGGAGTGGCGATGAAGTACGCGGTTTTGGTCGTGAATGATATCAGTCGCAATTTACTTTGCCCTCTTTCTAATCCCTTTATTTTGTCTTTACATATTACCTTCTGCACACCCTACTTAGGCTAATTGGTTTTCTTCATTCCCTACCTTTCGGCACCAGCCTATGGTTTGGAATAAGACTATCCAATAAGCGTAATAGGTGTACTCTCCTAAAACCAAGGAGCTCTCGCAACCTGAGAGAAGGTGATAATAAAAGACAACTGAATAAACCAATTCTATTTCTCCTGAACCTGGATCCATCCTCGAAGAAGTCCCTTCGAGTTCGTATATAACCATACGATGGATCTATCCAATGGAAGTGGATATCCGTAGTAATACGGTTGTTCTGAGAAATTCAAAGGGTAAAAGAAGGAGTGGCAATGACTTATGCAACATAGACAATCCAAAAGCCAGTGTTTTAAGAAGGTTCGGTCAACTTGGTCATTGAGTCATAGTCTAGGGTCGGTCAAAGGTCGCTGCCAAAGAGAGAGAGAAAAGAAACACTCTGCGTGCACTCTAACCTAGATCAGAATGGTTATCACTTTATCTAATCCGGAAACCTCGCACTGTCCTGTCAAATTCTCCTCCAAACCTAAAGAAGAATCAATCGGGATCACCCGAAGAGTAAACCAACTCATCAGTGGGAATCGGGATCCAACTCTCATCGCATGATAACGTGATGGAATGCATCCACGTTACTCATACTCCAGATGGTATGCGCATACTTGGCAAGTTTCAGTTTCTTTAGAAACTCCCGATATGATTTATGCCCCATGCTCTTATGACCTTGACGTATGCCAACAAATCATAAGTCACATGTCAAGTTCTGCCCGTCATTATCTTGTTAATTTGAACCCACCCGTACATACCCTTGACGTATACCAATAAGGTAATACGACTGTCCCAAACCAACTCATCTATCTATGCAACAAACGAATACCCAGCAGCTACCAAACACTATGCCTTGACGTATGCCAACAAACATAGCTTGAATACTACTGACCATCCATAAGAAACGACGGAGGGCTACGGCTGGTTTTTGGCGAAAAACCTTTAACGTAGTGAACTTGATATCGCTGAAGGAACCTGATAGCTTTTTTAAAATATAGTGGCGAAAACCTTTTGCTAAAGAGGTCACTCCCGGTAAAGGGATCTCGGCTCTTTCCTCGTGGAATGAGGTGCAGGATATTCCACTGAATACCGCTATGCAAAGCAACTTGTAATCGACAATAGTGAAGTTATTACCCTGACGCAAACTTCTGCCCAAGGGGTCAGTCCCGGTGAAGGGATATCAACCCTTGCCCCGTCGAATGAGGTGCAGGATATTCCACTGAATACCGCTATGCATAACAAAAGGAAACGTCTTTGCAATAACACTTTTTAAATTTGTTCCAACAACTGCAAACAGGTTTGCTTTACTTTGCGTTGATCAAAATCAACGCAGTCCCATCAATTAATCACACCAGAAAAGAACGAAAATAAAATGTACGTATATGCCATTCGCATTCGTCACTGGGTCCCGTCATCACCCTTTAGGTTACTTAACTAACGACAGAGCGGGGACTGGACTAGCGCGGGTGTAAAACATATACAACATCTAATAGTATATAAACCAATATACAATAATCGCTCCAGGCGTGATAGCATGCAACATTACAGAAAAGTAATAAGCATCACAGAACAATACAGATATCTGGGATCCCCGAGTTTCACAGAGCCGCTGCTGAAACTCGACGTTCCCCTGTCGTGTGGATATCCTGTGCAATGAAACCTAGACCCCTACGGGTGCGGCAAGTTACCCGCCAAAACCTGAAGCGAGGCAGCCCCCTACAGCATAGTGAATGGACCACCCAGCACTCCACGGAATCCGGTAATCTTGGGCACCCCTCCTTGGGTCAACCTGTACCCCCTACGAGTGCGGCGAATAGTCTGCCAATTCTAGAGTAGGACCCCTCTGTCTCTCAAAGCCATGAGATGCGGACCCGTTTCCCTCCCGAACCCGGCTATCCGTGCACTCCGTCGCGGGGCAAAACCTAGTACAGTAATGAAAAATAGTACAATAGGTACATCGACCGCAACCTGGTCATGCCCCAAAAGAATATTATACAACAGGCAGTGACGGCAGTCCACAAGTTGGACGCTCGCCCCGCAATATCAAATGTACAAATAAACTCAAACTGTACTACCACTGCACACTGCTATCCACCACGACAAATCCGCAACATCACAGCACAACACAGAACATCAACGCGAATGTCACGTTCGCAAACCCGTCTAAAAGAACTATAGCAATCAGACGCGGTTTACCGATCAAATGACATTCCCGGTCGGAGATATAATGTAAGCACTGTAAACTAACATGTTTAAATTTCGATCGACCAAATATCAAAAAAAGTGGGCCCCACGACTTACTGGTGAACAGTAACAAAATCTGGGCCAAAATGATATATACCAAAAACCACAAAATCCAGAGATGAACCCACTGACAAAATTTGGGAGCACGAGCTCATCACGTGGCCGCGGATGCGCGGTCAAACCATGGGTTTGACCGCGTTTCCGCGGCGGTTTGGTGGGGTCACGTGCCCAAATTTTGTCGTGGTTCTTAGAAAATCCTGCACAGTATTCTGAGATGTGTAAAATATTTTTAGGACACCGTTTAAAAACAAGAGAAACTGTCAAATTGAAATTTTGTAGTTTTCGATTTTCGGTCGGATCGATGTTTTAAACGCGTTAGCACAAGTTAGTATAGCAAAATGGTTAGGCTCTGATACCACTGTAAGTCTACGTTAGCGCCCCGGCAGTCTACAGACGCCAAATGCGGAACAAAAACTTTTTAACTGGCGCTATCGTATACTTTAACCCGGATCTGCCATTATTGCTAAACTAACAAACTGTAAAGAGTGTAGAAAGGTTATACCGAACGATCCGAGTCCTTCGTTCTTCAACCATCATCCCACGCTCCGTTGCGGCTGCTCCGATCTCGTCGATCTCCGATCTCTTCGTCGAGGTGGCACCACATCACTGATTCTTTAAACGGGCTCCCGCCTCTGACTTGAGGCAACTCGATCGTCAAGTTTGCTAAAAGAGACGACCAAGAATGATGTAGAGAATGAGTAGATGACTTTGTCTCACTTCGTCCAAATCCGTGGACGATCGGTTAATGAAGTTGCCGTAGGAATTGGGTGATGGAATGAAATGAGCTGTGAATTCCATACACCCAAAAATCTATCATAATCTTTTCACAAATGAAAAACCATCAAGTCGTGAGAGAGAGAGAGAGGGGGCCGGCCTTATATATGGAGAGGGGGTGACCGTAGGAGAGGGGGGTGACCACAAGAAAAATATCATATGTGAACACATGAAAATATCAAGCATAAAGATCTTAAGGAAAACAAGAAATGGTTGAAATCAAAGCATGTGTCATAATCCTTGTCACCAAATTCTAGAAGCTTCTAGAACCTTCTAGAAGCTTGACTCACTCTCATCCAAGAAAAGATAAATCCGTCTTTAACCGAATGTTAAAAGACGGCTGATAGAAAACTGGAAACTGGCAACTTCCAAAAGTGATCCTGAAACGAATTTCAGGATAACCCCGAAACTGTATAAATATACCCGCATTTGTATTACGACCGAATACAAATGCAACTGAGACAAAGATATTACACCTACTCAATATAATACTCGGATCCGGCTTAAACCAAAGCCGACCAGTATCATCTGCCCGAAAAATAACACGTGCGTAAACGCACGTGCATTTTCCGAACCCTGCCATAAAACCATACGGCCTCTACAACGTTTCGCCCGAACTTGGGAAACTGTCTGTGGGGGACTCTAATGACTCGTCAGTACCCTGGCAGTGGGTTTAACCACAAACCGTCAGCGGCACTAGCAATGCGTAACGGCTGCCCATGGACTGACCTCAAGGGATGCCGATGAGCGCCCTACTGAGCCTAACAGTGACAATGTATATACAGTCCGGTCTGTTCGTCTATGAGTATCGCATATCTGCCTAGGGGGCTAGTAACGTCAGACCCCCAATAGCAATATAAGTCGTGTCGGAGTGAAGCCCAATAACACCCTGAGATACTACTGGAGTACCTACCAGTAAATCTCCTGCCATGGCCATGGACTTTGTGTAATGGCTCTCCTAGACACAGCACGACCTCGCCCCCAATACAGGGAGAGACGAATCCCCTGCCGATCCGCTCACGTGCCTCCATATGGCTCGGGACTGTACCCAAAAACTACCTGTTTGCACGACTCCTTTGAGCCGTGGTAGGGTAGAAATCAAAGCACAGTGGGAACTCACACGAGACAAATGACGACCTCAGGTCGATGAACTAACCTGTACACATGTCACCAGGGAACTGCTATCTGACGGTAGATATAATACTAACTAGCATATTCACGACGAGTCCTGTCCGGTGTACTCATAACCCAATGAGCACCTGTATACATCTTAGGTGATCCAACTGACACCAGTGGCTTGTGAGACCGGCCACCGCCCCTCGTCGGGGTCTTGACTGTATACACTAGTCTACTCCGGAGTATCGATGCCCTGTCTCGAAACTCCCACGACTAGGGACCACAATTAAGGATATGCGTATAAACCACCCAACTCTCACGTATATGATCGCCATCATACTGTTGGTGGTAAAGCAAGATCCTAAGGGCTCTATCAAAGTGTAACATGTAATCAGTCACCTGAACATGTACACGACTGATAAAGGCAAACCAGATAGCATACTATCATCTCGAGTAAGACTGTCATACCGGTATAGGTCCTCCGCAATCATTGCAATCACGTACCTGCGATCCAATAATTGACTATGAGGGCACAATCTCCAACACCTACTCCATCATTCTAAGGTCATCCTATACTCCGAAAGGTAAAACCTAGCGCTTTGATACCAATTTTGTCACGACCCGAAATTGGCACGTGACGGCACTCAAACCACGTAACGTCTACAGGCGTAACACAATTTAAGTAATCTGAAAACCCAGCATTCTAAACCATCAAAAATAGTAAGTGATAAGAACATTATTAAAAGCTTTTGGAAATCTCAAGCACAAATTCTTTAAAGTCCAAATTTACTATCTTAAAAATTTTGGCAGCACCTTCTTTGTAAAAACTAGCCCCGAAAACGGGTACAACATAGAATATAGGTAAAGCATCCCCAACGGAAGCAAATCCTCTCCCAAAGGCGGAAAACAACCACCACAATAGATATACGATGCCGTAGCGAAGAAAAATGGACGATGTAAATAAAACAGCATAAAAGACATCCAAAGTCACAAAATAATATACAACATCGATTCTCACAGCTCGTCTCTAAGTCAAATACATGAAGGTTGTAGATGGAGAGTACTAGAAACAACGAATATACAAATGAGCATCATCGGATAACCGCAAAACCCACTTATTGCAAAATTGCACACAGTCAGCCATAGCGGTATCCGCTACAAAAGATGATACGATGTAATGAAGAAGCCCTGCCGCGACTGCTCTTGAGGAACACCTGCAAACACTGTGGCATAATGGGGGTGAGTTGACAACTCGTGAATAGTAAATAACATATGCAGGTAATCGCAGGTATGCACGTACTGCGATAATCTATCACATGCAACTGATAGCAATAATGGCAATATGTATATGCAACAGTTATGAAAGGTACTCTATCAGGTACTACTAATATATGAAGCAATGCATATCAAATAAATGTTGAGTATGGGATCAAATATGTCATCCTCACGGAATCCTCATCGTGGCAGGACCAGTGTCCATCAAGACAATCTAAATCCCAATACCAAAGGCACCGCATCCTCAGATCGGCCCTCAAATCCTGTAAGTCTTATGGAATCTGAGTGTCCAACATCGACACCCGAAACATCATGAAAACATATGCCTGTGTGTATATATATAAGAATATCTATCTCGTGTGTCCATCAACGACACATAAAAATCATGGAACCTGAGTGTCCAACATCGACACTCGAAACATCATGAAATACTCGTGTCCAGCATCGACGTGTAAAACCTCATATATAGGGCTCCGTCAGTCCGGATCGGCCAACAGACTCCGTCAGTCCGGATCGGCCCGTATCATCTCATGAATCCGGTCGGTATCCCCACGATAACCGCCGAATCCAAATACTATCACCGGTAGGTACTAGTCCAGCCTGCCAGGCTCATCGCCATTATCTGCGATCTTCTTGTCCCGGAGAACCATACCGGGCACCACCATGTATCTGCACATGGCCCACTCCACGCCTCGCATCGGGTATATATCAAAAATCTCAAAACCGAGAAATCTCGTGGTGGACGCATCGAAATATCATATCAAGAGAAACCGGATTTTTCAAAAAATGAATAATTTTATGAAAATACCACGGTCCTCAAATCCAGAAAACATCAAGTAATGAATAAGAATACTTGCATAGATCATTATGATATATATATATATATATATATATATATATATATATATATATATGTACATATATAACAGTGTCCCATACGACTGATATATATATATATCAGCGTCCCATACCACTGATATATACTCTCAGGATTAAAACATCCATATCTTAATGCGAAATCCATGAAATATAATATATGCAACATGAAATAGTAATATGAGCATATAAAGGAAAAACCGCTATTTAACTGCAACAAGTTATTAAATATATCATGTGGTTCCTAATTTTTCCGAAATCAAATGCAACATCATATTCAAGTGAACATGTAGCTATAGCCAAGTATATGTGTAAATATGTAGGTATGAAGGTATACTATCTATCATATATGCAATCGCATAAGAATCAATGACCCCATGTCAATGACAATACAATACCACATAGGTATATATAACCCTAGCAAGTTAAGTGGGTGTACATGTAAGTATGTATGCATGATGTACATGTAGCTATATCTCATTTGTGTATATACCTGTCAATAATGATGTAATACCCTCTAGGTATAGGTGTAGCTATATCCAGGTATGTGTATATACATGTCAATAATGATGCAATACCTTCTAGGTATTGGTGTAGCTATGTCTAGGTATGTTTATATATATGTCAATAATGATGCAATACCCTCTAGGTATATGTGTAGCTGTAGCATAGCAAGGTATGTTTATATACATGTCAATAATGATATAATATCCTCCAGGTATATGTGTAGCTGTAGCATAGCAAGGTATGTATGTATGTGTGTGTGTGTGTATATATATATATATATATGTTAATAATGATGCAATACCCTCCAGGTATATGTGTAGCTATATCAAGGTATAGTAAGGCATATGTGTAAACATATAGGTATACATGTATGCTATATCTCATATGCACAATGGAAATAAAGATCATGTCTCAATGTCCTAAACCATTGTCTCAATTGCACAATGGAAATAAGGATCATGTCTCAATGTCTCAATTGTGCTCGTGCAACATGAACTGTCAATAATAGTGCAATGTCCAATGGGTACAAGTCCCAGCACAACAAGTAATAATATAAAATGAAGTTCATGCACAATCTCTATATGTACAATACTTGTAACTAATAATCAAGTCATATAATCCGGCCCAGACGCATAACGTCATGCGGGCGATTCCCCTGTAGATGTTAAATCTACTCACCGATGACCTCGAGCTAACTAAATCCGACCACCTGCTTCCTATTCTTCGCAGCGTCCGAAGTCCCTGCTCACGATCCTAAATTTCACAAATACAACACATAAGGTTAAAAATCCTGCGCCGATATAAAGCCAATGATACGTAAGGATAACGTCCACAAGATATACACACTGTGCACTTAGTGCACAAAACGCATACGATATCGGCATAACCCTAGCTAGGATAACACAACCACCAAGCCTAGACCCCGATCATACCGATCGCCCAATGACAACACAATATATATCGCGGAATCTAATAAATATAATATCACAACGTCAATAGGATCTCACGCCTAATTTTATCCGAAAACCTAGTAAACACTTTTAATCATCTTAGCTCAAATCTAGTAGTTTAACCAAAACTAGCGATCACAATCATCACATAATAGCTTGATTAAACCACACAAACCCTTACTAAAATTTTAATCTAACCCAAATAAAATTTAGCAAAAATTAGTTTGCACTTAAGCTTAATTAGACGATTAGCAAAAATAACAAATAATATTCTCACAACTAGGTTAAGTTTTCCATGTCTACACAACTTACTTAACCATTACCAAAACTCAAAACCCTAACTTGATCTTCAAAAAACTATATCTTGAATATCTAAACATGCAAATAAAAGCCTTATTTAAACATCTTATATGCTAGCTTAAGGTATTAAAACAACAACTAAGTATTAGGGTTAGAATTTATACCTCCACTAGATTCACAAATTAGCAACCAAACTCCAAATTAGCCTCCAAAATGATGACTTTCATGAAGATCCAAACATGTTTAGGGTTGAAGAATAATAGGTAGGGATTTATATTTGAGTTTGTGGGATTATTTGAGGATTTTTGATGATTTTTAGAAGATTGAAGAAGTGCAAATGGGATGAGGCAAAGAAGTGAGCAGGAAAGGGGGGAGTTCGGCCAAGCTAAAGAAAAGATGAAGGTTTGTGGAAATGTGTGGAAATTTCTAGCTAAAAACCTCAATTAATGCCCATAAATGCACCTCCCATCCAAATCCACCTCTTAATCTATTTCATTTCTAATTAAAGTTTTCATTTAATTCACCAAAATATCTAGATATTTTCTAGGATATTTTGCAAGGATGGTTTAGTGTTTAATCTTGTGATTAGATTAGCATAGATTCGCTTTAGCATAATTAACCTAATCAAAGTTGTAATTACCACTAATTAAGTGCAAAATTAAAATCTTATAATAATATTTAATTAAGGAAAAATATTAAAGTGAACTAAAATTTTCAAGTGATAACTAAAAACCGCAAACTAGCAATTTTCTAGTTAAACTAGGTGCAGTTAAGTCAATACTAAAAAATGATCACTTCGGGGTTTTTACGGAAAAACACAATTTATTTTACCTATTAACGGAAAATTACCTAGACGATTTCTAAAACGTTACAGAAATTTAACTTTTACTTGATTGAGGATATCGACGCTAGGGATAACCAGGATGATGAACCCACAGTTTTGGATGAGTTTTTCTCACCAATTCGACACGTTCCTTCAAATCAGTGTGGGCATCATCTCGAACCATTAACTGTTTTTTCCGAACCTCATTTGTGTCTAGATGTTATTGATGATGATGAATGCATGGATGCACTGAATTTTGAGGAGAATTTGGAGGATATCATTGAGGATGAGCTTGTTTTATTGGATGAGTTGGATTTTCCGATTCATCGTATCCCTTCCATCGACTGTGAATATCCGCCTGAACTTTTAACTGGTACCATTCCTAAATCACTTCTCTCCACTTGTTCTATCGTTACCAAACTGCAAGACAACCTGTCACATTCATCTCCTACGTCTGGTTTACCAAGTCCAGTCGGCCCATGTTTTTATGCGAATCTTGAAAGGATTGACCCCGTTTTTTAATGGATTGATAAAGTAGTACAGTTAGAAAATTCCAGTTTCACATCATTACAAACTGTAATAATTCATTCAGTCAATTACTACCTCAAGTTCATATTCTATTTCTTTCTCTCTTTCATTCGTCTTCTCATTTACCGAGATCGTATACCACTTACATCCACAAACGGTCTCGTGTATTTTTTTATTTCTTTCCTCCACACATTCTTTCTCCTACCATGGTATCATCACGATAAATTTTTTGAATGGTTGTTGTTAACTTTTGATCTTTGTAAGGCCTTGTTTAGATTGATGATGTTCTCTTCCCCCCTCCTCAACTTTGAATTTCAACGCTTAAACAGTGGAAATACTGTTTTACTGAAGTTTGGGAGGAAGTTTAATGTGTGTATATACATTGTTTTCTTTTTCTTGTATTAAAACAAAAAACTGACAAATTTTGACCCCTCAATAATTTTGACCCTCTTTGTATGGCATGACAGTGAGGGCATTATCAAGTTTAAGTATAGGGGTGTGCTCGGTAAGCTTTCTATCTTTTACATTCATGTGTATATTTTGCATTTTCGTACTTATTTGAAAACCCATAAAAACTGAAAAATTTCCAAAACATAAAAACTTTGTCGTCAAATTAGCTAGTAGGGTAATTTAGATTTTATTCTGGAAATTTAGCTTGATAGACTCGAAATAACTAAATTCTAAACTTAGAAATTGAAAACCCTAAAAATAACCCTCATTTTGTTTAACAGTAGTAAATATACGTCCTTGCAGTTTTTAGAAGTGAGTAATCTTGATTTCAGTTCTTCAGTTAAGTTGAGATGAAGGGAAAATATTGAAAGCTTTATTGAAAGATAAATCTGAAAAATAGTTCCTATTCGTGATACCAAATTCAGAAAGTATATACCTTAAAAACTGCACTTACATGCACCTTAAAACATAGGATAGTAGATGATACCTAAAAATACTCTTGTCTGAAAGCCTACTATGAAAGAAAAACGGTATTTGTAGCCAACCACCATAAGAGCGTCACTGAAAAAAATATATCTGGTCTTAAAAAAAAGAAAAATAAAGAAAAATAAAAAGCAAATGTACTGCAAGACCTGGAAACTGCTATTTACACCTTAATAAGCTCACACATTCAGTAATCGGCTGATTAGTGCATCAGGAAGCAGTAGTAGTTGCATGAAAGATGTGTGAGCGAATCCGCCCATCATTAATAAAAAGTAGTAGTACTGGCTATTAGAGCAAAGGTACTATAGCTTGAATTAAATTCTTGAGTGTAGGGATGAAAATTTATACACACGTAGGGGTATATGATCGATATTTGGAGGAGAGATAAAAATAAAGAATAAATCTTATGTTTTCCGTAAAGAGGATAAAAATTCCGGATTGGAGACTGCCCTTTAAAAGGAAAACTCAAGAGATACTGAGGTCTTTATAAACTAACAAAACATATAGGATCTTAGATTGAAAGAATATGAGGTATGAAGAATAAGGGGTGGATATTTCTAACTTAGGATGATAGTGTCACGACCCGAGAATTTGACTCGTGACCGGCACTTAACCCCGCAACGTCTACAGGCGTAACGCGGCTAAGTAAGCCGAACCCAGAAATCAAAACCAAAAAATATAGAGTGATTTTAAAACATTTTGTAAAAACAATCGTACATGTCCGAAAAACTTCCATTTATTTAGTAGAAATCCTTTTTAAGTTCAAAAGTTATAAGTTTTATAATTTTGGTAACATTTCCCTTTTAAAACATTAGCCCCGAAAGTCGGGTAAAAACAAGGTGTAGCAGAAATAACAAGTGACAAGAATGAAGCATCACGATATGATATACGACGCCGTAGCGAAGAATACACAGTAAAACAAGGACAATATCATAAAGATAAGACTGCATAAAGTAAAGTCGGCTCACATGCGAGCTCGACACCAGAATATAAAATCATACATATCGCCCTCACAACTGTCTCTAAGTCAATACAGAAAGGTAGATGGAGAATACTAGATACATCAATATACAACTGAAATATAACAGATACCGTACAAAACCCACCTATCAGCAAAAGACTATCTCTGCTCAAAAGGGGTATCTGTGCCAAAAGATGCGGTAACAGCCAGCCGCGACTACTCCCAAGGGCAACCTGCAAACACTGTGGCACAACGGGGGTGAGTTGCCAACTCGTGAATAGAGATAACATATAAAGGTAATCGCAAGCATGCACATATAGCGTGGCTATACTAATGCCAGCATGATAATATCAATGCGATGTGGCAGTATGCATAATAATAATGCCAGTCCTCTATCAGGTGGTATACTACAGGATGAGATGTGATACTGAATGCTGAGCATGGGGATATAGTATCTACATAAAGTATCGAGGTGGACTACATAAGTATGTATGCACCACAAATCCCAACATCTCAAACGCCGGTACTCCATCGGCCCTCATATCCTGTATATCCCTGAAAATCCCGAGTGCCCAACATCGGCACCCAAATATCATAAATACTCGTGTCTAGCATCGACACGCAAAACATCCTGTATCGGGCCTCCGTCAATCCGGGTCAGCCCTCTCTCAAGTATTTACTGGGAATCCGTCAGTCCGGGTCATCCCTCTCTCAATATATCGGGCGTCCGTCAGTCCGGGTCAGCCCTATATCAATCCATCGGGCATCCGTCAGTCCGGGTCAGCCCTCTATCAATCCATCGGGCATCCGTCAGTCCGGGTCAGCCCTATATCAATCCATCGGGCATCCGTCAGTCCGGGTCAGCCCTATATCAATCCATCGGGCATCCGTCAGTCCGGGTCAGCCCTCTATCAATCCATCGGGCATCCGTCAGTCCGGGTCAGCCCTATATCAATCCATCGGGCATCCGTCAGTCCGGGTTAGCCCTCTATCAATCCATCGGGCATCCGTCAGTCCGGGTCAGCCCTCTATCAATCCGTGCCTCAAGCACCGAGAAAACACGGGGCGACGCCCCAAATTATCATATCAAGGGAACCGGGTTTTGAAATGGTTACTTATTTGAAAAGGCCACGGTTCCCAAATCCATAAATCATATGAAATCCCAACAATAATGCAAGTAACTACGATGTGATAGGTGCATCAATGTGTATATCAAGTCATGTCACATGAGAATGAACTACAATGCAATGATCCACGGTGATATAGATATCAAGTATAGATGAGCTACAACAATGTACGACAGTATGATCATGGCAGTCCTAGCAGTTCTAAGCAACATATATATATATATATAACAGGGAATGCAATATGCGATGACAATCCATGGTATGGTATATGCAGTATATAACAATAAGGTCCTATCAGCCCTGACGCATAACGCCATGCGGGCGATATCCCCGTAGATGTGAAATCTACTCACCGTGTCTCGTTCTAAGTGTATCCAACCACTTGCTTGCCCTTCTTCGCAGCGTCCGTCTCACTGGCCTGCGGACCTAAAATCACATAACATAAACCACACATAAGCTTAATTCACAGAAACGCGAAATTATAATCCAACAAGAAACCCGTGTCGCAAACCAATCGCGCGTGTGCGCGATACGCTAAAACGTGTACTCACGCGCCACGAAACTACCCCGACGCGCCGCGATACGCAGAAACCCAAACCTACTCACGTATCGCGCGTGTCGCGAAGGTTTAGAAAACAGCAAAATAGGTATTTGGTCCCAGATTTTCCTACAGAATTGATCTCACAAAAATATATATATCAAAGGGCCATACACACAAAAATACACCTACAGAACCCAAAAGACACCAAAACACCTCCTGTCTGGCCGCAATTTGCGGCCAGAATGGTGATTTTGGCGGCCGGAGTGGGGAGTTAGGGGGTCGGGTTTCATCTGGGGCATCAGCACTACTCCACTATGCCACAGTCCTCTCAATATCACTCTGAACTTACAGGGTCAAAAGCAGATCCAGAAAAACTCAATTTTGCACAAATACGACATTTGCATCGAATATGAAACTGGTGGTATTTTAGTGTAATCGGGGTTGGACTAGGTTACAATGGCCTCAACAGACCTCAATCATCCTACTGGAACCAACTTACATCCTATAAGCACAAAGTTTCTATTAAACATCCCATATCGCACTAAAACGCACCAATATCCATTAACCGATGCAAATCTACACTAACCAAGCTAACTAGGGACTAAGTTAGGAAATATACCTCATACTTAACCCTAGGAAGCTGGAGGAAGGTGGAGAAGTGGAGGGAAGAGGCTGCACTTGCTGTTGGTGCTCACTGCTGTTCACTGTGTTGCTGCTGCTGCTGCTTCATGCTGCTGCTGCTGCTTCATGCTGCTGCTGCTGTGGCTTCATGCTGCTGCTGCTGTTGCTTCATGCTTCAGCTGAGGTAAGTGGGTGTGTGTGTGAGTGTGTTGTGTATGTGAGAGTGTGAGAGTTTGAGAGAAAAGCCAAAAAGAAATGAGAGCCACCCTAATCATTCATACAAAAGTCACCCCTCTCTCTCTCTCACCTCATTTAATGCAAGCATGGCCTAAAGCCATGATGCACTCTCTCTCTCTCTCTCACAAGTCAACACTTAAACTAAAATTCAAATTAAAGCAACTTTTAACTAATTAATAAAACCCACTTAAGAATCCAAAAGAATTAATCCTACAATTAACCCACCATGGTTAATAATTATGGTATTTTCTTCATTTAAAAACCCTAGTTTACATGCACATGTGTGTGCAAGCTTAGGAAAATTTTGGAAAAATATTTATTAAATTAGGAAAAATATTTAAAACACAATTTGGTAAACTTTTTATTTAAAAACCATTATTTAATTATAATTACTCACTAACCCTTATCCTAAGGTGTTACAATCTCTCCCCCTTAAAGAAATTCGTCCCCGAATTTCAAAAATCTAACTAAGGTTACCTTCAAAAAGATGGGGATACGTCTTCATCATCTCGCTTTCGGTCTCCCAAGTGACCTCTTCACGGTTCTGACCACGCCAAAGTACCTTAACTGATGGAATCTCCTTCGATCTCAATTTCTTCACTTGTCGATCCAAGATCATCACCGGCTGCTCTACATAGGAAAGATCACGCTCAAGCTGGATCGTCGGATGCTGAATCGCATGCGAAGGATCATGAAGATATCTACGGAGCATCGAGACATGGAATACGGGGTGCACGTCTGGAAAGCTGGGCGGAAGGGCTAACCGGTAAGCTACTGCACCAACACGCTCGAGGATCTCGAAGGGGCCCACAAATCTGGGGCTGAGCTTCCCCTTCTTCCCAAACCTCATCACACCTTTCATTGGGGAGACCCTCAAGAAAACATGATCACCAACAGAAAACTCAAGTCTGCGTCGTCGACGGTCTGCATAAGCCCTCTGCCTACTCTGCGCTGCTCTCATCCTATCGCGAATCAACTGGATCTTCGCAGTCGTCTCCTCAACGATCTGTGGCCCTAAGACACTGCCCTCTCTGAGCTCTGTCCAACAGGTAGGCGACCTGCATCTCCTCCCATAAAGAGCCTCAAATGGTGCCATCTGAATGGTCTCCTGGTAGCTGTTATTGTAGGAGAACTCTACCAAGGGCAAATGATGATCCCAGCTACCTCCGAAATCTAGTACACAAGCTCTGAGCATGTCCTCGAGAGTCTGAATGGTCCGCTCTGACTGTCCGTCGGTCTGCGGATGAAAAGCCGTGCTGAAACTCAAGCGAGTGCCCAAAGCCTCCTGAAGCCTCTGCCATAGTCTACTGGTAAACTGGGTGCCTCTGTCGGACACAATGCACGTCGGTACTCCGTGTAGTCGCACTACCTCGTCAATATAGATCTGGGCATACTGAGTAAATCCGAAAGTCGTCTTCACCGGTAGAAAGTGAGCCGCTTTCGTCAAACGGTCCACGATCACCCAGATGGAGTCATACCCCGTACTAGTCCTGGGTAGACCCACCACGAAATCCATCGAAATCTGTTCCCATTTCCACTCCGGAATGGGTAACGGCTGTAGCTCTCCCGCGGGCCTCTGGTGCTCAGCCTTGACTTGCTGACAAGTCAGGCATCTCGATACAAAATCTGCAATGTCCCTCTTCATTCCGTCCCACCAGTAAACATCTCGCATATCATGATACATCTTGGTGGAACCGGGATGGACGCTATACACCGATCGATGTGCCTCCTCAAGAATCTCACGCCTCCGTCCCTCAGCATCAGGTACGCACAGTCTGACTCCAAACCGTAGTATCCCCTGATCATCGATCACGAACTCGGAAAATCTGTCATGTCCCATCTGTGCTATGATCTCCGAACATCGGTCATCACTGAGCTGTGCCTCACGTATACGATCAATCAACTGTGGGCGTGCACGGACATGCGCTATCTGTCCTCCAATCGGCGTGAACTCGAACTGTACTCGACTGTCGCATAATATCTGCCAATCTGCAGATGACTGCTCCTGCACTGCGCTCAAACATGATAAACTACTCCCGGGCCTCCTGCTCAAAGCATCCGCTACCACATTTGCCTTGCCCGGGTGATATAAGATCTCGCAGTCGTAATCCTTCACTAACTCCATCCATCGACGCTGCCGAAGGTTCAGGTCCCGCTGCTGGAATATGTATTTCAAACTCTTGTGATTCGTAAATATCTGGCACGACTCGCCGTATAGGTAATGTCGCCAGATCTTAAGTGCGAAGACCACTGCTGCCATCTCCAAATCATGAGTGGGGTAGTTCTGCTCGTGCTTCTTCAATTGTCGCGAGGCATACGCGATCACCCTATCATGCTGCATCAGAACGCATCCCAATCCCACTCGAGAAGCATCACAAAAGACCACAAGCCCGCCCGATCCGGAAGGTAAAGATAACATCGGTGCCGTCGTCAGCTGTGTCCATAACTGCTGAAAGCTGTGCTCGCACTCCTCCGTCCAAACGAAAGGAACTCCCTTCCGGGTCAACCCGGTCAACGGTGTAGCAATACGGGAGAAGTCCTTCACAAAACGCCTGTAGTAACCGGCCAATCCCAAAAAGCTGCGAATCTCCGTCACCGATGTGGGTCTGGGCCAACGCTGAACGGCCTCGATCTTCCTCGGGTCTACACATATACCATCTCGTGAAATCACGTGACCCAAGAAGTCCACGCTGTCTAGCCAAAAAGCACACTTGGAGAATTTCGCATAAAGCTGGTGCTCCCTCAATGTCTGCAATGTAACCCGCAGGTGCTGCTCGTGCTCCTCACTACTCCGGGAATACACCAAGATATCGTCAATGAAGACTATAATGAACAGATCCAAGTAAGGCCGGAAAATGCGGTTCATCAAGTCCATGAAGGCTGCTGGCGCATTGGTGAGTCCGAACGACATCACCAAAAACTCGTAATGGCCGTAGCGCGTACGGAAGGCTGTCCGGGGAATGTCCTCCTGTCGAACCCGCAGCTGATGATAGCCCGATCGCAAATCGATCCTCGAAAAGTACCCTGCCCCCTGAAGCTGGTCGAACAAATCGTCGATACGCGGCAAAGGATACCTGTTCCGCACCGTCACCCTGTTCAGCTGGCGGTAGTCGATACAAAGACGCAAACTGCCATCCTTCTTCTTGACGAACAGGACTGGAGCACCCCAAGGAGAAACACTGGGTCGAATAAGTCCTTTGTCCAGCAAATCCTGTAACTGACCCTTCAGCTCACGAAGTTCCGCCGGGGCCATCCGATAGGGCGGTATAGAAATAGGCCCCGAACCAGGAACCAAATCAATACAGAAAGAAATGTCGCGCTCGGGCGGCAACCCAGGAAGCTCGTCAGGGAACACATCAGGAAACCCGCTAACAACCGGAACCTGATCCAATGGAACCTCTGTAGCGCGAGCATCGCGAACATAAGCGAGAAATCCCTGACATCCCTTCCTCAAAAGCTGTCCAGCGCGAAAAGAAGAAATCACACTGTGAGGGGCGGCACCATGGTCCCCCAACACAACAAAAACCGACTCACCGGGGAAACATAATCTAACTGTCTTCTCGCGGCAGTCCACAGAAGCATAGCACGTGGCCAACCAATCCATGCCCAAAAGAACGTCGAAGTCCAACATCTCCAGAAGGATCAAGTCGACAGGCAACTCTCTCTCGCCAATACAGACGATACAGGATCGGAACACGTGCCTAGCAACAAACGACTCTCCCACAGGAGTAGTCACCACAAGCGGCTGATCAAGTAAGCCGGACTCCCTACCCAAACTCGACACAAAGTGCTTGGATACGTACGAGTGTGTGGATCCGGGGTCGAACAGTACATGTGCGTCAACTGAACATACAGGGAGGATACCTGAAACCACTGCATTGGACGCCTGCGCGTCCTGATGTGTCAAAGCAAAAACCCTCGCATGTCCACCACCTGTGACTGGCTGCCCTCTGCCTCGGTCACCTCGCCCTCTCTGAGCAACTCCTCCATGCCCACGACCTCGCTGTGTATGAGTCTGGCGCGGAGCAACGGTAGGTACAATAGGCAACGCTCTCTGGGGTGGTGAAAGTGGTAATGTGATATGCGGTGCTGTCGCCTCTGTCCGGGGTAACTCAGGACAATCCCGTACACGGTGGTAAGAACTCCCACAGCGAAAACATCCCGACGACGGCCGCTGACCATCCTGGGAATAAGAATTGAATAACCGGCCCCGCCCTGAATCTCTGCTGCTCGCAATACGTCTATCACGGCGCCGAAAAGGCTGTCTCTGTGCTGAAGTATCCGCACGAGCTCTCTTCGGCTCTGGGAGTGCCGAAGTCTCCACAAGGTGCTCCTCGACCACTAGGGCTGCGTCTACCGCTGCTGCGTAGGTCTCGTAGTGCTGCGCGCTGATCGCGAGGAACACTGGTGAAATCAAGCCTCGAACAAATCTCCGGACTAGCAACTCCTCGGTGGCCACTAAATGTGGGGCGTAGACTGCTAGCTCTGTAAACAGTACGTCATACTCTGCCACTGTCATCCCTGGCGTCTGACGCAAAGACTCAAACCTGCGTGCTCGGGCATCTCTAACACTCCGGGGAAGGAAACGGGCTAGAAATATAGTCACGAACTCCGTCCAGGTCATAGGAGGAAGACCTGCTGCTCTGCCCTTCTCCACGGAATCACACCACTTCTGCGCAAGACCCTCCAGGCGAAAGCTCGCGAACTCCACCCATCTCGCATCTGCGCATCTGAGGGAACGGCATATCCTGGCCATCCTGTCGATGAAAGACTGTGGGTCTTCGGCTGTATCGGTGCCTGTGAAAACCGGAGGCTTCAGCCTCATGAACTCTGATAGCGATACTGTAATCACCTCCGTGGCTGCAGGGGCAACTGGCTGTGCGGTAGGTACCATAGCGGTCTCTGGAACTGGTGGAGCTACCTCTGGTCGCTGCGCTCGAAGCGTCTCAACAAGCGATCCTATCATCTGGCGCATCTCCTGCATGCTAGATCCCACCGTCTGGCGCATCTCCTGCATACCAGCCCCTAGCGTGGCGATCTGCTGTGTCACGGCAGGAACAACATGCTCGGGTACAACCGGCGTACTGCCCGGATCAGTCCTTGTCTCGGACGAGTCAACTCGAATCTCGGCCCTCGCGGCCGCTCTCTGTGCCCTCGTAGTCTTAGGCGGCATAATGGCTGAAAGAAAATATGGATTCGATAAGAACACGGAAATCGAATCGCAAGAATATAAGGAGGGATCAAATCAATAATTCTTAAGGTCGCGTAAGCGGAGTACCGTGTCGTGAGTATGCCGCGGAACATACGCACGCTACGCTACCCTGCTGCAGCTACCTACTCCATCATACCAGGGTCATCCTACACTCCGAAGGTAAAACCTACGCTCTGATACCAACTTTGTCACGACCCGAGAATTTGACTCGTGACCGGCACTTAACCCCGCAACGTCTACAGGCGTAACGCGGCTAAGTAAGCCGAACCCAGAAATCAAAACCAAAAAATATAGAGTGATTTTAAAACATTTTGTAAAAACAATCGTACATGTCCGAAAAACTTCCATTTATTTAGTAGAAATCCTTTTTAAGTTCAAGATTTATAAGTTTTATAATTTTGGTAACATTTCCCTTTTAAAACATTAGCCCCGAAAGTCGGGTAAAAACAAGGTGTAGCAGAAATAACAAGTGACAAGGATGAAGCATCACGATATGATATACGACGCCGTAGCGAAGAATACACAGTAAAACAAGGACAATATCATAAAGATAAGACTGCATAAAGTAAAGTCGGCTCACATGCGAGCTCGACACCAGAATATAAAATCATACATATCGCCCTCACAACTGTCTCTAAGTCAATACAGAAAGGTAGATGGAGAATACTAGATACATCAATATACAACTGAAATATAACAGATACCGTACAAAACCCACCTATCAGCAAAAGACTATCTCTGCTCAAAAGGGGTATCTGTGCCAAAAGATGCGGTAACAGCCAGCCGCGACTACTCCCAAGGGCAACCTGCAAACACTGTGGCACAACGGGGGTGAGTTGCCAACTCGTGAATAGAGATAACATATAAAGGTAATCGCAAGCATGCACATATAGCGTGGCTCTACTAATGCCAGCATGATAATATCAATGCGATGTGGCAGTATGCATAATAATAATGCCAGTCCTCTATCAGGTGGTATACTATAGGATGAGATGTGATAATGAATGCTGAGCATGGGGATATAGTATCTACATAAAGTATCAAGGTGGACTACATAAGTATGTATGCACCACAAATCCCAACATCTTAAACGCCGGTACTCCATCGGCCCTCATATCCTGTATATCCCTGAAAATCCCGAGTGCCCAACATCGGCACCCAAATATCATAAATACTCGTGTCTAGCATCGACACGCAAAACATCCTGTATCGGGCCTCCGTCAATCCGGGTCAGCCCTCTCTCAAGTATTTACTGGGAATCCGTCAGTCCGGGTCATCCCTCTCTCAATATATCGGGCGTCCGTCAGTCCGGGTCAGCCCTATATCAATCCATCGGGCATCCGTCAGTCCGGGTCAGCCCTCTATCAATCCATCGGGCATCCGTCAGTCCGGGTCAGCCCTATATCAATCCATCGGGCATCCGTCAGTCCGGGTCAGCCCTATATCAATCCATCGGGCATCCGTCAGTCCGGGTCAGCCCTCTATCAATCCATCGGGCATCCGTCAGTCCGGGTCAGCCCTATATCAATCCATCGGGCATCCGTCAGTCTGGGTTAGCCCTCTATCAATCCATCGGGCATCCGTCAGTCCGGGTCAGCCCTCTATCAATCCGTGCCTCAAGCACCGAGAAAACACGGGGCGACGCCCCAAATTATCATATCAAGGGAACCGGGTTTTGAAATGGTTACTTATTTGAAAAGGCCACGGTTCCCAAATCCATAAATCATATGAAATCCCAACAATAATGCAAGTAACTGCGATGTGATAGGTGCATCAATGTGTATATCAAGTCATGTCACATGAGAATGAACTACAATGCAATGATCCACGGTGATATAGATATCAAGTATAGATGAGCTACAACAATGTACGACAGTATGATCATGGCAGTCCTAGCAGTTCTAAGCAACATATATATATATATATATAACAGGGAATGCAATATGCGATGACAATCCATGGTATGGTATATGCAGTATATAACAATAAGGTCCTATCAGCCCTGACGCATAACGCCATGCGGGCGATATCCCCGTAGATGTGAAATCTACTCACCGTGTCTCGTTCTAAGTGTATTCAACCACTTGCTTGCCCTTCTTCGCAGCGTCCGTCTCACTGGCCTGCGGACCTAAAATCACATAACATAAACCACACATAAGCTTAATTCACAGAAACGCGACATTATAATCCAACAAGAAACCCGTGTCGCAAACCAATCGCGCGTGTGCGCGATACGCTAAAACGTGTACTCACGCGCCACGAAACTACCCCGACGCGCCGCGATACGCAGAAACCCAAACCTACTCACGTATCGCGCGTGTCGCGAAGGTTTAGAAAACGGCAAAATAGGTATTTGGTCCCAGATTTTCCTACAGAACTGATCTCACAAAAATATATATATCAAAGGGCCATACACACAAAAATACACCTACAGAACCCAAAAGACACCAAAACACCTCCTGTCTGGCCGCAATTTGCGGCCAGAATGGTGATTTTGGCGGCCGGAGTGGGGAGTTAGGGGGTCGGGTTTCATCTGGGGCATCAGCACTACTCCACTATGCCACAGTCCTCTCAATATCACTCTGAACTTACAGGGTCAAAAGCAGATCCAGAAAAACTCAATTTTGCACAAATACGACATTTGTATCGAATATGAAACTGGTGGTATTTTAGTGTAATCGGGGTTGGACTAGGTTACAATGGCCTCAACAGACCTCAATCATCCTACTGGAACCAACTTACATCCTATAAGCACAAAGTTTCTATTAAACATCCCATATCGCACTAAAACGCACCAATATCCATTAACCGATGCAAATCTACACTAACCAAGCTAACTAGGGACTAAGTTAGGAAATATACCTCATACTTAACCCTAGGAAGCTGGAGGAAGGTGGAGAAGTGGAGGGAAGAGGCTGCACTTGCTGTTGGTGCTCACTGCTGTTCACTGTGTTGCTGCTGCTGCTGCTTCATGCTGCTGCTGCTGCTTCATGCTGCTGCTGCTGTGGCTTCATGCTGCTGCTGCTGTTGCTTCATGCTTCAGCTGAGGTAAGTGGGTGTGTGTGTGAGTGTGTTGTGTATGTGAGAGTGTGAGAGTTTGAGAGAAAAGCCAAAAAGAAATGAGAGCCACCCTAATCATTCATACAAAAGTCACCCCTCTCTCTCTCTCACCTCATTTAATGCAAGCATGGCCTAAAGCCATGATGCACTCTCTCTCTCTCTCTCACAAGTCAACACTTAAACTAAAATTCAAATTAAAGCAACTTTTAACTAATTAATAAAACCCACTTAAGAATCCAAAAGAATTAATCCTACAATTAACCCACCATGGTTAATAATTATGGTATTTTCTTCATTTAAAAACCCTAGTTTACATGCACATGTGTGTGCAAGCTTAGGAAAATTTTGGAAAAATATTTATTAAATTAGGAAAAATATTTAAAACACAATTTGGTAAACTTTTTATTTAAAAACCATTATTTAATTATAATTACTCACTAACCCTTATCCTAAGGTGTTACAATCTCTCCCCCTTAAAGAAATTCGTCCCCGAATTTCAAAAATCTAACTAAGGTTACCTTCAAAAAGATGGGGATACGTCTTCATCATCTCGCTTTCGGTCTCCCAAGTGACCTCTTCACGGTTCTGACCACGCCAAAGTACCTTAACTGATGGAATCTCCTTCGATCTCAATTTCTTCACTTGTCGATCCAAGATCATCACCGGCTGCTCTACATAGGAAAGATCACGCTCAAGCTGGATCGTCGGATGCTGAATCGCATGCGAAGGATCATGAAGATATCTACGGAGCATCGAGACATGGAATACGGGGTGCACGTCTGGAAAGCTGGGCGGAAGGGCTAACCGGTAAGCTACTGCACCAACACGCTCGAGGATCTCGAAGGGGCCCACAAATCTGGGGCTGAGCTTCCCCTTCTTCCCAAACCTCATCACACCTTTCATTGGGGAGACCCTCAAGAAAACATGATCACCAACAGAAAACTCAAGTCTGCGTCGTCGACGGTCTGCATAAGCCCTCTGCCTACTCTGCGCTGCTCTCATCCTATCGCGAATCAACTGGATCTTCGCAGTCGTCTCCTCAACGATCTGTGGCCCTAAGACACTGCCCTCTCTGAGCTCTGTCCAACAGGTAGGCGACCTGCATCTCCTCCCATAAAGAGCCTCAAATGGTGCCATCTGAATGGTCTCCTGGTAGCTGTTATTGTAGGAGAACTCTACCAAGGGCAAATGATGATCCCAGCTACCTCCGAAATCTAGTACACAAGCTCTGAGCATGTCCTCGAGAGTCTGAATGGTCCGCTCTGACTGTCCGTCGGTCTGCGGATGAAAAGCCGTGCTGAAACTCAAGCGAGTGCCCAAAGCCTCCTGAAGCCTCTGCCATAGTCTACTGGTAAACTGGGTGCCTCTGTCGGACACAATGCACGTCGGTACTCCGTGTAGTCGCACTACCTCGTCAATATAGATCTGGGCATACTGAGTAAATCCGAAAGTCGTCTTCACCGGTAGAAAGTGAGCCGCTTTCGTCAAACGGTCCACGATCACCCAGATGGAGTCATACCCCGTACTAGTCCTGGGTAGACCCACCACGAAATCCATCGAAATCTGTTCCCATTTCCACTCCGGAATGGGTAACGGCTGTAGCTCTCCCGCGGGCCTCTGGTGCTCAGCCTTGACTTGCTGACAAGTCAGGCATCTCGATACAAAATCTGCAATGTCCCTCTTCATTCCGTCCCACCAGTAAACATCTCGCATATCATGATACATCTTGGTGGAACCGGGATGGACGCTATACACCGATCGATGTGCCTCCTCAAGAATCTCACGCCTCAGTCCCTCAGCATCAGGTACGCACAGTCTGACTCCAAACCGTAGTATCCCCTGATCATCGATCACGAACTCGGAAAATCTGTCATGTCCCATCTGTGCTATGATCTCCGAACATCGGTCATCACTGAGCTGTGCTTCACGTATACGATCAATCAACTGTGGGCGTGCACGGACATGCGCTATCTGTCCTCCAATCGGCGTGAACTCGAACTGTACTCGACTGTCGCATAATATCTGCCAATCTGCAGATGACTGCTCCTGCACTGCGCTCAAACATGATAAACTACTCCCGGGCCTCCTGCTCAAAGCATCCGCTACCACATTTGCCTTGCCCGGATGATATAAGATCTCGCAGTCGTAATCCTTCACTAACTCCATCCATCGACGCTGCCGAAGGTTCAGGTCCCGCTGCTGGAATATGTATTTCAAACTCTTGTGATTCGTAAATATCTGGCACGACTCGCCGTATAGGTAATGTCGCCAGATCTTAAGTGCGAAGACCACTGCTGCCATCTCCAAATCATGAGTGGGGTAGTTCTGCTCGTGCTTCTTCAATTGTCGCGAGGCATACGCGATCACCCTATCATGCTGCATCAGAACGCATCCCAATCCCACTCGAGAAGCATCACAAAAGACCACAAGCCCGCCCGATCCGGAAGGTAAAGATAACACCGGTGCCGTCGTCAGCTGTGTCCATAACTGCTGAAAGCTGTGCTCGCACTCCTCCGTCCAAACGAAAGGAACTCCCTTCCGGGTCAACCCGGTCAACGGTGTAGCAATACGGGAGAAGTCCTGCACAAAACGCCTGTAGTAACCGGCCAATCCCAAAAAGCTGCGAATCTCCGTCACCGATGTGGGTCTGGGCCAACGCTGAACGGCCTCGATCTTCCTCGGGTCTACACATATACCATCTCGTGAAATCACGTGACCCAAGAAGTCCACGCTGTCTAGCCAAAAAGCACACTTGGAGAATTTCGCATAAAGCTGGTGCTCCCTCAATGTCTGCAATGTAACCCGCAGGTGCTGCTCGTGCTCCTCACTACTCCGGGAATACACCAAGATATCGTCAATGAAGACTATAATGAACAGATCCAAGTAAGGCCGGAAAATGCGGTTCATCAAGTCCATGAAGGCTGCTGGCGCATTGGTGAGTCCGAACGACATCACCAAAAACTCGTAATGGCCGTAGCGCGTACGGAAGGCTGTCCGGGGAATGTCCTCCTGTCGAACCCGCAGCTGATGATAGCCCGATCGCAAATCGATCCTCGAAAAGTACCCTGCCCCCTGAAGCTGGTCGAACAAATCGTCGATACGCGGCAAAGGATACCTGTTCCGCACCGTCACCCTGTTCAGCTGGCGGTAGTCGATACAAAGACGCAAACTGCCATCCTTCTTCTTGACGAACAGGACTGGAGCACCCCAAGGAGAAACACTGGGTCGAATAAGTCCTTTGTCCAGCAAATCCTGTAACTGACCCTTCAGCTCACGAAGTTCCGCCGGGGCCATCCGATAGGGCGGTATAGAAATAGGCCCCGAACCAGGAACCAAATCAATACAGAAAGAAATGTCGCGCTCGGGCGGCAACCCAGGAAGCTCGTCAGGGAACACATCAGGAAACCCGCTAACAACCGGAACCTGATCCAATGGAACCTCTGTAGCGCGAGCATCGCGAACATAAGCGAGAAATCCCTGACATCCCTTCCTCAAAAGCTGTCCAGCGCGAAAAGAAGAAATCACACTGTGAGGGGCGGCACCATGGTCCCCCAACACAACAAAAACCGACTCACCGGGGAAACATAATCTAACTGTCTTCTCGCGGCAGTCCACAGAAGCATAGCACGTGGCCAACCAATCCATGCCCAAAAGAACGTCGAAGTCCAACATCTCCAGAAGGATCAAGTCGACAGGCAACTCTCTCTTGCCAATACAGACGATACAGGATCGGAACACGTGCCTAGCAACAAACGACTCTCCCACAGGAGTAGTCACCACAAGCGGCTGATCAAGTAAGCCGGACTCCCTACCCAAACTCGACACAAAGTGCTTGGATACGTACGAGTGTGTGGATCCGGGGTCGAACAGTACATGTGCGTCAACTGAACATACAGGGAGGATACCTGAAACCACTGCATTGGACGCCTGCGCGTCCTGATGTGTCAAAGCAAAAACCCTCGCATGTCCACCACCTGTGACTGGCTGCCCTCTGCCTCGGTCACCTCGCCCTCTCTGAGCAACTCCTCCATGCCCACGACCTCGCTGTGTATGAGTCTGGCGCGGAGCAACGGTAGGTACAATAGGCAACGCTCTCTGGGGTGGTGAAAGTGGTAATGTGATATGCGGTGCTGTCGCCTCTGTCCGGGGTAACTCAGGACAATCCCGTACACGGTGGTAAGAACTCCCACAGCGAAAACATCCCGACGACGGCCGCTGACCATCCTGGGAATAAGAATTGAATAACCGGCCCCGCCCTGAATCTCTGCTGCCCGCAATACGTCTATCACGGCGCCGAAAAGGCTGTCTCTGTGCTGAAGTATCCGCACGAGCTCTCTTCGGCTCTGGGAGTGCCGAAGTCTCCACAAGGTGCTCCTCGACCACTAGGGCTGCGTCTACCGCTGCTGCGTAGGTCTCGTAGTGCTGCGCGCTGATCGCGAGGAACACTGGTGAAATCAAGCCTCGAACAAATCTCCGGACTAGCAACTCCTCGGTGGCCACTAAATGTGGGGCGTAGACTGCTAGCTCTGTAAACAGTATGTCATACTCTGCCACTGTCATCCCTGGCGTCTGACGCAAAGACTCAAACCTGCGTGCTCGGGCATCTCTAACACTCCGGGGAAGGAAACGGGCTAGAAATATAGTCACGAACTCCGTCCAGGTCATAGGAGGAAGACCTGCTGCTCTGCCCTTCTCCACGGAATCACACCACTTCTGCGCAAGACCCTCCAGGCGAAAGCTCGCGAACTCGACCCATCTCGCATCTGCGCATCTGAGGGAACGGCATATCCTGGCCATCCTGTCGATGAAAGACTGTGGGTCTTCGGCTGTATCGGTGCCTGTGAAAACCGGAGGCTTCAGCCTCATGAACTCTGATAGCGATACTGTAATCACCTCCGTGGCTGCAGGGGCAACTGGCTGTGCGGTAGGTACCATAGCGGTCTCTGGAACTGGTGGAGCTACCTCTGGTCGCTGCGCTCGAAGCGTCTCAACAAGCGATCCTATCATCTGGCGCATCTCCTGCATGCTAGATCCCACCGTCTGGCGCATCTCCTGCATACCAGCCCCTAGCGTGGCGATCTGCTGTGTCACGGCAGGAACAACATGCTCGGGTACAACCGGCGTACTGCCCGGATCAGTCCTTGTCTCGGACGAGTCAACTCGAATCTCGGCCCTCGCGGCCGCTCTCTGTGCCCTCGTAGTCTTAGGCGGCATAATGGCTGAAAGAAAATATGGATTCGATAAGAACACGGAAATCGAATCGCAAGAATATAAGGAGGGATCAAATCAATAATTCTTAAGGTCGCGTAAGCGGAGTACCGTGTCGTGAGTATGCCGCGGAACATACGCACGCTACGCTACCCTGCTGCAGCTACCTACTCCATCATACCAGGGTCATCCTACACTCCGAAGGTAAAACCTACGCTCTGATACCAACTTTGTCACGACCCGAGAATTTGACTCGTGACCGGCACTTAACCCCGCAACGTCTACAGGCGTAACGCGGCTAAGTAAGCCGAACCCAGAAATCAAAACCAAAAAATATAGAGTGATTTTAAAACATTTTGTAAAAACAATCGTACATGTCCGAAAAACTTCCATTTATTTAGTAGAAATCCTTTTTAAGTTCAAGATTTATAAGTTTTATAATTTTGGTAACATTTCCCTTTTAAAACATTAGCCCCGAAAGTCGGGTAAAAACAAGGTGTAGCAGAAATAACAAGTGACAAGGATGAAGCATCACGATATGATATACGACGCCGTAGCGAAGAATACACAGTAAAACAAGGACAATATCATAAAGATAAGACTGCATAAAGTAAAGTCGGCTCACATGCGAGCTCGACACCAGAATATAAAATCATACATATCGCCCTCACAACTGTCTCTAAGTCAATACAGAAAGGTAGATGGAGAATACTAGATACATCAATATACAACTGAAATATAACAGATACCGTACAAAACCCACCTATCAGCAAAAGACTATCTCTGCTCAAAAGGGGTATCTGTGCCAAAAGATGCGGTAACAGCCAGCCGCGACTACTCCCAAGGGCAACCTGCAAACACTGTGGCACAACGGGGGTGAGTTGCCAACTCGTGAATAGAGATAACATATAAAGGTAATCGCAAGCATGCACATATAGCGTGGCTCTACTAATGCCAGCATGATAATATCAATGCGATGTGGCAGTATGCATAATAATAATGCCAGTCCTCTATCAGGTGGTTACTATAGGATGAGATGTGATAATGAATGCTGAGCATGGGGATATAGTATCTACATAAAGTATCAAGGTGGACTACATAAGTATGTATGCACCACAAATCCCAACATCTTAAACGCCGGTACTCCATCGGCCCTCATATCCTGTATATCCCTGAAAATCCCGAGTGCCCAACATCGGCACCCAAATATCATAAATACTCGTGTCTAGCATCGACACGCAAAACATCCTGTATCGGGCCTCCGTCAATCCGGGTCAGCCCTCTCTCAAGTATTTACTGGGAATCCGTCAGTCCGGGTCATCCCTCTCTCAATATATCGGGCGTCCGTCAGTCCGGGTCAGCCCTATATCAATCCATCGGGCATCCGTCAGTCCGGGTCAGCCCTCTATCAATCCATCGGGCATCCGTCAGTCCGGGTCAGCCCTATAACAATCCATCGGGCATCCGTCAGTCCGGGTCAGCCCTATATCAATCCATCGGGCATCCGTCAGTCCGGGTCAGCCCTCTATCAATCCATCGGGCATCCGTCAGTCCGGGTCAGCCCTATATCAATCCATCGGGCATCCGTCAGTCCGGGTTAGCCCTCTATCAATCCATCGGGCATCCGTCAGTCCGGGTCAGCCCTCTATCAATCCGTGCCTCAAGCACCGAGAAAACACGGGGCGACACCCCAAATTATCATATCAAGGGAACCGGGTTTTGAAATGGTTACTTATTTGAAAAGGCCACGGTTCCCAAATCCATAAATCATATGAAATCCCAACAATAATGCAAGTAACTGCGATGTGATAGGTGCATCAATGTGTATATCAAGTCATGTCACATGAGAATGAACTACAATGCAATGATCCACGGTGATATAGATATCAAGTATAGATGAGCTACAACAATGTACGACAGTATGATCGTGGCAGTCCTAGCAGTTCTAAGCAACATATATATATATATATATATATATATAACAGGGAATGCAATATGCGATGACAATCCATGGTATGGTATATGCAGTATATAACAATAAGGTCCTATCAGCCCTGACGCATAACGCCATGCGGGCGATATCCCCGTAGATGTGAAATCTACTCACCGTGTCTCGTTCTAAGTGTATCCAACCACTTGCTTGCCCTTCTTCGCAGCGTCCGTCTCACTGGCCTGCGGACCTAAAATCACATAACATAAACCACACATAAGCTTAATTCACAGAAACACGACATTATAATCCAACAAGAAACCCGTGTCGCAAACCAATCGCGCGTGTGCGCGATATGCTAAAACGTGTACTCACGCGCCACGAAACTACCCCGACGCGCCGCGATACGCAGAAACCCAAACCTACTCACGTATCGCGCGTGTCGCGAAGGTTTAGAAAACGGCAAAATAGGTATTTGGTCCCAGATTTTCCTACAGAATTGATCTCACAAAAATATATATATCAAAGGGCCATACACACAAAAATACACCTACAGAACCCAAAAGACACCAAAACACCTCCTGTCTGGCCGCAATTTGCGGCCAGAATGGTGATTTTGGCGGCCGGAGTGGGGAGTTAGGGGGTCGGGTTTCATCTGGGGCATCAGCACTACTCCACTATGCCACAGTCCTCTCAATATCACTCTGAACTTACAGGGTCAAAAGCAGATCCAGAAAAACTCAATTTTGCACAAATACGACATTTGCATCGAATATGAAACTGGTGGTATTTTAGTGTAATCGGGGTTGGACTAGGTTACAATGGCCTCAACAGACCTCAATCATCCTACTGGAACCAACTTACATCCTATAAGCACAAAGTTTCTATTAAACATCCCATATCGCACTAAAACGCACCAATATCCATTAACCGATGCAAATCTACACTAACCAAGCTAACTAGGGACTAAGTTAGGAAATATACCTCATACTTAACCCTAGGAAGCTGGAGGAAGGTGGAGAAGTGGAGGGAAGAGGCTGCACTTGCTGTTGGTGCTCACTGCTGTTCACTGTGTTGCTGCTGCTGCTGCTTCATGCTGCTGCTGCTGCTTCATGCTGCTGCTGCTGTGGCTTCATGCTGCTGCTGCTGTTGCTTCATGCTTCAGCTGAGGTAAGTGGGTGTGTGTGTGAGTGTGTTGTGTATGTGAGAGTGTGAGAGTTTGAGAGAAAAGCCAAAAAGAAATGAGAGCCACCCTAATCATTCATACAAAAGTCACCCCTCTCTCTCTCTCACCTCATTTAATGCAAGCATGGCCTAAAGCCATGATGCACTCTCTCTCTCTCTCTCACAAGTCAACACTTAAACTAAAATTCAAATTAAAGCAACTTTTAACTAATTAATAAAACCCACTTAAGAATCCAAAAGAATTAATCCTACAATTAACCCACCATGGTTAATAATTATGGTATTTTCTTCATTTAAAAACCCTAGTTTACATGCACATGTGTGTGCAAGCTTAGGAAAATTTTGGAAAAATATTTATTAAATTAGGAAAAATATTTAAAACACAATTTGGTAAACTTTTTATTTAAAAACCATTATTTAATTATAATTACTCACTAACCCTTATCCTAAGGTGTTACAGATAGGGTTTCTAATTTAGATGCTAAACCGTAAGATTAGAGTCGAGATTAACTTGTGAAACTAGCTTGACGAGATTTTGTGGGTAGTATCCGTTGAAAACCTTCTGGAGACAACACTCCTCCTATTAGGGACACCTAGAAGTTTAGAGCCTTGTTGCACATGCTAAGTGCAACCGTGAAGCCTACGAAAGTGAGCTTAGGACTTTTTGAAAATAAAATGGTTTTGCTCGGGATGAGCAAAAGATAAGTTTTTGAGTATTTGTTCACATCAGAATATTGAATTTAATACCACTCATTCTTATCCACATTTGTATATAGGTAAGTGATTTTGATCTGTGTTTGCTATATGATTGCAGATTACAGGTTCTTAGTCCAGAAAAATGCAAATCACGCACATTCTCTACCGTTATGACAAATTCATGACAACTACCAAAAACAGATAAAATCTGGGTTCCGGTCATCCACGTCTGTCAGGTGCCTCTTACCAGTATAAGGAAAAGATCAAGTGATAGTCATTCGTGTTCGGAACAAGCACAAAGCACGAGAGAGGCAGCACAAGGATCAAGGTGGCAACGCGGAGCTCGTGGGAGATCAAAGCACAAAATTCGATTGAGTTGCCATTTTGGACTGTTGTAAATGTAAGAATATTTTAGAACTATTTTGCAAATTTGAACCTGCCAAACAGAAGAAGAAAGCAACATGAGAACCCACAAGAAATACGAAGCGCCAATTCTAAAAATAGACCATAGATCAACAAAATTTTGGCCTATTTCATGGCGGATCAGCGGTTGTGTCATGGCCAAATGTGATGATTTTTCATAGGTATTTTAGTCATTGTGTAAGGGCTCAGAATATTTCCCGAGGATTTCATTTCATTGCCTATAAATGTTCCAGTTCAGAGGCAAAGATGCATGCTTTATTTTCTTTAGGATTGGTTTTAGTTTAGTGTAATCTTCCTCCCCCTCTTCATCTTTCTCCATTAAAATGTAGTAAGAGATTTTGAGTGGATGAATATTGAAGATGAGAGTTTTATCTACCTTGTATCTTTTATCTTGTTAACTTGGTTTTTTTACTTGCTTGTTATTTTCTTACATTGTATTTTGATTCTTAGCTAAACTTATATACATGTTTGTTAACTAGTTGATGGTTTTTATTTGTTCTTATTCTTCTCTTCTCTTTTGTTTTTCATTTGCAAAACGATGATGCTCAAGTGTGATTCTTGTTTAGGTGAGATCCCAAGAAACTAGTTTATGCCCTTCTTCTCATTTCTTTTCTCTTCTTCGAATTTATTTATTTTTCATAATGAGTGAGTAGATTACTCACTTGTTAGGGTTAAGGAAGGGTAGTATGAGAGATGGAAAAAATCTTTTGTGCTTCTCTTCGCCAAACAACTTGAATTGAACTTAGACCAAACAAAAATTACCCTCTCTCTTAGATAAGATATAAGTGACATATAGTCGTGACCTAAGTTGAGAATTCCTTTATGTGCACTACAACGTGACATGTAGTTGCGACCTAATTGGAGACTTGCTATGAATGTTTCATCTTGGGTTGGAAATAAGAGCATAGAACGGATAGACAAGGGGCACTAAGATTGGATTTAGCGTTGGAAAACTTACTTAAACTCGCAAATACCATTTCTATGTCCTCCTAATTCCCGTTACTTTCGATTATTCCAACATCATTTCAATGAGGGCACAAGACAAGCACACGATTAATTCCTAACTCTACTAACCAATCATAACCCTAACAACTTCTCTTGAACATAAATATACAAAACACTTAGGATAGAATTGAACAATCTTGGACATTCTTTACTTGACTAATCTACAATAAGAACGAAAATACATACCATCTCTCTATGGATCGACTCATACTCAACCGGCTAGTTACCAACCAAAACCGACTTGATTGTGGTAAGTAGAGAACAAGTAGAACGCATATCCTACTAATTAACCATCCAGCTCCCACATATATGATCGCCATCATAATGATGGCAATCAAGCAATGATCTTATGGCTTTATTATTATGTATCACCTGAAGGGTTCCTAGATACTCTAAGGAGGTCTCACAAGGTATCAACCATGCCAATTTCAAATTTTGGAAGTGCCGAGAAACCCTAATACGGATCGTTGACTAGAGTTTAAGCGAAACATGCAACTAGTTAACATCTTAACTAATAAGTGAACGGAAATACAACCTTTGTAGATCCGATCCTACACCTCCATAGCTCCATGATGAAGTCCCCTCGCTGCGATCATCGGATCCCGGGCTCTAGCGGTGGTTTCATCGAAAGAATGATCGGGCTAGGTCGTCGACTTCGATGCCGAAGATGATCTACGTTGAGGCAATACAAGATCAAGCTCCAACTTCACCAAGCCATGAAACTTGTGAAGAAAACACCATATACTACTTGGCAAGTGGTAGAGGATGAAGAAATAGGAAGTGGGTTCACTTTATAATTGGATTTCTCACTCTTTTCATGAAATCACCATTGAAGGTTGCAAGCTCTCTTCTTCTTGAAGAAGAAGAAGAAGAAAAGAATATCATTAGTGTTTTTAAAAATAGGAAATAATATGATACTTATCATATTTTCAACCATAGTTAGGTGTAGAGAATGAACCAAGGTTAGGTGAATGGTTAGGGTTAGGGAAAGAAACAAAATGGTCAATCATTTCAAAGCTTCATGAAGCTTCAAAGATAATCCAAAGTGAGCCACCATTTTATTTCCTTCTAAAATGAATAAATAAATAAATAAGTAAATGAAGCAAAAGAAACCCTAACCCTTGACCAACCATGGTTTAAACCAAACACACAAACTATCATGTATCATCAAACATGATACAATCAAATGCACAAAAGTATATCACATATACAATGTGCACATCAAGTGAGAAAATCCTTTTTAAGTGAACCAATACTAGTTAATGCAAAGTACTATATCAAATATATAATTTTGCATTAAATCATTAAATCAACACTTGATTTAACGATCCGGTCATATCGCATATAACCGACTAATATCCAATGTATCGACTTATCGAATCAATCCTTGATTCGAAAATTAGGTTATATCGCATACAACCAATCGATACATTCATCGCGAGAATAGAATACGGTATCACATACACACATTATTCTCGGTCCCGCACATATCTCATATGTGCTCCTATTTCGTTTCGCTTGAGCCAGGAAACCTCTGTATAGGACTGTAAAGACTCGTCAATATGCCGGCAGCAGGTGATGATCATATCAAACACCCACAAGCCGCAAGCGGTCCGCTAAACGTAACGGCCACCTGGGTATTGAGCGATCAGAAGATCGACGAGCAAGCCCGCTGACACTCCTGCGAATCCAACCAGTAACACTTACTGTACAATCCGGTCTGTTCGTATGATATGTCACATATCTTGCCTAGGGGTGGTAAACGTCAGACCCCAATAGCTCGATAAGTCGTGTCGATATGAGGTCTATAACAGTTCGAGAAACTACTGGTAACACTTACCAGTAAATCTCATCAACCCTGGCCTGGGATTTCCGGTTATAGCCAATCGAACATAGCGCAACATCAACTCTCTATACCGGGAGAGGCGAATCCCCTCCTATCGCTCATTGCCTCAATATGATTCGGGACTGTACCCAAAAACCACCATTTTGCATGCCCTCTTGGACATGGTAAGGTGGAAATCAAAGCACAGTGGGAACCACATAAGACTCTATGACGATCTCGGGTCAACAGACTACTCTGTACCAGTGTCACCAGAAAACTGCCAACGTAAGGTATAATACCATCTGGGAGTTCTCGGCGAGTCCGTCCAGTGTACCCAGTCTCCACAGATCACCCGTATATCATCTCCGATGTCAAACACCAATGGATATGGGATCATCCATCGTTCATCTGTATGGGTCGAGAAGGTATACGCTAGTTTACTCTGGTATATCGATGCCCCGTCTCGATACACCCACGACTAGGGACCTTGAAGGATGTACTTATGGACTACCATGTCCCCACTAGTATTATCCGCATCATAGTCCAGGTAGTCAAGTACACATCCTAAGGGCTTTACCAACATGTAACGAAGAGACAATCAGTGTACATGTTAAGGTAAAGATCAACTAGATAGCATACTATCATGTCGAGCAAGAAAGTCCTCCCTATATATGTCCAAGCATCCACTACAATATACATCTTATGTATAGTAATGGCCTCTAGGGCATACATATAACTAACAATCTCCCACTTGCACTAGGGCTATCTGACAGCAGTGGTTGTAGTATCTCATACTCAACCATCCCATAAAAGTCTCTCTCTGGGAAAATGCCTTTGTGAGTGGATCCGCCGTGTTGTCCTCTGAGTCTGTTCTCCTAACCTCGATCACCCTGGAGATCATCCATCTCCATGATCAGGTGATACTGCCTTAGATTATGTCTGGGTCACTGATGGGACCGTGGTTCCCGGGCCAAAGCCACACTTCCATTGTCACACAATGGTAGGGACCTAGTTCATTTCATGAACCAATATATACCCAAACAGCCTCTTTGGTAGCATCTTAAGTAGCGATGTATCCTGCCTTTATCGTCTAGTATGCCACAGTATCTAGCTTGGAACTCTTCCAACATACCGTCCCCCCACTGAGGGTAAAGACAATGCCTGTGACTGACGTTCAGTCGTACTTATCACCCTGGAACACTTCCAGCGATTCTCCCCAGGATCAATTGATACCATCTCACTACAACTAGTGAGAATCCTAACATCCAATTAGATCTATCTCATAGATCCAAAATCCAGGATTTAGGAGGTATCACTTTGATCCTATATGGAGAATTATTGTGATAAGCGGAGATTGACCGAGCGTAGGATAGGAAACTTCTTCCCTAGCAAGAGTATGTCATCCATGTACTCTATGAGGATCATCACCATACTCCCTACTACCTTTTTGTATATACAAGGTTCATCTACCATTTTGATGATGTCAAACTATTTGACTAACTCATCAAAACAGATGTTCCAACTCCGCGATGCCTGCTTCATCACATAAAACATCTTGCACACGTTTCTGCTGCTCCCACTTTTTACGACGCCCTCTGGCTGTGTACTTATAGACGTTCTCTTCTAAAACATCATTTAGAACATCATTTAGAAAAGCAGTCAAGACACCCAACCGCCAGATATCGTAGTCATGGTATGTAGCCGTGGCAAGTAGGATCTGGATGGACTTAAGCATAGCTACTGGAAAAGGTTTCATCATTCTCCATGCCTGGTTGATGACGAAAACCTTTAACAAGTCTAGCTTTGAAAGTCTCAACTTTTCCATGTACACCATGTAATCTTCTCAAGATATACTTGCTCCTGATGGGGATTTAACCCTTCAGATAAAGCAACCAAAGTCCATACTTTGTTGGTGTATAAGGATTCCATCTCAGGTCGATAAACATCCAGCCATTTTTACAGAGTCTCACTCCTGATGGCCAGCTCAAAACTAGTTGGGTCATTATCTCATGATGCAATCCTCGCTCCCACTGTCATAGAGAAACCGAAGTATCTCTCAGGTGGGTGAGGAACCCTGCTAGATCGGCGGAGAGGCTGAGGTTCGTTGGAAACTATTGAATCCTTTGGTTCTGTCAAATCATCAGCTGCAGTTTGTATAGCTGGAACCATTCCAGTTCTACATAACTGACCTTGCCTCGATCTTGTCCAGATTTTGCTTTTGACATAGGCCGGACAACCCCAAATCTTAACTAACCTAAGATATGGGCTCTTCCCTTTCCATATCTCATATGAAATGATAGGCAACTGATTTGATTTGAACCCTATTCAATAGGTATGCAACTTCATAAGTGCATAACTCCCTAAAAAGGAAATAGGTAACTCAGTAGTACTCATCATAGAGCACACCTTATCATATAAGGTGTGATTGCTCCGCCCCGATATACCATCGTGCTATGGTGTATACGGAGGAGTAATGCTGAGAGAGAATCTCATTCTCCTTTAGAATAATCCAGGATTTCCGTGCTCAAGTATTCTCCTCCCTGATCACATCAAAGGACATAATACTTATACCCGTATTTTGGTTCTCTATTTCTAACTTATATTCTGTGAATATCTCAAAAGGTTCGGACTTTTGTTTCAACAGGAACATATGTTTGAATCTTGAGAGATTATCAGAGAATGTAACGAAGTACAAAGAACCGGTCCTGGCATATGTAGACAGGAGACCTTACATACATCAACATGTATCATCCCAAGAGTTTACTAACTCTTTCTCTGTTTCCAGTTAACAGAGCTATGGTCATCTAATCTTTGTGACATGACTAGCAAGTTTCGTAAGATGTAAATTCAAACTAATTTAAATATGCATCTTATATGTAACTTCAGCTAGTCGGGTCGCATTGATATGACCTAGTCTACAATGCCTCAAGAAGGATTCGTTCATTTCTGAACTCTTCCTCTTGTGTGTGTTCTATATACTAAGAACCGTAGTTTGATTTAGAACATCAATGCTTTTAGATAACGTGGCCGAACCGATCAACTTTTGATATAGGAAATGTTCAAAACATTATCCAACAATACAAAATTTTATCATTTCTTTACTAATAAAGAGACTGATATGATTTTGTATATCAGGTTCGGTATCTAATAATATTCGTTCAGAATCAATGTATTTGTAATACAGGGTGACAGTGACCAACAGACTTGGCTGCAACACTTGCCCCGTTTTCTACCTTATGAAACTTATCACCCGTTCTCAGTTCTCTACCTTTCAGTAGCCCGTGTAACAGATTACATATGCGGGATCCTAATCCGGTATCTAATACCTAGGACGTAGAGGATACTGAGAAACAGTTCTTTATAATGAACACACCCGAAGGAGATGCATCACATGCACTTTCTTCGTTTGGGCGGAATGCGAATTCTGGCATTCCCCTATTTCCTGCTCTGTCTTATAACATTTATAAGTTGGAGCGGGACCAATCGTTCCCCAGCTCAGTATAACAAGCGGGTTCGGTCAATACATCCGTTTTATTTTCTTGATTAAGGCGTGATATGGTCGCTACCAGGAGAGAGAGAGAAGAAAACACTCAGCGTATGCTCTTACAAGATCAGATTGGTTATTATTTTATCTAATCAGGATGGCTCCCACAGCTTTTTATCAAATCTTCCTTCAAACCATAAAAGGAAAGACTAGCCGGGATTAATTACATGCTACAAGTTCGCCAATCTTTCAGCCAGGCCAGTGTCGGTACTTTGAGGGAGGTTCCCCGTGCTTTCGCTCGGACCTAATTACAGTAAACCTCGTTTTCCCAGAGGCGTAACCCCGTTGGCACCTTTCTAGACACCTACTTGATCGGCCAATTGTAATGCGTAAAACTCTCCCAGGAGTAACAATTACTCGCAGCAGGTATCGGGATTCAACTATCTCATAGAAGGTATGCAATCTCATTGCAAATTTCAACACTTGAAATTCCCGATAATTTTGCCCCTAGCATCCTATGACCTTGACGAAAGCCAACAAACCATAGGGTACTACTCAAGTTCAACCCGTCATTTCCTGATTGAATTAAACCCACCCGCACGACCCTTGATGAAAGCCAACAAAGCCGTACGACTACCCTAATCCAATCGCATCATAGGCTGCAGATAAGCAGCATATAGCTACCGCACACTACACCTTGACGAAAGCCAACAAATGTAGCACGAATACTATATACAACTTATCTGAAATGACGGAGGGCTACGACAGGTTTTTCTGAAAACCTATTGCGTAATGAACTTGATATCGTTGTACAATAAAATGATTTTAAAATGGAGTGTTTTTTAGGCTTTTCTAGTTTTACTAAAGGGGTCACTCCCGGTGAAGGGATCGTCGGCCCTTTCCTCATCGAATAAGGTGCGGGATATATCATATATATCACTGTGCAAAGTAGAAACTATAGAAGCAATCAAAAGACAAACCGAGAGTTGTAGTATCTGCCAGTTATTGCTAAAGGAGTCACTCCCGGTGAAGGGATCTCGGTCCTTTCCTTATCGAATAAGGTGCACGATGTTCTACAAGGAACACTGTGATGCAAAGCAAGAACTGTAGCTACCTGTTTTATTTTTGAAATTCGATTCCACAACATCTTAGGTTTCTTTTCTTTCATTAATCATAGTAATGAAGTCCCATCATTTAAGTAACTAAACATCACAGATAAATACAACGTACACTTATGCCATCCGCATTCACCTCGATGTCCCCTCGTGCACCGTTAGGTTAGGTAACTAACGAAAGAGCGAGGCAGGGCTAGCGCGGGTGTAAAACATAAGTAACGTCTATATAATATATCATATATGCCATATACAGTATTTATCACAGAACATCTCATGATCACATCACAGATATCGCTGCAGAAGAATCATATGAAACATTGGATATACTAGGACGTCCGTGTTTTCAATACGAGCCAGTATAAAACACGGATTCCACAGTCACGATGAATAGCCAAACCCACACCCCTAGACCCCTACGAGAGCGGCAAGCAACCCTACCAATTCTAGGGTTAGGAGACCCGGACTCGACTCCTTGAGATGGTCTCCCACTGGACCCTAGAACCCGGTTACTTGTGCTCCCCTCCTTGGGTCTATCCTAGTGCGGAAAAGTAAATAATATACAAAAGGTGACATCTTCCGCAACCTGGAAGTGCCCCAATAAAAGAATATTACATACAAGTTTTTACATGAATGAAAAGGAAAAACACTCATCTCACATAAAAAAAAACCCGGCTATTCAAACACGACGATCCAATATAACATATCCAGCAACACATAATATCACATGTCATCAACGTAAGTAAATATGCGCATCCCAATTGTCGTTGACATATAGCAACGAAACCAGCGATATCACATATTACACTTACAGTCACAGAAAAGAAAGTGTAAAACTACAACAGTTGGAATCCGCAACCTCCATAGACATCGCATGCCTAATCAAATGAATTCCTTAGACATCGCATGCCTAACAATTATAAACCTCGCATTTTAGTCTCATTATCGAAAACACTTTTCAATATCAAGTCGGGTAATTCAATAAAGATTCCTGACATCCTGATCGAATGCTCATCGCAAACTTTAGTAGGCAGCCGCACCCCCGATACCGTCGACGAAGTGCACTAAGGCGGAACACCGCTGCCGCCAGCACCCAAACGGATGCTTTCGGCGACGGGGTTCTCCTACAGTCACTTGGTCGGGGCTATGGCGTGAGGATGTCTATTAAGTTTACCGGCGAGTATCTGCGTACGCTTCGAGATTGCGACGGACTTTTGATCACATCAAAATTCCGTGGCAACCGATCAAGTGAGACTAAAGTGCTATGCTTATAACATTCATTCAGTTATCTCATAACTACTTGTGGATTCCAAATATTGTATCACATTCCGGATAAATATAAAATGTCAAACTTTCCGATCGAACAATCGAACACCCAAGTTTTCCCGAAACAGCTCAACACATGAAACAAGTTTAAAAACATTCACTTCATGCTTCAGTACCAACGGTCCAGCCGTAGAAAGGTCAAGCCAATGCCTCATATATGGCACGCCGTACTACCCAAAACCCTAAGGTTCAAAGGGCAGTTCAAGACGGTCACATAATCGAGTTAAGGTTTGTTGTCTTCTAGAGGGACCATCGCGTTACTTGCACTACTTAGAACGTCTTTAAACCACGGAAAAATCCAACACTTGGAAATTTCCCGACAGGGAAAAAAGTTGGTATTTATATCTGGTCGAACTTTTTACCATATTCAAAAATTACCCGGAAAGACATATAGACAAAGTCTGATAATCCGATCGAATCTACGAACTCCTAATACAACCCAGAAAACTCAACTCTTAAGTAAACATTAAAAATTCCTAGAAAACTCAGCACCAAAAGAGACAAATTACTGTGCAAAAATGGAAGCGTAATCACATAATTTGGCCGCGGAACCGCGACAGAAGCCAAACTCTAGTCAACGGTCCGTATTAGGGTTTCTCGGCACATGCAAAATTTGAAATTGGCATGGTTGATGCCTTGTGAGACCTCCTTAAAGCGCATAGGAACCCTTCAGTGGTATCAGAGAACTGCCATCTGACGTAAGGTATAATACCATCTAGGAGTTCTCGGCGAGTCCGTCCAGTGTACCCAGTCTCCACTGAGCACCCGTATATCATCTCCGATGTCAAACACCAATGGATATGGGATCATCCATCGTCCATCTGTATGGGTCGAGAAGGTATACGCTAGTCTACTCTGGTATATCGATGCCCCGTCTCGATACACCCACGACTAGGGACCTTGAAGGATGTACTTATGGACTACCATGTCCCCACTAGTATAATCCGCATCATAGTCCAGGTAGTCAAGTACACATCCTAAGGGCTTTACCAACATGTAACAAAGAGACAATTAGTGTACACGTTAAGGTAAAGATCAACCAGATAGCATACTATCATGTCGAGCAATAAAGTCCTCCCTATATATGTCCAAGCATCCACTACAATATACATCCTATATATAGTAATGGCCTCTAGGGCATACATATAACTAACATCACCGATACGTAATAACGAGTAAATCGTATACACACAATGATAAAGACAAACCAAATATCATACTATCATCTCGAGTAAGACTATTCTAGTTGTATAGGTCATCTTTTAATTATCATAATTGCTTACTTGCAATTACAATAATTGCCTACTTGCAATTACAATAATTGTCTTGAGGGCACTATATCTAACAACGTCATCCATCCTTAGAATTCAAACAATTCTTGAAAATGAAAATCTTTTATTTCTTAGAAGATTACCTTAACTCCATTATGGATTTTTTGATTAAGTGAGTATGGTGAAACGATCCTTAGCCTCTGCATTTGTGAATTCCTTTATCTTAGACGAAGACTCGGCTTGGGGTTGCATCTTGCGCTTCTTCGATGCAGGAGAGGACTCGAGCGCTCTTAGTTTTTCCTTGTGAATAACGGATTTCTTTGTTGGAAGTGGTTTTGGAGACATGGTGTAGGTGAGAGAAAAATTAGGGTTTTGGATTTTGAAATTTTGATTTGAAAAAATTGAGAAGATGATAGAAAAGGAGATAGGGATTATGTGTATATATGGACGTCTTGGGTTGGGAGATGAAGGGTGTGAACCAATTTAATTATTAATGGACGGTTACGATTTAATTTGGTGATTTTGAACGACTCAGGAAAACGACCTGACACGAGAAAATTTCTAGTGATATCTGCGACACTGTTCATGGTATCTGTGCAGGGAAAAAAACAGTGGCTCATTTTGAACTACTAACAGTAGTCCAGACATCAGTGGTGAAAAATATGTTCTACCGACATCAGTTACTGATGTCCATTGGTGACTAAATATTTTAACAAAAATATAAAAAAAGTTACACAAACATGAAAAATTTATTGAATTGAAAAATAAAAACATTACAACAAATATAAAAAAATACAAACAAATACAAACAAACTTAACATAGACACACTTAACACATTTAAAGAACAAGCTATTCTAGTTTTCTTTCTTGAACTTCTCCACAACATCGGTCGTTCTCTTTTTTATGATCATATCATCTTCAGGATCATAAAGTATACACGTGTCGTCTGAAAAAATTTGACGAAAAGAAATCACAATTCCTTTAGATGTTGGCAAATTTTGTGGAAATGGGAATGGTGTTGGTGGATAGGGTGATAAAGGAATGGAGTTTTCTCTATGATCTTCTTCTTCCGATTTAAGAGTCGGAAGTTTTTCCTTTGGTTCCTCTTTGAATTTCTTTGAGCTCTCATCTTTCTCATACTCATTCTTTCTCTTATAGACGTTCCTAGGCTCCATTTTTCTCAAATATAGAAATGATGAAAACTGAGTGAGTTTTAATCTTATTTATAGAGAAAAATTAAGAAGAAATTTGAGTAACCACCAAGGAGTTTGAAAAACTAATAAGTTTTCAAATTTCCTACTAAAATTTGAAGAGTATAAAACAATTATATTATGAATCTCTAAAACTGACTAAATACTATTGATAATTAAAAAAATAATTTTTATGTGGAAAAATTAACAGTTTTAATATTAAAAGAAATAACTATCAGATCGTTTAGACGTCAGTGCAGACGTCAATAATGAGTACTGACGTCTCCTGCTAACGTCATTTTAACAAGATTTAGATACCCATGATTAATTTTTGATGATTCAATTTATTGTATTTTATTTTTTCTAAGATGTGACGAATTCTAGCATATTTAGTTCTCCTCATAGGTGTGAAAATCTAGTTTTGTCTAATGGTTTGGTAAAGATATCGGCTAATTGATTTTCAATTGATATGTATTCTAATACGATATCTCCTTTGTGAAAATGATAACGAAGGAAATGGTATCGTATATCGATATATTTAGTCCTAGAATGTTGATCTGCATTCTTGGTCATAGGAACCGTGCTGGTATTATCACAAAGTACAGGAATTTATGAAATACTTTCTTGATAGTCTTCGAGTGTGTATTTCATCCATAAACTTTGTGCACAGCATACATCGACAACAATATATTATGGCTCGGACGTCGATAGAGCAACAGAATTTTGCTTCTTACAAATCCAAGAAACAAGAGAATTCCCTAAAAAGTGACATGTACCACTTATACTCTTTTAATCTTTGAGACTTCCAGCATAATCCGCATCAGAGTAACTTGTTAAATGAAAAAAGTTGTTCTTAGGATACTATAAACCAAAATTATTGGTTCCTTTTAGATATCTAAGGATTCGTTTGACTACAGTCAAATGTGATTCCTTAAGGTTGGCTTGGAATCTCGCACATAAATATACACTGAACATGTTATCAAGTCTACTAGCGATCAAATATAGTAGACTACCTATCATGCCACGATAAAGTTTAGTGTCAACATTTTGACCACCATTATCCTCAGTGAGTTTGGTATCGGTATCCATCGGTGTCTCACAGGTCTTTGCATTTTCTAAGCCAAATTCCTTTATTAATTCCTTTGTATATTTGGCTTGATTGATGAAGATGTTATTATCCATTTGTTTAATTTGAAAGCCAAGGAAGTAGTTAAGCTCTCCCATCATGCTCATTTTAAATTCGTCTTGCATGGACTTGGCAAAATCTTTACAAAGACTTTCATTTGTTGACCCAAAAATAATGTCGTCAACATATATTTGGACTAAAATTATATCTTTGTTAAAGATTTTAGTGAATAAAGTTTTATCCACTACACCTTTTGTGAAACCTATGTTTCTAGGAATGAACTTAGACGTTCATAACAAGCACGTGATGCTTGCTTTAGACTATAAAGTGCTTTTCTTAGATTATAGACAAGATCGGAAATTTATGATCTTCAAAACCAGGGGGTTGAGATACATAAACTTTCTCATCTATTTGACCGTTTTAAAAATGCAGTTTTAACATCCATTTGAAAGACTTTGAAATTCTTATAGCAAGTGTATGCTAAGAGAATACGTATTGCTTCAAGTCTTGCAATTGTTGCATATGCCTTGTCGTAGTCTATTCCTTCTATTTAGTTATATTCCTGAGCAACTAAATGGGCTTTGTTCCTAATGATTTTATCTAATTCGTCAAGTTTATTTTTAAATACCCACTTAGTTCCTATTATGGGTCTATCTGTAACGACTCTGAAATAACTGTACAAAAATTTCTTGTTATTTTACAAATAAAAGGTATTACAGCATGTGTAAGAGTTAAAAGTTATTTTTGTTAAATAAAATCAAGAAGCAACTTGCAACTCACTGATAAACCCTCTACACTGCTGTGACATAGCCTGTACATTCGAATCCCATCAGACCCAATTATTTTTAGATTTTTTCTTTTTAATTTTCAGAAGCCCAAGAGTTGCACGTGAAATACACGGAGAAACAAAAGTTTCAGAAAAACCAAACAGGCGCAATGAGGTGTACATATCCAAATCGACACCTGGCACGAATTTTGAGGCAATGCCTTAAGATCCGACCGCCCAAAATCCTCCTAGGGCCGGCGCCGACGGTCCAAGTTGCCCCAAATCCCCCGGTGCTTTCCACACTTGTCTCTTCGACTCCCCTTAACTCCTCTACACTGTTTGATTTTCCTGCAATCAAATAGAGAATCTTTAATTCACCATTTAACACCTTTTAATGCCTTTTAATCCACATTTTTAATTTCCAAACCCTAATTCTCCTATAAATACCACCCTATGTCTTAGCTCTCCACCATTTTGAAATTTCTAGCAAAAATTCTCTTAAGCTCTCTAAACACCAAGTGGAGTAGCAAGCCAAACTCGATGACCGGAGTATCTATGAAGAAACCACGACTCCTGAGGGCTTCTTCGATCTCTTAGTAACCATGTAAAACCGTAAGTCCCTTTACTCTATTCTTTTCCATCTCAAAACAACTTTTTAAAACAAATCGACAAAAGTGGAGTTAACTCCGATGTACTCTTCTTCTTAACATTTGTAAGCCATGTGATACGTAAACGAGATCAAACTAACATCCTATAATAATATTAACCTTATTTCACATCATTTAGTTTTAATTTAACCAAAATTTCATATGAAACAAACATATAACAAATTTTCATTAAAATACCATGAACTTTAGTGTAATCTCTTTTCGATATCTAGTATACCCAAACCCTAGAACCTTCATGGGGTAATGACCTACCCCACACGCACACTATGGTTTCATAGCATGGTATTCTAAGCATATGGTTAATTCAAAGTAAAAGCTTTTCATTAAAATACTACACCTTTTCAAAACGCGTTTCTTTTAAACCGGTGTTTTAAACTCCTTGGCAATTACGCCTTTTTAACCCTCATTAGGGGACCCGCTAATGGTAGGTGCAGATTATCACACATTCTTGGGACAGTAGAGCGAGATGCAGAACTCCTTACGGAGTATTCGGTCTCGTAAGGAAATAAAAATACGGTTTTTAAGAACGCGACTTTTCTAAACAAAACTAATTTTTAAAAAATTATATAAAAATCATAAATCCGTATTTTCAATAAAAACAAATTAAGAAACAATATTTTTAAAAGAAACATTAAAATTGTAAATAAAATACCACAAAGTTTCCAAAAGTAGTAGTTTTCATAAAAATACCACAAACTTTCAAAATGCTAGGTTTTATCACCAAAACACCACTGTTGGAGATAGTGCCCTCATAGTCAATTATTGGATCGCAGGTACGTGATTGCAATGATTGCGGAGGACCTATACCGGTATGACAGTCTTACTCGAGATGATAGTATGCTATCTGGTTTACCTTTATCAGTCGTGTACATGTTCAGGTGACTGATTACATGTTACACTTTGATAGAGCCCTTAGGATCTTGCTTTACCACCAACAGTATGATGGCGATCATATACGTGAGAGTTGGGTGGTTTATACGCATATCCTTAATTGTGGTCCCTAGTCGTGGGAGTTTCGAGACAGGGCATCGATACTCCGGAGTAGACTAGTGTGTACAGTCGAGACCCCGACGAGGGGCGGTGGCCGGTCTCACAAGCCACTGGTGTCAGTTGGATCACCTAAGATGTATACAGGTGCTCATTGGGTTATGAGTACACCGGACAGGACTCGCCGGGAATCTGCTAGTTAGTACTATATCTATCGTCAGATAGCAGTTCCCTGGTGACATGTGTACAGGTTAGTTCATCGACCTGAGGTCGTCATTTGTCTTGTGTGAGTTCCCACTGTGCTTTGATTTCTACCCTACCACGGCTCAAAGGAGTCGTGCAAACAGGTAGTTTTTGGGTACAGTCCCGAGCCATATGGAGGCACGTGAGCGGATCGGCAGGGGATTCGTCTCTCCCGGTATTGGGGGCGAGATCGTGCTGTGTCTAGGAGAGCCATTACACAAAGCCCACGGCCGTGGCAGGAGATTTACTGGTAGGTACTCCAGTAGTATCTCAGGGTGTTATTGGGCTACACTCCGACACGACTTATACTGCTATTGGGGGTCTGACGTTACTAGCCCCCTAGGCAGATATGCGATACTCATAGACGAACGGACCGGACTGTATATACATTATCACTGTTAGGCTCAGTAGGGTTTTCTGGATGAGTTCGCTCATCAGCATCCCTTGAGGTCAGTCCATGGGCAGCCATTACGCATTGCTAGTGCCGCTGACGGTTTGTGGTTAAACCCACTACCAGGGTACTGACGAGTCATTAGAGTCCCCCACAGACAGTTTCCCAAGTTCGGGCGAAACGTTGTAGAGGCCGTATGGTTTTATGGCAGGGTTCGGAAAATGCACGTGCGTTTACGCACGTGTTATTTTTCGGGCAGATGATACTGGTCGGCTTTGGTTTAAGCCGGATCCGAGTATTATATTGAGTAGGTATAATATCTTTGTCTCAGTTACATTTGTATTCGGTCGTAATACAAATGCGGATATATTTATACAGTTTCGGGGTTATCCTGAAAGTCGTTTCAGGATCACTTTTGGAAGTTGCCAGTTTCCAGTTTTCTATCAGCCGTCTTTTAACATTCGGTTAAAGACGGATTTATCTTTTCTTGGATTAGGGTGAGTCATCATTCTAGAAGCTTCTAGAAGTGATGATGAGGCTAGTGAGTTATTAGTGCATTAATGGTGTCATTAATGCAATGATGACTAAGGGTTTTTAGGTTCATTGTTTCTAATGACTCATGGTTTTGCATTTATTGTATTCATACATGATAGCATTCTTATGGTCACTCTCTCCCTCCTCCTACACTCACCCCCCATCTATATATGGCCGGCCCCCTCTCACACTCTCTTGGTTGTTGATTTCATTTGGAAAAAAGATATGATAGATTTTTGGGGTGTATGGAATTCACAGCTCATTTCATTCCATCACCCGATTCCCTCGGCAACTTCATTAACCGATCGTCCACGGACTTGGACGAAGTGAGACAAAGTCATCTACTCATTCTCTACATCATTCTTGGTCGTCTCTTTTAGCAAACTTGACGATCGAGTTGCCTCAAGTCAGAGGCGGGAGCCCGTTTAAAGAATCGTCGACGTGGTGCCACCTCGACGAGGATATCGGAGATCGACGTGATCGGAGAAGCCGCAACGGAGTGTGGGATGATGGTTGAAGAACGAAGGACTCGGATCGTTCGGTATAACCTTTCTACACTCTTTACAGTTTGTTAGTTTAGCAATAATGGCAGATCCGGGTTAAAGTATACGATAGCGCCAGTTTAAAAGTTTTTGTTCCGCATTTTGGCGTCTGTAGACTGCCGGGGCGCTAGCGTAGACTTACAACCACAACAATTAAAATACATATTCATGAAAACCCTAAATGTTATAAATCACCCTCGAGATTTATTTTAAAACTATATTAAAGTATTTTTCATAAAACCCCCTCGAGATATACAAACAATATTTAAGAACTCTAGATTAATTTAGGTTTAAGCAGGATCAATTCTCTTGAGCCCCGGGGAGTCGGAGAAAGTGAGTGCTGGCCTATTTAGGTTAGACAACTTAACAAAGTTATCAATGACAATTTTCTTGGAAAAAAAAACACAAATCCTGCCCTCCATGTGCAGCAGTTGCCGATTCTCCCAAACATAAGATTTTAACAATTTACATCAATTCACATGAAAAGACATGAACTCAAATCCAAACTCAAATCTAAACTTGAACTCGAACTCAAATACAAACTTGAACTTTACCTAACTCGAATCTAAACTCAAATATGTACTCGAATCCAATCTACTCGAACCAACTTGACTCGAACCCAGATTGCAATTGTCATGACTCACACATTACTCGAATCACTCGAATACAATCTTTACCTTTTGCAATGTAGGGTTTAGATCAAGACATGTCAATCAATCAATCAAATCAATTAAGTATATTAACCAATTATAATATATTATACTCGGGGTGATTGGGATGGTTTCTTGTGTGAATCAAACGGAACTTCAGGAGTCCCGTATTAACCTCTCTTTTTTATTTTACTCGAATATCAGTCGGGTCAACTCATCCACAGCCTAGAGCCCCGATGCTAACTCGTGAAATGGGCCCGTGTTTCTTTGCTCCTGGGGCCCCACTCTTGAGCTCGTGAATACTTCTACGGCTGCTTTGACATTCACACTGTAAGTCTACGATAGCGTCCCGGCCGTCTATCCGATGCCAAAATGCGGAAACGAAAACTTTTCTATACTTGAAACCGGCGCTATCGCAGACTTTAATCCCGGATTGAACCATTAACCTATAACTAGCTAACTAGAGAAGGGTTAGAAAGGCTATACCGATCGATCCGTGTCCTTCGGTCTTTGGCAACCATCCCAAGCTCCTCGAGGCATCTCCGATCTCCGGTCTCCTCATCGGAAAGGCACCACATCAATAAGTCTTTTTATGGGCTCCCGCTTCATCCGAAGCAACTCAGACACGAAGTTTGCTAGCCGACTTGTCCAAGGTGAAGTAGAGAATGTGTGCGATCACTTTGTCTCAAGCATCCATTGATTCTCAATGCATGAGAGTGTATGGATGGAGGTTAAAGATGAAGCTATGGTGGATGTTGTGAGCTAGATGAAGAAGAAGAAGAAGTGGCTCATTTCTTTTGTGTTATTGTGTTGATAAAATGAGAGCTATATCAAATACAAGAGCAATCCTAAGCCTATATGGCTGTCCACTCTCTCTCCAAGCATCATATCAACACAATAATCAAATCCTAATGTGACATTAGCACAAATAAAGAGACCATGAGTCACTAAACATGTCCATGTCACATTAAATGCACCTCATGATCATTTCCACTCACAATTTCCACATGTAAACATTAATCCAAATGTTTACAACAAAAAGATACGGCAACATCTAAAGTAAACTCGTGACGGATCACAAGGATACCCCTTACCTGTATATACATACCTGCATCCGCGTTCCGACTGAATACGAATGCGATGAGACTAAAGTAATCCAACAAATCTAATACTAGGATCCGGCTTAAACCAAAGCCCACTAGTATGATCCGTCCGATCATGATTCGTGCACTACTGCACGTATATGATCGAAACCTTCCATAATACCATACCGCCTCTACAACGTTTTGCCTGAAACTTGAGAAACTGTCTGTGGGGGACTCTAAAGACTCGTTAATACTTTGGCTGTGGATTTAACCACTAGCACGTCAGTGGTACTAGCCGTATGTAACGGGCTACCAGGTATTGACCAAAAGGGAGGTCGATGAGCGAACTCATCCTGACACCCTATTGAGCCTGTCAGTGACAATATCCGTACAGTCCGGTCTGTTCGTCTATGAGTATCGGATGTCGGGCCTAGGGGGTTGGTAAAAGTCAGACCCCCAAAAGCGGTACAAGTCGTGTCAGAGTGTAGCCCAGAACACCCTGAGATACTACTGGAATACCTACCAGTAAATCTCCCGCCTTGGCCAAGGACTTCGTGTAATGGCTCTCCTAGATACAACGCGATCTCACCCCCAATACCGGGAGAGACGAAACCTCTGCCAATCCGCTCACTGCCTCCATGTGGCTCGGGACTGTACCCAACTAAAACCTGTTTGCATGACTCCATTGAGTCGTGGTAGGGTAGTAATCAAAGCACAATGGGAACTCACACGAGACAAATGACGATCTCAGGTCGATGAACTAACTGTACACATGTCACCAAGGAACTGCTATCTGACATCAGGTACAATACCAACTAGCATGTTCCCGACGAGTCCTGTCCGGTGTACTCATAACCCAATGAGCACCTGTATACATCTTAGGTGAACCAATTGACACCAATGGCTTGTGAGACCGGCCACCGCTCCTCGTCGGGGTCTCGACTGTATACACTAGTCTACTAATGGAGTATCGATGCCCAGTCTCGAAACTCCCACGACTAGGGACACTTTAAGGATGTGCTTATAGACCCCAGCTCCCACGTATATGATCATCATCATACTGCTGGCCGTCAAGCAAGAATCCTAAGGGCTCTACCAACGTGCAATAGTGACCTGTAATGTCACCTAAAGTATGTACACGATGATAAAGATAAACCAGATAGCATACTATCATCTTGAGTAAGACTGTTCTACCGGTATAGGTCCTCCCTCAATCATTGCAATCACGTGCCTGTGATCCAATATTTGACTCTGAGGGCACTATATCCAACATACACTTGGAACTTAACGTTAACATAATGACAATTTAGAGACCTATAATATATATTACCCATGATCATATACTCTTACTCGTCATATATATATTCTACACTTGTTATTTTCATTACTCTTACTTATCTTCGGGACTTACCGAGTGCTAGTTCGCTGACGGGCATTCCAACCACTTTTCTTCTCTTGGAATGTTCGTCAGATACGGTCGAGATAGAGGAGATTGAAGCCACAGAGGTGGACTATAACCAGATCGCTTCTCAAGACTAGCTCAGCTTCACTTTTTCTTCAGTTTATGTATTCCACTTGTTTAGGCATTTTCCTTATTGTATTTACTTTCCAACATAAACTCTTGTATTTATAAATATTGGAAGATGAATGTAAATAAGGATATTTGTTGAAAAATTTTACGGTTTCAATTTATTCTTACATTGTATATTATTGTTTTAATACGCTTAGTATATTTATTTAGGGAATGACCTTCTCTGGATAAATATACCGCGGGCTTGCCACGTCACCGTTTTCATCTATTAGGAAGTGGGGTGTGACACTATCTTCTGGTCTTGGAACTAAACCCCAGACGCTATTTCTTTAAAATTGATTAAGTTCTTCTTGCATGGCTATTATCCAATTTTCATCATCAATAGCATCGTTAATGTTTTTGGGTTCTATCAGGGATATGAAAACTAAGTTAATACAAGTATTGAATGTTGATGATCTTGTAACAACTCCTTTATCAATATCACCTATAATCAAATCTTCTGGATGGTTTCGATTGAATTGTCAATCCTTTGGAAGATCTTCTTCCACAACTTATGGTGTATCTTCTATATGTGGTTCACTATCCTGGTGATACAATATCCAGATCTTTTGAGATATTTGGCTCATCATCATTGTCTATGATCTTGGATGAAGAGTTATTTTCATCAAATTCGACATTTGTACTCTTTTGTATTACTAGTGTTCTTTTATTATAGACGCGATACGTTTTACTGGTCATGGAGTAACCAACAAAGATACCTTCATCACACTTAGACTCAAATTTTCCTAAATTATCTAATGTATTTAATATAAAACACTTGCATCCGAAAACTTTGAAGTATTTTATATTTGGCATTTGTTTGTAAAGAAGATCATAGGGGTTTTCTTGAGAAACTTTCTAACACTAACACGGTTTATGATATAGCATGACGTGTTTGCTACTTCTGCCCATAAATATATGGGCAGATTGTTATCATTTATCATGGTACGTACCATTTCTTATAAAGAATGATTCTTCCTTTCAACGACACCATTCTGTTGTGGTGTCGTGGAACATGAGGACTCATACTTGTATCCTTGTTATAAGAACTTTTGAAGAGATTATTTTCAAATTCTCCTCCACGATCACTTCTAATCTTGGAAATCCTAAGATCGATCTCATTTTGAATACTTTTAGAAAAAAATTTGAAGACATTAAAGGTTTAATTTTTGGTTTTAAGAAAGAATACCCACATAAACTTAGAATAGTCGTCAACAATAACATAAATATAGTACTTACCTCCTAAACTAGCATACCTACTTGGACCAAATAAGTCCATGTGAATTAGTTGTAAAGGTAAGTCGGTAGTAACTTCATTCTTTGGTTTAAATGAAGTTTTGGTTTGTTTTCCTTTAAGACAAACTTCACACTGTTTATCTTTTTCATATTTTAATAATGGAATGCCTTTAACTAAATTATTCCTAGTTATTTTAGATAAAATATCCATTGGTGTATCACCTAGCCTTCAATGCCAAAGCCATGGGTCGTCATTGTTATTTACAACTAAGCATCTAAATCATTATTGTTAAAGTCATGTGTGTACATTATATATATATATATATATATATATATATATATATATATATAAGAATAATGGAGGAAAGATGCCATAGGAGGGAACTTCCTCCTATGGCGTCGAAAAAATACAATCTCCACCGTTTTTTCCGACGATCGGCACCCATCAACTTCATCGTTATCATCTAAGATATGGGTACACCAAATTTCATATGATTCTACAACTTTTTCACCATTGAATCAGTGGGTTCAAAATTAACGGTTTACTGACAATAGAACTTTTTACATTGCTAAATCAATGGTGAAAAGGTTGTAGAATCACATGAAATTTGGCGTACCCACATCTTCGATAATAACGATGAAGATGATGAATTCCGATCGTCAAAATACATGATGGATGGCGTATTTTTTTGACGCCATAGGAGAAAATTCCCTCCTATGGCCTCTCTCTCTCTCTCTATGTGTGTGTGTGTGTGTGTGTATATATATATATATATATATATATATATATATGAGAATAATGGAGAAAAGATGCCATAGGAGGGAATTCCCTCCTATGGCGTCGAAAAAATACCCTCTCCCTGGTTTTTTCCGACGATCGGCACTCACCATCTTCATCGTCATCATCTAAGATGTGGATACACCAAATTTCATGTGATTCTACAACTTTTTCACCGTTGATTTAGCAATGTAAAAAGTTTTATTGTCGGTAAACCGTTAATTTTGAACCCACTAAATCAACGGTGAAAAAGTTGTAGAATCACATGAAATTTGGTATACCCACATCTTAGATGATGACAATGAAGATGGTGGGTGCCGATCGTCGGAAAAAACTAGGAAGGGGGTGTTTTTCGACGCCATAGGAGGAAATCCCCTCCTATGGCCTCTTTCCTCCATTAATCTCTCTCTCTCTATATATATATATAACGTTTTTCCGTTAAAATAGTTATATTATTATAAATTATTTTACATAAGTTTTTTTCAAATACAACGTTATAATCCTTATCGCAGAATTGACTAATACTAAATAGATTATGTTTTAAATTATTTACTAAAAAAACATCATGTATTATAGTAATATTAGAATTATACTTAAATGAAATGGTACCTTTACTGATGAAGTTAGCCTTTTTATTATCACCAAATATCACGGTACTGTAGGGTTCCTAGGCACACCATGAGGTTCTACAACTGATCCACCATGCCAAAATCAAAAATTTCCATGTGCCAAAGAACCCTATACTAGATCGTTAACTAGAGGTAAGGCGAAAGAATGCAAGTTAACAACTTTAACTAAAAGGATAGTGACTACTACCTTTGTAGATCCGGTCCTCCACTTCTCTAGCTCCGTGTTGACGTTCCTCTACTGCGATCATCGGATCCCGGACTTTAGCGATGGTTTCGTCGGAGAAATGATCGGGCTAGGTCGTCGACTTTGATACCGAAGATGATCTACGTCGAGGCAACTCAAGATCAAGCTCCATCTTCACATGGTCATAGAACTTGTGAAGATAACACACTCTACTACATGGCAAGTGGTGGAGGATGAAGAAATAGGAAGTGGGTTCACTTTGGATTTGAATTTCTCACTTGGAATCATCACTTAGAAAAATCTAGCAATGGTTTCTTCTCTTCATGAAGAAGAAGAAGAAGAAGGAAAATGAATAAATAAATTATTTCCAAAAGGAAAATCAAGTGATGGTTATCATAATGCAACCATGGGTGAGTTTAACTAGTGGTAGAGACTAAACTAGGGTTTAGGTGAATGGTTAGATTTAGGAAAGAAACAAAGTGGTCTAAGCTTCATGAAGCTTCAAGAAAAAAACAAAGAAGCCACCATTTTATTTCTTGCCCAAAAATAATTAAAGAAAATAAATAAACCAAATAAAATCCTAACCATTAACCTAAATATGGTTTAAAACATACACACACCCAAGTTTGCATGTACCATCAAACATGATACAAACTAGTGCACAAAACTATATCATATATACAATGTGCACATCAAGTGAGAAAATCCATCTTAAGTGAAAAATACTAGTTAATGTAAAGTAATATATCAAATATATAATTATACATCAAATCATTAAATCAACACTTGATTTAATGATCCGGCCATATCGCATATAACCGACTAATATCAAGTGTATCAATGTATCGAATCAACACTTGATTCGGTAACCCGGATACAAATCGCGAGAATAAAATTCAGTATCACATATTGGTATTATTCTCGGTCCAGCACATATCTCATATGCGCTCATATTTCATTTCGCTTGAGCCAGGAAACCTCTGTGTAGGACTCTAAAGACTCGTCAATACGCTGGCAGCAGGTGATGATCATATCAAACACCCACAAGCCGCAAGCGGTCTGCTAAACGTAACGGCCACCCGGGTATTGAGCGATCAGAAGATCAGCGAGCAAGCCCGCTCACACTCCCGTGAATCCAACCAGCAACACTTACCGTACAGTCCGATCTGTTCGTCTGATATGTCGCATATCTCGCCTAGGGGTGGTAAACGTCAGACCCTAGTAGCTTGATAAGTCATGCCGATGTAAGGTCCATAACAAGCGTGAAACTACTGATAACTCTTACCAGTATATCACAGCAACCCTGGCCAGGGATTTCCAGCTATGGCCAGTCGAGCATAGCGCAACATCAACCCCCAATACCGGGAGAGACGAATCCCCTGCTATCGCTCATTGCCTCGATGTGAATCGGGACTGTACCCAAAAACCACCTGTTTGCACGACTCAGTAGAGCCATAGTAGGGTGGAAATCAAAGCACGGTGGGAGACACACAAGACTCTATGACGATCTCGGGTCAACAGACTAAGCTGTACCAGTGTCACCAGAGAACTGCCATCTGACGTGGGTATAATACCATCTGGGAGTTCTCGGCGAGTCCGTTCAGTATACCCATTCATCACTGAGCACCCACATATAACTAACAATCTCCAACTTGCACTAAGGCCATCTGTAGCAGTGGTTGCAGTATCTAATACTCAACCATCCCATAAAAGTCTCTCTTTGGGAATAGGCCTTTGTGAGTGGATCCGCCGTGTTGTCCTCTGAGTCTGCTCTCCTAACCTCGATCACCCTGGAGATCAACTATCTCCATGATCAGGTGATGCTGCCTCAGAATATGTCTGGGTCACTGATGGGACCAGGGTTCCTGGGCCAAAACCACACTTCCATTGTCACACAATGGTAGGAACCTAGTTCATCTCATGAACCAATATACACCCAAACTTCCTCTTTGGTCGTATCTTTAATAGCGATGTTACCAGCCTTTATCGTCTAGTCTGCCACGGTATATAGCTTGGAACTCTTCCAACATACCGTCCCTTCACTGAGGGTAAAAACAATGCCTGCGACTGACATTCATTCGTCCTTATCACCCTGGAACCTTTCAAGTGATTCTCCCCAGGATCGATTGATACCATCTCACTAAACCTAGTGAGAAGCCTAACATCCATTTAGATCTATCTCATAGATCCAAATTCCAGGATTTAGGAGGTATCACTTTGATCCTGTATGGAGAATCCTTATGATAAGCGGAGATTGACCGAGCGTAGCATAGGAAACTCCTTCTCTATCAAGAGTATGTTATCCACGTACTCTACGAGGATCACCTTACTCTCTATTACCGTTTTGTATATACAAGGTTCATCTACCATTTTGATGAAGTCAAACTTTTTGACTACCACATCAAAACAGACGTTCCAACTCCGTAATGCCTGCTTTAACCTGTAAAGTAACTTGCACATGTTTCCGCTGCTCCCACTGTTTACGAAGCCCTCTGGCTGTGTACTTATAGACGCTCTCTTCTAAATCAGTATTTAGAAAAATAGTCATGACACCCAACCACCAGATATCGTAGTCATGGTATACAGCAATGTTAAGTAGGATCTGGATGGACTTAAGCATCGTCCCTGGAAAAGGTTTCATTATTATCCACGCCTGGTCGATGACGAAAACCTTTAATAAGTCTAGCTTTGAAAGTCTCAACTTTTCCATCTATACCAAGTAATCTTCTCAAGATATACTTTCTCCTGATGGGGATTTAACCCTTCAGATATAGCAACCAAAGTCCATAGTTTGTTGGTGTACATGGATTCCATCTCAGATTGCTAAGCATCCAGCCATTCTTACAGAGTCCCTACTCTCGATGGCCTGCTCGAAACTAGTTGGGTCATCATCTCATGATGCATTCCTCGCTCCCACTGTCATCGAGAAACCGAAGTATCTCTCTGACGGATGAGGAACCCTACCAGATCGGCGGAGAGGCTGAGGTTCATCGGGGACTATTGAATCCTTTGTTTCTGTCAAATCATTAGCTGTAGTTTGTATCAGAACCGACCTTGCCTCAATCTTGTCCGGATTTTGATTTCGACATAGGCCGGACAATCCCAAATCTTAACTTACTTAAGAGAGAGGCTCTTCCCATACCATATCTTATATGGAGTGGTAGGCACTGATTTGATTCGAACCCAATTCAATAGGTATGCAGCTTCTCATGTGCATAACTCCCTAAAAGGAAATAGGTAACTCAGTAGTACTCATCATAGAGCACACCATATCATATAGGGTGCTATTGCTCTGCCCTGATACACCATTGTGTTGTGGTGTATATAGAGGAGTAACACCGAGAGAGAATCTCATTCTGCTTTAGAATAGTCCAAGAATTCCATGCACAAGTATTCTCCTCCCTGATCTTATCAAAGGACATAATACTTATACCCGGTTTTTGGTTCTCTACTTCTAACTTATATTCTGTGAATATCTCAAAAGCTTCGGACTTATGTTTCAACAGGAACATATGGCTGAATCTTGAGAGATTATCAGAATGTAATGAAATACAAAGAACCGGTCCTGACATGTGTAGACATGGGACCTTACATACATCATCATGTATCAGTCCCAAGAGTTTACTAACTCTATCTCTGTTTCCAGTAAATGGAGCTATGGTCATCTTATCTTTGTGACATGACTGGCAAGTTTCACAAGATGTAAATTTAAACTGATTTAAATATGCATCTAAATGCAACTTCAGCCAGTCGGGTCGCATTGATATGACCTAGTCTACAATGCCACAAGAAGGATTCATTCATTTCTGAACTCTTCCTCTTGTGTGTGTTCCGTATACTAAAAACTGTAGTTTGATTTAGAACATCAATGCTTTTAGATAAGGTTCCTGGACCGATCAACTTTTGATATAGGATATGTTCAAAACATTATCCAACAATACAAAATTTTATCGTTTTTTTAATAAATAAAGAGATTGATATGATTTTGTATATCAGGTTCGGTATCTAATAGCATTTGTTCAGAATCAATGTATTTATAATACAGGGTGACAGTGACCAACAGACTTGGCTGCAACACTTGCCCCGTTTTCTGTCTCATGAAACTTATCACCCGTTCTCAGTTCTCTACCTTTCTGTAGCCCATATAACAGATTATGTATGCGGGATCCTGATCCGGTATCAAATACCGAGGACGTAGATGATACTGAGAAACAGTTCTTTGTAATGAACACACCGGAAGGAGATGCATCATATGCACTTTCTTCGTTTGGGCGGCATAGGAATTCTGGTATTTCCCTATTTCCTGCTCTGTCTTATAACAATTATAAGTTGAAGCGGGACCAACGTTCCCTGGCTCGGTATAACAAGCGGGTTCAGTCAATACATGCAGATTATTATCTTGATTAAGGCGTGATATGGTCGCTACCAGGAGAGAAAGAGAAGAAAACACTCTGCGTGCGCTCTTGCAAGATTAGATTGGTTATATATTTTATCTAATCAGGATGGCTCCCACTGTTTTTATCAAATCTTCCTTCAAACCCTAAAAGGAAAGACTAGCCGGGATTAATTACACTCTACAAGTTCGCCAATTTTTCAGCCAGGCCAGTGTCGGTAATTTGAGGGAGGTTCCCCGTGCTTTCGTACGGACTTAATTACAGTAAACCTCGTTTTCCCAGAGGCGTAACCCCATTGACACCTTTCTAGACACCTACTTGATCGGCTAATTGCAAAGTGCAAAACTCTCCCAGGAGTAACAATTACTCACAGTGGGTATCGGGATCCAACTATCATATAGAAGGTATGCAATCTCATTGCAAATTTCAACACTTGAAACTCCCGATAAAGGTTTTTACCCCTAGCACTTATGACCTTAACTATGGTCAACAAATCATAAGTACTAGTCAAGTTCTACCCGACATTTCGTGATTAATTAGACCCACCCACATGACCCTTAACTAAGGTCAACAAATTCACGCGACTGTCCTAACGAATCGCATCATATGCGGTGTAGGAAGACATCACTTAGCTACCGTACACTGTGCCTTGACTATGGTCAACAAACACAGCACGAATACTAAGTACTCTACTTCCTAAAATGACGGAGGGTTGCGAATGGTTTTTAATAAAACCTTTAACGCTTTGAACTTGATCTCGTTGCGGAATCAAATGGTTTTTAAATGGAGTGTTTTTGAGGGTTTTCTAGTTTTGCTAAAGGGGTCACTCCCGGTGAAGGGATCGTCGGCCCTTTCCTCATCGAATAAGGTGCAGGATATATCATATATACCGCTGTGCAAAGCGAAAACTATAGAATCAATCAAAAGACAAACCGAGGGTTGTAGAATCAGCCAGTTATTGCTAAAGGAGTCACTCCCGGTGAAGGGATCTCGGTCCTTTTCTTATCGAATAAGGTGCAGGATGTTCTACAAGGAACACCGCGATGCAAAGCAAGAACTGTATCTACCTGTTTTTATTTTGAAATTTGATTCCACAACATCTTTTAGGTTTATTTTCTTTCATTAATCTCATTAATGAATATCCCATCATTTAAGTCCACCTAAACATCACAGATAAATATAACGTACGCTTATGCCATCCGCATTCACCTCGATGTCCCGTCTGCACCGTTAGGTTAGGTAACTAACAACAGAGCGGGGCAGGGCTAGCGCGGGTGTAAAACATAAGCAACGTTTATATAATATATCATATACACTGTATATTATATCTATCTGAACATATCACATGATCACATCACAGATAACGCAGCAGAAAATATCATATGAAATTTTGGATATACTAAGACGTCCGTATTTTTAATACGAGCCAGTATAAAACACGGATTCTACGGTCGTGATGAATGACCAATCCCACACCCCTAGACCCCGACGAGAGCACAAAGCAACCCTACCAATTCTAGGGTTAGGGGACCCGGACTCGACTCCTCGAGATGGTCTCCCAGTGGACCCTAGAACCCGGTTACTTGTGCTTCCCTCCTTAGGTCTATCCTAATGCGGAAAAGTAAATAATATACATCAACGGTGACATCTTCCGCAACCTGAAAGTGCCCCAATAAAAGAATATTACATACAAGTTTTTATATGAATGAAAATGAAAAACACTCATCTCATATAAACCCTCCCCCGGCTATTCAAACACGACGATCCAATATAACATATCCAGCAACACATAACATCACATGTCATCAACGTAAGTAAATATGCGCATCCCAATTGTCGTTGACATATAGCAATGAAACCGGTGATATCACATATTACACTTACGGTCACAGAAAAAGAAAGTGTAAAACTACAACAGTTGGAATCCGCAAACTCTTTAGACATCGCATGCCTAAACAAACGAATTTCTTAGACATCGCATGCCTAACAATTATAAACCCCGTATTTTAGTCTCATTATCGAAAACACTTTTCAATATAAAGTCGGGCAATTCAACAGGATTCCCGGCATCCAGAACGAATGTTCGTCGCAAACTTCAGTAGACGGCTGCACCCCCGATGCCGTCAACGAAGTGCACTAAGGCGGAACACCACTGCCGCGAGCACCCGAACGGATGCTTTCGGCGATGGGGTTTTCCTACAGTCACTTGGTCGGGGCTATGGGGCGTGGCTATCTATTAAGTTTACCTGGCGAGTATCCGCGTACGCAACGTGATTGCGACGGACTTTTGATCACATCAAAATTCCGTGGCAACCGATCAAGTGAGACTAAAGTGCTATGTTTATAACATTCAAATCATTTATCTCATAACTACTTGTGGATTCCAAATATTGTATCGCATTCCAGATAAAATAGAAAATGTTAAACTTTCCGATCGAACAATCAAACACCCAAGTTTTCCCGAAACAACTCAACACATGAAATAAGTTCAAAAACATTCACTTCATACCTCAGTACCAACGGTCCAGCCGTAGAAGGGTCAAGCCAATGCCTCACATGTGGCACGCCGTACTGCCCTAAACCCTGAGGTTCAAAGGGCAGTTCAAGACGGTCACATAATCGAGTTAAGGTTTGTTGTCTTCTAGAGGGACCATCGCGTTACTTGCACTACTTAGAACGTCATTAAACTACGGAAAAATCCAACAATTGGAAATTTCCCGGCAGAGGAAAAAGTGGGTATTTATATCCGGTCGAACCTTTTTAACATGTTCTAAAATATCCGGAAAACACATAAACGAAGTTAAACTTTCGATCGAAACAACGAACTCCCAATACAACCCAGAAAACTCAACTCTTGAGTGTAAATTAAAAATTCCCAGAAAACTCAGGAATAAAATAGTGACATTACTGTGCAAAACTTGGTGACAGAACAGACCGTACGGCCGCGGAACCGCCGCACGAGCCATGCTCGTGCCGCGGTTCCGCTGCGCTTTAATCGAATTTGGCCCACGTTTTTCACAGTAATTCATATAAAACCCTGCTTATATTTCTGCATATTTTTAATTCACAAAAATCCCAGTTTTGAAAAATTGTACAAAGAAGGGTTTTAAACAAGGGTTTCGGGTTCGATCGGACTTCTAACATCGTCTACATTTCGCCTAAGCCTCTAGCTAGGCTCTGATACCACTGTAGGGTTTCTAGGCACACCCATGAGGTTCTACAACTGATCCACCATGCCAAAATAAAAAATTTCCATTTGCCAATGAACCCTATACTAGATTGTTAACTAGAGGTAAGGCGAAAGAATGCAAGTTAACAACTTTAACTAAAAGGATAGTGACTATAACCTTTGTAGATCCGGTCCTCCACTTCTCTAGCTCCGTGTTGACGTCCCTCCACTGCGATCATCGGATCCCGGACTCTAGCGATGGTTTCGTCGGAAAAATGATCAGGCAAGGTCGTCGACTTTGATGCCGAAGATGATCTACGTCGAGGTAACTCAAGATCAAGCTCCATCTTCACTTGGTCATAGAACTTGTGAAGATAACACACTCTACTACATGGCAAGTGGTAGAGGATGAAGAAATAGGAAGTGGGTTCACTTTGGATTTGGATTTCTCCCTTGGAATCATCACTTGGAAAAATCTAGCAATGGTTTCTTCTCTTCATGAAGAAGAAGAAGAAGAAGGAAAATGAATAAATAAATTATTTCCAGAAGGAAAATCAAGTGATGGTTATCATAATGCAACCATGGGTGAGTTTAACTAGTGTAGAGACTAAACTAGGGTTTAGGTGAATGGTTAGGTTTAGAAAAGAAACAAAGTGGTCAAAGCTTCATGAAGCTTCAAGAAAAAAACAAAGAAGCCACCATTTTATTTCTTGCCCAAAAAGAATTAAAGAAAATAAATAAACCAAATAAAATCCTAACCATTAACCTAAATATGGTTTAAAACATACACACACCCAAGTTTGCATGTACCATCAAACATGATACAAACTAGTGTACAAAACTATATCATATATACAATGTACACATCAAGTGAGAAAATCCATCTTAAGTGAACAAATACTAGTTAATGTAAAGTAATATATCAAATATATAATTATACATCAAATCATTAAATCAACACTTGATTTAATGATCCGGTCAAATCGCATATAACCGACTAATATCAAGTGCATCAATGTATCGAATCAACACTTGATTCGGTAACCCGGATACAAATCGCGAGAATAGAATTCAGTATCACTTACTGGTATTATTCACGGTCCCGCACATATCTCATATGCGCTTCTATTTCGTTTCGCTTGAGCCAGGAAACCTCTATGTAGGACTCTAAAGACTCGTCAATACGCCGGCAGCAGGTGATGATCATATCAAACACCCACAAGCCGCAAGCGGTTTGCTAAACATAACGGCCACCCAGGTATTGAGCGATCAGAAGATCAACGAGCAAGCCCGCTCACACTCCTGTGAATCCAACCAGCAACACTTACCGTACAGTCCGGTCTGTTCGTCTGATATGTCGCATATCTCGCCTAGGGGTGGTAAACGTCAGACCCTAGTAGCTTGATAAGTCATGCCGATGTAAGGTCCATAACAAGTGTGAAACTACTGATAAATCTTACCAGTATATCACAGCAACCCTGGCCAGGGATTTCCAGTTATGGCTAGTCGAGCATAGCGCAACATCAACCCCCAATATCGGGAGAGACGAATCCCCTCCTATCGCTCATTGCCTCCATGTGAATCGGGACTGTACCCAAAAACCACTTGTTTGCACGACTCAGTAGAGCCGTGGTAGGGTGGAAATCAAAGCACAGTGGGAGACATACAAGAATCTATGACGGTCTCGGGTCAACAGACTAAGCTGTACCAGTGTCACCAGAGAACTGCCATCTGACGTGAGGTATAATACTATATGGGAGTTCTCGGTGAGTCCGTTCAGTGTACCCAGTCATCACTGAGCACCCGCATACCATCTCTGATGTCAAACACCAATGGATATGGGATCATCCATCGCCCATCATATGGGTCGAGAAGATATACGCTAGTCTACTCTGGAATATCGATGTCCCGTCTCGATATTCCCACGACTAGGAACATTGAAGGATGTACTCATGGACCACCCAGGCCCCACTAGTATGATCTACATCATAGTCCTGCAAGTCGAGTACAGATCCTAAGGGCTTTATCAACAGGTAACAGAGAGACAGAAAGTATACATGTTAAGATAAAGAGCAACCAGATAATGTACTATCATGTCGAGCAAGAAAGTCCTACCTATATATGTCCCAGCATGCACTACAATATACATCCTCTGTACAGTAATGGCCTCTAGGGCATACATATAACTAACAGGTACCACCATCTTCTCTTGATAGCGTTTGGAAGCAGTTGATATTTCCTGTCATCTAGCTCGAGCAACCACTATCAAGAATCCACTTCTTTTTACGAGATCTGGGATTCTCGTTGTCGTCAATCTCCATGAAACACATTTTGGTGACTTCTTCATTTTCTGATTCATTCGAACCGGAATCATCCCATATGGCTTGGAATGCACGTTTCTTCGAACCTTTCTTCCACTTTGATTTGTCTTTCTTGAGCTTGAGGTTCGGACAATCTGCCTTGATATATCCTTCTTTGTTTCATTCAATTACATAGTTTTGGAAGTGTTAGCCCGTTTCTTAAAAAAGTTGCATTTTACCTTAAGAAACACTTTGAAATGTCTTGCAATGTTTGCCATTTCTTCGTTGTCGTTCTCATCATCTCTTGATGAGATTGACTCTTTAACTTCACTGATTGACGTTTTGAGTGTGATATTCTTGCCTGGATTATCCTCCTTTGTCTTGATGTCACCGAGTTGCTTCTCATAAATTTTCAACTTACCAATGAGAGTATCAACACTCATGGTGCTTATGTCGTTTGCCTCTTCTATAACGGTAATTTTAAGCTACCAAGACAAGATTAATGATCGAAGAATCTTATATTTCTTTTCTTTATCTACAAATTTTTTACCTAAATTAAATAACTCTGTTACTATATTGTTAAACCTAGAGTATATTGAATATATTGATTCGTTTTCTTTCATAGAAAACATTCCGTACTCGTGCATTAACCTATTAATTTTACTTTCTTTTACTTGACCCGTACCTTTATGTGCAGTCTCGAGAGTTCTCCAGATATTATGTACCGTTTGACACATGGAAATTCTATTGAATTCCTCTGGAACCAATGAGAAGTGAAGGACATTCATAGCCTTAATATTTAATCTCATAGATTGTTTTTTGCATCAGAATATGGTTTTGTGGTAGGAATAACAAAAATTTCATCTATAATATCTAAAATATTTAAATCTATATATTGTAAAAAGATTCTCATTTTAGTTTTCCAAAATTGAAAATTAGTGTCATTGAAAAGTGGGGGTCGTGTGGTGGATTGACCATCTAGCTAGTTTGCCATTAGGATATAATGAACTCTAGATGTTAATCTAAAACTGAGCAACCCGCTCTGATACCAATTGAAAACAGCTTTAGAGGGGGTTGAATAAGGCTTTTATACGTCCTATGGCAAATTTTAAAATTCTAACTATTATATTAAAGTGATTATCAAGTTTCTGCGGAAATTATTTAAACAAGTTTAAACAAAGAAACTTAAAACGGCAATCAATTAGAAGAACAGAAAATAAAAAGAGTTAGAGTAATTCAAACACAGAGAATTGTTAACTAGAGTTCACCACATCCTGTGGTTAGTTCCCGCATGAGTCTCCTACTCAGGATTTTTCCACCATATGTGTGAAATACACAAATCCCACTTCACAGGAATGTGAAGAAACAAGATATCCCTCTTCATAAAGATCAATCACTTAAACTGCAATTTCCTAAGAAACAAGTCTTCTTTCTCTCTAAACCATGATTCTTTAGGAAAGCTGTACTTTTCTCTATAATCCACGTCTCTCTAGGAAGATCACTTTTTCCATTCCAAATCTACAATTCAAGTGAAAGAAGAAGTACCCTTTCTCTTGGATTACAAATCACTTTTATTACAAATAATTTTACTCACTCACAATCCTATTGTTCTCAAAAATTATTTCGGTTAGGCACAAGAATTGTTTTGAGAGATATGGACAAGTTTAAGGCTCTTGAGAAAATGAAAAATCTGAACAAGTTAAAGCACGAAGAACACGAAGATTTTCAGAAAGATTTGCAATGAATTTCCATATTTTAATTATGAGATCTCAATAGTATTTATAGAGAATTGAATGGAAAGTTATAGTAACTGCCAATAACAACTAAAAACTATCATAAAAAGGTTAATGGCCGTTTAGAGGAAGTTAGGAGCAAATTTGGTGCAAGTGTCCATTCATTTCAAAATTTGATTCAAACAACCCGTGCTGACGTCAGGGGAAGACATCTGCTATACAAAGTTTGTTCTAGTGACGTCAGGGTGGACGTAACTTAGAACTTAAATATAAAGATGAAAATCAGAGATTTGTTCTGCTGACATCAGTTGTTCAAACTTTTCTTATATTGACGTCAAGGGCTGACGTCAGTGTTCAAACTGTTTTGATATTGACGTCAAAGGGCTGACGTCAGTGTTCTGACATGAATGATACATTTGGTTTGAACTATTGGGGTTCCTAGCACCCTAGCTGTCGACCGCAGCCATTGCGGAACGAAAAATTTTGGTGTTTAAAAACTTTGGCGCTAGAAACAACTACCTAGAATCGAAACCAAACATGAAACTAGCAAGCTAAAAAGATGTTATCAAATGTGATAGAGTCATTTTACCAAAAGATCTGTGTCCTTCGGTCTTTTACCCTTTTTCTTAGCTCCTTGAGGTCTCCTTGATCGAGCTTGGCCGCCGGTCTTCCTCCGTCAAAGATAATCCACCCGAGGGATGTGGTTCATGGCTCTAGCTCCACACTAAAATTCTAGTGGAGCAACTAAAGACTCTAGATTGCTTATTTAGAATGTCTAGGAATATAGTGAGTTGTTCTAAGTGTATATCTATCTTTCTTCCACCCTTGATTCTCAACCCATAAGATGGTAGGGTGGAAGATCAAGAAGAAGGAGGAGCTCAAGAAAGGAAAGTGAGGAGAGATGAGGCAAATGGTGAGAGTGATTTTCATCCAAAAACCCAACCAAGTGTTCATTCAACATCCAAACTGAGAATATGATATGAAGCATGGTTTTGTAAAAACCATTTTCTAAATAAAATAAAGCAACCATACTTGAATAGTTTGCACAAATGAATTTTCAATTCATTTGTCAACACTATTCAAGCATGGTTCTCACCATTCTCTCTTCACTACCATTACACATCATTTCCATTTAAATTAATAAATGGATAAACCAAAATGAGGTATCCACCTTTTAGAATGTTTTCCGTATAAATACGGAATACACTCAACTGTATATACATACTCATATTCGTATAAAAATATGAATACCCAAAGAGATAGAATAACATAAAAAACATAATACTAGAATATACATATTGAAATATATATACGAAAATTATTAAATCAATACCTGATTTAATAATCCGGCTTAATCTTATGCCGGCAAGTATTATCAACCGTCCGATCGAAAGTCTGGGTAACTAGTACAATCATTTGATCGGAACCCTGCACGTATCAAAATACAGCTATTACATCATTTCGCCTAAACCAAGGAAACCCTTTGTGTAGGACTCTAAACACTCTTCAATACACTGGCAGTTGGTTTAACCACAAGCACGTCAGCGGCACTAGCTGTACGTAATGGCTACCTAGGTATTGAGAGAAAGGAAGGCCGATGAGCAAACTCATCTGAACCCCTACTGAGCCTATCTGTGACAATCTCCATACAGTCCGGTCTCTTCGTCTAATAGTATCGCATATCGGGTCTAGGGGGTGGATAAAGTCAGACCCCTAATAACGTGATATTTTGTGTCGGGATGAAGCCCATCACCCACTAAGAAATTACTGATCCAAATCAGTAAGTCTCATCCACTTTGGCCAAGGATTTCTGGTGATGGCCACCCGTGCACAGCGCGACATCAACCCCCAATACTGGAAAAGCCGAATCCTCGACAATCCGCTCACTGTCTCCATGTGGCTCGGGACTGTACCCAACTAAAACCTGTTTGCATGACTCCTTTGAGCCGTGGTAGGGTAGTAATCAAAGCACGGTAGGAACTCACACGAGACAAATGATGATCTCAGGTTGAAGGACTAATCTGTACTCATGTCACCTGAGAACTCAATAGGTAATATACCATCTAGTATGTTCCTGGAGAGTCTGTCCAGTGTACTCACCCCCAGTGAGCACCTGTATACGATCTTAGGTGCAAAATACCAATGGATGTGGGACTAACCATCATCCATCGTCGGGGGCTAGAAATGTATACACTAGTATACTCCGGAATATCGATGCCCAGTCTCGATACTCGCATGACTAGGGACATTTAAGGATGTGCTTAAGGACTACCCAGCCCCCGCATGTATGATTGCCATCATAATGCTGGTAATCAAGAAAGAATCATATGGGCTCTATCAACATGTAATGGTGATCTGTAATACCACATAATATATGTACATGATGATAAAGACAAACAAGATAGCATACTATTATTTTGAGTAAAACTGTTCTACCCGTACAAATCCTCCCTCAATCATCACAATCATGTTCCTACGATTACAATAATTGACTTGAGGGCACTATATCCAACAATCTCCCACTTGCACTTAAGGCTAATTATTGCGGTGTCGCATGCTCACATCCCGTGTGATACCGAACACCCAATTTCTCTACTAATCAGTCTCGCAAAGCACGTTTGTGAAACTATTGCATTCGTGAAATAGCCTCAGTGAGTGGATCCGCTCCGATATTTCTATCTTTATCTCTCTATATCTCAACTTTGCGGAGAAATACTATCTCCTTGAAATGAGCGATACATATCTTAGAATTTGTCTGGATATCTGATGAGACCCGTTCACAAATGAACTCCAAATCCAATAAACATCTTAGACCGTATCTTCCACTAAATTTAATCAGTATCCTGTGCCATGCCTTCATCAGTATCCGCTTGGACCACCTTTCCAACATACTTCCCCTCAAAAGCAGGAAAACTATTAACTCCGACAGCCACTCTGTCATCTAGGTCACCTTGGAAGCCTGAAATGATAACCGCCTCCTGAAGGAGGCTGCTGTTACCATATACCAAGAACATACACTTATGTTCATAGCTTTATGCTTATATTCACTGCTTATTGACTCTTGATTTTGGGATTTCGGATTTTCTATGAGATTTCTGGATTTGAGGGAAAACCGCAAGACTTTTATAAACTCTTTATCTTTTTAAAATGTAAGTTGCGGTTTTCTCGTGATATGATGTGAGTGGCGTCCACCATGACTTTTCTCGGTTCTTGAGTTGTATCATATACCCAATTCGAGGAAGGGGATGCACCGTCTGCGGGTATATGGTGGACTCGGTGAGGTACCCCGGGGCAAGATGGATGTATTGAGAAGGCGTTCAACCCGGCAGGGAAGCATTACCTACTGGTGATGTCTAGAGCGGAGAATATCCGGAGGATACCGACCGTAGTCGTGAGATTTGATGATATGCGCCTATCCGGACTGACGGAGCCCGAGGTATTAAGATATTGAGATATACATATTTTATGCCGATGCTTGACACAAATTTTCTGTAGATTTCACTGATGATGTTCCAGTTTTATTATACAAGTTTTACGAAGATAGACACACGGATTTTCTTATATCAGATATATCCAGATTTCATGGTTGATTGTTTCATTTATGATGCATTCATACATCAGATATATGACTTGTTGTTGCTTAGTGACACTGACATGAGTACATTGTATTACACTTTATGTTTAGATGATTACCCTTGCCACTACTAGATGTTTCAGTGTATATTATGAGTACATTAGGGTATGACCTAGGAGATTGTCATACATTTGGTTTCTACTCGGTGATGTCTTCTACTCGTGAGTTGGCAACTCATCCCCATTGTACCATAGTTTCTTGAACGTTTAGCCGTACAGGTTCCATGGCGGTTTCGCTGGCACACTATTTCCTTCCGGGTGATTGCTTTGGTGGGTGGGTTCACTTGCATCGTGACCACCGTTGTACTTTTATTTATTTCAGTTTTATCTAGTAAGCTCCATCAGCCAGACTTGTAGATTTAGTAGACTTGGATGACCTCGGTTTGTATATATTCTTTCGGCCTTAGAGTCGCGCTCTTGTATTCATTATTATTATTTCTTGTTTTCTTTATGATACTTAGTTTTCTCATCTTCTTTCTGAGTTTTGATCTTCTCCCTTCGGCGTTGTATATTCATTTTATCTTGCGTGTTTGTTCCACCATTTGGCGAAGAGCTAGCTCCCGCTAGGGGATGCCTTATATATTATTGCTTGTATTCGTTTTTAGGTTACAAATTACAAGGGAGGTGCTGTCCAAATTTTCAATGATGAAAATTTTTTCAAGTTAAATATAAACAATTGTGTTTTCGTGTACTATTATATATGTTTTGTAAAAAGAACTTGATTTCTGTTACCTTATTTCAAAAACTCCACCTCTATTATTTTCCCTAAAAAGGTTTAGATTTCTAGGCTTTTGGCTTACTTGAATTACGTGGGGCCTTATTGACTTCACATGATTCAAGTGTCATTCACGTGTCTTTCTCGGGACGTGACAACCTCAGAAGAGGGTAAACTTTAAATCTAACAGTCACTCTATCATCCAGGTCACCTTGGATGCCTGAAATGATAACAGTCTCCTGAAGAAGGCTGCCGTTACCATATACCAAGAACATCCACTTATATTCATAACTACTTCCCAATGTTTTTCCAGGAATTGATTGATATATGTTTATTGCAGTTAGTGTAAAAGCAATATCTGGTGTGGTACTTGACATCTCATGATTGACTCAATTGCCTAAGCAAGTGATATGTCAATCATGCAAATCTCTCTCCTCATGAGCGTAGAAGACATCTCTTTAGAGAGGGTGACTCCATCACCTGTGGATACACCACTACGTCAGGGGTCGTCCATTCTAAAACACTTTAGAATAGTGTCAAAGTACCCGAATTGGGACACTTCCCAAATCAAGATCTAAAACCATAGATCTAGTCTCCAGAATCCCTGATATTTGTTCCAGATCTTATGTTGAGAAACACCTTGTGATAATCATAGTATAACCGATCGTAGTATAGGAATATTGTAGGGTTGCTAGGCATACGCACAAGGGTCTACGAGGCATCAACCATGCCCGAATAAAAATTTAGCCGTGCCGAACAACCCGAATACGGAACTTTAAACTAGAGATTAGGAGAAACAAGCATGCTAAACATTTTAACACTAAGTGAGAGGGATTAAAACCTTTGTAGATCCGGTCCTTCACTTCATATGCTCCGTGTTGTGGTCCCTTCGCTGCGATCATCGGGATCCGGACTCTCGAGAGGTTCCACGAAGAGAAAGACGCAACCTTTGCTTCCGATCTTCGATACCAAGATGATCTACCTTGAAGTTTCTTTAACACAAGCTAACACTCATGAAATGATGTGAACACCCTCATCTAAATGAAAAGGGAAGATGAGGATGATGAAGTAGGATTTTTGCTCTATTTATTTATCTTTTTCTCATATTTATTCATCACCTTTGAAAAATCAAGCAAGGTTTTTCATGGAAGAATGAAGGAGGAAGAAGATGATAAATCATTTGTGATGAATAGAAAGAATGTTATCATAATCATTTATGCAACCATGGTTCACTTAACCATTGTAGAGAGTTTACTATAGTTAGGGTTTGGGTTGGGTTAAGTGTGAGTCATGGATAAAGATCAACACAAATATCTTTATCATGACAAAGTAAAAGCTTCTAGAATCAACTTGAAGGTTTAACCCTAATCCAAACCCTAATCATGTTTAAACTCCTCTAATCATGTTGCATTAATAATTATAATATGTTACAATATTATATATCACATATACAATATTTATTGTAACAAAATAAAATAATACATTTAACATATATCGCATATATATCAATGTATTACCCGAGTGAGAAAAAGAATCTTTTAGTGAGCTAATATTAGTTAATGTCATTTAATATATCATATATATATTATTATACATTAAATTATCGAATCAACACTTGATCCGACAATCCGGCTATATCGCATATAACCGACTAATATTTATCCGTACCAATTCACCGAATCAACACTTGATCCGATGACCCGGGTGATATCAAATATCGCGAGAATATAATACGGTATCACATATCGCATTATCCTCGGTCCCGCATATATCACATATGTGCTCCTACTCCGTTTTGCCTGAGTCAAGAAACCTCTGTGTAGGACTCTAAAGAATCGTCAATACGCCGGCAGTAGGTGATGATCATATCAAACACCCACAAGCTGCAAGCGGTCAGCTAAACGTAACAGCTACCCAGGTATTGAGCGCTCAGAAGATCAACAAGCAAGCCTGTAACTTCTCCTGCGAATCTAAACAGTAACACTCCCGTACAGTCCGGTCTCGTCGTCTGATATGTCGCATATCTCGCCTAGGGATGGTAAACGTCAGACCCCAGTAGCTCGATAAGTCATGTCGATTTGAGGTCTATAACAGTTCGAGAAACTACTGATAACACTTACCAGTAAATCTCAGCAACCCTGGCCAGGGATTTCCGGTTATAGCCAATCGAACACAGCACAACATCAACTCCCTATACCGGGAGAGACGAATCCCCTCCTATCGCTCATTGCCTCCATGTGATTCAGGACTGTACCCAAAAGCCACCTTTTTGCACGCCCTCTTGGACGTGGTATGATGGAAATCAAAGCACAGTGGGAATCACACAAGACTCTATGACGATCTCGGGTCTACAGACTACTCTGTACCAGTGTCACCGTAGAACTGCCATCTGACGTATGGTATAATACCATCTGGGAGTTCTCGGCGAGTCCGTCCAGTGTACCCAGTCTCCACTGAGCACCCGTACACCATCCTTGATGTCAAACACCGATGGATATGGGATCATCCATCGCCCATCATATGGGTCAAGATGCGTATACGCTAGTCTACTCTGGTGCATCGATGCCCTGTCCCGATCACCCTCGACTAGGAACAGTTATAGGATGTACTCGTCGACTACCGTGGCCCCACTAGTATGATCTCATCATAGTCCCAGTAGTCGAGTACATATCCTAAAGGCTTTATCAACATGTAATATAGAGACAATCAGAGTACATGTTAAGATAAAGTACAACCAGATAGCATACTATCTTGTCGAGCAAGAAAGTCCTCCCTATATATGTCCTAGCATCCACTACAATATACATCATATGTACAGTAATGGCCTCTAGGGCATACATATAACTAACAATCTCCCACTTGCACTAGGGCCATCTGTTATGGTATCGCATACCCAACAATTAGCTGCGGTTGTAGTATCTCATACTCAACCATCCCATAAGAGTCTCTACTGGGAAAAAGGCCTATGTGAGTGGATCCGCGCTGTTGTCCTCTGTGTCTACTCTCCTAACCTCGATCTCCCTGGAGATCAACCATCTCCATGATCAGGTGATACTGCCTAAGAATTATATCTGGATTTCTGATGGGACTGAAGTTCCTTGGCTAAAGCCACAACTCCATTGTCACACAATGGTAGGAACGAAGTTCATCTTATGAACTTATATATATCCAGACTACCTCTTTGGTAGCATCCTTGGTAACGATGTATCTTGCCTTTAATCGTCTAGTATGTTACGGTATCTAGCTTGGAACTCTTCCAACATACCGTCCCTCTACTGAGGGTATAGACAAGCCTGCGACTGACATTCAGTCGTACTTATCACCCTGGAACCTTTCCAGTGATTCTCCCCAGGATCGATAGATACCATCTCACTACAACTAGTGAGTATCCTAATATCCAATTAGATCTATCTCATAGATCCAAAACCTAGGATTTAGTAGGTATCACATTGATCCTATATGGAGAATCCTTGTGATAAGCGGAGATTGACCGAGCGTAGCATAGGAAACTCCTTCCCTATCAAGAGTATGTCATCCACGTACTCTACGAGGATCACCACCATACTCTCTACTACATTTTCGTATATACAAGGTTCATCTACCATTTTGATGAAGTCAAACTCTTTGACTACCACATCAAAACAGATGTTCCAACTCCGCGATGCCTGTTTTATCATATAAAACATCTTGCACACGTTTCCGCTACTCCCACTGACTACGAAGCCCTCTGGCTGTGTACTTATAGACGCTATCTTCTAAATCATCATTTAGAAAAGCAGTCATGACACCCAACCACCAGATATCGTAGTCATGGTATGTAGCCATGGCAAGTAGGATCTGGATGGATTTAAGCATAGATCCTTAGAAAAGGTTTCAACATAATCCATACCTGGTCTATGATGCAAACCTTTAACAAGTCTAGCTTTGAAAATCTCAACTTTTCGATGTACACCAAGTAATCTTCTCAAGATATTCTTGCTCCTGATGGGGATTTAACCCTTCAGATAAAGCAACCAAAGTCCATACTTTGTTGGTGTATAAGGATTCCATCTCAGATCGATAAGCATCCAGCCATTCTTACAGAGTCCCACTCCCGATGGCCAGCTCGAAATTAGTTGGGTCATCATCTCATGATGCAATCCTCGCTCCCACTGTCATGGAGAAACCGAAGTATCTCTCAGGTGGGTGAGGAACCCTACTAGATCGGCGGAGAGGCTGAGGTTCGTTGGAAACTATTGAATCCTTTGGTTCAACCAAATCATCAGCTGCATTTTGTATAGCTGGAACATTTCCAGTTCTACATAACAGACCTTGCCTTGAGCTTGTCCGGATTTTGCTTTTCAGGCATAGGCCGGACAACCCCAAATCTTAACAAGTTTAAGATATGGGCTCTTCCCTTTCCATATCACATATGAAGTGGTAGGCAACTGATTTGATTTGAACCCTATTCAATAGGTATGCAGCTTCTCAAGTGCATAACTCCCAAAAGGAAATAGGCAACTCAGTAGTACTCATCATAGAGCACACCATATCACATAGGGTGCTATTGCTCCGCCCCGATATACCATCTTGCTATGGTGTATACGGAGGAGTAATGCTGAGAGAGAATCTCATTCTCCTTTAGAATAGTCCAAGAATTCCGTGCTCAAGTATTCTCCTCCTTGATCTCATCAAAGGACATAATACTTATACCCTTATTTTGGTTTTCTACTTCTAACTTATATTCTGTGAATATCTCAAAAGGTTCGGACTTGTGTTTCAACAGGAACATATGTCTGAATCTTGAGAGATTATCAGAGAATGTAATGAAGTACAAAGAACCGATCTTGGCATGTGTAGACAGGGGACTTTCATATATCAGCATGTATCAATCCCAAAAGTTCACTAACTCTTTCTCTGTTTCCAATAAACAGAGCTGTGGTCATCTTATCTTTGTGACATGACCGGCAAGTTTCATAAGATGTAAATTCAAACTAATTTAAATATACATCTATATGTAACTTCAGCCAGTCGGGTCGCATTGATATGACCTAGTCTACAATACCTCAAGAAGGATTCGTTCATTTCTGAACTTTTCTTCTTGTGTGTGTTCTGTATACTAAGAACTGTAGTTTGATTTAGAACGTCAATGCTTTTAGATAACGTGCCTGAACCGATCAACTCTTGATATAGGAAATGTTCAAAACATTATCCAACAATACAAAATTATATCCTTTCTTTACTAATAAAGAGACTGATATGATTTTGTATATCAGGTTCGGTATCTAATAACATTTGTTCAGAATCAATGTATTCAGGTAATACAGGGTGATAGTGACCAACAGACTTGGCTGCAACACTTGCCCCGTTTTCTGTCTCATGAAACTAATCACCCGTTCTCAGTTCTCTACCTATCTGTAGCCCATGTAACAGATTACATATGCGGGATCCTGATCCGGTATCTCATACCCAGGACGTAAAGGATACTGAGAAACAGTTCTGTGTAATGAACACACCCGAAGATGATGCATCAGCATGCACTTTCTTCGTTTGGGCGGCTCGGGAAATCTGGTATTCCCCAATTTCCTGCTCTATCTTATAAGAATTATAAGTTGGAGCGGGACCAACATTCCCCAGCTCAGTATAACAAGCGGGTTCGGTCAATATATCCGTTTTATTATCTTGATTAAGGCGTGATATCGTCGCTACCTGGAGAGAGAGAGAAGAAAACACTCAGCGTATGCTCTTGCAAGATTAGATTGGTTATCTAATATATCTAATCAGGATGTCTCCCACTGTTTTAGTCAAATCTTCCTTCAAACCCTAAAAGGAAAGACTAGCCGGGATTAATTACACGCTATAAGTTCGTCAATCTTTCAGCCAGGCCAGTGTCGGTACTTTGAGGGAGGTCCCCCGTGCTTTCGTACGAACCTAATTAATGTAAACCTCGTTTTCCCAGAGGCGTAACCCCTTTAACACCTTTCTAGACACCTACTTGATCGGCTAATTGCAATGTGTAAAACTCTCCCAGGAGTAACTCTTACTCGCAGCGGGTATCGGGATCCAACTATCTTATAGAAGGTATGCAATCTCATTGCAAATTTCAACACTTGAAATTCCCAATAATATTTTGCCCCTAGCATCTTATGACCTTGGCTAAGGTCAACAAATCATAAGTGCTAGCCAAGTTCAACCCGTCATTTCCTGATTAAATTAAACCCACCCGCACGACCCTTGGCTAAGGTCAACAAAGTCGCACGACTACCCTAACTCAATCGCATCATATGCTTATACAGATAAGCACTAATCAGCTACCGCACACTACGCCTTAACTAAGGTCAACAAACGTAGCACGAATACTAACCAGTACTTATCTGAAATGACGGAGGGCTACGACAGGTTTTTCTGAAAACCCTTTGCGTAATGAACTTGATATCGTTGTAGAATCGAGTGATTTTAAATGGAGTGTTTTTGAGGCTTTTCTAGTTTTGCTAAAGGAGTCACTCCCGGTGAAGGGATCGTCGGTCCTTTCCTCGTCGAATGAGGTGCTGGATATATCATATATATCACTGTGCAAAGCAGAAACTATAGAAGCAATCAAAAGACAAACCGAGTTTGTAGCATCTGCCAGTTATTGCTAAAGGAGTCACTCCCGGTGAAGGGATCTCGGTCATTTCCTTATCGAATAAGGTACTGGATGTTCTACAAGGAACACCGCTATGCAAAGCAAGAACTGCAGCTACCATTTTTTATAAACAAGTTTCTGCAACATCTTAGGTTTCTTTTATTTCATTAATCTCATTAATGAAGTCCCATTTTAATTATGCTTCACAAGCATCTCTTTTGAAACGAAATCTGCAATATAACATATATCTCATATATATAATATATAAACATTCGTCTCAGGCAGTAATATGATCTCATCACAGAACATTGCAGCAGAAGAACATATATGAAATATTGGATATACTAGGACGTCCGTGTTTTTAATACGAGCCTGTATAAAACACGGATTCCACGGTCGCGATGAATAGCCAAACCCACATCCCTAGACCCCTACGAGAGCGGCAAGTAACACCGCTAATTCTAGGGTTAGGAGACCCGGTCTCGACTCCTCGAGATGGTCTCCCACTGGACCCTAGAACCCGGTTACTTGTGCTCCCCGCCTTGGGTCTACCTAATGCGGAAAAGTAAATAATATACAACGGTGACAGCTTCCGCTACCTGGAAGTGCCCCAATAAAAGAATATTACATACAAATGAATTTTACATGAATGAAAAAGAAAACAACTCTCATCTCACAAAAAAAACCCTGGCTATTCAAACGCGACGATCCAATAGAACATATCACAGCAACACATAATATCACATATCATCAACGTAAGCAAGTATGCGTATCCCGATTGTCGTTGATGTATAGCAACGAAGCCGGCGATACACCACATACTACGCTTACGGTCACAGAAAAGAAAGTGTAAAACTACAACAGTTGGAATCCGCAATCTCTTTAGACATCGCATGCCTAACCAAATGAATTCCTTAGATATCGCATGCCTAACAATTATAAACCCCGCATTTTAGTCTCATTTATTGAAAACTCTTTTCAATACCAAGTCGGCCAATTCAACAAGATTCCCGACGTCCTGATCGAATGCTCGTCGCAAACTTTAGTAGAAGGCCGCACCCCCGATACCGTCGACGAAGTGCACCAAGGCGGAACACCGCTACCGGGAGCACCCAAACGGATGCTTTCGGCGACGGGGTTCTCCTACAGTCACTTGGTCGGGGCTACGGAGTGAGGCTGTCTATTAAGTTTACCCGGCGAGTATCCGCGTACACTACGTGATTGCGACGGACTTTTGATCGCATCAAAATTCCGTGGCAACCGATCATCTGAGACTAAACTGCTATGTCTATAATATTCAAATTAGTTATCTCATAACTACCTGTGGATTCCAATTATTGTATCACATTCCAGATAAATAGAAAAAGTTAAACTTTCCGATCGAATCATCAAACACCCAAGATTTTCCCAATATATCTCAACTCTTGAAATCAGTTTAAAACGTCCATTACATGCCACAGTACCAATGGTCCAGCCGTAGAAGGGTCAAGCCAACGCCTCACATGTGGCACGCCGTACTGCCCCAAACCCTAAGGTTCAAAGGGCAGTTCAAGACGGTCACATAATCGAGTTAAGGTTTGTTGTCTTCTAGAGGGTCCATCGCGTTACTTGCACGACTTAGAACATTCTTAAACACGAGGAAAAATCCAACTTTTGAAAAATTTTCCGACAGGGGAAAAAGTGAGTTATTGATATCCGTTCGAACTTTTTAACAGTTTCTAAAAATTATCCGGAAAGCCACATAGACAAAATCTAATACTCCGATCGAAACATCGAATCCCCAAAATAACCTCAGAAAACTTAACTGTAGAATAAATATTAGAAATTCCCAGAAAATACAACATTAAAAAATAGGAGTTACTGTTGGAAGCACGTGACAAGATTCCACATTGTTGCCGCGGAAACGCCGCACATGCTGGGGTGAGGCCGCGGTTCCGCGCTTGGTTTGTCGAATTGTGCTCACGTGCTTCACAGTAATTCTTATAATTACCTGCTGTAATTTTTGGATATTTTTAATTTGGAAAAATCCCAGTTTTTAGAAAATTTCCAGAGAGCAATTTTGAGTTTTGGGTTTCGGGTTTTCCGGGTTCGATTGGACTTTAAACTTCGTCTAGACTTCGCCTAAAGCTCTAGCTTGGCTCTGATACCACTGTAGGGTTGCTAGGAACACGCACAAGGGTCTACGAGGCATCAACCATGCCCGAATAAAAATTTAGCCGTGCCGAACAACCCGAATACGGAACTTTAAACTAGAGATTAGGCGAAAACAAGCATGCTAAACATTTTAACACTAAGTGAGAGGGATTACAACCTTTGTAGATCCGGTCCTTCACTTCATATGCTCCGTGTTGTGGTCCCTTCGCTGCGATCATCGGGATCCGGACTCTCGAGAGGTTCCACGAAGAGAAAGACGCAACCTTTGCTTCCGATCTTCGATACTAAGATGATCTACCTTGAAGTTTCTTTAACACAAGCTAACACTCATGAAATGATGTGAACACCCTCATCTAAATGGCAAGGGAAGATGAGGATGATGAAGTAGGATTTTTGCTCTATTTATTTATCTTTTTCTCATATTTATTCATCACCTTTGAAAAATCAAGCAAGGTTTTTCATGGAAGAATGAAGGAGGAAGAAGATGATAAATCATTTGTGATGAATAGAAAGAATGTTATCATAATCATTTATGCAACCATGGTTCACTTAACCATTGTAGAGAGTTTACTATAGTTAGGGTTTGGATTGGGTTAAGTGTGAGTCATGGATAAAGATCAACACAAATATCTTTATCATGACAAAGTAAAAGCTTCTAGAATCAACTAGAAGGTTTAACCCTAATCCAAACCCTAATCATGTTTAAACTCCTCTAATCATGTTGCATTAATAATTATAATATGTTACAATATTATATATCACATATACAATATTTATTGTAACAAAATAAAATAATACATTTAACATATATCGCATATATATCAATGTATTACCCGAGTGAGAAAAAGAATCTTTTAGTGAGCTAATATTAGTTAATGTCATTTAATATATCATATATATATTATTATACATTAAATTATCGAATCAACACTTGATCCGACAATCCGGCTATATCGCATATAACCGACTAATATTTATCCGTACCGATTCACCGAATCAACACTTGATCCGATGACCCGGGTGATATCAAATATCGCGAGAATATAATACGGTATCACATATCGCATTATCCTCGGTCCCGCACATATCACATATGTGCTCCTACTCCGTTTTGCCAGAGTCAAGAAACCTCTGTGTAGGACTCTAAAGAATCGTCAATACGCCGGCAGTAGGTGATGATCATATCAAACACCCACAAGCTGCAAGCGGTCAGCTAAACGTAACAGCTACCCAGGTATTGAGCGCTCAGAAGATCAACAAGCAAGCCTGTAACTTCTCCTGCGAATCCAAACAGTAACACTCCCGTACAGTCCGGTCTCGTCGTCTGATATGTCGCATATCTCGCCTAGGGGTGGTAAACGTCAGACCCCAGTAGCTCGATAAGTCGTGTCGATTTGAGGTCTATAACAGTTCGAGAAACTACTGATAACACTTACCAGTAAATCTCAGCAACCCTGGCTAGGGATTTCCGGTTATAGCCAATCGAACACAGCACAACATCAACTCCCTATACCGGGAGAGACGAATCCCCTCCTATCGCTCATTGCCTCCATGTGATTCGGGACTGTACCCAAAAGACACCATTTTGCACGCCCTCTTGGACGTGGTATGATGGAAATCAAAGTACAGTGGGAATCACACAAGACTCTATGACGATCCCGGGTCGACAGACTACTCTGTACCAGTGTCACCGGAGAACTGCCATCTGACATATGGTATAATACCATCTGGGAGTTCTCGGCGAGTCCTTCCAGTGTACCCAGTCTCCACTGAGCACCCGTACACCATCCTTGATGTCAAACACCGATGGATATGGGATCATCCATCGCCCATCATATGGGTCAAGATGCGTATACGCTAGTCTACTCTGGTGCATCGATGCCCTGTCTCGATACACCCTCGACTAGGAACAGTTATAGGATGTACTCGTCGACTACCGTGGCCCCACTAGTATGATCTCATCATAGTCCCAGTAGTCGAGTACATATCCTAAGGGCTTTATCAACATGTAATATAGAGACAATCAGAGTACATGTTAAGATAAAGTACAACCAGATAGCATACTATCATGTTGAGCAAGAAAGTCCTCCCTATATATGTCCTAGCATCCACTACAATATACATCATATGTACAGTAATGGCCTCTAGGGCATACATATAACTAACAAATATCACTTCCTATAAGGAGTACGTCATCCAAATATCAGGACATCACTCCCTACTACTTTCTTATCAGGTTCATCTATTGTTCTAATGAAGTCAAACTATATGACTGTCACATAAAAAATAGATGATCTTTCTCGGCTATACTTGATTTAGTCTATAAATAGATATAAGCTATTGGCCCGCCACGCTTACGCTGCTCCCACTGACTACAACAACTTTCTGGCAGAGTCGTATACACGTGCACTTCTAAAGCCAATTTAGAACGACGTTATAGTCATCCATCTGCTAGATCTCATAGTCTAGGACAACAGTAGTGGCAAGCTTAGGTCATCAAAACCTCCCTGTCACCGTTTTTGGGGAGACCGAAGTAACTCTTGGGTGGATGGGGTTACTTACCAAATCTGCGAAGTGGCTAATAGATTATTGAATCCAATTGAATGTTTAGGTTCTACCAAATTTTCAGTAATCGTTTGTGGTTCTGGAATCACTTCCAGTTCTACCATACCCCCACTAATATTTTCTGAAAAGAATTCATTTTACTAAAGAGGTGGCAAGTCAAGAATAATATAACTATTGATCCTCCAAATGGTAGAATGTTAACCTTCGTCAAAGTCCGGGATAACCCACAAACTGCCATTACTGAAACATTCCTTGAGTTTATCCAGAATCTATTTTAAGCATAAGCTGAAAAACTCCATATAGCTTAACATCGTTAATATATGAATCCATTATATATCCGATATAGAAACAGATGCACTAATTTAATTGGAACCAGATTTAAAATCATGTAGCTGTTTCCAGTGCGTATCGACTAAATGGAAGAAAGCCAAGCAGCATTACTCATCAAGGAGCGCACCTATGAATTAGTAACCTGAGAGAGAAGCAAATTCTCAAATATATTACTTACAACTGAATATCTAGCATAAGTATCTATATCTTCGATCACCTCAAAGAATCCTGATACTTCCAAAGCAAGGTTCTTTATTTTATTCTTATACCTATAACTTGTCAAAATTTGGACCTTGTATTTCAACGAAATACGTGTTTAAAACTAGAGAAGTCATATGTAAACGGAATATAGTACGAGTACCAACCTCTTTGTCCTAATGGACATCAGACAACATACAATAATTTGTATAAGTCCTTTGAGTTTAATAACTCAAGCCATGTGTGCCGTACGTTAAAAATTGTGTTATGGTTAAGAAGAATTACACCGTTTTTGAATACACCTTACATAATCATCAACTGATAAAGATAAATATCATAAACATAATTTCAAAATTTTATATCTCACTTTATAAAACAAACGTACAGATATATCGGTTTGAAATTGGTGCATAACAACGAATATTCAAAACTAAATATTTGTCGTTAGGCAAAACCCATGTGAATTCCTCAAATATCACCAATTACAAAGAATTCTGATGTTGAGGATCTAATCACCCAATTCACAATATCTTACTCCCACTCAGCATTTGTAACGCCATACAGATTTGAAAATCAAGTCTGGTTAATACATACCCTTAAGTTAAAATCTAATTGGGAAAGCAGTTTTCAAATAACACCGCATAGTAAAACTAAAACATGAAAACGTTTCGAAGGGGTGGCCGGGTATTCCTAGTAATTCCTCTTCAACTATCCAGATTCATGACAGTAGTCACAATTTTCCTTGCCCTCACTCCAATCCCTTTATATGTCTTTATTTCTACCTTTTGTATACCATACTTAAGCTAATTGGTTTTCTTCCTTCCTTACCTTTCGGCACATGCCAAAGATTTGGAAGAAGACTGTCCAATCAGCATAATATGTGTACTCTCCTAATACTAGGAGCCCTCGCAACCTGAGAGAAGGGAAAAAGAAAAGACAACTGAATAATCTTATTCAATTTCTCCAGAACCGGAATCCATCCTCGAACTGAAACAAGTTTCTTCGATTTCGTATGTAACTATACGATGGCATACCCAAGAAATATGGATCTTCGTAGTGATACGGAGTGTTTTGGAGAAATGCAAAGGGAAAGTAGGAGTGGTAGAGATATATGAGACTTTGTCGTGAATCATGACAATCCAAAGCCAAAGTGTGTAAGAAAGTTCGGTAAACTTGGTTCATGAGTTTTAGTTTAAGGTCAGGTCACGGCCGCTGCCAAAGAGAGAGAGAAAAGAAACACTCAGCATGTACTCTAATCTAGATTAGATTGGTTATTCATTTTATCTAATCAAGATGGTTCCCACTATTTCCTCTAATTTTCCTTCAAATCCTAAAGGGAGAATTAGTTGGGATCATCAGAAAATCACCCGAGAAGTAACACCTACTCATCAGTAGGAATCGGGATCCAACTATTATCGCATGATAACCTGACGGAAGTCACTCATGTCACCACACTCTAGAAGGTATGCGCATGCCTGGTAAGTTTCCTTTATTTGAAACTCCCGATAAGTTTTTACCCTTAGGACCCAAGTGATTTTGACACAGTCAACAAATCAATTGGTTCTAATTAAGTTCAACCCGTCATTATCTTGATTGCATTAAACCTACCCGCATGAGCCCTTGACATAGTCAACAAGGCCGCACAACTATCCTAACCAATCGCTTCTATATGCTACAAATAACCACCACTTAGTTATCGCACACTACGCCTTGACACAGTCAACAAATGCTGCACGAATACTAAGTACTACTTATAGGAAATGGCGGAGGGCTACGGCTAGTTTTTGACGAAAAAACCTTTAACGTAATGAACCTGATATCGTTGAAGGAACCTGAGCAATTTTGAAAAGGAGTGGTTTAGGCTCCGCATTTTTAAAAAATGAGTGGTTTTGTAGAAAACCAATGGTTTTGAAGAAAACCGAGTAGAAATAACCCTAACGCTAAAAAAAATTGGCTCCCTAGTGTCGTCGCTGGATTTCGGGAGGCATCGACCATGCCGTTTTCAAAAAATTAGCGTGCTAAAGAACCCTAACGCTAGAATCTAAACTAGAGAATTAGACGAACAAGCATGTAAACATCTTTACATCTAAGTGAACAAGAAATACAACCTTTGTAGACCGGTCCTTCACTTCAATAGCTCCGTGTAGTAGTCCCTTCGCTCCAAGTAGTGATCTCCCGGACTCTAGTGAGGCTCCACAAGGTGAAATGAACAAGCTTGCTTGAAGTCTTCGAGTCCAAAGATGATCTACGTCGAGGAGACACTAACTCAAGCTACATCTTCACTAAGTGATGAACTTGGTGAAGAAACAACCCAATCTAAATGGCTAATAGAAAAGAGGTTGATGATGAAGATAGAAAGCTTTATGGAGATGATGAAGAAGATGAAGTGTGAATGGAATAATGAGTGAGAATAGTAACCATGGGTGAGTTAGTATCATATACAAACTCATGTAGAGCCTAAACCATGGGAAAACAATAATGGTTGGGTTAATAAATATCTTCAAGTAAAACAAAATTAGTGGACTTGGTCAATGGTTCTACAAGCTTCTACAAGCACAGTGGGAACTCACACGAGACAAATGACGATCTCAGGTCGATGAACTAACTATACACATGTCACCAGGGAACTGCTATCTGACATCAGGTATAATACCAACTAGTATGTTCCCGGCGAGTCCTGTCCGGTGTACTCATAACCCAATGAGCACCTGTATACATCTTAGGTGAACCAATTGACACCAATGGCTTATGAGACCGGCCACCGCTCCTCGTCGGGGTCTCGACTGTATACACTAGTCTACTAATGGAGTATCGATGCCCAGTCTCGAAACTCCCACGACTAAGGACACTTTAAGGATGTGCTTATAGACCCCAGCTCCCACGTATATGATCGTCATCATACTGCTGGCCGTCAAGCAAGAATCCTAAGGGCTCTACCAACGTGCAATAGTGACCTGTAATGTCACCTAAAGCAAGTACACGATGATAAAGATAAACCAGATAGCATACTATCATCATGAGTAAGACTGTCCTACCGGTATAGGTCCTCCCTCAATCATTGCAATCACGTGCCTGTGATCCAATATTTGACTATGAGGGCACTATATCCAACATACACTTGGAACTTAACGTTAACATAATGACCATTTAGAGACCTATAATATATATTACCCATGATCATATACTCTTACTCGTCATATATATATTCTACACTTGTTATTTTCATTACTCTTACTTATCTTCGGGACTTACCGAGTGCTAGTTCGCTGACGGGCATTCCAACCACTTTTCTTCTCTTGGAATGTTCGTCAGATACGGTCGAGATGGAGGAGATTGAAGCCACAGAGGTGGACTATAACCAGATCGCTTCTCAAGAGTAGCTCAGCTTCACTTTTTCTTCAGTTTATGTATGCCACTTGTTTAGGCATTTTCCTTATTGTATTTACTTTCCAACATAAACTCTTGTATTTATAAATATTGGAAGATGAATGTAAATAAAGATATTTGTTGAAAAAATTTATGGTTTCAATTTATTCTTACATTGTATATTATTGTTTTAATACGCTTAGTATATTTATTTAGGGAATGACCTTCTCTGGATAAATATACCGCGGGCTTGCCACGTCACCGTTTTCATCTATTAGGAAGTGGGGTGTGACACTATCTTCTGGTCTTGGAACTAAACCCCAGACGCTATTTCTTTAAAATTGATTAAGTTCTTCTTGCATGGCTATTATCCAATTTTCATCATCAATAACATCGTTAATGTTTTTGGGTTCTATCAGGGATATGAAAACTAAGTTAATACAAGTATTGTATGTTGATGATCTTGTAACAATTCCTCTATCAATATCACCTATAATCAAATCTTTTGGATGGTTTCGATTGAATTGCCAATCCTTTGGAATATCTTCTTCCACAACTTATGGTGTATCTTCTATATCTGGTTCAACAATTTCCTATCCTGGTGATACAATATCCAGATCTTTTGAGATATTTGGCTCATCATCATTGTCTATGATCTTGGATGAAGAGTTATTTTCATCAAATTCGACATTTGTACTCTTTTGTAGTATTAGTGTTCTTTTATTATAGACGCGATACGTTTTACTGGTCATGGAGTAACCAACAAAGATACCTTCGTCACACTTAGACTCAAATTTTCCTAAATTATCTAATGTATTTAATATAAAACACTTGCATCCGAAAACTTTGAAGTATTTTATATTTGGCATTTGTTTGTAAAGAAGATCATAGGGGTTTTCTTGAGAAACTTTCTAACACTAACACGGTTTATGATATAACATGACGTGTTTGCTACTTCTGCCCATAAATATATGGGCAGATTGTTCTCATTTATCATGGTACGTACCATTTCTTATAAAGAATGATTCTTCCTTTCAATGACACCATTCTGTTGTGGTGTCGTGGAATATGAGGACTCATACTTGTATCCTTGTTATAAGAATTTTTGAAGAGATTATTTTCAAATTCTCCTCCACGATCACTTCTAATCTTGGAAATCCTGAGATCGATCTCATTTTGAATACTTTTAGAAAAAAATTTGAAGACATTAAAGGTTTAATTTTTGGTTTTAAGAAAGAATACCCACATAAACTTAGAATAGTCGTCAACAATAACATAAATATAGTACTTACCTCCTAAACTAGCATACCTACTTGGACCAAATAAGTCCATGTGAATTAGTTGTAAAGGTAAGTCGGTAGTAACTTCATTCTTTGGTTTAAATGAAGTTTTGGTTTGTTTTCCTTTAAGAAAAACCTCACATTGTTTATCTTTTTCATATTTTAATAATGGAATGCCTTTAACTAAATTATTCCTAGCTATTTTAGATAAAATATCCATTGGTGTATCACCTAGCCTTCAATGCCAAAGCCATGGGTCGTCATTGTTATTTACAACTAAGCATCTAAATCATTATTGTTAAAGTCATGTGTGTACATTATGTATATATATATATATATGAGAATAATGGAGGAAAGATGCCATAGGAGGGAACTTCCTCCTATGGCGTCGAAAAAATACAATCTCCACCGTTTTTTTCGACGATCGGCACCCATCATCTTCATCGTTATCATCTAAGATATGGGTACACCAAATTTCATATGATTCTACAACCTTTTCACCATTGAATCAGTGGGTTCAAAATTAACTGTTTACTGACAATAGAACTTTTTACATTGCTAAATCAATGGTGAAAAGGTTGTAGAATCACATGAAATTTGGCGTACCCACATCTTCGATAATAACGATGAAGATGATGGATTCCGATCGTCAAAATACATGATGGATGGCGTATTTTTTTGACGCCATAGGAGAAAATTCCCTCCTATGGCCTCTCTCTCTCTCTCTATGTGTGTGTGTGTGTGTGTTTGTGTGTGTATATATATATAACGTTTTTCCGTTAAAATAGTTATATTATTATAAATTATTTTACATAAGTTTTTTTCAAATACAACGTTATAATCCTTATCGCAGAATTGACTAATACTAAATAGATTATGTTTTAAATTATTTAGTAAAAAAACATCATGTATTATAGTAATATTAGAATTATACTTAAATGAAATGGTACCTTTACTGATGACGTTAGCCTTTTTATTATCAACAAATATCACGGTACTGTAGGGTTCCTAGGCACACCATGAGGTTCTACAACTGATCCACCATGCCAAAATCAAAAATTTCCATGTGCCAAAAAACCCTATACTAGATCGTTAACTAGAGGTAAGGCAAAAGAATGCAAGTTAACAACTTTAACTAAAAGGATAGTGACTACTACCTCTGTAGATCCGGTCCTCCACTTCTCTAGCTCCGTGTTGACGTCCCTCCACTGCGATCATTGGATCCCGGACTTTAGCGATGGTTTCGTCGGAGAAATAATCGGGCTAGGTCGTCGACTTTGATACCGAAGATGATCTACGTCGAGGCAACTCAAGATCAAGCTCCATCTTCACTTGGTCATAGAACTTGTGAAGATAACACACTCTACTACATGGCAAGTGGTAGAGGATGAAGAAATAGGAAGTGGGTTCACTTTGGATTTGGATTTCTCACTTGGAATCATCACTTGGAAAAATCTAGCAATGGTTTCTTCTCTTCATGAAGAAGAAGAAGAAGAAGGAAAATGAATAAATAGATTATTTCCAATAAGAAAATCAAGTGATGGTTATCATAATGCAACCATGGGTGAGTTTAACTAGTGTAGAGACTAAACTATGGTTAGGTTTAGGAAAGAAACAAAGTGGTCAAAGCTTCATGAAGCTTCAAGAAAAAAACAAAGAAGCCACCATTTTATTTCTTGCCCAAAAAGAATTAAAGAAAATAAATAAACCAAATAAAATCCTAACCATTAACCTAAATATGGTTTAAAACATACACACACCCAAGTTTGCATGTACCATCAAACATGATTCAAACTAGTGCACAAAACTATATCATATATACAATATGCATATCAAGTGAGAAAATCCATCTTAAGTGAACAAATACTAGTTAATGTAAAGTAATATATCAAATATATAATTATACATCAAATCATTAAATCAACACTTGATTTAATGATCCGGCCATATCGCATATAACCGACTAATATCAAGTGTATCAATGTATCGAATCAACACTTGATTCGGTAACCCGGATACAAATCGCGATAATAGAATTCAGTATCACATATTGGTATTATTCTCGGTCCAGCACATATCTCATATGCGCTCCTATTTAATTTCGCTTGATCCAGGAAACCTCTGTGTAGGACTCTAAAGACTCGTCAATACGCTGGCAGCAGGTGACGATCATATCAAACACCCACAAGCCGCAAGCGGTCTGCTAAACGTAACGGCCACCCGGGTATTGAGCGATCAGAAGATCAACGAGCAAGCCCGCTCACACTCCTGTGAATCCAACCAGCAACACTTACCGTACAGTCCGGTCTGTTCGTCTGATATGTCGCATATCTCGCCTAGGGGTGGTAAACATCAGACCCTAGTAGCTTGATAAGTCATGCCGATGTAAGGTCCATAACAAGCGTGAAACTACTGATAACTCTTACCAGTATATCACAGCAACCCTGGCCAGGGATTTCCAGCTATGGCCAGTCGAGCATAGCGCAACATCAACCCCCAATACCGGGAAAGACGAATCCCCTGCTATCGCTCATTGCCTCCATGTGAATCGGGACTGTACCCAAAAACCACCTGTTTGCATGACTCAGTAGAGCCATAGTAGGGTGGAAATCAAAGCACAGTGGGAGACACACAAGACTCTATGACGATCTCGGGTCAACAGACTAAGCTGTACCGGTGTCACCAGAGAACTGCCATCTGACGTGAGGTATAATACCATTTGGGAGTTCTCGGCGAGTCCGTTCAGTGTACCCAGTCATCACTGAGCACCTGCATACCATCTCTGATATCAAACACCAATGGATACGGGATCATCCATCGCCCATCATATGGGTCGAGAAGATATACGCTAGTCTACTCTAGAATATAGATGCCCCGTCTCAATATTCCCACGACTAGGAACATTGAAGGATGTACTCATGGACCACCCAGGCCCCACTAGTATGATCTACATCATAGTCCTGCAAGCCGAGTACAGATCCTAAGGGCTTTATCAACATGTAACAGAGAGACAGAAAGTATACATGTTAAGATAAAGAGCAACCAAATAGCGTACTATCATGTCGAGCAAGAAAGTCCTACCTATATATGTCCCAGCATCCACTATAATATACATACTATATACAGTAATGGCCTCTAGGGCATACATATAACTAACAATCTCCCACTTGCACTAGGGCCATCTATAGCAGTGGTTGCAGTATCTAATACTCAACCATCCCATAAAAGTCTCTCTTTGGGAATAGGCCTTTGTGAGTGGATCCGCCGTGTTGTCCTCTGAGTCTGCTCTCCTAACCTCGATCACCCTGGAGATCAACTATCTCCATGATCAGGTGATACTGCCTCAGAATATGTCTGGGTCACTGATGGGACCAGGGTTCCTGGGCCAAAGCCACACTTCCATTGTCACACAATGGTAGGAACCTAGTTCATCTTATGAACCAATATACACCCAAACTTACTCTTTGGTCATATCTTTAATAGCGATGTTACCAGCCTTTATCGTCTAGTCTGCCACGGTATCTAGCTTGGAACTCTTCCAACATACCGTCCCTTCACTTAGGGCAAAAACAATGCCTGCGACTGACATTCATTCGTCCTTATCACCCTGGAACCTTTCCAGTGATTCTCCCCAGGATCGATTGATACCATCTCACTAAACCTAGTGAGAAGCCTAACATCCATTTAGATCTATCTCATAGATCCAAATACCAGGATTTAGGAGGTATCACTTTGATCCTGTATGGAGAATCCTTGTGATAAGCGGAGATTGACCGAGCGTAGCATAGGAAACTCCTTCTCTATCAAGAGTATGTTATCCACGTACTCTATGAGGATCACCTTACTCTCTATTACCGTTTTGTATATACAAGGTTCATCTACCATTTTGATGAAGTCAAACTTTTTGACTGCCACATCAAAACAGATGTTCCAACTCCGCAATGCCTGCTTTAACCTGTAAAGTAACTTGCACATGTTTCCGCTGCTCCCACTGTTTACGAAGCCCTCTGGCTGTGTACTTATAGACGCTCTCTTCTAAATCAGTATTTAGAAAAATAGTCATGACACCCAACCACCAGATATAGTAGTCATGGTATGCAGCAATGTTAAGTAGGATCTGGATGGACTTAAGCATCGTCCCTGGAAAAGGCTTCATTATTATCCACGCCTGGTCGATGACGAAAACCTTTAATAAGTCTAGCTTTGAAAGTCTCAACTTTTCCATCTATACCAAGTAATCTTTTCAAGATATACTTGCTCCTGATGGGGATTTAACCCTTCAGATATAGCAACCAAAGTCCATAGTTTGTTGGTGTACATGGATTCCATCTCAGATTGCTAAGCATCCAGCCATTCTTACAGAGTCCCTACTCTCGATGGCCTGCTCGAAACTAGTTGGGTCATCATCTCATGATGCATTCCTCGCTCCCACTGTCATCGAGAAACCGAAGTATCTCTCTGGCGGATGAGGAACCCTACCAGATCGGCGGAGAGGCTGAGGTTCATCGGGGACTATTGAATCCTCTGTTTCTGTCAAATCATTGGTTGTAGTTTGTATCAGAACTGACCTTGCCTCAATCTTGTCCGGATTTTGATTTCGACATAGGCCGGACAATCCCAAATCTTAACTTACTTAAGAGATAGGCTCTTCCCATACCATATCTTATATGGAGTGGTAGGCACTGATTTGATTCGAACCCAATTCAATAGGTATGCAACTTCTCATGTGCATAACCCCCTAAAAGGAAATAGGTAACTCAGTAGTACTCATCATAGAGCACACCATATCATATAGGGTGCTATTGCTCTGCCCTGATACACCATTGTGTTGTGGTGTATATAGAGGAGTAACACCGAGAGAGAATCTCATTCTGCTTTAGAATAGTCCAAGAATTCCATGCACAAGTATTCTCCTCCCTGATCTCATCAAAGGACATAATACTTATACCCGGTTTTTGGTTCTCTACTTCTAACTTATATTCTGTGAATATCTCAAAAGCTTCGGACTTATGTTTCAACAGGAACATATGGCTGAATCTTGAGAGATTATCATAATGTAATGAAATACAAAGAACCGGTCCTGGCATGTGTAGACAGGGGACCTTACATATATCATCATGTATCAGTCCCAAGAGTTTACTAACTCTATCTCTGTTTCCAGTAAACGGAGCTATGGTCATCTTATTTTTGTGACATGACTGGCAAGTTTCACAAGATGTAAATTTAAACTGATTTAAATATGCATCTAAATGCAACTTCAGCCAGTCGGGTCGCATTTATATGACCTAGTCTACAATACCACAAGAAGGATTCGTTCATTTCTGAACTCTTCCTCTTGTGTGTGTTCCGTATACTAAAAACTGTAGTTTGATTTAGAACATCAATGCTTTTAGATAAGGTGCCTGAACCGATCAACTTTTGATATAGGAAATGTTCAAAACATTATCCAACAATACAAAATTTTATCGTTTCTTTAATAAATAAAGAGATTGATATGATTTTGTATATCAGGTTCGGTATCTAATAGCATTTGTTCAGAATCAATGTATTATAATACAGGGTGACAGTGACCAACAGACTTGGCTGCAACACTTGCCCCGTTTTCTGTCTCATGAAACTTATCACCCGTTCTCAGTTCTCTACCTTTCTGTAGCCCATATAACAGATTATGTATGCGGGATCCTGATCCGGTATCAAATACCCAGGACGTAGATGATACTGAGAAACAGTTCTTTGTAATGAACACACCGGAAGGAGATGCATCATATGCACTTTCTTCGTTTGGGCGGCATAGGAATTCTGGTATTTCCCTATTTCCTGCTCTGTCTTATAACAATTATAAGTTGGAGCGGGACCAACGTTCCCTGGCTCGGTATAAAAAGCGGGTTCAGTCAATACATCCATATTATTATCTTGATTAAGGCGTGATATGGTCGCTACTAGGAGAGAAAGAGAAGAAAACACTCTGCGTGCGCTCTTGCAAGATTAGATTGGTTATATATTTTATCTAATCAGGATGGCCCCCATTGTTTTTATCAAATCTTCCTTCAAACCCTAAAAGGAAAGACTAGCCGGGATTAATTACACTCTACAAGTTCGCCAATCTTTCAGCCAGGCCAGTGTCGGTACTTTGAGGGAGGTTCCCCGTGCTTTCATACGGACCTAATTACAGTAAACCTCATTTTCCCAGAGGCGTAACCCCATTGACACCTTTCTAGACACCTACTAGATCGGCTAATTGCAAAGTGCAAAACTCTCCTAGGAGTAGCAATTACTCACAGTGGGTATCGGGATCCAACTATCATATAGAAGGTATGCAATCTCATTGCAAATTTCAACACTTGAAACTCCCGATAAAGGTTTTTACCCCTAGCACTTATGACCTTAACTATGGTCAACAAATCATAAGTACTAGTCAAGTTATACCCGTCATTTCGTGATTAATTAGACCCACCCACATGACCCTTAACTAAGGTCAACAAAGTCACGCGACTGTCCTAACGAATCGCATCATATGCGGTGTAGGAAGACATCACTTAGCTACCGTACACTGTGCCTTGACTATGGTCAACAAACACAGTACGAATACTAAGTACTCTACTTCCTAAAATGACGGAGGGTTGCGAATGGTTTTTAATAAAACCTTTAACGCTTTGAACTTGATCTCGTTGCGGAATCAAATGGTTTTTAAATGGAGTGTTTTTGAGGGTTTTCTAGTTTTGCTAAAGGGGTCACTCCCGGTGAAGGGATCGTCGGCCCTTTCCTCATCGAATAAGGTGCAGCATATATCATATATACCGCTGTGCAAAGCGAAAACTATAGAAGCAATCAAAAGACAAACCGAGGGTTGTAGAATCTGCCAGTTATTGCTAAAGGAGTCACTCCCGGTGAAGGGATCTCGGTCCTTTCCTTATCGAATAAGGTGCAGGATGTTCTACAAGGAACACCGCGATGCAAAGCAAGAACTGTACCTACCTGTTTTTATTTTGAAATTTGATTCCACAACATCTTTTAGGTTTATTTTCTTTCATTAATCTCATTAATGAATATCCCATCATTTAAGTCCACCTAAACATCACAGATAAATATAACGTACGCTTATGCCTTCCGCATTCACCTCGATGTCCCGTCTGCACCGTTAGGTTAGGTAACTAACAACAGAGCGGGGCAGGGCTAGCGCGGATGTAAAACATAAGCAACGTTTATATAATATATCATATACACTGTATATTATATCTATCTGAACATATCACATGATCACATCACAGATAACGCAGCAGAAAATATCATATGAAATATTGGATATACTAGGACGTCCGTATTTTTAATACGAGCCAGTATAAAAGACGGATTCCACGGTCGTGATGAATGACCAATCCCACACCCCTAGACCCCTACGAGAGCACAAAGCAACCCTACCAATTCTAGGGTTAGGGGACCCGGACTCGACTCCTCGAGATGGTCTCCCACTGGACCCTAGAACCCGGTTACTTGTGCTTCCCTCCTTGGGCTATCCTAATGCGGAAAAGTAAATAATATACATCAACAGTGACATCTTCCGCAACCTGAAAGTTCCCTAATAAAAGAATATTACATACAAGTTTTTATATGAATGAAAATGAAAAACACTCATCTCATATAAACCCCCCCGGCTATTCAAACACGACGATCCAATATAACATATCCAGCAACACATAACATCACATGTCATCAACGTAAGTAAATATGCGCATCCCAATTGTCGTTGACATATAGCAATGAAACCGGTGATATCACATATTACACTTACGGTCACAGAAAAAGAAAGTGTAAAACTACAACAGTTGGAATCCGCAAACTCTTTAGACATCGCATGCCTAAACAAACGAATTTCTTAGACATCGCATGCCTAAACAAACGAATTTCTTAGACATCGCATGCCTAACAATTATAAACCCCGCATTTTAGTCTCATTATCGAAAACACTTTTCAATATAAAGTCGGGCAATTCAACAGGATTCCCGGCATCCAGAACGAATGTTCGTCGCAAACTTCAGTAGACGGCCGCAACCCCGATGCCGTCGACGAAGTGCACTAAGGTGGAACACCACTGCCGCGAGCACCCGAACGGATGCTTTCGGCGACGGGGTTTTCCTACAGTCACTTGGTCGGGGCTATGGGGCGTGGCTATCTATTAAGCTTACCCGGCGAGTATCCGCGTACACAACGTGATTGCGACGGACTTTTGATCACATCAAAATTCCGTGGCAACCGATCAAGTGAGACTAAAGTGCTATGTTTATAACATTCAAATCATTTATCTCATGACTACTTGTGGATTCCAAATATTGTATCGCATTCCAGATAAAATAGAAAATGTTAAACTTTCCGATCGAACAATCAAACACCCAAGTTTTCCCGAAACATCTCAACACATGAAATAAGTTTAAAAACATTCACTTCATACCTCAGTACCAACGGTCCAGCCGTAGAAGGGTCAAGCCAATGCCTCACATGTGGCACGCCGTACTGCCCTAAACCCTAAGGTTCAAAGGGCAGTTCAAGACGGTCACATAATCGAGTTAAGGTTTGTTGTTTTCTAGAGGGACCATCGTGTTACTTGCACTACTTAGAACGTCATTAAATTACGGAAAAATCCAACAATTGGAAATTTCCCGGTAAGGGAAAAAGTGGGTATTTATATCCGGTCGAACCTTTTTAACATGTTCTAAAATATCCGGAAAACACATAAACGAAGTTAAACTTTCGATCGAAATAACGAACTCCCAGTACAACCCAAAAAACTCAACTCTTGAGTGTAAATTAAAAATTCCCAGAAAACTCAGGAATAAAATAGTGACATTACTGTGCAAAACTTGGTGACAGAACAGACCGTACGGCCGCGGAACCGCCGCACGAGCCATGCTCGTGCCGCGGTTCCGCGGCGCTTTAATCGAATTAGGCCCAGGTTTTTCACAGTAATTCATATAAAACCCTGCTTATATTTCTGCATATTTTTAATTCACAAAAATCCCAGTTTTGAAAAATTGTACAGAGAAGGGTTTTAAACTAAGGTTTCGGGTTCGATCGGACTTCTAACATCGTCTACATTTCGCCTAAGGCTCTAGCTAGGCTCTGGTACCACTGTAGGGTTCCTAGGGACACCCATGAGGTTCTACAACTGATCCACCATGCCAAAATCAAAAAATTCCATTTGCCAATGAACCCTATACTAGATCGTTAACTAGAGGTAAAGCGAAAGAATGCAAGTTAACAACTTTAACTAAAAGGATAGTGACTATAACCTTTGTAGATCCGGTCCTCCACTTCTCTAGCTCCGTGTTGACGTCCCTCCACTGCGATCATCGGATCCCGGACTCTAGCGATGATTTCGTCGGAAAAATGATCTCGCAAGGTCGTCGACTTCGATGCCGAAGATTATCTACGTCGAGGCAACTCAAGATCAAGCTCCATCTTCACTTGGTCATAGAACTTATGAAGATAACACACTCTACTACATGGCAATTGGTAGAGGATGAAGAAATAGGAAGTGGGTTCACTTTGGATTTGGATTTCTCACTTGAAATCATCACTTGGAAAAATCTAGCAATGGTTTCTTCTCTTCATGAAGAAGAAGAAGAAGAAGGAAAATGAATAAATAAATTATTTCCAGAAGGAAAATCAAGTGATGGTTATCATAATGCAACCATGGGTGAGTTTAACTAGTGTAGAGACTAAACTAGGGTTTAGGTGAATGGTTAGGTTTAGAAAAGAAACAAAGTGGTCAAAGCTTCATGAAGCATCAAGAAAACAAAGAAGCCACCATTTTATTTCTTGCCCAAAAAGAATTAAAGAAAATAAATAAACCAAATAAAATCCTAACCATTAACCTAAATATGGTTTAAAACATACACACACCCAAGTTTGCATGTACCATCAAACATGATACAAACTAGTGTACAAAACTATATCATATATACAATGTGCACATCAAGTGAGAAAATCCATCTTAAGTGAACAAATACTAGTTAATGTAAAGTAATATATCAAATATATAATTATACATCAAATCATTAAATCAACACTTGATTTAATGATCCGGTCAAATCGCATATAACCGACTAATATCAAGTGCATCAATGTATCGAATCAACACTTGATTCGGTAACCCGGATACAAATCGCGAGAATAGAATTCAGTATCACATACTGGTATTATTCTCGGTCCCGCACATATCTCATATGCGCTTCTATTTCGTTTTGCTTGAGCCAGGAAACCTCTATGTAGGACTCTAAAGACTCGTCAATACGCCGGCAGCAGGTGATGATCATATCAAACACCCACAAGCCGCAAGCGGTTTGCTAAACATAACGGCCACCCAGGTATTGAGCGATCAGAAGATCAACGAGCAAGCCCGCTCACACTCCTGTGAATCCAACCAGCAACACTTACCGTATAGTCTGGTCTGTTCGTCTGATATGTCGCATATCTCGCCTAGGGGTGGTAAACGTCAGACCCCAGCTTGATAAGTCATGCCGATGTAAGGTCCATAACAAGTGTGAAACTATTGATAACTCTTACCAGTATATCACAGCAACCCTAGCCAGGGATTTCCAGTTATGGCCAGTCGAGCATAGCGCAACATCAACCCCCAATATCGGGGGAGACGAATCCCCTCCTATCGCTCATTGCCTCAATGTGAATCGGGACTGTACCCAAAAACCACCTGTTTGCATGACTCGGTAGAGCCGTGGTAGGGTGGAAATCAAAGCACAGTGGGAGACATACAAGAATCTATGACGATCTCGGGTCAACAGACTAAGCTGTACCAGTGTCAATAGAGAACTGCCGTCTGACGTGAGGTATAATACCATCTGGGAGTTCTCGGTGAGTCCGTTCAGTGTACCCAGTCATCACTGAGCACCCGCATACCATCTCTGATGTCAAACACCAGTGGATATGGGATCATCCATCGCCCATCATATGGGTCGAGAAGATATACGCTAGTCTACTCTGGAATATGGATGCCCCGTCTCGATATTCCCACGACTAGGAACATTGAAGGATGTACTCATGGACCACCCAGGCCCCACTAGTATGATCTACATGATAGTCCTGCAAGTCGAGTACAGATCCTAAGGGCTTTATCAACATGTAACAGAGAGACAGAAAGTATACTTGTTAAGATAAAGAGCAACCAGATAGCGTACTATCATGTCGTGCAAGAAAGTCTTACCTATATATGTCCCAGCATGCACTACAATATACATCCTCAGTACAGTAATGGCATCTAGGGCATACATATAACTAACAGGTACCACCATCTTCTCTTGATAGCGTTTGGAAGCAGTTGATATTTCCTGTCATCTAGCTCGAGCAACCACTATCAAGAATCCACTTCTTTTTACGAGATCTGGGATTCTCGTTGTCGTCAATCTCCATGAAACACATTTTGGTGACTTCTTCATTTTCTGATTCATTCGAACCGGAATCATCCCAGATGGCTTGGAATGCACGTTTCTTCGAACCTTTCTTCAACTTTGATTTGTCTTTCTTGAGCTTGAGGTTCGGACAATCTGCCTTGAGATATCCTTCTTTGTTTCATTCAATTACATAGTTTTGGAAGTGTTAGCCCGTTTCTTAAAAAAGTTGCATTTTACCTTAAGAAACATTTTGAAATGTCTTGCAATGTTTGTCATTTCTTCGTTGTCGTTCTCATCATCTCTTGATGAGATTGACTCTTTAACTTTACTGATTGACGTTTTGAGTGTGATATTCTTGCCTGGATTATCCTCCTTTGTCTTGATGTCACCGAGTTGCTTCTCATAAATTTTCAACTTACCAATGAGAGTATCAACACTCATGGTGCTTATGTCGTTTGCCTCTTCTATAACGGTAATTTTAGGCTACCAAGACAAGATTAATGATCGAAGAATCTTATAGTTCTTTTCTTTATCTACAAATTTTTTACCTAAATTAAATAACTCTGTTACTATATTGTTAAACCTAGAGTATATTGAATCTATTGATTCGTTTTCTTTCATAGAAAACATTTCGTACTCGTGCATTAACCTATTAATTTTACTTTCTTTTACTTGACCCGTACCTTTATGTGCAGTCTCGAGAGTTCTCCAGATATTATGTACCGTTTGACACATGGAAATTCTATTGAATTCCTCTGGAACCAATGATAAGTGAAGGACATTCATAGCCTTAATATTTAATCTCATAGATTGTTTTTCTGCATCAGAATATGGTTTTGTGGTAGGAATAACAAAAATTTCATCTATAATATCTAAAATATTTAAATCTATATATTGTAAAAAGATTCTCATTTTAGTTTTCCAAAATTGAAAATTAGTGTCATTGAAAAGTGGGGGTCGTGTGGTGGATTGACCATCTAGCTAGTTTGCCATTAGGATATAATGAACTCTAGATGTTAATCTAAAACTGAGCAACCCGCTCTGATACCAATTGAAAAAAGCTTTAGAAGGGGTTGAATAAGGCTTCTATACGTCCTATGGCAAATTTTAAAATTCTAACTATTATATTAAAGTGATTTTCAAGTTTCTGCGGAAATTATTTAAACAAGTTTAAACAAAGAAACTTAAAACGGCAATCAATTAGAAGAACAGAAAATAAAAAGAGTTAGAGTAATTCAAACACGGAGAATTGTTAACTAGAGTTCACCACCTCCTGTGGTTAGTTCCCGCATGAGTCTCCTACTCAGGATTTTTCCACCATATGTGTGAAATACACAAATCCCACTTCACAGGAATGTGAAGAAACAAGATATACCTCTTCATAAAGATCAATCACTTAAACTGCAATTTCCTAAGAAACAAGTCTTCTTTCTCTCTAAACCATGATTCTGTAGGAAAGCTGCACTTTTCTCTATAATCCACGTCTCTCTAGGAAGATCTCTTTTTCCATTCCAAATCTACAATTCAAGTGAAAGAAGAAGTACCCTTTCTCTTGGATTACAAATCACTTTTATTACAAATAATTTTACTCACTCACAATCCTATTGATCTCAAAAATTATTTCGGTTAGTCACAAGAATTGTTTTGAGAGATATGGACAAGTTTAAGGCTCTTGAGAAAATGAAAAATCTGAATAAGTTAAAGCACGAAGAACACGAAGATTTTCAGAAAGATTTGCAATGAATTTCCCTATTTGAATTATGAGATCTCAATAGTATTTATAGAGAATTGAATGGAAAGTTATTGTAACTGCCAATAACAACTAAAAACTATCATAAAAAGGTTAATGGCCGTTTAGAGGAAGTTAGGACCAAATTTGGTGCAAGTGTCCATTCATTTAAAAATTTGAAATTTGATTCAAACAACCCGTGCTGACGTCAGGGGAAGACATCTGCTATACAAAGTTTTTTCTAGTGGCGTCAGGGTGGTCGTAACTTAGAACTTAAATATAAAGATGAAAATCAGAGATTTGTTCTGCTGACATCAGTTGTTCAAACTTTTCTTATATTGACGTCAAGGGCTGACGTCAGTGTTCAAACTGTTTTGATATTGACGTCAAAGGGCTGACGTCAGTGTTCTGACATGAATGATACATTTGGTTTGAACTATTGGGGTTCCTAGCACCCTAGCTGTCGACCGCAGCCATTGCGGAACGAAAAATTTTGGTGTTTAAAAACTTTGGCGCTAGAAACAACTACATCGAATCAAAACCAAACATGAAACTAGCAAGCTAAAAACATGTTATCAACTGTGATAGAGTCATTTTACCAAAAGATCTGTGTCCTTCGGTCTTCTACCCTTTTTCTTAGCTCCTTGAGGTCTCCTTGATCGAGCTTGGCCGCCGGTCTTCCTCCGTCAAAGATAATCCACCCGAGGGATGTGGTTCATGGCTCTAGCTCCACACTAAAATTCTAGTGGAGCAACTAAAGACTCTAGATTGCTTATTTAGAATGTCTAGGAATATAGTGATTTGTTCTAAGTGTATATCTATCTTTCTTCCACCCTTGATTCTCAACTCATGAGATGGTAGGGTGGAAGATCAAGAAGAAGGAGGAGCTCAAGAAAGGAAAGTGAGGAGAGATGAGGCAAATGGTGAGAGTGATTTTCATCCAAAAACCCAACCAAGTGTTCATTCAACATCCAAACTGAGAATATGATATGAAGCATGGTTTTGTAAAAACCATTTTCTAAATAAAATAAAGCAACCATACTTGAATAGTTTGCACAAATGAATTTTCAATTCTTTTGTCAACACTATTCAAGCATGGTTCTCACCATTCTCTCTTCACTACCATTACACATCATTTCCATTTAAATTAATAAATGGATAAACCAAAATGAGGTATCCACCTTTTAGAATGTTTTCCGTATAAATACGGAATACACTCAACTGTATATACATACTCATATTCGTATAAAAATATGAATACCCAAAGAGATAGAATAACACAAAAAACATAATACTAGAATATACATATTGAAATATATATACGAAAATTATTAAATCAATACCTGATTTAATAATCCGGCTTAATCCTATGCCGGCAAGTATTATCAACCGTCCGATCGAAAGTCTGGGTAACTAGGACAATCATTCGATCGGAACCCTGCACGTATCAAAATACAGCTATTACATCATTTCGCCTAAACCAGGGAAACCCTTTGTGTAGGACTCTAAACACTCGTCAATACACTGGCAGTTGGTTTAACCACAAGCACGTCAGCGGCACTAGCTGTACGTAATGGCTACCTAGGTATTGAGAGAAAGGAAGGCCGATGAGCAAACTCATCTGAACCCCTACTGAGCCTATCTGTGACAATCTCCATACAGTCCAGTCTCTTCGTCTAATCGTATCGCATATCGGGTCTAGGGGGTGGATAAAGTCCGACCCCTAATAACGTGATATCTTGTGTCGGGATGAAGCCCATCACCCACTAAGAAATTACTGATCCAAATCAGTAATTCTCATCCACCTTGGCCAAGGATTTCTGGTGATGGCTACCCGTGCACAGCGCGACATCAACCCCCAATATTGGAAGAGCTGAATCCTCGACGATCCGCTCACTGTCTCCATATGGCTCGGGACCGTACCCAACTAAAACCTGTTTGCATGACTCCTTTGAGCCGTGGTAGGGTAGTAATCAAAGCACAGTAGGAACTCACACGAGAAAAATGATGATTTCAGGTCGAAGGACTAACCTGTACTCATGTTACCTGAGAACTCAATAGGTAATATACTATCTAGTATGTTCCTGGAGAGTCTGTCCAGTGTACTCACCCCCAGTGAGCACCTGTATACGATCTTAGGTGCAAAATACCAATGGATGTGGGACTAACCATCATCCATCGTCGGGGTCTAGAAATGTATACACTAGTCTACTCCGGAATATCGATGCCCAGTCTCGATGCTCGCATGACTAGGGACATTTAAGGATGTGCTTAAGGACTACCCAGCCCCCACATGTATGATTGCCATCATAATGCTGGTAGTCAAGAAAGAATCATATGGGCTCTATCAACATGTAATGGTGATCTGTAATACCACATAATATATGTACATGATGATAAAGACAAACAAGATAGCATACTATCATTTTGAATAAAACTGTTCTACCCGTACAAGTCCTCCCTCAATCATCACAATCATGTGCCTACGATTACAATAATTGACTTGAGGGCACTATATCCAACAATCTCCCACTTGCACTTAAGGCTAATTATTGCGGTGTCGCATGCTCACATCCCGTGTGATACCGAACACCCAACTTCTCTACTAATCAGTCTCCCAAAGCACGTTTGTGAAACTATTGCGTTCGAGAAATAGCCTCAGTGAGTGGATCCGCTCCGATATTTCTATCTTTATCTTTCTATATCTCAACTTTGCGGAGAAATACTATCTCCTTGAAATGAGCGATACATATCTTAGAATTTGTCTGGATATCTGATGAGACCCGTTCACAAATGAACTCCAAATCAAATAAACATCTTAGACCGTATCTTCCACTAAATTTAATCAGTATCCTGTGCCATGCCTTCATCAGTATCCGCTTGGACCACCTTTCCAACATACTTCCCTTCAAAAGAGGGAAAACTATTAACTCCGACAGCCACTCTGTCATCTAGGTCACCTTGGAAGCCTAAAATGATAACCGCCTCCTGAAGGAGACTGCTGTTACCATATACCAAGAACATCCACTTATGTTCATAGCTTTATGCCTATATTCACTGCTTATTGACTCTTGATTTTGGGATTTAGGATTTTCTATGAGATTTCTGGATTTGAAGGAAAACCGCAAGACTTTTATAAACTCTTTATCTTTTTAAAATGTTAGTTGCGGTTTTCTCGTGATATGATGTGCGTGGCGTCCACCATGAGTTTTCTCGGTTCTTGAGTTGTATCATATACCCAATTCGAGGAAGGGGATGCACCGTCTGCGGGTACATGGTGGACTCGGTGAGGTACCCCGGGGCCAGATGGACGTATTGAGAAGGCGTTGAACCCGGCAGGGAAGCATTACCTACTGGTGATGTCTAGCGCGGAGAATATCAGGAGGATACCGACCGTAGTCATGAGATTTGATGATATGCGCCTATCCGGACTGACGGAGCCCGAGGTATTAAGATATTGAGATATACATATTTTGTGTCGATGCTTGACACGAATTTTCTGTAGATTTCACTGATGATGTTCTAGTTTTATTATACAAGTTTTACGAAGATAGACACACGGATTTTCTTATATCAGATATATCCAGATTTCATGGTTGATTGTTTCATTTATGATGCATTCATACATCAGATATATGACTTGTTGTTGCTTAGTGACACTGACATGCGTACATTGTATTACACTTTATGTTTAGATGATTACCCTTGCCACTACTAGATGTTTCAGTGTATATTATGAGTACATTAGGGTATGACCTAGGAGATTGTCATACATTTGGTTTCTACTCGGTGATGTCTTCTACTCATGAGTTGGCAACTCACCCTCGTTGTACCATAGTTTCTTGCAGGTTTAGCCATACAGGTTCCATGGCGGTTTCGCTGGCACACTATTTCCTTCCGGGTGATTGCTTTGGTGGATGGGTTCACTTGCATCGTGACCACCGTTGTACTTTTATTTATTTCGGTTTTATCTAGTAAGCTCCATCAGCCAGACTTGCATATTTAGTAGACCTGGATGACCTCGGTTTGTATATATTCTTTCGGCCTTAGAGTCGCGCTCTTGTATTCATTATTATTATTTCTGGTTTTCTTTATGATACTTAGTTTTCTCATCTTCTTTCTGAGTTTTGATCCTCTCCCTTCGGCGTTGTATATTCATTTTATCTTGCGTGTTTGTTCCACCATTTGGCAAAGAGCTAGCTCCCGCTAGGGGATGCCTTATATATTATTGCTTGTATTCGTTTTTAGGTTACAAATTACAAGGGAGGTGCTGTCCAAATTTTCATTGATGAAAATGTTTTCAAGTTAAATATAAACAATTGTGTTTTCGTGTACTATTATATATGTTTTGTAAAAAGAACTTGATTTCTGTTACCTTATTTCAAAAACTCCGCCTCCATTATTTTCCCTAAAAAGGTTTAGATTTCTAGGCTTTTGGCTTACTTGAATTACGTGGGGTCTTATTGACTTCATATGATTCAAGTGCCATTCACGTGTCTTTCTCGGGACGTGACAACCTCAGAAGAGGGTAAACTTTAAATCTAACAGTCACTCTATCATCCAGGTCACCTTGGATGCCTGAAATGATAACAGCCTCCTGAAGAAGGCTGCCGTTACCATATACCAAGAACATCCTCTTATGTTCATAACTACTTCCCAATGTTTTTCCAGGAATTGATTGATATATGCTTATTGCAGTTAGTGTAAAAGCAATATCTGGTGTGGTACTTGACATTTCATGATTGACTCAATTGCCTAAGCAAGTGATATGTCAATCATGCAAATCTCTCTCCTCATGAGCGTAGAAGACATCTCTTTATAGAGGGTGACTCCATCACCTGTGGATACACCACTACGTCAGGAGTCGTCCATTCTAAAACACTTTAGAATAGTGTCAAAGTACCCGAATTGGGACACTTCCCAAATCAAGATCAAAAACCATAGATCTAGTCACCAGAATCCCTGATATTTTTTCCAGATCTTATGTTGAGAAACACCTTGTGATAATCATAGTATAACCGATCGTAGTATAGGAATATCACTTCCTATAAGGAGTACGTCATCCAAATATCAGGACATCACTCCCTACTACTTTCTTATCAGGTTCATCTATTGTTCTAATGAAGTCAAACTATATGACTGTCACATAAAAAATAGATGATCTTTCTCGGCTATACTTGATTTAGCCTATAAATAGATATAAGCTACTGGCCCGCCACGCTTACGCTGCTCCCACTGACTACAACAACTTTCTGGCAGAGTCATATACACGAGCACTTCTAAAACCAATTTAGAACGACGTTATAGTTATCCACCTGCTAGATCTCATAGTCTAGGACAATAGTAGTGGCAAGCTTAGGTCATCAAAACCTCCCTGTCACCGTTTTTGGGGAGACCGAAGTAACTCTCGGGTGGATGGGGTTACTTACCAAATCTGCGAAGTGGCTAATAGATTATTGAATCCAATTGAATGTTTAGGTTCTACTGTAACACCTTAGAATGTGTTTTGTAGCTAATTATATTTTAAAATATGGTTTTTAATGAAAAGTTTACCAAATTAAGTTTTAAATATTTTATCCTATTTAATGTGTATTTTATTATATTTTTGTTAGGCGCACACACACTTGTGCATGATAACTAGGGTTGTTTTTTTGAGTTAAGCCATGTTTAGCAATATGGTTAACTAACCATTTTCTCTTAATTTAGCTTTTAGTTTTGTTTAAGTGCATGGTTGCTATTAGGAAATGATTTGGAAAAGGGGTTTTTATTTCTTTTCTTGATTGTTGACTTTGAGAGAGAGAGAGAGAGAGAGCATGGGGCATCATGGCCTTGCCCATGCCCTCATTAATGAGGTGAGAGAGAGTGAGAAGGGGTTTCTTGTGTGTGCTCTCATTCTCCTCTCATTTCCTCTTAACACACTCTCACTCTCTCACAACACACACACACATCCCTCAGCATCAGCAGCAGCAACAGGATCGGCAGCAGCAGCAACACCAACATCATCAACATCATTTTCATCAGCATCAGAAGCAGCAGCAATAGCAAGGCAACAGCAGCAGCAGCAGCTTCACCTGCACACACACACACACTGCTGAGAGAGAGAGAGGGAAGCAGCAGCATCAGCAAGCTGAGGCAGCAGCAGTGGCAAGAAGAGGAGGTGGCAAACATCATCACCAGCATCACCAACAACTACAACAACAACAATACAACAACAACAGCAACAATAATAGCAGCAATAGCAGAAGCAGCAGCAGCAGCTAGCAAGGGCAGCAGCAGCAGGGGCATTCAGCAGTTGTGGCAAGCTCTCACCTCCTCCACACACTTCTTCTCCTGTTTCTTAGGGTGCTACAGGGTAAAATTCTGAATCCCATTTCTTGTTTGCTCAAGTCGTGTGTCGATTAGTGCTAAATAGCTTAGTTTAGTGCTAATTGTGGTGTTTAAGTGGAATTGTGGATAATTGTTGATTTGGTTAGCTACCTTAGGTTGGTTTAGTGTTAGTTAGGCCACTTCGACTGAGAAATCCCCAGATTTCACTAAAATACCATATAGTTTGTGTTTTGTGCAATTGTCGTTTTTAAGCGATATAATGGATATCTGTGATCTGCTGTTACCCGGGGGACTTCAGAATAAACTTGAGTGGACCCCAGCCTACTAGTAACACCCTGACCCCACTACCAGAGCCCGACCCCACCACCCTCAACTTTGGCCGCCAAAACCGCCTTTCTGGCCGCAATTTGCGGCCAGAACAGGGAGGTAGGAGCTAGGGTTTTCAGGGGTGGTGTCTGCTATGTTATGTAGGTCCTTGGTATTTGTAGTTTTGTAATATTGTAGCCTGGACAGAATCTGGGACAATATGTCGCTTTTGTGTTTAGTTGTGTTTGCGCGATACGCGCGATACGTGAGTGGGTTCTGTGATCCAGCGTATCGCCGCGTGTCGCGATGGTTTTTAGACGCGTACACACACGATTCAGCGTATCGTGCACACGCGCGTTTAGTTCGCGACGCGAGTTTCTCGTTTCGATTCGATATCGCGTTTCGCGAGATATGTAGCTTATATGTGATTTCCATGTCTTATTTACAGGTTTGCAGGCAGGAGCTACGGACACAGCTACAGGGGGAGCAGGTGATAGGATTCACCCAGCGTGGAGTTTAGGTGAGTAGATATAACATCTACAGGGGAATCGCCCGCATGGCGTTATGCGTCTGGACTAGGATTCAATTTCCTGTCGCACATTCTACGTCATTGTAGAATTGTGCCTTACTGCATTTCCTAGATATAGCTATATACTGTGACTAGCAGCCGTAGGACACTGCACACATTATTGACGGTTCCTGTTGCACGAGCACGGATTGCATGCTACACACACACCGTCAATAATTGCCATGTCACACACTACCCCTTATAGCTACCATTGTTTACCACACTTGACATCTAGCTTATCGGTATACCTATAGTGTATCATACCTTTAGTGATAGGTATATTTTCACTTTGCGATACAGCTACAGGTATACCTCATACATATTTTACTTATACCAGGAGGGATTTCCTACATATGTTACTTATACCCAGGGGGGTATACGACATCAGTTCCTATAGGTAGATACCTATACTTTGCTACACCTGTATGTTAGATACATATTCAGTGTTGTCGCATATTCACATTTACTGATGTTACTTAGCTGCACCTTATCATGATTTCGCATACATCTGGTTCAGCTATATACTTGTGTTTACCTGCTCGCATTCAGATATATCGCATACATTTATTCCTGTATCTATGCATTGTTTATCTGGATTTTATATGATGTTTTCGGGATTTGGGAACCGCGGGAGTTCATGAAATTATGCATACATGAACAACCCGGTTTCCTTGATATGATATTTCGAGCGTCCCCCATGAGTTTTATCGGTGCTGATTCTATGCTCCATACGATGTGTGGTTGCCGTATGAGAGTACATGGTGGGGCCCGGTATGGTTCCCCTCGGCAAGAAGATCGATGGGTTTGCCGATTGAGCCTGGAGGCGGACGAGTACCTACCGGTGATTGTTTGGACCTGGCAGTTGTCTGGAGGCTACTGGCCAGAGTAGAGAGAGATGGATGCGGGATGACCTGTACTGTCGAGGCCGAGGGCCGACACTGCAGACGGACCCCGTGGGCTGATCCGGACTGACGGAGCCCCATATATGAGGATTTCTGTGTCGATGCTTGGCACACGGTTTCATGATATTTCCTTAAACCCCCTTTTTGTATATATAACAGGGGACTTAGCCGTTGTTATATATACCCTTACACCAATATTAGTCGAATGGGACGCTAATATATGTGTATTGCCCCCATCATATTTATTTCTGTACATATATTTACCTTTAGGATGCTAGAAACTTTTTTGAGATTGGACTTGGGATACTAGGTGATTCATTGGGATTTGGACATTGAATATACCTATGTGATTGGTGACTTGTACATTCGGGATATAGGAGATCACTCGATATTGTATATTGAGGAGGTGTGAGATTTACTTGATGTGAGTGCCCAGTGTGGGGCCTGGTTTGAGAATTTGGGATTGGAGTATCTTAGTGGATTGTGATCCTGCCACGACGTCAGGTTTCCGTGGAAAACGACATATTCCACCCTACACCTCACCATTACCTATCTTGTGCACAGATTCATATATTGGTAGTACTTGTAGTGTACCCTTATGATAGTTGCATATTTGCTTTCTCATATCTCTATTGCATAGACATTGCATATTACTATCATGCCATCATTGCTTCACATATTGATTGTACCTGCTAGTGTACTCTCCCTATTTCAGCATTGCATGATATATTATTATTGTAATCGCATATCTTAGATTCATGCTGTACGTGCATTCCTGCGATTACCTGCATATGTTTTATACTATTCACGAGTTGGCAACTCACCCCCGTTGTGCCACAGGTGTTTCAGGTTTTTCCCCAGAGTAGTCGAGGCAGGCTATTCCCCTATTCAGCTATCCAGCTACCACCTTTTGCTACAGATACCGCATCAGCTCACAGTACTTTTGCTTAGGTGGGTTAGACGGTTATCTGTATTACATATTGTATATTCGTTGTATTTTGTACTCTCCATCAGCTATTGTATTATTGACATAGAGACTTGGTGAGGACGTTAGATGTATTATGGTGGATTTGATGTCTTTATATATACAGCTTTTCTCTACTGTCCTTATTCTTCTGTTGTACTCATATTGACTAGTCTTTATAAAAAAAAATGGGGTGTTGCTAAAATTTTAAAGAAAGAAAGGAAGACTTTTAAAGAATTTGGGTTGCGATTTCAATCGTTTTCAAAACTTATATTATCTTTTCCGTATTTCTCATGGTTTAGATTTCTAGGTTTGGCTTTCTTTTACTACGTTGCGTCTTTAGGCGTTGCGTAGTATTAGGGCCGTCACGGGCCATTTTTGGGTCGTGACAAAGTTGGTATCAGAGCGTTAGGTTTTACCTTTCGGAGTGTAGGATGACCTTAGTATGATGGAGTAGGTAGCATAAGCAGAGTAACGTAGTGTGTGTATGTCTGCAGCATACCCACAGCGCGGTACCTTGCATTAAGTGGCCTAAGTACAATTTGCTTGACATTCCTTCCTTGATGATTCATATCTTTGAGATTCGATTTCCTCATTCTTATCGAATCTCATCTTATATCTATTTATAGGCTTGCCGCCGATGACTATGGGGACTCAGAGCGATGCAGCGAGGGCCGAGGTCAGAGTTAGCTCGGGTGAGACGAGTACTGACCCGGATGGCACTCTAGTTGCACAGGTGCAGACGGATCAGCCTACCATCTATACTATGGATAGACTTTTGGTAGAGATGCAGGACTTCCGCCAGACGATGAGTTCCTTGGTTGATGTCGTTCGGGAGCTACGACAGGAAGTTGTCACCCCTGTTACTCAGCTGTCCCTTACGATCAGCATGCAGCAGTCCGTCACCTACATAGCACCAGTGGTTGCAGCTCCAGTTGACGAGGCACATATTTCAGAGGCTCAGAGAGTTCCAGGACAGTGGAGGACTCGTACCAGCGTACCAGCCGAGAGGCAGAGGTTTGGTCGTCGAGACAGATTTCGTGGCCGTCGCGGGAGTAGCAGAGGCTTAGGACGAGGACAGTCGTTCAGCTCTTACCCTCAGGATGGTCAGCAGTCAGCACGTGGATGTTTTCGATGCGGAAGCCTTCAGCACTTCGTCAGGGATTGTTCCTTAGCACCTCGTCATGATCGCTTCCAGAGAGGCCGTGGACATGGAAGGTTTGCTCAGAGGGCTCAGGCTACCAGAGGAGTTCATCCAGCTGCGAGTAGAGGGCAGACACAGGAGTTTGCTTCTACTCATCGGGACGCGCAGACGTCCGATGTGGCGTTTTCAGGTACCCTTGAGTTATATTTTATTTTCTCTTGGTATATTTGTTGTTTCATGCTTGTACTGTGGTTGGGTAGATTAGTCATAGTTGTGCTAACTTCTGTCAGCGATTCATTGGTTGCGCGACACGTATTCAGTTGTGTGCCAATCGAATAGGAGATAGAGACTTCGTCCGTCGTTTTGATCTTTCTAGAGATGTTGGATTTCACGTTCTCCTGGGCACGGACTGGTCAGCTACGTGTTAGGCGTCTGTGGACTACTGTGTGGAAACAGTTAGGGTTGTTTTCCCCGGCAAGTCCGTTCTTGTTGTGCGGGTGCATAGTTGTGCCGCCTCTTACAGCTTGAATTCATCCTGTTTAGCTAGTCGGCTACTGAGGAGATGTCGTGGATTCTTGACGTTCATTCGTGATACCGGAGCCACCGGGGGATTGTTGGACCGGGTTCCTTTCGTGCGAGAGTTTTTCCGACGTTGTTCCAGGTGAACCGGCGAAGCTAAGGGAGCTTAAGGATCAGCTGCAGAGTTTTGGTTCGGGGAGTTTTGTGCGTCTGAGTGTTTCGCTTTGGGAGCTCCTAATTCTGTTCGTCAAGGAGAAAGACGGCAGTTTGAGGTTGTGTATCGACGGATCGTCGATTGAACCGGCTTACGGAGCGGATAGATATCCTTCACCTCGCCGTGACGATTTCCTCGATCAACTCCAGAGTGCGAGACATTTTCTAAGTGTGTTTGGGATCAGGTCATCATTATTGCGGATTCGGGATGATGGCATTCCGAAGAGCCTTATGCGTGCTACGGGCTTTGTGTGTTTCGGTGAGTCGTTGGATTCCCTGATGCCCTAGCAGCATTCGTAGATATGATGAACCAGATTTCTTCAGGCCGTTCCTCGACCAGTTGTTGTTGTGTTATTTACGACACTCTGGTCTATTTAATGTGTCTTGAGGGACAGGAGTAGCACTTGAGGATTTGTTACGCAGATGCTGGGAGAGCACCAGCAGTTTGCTAAATTCTCAGAGTGTTTCTTCAGGCTTGTTTGTGTTGACTCCTAGGTCTTGTAGTCACGGGAGACGGTTTCGTATGGTTTCGAGAGAGATTGTGACCGTACGGCTTAGGCCCAGACTTGTGAGCAGGACGGAGATCCGCAGATTGTTGGGCTTAGCAGGTTTTGCCGCCGTTTCTTGCAGGATTGCTAGAGTAGTGCTGCACCGTTGACTGAATTGACCAAAAGGAGGTTTCTTTTCTGTGGACTGAGGCATGTGTACGGAGTTTTCGGCAGTTGAAGATTCAGTTAACAACTGCATCAGTCTTTCTTTGCTTTTGGTTCGGGCGACTTGTTGTTTTACTGTAATGTTTCTTGAGTGGGCTCGAGGGTGTACTGATGTGACACTACAGAGTCGTCGCTTTTGCTTTCCCTACATTTGGAGGAAGTACGAGGAGGATATTCCACTCAAGATCTGGAGATGGCCGCGGTGGTTTTGCGTTGGAAACTTGGAGACACTTCTTGTTGAGAGTCGTGTCAGATTTTCCACGGACCCCTAGAGCTTAATGTACATCTTCCTGCAGCAGATTTGGATTGTTGTGTTAGTCTTCTGCAGATTTACAGTTCTTGTGTGATCGTCGAGTGTAGCTTAGTTCGTCTCTACGGAGGGGACAGCTTGCTCAGGTCCGCGCCCGACCACTTTCCTTAAGTCGTTTTCGCGAGACACTGCCCGTCGAAGCTCGTACGTCAGAGATACTTGAGCATATTCGGCTGGGTAATGATTCGGAGACCTTGATTGTGACAATGATGTGCTAAGTTAAGGACACGTTTGTGTACCTGGTTTCGTCGGGTAGAGACGTATAATCCTAGAGCATGCACATCTGTCAACTCTCTTTATGCATTCAAGTTCCACCAGCTTTGGCGTGACTTGTGAGATAGTTACAAGTGGACAGGAATGTAAGGAGAAGTTTCAGGTTTCGTTTCAAGTGTCTGTCTTGTTGTGTGCTTTGGGTCGAGCATCTGAGGCCGGCTGGAGGGTTGCAATCTTTTACCTTTCCGAAGCAGGAATGGGAGCAGATCTCCATGAATTCCGTTAAGGTTTCCACCCAGTTAGTTAGGGTGTGACTCCATTCGGATTCTTGTCATCCGGTTATAATCAGTTTGCTAAGTTGTTTGGTTAAGTTGTGTGTTTGTTTTGTTTGGTCGTCAGCAGCTGGGGATCGTCACTCGCCATCGTTCGGGTTCTCCTTCGATAGCTGTTATCAGGAGATACTCCAATTGGCCACCCTTAGGCTTAGGGGTTAGGTCATGTCGATCGCCAGCCTGTTGTTTTCTGACTCTGCGTAGGTAGGATTTTGGACCCCAGCTATGTCTAGAGAATTCGGAGATAGTCCAGTTGTGTTCATGTCAGGATGAGAACTGTCCATTGCAACCAGATGTCTTATGCGACTGTGTTGGTCGCAGGCTTGAGTGCGCAGTGGCAAATCATGGATTCCTATGGACTTTCCGATGAATGACGTGTTGGATTCTGGGAAGCTTACCCCATGGTTTAGGTCCTTCTGAGATCCTATAAGCGAGTTAGTTTCGTTGCCTTCAATTTGGCACTTCCGCCCAGATTATTGGATTTTCACCCCGTATTCCTTGTGATGATACTTTACAATTACCTTCATGACCTTTCTCACATGTTTTGGCACCAGACCATTTAGCTGACGCGATCTTTCGTTCACCCGCAGCCATGTGTGTTAATGGCTCGACAGGTGGAGAAACGTCGGTCAAAGGTCTTGCCATCGGTGAAGGGTTTTCTTGGACGTAGCCGTATAGTGAGGTAGTCACTTGGGAGGCTGCGAGCGAGACTTGAGGATTTTAATCTTCTTTTTGAAGGCACAGGTAACAGTATAAGTTTTAAATTCGGGGACGAATTTCTTTTAAGGGGGGGAGATTGTAACACCTTAGAATGTGTTTTGTAGCTAATTATATTTTAAAATATGGTTTTTAATGAAAAGTTTACCAAATTAAGTTTTAAATATTTTATCCTATTTAATGTGTATTTTATTATATTTTTGTTAGGCGCACACACACTTGTGCATGATAACTAGGGTTGTTTTTTTGAGTTAAGCCATGTCTAGCAATATGGTTAACTAACCATTTTCTCTTAATTTAGCTTTTAGTTTTGTTTAAGTGCATGGTTGCTATTAGGAAATGATTTGGAAAAGGGGGTTTTATTTCTTTTCTTGATTGTTGACTTTGAGAGAGAGAGAGAGAGAGAGCATGGGGCATCATGGCCTTGCCCATGCCCTCATTAATGAGGTGAGAGAGAGTGAGAAGGGGTTTCTTGTGTGTGCTCTCATTCTCCTCTCATTTCCTCTTCACACACTCTCACTCTCTCACAACACACACACACATCCCTCAGCATCAGCAGCAGCAACAGGATCGGCAGCAGCAGCAACCCCAACATCATCAACATCATTTTCATCAGCATCAGAAGCAGCAGCAATAGCAAGGCAATAGCAGCAGCTGCAGCTTCACCTGCACACACACACACACACTGCTGAGAGAGAGAGAGGGAAGCAGCAGCATCAGCAAGCTGAGGCAGCAGCAGTGGCAAGAAGAGGAGGTGGCAAACATCATCACCAGCATCACCAACAACTACAACAACAACAATACAACAACAACAGCAACAATAATAGCAGCAATAGCAGAAGCAGCAGCAGCAGCTAGCAAGGGCAGCAGCAGCAGGGGCATTCAGCAGTTGTGACAAGCTCTCACCTCCTCCACACACTTCTTCTCCTGTTTCTTTGGGTGCTACAGGGTAAAATTCTGAATCCCATTTCTTGTTTGCTCAAATCGTGTGTCGATTAGTGCTAAATAGCTTAGTTTAGTGCTAATTGTGGTGTTTAAGTGGAATTGTGGATAATTGTTGATTTGGTTAGCTACCTTAGGTTGGTTTAGTGTTAGTTAGGCCACTTCGACTGAGAAATCCCCAGATTTCACTAAAATACCATATAGTTTGTGTTTTGTGCAATTGTCGTTTTTAAGCGATATAATGGATATCTGTGATCTGCTGTTACCCGGGGGACTTCAGAATAAACTTGAGTGGACCCCAGCCTACTAGTAACACCCTGACCCCACTACCAGAGCCCGACCCCACCACCCTTAACTTTGGCCGCCAAACCGCCTTTCTGGCCGCAATTTGCGGCCAGAACAGGGAGGTAGGAGCTAGGGTTTTCAGGGGTGGTGTCTGCTATGTTATGTAGGTCCTTGGTATTTGTAGTTTTGTAATATTGTAGCCTGGACAGAATCTGGGACAATATGTCGCTTTTGTGTTTAGTTGTGTTTGCGCGATACGCGCGATACGTGAGTGGGTTCTGTGATCCAGCGTATCGCCGCGTGTCGCGATGGTTTTTAGACGCGTACACACACGATTCAGCGTATCGTGCACACGCGCGTTTAGTTCGCGACGCGAGTTTCTCGTTTTGATTCGATATCGCGTTTCGCGAGATATGTGGCTTATATGTGATTTCCATGTCTTATTTACAGGTTTGCAGGCAGGAGCTACGGACACAGCTACAGGGGGAGCAGGTGATAGGATTCACCCAGCGTGGAGTTTAGGTGAGTAGATATAACATCTACAGGGGAATCGCCCGCATGGCGTTATGCGTCTGGGCTAGGATTCAATTTCCTGTCGCACATTCTACGTCATTGTAGAATTGCGCCTTACTGCATTTCCTAGATATAGCTATATACTGTGACTAGCAGCCGTAGGACACTGCACACATTATTGACGGTTCCTGTTGCACGAGCACGGATTGCATGCTACACACACACCGTCAATAATTGCCATGTCACACACTACCCCTTATAGCTACCATTGTTTACCACACTTGACATCTAGCTTATCGGTATACCTATAGTGTATCATACCTTTAGTGATAGGTATATTTTCACTTTGCGATACAGCTACAGGTATACCTCATACAATTTTACTTATACCGGGAGGGATTTCCTACATATGTTACTTATACCCAGGGGGGTATACGACATCAGTTCCTATAGGTAGATACCTATACTTTGCTACACCTGTATGTTAGATACATATTCAGTGTTGTCGCATATTCACATTTACTGATGTTACTTAGCTGCACCTTATCATGATTTCGCATACATCTGGTTCAGCTATATACTTGTGTTTACCTGCTCGCATTCAGATATATCGCATACATTTATTCCTGTATCTATGCATTATTTATCTGGATTTTATATGATGTTTTCGGGATTTGGGAACCGCGGGAGTTCATGAAATTATGCATACATGAACAACCCGGTTTCCTTGATATGATATTTCGAGCGTCCCCCATGAGTTTTATCGGTGCTGATTCTATGCTCCATACGATGTGTGGTTGCCGTATGAGAGTACATGGTGGGGCCCGGTATGGTTCCCCTCGGCAAGAAGATCGATGGGTTTGCCGATTGAGCCTAGAGGCGGGCGAGTACCTACCGGTGATTGTTTGGACCTGGATGTTGTCTGGAGGCTACTGGCCAGAGTAGAGAGAGATGGATGCGGGATGACCTGTACTGTCGAGGCCGAGGGCCGACACTGCAGACGGACCCCGTGGGCTGATCCGGACTGACGGAGCCCCATATATGAGGATTTCTGTGTCGATGCTTGGCACACGGTTTCATGATATTTCCTTAAACCCCCTTTTTGTATATATAACAGGGGACTTAGCCGTTGTTATATATACCCTTACACCAATATTAGTGGAATGGGACGCTAATATATGTGTATTGCCCCCATCATATTTATTTCTGTACATATATTTACCTTTAGGATGCTAGAAACTTACTTGAGATTGGACTTGGGATACTAGGTGATTCATTGGGATTTGGACATTGAATATACCTATGTGATTGGTGACTTGTACATTCGGGATATAGGAGATCACTCGACATTGTATATTGAGGAGGTGTGAGATTTACTTGATGTGAGTGCCCAGTATGGGGCCTGGTTTGAGAATTTGGGATTGGAGTATCTTAGTGGATTGTGATCCTGCCACGACGTCAGGTTTCCGTGGAAAACGACATATTCCACCCTACACCTCACCATTACCTATCTTGTGCACAGATTCATATATTGGTAGTACTTGTAGTGTACCCTTATGATAGTTGCATATTTGCTTTCTCATATCTCTATTGCATAGACATTGCATATTACTATCATGCCATCATTGCTTCACATATTGATTGTACCTGCTAGTGTACTCTCCCTATTTCAGCATTGCATGATATATTATTATTGTAATCGCATATCTTAGATTCATGCTGTACCTGCATTCCTGCGATTACCTGCATATGTTTTATACTATTCACGAGTTGGCAACTCACCCCCGTTGTGCCACAGGTGTTTCAGGTTTTTCCCCAGAGTAGTCGAGGCAGGCTATTCCCCTATTCAGCTATCCAGCTACCACCTTTTGCTACAGATACCGCATCAGCTCACAGTACTTTTGCTTAGGTGGGTTAGACGGTTATCTGTATTACATATTGTATATTCGTTGTATTTTGTTCTCTCCATCAGCTATTGTATTATTGACATAGAGACTTGGTGAGGACGTTAGATGTATTATGGTGGATTTGATGTCTTTATATATACAGCTTTTCTCTACTGTCCTTATTCTTCTGTTGTACTCATATTGACTACTCTTTATAAAAAAAAATGGGGTGTTGCTAAAATTTTAAAGAAAGAAAGGAAGACTTTTAAAGAATTTGGGTTGCGATTTCAATCGTTTTCAAAACTTATATTATCTTTTCCGTATTTCTCATGGTTTAGATTTCTGGGTTTGGCTTTCTTTTACTACGTTGCGTCTTTAGGCGTTGCGTAGTATTAGGGCCGTCACGGGCCATTTTTGGGTCGTGACATCTACCAAATTTTCAGTAATCGTTTGTGGTTCTGGAATCACTTCCAGTTCTACCATACCCCCACTAATATTTTCTGAAAAGAATTCATTTTACTAAAGAGGTGGCGAGTCAAGAATAATATAACTATTGATCCTCCAAATGGTAGAATGTTAACCTTCGTCAAAGCCCGGGATAACCCACAAACTGCCATTACTGAAACATGCCTTGAGTTTATCCAGAATCTATTTTAAGCATAAGCCGAAAAACTCCATATAGCTTAACATCGTTAATATATGAATCCATTATATATCCAATATAGAAACAGATGCACCGATTTAATTGGAACCAGATTTAAAATCATGTAGCTGTTTCCAGTGCGTATCGACTAAATGGAAGAAAGCCAAGCAGTATTACTTATCAAGGAGCGCACCTATGAATGAGTAGCCTGAGAGAGAAGCAAATTCTCAAATATATTACTTACAACTGAATATCTAGCATAAGTATCTATATCTTCGATCACCTCAAAGAATCCTGATACTTCCAAAGCAAGGTTCTCTATTTTATTCTTATACCTATAACTTGTCAAAATTTGGACCTTGTATTTCAACGAAATACGTGTTTAAAACTAGAGAAGTCATATGTAAACGGAATATAGTACGAGTACCAACCCCTTTATCCTAATGGACATCAGACAACATACAATAATTTGTATAAGTCCTCTGAGTTTAATAACTCAAGCCATGTGTGTCGTACGTTAAAAATTGTGTTATGGTTAAGAAGAATTACACCGTTTTTGAATACACCTTACATAATCATCAACTGATAAAGACAAATATCATAAACATAATTTCAAAATTTTATATCTCACTTTATAAAACAAACGTACAGATATATCGGTTTGAAATTGGTGCATAACAACGAATATTCAAAACTAAATATTTGTCGTTAAGCAAAACCCATGTGAATTCCTCAAATATCACCAATTACAAAGAATTCTGATGTTGAGGATCTAATCACCCAATTCACAATATCTTACTCCCACTCAGCATTTGTAACGCCATACAGATTTGAAAATCAAGTCTGGTTAATACATACCCTTAAGTTAAAATCTAATTGGGAAAGCAGTTTTCAAATAACACCGCATAGTAAAACTAAAACATGAAAACGTTTCGAAGGGGTGGCCGGGTATTCCTAGTAATTCCTCTTCCACTATCCAGATTCATGACAGTAGTCACAATTTTCCTTGCCCTCACTCCAATCCCTTTATATGTCTTTATTTCTACCTTTTGTATACCATACTTAAGCTAATTGGTTTTCTTCCTTCCTTATCTTTCGGTACATGCCTAAGATTTGGAAGAAGACTGTCCAATAAGCGTAATATGTGTACTCTCCTAATACTAGGAGCCCTCGCAACCTGAGAGAAGGGAAAAAGAAAAGACAACTGAATAATCTTATTCAATTTCTCCAGAACCGGAATCCATCCTCGAACTGAAACAAGTTTCTTCGATTTCGTATGTAACTATACGATGGCATACCCAAGAAATATGGATCTTCGTAGTGATACGGAGTGTTTTGGAGAAATGCAAAGGGAAAGTAGGAGTGGTAGAGATATATGAGACTTTGTCGTGAATCATGACAATCCAAAGCCAAAGTGTGTAACAAAGTTCGGTAAACTTGGTTCATGAGTTTTAGTTTAAGGTCAGGTCATGGCCGCTGCCAAAGAGAGAGAGAAAAGAAACACTCAGCATGTACTCTAATCTAGATTAGATTGGTTATTCATTTTATCTAATCAAGATGGTTCCCACTATTTCCTCTAATTTTCCTTCAAATCCTAAAGGGAGAATTAGTCGGGATCATCAGAAAATCACCCGAGAAGTAACACCTACTCATCAGTAGGAATCGGGATCCAACTATTATCGCATGATAACCTGACGGAAGTCACTCATGTCACCACACTCTAGAAGGTATGCGCATGTCTGGTAAGTTTCCTTTATTTGAAACTCCCGATAAGTTTTTACCCTTAGGACCCAAGTGATTTTGACACAGTCAACAAATCAAATGGTTCTAATTAAGTTCAACTCGTCATTATCTTGATTGCATTAAACCCACCCGCATGAGCCCTTGACATAGTCAACAAGGCCGCACAACTATCCTAACCAATCGCTTCTATATGCTACAAATAACCACCACTTAGTTATCGCACACTACGCCTTGACACAGTCAACAAATGCTGCATGAATACTAAGTACTACTCATAGGAAATGGCGGAGGGCTACGGCTAGTTTTTGACGAAAAAACCTTTAACGCAATGAACCTGATATCGTTGAAGGAACCTGAGCAATTTTGAAAAGGAGTGGTTTAGGCTCCGCATTTTTAAAAAATAAGTGGTTTTGTAGAAAACCAATGGTTTTGAAGAAAACCGAGTAGAAATAACCCTAACGCTAAAAAAAATTGGCTCCCTAGTGTCGCCGCTGGATTTCGGGGGCCATCAACCATGCTGTTTTCAAAAAATTAGCGTGCTAAAGAACCCTAACGCTAGAATCTAAACTAGAGAATTAGACGAACAAGCATGTAAACATCTTTACATCTAAGTGAACAAGAAATACAACCTTTGTAGACCGGTCCTTCACTTCAATAGCTCCGTGTAGTAGTCCCTTCGCTCCAAGTAGTGATCTCCCGGACTCTAGTGAGGCTCCACAAGGTGAAATGAACAAGCTTTCTTGAAGTCTTCGAGACCAAAGATGATCTACGTCGAGAAAACACTAACTCAAGCTACATCTTCACTAAGTGATGAACTTGGTGAAGAAACAACCCAATCTAAATGGCTAATAGAGAAGAGGTTGATGATGAAGCTAGAAAGCTTTTTGGAGATGATGAAGAAGATGAAGTGTGAATGGAATAATGAGTGAGAATAGTAACCATCGGTGAGTTAGTATCATATACAAACTCATGTAGAGCCTAAACCATGGGTAAACAATAATGGTTGGGTTAATAAATATCTTCAAGTAAAACAAAATTAGTGGACTTGGTCAATGGTTCTACAAGCTTCTACAAGCTTCAACAATGTGACAATTTCCAACTAATTTGATTTACTTTAAATAAACAAAACCCTCATATTATTATAAGCATGGTGTAAGTCTCATACACCCATGTATCATGTGGCATCAAGCATGACACAAAAGATGTACATTAATATATATCGCATATATACTAAGTATACACTGGTGAGAAAAAGAAATGCTTAAGTGAGCTAATATTAGTTAATGTAAATTAATATATCAAATATATAATTATATATTAAATTATTAAATCAACACTTGATCTAATAATCCGGCTATATCACATACAACCGACTAATATCTTATGTATCAACTTATCGAATCAACATTTGATTCGATAACCCGGCTATATCATATATAACCGACCAATATCACATATCGTGAGAATAGAATATGATATCACATACTCGTATTAATCTCAGTCCCGCACATATCACATATGTGCACCTACTTTGTTTCGCTTGAGCCAGGAAACCTCTGTGTAGGATTCTAAAGATTCCTCAATACGCCGGCAGTAGGTGGTGATCATATCAGTCACCCATAAGTCGCAAGTGGTCTGCCAAACGTAACGGCCATCCGGGTATTGAGAGATCAGAAGATCAACAAGCAAGCCTGCTCATACTCCTGCGAATCCATCAAGTAACACTACCGTACAGTCCGATCTCTTCGTCTGATATGTCGCATATCTCAGCCTGGGGGTGATATAACGTCAGACCCCAATAGCCTGATAAGTCATGCCGATGTGAGGTCCATAACGGTTTGAGAAACTACTGATAATACTTACCAGTAAATCTCAGCAACCCTAGCTAGGAATTTCCTGTTATGGCCAATCGAGCATAGCGCAACATCAACCCCCAATACCGGGAGAGACGAATCCCCTTCTATCGCTCATTGCCTCCATGTGACTCGGGACTGTACCCAAAAACCACCGTTTTGCACGATCTCTTGAACGTGGTAAGATAGAAATCAAAGCACAGTGGGAATCACACAAGTCTCTATGACGATCTTGGGTCGACAGACTAATATGTACCAGTGTCACCAGATAACTGCTATCTGACGATAGATATAATACCATCTATGAGTTCTCGGCGAATCGGTCCAATGTACCCAGTCTCTACTGAGCACCCGTATACCTTCACTGATGTCAAACACCAATGGATATAGGATCATTCATCGCCCATCATATGGGTCGAGAAGCGTATACACTAGTCTACTCTGGAATATCGATGCCCCGTCTCGATACACCAACGACTAGGAACAATTGAAGGATGTACTTATAGACTACCCTGTCCCCACTAGTATGATCTGCATCATAATCCTGGTAGTCAAGTATATATCCTAAGGGCTTTATCAATATGTAACAAAGAGACAATAAGTGTACATGTTAAGATAAAGTGCAACCAGATAGTATACTATCATGTCGAGCAAGAAAGTACTCCCTATATATTTCCAAGCATCCACTACAATATACATCGCATGTACAGTAATGGCCTCTAGAGCATACATATAACTAACAATCTCCCATTTGCACTAAGGTCATTTGTTGTAGTATCTCATACTCAACATCCTATAGAAGTCTCTCTATGGAAAGTCCTTTGTGAGGGGATCCGCCTTGTTTTCCTTCGCGTCAACTCTCCTTACCTTGATCCCTTGGAGATCAACCTTCTTCCTGATTAGGTGATACTGTCCTCAGAATATGTCTGGATCGCTGATGGGACTGGTGTTCCTAGGCCAAAACCACAACTCCATTGTTGTCACAATAACAGTTATTGGACGCTCAATGGTAGGAACCATGTTCATTTCATGAACAAGAATTATCCAGACATCCACTTTGGTAGCATCTTTGGTAGCAATGTATTCAGCCTTTATTGTCTAGTTTGCCACGGTATCTAACTTGGAACTCTTCCAACATACCGTCCCTCCAATGAGGGTAAAGACAGAGCCTGTGAGTGACTTTCAGTCGACCTTATAACTTTGGAAGCTCAAATTGGTAAAGGACTCCCACTGGAGTTCACCGTTACCAAAAACCAAGAATATTTCTTCAGTGCTTCTCAAGTACTTAAGAATGTCCTACATAGCTGTCCAGTGATTCTCCCAAGATCCGATTGATTCCTGATCACTACAGTTAGTGAGTTAGCTATATTTGGTCTGGTACATAATATCGCATACACGATAGAGCCTACTGCCGAAGCATAGGTTATCTCTTGCACGTGAGCTCTCTCCAAATTAGTCTCGGAAGACATTTTATTGGAGAAAGTGATTCCTGAGTAAGTAGGCGAACCATCACGCTTAGAATCTTCCATACTAAACCCCTTTAGTACGATGTTAATGTTCCTGGATTTGGGACACTCCCAACATCCACTTAGATCTATCACCATAGATCATAATCCACGAGATGTAGTAAGTATTATCCAGATATTCTATAGAGAATCCTTGTGATAAGAGGAACTTGACCGAGTGTAGCATAGGAAACCATTTCCTATCAAGAGTATGTTAGTTGTATGTATGCCCTAGAGGCCAGTATTGTACATATGATATCTATTATATTGGATGCTTGGACATATATAGAGATGACTTTCTTGCTCGATATGATAGTATGCTATCTGGTTACTCTTTATCTTAACATGTACACTTGTCTCTTTAAACTGTCTTATAGTTACATGTTGGTAAAGCCCTTAGGATGTGTACTTGACTACCTGGACTATGATGCAGATCATACTAGTGGGGACATGGTAGTCCATAAGTACATCCTTCAAGGTCCCTAGTCGTGGGTGTATCGAGACAGGGCATCGATATACCAGAGTAGACTAGCGTATACGCCTCTCGACCCATGAGATGGGCGATGGATGATCCCATATCCATTGGTGTTTGACATCAGAGATGGTATACGGGTGCTCAGTGGAGACTGGGTACACTGGACGGACTCGCCGAGAACTCCCAGATGGTATTATACCTCACGTCAGATGGCAGTTCTCAGGTGACACTTGTGCAGGTTAGTCTGTAGACCCGAGATCGTCATAGAGTCTTGTGTGATTCCACTGTGCTTTGATCTCCACCTTACCACGTCCATGAGGGCGTGCAAAACGGTGGTCTTTGGGTACAGTCCCGAGTCACATGGAGGCAATGAGCGATAGGAGGGGTTTCGTCTCTCCCGGTATTGGGGGTTGATGTTTGCGCTGTGCTCGATTGGCCGTAATAGGGAAGTCCCTGGCCAGGGCTGATCAGAGATTTGCTGGTAAGTGTTACCAGTAGTTTCTCGACCCGTTATGAGCCTCACATCGGCACGACTTATCGGTTATTGGGGTCTGACGTTTACCACCCCTAGACTTGATATGCGACATATCAGACGAACAGACCGGACTGTACGGTAAGTGTTACTGGTTGGATTCACAGGAGTGTGAGCGGGCTAGCTCGTCGATCTTCTGATCGCTCAATGCCCGGATGGCTGTTATGTTTAGCAGACTGCTTGCGGCTTGTGGATGCTTGATATGATCATCATCTGCTACCGGCGTATTGACGAGTCTTTAGAGTCCTACACAGAGGTTTCCTGGCTCAAGCGAAACGAAATAGGAGCGCATATGAGATATGTGCGGGACCGAGAATAATGCGTGTATGTGATACCGTATTTCATTCTCGCGATGAATGTTTCGATTGGTTATATGCAATATAACCTAGTTATCGAATCGTAGATTGATTCGATAAGTCGATACATTGGATACTAGTCGGTTATGTGCGACATGACCGGATCATTGAATCAAGTGTTGATTTAATGATTTAATGTATAATTATATATTTGATATATTACTTTGCATTAACTGGTATTGGTTCACTTTAATAGGATTTTCTTACTTGTAGTTCACAAGTTGTATATGTGATATACTTTTGTGCACTACTATGTGTCATGTTTGATGATGCATGAAGATTGGTTTTGTGTTAAGACTTAAACCATGGTTATGATAATAGTTAGGGTTTTTATTTATTTACTTATTTATTTATCTATTCCTTTTTGATAAATAAATAAATGATAACAAAATGGTTTCTTTCATGAAGCTTGATGAAGCTTTGACTAAAGTGACCATTTTGTCATCATCCTTAACCCTAACCATTCTCATTTGACCATGGTTTATTCTCTACACTTAACCAAGATTAGAAGATGATAAGTATTGATTTTATTATTCTTTTTACACAACACTTATCATATTCTATTTACTTCTTCTTCTTCTTCTTCAGGAGAAAAAGCTTGATGCCATCAATGGCATCTTGAGTTCCAAAGTGAGAAATCCAATTCTAAAGTGAACCCACCTCCTATTTCTTCACCCTCTACCTCTTGCCAAGTTGTTTTGGGTGTTTTCTTCACAAGTTTCACAAATTTGTGAAGTCGGAGCTTGAACTTGTGATGCCTCGACGCAGATCATCTTCGACACGAAGCCGACGACCTAGTCCGCCCAATTCTCCGATGAAGCCGACGTTTGAGTTCGGGATTCAAGATGGACAGCGAGAGGACGCCTACGTGGAGCCAAGGAAGTGGATAACCCGATCTACAAAGGTTGTAGCCTCTTTCCTTTGGTTAAAGTGTTAACTAGTTTCGTATTTCGCCTAGAATTCTAGTCTAAGATCCGTGTTAGGGTTTCTCGGCACCCATAATTTTTGAAATTGGCATGGTTGATGCCTTGTGAGACCTCTATAGTGTGCCTAGGAACCTTTCAGTGGTATCAGAGCCTAGCTAGAGCCTTAGGCGAAGTCTAGACGACGTTTGAGACCGAACGAACCCGAAACCCTAAAACCCAAGTGCTCTCTGGACTTTTTCTAAAATCTGGGATTTTTCCAGATTAAAAATGCCTAAAAAATTCAGCAGGAAGATCTAAGAATTATGGTGAAACACGAGCTCATGATGCGTCTGAACAGCCGCGGTTCCTCCGCCCACTGTTCACGGTGCACAATATATTTTGCACAGTAATTCTTCTTTTCTGATGCTGGATTTTATGGGAATTTTTAAATTTTATTCAAGAGTTGAATTTTCTAGGGTGTTTTAGAGCTTCGATGTTTCGACCGGATTATCAAATTTCATCTTTGTGTATTTCCGGATAATTTTTGAATTTGTTAAAAAGTTCGACCGGATATAAATACCCAACTTTTCCCCTGCCGGGAAATTTCCAAGTGTTGGATTTTTTCGTAGTTTAAAGACGTTCCAAGTAGTGCAAGTAACGCGATGGACCCTCTAGAAGACAACAAACCTTAACTCGATTATGTGACCATCTTGAACTGCCCTTTGAACCTTCGGGTTTGGGGCAGTACGGCGTGCCACATGTGAGGCGTTGGCTTGACCCTTCTACGGCTGGACCGTTGCTACTGAGGCACGATCAGAATGTTTTTAGACTTGTTTTCATGTGTTGAGCTGTATCGGGAAAACTTGGGTATTCGACTGTTCGATCGGAAAGTTTAACATTTTCTGTTTATCTGGAATGTGATACAATAATTGGAATTCACAAACAGTTATGAGATAACTGAATGAATGTTATAAATCTAGCGGTTTAGTTTCACTTGATATTGAAAAGAGTTTTCGATAATGAGACTAAAATGCGGGGTTTATAACTGTTAGGCATGTGATGTCTAAGTATTTCATTTGATTAGGCATGTGATGTCTAAAGAGGTTGCGGATTCCAACTGTTGTAGTTTTACACTTTCTTTTCTGTGACCGTAAGTATAATATGTGATATCGCCGGTTTCGTTGCTATATGTCAACGACAATTGGGGTATGCATACTTACTTACGTTGATGACATGTGATGTTATGTGTTGCTGGATATGTTATATTGGATCGTCGTGTTCGAATAGCCGAGGGGTTTTATGTGAGATGAGTGTTTTTCATTTTCATTCATGTAAAAACTTGTATGTAATATTCTTTTTATTTGGGGAACTTCCAGGTAGCGGAAGATGTCACCTTTTGTATATTATTTACTTTTCCGCATTAGGATAGACCCAAGGAGGGGAGCACAAGTAACCGGGTTCTGGGGTCCAGTAGAAGACCAACTCGAGGAGTCGAGTCCGGGTCTCCTAACCCTAGAATTGGCAGGGTTGCTTGCCGCTCTCGTAGGGGTCTAGGGGTGTGGGATTGGCTATTCATAACGACCGTGGAATCCGTATTTTATACTGGCTCGTATTGAAAACACGGACGTCCTAGTATATCCAATGTTTCATATGTTTCTTCTGCTGCGATATCTGTGATGCGATCTTGTGATGTTCTGTGATAGATACAGTATATACTATATATGATATATTATATAGACGTTACTTATGTTTTGCACCCGCACTAGCCCTGCCCTGCTCTGTCGTTAGTTACCTAACCTAACGGTGCACGAGGGGACATCGAGGCGAATGCGGATGGCATAAGTGTACGTCGTATTTATCTGTGATGTTTAGGTACTTAAATGATGGGACTTCATTAATGTGATTAATGAAAGGAAAGAAACCTAAGATGTTGTAGAATCAAATTTTAAAACAAAACAGGTAGCTACAGTTCTTGCTTTGCATAGCGGTATATATGATATACCCTGCACCTTATTCGATGAGGAAAGGACCGAGATCCCTTCACCGGGAGTGACTCCTTTAGCAGTAACTAGCAGATGCTACACACTCGGTCTGGTTTTGATTGCTTTTAAGAGTTTTTGCTTTGCACAGCGATATATATGATATATCCCGCACCTCATTCGACGAGGAAAGGACCGAGATCCCTTCACCAGGAGTGACTCTTTTAGCAAAACTAGAAAAGCCTCAAGATCACTCCATTTCAAAACTTCATTTTGATTCTACAACAATATCAAGTTCATTACGCTCATGGTTTTCAGAAAAACCTGCGTAGCCCTCCGTCATTTCAGATAAGTTACATATAGTATTCGTGCGACATTTGTTGGCTTTCGTCAAGGTGTAGTGTGCGGTAGCTATGTGTTGTTTATCTACTGCATATGATGCGGCTGGATTAGGGTAGTCGTACGGCTTTGTTGGCTTTCGTCAAGGGTCGTGCGGGTGGGTTTAATTCAGTCAAGAAATGTACGGGTTGAACTTGACTAGCGGGCTATGGTTTGTTGGCTTTCGTCAAGGTCATAGCACGCTAGGGGCAAAAGTATTATCGGGAATTTCAAGTGTTGAAATTTGCAATGAGATTGCATACCTTCTATGAGATAGTTGGATCCTGATACCCATTGCGAGTAAGAGTTACTCCTGGGAGAGTTTTGCACATTACAATTAGCCGATCAAGTAGGTGTCTAGAAAGGTGTCAACGAGGTTACGCCTCTGGGAAAACGAGGTTTATATTAATTAGGTTCGTGCGAAAGCATGGGGGACCTCCCTCAAAGTACCGACACTGGCCTGGCTGAAAGATTGGCGAACTTGTAGTGTGTAATTAATCCCGTCTAGTCTTTCCTTTTAGGGTTTGAAGGAAGATTTGATAAAAACCAGTGGGAGCCATCCTGATTAGATAAGATAATAACCAATCTGATCTTGCACGAGCATACGCTAAAGTGTTTTCTTCTCTCTCTCTCCAGGTAGCGACCATTTCATGCCCTAATGAAGATAATAATATGGATGTATTGACCGAACCCACATGTTATACTGTGCTGGGGAACGTTGATTCCGTTCTTTCCTATAAGAGTTATAGGAATGAACAGGATATAGGGGAATACCAGGATTCCCATGCCACCCGTATGAAGAAAGTACATGTTGATGCATTTTCTTCGGGTGTGTTCGTTACAGAGAACTGTTTCTCCATTTGCTCTACGTCCTGGGTATTAGATACCGGGTCAGGATCCCATATATGTAATCAGTTACATGGGCATAGAAAAGGTAAAGAACTTGGAGAAGGTGATAAAGACATTAGAGTTGGAAATGGTGCAATTGTTGCAGCTAAGACTGTCGGGGAATATCACCTTGTATTACCAACAGGTAAGACATTGGTTCTGAACGAATGCTATTACATGCCAAACCTGATATGCAACATTATATCGGTTTCTTTGCTTAGTAAAGAGGGATGTAATTTTGTATTACAGGACAATGTTATGAACATTTTCTGTAACCAAAAGTTGGTTGGATCAGGCACGTTGTGCAATGGCATTTATGTTCTAAATCAATCAACAGTTCTGAGCATAACAAACACACACAAGAGGAAGAGTTCTGAGCTGAACGAATCCTTCTTATGGCATTGTAGACTGGGTCACATCAATGCGACACGACTAGCTAAGTTGCATAAAAATGGATATTTGAAACCTTTCGAATTTTCATCTTATGACACTTGCCAGTCATGTCTCAAAGGCAAGATGACCAAAACTCCGTTTACGGGACACGGAGAAAGAGTTACCGAACTCTTGGGACTAATACATAGTGATGTATGTGGTCCCATGTCTACACATGCCAGGGATGGTTCTTCGTACTTCATTACATTCACTGACGATCTCTCAAGATACGGACATGTGTACTTAATAAGACACAAGTCTGAAGCTTTTGAGAAATTTAGAGAATATAAACAAGAAGTCGAAAACCAAACCGGAAAAAGTATTAAAATCCTTCGATCTGATCGAGGAGGTGAATACTTGAGCAATGAATTCCTGGACTTCCTAAAAGAGAATGGGATTCTCTCTCAGCTGACTCCTCCATATACACCACAGCACAACGGTGTATCAGAACGGAGGAACCGCACCCTATTAGATATGGTGCGCTCTATGATGAGCACAGCTGAGTTACCTATTTCCTTCTGGGGGTATGCGCTTGAGACAGCCATACATCTATTGAATATGGTCCCCACCAAATCTGTGCCTACCACTCCATATGAGATATGGAAAGGGAAGAGACCATGTCTTAACTATGTTAAGATATGGGGTTGTCCAGCCTATATCAAACGACAAAATCCGGACAAACTCGAGGCACGATCTGTTCTATGCAAATTTGTAGGATATCCCAAGAATTCTCAAGGGTATATCTTCTACCACCCTGAGGAACAAAGAGTGTTTGTTTCTCGGCATGCCACCTTTTTAGAAAAGGAATTTCTTGAAAAAGAGATTAGTGATCATGAGGTAGAACTGGAAGAGGTTCCAGCTGCAGAAGCTACAACAGAAGATCTGGTGGAACCAGAGGATTCCGTAGTTCCCGATGAACCCCAGCCACTCCGCCGATCTAGTAGGGTTCCTCGCCAACCTGAGAGATACTACGGTTTTCTCATGGACGGTGGGAGCGAGGATTGCATCATGGAGGATGATGACCCAACTAGCTTCGAGCAGGCCATCACGAGTGGGGACTTAGTGAAATGGCTGGATGCTATGCGGTCCGAGATGGAATCCATGTACACCAACAAAGTATGGACTTTGGAAGTTGCTCCTGAAGGGGTAAAACCCATTGGGAGCAAGTGGATCTTCAAGAAGAAACATGGTGTAGGAAAGTGGAGACTTTCAAAGCTAGACTTGTAGCAAAAGGTTTTCGTCAAAGACCAGGTGTGGACTATGACGAAACCTTTTCTCCAGTGGCTATGCTTAAATCCATCCGGATCATGCTTGCCATCGCTGCATATCATGATTACGAAATCTGGCAAATGGATGTTAAGACCGCCTTTCTAAATGGTGATTTAGAAGAGTGCGTGTACATGACTCAGCCAGAGGGCTTCGTAGATAGTGGGAGCAGCGAGAAGGTGTGCAAGCTGCTTAAATCCATTTATGGATTAAAGCAAGCATCGCGGAGTTGGAACATCTGCTTTGACGTCGTTATCAAAGAGTTTGATTTCGTCAAAAATCCAGATGAACCTTGTATCTACCAGAAGGTGGCAGAGAGTAAGGTTGTCTTCCTCGTATTGTACGTGGACGACATACTCTTGATAGGAAATGATATTCCTATGCTGCAATCGGTCAAGCTCTTCTTATCACAAAGATTTTCAATGAAAGATCTTGGTGATGCCTCCTGCATATTAGGGATTAGGATCTATAGAGATAGATCCAAACGGATATTGGGATTGTCCCAATCCAGGTACATTGACACCATACTAAAGAGGTTTAGTATGGAAGAATCCAAGCGTGGGAACTTGCCCTCGATCTCTGGAGTCACTCTCTCCAAAGAGATGTCTCCCAAGAATGATTTGGAGAGAGCTCGCATGCAAGGGATACCCTATGCTTCGGCTGTAAGCTCTATCATGTATGCGATGCTATGTACCGGACCCGATGTAGCATACTCACTAAGTGTAGTGAGCAGGTATCAAGCTGATCCTGGAGAGAGTCACTGGATAGCTGTGAAGAGCATTCTCAAGTACTTGCGAAGGACTAAAGAGATGCTCTTGGTGTATGGTAACGGAGAACTCCAAGTGGAGTCCTTTACCGATTCGAGCTTCCAGAGTGATAAGGACGACTCTAAGTCGCAGTCGGGATTTGTCTTTACCCTTTACGAAGGGGCGGATAGCTGGAAGAGTTCCAAGCAGGAAACCGTGGCAGACTCGACGATGGAGGCTGAATACATCGCTGCCAACGGTGCTGCCAAAGAGGCTGTCTGGTTCAAGAAGTTCATTACTGAACTTGGAGTGGTTCCATCCATTGAGCATCCAATACCTTTGTATTGCGATAACAATGGAGCGGTGGCTTTGGCCAAGGAACCCAGGTCCCATCAGCGATCCAGGCATATTCTGAGGCGGTATCACCTGATCCGGGAGATAGTTGATCGCCGGGAGATCGAGGTCAGGAGGGTTGACACGAAGAACAACACGGCGGATCCACTCACGAAGGCCATTCCCCAGATACAGTTTGAGAGACTCTTCGGGATGCTCGGTATGCGATACTACAGCAGCTGGCCCTAGTGCAAGTGGGAGATTGTTAGTTGTATGTATGCCCTAGAGGCCAGTATTGTACAGATGATGTATATTATATTGGATGCTTGGACATATATAGAGATGACTTTCTTGCTCGATATGATAGTATGCTATCTGGTTACTCTTTATCTTAACATGTACACTTTTCTCTTTAAACTGTCTTATAGTTACATGTTGGTAAAGCCCTTAGGATGTGTACTTGACTACCTGGACTATGATGCAGATCATACTAGTGGGGACATGGTAGTCCATAAGTACATCCTTCAAGGTCCTTAGTCGTGGGTGTATCGAGACGGGGCATCGATATACCAGAGTAGACTAGCGTATACGCCTCTCGACCCATGAGATGGGCGATGGATGATCCCATATCCATTGGTGTTTGACATCAGAGATGGTATACGGGTGCTCAGTGGAGACTGGGTACACTGGAAGGACTCGCCGAGAACTCCCAGATGGTATTATACCTCACGTCAGATGGCAGTTCTCAGGTGACACTTGTGCAGGTTAGTCTGTAGACCCGAGATCGTCATAGAGTCTTGTGTGATTCCCACTGTGCTTTGATCTCCACCTTACCACGTCCATGAGGGCGTGCAAAACGGTGGTCTTTGGGTACAGTCCCGAGTCACATGGAGGCAATGAGCGATAAGAGGGTTTCGTCTCTCCCGGTATTGGGGGTTGATGTTGCGCTGTGCTCGATTGGCCGTAACAGGGAAGTCCCTAGCCAGGGCTGATCAGAGATTTGCTGGTAAGTGTTACCAGTAGTTTCTCGACCCGTTATGAGCCTCACATCGGCACGACTTATCGGTTATTGGGGTCTGACGTTTACCACCCCTAGACTTGATATGCGACATATCAGACGAACAGACCGGACTGTACGGTAAGTGTTACTGGTTGGATTCACAGGAGTGTGAGCGGGCTAGCTCGTCGATCTTCTGATCGCTCAATGCCCGGATGGCTATTACGTTTAGCAGACCGCTTGCGGCTTGTGGATGCTTGATATGATCATCATCTGCTACCGGCGTATTGACGAGTCTTTAAAGTCCTACACAGAGGTTTCCTGGCACAAGCGAAACGAAATAGGAGCGCATATGAGATATGTGCGGGACCGAGATTAATGCGTGTATGTGATACCGTATTTCATTCTCGCGATGAATGTTTCGATTGGTTATATGCGATATAACCTAGTTATCGAATCGTAGATTGATTCGATAAGTCGATACATTGGATACTAGTCGGTTATGTGCGACATGACCGGATCATTGAATCAAGTGTTGATTTAATGATTTAATGTATAATTATATATTTGATATATTACTTTGCATTAACTGGTATTGGTTCACTTTAATAGAATTTTCTCACTTGTAGTTCATAAGTTGTATATGTGATATACTTTTGTGCACTACTATGAGTCATGTTTGATGATGCATGAAGATTGGTTTTGTGTTAAGACTTAAACCATGGTTATGATAATAGTTAGGGTTTTTATTTATTTACTTATTTATTTATATATTCCTTTTTGATAAATAAATAAATGATAACAAAATGGTTTCTTTCATGAAGCTTGATGAAGCTTCATGAAGCTTTGACTAAAGTGACCATTTTGTCATCATCCTTAACCCTAACCATTCTCATTTGACCATGGTTTATTCTCTACACTTAACTAAGATTAGAAGATGATAAGTATTGATTTTATTATTCTTTTTACACAACACTTATCATATTCTATTTACTTCTTCTTCTTCATCTTCAAGAGAAAAAGCTTGATGCCATCAATGGCATCTTGAGTTCCAAAGTGAGAAATCCAATTCTAAAGTGAACACACCTCCTATTTCTTCACCCTCTACCTCTTGCCAAGTTGTTTTGGGTGTTTTCTTCACAAGTTTCACAAATTTGTGAAGTCGGAGCTTGAACTTGTGATGCCTCGACGTAGATCATCTTCGGCACGAAGCCGACGACCTAGTCCGCCCAATTCTCCGATGAAGCCGACATTTGAGTTCGGGATTCAAGATGGACAGCGAGAGGATGCCTACGTGGAGCCAAGGAAGTGGATAACCGGATCTACAAAGGTTGTAGCCTCTTTCCTTTAGTTAAAGTGTTAACTAGTTTCGTATTTCGCCTAGAATTCTAGTCTAATATCCGTGTTAGGGTTTCTCGGCACCCATAATTTTTGAAATTGGCATGGTTGATGCCTTGTGAGACCTCTATAGTGTGCCTAGGAACCTTTCAGAGTATGTCATCTACATACAATATGTGGAAGAAAACCTTACTCTCTACAACCTTCTTGTATATACAAGGTTCATCTATCTTTTTGATGAAGTCAAACTCTTTGACTACCACATCAAAACTGATGTTCCAACTCCGCGATGCGTGCTTTAATCCTGATGGACTTAAGCATAGCCACTGGAGAAAATGTTTCATCATAAACCACACCTAGTTATTGACGATAGATGTTCATATCAGAATTTTGTATTATTATATTGCCCATTCTTAATCACATTACAAATAAATAGGTGCTTTTGATCCATATCTGCTAAATAGTTGCAGGTTCTCAGATCATTACAGTGAAATTCATGAAAAGACGCTACAAATGTGAGACTACGACCAACAATAGATGAATCCGTATTATACCGCCTACCAGTTCAAGGAACAAATGAAAATCATGAGACAGTTCAATGCACAATGTACAAAGGCAACAAAAGATTCAAGACTTCAACGCGAGGCTCACGGTAAAAGTCCATATAATTCTGCACTGTTGGAAATCTGGAAGAAATTAGAAAAGATTCTGAGGAACCAAGTGAAGAAAACAGAAGGAAAAAGCAATATGAAGCAACCCTGAAAGATGCAGATCAAGATCCCACTATATGGCCGCGGAACCGCGGCCAAACATGGCTTTCTGCCGTGGAACCGCGGCCGTGCAATGCACGTGTCGGTGCAGGTGTCGGTGGGTGTCGGTGCTTTGACCCTGCTTTCTTAGGGTAGTTTTGTAAATTCAAATATGGATCAGATATAAAACCTAGGGTTTCTCCTATCTACAAATAGGAAAGCCGAAAGCCTAATTAGGCATGCCTCCTTTTATTTTCTAGATTAAAATTTTAATTCCAGTTGTAATGCGCTTGTTGAGAGGTCATCAATGAAGGTATTTTTATTTTCTATCTTGCATTTTTTTATCTGAATTTAATTCGTGCAATTTTTTATCTGTCTTTTATTATCTGCAACTTAGATAGTCTTTTAAAATAAAAATTATAAAAATGAATTCTTTTGTCACTTTCCTAATGAGTGAGTAATTGCTTACTTGTTAGGGTTAGGATAGGGAAGGTTTGAGAGAAGGAAATCTCTCCCATTCCTTTCCTGGCCCATATAATTTTAATTAATTAGAACTTTATTTAAATCAATCACACACCGCTCACTACGGCACCATATTCTACAAGATAGCGGTGATTCCCTAGTTAGACCGGTTGTGGTTGAATTAACTGGAGATTAGGGCTAAGAGTTAAGAAAGGACGAACAAGGACCAAAAGGAAGAAACTAAGTTTCTTCCTAGTCGTGCTAATCCCCTTTATTGACTATTACCCTAACACCTATATTCTTAACCAGGGCAAAGAAAGCAGTGAGAAGAATCCATATTTCAAATTAACATAATCCTAACCCTAGCAAGACTTTAAATCAATTGAATCTCATTCTTAGATTTCAAAACAAAACCTACCAAAAATAGGACTTAACTCGTTAGAACTTAAACGAAATAACACTTTTGCCCTGTGGACCGACCCGTACTCAACCGGCTAGCTACCAAGTGACACCGTCTTGATTGCGGTATTCTTAATTTAAACTTAAAACGCAAGCATATAAAAACCTCATCAATCAAATGGCGCCGTTGCCGGGGAAACGGTAGTTATTTTCTTTTTGTAATTTCGGGTTAATTAAATAAAAAAAATAAAAAAAATAATTCATAAATCATCTTGTTCTTTTTGATCGATTTTTGTGCGAATTGTGTAGGAACGAAAAACGGACTGATTCAGATCTGGAAAAAACCCAGTGAACAAATCAAGAAACAGAGAATCTGAACAAACAGAGGAGAACCACAACAGCACACAGAAAAGTTTTGACGGCCTGATCCAAGTGAACCACCGCGGAACCGCGGCTAAATCAGGGGTTTTACCGCAGAACCGCGGTCAACTGCTGACGTCAGCACCCTAAAATATCTCTGAGAGTATTTTTGTCTTCTCTCCTACCCTCTGCACTCCACTGAAAATTTTTCTTGCAGGTTTCTTTGCGCAAAAATTCTTCTCCCTCTCCAATAAATCATTTTATGCAGGATCCTTTGCGCCGCAAATAAAAAGAAAAATTTTTGGCAAGTGTTTTAGATTTTGTGTGTTACTGCTTTGCATTTTTAAAACGGAATCTAAGGGGCTATAACACCAATCAAGATTGGGTGGGGATTTCAATACCCTTCTTAAGACCCCAGAAATCATAAAAAGCATATACATCACCCTTGAGCTAATTAAAAAATATCTAGACTCGGCTAATTAACGACTGTCGCGCTCATTAGGACAAAGGAAGGTTGTAGGCATTCAGTCGTTTATCTAAACCTGACTTTGTGGTGCTTAGGCTAGACAAGTGAGAAATGTAACTTTAAAAGGCCCGTCTCATGGTGATTCGTGAGCGGAACCTTCCTTTCTTCACTTGTGCTTACCTGGCCACAATTGGCGGTGAAGAGGCGATTTGAGGGATATCTCACAATTTGTCGCTTTGGACCAGTTAGGAGCAGACTAGTTAACTTAGGAGACCCTAACTTTAGGCTTGATTGTTCATGCTTAAAATTGTGATTGTTTGAAAGTGTGTCGTAGTTCCGTACAAACCCAGCGGGCAATGTTCCCCCGAAGGCTAGACGACATTTTTGCAAAACTCTTTATAAAAAAAATACAAAACAAAATTTTTACAAAAACTTGCCATTTGTCGCTAGAATTCTATTGCACCCAACCTCCACCCACATTTTCCCATTAACGTTTTCTTACCCCCACATTCTACGTTTTGACTACATACAACTCGTTTAGTGTGTGTCCGGTTGGACTAGAGACACTAGCGCCCGTTTAGTCCGTATCTCGTTAGTCGCTACTGACAACGCGTTCGACTCCGAAGTCGAAACTCCCTACACTTCTTTTTCATCTTTACCTTCATCTTCACATTCATCATCTTCTAAGGAAATGTCGGGATTCAATTCTAACAACCCTTTACCTACCTCGGGATTGATTCCACCTCAACTGGGTGCGAATAACCCACAACAACCTCCTGTCGAAGCGCCACAGCGAATTGCGCTCCAGGATCGTTTCTATCCCACCCGCTCCGCACTTCCCACTTGTCTTTCACTAACGCCGGCTAATGGGGATAATTTCAAAATTAAGCCCCACTTCATCAACATGTTGACCAAATTTCACAGGCTGGAATCCGAAGATGCCTATATCTTCATTAACAAATTCCAGAATGTTTATGCAATGATGAAGACCATCCAACTTTCCGATGATGCTATAAGGTTACTAGTCATTCCCTTCACATTATGTGACCTAGCTGAAAAGTAGCTATATAGTACTACATCGCATTCAATAAACAGTTGGGAAGAGTTTGTTAAGGCATTTCTTAAAAAGTTTTACCCACATCACAAGACCGCGAGAATTCGTAATGAAATTAACTAATTTTCCCAGCTTCCTTCCGAACCTTTTTGGAAGTGTTTCGAACGATTCAAAGACCTTCTTTTTCAGTGCCCTCATCACGGTATCGAGAGATGACAACTTTGCCAAACTTTATAAGAAGGACTGAACCCAGCAACTAAGCAGTTGCTGGAAACCATTTGTCAAGGTCACTTCCTAACCAAATCTGACGAGGAAGCTTGGCAATTTCTCGACGATCTTTCTGAACAAACACTTCAGCGGGAAAGCATTAGGCAGAACGCTCCGTCCACTTCATCTACTTCATCTGGTCCGTCTAGGGCAGGCGTTCATCAACTTGATATGTCAATTGCAATGAAAGCCGAAATGGCAGAAATTACACGAAAACTAGAAGCAATTGAGAGCAAATTCTCATCGCCTTCTCCTGCTCCCGCTTTACCCCCTCACACTATATGCGCTTGTTGTTCGGATCCATCCCATTTGACTGAAGAGTGTTCTTACAACCCACCTGCTCAAGGACAGGATCAAGTCAATGCTGCATTTCAGCAAAGACAAAGAAATGATCCATACTCTTCAATTTACAATCCTGGTTGGAGGAACCACCCCAATTTTGCTTGGAATCAAAATCAACAACAATTCCAAGGCAACAACAATTTCCAAAGGCCTCCTCCACAGCAACAAGCTCCTCAACAAACTCAATATCAGCAACCTTTCCATCCCCAACCATACCAAAATCAAATGAACAATTTGGCACCCAACAACTCTTTTGCTCAAAACAATTTTGTTCCACCAAATAACGATAAGGTTTTCTCGCTAGAACGAAGTCTGGATGCGTTTTTAAAACAATCTACTCAATTCTCAGCCAACATCCAGTCTTCCATTCAGTCTTTGATGCAACACACTGCATCACACGGGCAAAGCATCAAAACCATTGAAGCCCAAATTGCACAACTGAATGCTGCTTTAAGCGAGCGAGAGAAGGGGAAGCTTCCATCTCAACCACTGCCAAATCCTAGTCACCCACAAAATGCACATGTTGCTCATGAAAAACAAAACCATAATGTGAGTGCCGTGACTACATTGAGATCTGGAAGGATGTTGCACAACAATTTTGGCACTAATGATGACACCCCGACCGCCGCTTCTTCTTCTTCTTCTTCATCTTTTTTTCATCTTCAGAGCCTGTTCTCCATTCTTCACAAGGCTCTAATTCTTCTACTACTCCGAACGGACCCACATCTCACTCCACAAAAACATCAACACTGGGATCCATTCCAACTCCGCAATCTCCTCCACAAACATTGGACTTAACAAATTTTCAAAATGTTCCATTTCCAAACAGGTTGAGATCTAATAAACAAACTCCATAAATGGAGAAGATTGTGGAGTAATTTAAACAGGTTAGCATTAACATACCCCTCTTGGATGCAATCCAACAAGTCCCTTCTTACGCTAAAATTTTGAAGGACTTATCACCAAGAAGAGGAAATCATAGGTACCTAAGAAAGTTTTCTTGGCTAGTGCAGTAAGTGATACTCTTATCCAACCTTTACCTCAAAAACGAAAGGACCCTGGCTGTCTTACAATTTCAATAACTATTGGGGATAAGAACATCAACCGCGCACTTTTAGATCTTGGTGCCAGTGTTAATCTGCTTCCTTATTCAGTATATGAGTAATTAGGTGTTGGAAAGCTGAAACCTACACATTGTACTCTCCAAATGGCCGACCGATCCATCACCCATCCTAGGGGTGAGTTAGAGGATGTGTTGATTAAAGTAGAGGACTTCATATTCCCCGTGGATTTCATTGTTATGGACACACAGCCTGTAGCTAACCCCCGGAGTCAAATTCCGGTGATACTCGGTCGTCTATTCCTTGCAACTTCTAATGCGGTGATCAATTGTCGAAATGGTTCGATGAATCTATCTTTTGGAAACATGGCAATTGAGCTCAACATTTTTAAGTTGTGGAATCAGTCCTCCAAACCTAATGCTAATATACTTGATGTTTGCTCGATCCAAGAGATCACCCAGAAAGACTGTGAGCTTGAAAAATTTCTGTTCGATCACAACAATTTTGACGCCACTGGTGCGTTCCTTCTTGAATCTGATGTTGTTTTCACGACCGATAATGGCTACGAGTGTTTCATTTTCTTGAACGATCTTGACCATTCACCACCTGAGTTTGAATCCTTTGAATTTTCGGATGAGTTAGCTGAACCATCCGACTCAGTTGCTTACACTCGTTTTGAACCTCTGTTGGAAACCTTCGAGTTTGAGACAATTTCACCAATTTTACCTTCAATTGTTTCGTCTCCAACATTCGAACTTAGGCTATTGCCATCTCACCTTAAATACGCTTACTTAGATGAGAATGAGACCCTTCCTATTATCATCTCGGCTTCTCTAGCCCCCGAGCAAGAGAAAGCTCTTTTAACAGTCATACAAAGTAATCGGCAAGCTTTTGGCTGGACTATGGCGGACATCAAGGGGATTAGTCCCCTAATAGTTGAACATCATATTCATATGACGGATGATGCCAAGCCAGCAAGGGATCCACAGAGACGCCTCAACCCAGTCATGAAGGAGGCTATTAAAAAAGAGATTGTAAAATTTCTAGATAGTGGTATCATTTACCATATCTCTGATAACTAGTGGGTTAGTCCCATTCACATTGTCCCTAAGAAATCGGGCATAACGGTCATAACTAATGAGGCGAATGAGTTAATACCTACTCGCACCCAAACTGGGTGGCGAGTATGCATCGATTATAGAAAACTCAATGCCGTGATACGGAAAGACCACTTTTCATTATCTTTTATTGACCAAATGCTAGAACGATTGGCTGGGCACGAATACTATTGTTTTTTGGATGGCTACTCCGGCTATAATCAAATTCCCATAACCGAAAAGGACCAAGACAAGACCACATTCACTTGTCCTTTCGGTACGTTTGCTTACTGTCGCATGCTCTTTGGGTTATGCAATGCACCCGCTACCTTCTAGCGACGTATGATGGGTATTTTTTCAGACATGGTGGAAAAATTCTTGGAGATCTTCATGGATGATTTCTCCATTTTCAGCGATTCCTTTGATGAGTGTTTGCTACATTTAGACGCAGTCCTTACCCAGTGTAAGGATAATAACCTTGCTTTAAATTGGGAGAAGTGCCACTTCATGGTACGAGAAGGTATTGACTTAGGACATATAATCTCACAAAATGGCATTGATGTAGATAAAGCTAAGATTGAAGTCATTTCCAATCTTCCTCCTCCCAAATGCGTCCGAGACATTCGAGCCTTTCTTGTTCATGCCGGTTTCTATAGACGGTTCATCAAGGATTTTAGTAAGATTGCTAGATCCTTGACTCTTTTGTTGGCCAAGTACACTGCATTTGATTTCGACTCGAGCTGTTTAAAGGCATTCGAGTCATTGAAAAACTCACTTACTTCTGCTCCAATTCTTTCGTCTCCTGACTGGATGCATCCATTTGAAATTATGTGCGATGCATCTGATTTTGCCATTTGTGCTGTCCTTGGACGGCACATCAATAAAATGCCGCATGTAATTTATTACGCTAGCCGAACCTTGAACGAGGCCTAACTAAATTACACAACAACTGAGAAGGAATTCTTAGCTGTTGTGTTTGCATTAGAAAAGTTCAGGCCCTACTTAATCGGCTCTCCAGTCATCGTTTACACTGACCATTCAGCTCTTCTCCATCTTTTTGCGAAGAAGGACGCTAAATCTCGGCTGATACGTTGGATCCTCTTACTGCAAGAGTTTGACCTTGTCATCAGAGACAAGAGAGGATGCAAAAACGTAGTCGCCGACCATCTTTCACGCCTCCCTTCTTCGCCGACGCTTCAATTTCCTATAAAAGACGTTTTTCCAGATAAGCAGGTTTTGACTGTATCATGCGAACCCTGGTTCACAGATATTGTGAATTATTTGGCCACAGACTTATACCAAATGAATGGTCGAATCAGGACAGACTCCGATTTCTATCCCAGGTAAAACATTTTTACTGGGACCATATCTATTCAAATACAGCCCCGTCCAAATCATTTGTCGGTGTGTCCCCGACAATGAGTTTAAGAGCATGCTATCATTTTGCCACGATCAAGCGTGTGGCGGGCATTTTGGCCCTAAAAAGACAGCCGAAAAGATCTTGCAATGTTGCTTCTATAGACTACCCTGTCCCCACTAGTATGATCTGCATCATAATCTTGGTAGTCAAGTACACATCCTAAGGGCTTTATGAACATGTAACAAAGATACAATAAGTGTACATGTTAAGATAAAGTGCAACCGGATAGCATACTATCATGTTGAGCAAAAAAGTCCTCTCTATATATGTCCAAGCATCCACTACAATATACATCGCATGTACAGTAATGACCTCTACAGCATATATATAACTAACAGACGTAAAGTAAAAGGAAACGCATATAGTTTTCAAAAATTGGTTCCAACAACATCATATAGGTTTGTTTTCCTTGCATTAATCTTAATTAATGTGGTCCCATCAATTAAACATATCATGCCCGAAAGAAACGAAAATAGGCACGCATATATATATGCCATCCGCATTCGCCACAGGGTCCCGGATCTTCATCGTAAGGTTACTTAACTTATGGCAGAGCGAGGATAGGACTAACGCGGATACAAAACATATATAGCGTCTACTAGATATATATAATATATATGAACATTCGTCTCATGCATGATATCAAGTAATATCACAGAAGCATCACAGTGGAAGCAAACACAATATCGAAATGCGGATAAACTAGGAAAAGTACATTTCAATGGAGCCAAATATGAAATGCAATTTTCCTGGTCGTATGGATAGCCCGTAGTATCGGATCCTAGACCCCTACGAGTGCAGCAAGCCACCCGCCAATCTCAGAAGCGAGGCAACCCTAATCAACAAAATGAGTGGGCCACCCAGCACTTCCAAAATCCGGTGACTTGGGCACCCCTCCGCGGGTTAATCCCATACCCTCTACGAATGCGGCGAATAGCCCGCCAATTCTAGAGTAAGGCACCCCGGTCTCAACGCCATGAAATGGAGGCATGTTACCCTCTAGAACCCGAATACTCGAGCACTCCACCATGGGGTAATCCTAATGGATGTAATGAAATACTGAATATACAACGATGACTACGTCCGCAACCTGGACATGCCTTAAAGAATAATACAAGCCACGATGATGGCAGTCCACATGTCAGACGCTCACCATGCAATATGAATATACATTACATTACAGAGAACTACATGTAATACTACGTATACCGGACTATCCATTATGACAAATCCAACATAACCATAATTATCAGAGCAACACAGAATATCAACGCGAATATCATTTTCGTAAACCCGTCTGATTGTACATATAGCAACCAGTCGTATTATACTGTGCTATGATATTCACGGTCGCAGAAACAAATGCTCAGAAAAACACAAATTTAAAATTTTGATCGATTAAAACTTTCCGCATTGGCCCCCAAATACAAACCAATACACAAACAAATTTGGACCGAAACCAAATATTCCAAAAACCACATTTTCATGAACTAGAACTCCAGAAAAAATTTGGGACACTGTAGCCAAAATTGGGTCGCGGATCAGCGGCCAAATGTCGCATTTGGCGGTGGATCAGCGGTCTAATTTTATACTTAAGTGCCCAAAAATATTTCTTAGCTCTAATTTTGCCTACACATAATTTTAATTCAACCTGAAATTTTTTTTGAACAACTTTGAAAATCGAACAGAAAGCAAGTATTTTGAAAATGTGATTCGGAAAATTCCGTTAATCGAAACTCTAAATTAGTGCAAACAAATCTAGCTTTTAGCATGGCTTTGATACCACTGCTGGGAACTTAGGCAGACTAGCAAACTAATTTTAGAAGATGGAAACGTAGATTTCAAAAATTTCTAGTTTGCTAAAGTTCCCAAACTATGAATTGAACTAAAGAGTTAGAACTTGCTAACAAAAACCTGGTGAGATAAACTAATCTACTATGTGTAGAATGCTCACATCTTCAAGCTTTCTTCAAGTGCTCCGGATCGTGCTTGCAAGCCGGTCCTCCTTCGCCAAAGTTGATCCACCTGAGGGGAACGATCCAATCTCCAGCTTCGCCTAGCGAAGCAACCGACGCTCCAAGCTCGCTAGGAATGGAGAGTGGGGATGTAGAAAATTTCAACTATCTTTTTCTCAAAATTCTAAAGCTCAAGTGAGAAATTAAAGAAGGAGGAGGAGATGGAGAAGTGGCCATGAGCAACTCAAGAAAGAATTAGAGAGCATGAATGAAGAAGAGAGTAGCATGTAGAAAAGAATTGGAATGGTTTCACAATAATTTTGCAACCATACAAAATATCATAACATTTTACAATAAACAAATAAAACCACATTCCTCTCTATATACCTCTAACCATACTCATGCCATCTCACCCTCCACCACATTTGAAATTGCAAATCTAAAAAGAAAATCATATAATGAGATGTCCATCTTCTAGAAGATATTCAATATAAATATGGAATACAACCCGGTATACGTATCGAAATATATATACGCGTATTCGTATAAAAATGCGAATAGCCAAGAGAGAAAATGAATAGTAAACAATAATACTAGAATACATATATTAAAAATATATATAAATTATTAAATCAAAACTTGATTTAATAATCCGGCTTAATCCTAAATCGCTAGTATTATCAACCGTCCAATTAAATTCCGTGTAGCCTGTACACATATTTAATCGGACATCTGTATGTACCAATATACGTCATCTACATCACATCGTCTGAACCGGGAAAACCCTCTGTGTGGGACTCTAAAGACTCGTCAATAAGCTGGCGGTGGGTTTAACCACAAGCACGTCAGCGGCAGTGTTTCCCCAAATCAGAGCAAAACTCTGTTAAAAATTTGAAATTTAAAATGAGGCAGCGCTTCATAAAAGCGCCAGCGCCAGCGCTAAGAATCAAAAACTCTGAGGCAGCGTCTCACGTGCAAAGAACGAGAGCGCTCGCGCCAAGTGCACCAGCGCTAAGAGTCAAAGACTCTGAGGCAGCGCTCACGTGCAAAGCACGAGAGCGCCAGCGCTAAAGACTCTGAGGCAGCGTCTCACGTGCAAAATACGAGAGCGCCAAGCGCTAGAACTAAATGTTCTCCACCATTGGATCAAAAATCCAACTGAGATGAATAAATTATCAAATTACAGAATTCAATTCTGTTGAGGAAATACTACTCAAATCTTTCCAAACAAGAAAAATTGTACTCTGTAAATCAGAGCACCGTTGGATCAAAGATCCAATGGTAATTAAAAATTACCAAGATACAAAATAAGTTCTGTATGGGAAAATACTTTCCCAATCTTGTTAATAACAAGAAAACTATCTTCTGTAAAACATTCTCCAAATCAATTAGAAATCTCTCAATAAGAGATTTCCTTAACCGATTTAACAAATCAGCCTCCCCTATATAAAGGACCTAAGACTTCAAGTCTTGTAGAGAGAGAGAAACCTCCCTATAAGTTTCAAGTTTTCAGAAAAGAAAAAGAGAAGAGCAACCTCTAAGAAGAAGAACCTTTTTCAAGGTAAATAAAAAGAAAAGAGATCATAGCATCTCTTGATAAAAAAAAATAAGAACTTAGTTCTTTTTCTAGATCACAGATCTATAAGACAAAGTCTTTCACAAAATCAGAAGAGATCATAGCATCTCTTCATAAAAAGAAGAACTTAGTTCTTAGATCCATGAGACAAAGTCTCTCATAAAGGAAAAAAGGGGATCATAGAAGAAATTAGTTCTTAGATCCATGAGACAAAATCTCTTATAAACGAGAATTTAATTCTCAAAGCACAGAACTGACCAGAACTGCTAAAGAAGCGCTTCAGCGCTCCAATTCTGGCGCTCAGCGCTAAGCGCACCACATGATCCTCACGTGTGCGCAATTTCGTAAGAAGTGCTTCAGCTCTCCAAGTCTAGCGCTCAGCGCTAAGCGCACCACGTGCTCCTCACGTGTACGCTATTTCAAAAGAAGCGCTTCAGCGCTCCATGTCTGGCGTTCAACGCCAAGCTCACCACGTGCTCCCCACGTGTGCGCTATTTAAAAAGAAGTGCTTCAGCGCTCCAGGTCTGGCGCTCAGCGCCAAGCGCACCACATGGTACTCACGTGTGTGCTATTTCATAAGAAACGCCTTAGCGCTTCTGGTCTGGCGCTCAACGCCAAGCACACCACGTGCTTCTCACATATGCGCTGAGGGAACACAAAGTGTTCTTTAAATAAAGCCCGGTGCCATAAAAAGTGTTCAACACTCAGTAAAAGACAAAAGAAAAAGGGGGTCAGAACCCAAATCAATACTCAGTATTGTTAAATAAAAAAGGGACTGGGCCCAAATAAATGTTCAACATTTTATTCAAAACTATGTGGGCTAAGCCTAAGTTGGCTACAAATCCCTAATTCAGATCAACCGAGCCCATATGCTCATAATCTTTTTAATTGATCTTGGTCCCAAACCTGACTATAGATCTCTCAACTAATATTGGTTCAAGGGTACATCTCTTCATACCTCTGATACATGTCGTTGTAATTCTTCAACGTCTTCAGAGAGATGGAGGGTTCCAATAACCAAAAAACTTTTGGCGCATCCTTAAATTGTGAAACCAAAATACCAGACCATGACGTCTATAAACCAGACTATGATGTCTTTAAACCGGACAATAAGGTCCTTAAACTCATGGACTATAATGTCCTTAAACTTTACGGACTATGAGATCGTTAAACTCATGGACTATGATGTCCTTAAACTTTACGGACAATGATGTGCTTAAACCCAATGGACCATGACGTCCCTAAACTCATGGACTATGACGTCCTTAAACTTTACGGACTATGGAGTCCTTAAACTCATGGACTTTGATGTCCTTAAACAGTGGACCGCAATGTCCCTAAACTAAAACGTTAGAGTCCAAATACTCTTTCGTTGGATCTAAATGATCCCAAAATCCTGTTGAGTAGATCTTAATATAAAATTAGACTAACGTATCCTCAACAAACGTTTAAGTTAATCTTAATCTCAATAAGATCAACGATCCTTAAACCCAAACCAAATCCAAATCTAAGAAAATACGGATTTAGAATAATCTGCGCCCTATGGGCGACAATATAAATTAGTCTCCGTATACAATCCACGGGCAACCAAAAAATAAAACAAACACAAACGACACAAAGTGACCATCTGGAGAAGAAGAAAGTGGTTACCGCGATGCGGTAGCATAATTAACTGCAGGGGCTTGCGCCTGCAGGGAAGAGCGTCCCCAAAATCAAAAACCCCTCACAATGAGGGGGAATCTGACGAAATCTGCTAAATCGGACGCATCTGTCTAAACCCCCGATGCATGGTGCCATAAATCAGCTTGGCATCTTCGGAGTGGTGGACAGATAAAACCAAATAGTATCTGCCCCCAAAATTCAGGCCAGACGTCCTAACGTCCCAGTCGCATCTTTCGGCGATGAACAGACACTAGCAATATGTAACGGCTGCCTAAGTATTGAGTGAAAGGAAGGCCGACAAGAAAACTCATCCGTACCCCCTACTGAGCATGTCTGTGACAATCTCCGTACAGTCCGGTCTTTTCGTCTAAGAGTTGTTAGTTATGTATATGCCCTAAAGGCCATTGTTATACATATGATGTATATTATGATGGATACTTGGATATATACAGAGAGTACTTTCTTGCTCGTCATGATAGTATGCTATTTGGTTTCACTTTATCTTAACATGTTGACTTGTACTGGTTTACTGTCTTTCTCTCACATGTTGATAAAGCCCTTAGGATCTGTACTCGACTACTGGGACTATGATGAGATCATACTAGTGGGGCCACGGTAGTCGATGAGTACATCCTTTAACTGTTCCTAGTCGAGGGTATATCGAGACAGGGCATCGATACACCAGAGTAGACTTGCGTATACGCATCTTGACCCATATGATGGGCGATGGATGATCCCATATCCATCGGTGTTTGACATCAGAGATGGTGTATGGGCGCTTAGTGGAGACTGGGTACACTGGACGGACTCGTCGAGAACTCCCAGATGGTGATATACCACACGTCAGATGGCAGTTCTCCGGTGACACTGGTACAGAGTAGTCTGTAGACCCGAGATCGTAATAGAGTCTTGTGTGATTCCCACTGTGCTTTGATTTCCACCTTACCACGTCCAAGAGGGTGTGCAAAATGGTTGCTTTTGGGTACAGTCCTGAATCACATGGAGGCAATGAGCGATAGGAGGGGATTCGTCTCTCCCGGTATAGGAAGTTGATGTTGTGTTGTGTTCGATTGGCTATAACTGGAAGTCTCTGGCTAGGGCTGATATAGAGATTTACTGGTAAGTGTTACTAGTAGTTTCTCGACCTGTTATGAGCCTCACATCGACATGACTTATCGGTTACTGGGGTCTGACGTATACCACCCCTAAACTTGATATGCGACATATCAGACGAACAGACTGGACTGTACGGGAGTGTTACTGATTGGATTCACAGGAGAACATACAGGCTAGCTTGTTGATCTTCTGATCGCTCAATACCTGGGTGGCTGTTACGTTTAGCTGACCGCTTGCAGCTTGTGGGTGTTTGATATGATCATCACCTGCTACCGGCGTATTAACGATTCTTTAGAGTCCTACACAGAGGTTTCTTGGCTCAGGAAAAACGGAGTAGAGGCACATATGTGATATGTGCAGAACCGAGGATAATACGATATGAGATACCATATTGTATTCTCGCGATATTTAGATATGAACCGGGTCATCGGATCAAGTGTTGATTCGATGAATCGGTACATGATATATTAGTCGGTTATATTCGATATAGCCGGATCGTCGGATCAAGTATTGATTCGATGATTTAATGTATAATAATATATATGATATATTGTATTACATTATCTAATATTGGCTCACTTTATTATTTCATTTTCTCACCGGATAATACATTGATATATATGCGATATATGTTAATTGTATTATTTTCTTTTGTTGCAAAAACATAATATATATGTGATATATATTATTGCAACATGATATGATTAATAATGGAAGATGTTTAGTAGAGATTAAGCAAGGTTAGGGTTTGATTAGGGTTAGCTTCTTCTTGCACCATCTAGAAACTTTCCTTTTGTCAAGTGTAAGATATTATGGTTGATATTATCTTATGACTCATTCTTTTTAACCTAACCAAACCCTAGCCCTAGTTTATTCTCTACAAAGGTTAACCTTGTCATCCTTGACCATGGTTCCATGATCAATCATATCTTCTTATCTACTAGTCATCACAAAAGGATTATCTTTTTTATTCATCATCTTCTTCTCTCTTAAGCTTTGAGAAAGCTCACTAGATTTTCCTTTTGTGATGTTTTCATGTGAGAATTTGATATAAAAAGATAGCATAAATACTACTCCATCATCCTCATCTAATCTAGCCCATTAGATTAGGGTGTTCACCTCTTTAGAGTGAGAGAGCTTGAGTTATAGCAACTTCGACGTAGATCATCGAAGAAGCGGAACACTACAAGCTTGCATGGATCGTTCGAGTCGTGGAGCCTCTCTTGAGTCCGGAAGATCGTGGATCGCGGCGAAGGGACTTCTACTCGGAGCTTATGAAGCGAAGGAGCATACTACAAAGGTTGTAATCCCTCACACTTAGTAGTAAAGATATTTACCTGCATGTTAAACCCTAATAATTTAGCAAAGATCCCGGCTTTGGGTTGTTCGGCACTTCTAAAATTTTATTCGGGCATGTTTGATGCCTTATGAACCCTCACAAGAGTGCCTAGAAACCCTATAGTGGTATCAGAGCCTAGCTAGAGCATTAGGCGATGTGTATACGAAGTTAAAGCTCCGAACGAACCCCGAAACTACGAAATGAACCCTTCTCTGGATAATTTTTAAAAACTGTCATTTTTCTGTATTAAAAATACCTAAAAATTCTGCAGGGAAATCTAAGAATTACAGTGAAACAGGAGCGTATGATCCATACATTCCACCGCGGAACCGCAGTCGTACCATGCTTGGACCACGGTTCCGCGGCCGTACAGATGATTTATGCACTGGTGTTTGCACTATAATATCTATTTCTGTAAGTTATATTTTATGGGTATTTTTAATCTGGCTCAAGTGTTGAGTGTTCTGGGGTTTATTTTGTAATCGTTGATTCGATCGGAATATTTAATTTCGTGATGTTTTCCGGATATTTAGAAACTGTTAAAATGTTCGAACGGATATCATTAACTCACTTTTTCCCGGCACGTAAAATTTTCAAGTATTGAATTTTTATCGGGTTTAAATCTTTCGGAAAAATGTGCAAGTAACACGGTGGACCCTCTAGAAGACAACAAACCTTAACTCGATTATGTGACCGTCTTGAACTGCCTCAAAACCTTAGGGTTTGGGGCAGTACGGCGTACCGCATGTGAGGCGTTGGCTTGACCCTTCTACGGCTGGATCACCGGTACTGTGACATATTCTGGGATTATTTGAACTCCGCTCAAGTGTTGAGCAATTTAGGAAATTTTGGGTATTTGATTATCTGTTCGGAAAGTTTAATACTGACTATTTATCTGGATTGTGATACTATATGTGGAATTCATAAAGTTATGCATGAAATGAGAAGTATGTGATATTTTGGATTTATGATGTCTAAAGTGATTATGGATTCCAAATGTTGTAGTTTTACAATTTCTTTTCTGTAGCCATAAGTGTAGTATGTAGTTGTATTGCCGGTCTTCGTTGCTATACATCTATGATGATCGGTGTATGCATACTTACTTACGTTGATGATATGTGATATTATGTATTGCTGTGATATGTTATATTGGATTGTCGTGTTCTGAATAGCCGGGGGTTTTATGTGAGATGAGGGTTTTTATTTTCATTCATGTAAAATTCATTTGTATGTAATATTCTTTTATTAGGGCACTTCCGGGATGAGGTTGATGTCACCAGTGTATATTATTTACTTTTCCGCATTAGGTAGACCCAAGGAGGGGAGCACAAGTAACTGGGTTCTAGGGTCCAGTGGGAGGCCATCTCGAGGAGTCGAGACCGGGTCTCCTAACCCTAGAATTGGCAGTGTTACTTGCCGCTCTCGTAGGGGTCTAGGGATGTGGGTTTGGCTATTCATCGCGACCGTGGAATCCGTGTTTTATACAGGCTCGTATTGAAAACACGGACGTCTTAGTATATCCAATATTTCATATATGTTCTTCTACTGCAATGTTCTGTGATGAGATCATATTACTGCCTGAGACGAATGCTTATACTATATATATATGCTGATATATAAATATTACTGCTTTCGTTTCTTCTGTGATGCTTAGGATGTATAAGCTGATGGGATTTTATTAATGAGATTAATAAAAAGAAAAGAAATCTAAAAGATGTTGTAGAATCAAAACTTTATAAAAAGGGTAGCTACAGCCTTGCTTTGCATAGCGGTATATATGATATACCCTACACCTTATTCGATGAGGAAAGAGCCGAGATCCCTTCACCGGGAGTGACCTCTTTAGCGAAACTGGCAGATGCTACAAACTCACGGTTTTGTTTTTGACAGCTTGTATAGTTCTTGCTTTGCACAGCGGTATATATGATATATCCTGCACCTTATTCGATGAGGAAAGAGCCGAGATCCCTTCACCGGGAGTGACCTCTTTAGCGAAACTAGAAAAGCCTAAAAAACACTCCTTTTCAAAATTCACATGATTCTACGACGATATCAAGTTCATTACACTCAAGGTTTTCTGAAAAACCTGCGTAGCCGTCCGTCATTTCAGATAGATATTATTTAGTATTCGTGCTACGGTAGTTTGGCATTCGTCAAGGCGTAGTGTACGGTAGCTATTTATTATTTATCTGTAGCATATGATGCGATTGGATTAGGGTATTCGTACGGCGTTGTTTGGCATTCGTCAAGGGTCGTGCGGGTGGGTTTAATTCAATCAAGAAATATACGGGTGGAACTTGACTAGCGGACTATGTGTTGTTTGGCATTCGTCAAGGTCATAGCACGTTAGGGGAAAAAGCATTATCGGGAATTTCAAGTGTTGAAATTTGCAATGAGATTGCATACCTCCTATGAGATAGTTGGATCCCGATACCCACTGCGAGTAAAAGTTACTCCTGGGAGAGTTTTACACAGGACAATTAGCCGATCAAGTAGGTGTCTAGAAAAGTGTTAACGGGGTTATGCCTCTGGGAAAATGAGGTTTACTTTAATTAGGTCCGTGCGAAAGTACAGGGAACCTCCCTCAAGTATCGACACTGATCTGGCTGAAAGATTGACGAAATTGTAGGGTGTAATTAATCCCGGCTAATCTTATCTTTTAGGGTTTGAAGGAAAATTTGATAAAAACAGTGGGAGACATCCTGATTAAATAAGATAATAACCAATCTAATCTTGCAAGAGCATACGCTAAAGTGTTTTCTTCTCTCTCTCTCCAGGTAGCGACCATGTCAGGCCATAATCAAGATAATAATATGGATGTATTGACTGAACCCGCTTATTATACTGAGCAGGGAAACGTTGGACCCGTTCTTTCTTATAAGAGTTATAAGACTGAACAAGAAACAGGAGTATATCTGGATTCTCACGCTGCCCATAAGAACATGCATGTTGATGCATCTTCTTCGGGTGTGTTAGTTATTGAGAACTGTTTCTCAGTTCACCCTACGTCCTGGGTATTAGATACCGGATCAGGATCCCACATATGTAAATTGTTACATGGGCTACGTAAAGTTAGAGAACTGGGAAAAGGTGATCATTCCGTTCAAGTAGGGAATGGTGCAAGTATTGCAGCCAAAGCAGTTGGCGAATATCACCTAGTATTACCAAGTCGTAATACACCGATTCTGAATGAGTGCTATTATATACCGAACATGATGTGCAACATTATATCAGTTTCTTTATTAAGTAAAGAAGGATATAATTTTGTAGTACAGGATAACATTATGAACATCTTTCTAAATCAAAAGTTGATTGCATCAGGCTCGTTACATAATGACATATTCATTCTCAATCAAAATACAGTTCTCAATATACAAAACACACACAAGAGGACAAGTTCAGAAATGAACGAATCCTTCTTTTGGCATTGTAGACTTGGTCATATCAATGCGACACGACTAGCTAAGTTGCATAAAGATGGATATTTGAATCCGTTCGAATTATCATCTTATGATACTTGCCATTCATGTCTCAAAGTAAAAATGACCAAAGCTCCGTTTAGTAGATACGGAGAAAGAGTTACCGAACTCTTAGGACTGGTACATAGTGATGTATGTGGTCCCATGTCTACGCATGCCAGGAACGGTTCTTCCAACTTCATTACATTCACTGACGATCTCTTTAGATAAGGGCATGTGTTCCTGATGAAACACAAGTCCGAAGCTTTTAAGAAATTCAGAGAATATAAGCACGAAGTACAGAACCAAACGGGCAAAAGTATTAAAATTCTTCGATATGATCGAGGAGGTGAATACTTAAGCAATGAGTTCCAAGATTATCTAAAATAGAATGGGATTCTCTCTCAGCTTACTCCTCCTTATACACCACAGCACAACGGTGTATCAGAACGGAGGAATCGCACCCTATTAGATATGGCGCGCTCTATGATGAGCACTGCTGAGTTACCTATTTCCTTCTGAGGGTATGCGCTTGAGACAGCCATACACCTATTGAATATGGTTCCTACCAAATCAGTGCCTACCACTCCATATGAGATATGGAAAGGGAAGAGACCATCTCTTAATTATGTTAAGATATGGGGTTGTCCGGCCTATGTCAAAAGGCAAAATCCGGACAAACTCGAGGCAAGATCAGTCTTATGTAAGTTTGTAGGATATCCCAAAAATTCACAAGGGTATATCTTCTACCATCCCGAGGAACAAAAGGTGTTTGTTTCTCGACATGCCCCTTTCTTGGAAAAAGGTTTTCTGATGAAACAGATTAGTGGCATTGAGGTAGAACTGGAAGAGCTTCCAGTAACACAAGCTATAACAGAAGACTTGGTAGAACCAGAGGATTCAGTAGTACCCGACGAACCCCAGCCTCTCCGCCGATCTAGTAGGGTTTCTCATCCACCTGAGAGATACTACGGTTTTTTCATTGATAGTGGAAGCGAGGGTTACATCATGGAAGATGATGACCCGACTAGTTTCGAGCAGGCCATCACGAGTGGTGACTCTGTGAAATGGCTGGATGCAATGCAATCTGAGATGGAATCCATGTACACCAACAAAGTATGGACTTTGGAAAATTCTCCTGAAGGGGTAAAACCCATTGGGAGCAAGTGGATCTTTAAAAAGAAATATGGTGTAGATGGAAAAGTTGAGACTTTCAAAGCTAGACTTGTTGCAAAGGGTTTTCGTCAACGACCAAGTGTGGATTATGACGAAACTTTTTCACCAGTGGCTATGCTTAAGTCCATCCGGATCTTACTTTCCATTTCTACATAACATGACTACGAAATCTGGCAAATGGATGTTAAGACCGCCTTTCTAAATGGTGATTTAGAAGAGTGCGTGTACATGACTCAGCCAGAGGGCTTCGTAGATAGTGGGAGCAGCGGAAAGGTGTGCAAGCTGCTTAAATCCATTTATGGATTAAAGCAAGTATTGCGGAGTTGGAACATCTGTTTTGATGTTGTAGTCAAAGAGTTTGACTTCATCAAAAATATAGATGAATCTTGTATCTATAAGAAGGTAGCATAGAGTAAGGTTGTCTTCCTCGTATTGTACGTGGATGACATACTCTTGATAGGAAATGATATTCCTATGCTGCAATCAGTCAAGCTCTTCTTATTACAAAGATTCTCAATGAAAGATCTAGGTGATGCCTCCTGCATATTGGGGATTAGGATCTATAGAGATAGATCCAAAAGGATACTGGGATTGTCTCAATCCAGGTATATTGACACCATATTAAAGAGGTTTAGTATGGAAGAATCCAAGCGTGGGAACCAACTCACGATCTCTGGACTCACTCTCTCCAAAGAGATGTCTCCCAAGACTGATTTGGAGAGAGCTCGCATGCAAGGGATACCCTATGCTTCGGCAGTAGGCTCTATCATGTATGCGATACTATGTACCAGACTCGATGTAGCATACTCACTAAGTGTAGTGAGTCGGTATCAAGCAGATCCTGGAGAGAGTCACTGGACAGCTGTAAAGAACATTCTCAAGTACTTACGAAGAACTAAAGAGATGTTCTTGGTGTATGGTAACGGAGAACTCCGGGTAGAGTCCTTTACCGATTCCAGCTTCCAAAGTGATAAGGCCGACTCTAAGTCGTGCTCGGGTTTTGTCTTTACCCTCAATAGAGGGGCGGTATGTTGGAAGAGTTCCAAACAGGATACCGTTGGAGACTCGACGATGGAGGATGAATACATCGCTGCCAACGATGCTGCCAAAGAGGCTGTCTGGATGAAGAAGTTCATTAGTGAACTTGGTGTGGTTCCATCCATTGAGCATACAATACCTCTGTATTGCGATAACAATGGAGCTGTGGTTTTGGCTGAGGAACCCAGGTCCCATCAAAAGTCCAGACATATTCTGAGGCGGTATCACCTGATCAGGGAGATAGTTGATCGCCGGGAGATCGAGGTCAGAAGGGTAGATACGAAGGACAACACTGCGGATCCACTCACGAAGGCCATTCCCCAGATACAATTTGAAAGATTATTCGGGATGCTAGGTATGAGATACTACAGCAGCTGGCCTTAGTGCAAGTGGGAGATTGTTAGTTATGTATATGCCCTAGAGGCCATTATTGTACATATGATGTATATTATGATGGATGCTTGGATATATACAGAGTGTACTTTCTTGCTCGTCATGATAGTATGCTATTTGGTTTCACTTTATCTTAACATGTTGACTTGTACCGGTTTACTGTCTTTCTCTCATGTGTTGATAAAGCCCTTAGGATCTGTACTCGACTACTGGGACTATGATGAGATCTACTAGTGAGACCACGGTAGTCGATGAGTACATCCTATAACTGTTCCTAGTCGAGAGTATATCGAGACAGGGCATCGATACACCAGAGTAGCTTAGCGTATATGCATCTTGACCCATATGATGGGCGATGGATGATCCCATATCCATCGGTGTTTGACATTAGAGATGGTGTACGGGTGCTCAGTGGAGACCGGGTACACTGGACGGACTCGCCGAGAACTCCCAGATGGTGATATACCACACGTCAGATGGCAGTTCTCCGGTGACACTGGTACAGAGTAGTCTGTAGACCCGAGATCGTCATAGAGTCTTATGTGATTCCCACTATGCTTTGATTTCCACCTTACTACGTCCAAGAGGGCGTGCAAAACAGTGGCTTTTGGGTACAGTCCCGAATCACATGGAGGCAATGAGCGATAGGAGGGGATTCGTCTCTCCCGGTATAAGTAGTTGATGTTGGCTGTGTTCGATTGGCTATAACTGGAAGTCCCTGGCCAGGGCTGATATAGAGATTTACTGGTAAGTGTTACTAGTAGTTTCTCGATCTGTTATGAGCCTCACATCGACATGACTTATCGGTTACTGGGGTCTGACGTATACCACCCATAGACTTGATATGCGACATATTAGACGAACAGACCGGGCTGTACGGGAGTGTTACTGATTGGATTCATAAGAGAACGTACAGGCTAGCTTGTTGATCTTCTGATCGCTCAATACCTGGGTGGCTGTTACGTTTAGCTGACCGCTTGCAGCTTGTGGGTGTTTGATATGATCATCACCTGCTACCGGCTATTGACAATTCTTTAGAGTCCTACACAGAGGTTTCTTGGCTCAGGCAAAACGGAGTAGAGGCACATATGTAATATGTGCAGGACCGAGGATAATACGATATGAGATACCATATTGTATTCTCGCGATATTTAGATATGAACCGGGTCATCGGATCAAGTGTTGATTCGATGAATCGGTACATGATATATTAGTCGGTTATATTCGATATAGCCGGATCGTCGGATCAAGTGTTGATTCGATGATTTAATGTATAATAATATATATGATATATTGTATTACATTATCTAATATTAGCTCACTTTATTATTTCATTTTCTCACCGGATAATACATTGATATATATGCGATATATGTTAATTATATTATTTTCCTTTGTTGCAAAAACATAATATATATATGATATATATTATTGCAACATGATATGATTAATAATGGAACATGTTTAGTAGAGATTAAGCAAGGTTAGGGTTTGATTAGGGTTGGCTTCTTCTTGCACCATCTAGAAGCTTTTCTTTTGTCAAGTGTAAAATATTATGGTTGATATTATCTTATGACTCATTCTTTTTAACCTAACCAAACCCTAGCCCTAGTTTATTCTCTACAAAGGTTAATCTTGTCATCCTTGACCATGGTTCCATGATCAATCATATATTTTTATCTACTATTCATCATAAAAGGATTATCTTTTTTATTCATCATCTTCTTCTCTCTTAAGCTTTGAGAAAGCTCACTAGATTTTCCTTTTGTGATGTTTTCATATGGGAATTTGATATAAAAAGATAGCATAAATACTACTCCATCATTCTCATCTAATCTAGCCCATTAGATTAGGGTGTTCACCTCTTTAGAGTGAGAGAGCTTGAGTTATAGCAATTTCGACGTAGATCATCGGAGAAGCGGAACATTACAAGCTAGCATGGATCGTTCGAGTTGTGGAGCCTCTCTTGAGTCCGGGAGATCGTGGATCGCGGCGAAGGGACTTCTACTCGGAGCTTATGAAGCGAAGGAGCGGACTACAAAGGTTGTAATCCCTCACACTTAGTAGTAAAGATGTTTTCTTGCATATTAAAACCTAATAATCTAGCAAAGATCCCGGTTTTGGGTTGTTCGGCACGTCTAAAATTTCATTCGGGCATGTTTGATACCTTATGAACCCTCACAAGAGTGCCTAGGAACCCTACAAGAGTATTGCATATCAGGTCTAGGGGTGGATAAAATCAGACCCCTAATAACGGAATATTTCGTGTCGATATGAACCCCATCACCCATTGAAAAACTACGGATCCAAATCAGTAATTCTCGTCTATCTTGACCAAGGATTTCTGGTGATGGCCACCCGTGCACAACGTGACATGTGAATGCTAATCTAGCGTGAGATCGAGACACGTGTAGAAGTATAACCGGATATGTATTCACGGTTGGAAGAATATCAGTAAGTTGGTTATCAAAACTCCAATCAATTATCGCATTATCTACTACAGAGTCAGAGTATGTAAAAATAACGGAATCATTTAAGGAGATGTTGTCGTTACAAGATATTATGGTAGAACTTTGTGAGAAGTAAGAGTTAGGGACACTTCCGAGCCACAGTCGAAGTGTGATACAGTTGACCAGGAATGCCGCATTTTATACTAGAACTCAGCATATCAACAAGAAGTCTCATTTTCTGCACGGATTATTGGAGAAGAAACAAGTGAAACTGGAAAAGATTGATGGAGTCAAAAATCCCACGGATATATTGACGAAGGTGGTAGATACATCAAAACTGTATTTTGCTCAAATTTTGTCGGTCTTGGTTCAAGGTAAACAAGGTAAAGTTCGTAGAGGATCGTGCACGTGATGTGCTTATCCACTAAGTTGCTCAGTAAAAATGAAAAGATGAAAAATTGGTGAATAAATTGAGTATTGTCTTCAAGTGGGAGATTGTTGATTGTGGAGCCTATAGTAAAGAAAAGGAAGCCCAAGAATAAAACCCGATCCATCCCAGGGAACTGACGCATGTGCTGACGTGCATACGGTTGGCGCATACGGACAAGTACATGCATCTGCCATAATTCCAAGCACGGTTTTCAAAGCCAATTAAAGCTTTGTCTAATGAGAAATTAAAGAGAACTACAAACATGAACGAATGAGTCTCATTTTTCAACGAGAAATGACAAATTGGTTTTTTTCCTCCTCTTAAAGTCGCGGGCATTTGTTTCATGCATGGGTCTCATTCATGGATGAGGACCACGAGCATAAAATATTTGCTCTCATCTTTCCTACTCTCTTATAAATGTCTATATCTCTCTTTCAAAAAAAGATATAGAATAAATACAGAGGCCAAGAAACTAACAGAAGAGCAGACCAAAGTATAAAACCAATTATCATCCAATTATTGTAATCGAGAGATTATAGAGTGATCGTAAGATTTCTTATAGAGAGTATTTTGTAACCGTGTAAAAGATATAGTGGATATCGTAGAGTGTCTCTACGACGCGAAATAGTCAGTGTTGGGTGAACTGCGAAAACAACCCTTCTGTGTTTTGATTTGTTGTGCCCGTATTTAGTTTTATCGCTCCGCATTGTATTTAAATCTCGCTTGTGCCGGGTTTAATTTCTTAACAATTCTCACTGGAAGTCCTCGAGTTCCCACCGATGATTTACTTGGTGAACTCGGAAAACAACTCTAAATCAAACAAATATCATGGTTGTACAAAACACGTTGAAATCGATATTCATTTTGTTCATGCAAGAGTAGCCCGCAAGCAACTTCTGGTTCGCTTTATTTCTTATGTTGACCAGGTGGCTGATTTTTTCACAAAAGGCTTTGTCTTCTAAGAGATTTTGTTGGCTGCGTTCCAAGCTAATGGTTCGACCATTAGCTTGTGGCGTCGTGTTGGCGAATCCCAAAATAAGAGCAAGATAGTGCCTCCATATCTTGAAACAAACTCAAGAATCATGGAAGGTTGATCGGCATCTTAACTATTATTTATTTGTTGTAACAGTAACAACTTATTGATATATGCATCTTATAAAAACTATTATTGTTTATATAATATAAACCTCACCTCTCATACTCATTGAATTGAATGAGTTAAAGGAGGCTGATCCATTTCTCATAATATAATATGTATACAGGCCACAGTAAATCAAATATCGGTCATATCAATCAATATACTGGCCGATATCGTTTTGGCGCCCCTAACAGTACGATAAAACCGATATCATATCATTCGATATATCGGCCAATATATATATCGGCCAATATAACGATATCTCCTGATATATCGACGATATATGAAGTATCTCTCCGATATATTTCTGATATTTAAAACCATGAGATATGGTTGGGAGACATACCGCTTACAATCAATTGTCCATTGTTGTTCAGTTGAACAAAGAATCAAGAAGTATTAGTTTCTTTTGTGAGAGAGTTCGGAAACAGAGAATGGTTTTGGGTCCAAGATTCAGATACTATCTTACCGAATAACATCAAAATGAATTTTCTTATTTCAATTACTTCCTTTGGAATTGGAGCGCAAATGGAAAATTTACTTTTAAATCTCTCTGCAAGTTTTTATTCGTTTGGTGTGGATGCAAATGTCCAATTGCCAATTTGCCATGCAAATGCAATATTTCATCTAAATTTAAAATTCACATGTGGAGAGACTTCCTGCTTTGGACGTGATGAGAAAAAAGAGATAAGAAAGGAACTCTATGTGTTCTGTGCGACAAGAAATTAGAGATCGTCGAACATATTTTTCTGAAATGTGCTTTCGTAAAGTCTATATGGGCTAATAAAAGAGATTTATGGAAAATCAAAAGAAAACCCGGTTCAATGTTTTCATTTTGGACTAAGTGGAAAATAAAACGGGTTAACAATAAAATTAGAGATATTTGGGATATGTTCGTCATGATGTTTTGTTGGTGTATTTGGATTGAAAGAAATCCTAGAGTTTTTAAAGAGAACAAATCATCTTCTTTAGTTGTTCTTCATAAAATCAATATATGCTTATGGAGTTTTGGATTGAAAGAAATACTAGAGTTTTCAAAGAGAACAAATCATCTTCTTTGGCTGTTCTTCATAACGGATATTTCTTTATTTAGAGTCTTAGAGTATTTTTAAATCTCCTATAGGTTATCATTATTTACCTTCATAAGTAAATTCTTATGAGATTCATATGCTATATCTTTATCTTTTTATTTTTATATTGTAATTTCTTTTATTTCATAATTTTAATGAAATGTTTATGTTTTTGATCCTATATATCCATTTTTCTTTACAAAAAAAAACCATAATACATGCTTAATAACGATTCGAAGCCGAAACGGAAAATTCCCCACATTCAAGGACAAACCAAAGAATTTTAAAGGAAAAAATAAATAGAATTACTAAGGAGAAAAATATGTGCCAAATACAATTTGTGGGACTTTTTCTCCCATGTTTTATGATGCAATTGAGTAATAGTAGAATTAAATGTTTAACCAGATGGTCCCATGGTCTAGTGGTAAGGACATTGGACTCTGAATCCAGTAACCCGAGTTCAAATCTCGGTGGGACCTTTTTTTTTTCTTCATTTATTTTTTTGTGTTCAATGTTTTTCCCTTACTTTGAGAGAGCCACGGCATGATGCATCTAGCAAATATTAAGCCATATCAAATTTGTAGGCAGCATATATTAACCTCAAGAATTTTGCTGCATTTTTCTACCGAATAAAAATATAACTCATATTATATATTTCAGTAGGTTAGCAGCATACATACATATCAGAATACAACAATAGGAGGGTGACTTCCACCTAGCAACCACATCATACAATATTTAAAAATTATCACAAGGTTAAAGAAAAAGGGAAGGGAAAACACGTCGTAACTCCCCGTTACAAAATCTCAACAATATGTTGATGCAGAGAGGTTGGTGTACATTAGAATGGCTATACCCGTAGCTGATCGGCATGTTGGCCAATCCATACTACTTGCAAGGCGGCGGGTTTTGGGTTCCACTGAATACCGGTTGCACATATAGGCATGTCAAAGTCGACTTGGCCCCACCGATATATGCAAGGTGATGCAGCCCTAGCTACATGGAGTGGCTTGACCTTTCCAAAACATGTTATGTCTAGTTCAACCCGATGAACCTGAACCGTCAAATCTTGTCTGATTCGCACGTTCTACAAGTCAAATCGAAGATCTCGCAAAATCGCATGTGTCAATGGATTTGCTATAAACAACCATTGACGTCTCTCGGAATCGCGAAAATCCATCATTTAGGCCCCGAAATCACGGCCAAAAAATTTGTTCCGAACTTTTACATTCGAATCATGGATGAAATCAGCGCCCGAATCGGTTAAGATTTGATAGGCAACATCGGAAATCAATTTGGGACACTACCAAATAATTAGTTTCTCGTTTTAACAACTTCTACTTTTAGCAGCTTTCTATTTTTAGCGGTGTCTATTTTGTTTGCAAATTAGTTGTGATTTTGATTGTGGATCTATTAAAAAGCTCATTTGCAATTGAAACATAAGCTTTTAATTAATAAAAGCGAAATTGACATTGTTATCTTTCTATTCCTTCAATATTCTCTCAAATCAGCCTAAAAGTGCAACATCCCAAATCAGGGTTGCACCACAAGGCTAACATCGTGAAGGGTGGCATTCTTGCATGGCATCCCTTTCCTGCATTTCAGTGTTACCACCAGTCGTGTGGTCGAAGTCCCCCTTATATTCATGAACTTGATGTTACTGATCTTCACCAGCGACCGGGCCTGTGAATTGCCAACAAATTAAAATATTGGCTAAACTTGACTAACCTGCATGTTTTTTCAGTAAACCACCTAAAAGCTTTTCTTTTAGTATGATGTATTGTTCTGTTAAATGTACTAGTTAAATTTACCTGAGACACAAAGCTGGCATAAGGGCAATAGGTATGGTCTATGATGATAGGGTTGCCTACTTACTGTAAGTGATTCATCATCACGATGTGTTCTCAAATGTCATGTTTGGTGCGGCCGTAGTCCCGGGTGAGTTTTACCATGTCTTGATCCGAAGGCCGTTCATGGTCCCGGTGAGGGTGCAGTCTTTGACGGTGAGCCCTCGGAGTCGCCTTCGTCTTTGCATCTTCCTAAGCTCCCAACACTGTCAATGTTAACTTGCTCTCATGTGGAGAGGCCTACAATGACTACTTGATTCATTTTAAATTAACCGCATATTTTATAAGATATATAGCTAAATATTTTTAAATCATAAATTGTACGATTTGAAATTGAATTATGATATTCTGATACTATGTTGGTAACCACTTAACTCAAGGTCTGAAAGATAATATGTTATGGATCAAGAATGAATATCAAGGTAACTTAATTCTTAGTAAAATGTTCAAACCTAATGCCATGCCCCGGTCCACAGGTGATGCCGGTAAGGGACACCTCAGAATTTCCTTGGCCTACAGAGACGCAATCATCGCCAGTTCCGATAGTTGATTTTTGGATGCTCACACCCGAGTTGCGTTCCAGATGAATTCCATCGGTGTTTGGATTATTGGCAGGAACAGTGATCTTGATATTAACCCCTCTAAAATTACTACACCCCAAAACCGCTATATGGAAGAATTAACCGACGATATTCTATCCACCTCAGAGTTTGTAGTTCCAATAAACTTAATAGACTGCAACAACAACAAACATAAAATTCATAAGAGTGAAACAATTCAGAATGCTGGTCATTTGAATTTTGAACTTACAGTCGGAAGAACTCTGCAATTCTTTTTCGTCGGGCATTCATTAAAGGGCCAAGATACAACCCCTGACCATTCGTCGCTCGGATACTTGGCTAAGTCTGTTGTTGCCTTCAAGGTGTCCTATTTTCGGAAAAGAATTAAAAAGCAATTTATGAAAATAGCCTAATTAAAAAGTTTCTTATAATTTGAAATGTTGAAATTTGAAATGAACCTACCTTCAACTCAACTCTAAGCGAGCGAACATTTTTGCATCGCCCTCGGAATTGAGTCGGTTCTAGGAGATATATGTGCCTGAAGGTATCACAAGTGTAACTGATCCAACTGATGAACATGCAGCATTCCATGCTGACATAAATGCCTGTAAAATTTTGTTATATAAATATAAAACATTAATATTTCAGCCATATAAATAAAGTTATAAGTACACTGCTATCTGATAATATCTCTTGTGTTAAAAAATAAATAAAAATCCTGATGATATATCGTAAACAGGGCTGAGATATCTAGATTTGAGTTTTTTTTTTAAATTTTAGCACTTGAGAGTTATATTATAACTTTGGAGAGTAAATTGTGTATTTTTTAGTTTCATTAAGCACAAGGGTAAAAAAATCAATGAGAGCAGACAATTAACCAAATAAATGTCTAGGCCAGTGAAAAGAGAAAGAATGAAGAAATTGCAACCATGAGCTAATAATTACTGCACAAAAAGCCATATAAACAACAACATAACATTTTTTTCTTTAGGAAAAGTTGACAAAAAGAAAATAAATAAAAAATTTAACCTTGCTATCATCGGTTCTTCCATTAGCTTTAGCACCACATATATACCTCCTCATGTCGAATTTCCTGCGTCTCGCTTCGACGTTAATCCTTCCATTGCAATGAGATAAAAAAAAACACAGGATGAAGAAGAACGTGATCGACTCCATTCCCATTTAATCTCTATCGATCCTTTATTTTCTTGTATTTTTTTAATCTTATTTTTGTGTTTTGTTAAATTCTTTTTGAATTTCAAAAGGAAAAATGAAGAGTTGGTGGTGTTGCGCATTTACATTGAGGTTGTATATATGTTTAAGTTTAGAGAAATGAGCGTGCATTGTTCCTAAACTAGCCTTAACCGTCTCCGCCTACTACCATTGCCTGAATCGCTAACTTCCGACCTCACTTTTATTTTTTTTCTCTTTTTAAATTTTTAGTTCAAAATTCCATTTAACTTTTAAAAGAACAAGTATTTTTGACCTCTCATTGACTGGTTTCCATAATTGTTGCATGGCCTGGGATCTTTCTTTCTTTCTTTCTTTCTTTTCATAATTTGGAAAGAGTGAAAATGAAAAACTGGGGAAAAAATAATAGCTTGTTTATCAAATATTCGGTACCAATAATTAAAATTCACCCACTTGGAGAAAACTTCAATTCATAATGAATTGTGAAAAGGTAAAGCACAGCGAGGTGCTCGAGGGAGGAGGTGATGGAGGAGAGACGGCGAGTTCGAGGGAGGGAGGCGTGAGGAGGGCGGCGAGTTCGAGAGAGGGAGGCGCTGGAGGAGGGAGGTGCGCGAGGAGACACTCGAGGGAGGAGGTGAGGAGATTTTTTTTCTCCGTTTTTTTTGGGTGAGGGGGTTATTGGGTTACAGGCTCAGGAAAATTCCTGAGTTCGAACACAAGACCCTTAAGCCCTATATATATATAAACTAATATTAGCTCACTTTATATTTTCTTCTCTTTATATATAATTATATATATGTGATATATATATTTATATATAAATTGAAATTGTATCATGGTTGATGATACATAGGATTAGAATGTATGAGAATAACACTAGACTTAAAATAATTGGGATGATTTATATTTTAAGGAAAATACAAAAATGAGGAAAATGAGTCATGGCTTTGGATGCTTGGAGAAGCATTGAGAAGCCATGACTCATCTCCTAATTTTTGTTTTACTCTTAGATATTTATTCATTCCAATCTTATCTCAAGTGACATGGTTCATTCTCTCATTCCAGGTTCATTCCCATTTCTTCTTCATCATCTCTCTAGGATTTTCTTGAGTTGGAAAAAAGAAAAAGAGAAAATAATTTCTAGTAAGCAAAATTCCTACTTTATCAACCTACACTATCCTAGCCCATTAGTATAGGTTGTTTGCTTTAGTAATACTTTGATTAGTGAAGAGTGGGCTTGAGTTAAAGAGACTTCAAGGTGGATCATCTTCGGCTTCGAAGACTAAAAGCAAGCCCGTTCCTTTCATCAAATGGAGTCAAGGAAGAGTTCTACGGACTACTACTTGGAGCTTCAGAAGTGAAGAACTGGTCTACAAAGGTTGTAAATCCTCTTCACTTAGTGTAGAACTTGTTTGCTTTACTAAAAACCATAATTCTCTAGTTAAGATTCTATGTTAGTATTTCTTAGCACTCTAGATTTTTTTAAAATTGCATACTTGATACTTGTTGAAACCTAGTAGAGGTGCTAAGACAGACTTTCACAATCTACGGAGATCAAAGTAGAAAAAGAAGTTTGGCATGGTGCCGATTTTGCACTTGACAGATTTCAACCAATCTGTCTGCCAAGATATTACGCGGAGGGATTAAAGAGGCTGTTAAGATGCCATGGTGTACCCCTCGAACAAACTGTTTGGAAAGCCCAATTCTACAAAAGGATCCGGGATATTCCCGGGACTCGGCGAAAGATGCCCAACGGGAAGATGGAGACAACCGGGCTCGGATACGTTCGGTCTAAGAAACGGGAGCAGTTCCATAGTTGCCATGTCGTAAACAACTCAAGTGAAGCGGAAGACGCTTCTCCAAATAGCCATGACGTCAAATCGAAGTGAGATCCCGCTTTAAAAACGTTAAGTCTGTCGCTGGAAGAGCAAATTGATAGGTTAATAAAAGAAGCTTGTCAAAAGAGCCGGGACAATCACAGCCGCGAAATGACCATTTATGAAAAGACCACGGCACAGCGTCTCAATCAGCAATCTGCGGAGAAGGAATACTATAATGCTCTTCATCCCCGGCCCACTGTATGTTCTCGCGAAAGGGGAAACTCCCGAAATAGAGGCAAAAACAAGGCAAAGAACGCAAATAACGTTCGAAAACAACAAAGTGGATCCAAGACTCCATACAATCGAGAAAAACTCGGTTGGAGCCTGCCCTTTATAAAGAAGATGGGTCGGGAATACTCTTTCCTCCAAAACAAGACAAGGAAAATATTCAGCCTTGTCATGAAGCACCAAATAATGACAATTCCGGAATCTCGACACCCTGAAAAAATAAACGAGGTCCATCATCCGGATTATTGCTCCTATGACTAAGTAATAGGTCATCCCCTCGAAGACTGCTTCACCTTCAAAGACCGGGTAGAAGATCAGTATCAATAAGGCATGTTTGCTTTATCCGACAGCTGGAGAGTAACCCAGCCGCAAAAGCATGAGCCAAAGAGGACCTATACTGTGAGGATAGGACCAGCTCAACATCAAGAATGGAAGCGAACTCGTACCTGCCATATAATAACACTCTCAAAAGAGGGAGGGCATGAGACTATGGATGACCTCCACATGTGCTTCGCAAATGAAAAAGAGGAAGGGGTGATCTCAGAGTTTCGACCAGCACCAAAAGAGCTAGAAGATAGGATACACACCAAGGCGGACAACCTAAGAAAAATTGACTTAGGGACAGAAAACGATCCGAGGCCGACATTCGTCAGTGAGCTACTATCTGAAAAACAGGTAGCCACGTTAAAAGGCGTACTCATGCAATATAAAGAATGCTTCACATGGAACTATTACGAGATGCCGGGTCTAGATCTAAAGGTGGCAGTACATAAACTGGCTATATCGCTGGGTATAAAGCCAATCAAATAGGCGCCGAGAAGAATGCAACTCGAACTTGAGATGAGCATCAACAGTGAAGTCAAGAAACTAATCGACTCCGGTTTCATCCAAGAAGTTCAATATCCCGACTGGATCGCTAACATCGTTCCAGTAATGAAGAAAAACGGGACGGTGCACATCTGCGTGGACTTCCGGGACCTCAACAAAGCTTTCCCGAAGGATGACTTCCCAGTACCTATTACCGAGCTGATGATCGATAACACATCTACCTATGAGGTCTTCTCCTTCATGAATGGATCTTCAGGATATAACCAAATAAAAATGCATCCAAAAGACCAAAAGCATACCGTATTTCGGACCCCACTGGGCATATTCTGTTATAAGGTGATGCCTTTTGGTTTAAAGAACGCTAGCACTACCTACCAGAGGGCCATGAAAAAGATATTCGATGACCTCATCCATGAGATTGTTGAATACTACATCGACGACCTTATGGTTAAAAGAAAATCTCACGAGGAACATTAGGAACATCTAAGAATAGTGTTCCGACGTCTTCGGAAGTATAACCTGAAGATGAATCCTCTAAAATGCGTATTTGGAGTCTCCTCAAGCAAATTCCTAGGATTCATCATACGGCACCTGGGTATCGAAATCGATCCCTCAAAGATCAAGGCGATTATGGAAATGCCCACGCCAAGAACTCTCAAACAGTTGCGATCTCTTCAAGGAAAGCTCTCATATATTCGGCGGTTCATAGCCAACCTCTCCGGAAAATACTGTCCCTACAGTCTTTGATGAAGGGACCTCATTCGTCTGGGATCAAAAATGCCAAAACGAAATGGACGAAATCAAGCAATACCTACAAAATCCACCGGTATTGACCGCTCCGGTTAAGGGAAAACCCCTTATCCTACATACAACGGCTCTTGAGGGTTCTCTAGGCATGCTATGGGCATAAGAGAACGATCAGGGAAAGGAGAGAGCTCTGTACTATTTGAGTCGAGTTCTCCTAGGGGCAGAAAACAACTACCCCCCCATCGAAAAGCATTGCCTGGCACTGATCTTCGCAATAACGAAGCTCAGAAATTACGCCTTGACACATGAGGTCCATCTCATATCAAAGGTGGATCCTCTCAAGTATCAAATGTCGAGGGCTATACTAACAGGAAGGCTTGCCAAATGGGCCCTCCTCCTAATGGAGTTCTCGATAACATATCGTCCCCTCAAAACAGTGAAAGGGCAGGCCATTGCCGACTTTCTTGAGGGGCATCCGATACCAGCTGACTCACCCTTAAATTGTGAGTTGCCAGATGAACATGTGTTTGATACAACTGAAGAAGAAAACGATTCCCAATGGGAACTCTACTTTGATGGAGCATCTTCCATGAAGCGGCGAAAGCAAAACACCCCCATAATCAAAGATGGGATGGGCCTTATCTTCGTGACTCCGCAAGGAGGGATATTGCGTTATGCCCTCTCCTTAACAGAGCCAAAGACTAATAACGAAGCTGAATATGAAGTTTTGATAGCAGGTCTAGACATCGCTATCAACATCGGAATCAAAGACCTCCTCATATATGGAGATTCTCAGCTGATTGTTAACCAGGTAAATGGCGACTATCAGACATGCAACCTAGAGCTGATAAAGTATAGCGAAAGAGTGCTGCAACTGCTGACACAAATCCCTTCCTACATCTTGGAGAGTATACCGCGTGCAGAAAATAGTAAGGCAGACGCATTGGCCAAATTGGCTAAGGAACTGACCGATGAACACCTCGATGACGTAAGGATCATTATGAAAAGATGCACGGTTCTCGCGCCAACAGATATATCTTCGGAAGACTTAATAGAGCTATCTGAAAGAAAAGAAAAGACCGAACAAGTAGCCCTTCAAATAGAGGGCGAAGAAAAGGTTAAGGATTAGAGGGAAGTCTTCATAGACTACTTCAAATCCCAACGAACGCACAAAAATGCGTCGTTTAGATATCAGCTCATGAAACAAGCTTTATCTTTCTCCTTCGTCAATGATACTCTATATAAGAGATCGTTCGACTGTCTATGGCTAAAATGCCTGGGACTAAAATAAGCGAAGAGAGTCGTCCAAGAAACTCACGACGGACTCTGCGGTTCTTATCAAGCCGGTCCAAAGATGAAACTAAAGATAAAAAGAATGGGTTACTATTGCCCCCACAATGATTCAGGACTACCTCGAATATGCGAAGCAGTGTCACTCGTGCCAAATTCACAGAGACTTCATCCACCAACATCCAAATCCGCTACACCCAACAATAGCTAGCTGGCCGTTCGAAATATGGGAACCAATATAATTGGCCCTATTGAACCGGTATCGTCTAAAGGACATCGGTTCATACTGGCAACGACCGACTACTTCTCCAAGTGGGCAGAAACAGTACCACTAAGGGAGGTGAAGACGGAGAATATCCTCTATTTCTTCAAAACCCATGTCATCTACCAGTTCGGTACTCCGCGATGAATAATCTCGGATAATGGTCCAGCTTATAGAAGCCATAAAATTAGTCGCTTCACACAACAACATAAAATAGATTGGAGATACTCTTCAGTCTATAATTCTCGGGCCAACGGTCTAGCTAAAACTTTCAACAAGACCTTGATAAAGATTGTAAAAAATGGTTTCCAGAAACAAAAGAGACTGGCACGAAAGGCTGCATGAAGCTCTCTGGGCGTACCGAACAACGTTCAAGATGGCCACGAATACAACACCATACAAGTTGGTGTTCGGCACGGAAGCAGTACTTCCCCTGCAAATAGAACTCCTTTCTCTATGAGTAGCGGTCCGATACGAGCTGATAGATGAAGAAAATGCTCATCTTCGAATTGAGGAGCTCGATTCCCTCGACGAAACTCGCCTTATAGTACAACAAAACCTGGAGGCTTATAAGGCTAGGATGACACGGTCATACGAAAGACTGACTAGGCCGAGAACATTTCGCCAAGGTGAACTCGTATTAGTCATCAAAAGACCAATAATCCCCAATCGTACAAAATGGGGGAAGTTCGAGCGGAACTATGAAGGCCCATACATCATAGACAAAGTCTATCAAGGTGGAGCCTACCTGCTCATGGATATCATGGCGAAAGACCCTTCCGGCCGATAAATGGCCGATTCCTCAAAAAATACTACACTAGAAGAGTCATGACTTAGGTCAATGATAGATGATGACGCTTGTGTCCATTCGCTTTCTTCCTGAGTCAGAACTCTGACAGTAGTATCCAAAAAGCTCCATCGCCTCAAAAACGGCGACAACGGACCGAGATGTCCCTAAACTAACAACGGACCGAGATGTCCCTAAACTAAAATTTCGCCTCAAACATGGCGATAATAGACCGAGATGTCCCTAAACTAGAGCATTTCCATAAATACAGTAATGTGCTCTCTTGAGATCTATATTGCAATCGAAGTTCCAACGGCAAAGGCTGCAACTCAAGTCCCACCGGCAAACAGATGAACACCTGCGGTGAAACTACTCTGGGGAGTTCCATTGTTACAAAAAAGAAAAAAAAGAAAAATGGTATGTCCATAAGAGAAATAGGCATGGATGAAAACCCTAAAGGGAGCCATGAGTAAAAACAGCAGGACTGCCGACGAGCTTCGTGAAAACCCGAATGGGCGTGAACTCGAAAAAGAACTGCGTGAGATCCTTACGACTCATAAAGGAGCAACACACTTAGGAATCCCTACGATTCCTAAGAAGAAGCTACAGTTGCGAGATCCTCATGACTCGTAAGGAGAATTCCCCTTATGAGACCCTCACGGCTCATAAGATTCAAAGGCCTTAAACTACAGGGATCTGAACTTGTTCTTAAGCCCTCATATTACCCTAATGTTTCCCCACAGGCGGTCCAATATTGACCCTTGTATACAATCCACGGGCATAAATAAATATATCCCCCACCAAGTTCCACCAATGGCGAGAAATGTTCTCATATGATGAGCGACACTTGTAAGTCCTCTCGACTTACAAGGAGAAAACACTTTTGTAAGATCCTTACGACTTACAACAAAAAACACACTTAGGAATCTTCACGACTCCTAAGGATAAAATACACATATAAGATCCTCTCGACTTGTAGGGAGAAATACCTTTATGAGACCCTTACGGCTCATAAAGTCAAAAAGCCTTAGTCGACAGAATCCTAACCCTATTTGCTAAGCCATATTTGTTCAAATCGACAAAGGAAAATGATGATTCGTTCCAGGCAATATCCCAATTGTAACGATACTGATACCTAAATAGGTATCAAATTTCAAGCCCTCTCACGGAAAATGATGATTCGCTCCTGGCAATATTCCAGTGGTGGCGATGCTGATGCCAATATTGGTATCAGATTTCAAATCCCCAACTCAAAAAAAATAGCCGAAATGATTGGGCACCACGGATAAAAAGCCGAAATGATTGGGCAATCGCGACTTTCGTGATATCAAAATTTAAAAAGATAGAGTATCGCGGAAATAAAAAATAAATTAAAATAAAATTTTCTCTGCCCTGCAGGTAGGTCCACACCGATCCCTGTATACAATCCATGGGCACAAAGAAAGTGAACCATATTTTCCCACCAGGCTCCGTCAAAGGGAAAGCCAGACCTCGACGACAACATCTACAGCCTAGAGATCAGCTCGACATTCTTCTCATTCCAACAGGATGCAGACGCAACGTCATCATCAAAAAAGAAAGATCTAAGGGTTGAAGAAAAAGGGAGTAATGGCAAAATCCTAGCTCCAAGTCTTGACGGTACAGAGACTATCCCGGCGTTTCTTTTCATTCCAGCAGGATGCAGACGCAATGCCATCATAAAAAAAAAGTGAAAGACCCAAAGGTCGAAGAAAAAAAGGAGTAATGGCAAAATCCTAGCTCCAAATCATGACGGTACATATACAACCTAGAGACTATCCCAACATTTCTTCTCATTTCAGCAGGATGCGAACGCAGCTATCAAAGAAACTGGAGCAATGGCATATTCCTAACTCCGGACTTCAATTTCAATACACACAGCATAAAGGTCCTACAGATGTCTACCATATTTCAGCAAAGAATCGACGCGACATCGTCAAAGCAAAAAGCTAAGTGACGGCATATTCCCAGCTTCGGTTCTTGACGGCAATTCATATAAAGCCTAAAAGACCATTGGAGATCATCCCACCTCAGAAGGGTGCGGTTATGACTCATCTGGGCTCCAAATTGAGCCTAACCTCAACTAAAAAGCTTCATGGCAAATTCATACTTGCTCTTCCGACAGTAATATAACCTAAGGAGATTACTTGAAGACGTCTTGTCCAGCCCCCGAAGGGATCAGAGACATGACAGTCGCGGAGCTACTCACACAGCGGCTTAAAGACTGCATATAGAGGAATACATCAGCCAACGCGACGGTACCACGGACTAAAACCCTAGTACCACAAACCTAACTGACCTCTTTTATAAAAGGAATGGAGGTTATTTACATACAACGTTAGGACAAGTTTTCCTGTAAACCCAAGGGAGGTAAACTAAAGAGACCCTGAAATGAGTGAATAAACTACAAACTCTGAGATTAGTACATAAACTAGAGACTCCGAAACGAGTGAATAAACTACAAACTCCGAGATAAGTACATAAACTAGAGACTCCGAAACGAGTGAATAAACTAGAAACTCCGAAATGAGTAAAAAACTAGAGACTCCGAAATGAGTGAATAAACTAATTAGCGCTAAATTAAGACATCAAACACAGAGAAGCACATGCAAAAAAATGAATTTTTTATTCATGAATCAAAGTGTTAGAAAGATACAATTTATATAAAAAAAAAGGGAGGGATACAATTCTAGTCTTTAAGAAGGCGGGGCTTTCAATGAAATAGCAACCTGTTCGCTCTCTTGCCGCAGCTCTTCCTCTTGCGCCACTATTGCAGCCAGTAGCACTTCGACTTGGCCCGTTGTTGCAAGCATGATGAAAGCTTCTCGGCAATTTCCTGCTTAGCAACTTCGCAATCTCGCATTCCCCGCTCAGTAGAGTCGAGATTCTGCCTCAGTGCCATTCCTTTAGAAAAGCATTGTTGAAGATTTTCAAAAATAATTTGCAGCTGAGCGGCATTCGTTTCGACCTGAGCATGCAATTGGTTGGATTCGCCAGAAGCCGTCTCATGTTCCTTTTTCTTTAGGACCAACTTCTGCTCGAAGTATTGAATGGAAGCGGCATTTTGATCGATCCATGTGATCAGTTGAGCCTTCGAGGATAATGCCTCAAGCGCAAGACACTTGTGCTCGATCTCATGGAGACAGGCCTCAATTCACTTACAGTAGTCAACCCAAATGCTGACAAAATCTTCATTGTGGAAAGTCACAAGCATCGCCATCATAGGGTTGACCTCGTTCGCAAAGTCTGTAGCAAAAGTGAGAGCTTCAACATTAAGGTCTTCAATAAATTCGCTTAGCATCCGCCTGCTATTTACCACACCCCTGGAGGACTGACGCATAGCGAAGGGCCCCGCGGACATAGATATACGAGACTGAAGAGGAGCCAAAGCCGGTGTAGCTGCTGCAGAATAAAGCACGCACAAAGAAAGGTCAGATTTCAACCTAAAAATAAAAATGAATGATGATGAATGAGATCTAACATACCAATAGTCAAAAGTGGCAAATCAGGAAGCGTAGGAGGCCCTGCTATTCCTTCGTTCTCTCCCTCGAGCCGTAAGGCTGTGGTCAATATAAGAAAATCTTAGCAATAGAAAGATTACTCGTAGAAAGATGAAATAAGACATGAAAAATATACTAACCAACGCCCGAAGGAGGAACGAATTCCGATTGGAAGGCGAAGTGCGAGCTTAACATTTAGTATAAGCGGTCAAAAAGAACTCCTACAAGATTGCAACAATATATGGTAAAGAAATTTATCCAGGAAATAATATCTATACTGAAATAAGGAAATGAAAAATCTTTACCTTCTGTCATTAAACCCGAGAGAACTTGGGAGGTACAAAAGAGATAGGAAAAACAGCGACAGTTATGGCAACGACTGACGGTGATTCTTTAATCAACACATCGCCGGGGTTTACCTCACCTATATTCAGAATAAAGGAGATATCAACGAATATGTCCAGCAGAATTGAGAACCCAAAATAAATAACACGAGAAATACCTGACTGGGTAGGAACCATAGCGGTGTCTGGAGCGCCACTAACCATGAAGGCTTCCTCGATTTCCACCATCACCGGAAAGATGGATTCAACGTCGACACCTTCGTCCCCCGAATAAATAAGGGCCGTCGTCATGCTCACATCACCCGCCGATGCCGGGGATCCACAGGGGGAGGAGGCGGCAGTTGGAACGGTCTCTGATTCGACATGAAGGCCTAATGCCCCAGACTCGACAAACGCTGGCACTTCACTCGCCACGTTAATACCTAAACTCGGCCCTGCCGCGTCATTCAAGAACAAACGTGTTATAGTTCAAGAAAAATTGCTGTGGAAAGAAACCTGGAAAAGTAAATAAGTCTTACTAGGTTTGAATAAGGAATCGTGTGCGGTTTTACCTTGAAGTAATCGCTCAGCCTCTTCGCGAGCCGCACACGCAATCTGCCTATGAGCGGTGGACAAGGCAGAAGGAGTGTCCTCCATGGGAACGTCAGGGTGCCGTGCATCACTCGAACCCGTGCCTGTGGCCAAGTTAGCCTGATGCTTCTTTGCTGCGAGCTTTCTGCGCTTCCTCTCAGCTTTAGCTATACGAAGAGATCTCCTCAGAACCTTCGACAGAGGAACGTCTTTGTCTAAATCAGGCCCGGCCTCCGGATCTGCTATAACGTCCGTCATCGGATGCTTTAGCGACGCTTCCCGTGACGGCTTGGGGCGACCTTGACTATAGTCGGTAGCTCTGAAGGATCCTCCATACCACCACCTAAGGATGGCATTGCACTCGGAACAACACGAGTTGCGGTGGTTCCTGTAATAAAAAGGAGAAGGGAGTCAAGGTGTGAAAGAAATGAGTTAAAAATATATATTCAAAAGCATCGCAAAACGAATCATACCGAGACCAATAGAAGCGCGAAGTCTCTCATCTTCCTCAAATGTCTTGAGGGACGCCAAAAGAGCATCTTCGGTAGAGATTCCTATTAAAGAAAAAAGCATTAATAAAGCATAATAAATTCAAAAAAATAATATATAGAGGAATGTAAACGAGATATACCAGAAGACGCAAGAGAAGCAAGCGATGCTTGCTCGTGGGCTAATCTCTCAGAAGCCTCAATAGTGGCTTGAAGGTCAGTGGCGGCATTCTCATCGATAGAGGCTTCGAACAGACCGTCGTTGGTGCCGTATTCGGAAAAACCTTCGCTATAAGGAGCATGAGGCTCCTGACCAAATACAACATCAGCCGAGAATAAAGATTTCTTCTTCTTCTACGAGCTGGCAACAACACCTGACGACAAAAGTTTTCGCTTAACGGACTTCTTGGGACGGCGAGTCCCGATCTCCGATCCAATACCCGGCTCAGGGGACGCCTCAGCCATCACAGTCACAAGAGCACTTACATCCGGTTGTGGTTTAGCCGGAAAGGTTCGTGGAACTACAGACGCGGTGCTCTCTCTTAAAGAAGGACGGATAATTGCCCGTCGCTTCAGCGGGACCGCGGGATTACTGGCCAGGACAGAATCCTTATGGTCAAGAAGCATCTGCCTTCCTCCTTGATGATGGCACCCATTGCATGCTGATACCAAGCAATGAAAGCATTCAAGGCCTTCGGGATATGGCTCGGCTCACTGATCAGGAAATGAGACACCGTATTTAGCCGTATAAAATGATGCGCCGCGCTGCGAACGCTCTCTTCTGTAGCAACCGGATCAATGAGAAACGCTTCAAGGGAAATGCCTTGGTTGTAACCAGATTGCTGGGCAAAACGATGTGGGTTATATCTCATAAACAACACCGAGGTGTTCTATCTGAATACAAGGAAACCCGGCCTGATAGAATACAAATGAATAATCTTCCGGGCCTCAAAGCAGAAGCTCCATCCTTAAAGACATCGTAGAGCGACTGGATTACTTTGGAGGGTTCCTACCAATAGTCAGGACCCTGTCGACGAAGGTCATGCTGCGGGCAAAGAAGCAATCACCGAGCCTCTCTCTGTGTTGGGTCTGGAGAAGAAGCATCGACCAATTGTATGACCCGAGGGAAGTTGTATCCTTCATAAAATCTAGGCCGTTTATGTATGCCAAAGACACCGAACACGTCTATCTCAATCCATGAGGTGAAGTAGTGCAATGGAAGATATACAGGCTTCCTGGCTGAGCGGTATCGGCCGCTATACTCAGACCATGATACAAATGCACTAATCCTGCAACCCCAATAGCCATACGTGTTCCCGCTGCAATGCGGTGAGCCGGATAAAAGACAGATGGTCTCATATAGCGAGAGTGCATTGGAAGCGCAAACCAGCTCAGCCACAAGCCAATGAACCTATAAAGAACGTCTCCTCATCAATGTCCGGAGTGGCAATCTCTGCAAAAGGGATGATTGGGGTATCCGGAATAAAGAATTGCTTTAAATCCGCCTCCGTAGTCGGCAATTTATCCATGCCAAATCCGAACGGATCATCGAGCTTGGCAAACATCATAGCTTTCTTCGATAAAGCCTCTAGACGAAGGAAACGGGCAACAAAGTCCGTAAAGCTAACTCCATGCCCTCCCCCCGGATTCCAAGAACAAGCTCTCATATATGTTCAACACTTTGATCAAGCTTGGAAACTTGTGTTGAACAGTATTTTCCGGGGTAAGACCCGTAACCACCGATTTAGTAGCGAAGAAATACTCGTCAGGGGGAAGTATCTCCTCATAGTGATCTCCTCTGACGGGTATGTAGGGTTCCTAGGCACTCTTGTGAAGGTTCATAAGGCATCAAACATGCCCGGATAAAATTTTAGACGTGCCGAACAGCCCATAGCCGGGATATTTGCTAGATTATTAGGGTTTAGCAAGCAAGATAACATCTTTTTATCTAAGGGTGAGGGATTACAACCTTTGTAGTCCGCTCCTTCGCTTCACAAGCTCCGAGTAGAAGTCCCTTCGCCGCGATCCATGATCTTCCGGACTCAAGAGAGGCTCCACGACTCGAACGATCCATGCTATCTTGAAGTGTTCCGAATCTCCGATGATCTACGTCGAAGTTGCAATAACCCAAACTTTCTCACTCTAAAGAGATGAACACCCTAATCTCATGGGCTAGATGAGATGAGGATGAGAGAGTAGTATTTATGCTTTCTTTTTAATTCACTTTCTCACAATTTATCATCACAAATGGAATTACTAGTGAGCTCAAAATCAAGAGAGAAGAAGATGATAATGGAAAAAGATAATCCCTTTTGTGATGAATAGAAAAGAAATCTATATGATTGATATATCAACCATGGTCAAGGATGAGTGGCTAAGAGTTTGTAGAGAATAAACTAGAGTTAGGGTTTGGTTAGGTTTAGAAATGAGTCACCAAAAAATAACAACCATAATATCTTAAACTTGACAAAAGGAAAAGCTTCTAGAATGTGCAAGAAGAAGCTAACCCTAATCAAACCCTAATCCCATTTAATCATCCTTAAACATGTTTAATAATAAATCATATCATGTCACAATAATATATATCACATATATATTATATATTTGCAACAAAAGAAAATAATACAATTAACATATATCGCATATATATCAATGTATCAATCCGGTGAGAAAATGAAATAATAAAGCGAGCCAATATTAGATAATGTAATACAATATATCATATATATTATTATACATTAAATCATCGAATCAACACTTGATCCGACGATCCGGCTATATCGAATATTACTGACTAATATATCATGTACCGATTCATCGAATCAACACTTGATCCGATGACCCGGTTCATATATAAATATCGCGAGAATATAATACGGTATCTCATATCGCATTATTCTCAGACCTGCACATATCATATATGTGCCTCTACTCTGTTTCGCCTGAGCCAAGAAACCTCTGTGTAGGACTCTAAAGAATCGTCAATACGCCGGTAGCAGGTGATGATCATATCAAACACCCACAAGCTGTAAGTGGTCAGCTAAACGTAACAGCCACCCAGGTATTGAGCGATCAGAAGATCAACAAGCTAGCCTGTGCGTTCTCCTGTGAATCCAATCAGTAACACTCCCGTACAGTCCGGTCTGTTCGTCTGATATGTCGCATATCAAGTTTAGGGGTGGTAAACGTCAGACCCCAATAACCGATAAGTCGTGTCGATGTGTGGCTCATAACGGGTCGAGAAACTACTAGTAACACTTACCAGTAAATCTCTATATCAGCCCTGGCCAGGGACTTCCAGTTATAGCCAATCGAACACAGCACAACATCAACTCCCTATACCGGGAGAGACGAATCCCCTCCTATTGCTCATTGCCTCCATATGATTCGGGACTGTACCCAAAAGCCACCGTTTTGCACGCCCTCTTGGACGTGGTAAGGTGGAAATCAAAGCACAGTGGGAATCACACAAGACACTATGACGATCTCGGGTCTACAGACTACCCTGTACCAGTGTCACCGGAGAACTGCCATCTGACGTGTGGTATATCACCATCTGGGAGTTCTCGGCGAGTCCGTCCAGTGTACCCAGTCTCTACTGAGCACCCGTACACCATCTCTGATGTCAAACACCGATGGATATGGGATCATCCATCGCCCATCATATGGGTCAAGATGCGTATACGCTAGTCTACTCTAGTGTATCGATGCCCTGTCTCGATATACCCTCGACTAGGAACAGTTATAGGATGTACTCATCGACTACCATGGCCCCACTAGTATGATCTCATCATAGTCCCAGTAGTCGAGTACAGATCCTAAGGGCTTTATCAACATGTGAGAGAAAAACAGTAAACCAATACAAGTCAACATGTTAAGATAAAGTGAAACCAAATAGCATACTATCATGACGAGCAAGAAAGTCATCTCTATATATATACAAGCATCCATTATAATATACATCATATGTACAACAATGGCCTCTAGGGCATATACATAACTAACAGGGTAACCCGGATATTTCCGCGAATTCCTCCAGCGAAATTGATACATCCCGATCCGATAAAAGAAATGTGTTGGTCGAAATATTCCACTGCTCTAGGAAGGATTTAACCCACCACATATGAGGAGTGTGGTAATAAAAGAGAGACGCGTAGATCGTTGGGTATAGCCCGATCTTCAGCAGCAGCGACTTCTTGGCCGACAAAATATAACGGGCCCACTGCAGATAACCATCCAGATGTCGGGGGGTCACTCCTATCGTATAAACCTGATCCCAAGGATGCGCTTCTCCTTGACACATACGACGCCTCAGAATGTCTAGGTCCATCGGCGGATGGAATGGTATCGACGCCATGGAAGGTTGGAGACAACCGTCCGAGGTCCAGTTGACCTCTTCCATTGCATAAGCGATCTGTGGAGGGTCGGCGTAATGAATCGAGGGAATCAGTTCTGATGGCACCGTACAAGTAAAGATGCACCAAACCTGGATAATATAACTGTACCATGATCCCCACAGATGAAGAGACTTATGCTCTGGGTCGTAGTCCCGGATTAGCGCAAAGACTTCCTGATCTGTAGGAACATCGGCAAAAGCACTCTCCGAACGAACGTAAGAGAAAAAGGAATCGGAAACATAATACCTGAAAAGAAAAACCCGTAGAGAATTAGTTATCGGCACAATGTAATTAACTGCAACTAAGGGCCTTAGCATCTGTACACCACTATGGCATATTAAAATCACTACAGTTCAAGAAAAAAAGGGGGACAATAGGCCCCACAAAATCAAGGTGATGCCTCATCAATGATGAGACATGCACCCATTGTGAGAATCCAAAAGGATTCCCATTAAATGAATGATCTCATTAAGAAGTGGAGTTCAAAACTCTCAATGTTCTCGAAAAACGTGTTCTACAATATATCCAAATATGTAAGAAGAGTGGTAGAACCCTAAAAAAAATAATAAGAAAGAGGAATAAAATTCCCAAAAAATTTCAAAATTTCTCAGAGCTAAGCTCTGTAATACAAACTAGAATTAAATTTCTTCGATGATGGGATTAAATCCCCATGGGAAATAAAATGGAATTAAATTCCAGAGAACCCTCAAAGATCAGAGCCAATAACAGAGTAAAACCCTAAAATCTCTAAGACCCACGGTATACCCAAATAAAATGTTTTTTTAAGATCTCTAAGAGATCATTTCAAGAAAAGAGCTAAGCTAATGGGTTAAAAATCCAAAACAAAAAAGGAGATCCTTTTAAGAGTTCAATTTTAGTCATGATCCTTACCAATTTTTTTTAACAGAGTTCAACTCTAAGAGGTTCTGTGGGCAAAGATCTAAGCTCCGAGAAAAGAATTGAATTCTCAAGGAAAAAGAAAGAAGATGATGAAACGGCAGTCATCTTAAGAGCCAAAGGCCCTATTTATAGGATGTGAAGGGACGGTTCAAGTCCCTAAGAGATCAAACGGTGGAAAAAGTGACACCGTTGCACCCACATGTGAGCCACAAGAGAATAATGGTGGGGGGAATTTGTTCCTCTAAAATTTAAACAATATAAAAAAGCTAAGCTCTGTTGAATTTTAATGAGTCGGCGCCTCACGTGCTCTTCACGAGGGAGCCAACGCCAATCTTGTAGGATTAAATCCTATTATGGCGCCGCACGTGCTCCTCACGTGGGTGCCAATGTGTTAAGCATAGGAACACTTATTATATAAGAATCAGATTCTTATATAGCACCGCACGTGCTCCTCACGTGGGCGCCAATATGCAATGCACAGAAATGCCTATCATAAATAAGAATTTAATTCTTAAGTGGCGCCCACGTGCACGACACGTGAGCGCCGGCGCCCAAGTTTACACCAGTAGAATTAAATTCTACATTACCCTAACAAAAGTTGGGATATTCTCTGTTAAATAGAGCCGTTGGATCAAAAATCCAATGGTGATGATGAATCATCAAACAATAGAATTAAATTATATTCTGATGAATATTTATCCTCAATCTTTATAAACAAAGAAGATTGCTCTATGTAAAATAGAAAACCCTTGGATCAAAAATCCAATGGTGATTAAAAAATCACCGCTTGACAGAATACAATTCTGTATATGGGAAAATATTTCCCCAATCTTGTTAAAAACAAGAAAACATATTCTGTAAAACAGAAATACTTGGATCAAAGATCTAACAGTGGGTAAAATGCCCCAAACCAATTTTGAGACCAATTAAATCAATTGGAATCTCTCAATAAGAGATTTTCTCAAAATTTATTAACAAACTTGCCTCCACTCTATAAAGGACCCGAGACTTCAAGTCTCATATAGAGGAAACCCCCTATAAGTTTCTGCAAAAATACAGTGAGCTCTAAAAAAGAATAGAGAATTTAATTCTCAAAGAAAAAGATCTTCCTTCTCAAAACCCTAGGTAAAGAAAAAAGAAGAGATCAAAATATCTCCTTTACCTATCATATCACATCTAAAGGTTTAACCCTTTTTAAAGAATTTAGCTCTTTCTCTGGATCTGAGATCCACAAAAAAAGTCTTCCATAAGTTGAGAATTTAATTCTCATCAGGAAGATCTTGTTCATGAGAATCAAATATTCAGGGAAGAAGTTTAAAAAGAAAGAAGATAGAGTTCATAATACTCCAGAACTTAGTTCCTTCAAATCAAAAACTTAGTTCTTCAAAAACTCAACCCAAAATTCTCAAAAAATAGTGATTTTGGTCATCGTTAATGGTCAAAATACCATTGACAGAAGTTTAACCTCTCTGAAAACATCAACAGAAATTAAATCTTCATATAAAAAAAACTTAGTGCCTCACGTGAAAAACAAGTGGGCGCCCAAGACAGAAGGCCAGTGCCTCACGTGAAATATGTTAGTGTATATGCCCTAGAGGCCATTACTGTATCATACTAGTATGTATATTACTTGATGGAAGCTTGGGATATTCACAGTTGTACAGACAATCTTGCTCAATATAGTAGTATGCTACTTGGTTTGTCTCTGCTTTAAGGTGTACATGTGTGTTTATTTATTATATCACCTATACGCATTAGTAGAGCCCTTAGGATCTTTGCTTGATTACCGGCGTTGTGATGGCGATCACACTCGTGGGGGCTGGGTAATCCACAAGCACATCCTTATACACGTCCCTAGTCGTGGGATTATCGAGATAGGGCATTGATACTCCGGAGTAGACTAGCGTATGCGCTTCTCATCCCAGCACGGGAGATGGTCTGTCCCACAGCCGTCAGTACGTCGTACTTGAGATAGTATGCGAGTGCTCGTTAGGTTACGAGTACACTGGACAGGACTCGTCGGGAACTGATGGTTGGTATTATACCTATCGTCGGTTATCAGTTCCCAGGTGACATGAGTACAGCTTAGTCCACTGACTTGACACTGTCACTTCGCCTCGAGTGTGTTCCCATTGTTCTTTGATTACTACCCTACCACGGCTCTACTGAGTCGTGCAAACAGGTAGTAGTTGGGTGCAGTCCCGAAGCACTTGGAGGCAGTGACGGTTAGACAGGATTCGTCTCTCCCGGTATTGGGGGTTGACATCGCGCTGTGTCTAGGAGAGCCATTACACGAGTAGTCCCTGGCCAGGGCAAGCGAGATATACTGGTAGGTTTCCAGTGTTATCTCAGGGTGTTCTGGGCTTCACTCCGACACGACTTGTACCGCTATTAGGGGACTGACGTTTACCGCCCCCTAGGCCCGCCATGCGATGTATCAGACGAACAGACCAGACTGTACGGAGATTGTCACATACAGGCTCAGTAGGAGATCGGATGGGTTTACCTCATCGGCCTTCTTATCGACATCTACCTGGGGACCGTTACGTACAGCTAGTGCCGCTTGCGGTCTGTGGTTGAACCCATTGCCAGCGTAGTGTCGAGTCTTTAGAGTCCCACACAGAGAGTTTCCCTGCACTGAGCAAAACGTGTAGAGGCCGTATGGTTTTACGGCAGGGCTGCGATCACTTACGTACACTTGTGTGCGTGTGGTGTTCGGGCTGGCAATACTAGTGGGCTTTGGTTTAAGCCGGATCCTAGTATTCCAGGATGGATTTGTTTTGTCTTCTGCGCATCCGCATTCTACGGAATACGGATGCAGGTGTGTATGCACAGTTTTCCGGAGCGATGAAGGAGGAGGTGCCTCATTAGGGTTTTGGCAGTTGGTTCGGCCAAAACCGTTATGTGGCAGGCTCATTAGAGTTTTGACAGTTGATTCGGACTCATTAGAGTTTTGGCAGTTCGTTTGGTCAAAACCATTATGAGCCGCGGACATCATTTACTAATCCTTTTAGTGATAATTTTATGATGGCTAATTGCATTGACCATTTGACCACCTTGACCTCTCTTGACTTTGTTGAACGGTTGACCGTGTTGACCATTGACTTTCAAGAGAGATCTATACTCTTCTTTTCTTTTTCTTTTTCTATTTTGATTATGATAATGGTCATTTCAATGTAGCCATCAAACTTTATCTTGATGGGATTAGTAATGATATTGCTTTTGCATTATTGAACCATGGTTCATTTTCTTATGCTCACAATTTTTTTCTCATTCTCTCTCTTGCCTTTTTCTAGTGAGAAGAAAAGAAATGCACCATGGTTGCTAGCTCCTCCTTCTTCCTCCTCTTGATTCATCTTTTGATCTCATGTGTTGAGAGATAAAGATCCCACAAAGACAAAACCATCTCTCTACCACTTCTACACAACCTAGGGCTTCTAGACTAGCAATCTCTTTGCCCTAGTTACCTCGGCTCGAGGTGGAGCTAGGTGTACATCTCTCGGGTGGATCGTCTTCGTCTCAAGGAGGCCGCGGAAGTGACCAAAGTCCGGATCAACCCTCGGAGCAAGCAAAGAGAAGAACAACAAGAAGAGAAGGAGTTCAAGTTGAGGTATAACCCCTAACCGCGTAGATAAATCTCGAGTTAGGATGCTAGTGTGTTGTTTAGCAAAGATCCGGCTTTTACGGTCCTTGTTATCATGTTTAGAAAAATTTTTGTTTTACCGTTTCCGCAACCCCGAAAGTACCGGGAGAGGTAACGTGGACCTAACAGTGGTATCAGAGCCTAACTAAACACACCCTAGTATGTTAGCAAAGTATCTAGAATTTCGACCGGACGAAAAACCGCAAAACACCCCGGAATTTCAAGTTTCTGCCGATTTTTAGATCTGTTCCAAAATTAATAAATCATACACTAAAAATCGGCTCAGGCTTTTTGTAGACCACTGCAGAAAAATGATCCCCCAACTCAGTTAAAGCGTCGTGGAACCGCGACATAAGCTTGCTTATGCCGCGGAACCGCGGCCGAGTTAACTCGGTTGGGGATCCTGTTTGCTGCAGTGTTCTTATATGGGTATTTTGGATTTTTGAATTATGATTTTTCTGCCCAGATTTTCCAGAAAGCAAAATTTGTTTTTGGGGCTTAAAAATCTGTATTTTTGGTCGATGTTCTGTAGACTTTGGCTAATGGTTATATCTGTAATGTTATATGTGTATTGAACGTCTGCTAATCGCTATACGTCGATTAGTGGGGGTTATACATATCTGTGATTTGTGTTGTTGATGGTATGTGTATATGAACTCGTTGGATTGTTGCGGATGAATAGCCGGGGTGGATGTGAGATGAGAGTTTCTTTTTCTTTCATTTATGTAATAAATTTGTAAATTGATGTAATATTATTTGTATGGTCGCACAACCGGGTCGGGGTTGTAGCCGTCATTGTATAATTCTTTTTACTGTTTTTGCTCCTAGGATAGACCCATGGAGGGGGTGCACAAACTACCGGGTATCTCGAAGTGCCGAGTGGCCTACTCACGGTGTTGAGGGAGGTTGCTTCGCTTCGGGTACTTGGCGGGTAGTTTGCCGCACCCGTAGGGGTCTTAGGTGGGGTATTGGCTATTCATCGCGACCGTGTAATCTGCTTTTCGTTGTAGGCTCGAACGAATCGCGGGTTCCTAGTATATCCAAAGTGTTCATCTGTGATCTGGATTGGCTATCATTATTATATATCTATATATAATAACTATTTAGGCGTTGCTTATGTTTTTCAGCCGCGCTAGCCCAGCCCCCGCTCTGTCGTTAGTTAAGTAACCTAACGGGTGATGACGGGGCCCCGTGGCGAATGCGAATGGCATAAGCGTACGTCATATTTTGGTTGTTTTCTGCAATGGTAGGATTTAAATGATGGGACGTATTAAAAGAACTAATGAAAGAAAATAAACCTAAAAGACGTTGTTGGAACAATTTTTCAAAAAAGCTGTTATTACAAGGACGTTCACTTTTATTTTGCATCGAGGTATTCGGTTATGAATGCCCAACACCTCATTCGACGAGGCAAGGGCCGAGATCCCCTCATCGGGAGTGATCCCTTGGACAAAAGTTTGCGTCAGGGTGATAACTTCACTATAGTCGATCATTCTTGCTTTGCATCGAGGTATTCATCTTATGAATGCCCAGCACCTCACTCGACGAGGAAAGAGCCGAGATCCCTTCAAAGGGAGTGACCTCTTTAGCAAAAGTTTTTGCCACTATATTTTTTCAAAAAAGGCAATCATGTTCCTTCAACGATATCAAGTTTATTACGTTAACGGGTTTTTCGCCAAAAACCCAGCCGTAGCCCTCCGTCGTTTCGGATTAATATTATTTAGTATTCGTGCTGCGTTTGTTGACCTAGTCAAGGCGTAGTAAACGGTAGCTAAATAATATTTTTCTGTGGATTGCAAATGTGATTGGTTAGGACAGTCGTGCGGCCTTGTTGACCTAGTCAAGGGCACGTACGGGTGGGTCTAATGCAATCAGGATAATGACGGGTAGAACTTGACTAACAGTTTATGGCTTGTTGACCTAGTCAAGGTCATGAACCGTTAGGGGAAAAAACCACATCGGGAGTTTCAAAAGTACTGAAACTTGCTAGTATTGCATACCATTTGGAGTGTGATGATTCTGGTAGAATTCCTTCAGTTTTGTCACGCAATAATATTTGGATCCCGGTCCTACTGTGAGTATATGCTACTCCTCGGGAACTTTCTCGCTTAACGATCAATGCTATAAACCAAGTAGGTGTCTAGAAAGGTGTTAGCGGGGCTACGCCCACAGGGAAAAGAGGTTACTTAATTAAGGAACTTCACGAAAGCGTTGGAAAACCTCCCTCGAAGTACCGACACTGGCCTGGCTGAACGGTTAAGCAAGTATTGTACGGTGAGATTGATCCCGACTAATTCTTTCTTTATGGTTTGAGGAGGGATTCGAGAGACAGTGGGAGCCATCCTGTTTAGATAAATTAAAAACCAATCTAAACTTGCAAGAGCGCATGCTGAGTGTTTCTTTTCTCTCTCTCCAGGTAGCAACCATTTCACGCCCTAATCAAGATAATAAAATGTATCACTTGACCGATCCGAATTCTTATTCGGGGCTGGGGAACATTGGTTCGGCTCTAACTTATGACAACAGTCATAAGTATGAGCAAGGGAAAGGGGATTGTATGGATTCCCAGGATATCCAGTTGAAGAAGAAGCATGGTTTTGCATCTACTTCAGGTGTTCTTGTAATTGAGAACTGTTTTACGGTCAGCCCTACCTCCTGGGTACTTGATACCGGATCAGGATCTCATATCTGTAATTTATTGCAGGGACTGAGAAAAAGTAGAAAAGTTGCACCGGGTGATATGTCGCTCAGAGTAGCGAACGGAGCACAAGTTAATGCGGCAGCCGTCGGTGAATATCACCTAGTATTGACAAATCGCAAGACTATGATTTTGAACGATTGCTTCTATGTACCTTCCATGGTTTGCAACATCATATCAGTTTCTTTACTCGATAAAGATGGATATAACTTTGTTCTTGATAGAAATATCATGAACATTTACCTTCACAAGGTACTGGTTGCAGAGGGTACACTGTGTAATGGTATCTACGTTCTAAATCAGAATACAGTTCTCAATATACAAAACACACGCTAGAGGAAGAATTCAGATACGAATGAATCCTACTTGTGGCATTGTAGACTTGGTCATATCGGAGAGAAAAGACTGAATAAGTTGCATAAAGATGGACTCTTGAATGCGTTCGAGTTTTCATCTTATGAAACTTGTCAGTCTTGTCTCAAAGGGAAGATGACCAAATCTCCGTTCACCGGACATGGAGAAAGAGCAACAGAGCTCTTGGGACTCATACAAAGTGATGTATGTGGTCCGATATCTACACACGCAAGGGGTGGGTTCTCCTACTTCATCACATTCACTGACGATCTCTCTAGATTCGGATATGTGTATCTTATGAAACACAAATCTGAAGCTTTTGAGAAATTCAAGGAATTCAAAAAGGAAGTAGAGAACCAGACTGGCAAAAGTATCAAGATCCTCCGGTCTGATAGAGGAGGGGAGTACTTAAGCACGGAATTCCTAGATTACTTAAAAGAGAATGGTATTCTCTCTCAGCTTACTCCTCCTTATACACCACAGCACAACGGTGTTTCGGAGCGGAGGAATCGTACCCTATTGGATATGGTTCGCTCCATGATGAGTGGTGCTGAGTTACCCCTTTCATTCTGGGGACATGCGCTTCAGACAGCAGCATATCTATTGAATGATGTTCCGTCTAAATCAGTGCCTAAGACTCCGTTCGAGATATGGAATGGAAAAAGGCCATATCTTAAAAGATTTAAGATATGGGGTTGTCCGGCTTATGTTAAAACGCATAAACCGGATAAACTAGAGGCACGGTCAGTTTTATGTAAGTTTGTGGGATATCCAAAGAATGGTTATGGATATCTATTCTACCACACCGAGGAACAGAAGGTGTTTGTTGCTCAGCATGCCGTTTTCTTAGAAACGGAGTTTCTTGCAAAAGAAATTAGTGGGAGCACGGTAGAATTGGAAGAAATTCAGCGACCACAAACTGAAACTGAAAATTTGACAGAACCTCAGGATTCAATAACCCCAAACAAACCTCAGCCACTCCACAGATCTGGTAGGATTTCTCGTCCGCCCGAGAGATACTACGGTTTTCTCATAGACGGGGATCGAGAGGATTGCATCTTGGAAGAAGATGACCCTACCAGTTTCAGGCAGGCCATTATCAGTAGGGACTCTGATAAGTGGCAGGAAGCAATGCAATCCGAAATGGAGTCCATGTACGCCAATAAAGTGTGGACCTTGGATATTGCTCCACCTGGGGTAAAACCCGTTGGATGCAAATGGATCTACAAAAGGAAACTTGGTGTAGATGGGTAGGTAGAAACCTATAAGGCTAGACTCGTTGCAAAAGGTTTTCGTCAAAGACCTGGTTTGGACTATGACGAAACTTTTTCTCCGGTGGCTATGCTCAAATCCATTCGGATCCTACTTGCCATTGCTGCCTTCCATGACTATGAAATCTGGCAGATGGATATTAAAACAGCTTTCCTAAACGGTTGTTTGGAAGAGTGCGTTTACATGGATCAGCCAGAAGGTTTCGTAGACAGTGGGAGCAGCGGGAAGGTGTGCAAGTTGCTTAAATCCATTTATGGATTAAAGCAGGCATCGCGGAGCTGGAACATCTGTTTTGATGAGGCAATCATGGAATTTTATTTCATCAAGAACGAAGATGAACCCTGTGTCTATAAGAAGATTGTAGGACGAACTGTCGTATTCCTAGTCTTATACATGGGCGACATTCTTTTGATAGGAAATGACATTCCTATGCTACAATCGGTCAAGCTATTTTTGTCACAACGGTTCTCCATGAAGGACCTGGGTGATGCCTCGTACATTCTGGGGATCAAGATCTATAGAGATAGATCCAAGAGACTACTGGGACTTTCGCAGTCCAGGTACATAGAGACCGTACTAAAGAGATTTAGTATGGAGGATTCCAAGCGCGGTAACATACCCGCATTGCACGGAATTACCCTCTCCAAGAATATGTCTCCTAAGACTGACGACGAGAGGGTTCGCATGAGCACTATACCCTACGCTTCGGCGGTAGGATCTATAATGTATGCGATGCTATGTACAAGACTAGATGTAGCTTACGCGCTGAGCGCGGTAAGCCGGTATCAGTCAGACCCAGGTGAGGACCACTGGACAGCAGTGAAGAACATTCTCAAGTACCTGAGAAGGACTAAGGAGATGTTCCTGGTTTACGGTAATGGAGACCTCAGGGTCGAGTCCTTTACCTATTCAAGCTTCCAGAGTGACAAAGATGACAGCAAGTCTGTCTCGGGTTTTGTGTTTACCCTCAACGGAGGGGCGGTATGTTGGAGGAGTTCCAAACAGGATACCGTCGCAGACTCGACGATGGAGGCTGAATACATTGCTGCAAGCGATGCCGCAAAAGAGGCGGTCTGGATGAAGAAGTTCATTATTGATCTTCAGGTGGTTCCGTCCATTGTTGACCCAATACCTTTGTATTGCGATAACAATAGGGTTATAGCTTTAGCGAAGGAACCAAGGTCCCATCAGAAATCCAGGCACATCTTAAGGAGGTATCACATGATCAGGGAGATCATTGATCGCCAGGAGATCGAGGTGCGGAGAGTGGACACAAAGGACAACACAGCGGACCCATTCACGAAGGCATTGCCCCAGACTCAGTTCAAGCGGCTGATCGAGATGATAGGTCTTCGATACGTCAGTACATGGCCTTAGTGCAAGTGGGAGATTGTTAGTGTATATGCCCTAGAGGCCATTACTGTATCATACTAGTATGTATATTACTTGATGGAAGCTTGGGATATTCACAGTTGTACAGACAATCTTGCTCAATATACTAGTATGCTACTTGGTTTGTCTCTGCTTTAATATGTACATGTGTGTTTATTTATTATATCACCTATACGTATTAGTAGAGCCCTTAGGATATTTACTTGATTACCGGCGTTGTGATGGCGATCACACTCGTGGGGGTTGGGTAATCCACAAGCACATCCTTATACACGTCCCTAGTCATGGGATTATCGAGATAGGGCATTGATACTCCGGAGTAGACTAGCGTATGCGCTTCTCATCCCAGCACGGGAGACGGTCTGTCCCACAGCCGTCAGTACGTCGTACTTGAGATAGTATGCGGGTGCTCGTTAGGTTACGAGTACACTGGACAGGACTTGTCGGGAACTGATGGTTGGTATTATACCTATCGTCAATTATCAGTTTCCAGGTGACATGAGTACAGCTTAGTCCACTGACTTGACACTGTCACTTCGCCTCGAGTGTGTTCACACTGTTCTTTGATTACTACCCTACCACGGCTCTACTGAGTCGTGCAAACAGGTAGTAGTTGGGTGCAGTCCCGAAGCACTTGGAGGCAGTGACGGTTAGACAGGATTCGTATCTCCCGGTATTGGGGGTTGACATCGCGCTGTGTCTAGGAGAGCCATTACACGAGTAGTCCCTAGCCAGGGCAAGCGAGATATACTGGTAGCTTTCCAGTGTTATCTCAGGGTGTTCTGGGCTTCATACCGACACGACTTGTACCATTATTAGGGGACTGACGTTTACCGCCCCCTAGGCCCGCCATGCGATGTATCAGACGAACAGACCGGACTGTACGGAGATTGTCACATACAGGCTCAGTAGGAGATCGGATGGGTTTACCTCATCGGCCTTCTTATCGACATCTACCTGGGGACCGTTACGTACAGCTAGTGCCGCTTGCGGTCTGTGGTTGAACCCACTGCCAGCGTAGTGTCGAGTCTTTAGAGTCCCACACAGAGAGTTTCCCTGCACTGAGCGAAACGTGTAGAGGCCGTATGGTTTTACGGCAGGGCTGCGATCACTTACGTACACTTGTGTGCGTGTGGTGTTCGGGCTGGCAATACTAGTGGGTTTTGGTTTAAGCCGGATCCTAGTATTGCACGGATGGATTTGTTTTGTCTTCTGTGCATTCGCATTCTACGGAATACGGATGCAGGTGTGTATGCACAGTTTTCCGGAGCGATGAAGGAGGAGGTGCCTCATTAGGGTTTTGGCAGTTGGTTCGGCCAAAACCGTTATATGGCAGGCTCATTAGGGTTTTGACAGTTGATTCGGACTCATTAGGGTTTTGGCAGTTCGTTTGGTCAAAACCATTATGAGCCGCGGACATCATTTACTAATCCTTTTAGTGATAATTTTATGATGGCTAATTGCATTGACCATTTGACCACCTTGACCTTTCTTGACTTTGTTGACCGGTTGACCGTGTTGACCATTGACTTTCAAGAGAGATCTACACTCTTCTTTTCTTTTACTTTTTCTTTTTCTATTTTGATTATGATAATGGTCATTTCAATGTAGCCATCAAACTTTATCTTGATGGGATTAGTAATGATATTGCTTTTGCATTATTGAACCATGGTTCATTTTCTTATGCTCACAATTTTTTTCTCATTCTCTCTCTTGCCTTTTTCTAGTGAGAAGAAAAGAAATGCACCATGGTTGCTAGCTCCTCCTTCTTCCTCCTCTTGATTCATCTTTTGATCTCATGTGTTGAGAGATAAAGATCCCACAAAGACAAAACCATCTCTCTACCACTCCTACACAACCTAGGGCTTCTAGACTAGCAATCTCTTTGCCCTAGTTACCTCGGCTCGAGGTGGAGCTAGGTGTACATCTCTCGGGTGGATTGTCTTCGACTCAAGGAGGCCGCGGAGGTGACCAAAGTCCGGATCAACCTTCGGAGCAAGCAAAGAGAAGAACAACAAGAAGAGAAGGAGTTCAAGTTGAGGTATAACCCCTAACCGAGTAGATAAATCTCTAGTTAGGATGCTAGTGTGTTGTTTAGCAAAGATCCGGCTTTTACGGTCCATGTTATCATGTTTAGAAAAAATTTTGTTTTACCGTTTCCGCTACCCCGAAAGTACCGGGAGAGGTAATGATCAGTCGAAAATATTGTATATTTTAGCCGGCAATTTCCTTAACATTTTCATACACTTAGAAGTGTTCGGCATGCATATTCTACATATTAGCAAATCTGTCACAAAATATGAGATTTCATGTATTAGACTTTTAAACCGACACTTTAAAGGAAATTAACCGCATTTCATGGCATCGCATCATTTCTGTATTTGCGCAACACTTGTTTCGAAGTCTGTGCAGGAAATTCCAGAAACCGAGCCAAATTGTCAAGAGTGCTGATCAAAATTACACCAAGTCTAAGTCTGGTGATCCGGCAGTAAAATTCCAGAAATTTATTCAAGGCCAATGGGCGCTTCCCGCCGTGGATCCGTGGCATGATGACGTCAGCAGAGAAGCAGATTTTCCCCATGTGCTTATTTCTAACGGCAAAGCTTCCAGAACTCTCCAGAAACTCCACGTGGCTTCATCTAGAAGGCTCGGCCTAACAACCTAGTTCTAGAAGCCTCCCTCCAACTAACTTCTTCTAGAAGCCTCCTTATAACAACCTTCTTCTAGAAAGCTCTCTCCAACAACCTTCTTCTAGAAGCCTCCTTGTAACAACCTCATTCTAGAATATTCCTTCCAACAAACTTTTTCTAGAAGATTCTTTCTAACAACCTCATTTTGGAGGGAAAATTCAAATTCAAATGAGGTAGTTCATTTTGGAGGGAAAAGTTGTTCATTTTGGAGGGAAAATTCAAATTCAAATGAGGTAGTTCATTTTGGAGGGAAATTCAAATTTCATCCAACAAACTTTTGGAGGGAAATTCAAATTTCATCCAACAAACTTTTGGAGGGAAATTTGAATTTCATCCAACAAACTTTTGGAGGGAAATTTGAATTTCATCTAACAAACTTTTGGAGGGAAATTTGAATTTCATCAACAAACTTTAGGAGGGAAAGTTAGAATTTGAAATCCTAGACCTAGGGTTAGTTATCTATAAATAGAGCCTAAATCTAAGGGTTGAGGTTGTTGATCATTAGTTCATCATTAGTTCTTCATTAGTTAAATAATCTTTCCCTCTTTCATCATCTTCTTCCACAAGTCTCGTGACAAGGCTTGTGCGAAACCCTAACCCTAATTCCACTCCTAATCCAAGATCTTGAGTACCAAATCAAGCATGAAGCCTTCAACCTTTTAGGAGCCGAGCCGATCTTCAATCGGGCAAGTGATCCAAGCCGATCCGCGATCCACGGAGACGAGCGAAGCCAAGTCGACGATCAAGTTCTTCCTCTTGTAGTTCTTGAGTGATTGTAACGAAATTGTTGATATAAATAAAAGGTGAAATTCATTAATCTTGCTTTCTTTTAATTCTTGCATCATGATTAGATCTCAATTTGTAATTGTTGCTCTTGTTATGATGTTCGAGTAAAACTCCGCTCGTTAAGGAGTCGAGACGATTGTAGAATGATGATGTAACAAATTCTAATACTATTTTTAAGTCCTACGAGTTTTGTAAACCCTAGCAAGTTCAAGAATCGATGACCTAGTTTCGTAGCGATGCTTTCTTGATTGTGATCGCTCGAAATTAGAGATCAACGATCGTTTCTTGAATTTACTAGAGGCTAGAATGTGAATGACATCGACGAAAGAACAAGGGATAAGATGAAACCCTAGTTTCACAAGAAATCCCTAATTCTCATCGATGATCATCGATCTAGTATCAATTTATCGAAGGATAAGAATACGTAATTGTAAGATTACATCACATCTATAGATCCGATCGATTCCTACGAGCCTCATTTCGATTCTTGAGATTTGGTTTGGAAAAATCAACAAACGATCAATTCTTGATTCTCTCTTTTAATGCTTTCTTAGATCTAGTTTTTTCTCTTTCTTGAAATTCAACTACAAATCTTGAATTGTTTTGTTTTCTTTCTTTAAAGTTTCAATTCATCTAATTCGAAAGACGAACGATTACACTTTCCCTGTGGACGATCCGCACTCACATACTAACTACAATCCGACACCGTAGTTGATTGCGGTCAAATAATCTTTGGTTGTGATTTCTTTACTATTTCATTCGATTTATTACAATCACAGAAATTATCATCAATCAAATGGCGCCGTTGCCGGGGACTATTTGATTCGATACACAAACCAAGATTTCTTTTCAATCAAATGGCGCCGTTGCCGGGGATAGTGCGCTAATAGTTCGTATTTTGAAATTTGAGTTGAAAATTTTATTCCATCTAAATTTAGTGATCTAAATTCGTGCAAACACTAATACGTGTGTTGTGATTTGTTGCGAGAAAATCTGGAATCATTGGAGCTGGAGAAAATTTTTTCTGAACATACCAGAGAGCTGGAAATAGCAACAGAAAGCAGCTGAAGAAGTTTGATCCAGTGAACCCACAACCTGAGCGCGGAAGCGCGGCAAATAGGGTGTTATCGCAGCGGAAACGCGGCCATCTAGAAGGGTCTCTGGAAAATTTTTGCAGCAGGTACTTTCTTGCTCTCTCCCCTCTCCCTTTTTAGCTCCAAATAACAATTTCTTGCAGGTTTCTTTGCAAATAAATCGCAGCGCCGCAAAGCAAAATAAATTTGTGCGTGTTTTTGATTCTTGTGGTTGTTGCATATTAATACGGAAATTTAAGGGGCACGACCAAATCCAAATTAGGTGGGGATTTCATTACCCTTCCTAGGCCCCGAAAACCACAAAACTTGCATCCGCATTTACCCTCATTAATTAAAAGAAATCTAGAGATGACTCTAAGGACCGTCGCACTCAATTAGGACAAGAGAAGGCCGTGGGTAATTCATTGTTTATCTGCGTTTTTCTGTGGTGCCTAAGGCGAGTGTGTCTAAGGCTAGTGGTTATTAATTAGGCCCACTGTAGTGGTGGTTCCTTCCCACTTACCTGGCACTTATCCGGCCACAGGGGGACAAAGAGGCAGTGGAGGATTTATCCTGCGACTTGTCTTTTGGCAGTTAGAAGCGGTCTAGAGTTTGACCTAGATGACCACTAGATTTTAGGGTTTTGTGTGTTGCATTTGTTTTGTTGCATCATATTTTCAAAAATCCGTATCTTTTTCAAAACAAACACCACATTCATATCATTCCCCTAATTATAAATTCACGCTGCCACTTGTACTAACCCTTTTTAGTGCAAGATAGGCTGGACACGGGTGTCTAGTGCCCGTTAGTCCGCGTTTCTTTTATCGACCCTAAAGTCGGTATTTCTACACTTACCTTTTCTTTTACCCACCACCACACCCACATCGATGGATCCACTTCCATCGAATTTCTTTTCCACTACTCTGCCGTCGTCCGTTGGTGCGCAGATTCCACCTCGCATCTCTCTCCAAGAGAGATGCTATCCAACACGAGGCCCACTTTCCACCTGTCTTTCCATTCCACCAGCCAACGGGGAAAATTTTCAAATAAAACCCCAATACATCAACCTTCTACCAAAATTTCACGGTCTCGAGTCTGAAGACGCATACATGTTTATCACGAAATTTGAAAATGTATGCGCAATGATGGGTACTTCACAGCTTTCTGTGGATGCTTTACGTCTTCGTCTTCTCCCATTTACCTTGTGCGATTTAGCCGAGAAGTGGCTATATAACACTACCGCACATTCCATTTCAAATTGGGACGAATTCGTTAAAGCATTCCTTAAGAAATTCTACCCACATCAAAAGACAGCTCGAGTCCGTAGCGAAATCTATCAATTCACCCAGCTTCCAAATGAAACATTTTCAAAATGTCTTGACCGCTTCAAGGATCTGTTAATCCAATGTCCACATCACGGCATCCCGAGATGGGAATTGTGCCGAATCATTTATGAGGGCATTACTCCTTACACAAGACAGTCCCTTGAATCCATGTGTCAAGGCAACTTTATGACCAAAAATGATGGGGAAGCCTGGAAATTTCTAGAAGATTTCGCTGAAAAATCTTTACAGTGGGAGGGTGTGAGTCAATCGTCTAGGGATGGCAATGATATTTCCATAGAAGTTAGAGCTGACATTGCAGCTATCAATAAGAAACTCGAGAATATGGAAAATAAATTTTTAGCTGCCGCCCTAAGTCAAATATCACTCTCCAAAACTGTATGTGGATACTGTTCTGATCCGTCTCACTTGACGGAAGAATGTCCGTTTCAAGGTCCTGAGCATACCAATGCATCATTTCAAAGACCTAGAAACGATCCATCTTCCTCCACATATGATCAGGGTTGGAGGAATAACCCTAACCTTGCTTGGAACCAATCCCAATTTCAAAACACGGTTCCAACCCAAAACAATTTCCAAGGGGTCCCTCCACCACAACAGCACCCACAACTTCAATTGAGTCAGCACCCCTTCCAAGAACAAAATTTCCAAAATCCGGCCAACACTTTTGCACCACATGAAAACTTTTTGCAATTGACCGGTACTGATAATACCTCTGCACTAGCACAAACCTTGGATACTTTCATGAAACAATCCATCCAAGGGACGGCAAGTTTGCAATCTTCCGTCGAGAATGTAATGAAGATCATTATCTCTCAAAATGAAAACATCAAATCGATGGAAGAACAAATTGCACAACTAAAAGCCGAAATGAGTGCAAGAGAGAAAGGGAAACTTCCAACTCAACCTTTACCTAATTCTGGCTATTCACATGATGTGGATGCAATCACGTTGAGATCTGGAAGAGTGCTTGACCATCACCTTGGGGAAGAGTTTGATGATACTGATAAATCAATCAATAGAACCCCGGCTGAGACCTTTCCACACACACACACTTCTTACCCCAGTTCTTCTACCCTACCACCTTCTTCCGAGCCTATTCTTCATTTCCCAAAAGGCTCGCCATTACAGCCCACCTCTTTTACCCCTCCACGGACGATCCCCACTTCTATTCCGGGATCGGTTCCACACACACTTCCTTCTCCTATGATGGACCCAGCGCTCACTGCTAAAGCACCTTATCCTAATCGGTTAAGGGCTAACACACCGAGTCCACACATGGAGAAGATTATGAACATTTTTAAGCAAGTAAACACCAACATCCCTCTCCTAGATGCCATCCAACAAGTTCCGTCTTATGCGAAAACTCTTAAGAACTTGTGCACTAGGAAGAGGAAGAATCCAGTGCCTAAGAAGATTTTCATGGAAAAAACAATAGACACGGCTTTCCCCCAACAATTACCGAGGAAACGTAAGGATCCTGGATATCCTACTATTTCCGTTTCTATTGGGGAAAAACACATTAACCGTGCTCTATTAGATCTTGGCGCTAGTGTTAACTTGCTTCCATACTCAGTTTATGAGCAATTAGGAATCGGAGAGTTGAAGCCAACCAATTGCACTCTCCAGATGGCTGACCGATCAATCACCAAACCTAGGGGTGAACTGGAGGATGTGTTAATAAAAATCGGAGAATTTATATTCCCGGTAGATTTTATTGTAATTGATACACAGCCTGTAGCGAACCCACGGAATCAAATTCCGGTGATTTTAGGTCACCCCTTTTTGGCCACTTCCAATGCAATTATCAACTGTCGTAATGGTTCTATGACCCTATCCTTCGGGAATAGGTCAATAGAACTAAACATTTACAAGTTGGGAAGTGTACCCTCCGAACCTATTGCTCAGGCATGTTCTGTCGACTTAATGGATGTCGACAGCAGCGAATTTGATGATCCTCCTGATATCGATCTAGACTCTTTTCATATGTTATTGTTTGACCCAACTATGTATCATACATATACGGACTCTTCCACCGAGATGTCCGGGTCAACAAATAACACCGATTATGAACTGCTTTTAGAGTCTGAAGATCACCCCGTACTTTGTGATGACATTATTTCTCGGGGTATTAATGGAACTTTTGAGGAGATCTTCGCTGATGAACTCGCATTTCTGAATAACACGGGTGTTGAGATGAATCATCTCCGAATCAATGAAATTGAACCTCCACCCCTTTTTCTGAACTGTAAAAAGAATGCGAGTAATCCATCATATCCACTGCATCGTCTCTCCAAAATGAGACGCACACACACTCTCTTCCAACCCTTACCCTTTCCCCACTTTTTCTTCCACCAACCCGAGCACTGTATTGATAAAATTTTCGAATGGTTGGTGTTAACTTTCGGTCTTTGCAAAGCTTGGCATCGACCACTGATTTTTGACCCCCACTTATGATTTTCAAAGATTAATATTGCATAACTCAAGTTTGGGGGGGTACATTTTTTCTGGCTCCTGAAAAGAAAATCTTTACAAAATTATGAGCCAAAAATAAGTTTGGGGGAGGTTCTTCACTTAAATATTTTGCCCCCACTAATAAATTCCTCCCAAGCTTACAGGTTTTTCGAGATTTAGCGGATGGCAACAGTGAGGACACTGTTGAAAACAAGTTTGGGGGAGGTTTGTGCTTATTTTCGCATCATTTGCATCATACATTGCATAAGCACAAAACACTTTTTTTTGAAAAACCATAAAAATTTAAAAATTTTCAAAATTATAAAAATATCTTTGTATATAAATAAGATAATGAAAGTTTAGATAGTGAAAAATTACATCTATGAGATTAGAAAAATTTAAGAAAACTAAGAAAATTAGAAGTTTTCTTATACGAACTAGTAATAAGTAGTTATGAGCCGTTGTCCCAAGGGTTAGTAAGATGAAGGACGTCACTAATCTGAGGATAAAAATAAGTCTGAAAAATAGTTTCTATTCTGGAAGCCAAACATTTTGAACGTTGCTACCCTGCTATTCGCACTTACACACATCTTAAAGCCTGGGATAGTAGAGGATACCTTGAAATGCTCTTGTCTTAAAGCCAAAAGTATGAAAAAAAAAGTATTTTGAAAATGGTGAAAAAAATGGACACTGGTCTTGTTATCACCAAGGGCAATAAAAAAATATATAGCAAAAGGGTGTTTCTTCACCTAGTGCCCTAAGGTCAACTGGTCTGGGAGTCACTGCTATGCCTGAGGTGGTGCAAGACTAGGAAAATACACCAAGTTAGCAAGCACATTAGTAATCGGTCGGTTAGTACCTCAAGAAGTATTAACGGTCGCATGAAAGTGTGTAAGCAATCTCGTTTATCAAGAAGTACTGAGGTTGATGGGCAAGAGTATGATAGCTTGAATTGAATTCTCCGGGTGTAGGGATGTCTTTACACACACGCAGGGTGATATGATCGATATTTGGAATAAAGATAGGAATGAAGAATAAGACGATGTTTTATTGAGTGAGGACGTGATTTCTAACATCTTTTCATGACCATTAAGATAGGGCTCATGACAACCGAAAAACTAGCTTAGTTGGAAACCCTAATTTTCAAAGTCTTTCTTTTACAATTCTTTTCTTTAAATGTAATATTCATGATCTTCCTTTTATTATTGGATTTTGTGGGTGCAATCCGCTGAAAACCCTCAGGAGACAACACTCCTCCTACTAGGGACACCTAGAGGTTTAAAGGCTTGTTGCACGTGCTCAGTGCAATCGTGTTGCCTACGAAAGTGTGCTAGTTAGTTTTTTTCTCTTTCTTTATTTTCTCCTTCTCTTTTTAATAAAACATTCGCTCGAGATGATCGAAATTAAGTTTGGGGGTATTTGATCAGTCGAAAATATTGTATATTTTAGCCGGCAATTTCCTTAACATTTTCATACACTTAGAAGTGTTCGGCATGCATATTCTACATATTAGCAAATCTGTCACAAAATATGAGATTTCATGTATTAGACTTTTAAACCGACACTTTAAAGGAAATTAACCGCATTTCATGGCATCGCATCATTTCTGTATTTGCGCAACACTTGTTTCGAAGTCTGTGCAGGAAATTCCAGAAACCGAGCCAAATTGTCAAGAGTGCTGATCAAAATTACACCAAGTCTAAGTCTGGTGATCCGGCAGTAAAATTCCAGAAATTTATTCAAGGCCAATGGGCGCTTCCCGCCGTGGATCCGTGGCATGATGACGTCAGCAGAGAAGCAGATTTTCCCCATGTGCTTATTTCTAACGGCAAAGCTTCCAGAACTCTCCAGAAACTCCACGTGGCTTCATCTAGAAGGCTCGGCCTAACAACCTAGTTCTAGAAGCCTCCCTCCAACTAACTTCTTCTAGAAGCCTCCTTATAACAACCTTCTTCTAGAAAGCTCTCTCCAACAACCTTCTTCTAGAAGCCTCCTTGTAACAACCTCATTCTAGAATATTCCTTCCAACAAACTTTTTCTAGAAGATTCTTTCTAACAACCTCATTTTGGAGGGAAAATTCAAATTCAAATGAGGTAGTTCATTTTGGAGGGAAAAGTTGTTCATTTTGGAGGGAAAATTCAAATTCAAATGAGGTAGTTCATTTTGGAGGGAAATTCAAATTTCATCCAACAAACTTTTGGAGGGAAATTTGAATTTCATCCAACAAACTTTTGGAGGGAAATTCAAATTTCATCCAACAAACTTTTGGAGGGAAATTTGAATTTCATCTAACAAACTTTTGGAGGGAAATTTGAATTTCATCAACAAACTTTAGGAGGGAAAGTTAGAATTTGAAATCCTAGACCTAGGGTTAGTTATCTATAAATAGAGCCTAAATCTAAGGGTTGAGGTTGTTGATCATTAGTTCATCATTAGGACCATTAGTTCATCATTAGTTCTTCATTAGTTAAATAATCTTTCCCTCTTTCATCATCTTCTTCCACAAGTCTCGTGACAAGGCTTGTGCGAAACCCTAACCCTAATTCCATTCCAAATCCAAGATCTTGAGTACCAAATCAAGCGAGAAGCCTTCAACCTTTTAGGAGCCGAGCCGATCTTCAATCGGGCAAGTGATCCAAGCCGATCCGCGATCCACGGAGACGAGCGAAGCCAAGTCGACGATCAAGTTCCTCCTCTTGTAGTTCTTGAGTGATTGTAACGAAATTGTTGATATAAATAAAAGGTAAAATTCGTTAATCTTGCTTTCTTTTAATTCTTGCATCATGATTAGATCTCAATTTGTAATTGTTGCTCTTGTTGTGATGTTTGAGTAAAACTCCGCTCGTTAAGGAGTCGAGACGATTGTAGAATGATGATGTAACAAATTCTAATACTATTTTTAAGTCCTACGAGTTTTGTAAACCCTAGCAAGTTCAAGAATCGATGACCTAGTTTCGTAGCGATGCTTTCTTGATTGTGATCGCTCGAAATTAGGGATCTACGATCGTTTCTTGAATTTACTAGAGGCTAGAATGTGAATGACATCGACGAAAGAACAAGGGATAAGATGAAACCCTAGTTTCACAAGAAATCCCTAATTCTCATCGATGATCATAGATCTAGTATCAATTCATCGAAGGATAAGAATACGTAATTGTAAGATTACATCACATCTATAGATCCGATCGATTCCTACGAGCCTCATTTCGATTCTTGAGATTTGGTTTGGAAAAATCAACAAACGATCAATTCTTGATTCTATCTTTTAATGCTTTCTTAGATCTAGTTTTTTCTCATTCTTGAACTTCAACTATAAATCTTGAATTGTTTTGTTTTCTTTTTTTAAAGATTCAATTCATCTAATTCGAAAGACGAACGATTACACTTTCCCTGTGGACGATCCGCACTCACATACTAACTACAATCCGACACCGTAGTTGATTGCGGTCAAATAATCTTTGGTTGTGATTTCTTACAATTTCATACTACACATCGAGAATTCTTTTCAGTCAGGTAACGTGGACCTAACAAAATACACGTGAGCGCTAAGTTAAAGTGCTTAGCACTTCATATACAGCCAAAATGGCTAAGTGTTTGGCACTGATTGGGCAGCGCCCATCGCCTTACATGAAACACACGTAGGTGCAAGGCCAAAATAAAAGAGACAGCGTCGCACGTGCTCCTCATGTGGACGTCCCTGATTGATTTCTATGAAAGTGTAGTAGTAATAACCGCAATCAATAACAGTGTCACGTGTAACTAGCCGAGATGAGTACGGATCGTCCGCAGGGATTCATGGAACTTTTAATTTTGCTTTAGACGTATTGATTAGAAAAGAGGAAGGAGAGAAGAATAAAGAATAGTGGAGAATAGTTTCTAGATCTATGTTAAACACGGATGTAGAATACAGATCTAGTTTAAATACGGATGTAGATTTTATATCAGAAGAGGGCTTGTAGGGTTCGTTAGGATTTAGTAGTCATGGATGACTAATAAAAATTACTTCTTTTATCTATTGATAGATTTAAAACTAAATTGATGGCGATGAATGAGAATTAGGGTTCTTGGAAGAAACTAGGGTTTCCACACTATTGACCCTTGTACTTTTATTGATCTCTATTCATGTCTAGCCCTTAACAAAACAATTGTTAATCTGATCTCAAATCGCGGTCAAGACTATCAATAAATTGATAGCGCGCCCGATTAGGATGTTAACGATTCTTTTGCTAAAATTTATAAACTTCAAAAGACTTAAAAAAAAGTTAAAATATTTTTTCATCCATTGACCTACCCTAATCCTACGAACCCTATCAAGTGGAGAATTACTCACGTATGATGGAGATAGAAGAAGAATGGATAGAGCTCATAATGTAAATACAGAAAATAAATGCAAACTAATTAATCCAATGATCTACCTTTATTAATCAACTTCACAATTACAAAGCCTTCGAGTTTATATTACAAGAGGAAGAAGAAGTTGCTCTCGATCTCTGCCTCATAGGAAGTAGATATTCCGTCAAATCTCACGTCGTCTTATCAAGTCGAATCGCGGACCTGTCGTGGATCACTTGGTCTTTGACGGTGATTTGCTTCGTGTAAAAAATTGATGATTTCTAAGTTTACCCCTCGGTCCTTTATATAGCCCTGAAACCAGATACTCTAGATCCTAGAAATTAGGGTTTGTTGTTGCAAATATAACCTGAAAATCCCAAACCCTAATTCCCTAAATCCACCGCGGATCCACCGCAATATGGAGCTTTTGGCCGCGGAAGGGCGGTTCTTTGGTGGGATCTTGACTTCAAAATTCTGGGGCTCCTTACTTGTGATACATGGAGATTTATTTGATATCTGGAACTTGAAAATATTTCCTGAGTCTCTGCCGGTATTGATTCTTCGATTTTATTTAACTTCATCGGCAGATTTTTGATTTCTGACATCTCGATATCCCAATCTCCTGACCTGAGCCAACTCATGCACAATATCTCCATGAATAATGTTAGTAATATTTAGTATTTTTGAGATATTATCCCTAACCATTTTATATGATATTATATTTTAAGAATATTGATTAAGGATATTTGATATGATATGCATATTTAAATTATCAAAATATTATATACATATTATATGCATACATTTTCCTTCATAATGTTAATTATAATATATAAACATATGGTAAATGGTATTTTTACAGATAAACCCAAATATGTTCTATATTTATAATAAACACCTTTAGATATTTAAGAAAATTAAGGAAAATGTTATATCAAATGTGCGATATTTTCGACTGAAGAAATACCCCCAAACTTAACTTTGATCATCCCGAGCAAACTATTTATTCAAGAGAGGGAGAAAAAGAAAAAGAAAAACCTAAGTAGCACACTTTCGTAGGCAACACGATTGCACTGAGCACGTGCAACAAGCCGTTAAACCTCTAGGTGTCCCTAGTAGAGGAGAGTTGTCTCCTGAGGGTTTTCAGCGGATTACACCCACAAAATCCTATAATAAAAGAAAGAAGATGAAAGTTACGTACAAAGATAAGAACTATAAAAGAAAGAACTTGAAAATAAGAGTTTCCAACTACACTAGCTTTTCGATTGCCATGAGCCCTATCTTAATGGTCGTGAAAAGATGTTAGAAATCACATCATCCCTCAATAAAACATCACCTTTAGTCTTCCTCCCTACCATTCATCCAAACATCGATCATATACCCCTACGTGTGTGTAAAAGACATCCCTACACTTAGAGAATTCAATTCAAGCTATCATACTCTTGTCCATCTTCCTTAGTACTTTTTAGTTGGTGAATATTTTCGATGAAATTGCTCACACATTTTTCATGCGATCGTTAATACTTCTTGAAGTACTAATCAACCGATTACAAAATGTGCTCGCGCATTTAGGCGTAATTCCTCGTCTTGCAATACCTAAGGCTTAGCAGTGGCTCCCAAACCAGTTGGTCTAAGGCACTAGGTGATAAAGCTCGCTATATTTTTTTTATGCTACCTTGGTAATTACAAAACCAGTGTTTATTTTTTTCTTCACCATTTTTTTATATTTTACTTCATACCAAGGCTTTTAGACAACAACATTTCAAGGTATCCTCTACTATCCCAAGTTCCGAGATGTGTGTAAGTGCATATAGTAGGTATCAACATTCAAAAGTTTGGACTCAAGAATATGGACTATTTTTCAGACATATTTTTATCCTCAGATTAGTAATTTCCTTCATCTTACTAACCCTTGGGACAACGGCTCATAACTACTTATTACTAGTTTTGTTTAAGAAAACATCTAACTTTCTTGCTTATCTAAAACTATTCCTATCTTTCATATGTAATTTTTCACTTTCAAACTTTCATTATCAAATTTTTTTTGTGCTTATATATAGTATAATGCAAAATAATGCGTGAATAAGCAAATGCCTCCCCCAAACCTATTTGCAGCAGTGTCCTCACCGATGTCATCTGTTAAGCGTCACAAAAAAACTGTAGACTTGGGAGGAAAAGTTATTAAAGGGGACAAGAAATAATGACGGTGAAATCCTCCCCCAAACTTATTTTTGGCTCATAATTTTGTAAAAGTTTTCTTTCAAGAACCAAAATATATCCCCCCCCAAACTTAAGTAAAACTGTATTAAGCATTTAAAATTATGATGGGGGATTAAAGTTATTGGTCAAAGTAAAGCCTTACAAAAACCAAAAGTCAACACCAACCATTCAAAAATTTTATCAATATAGCGCACTGGTTGGTAGAAGATCATGTCACCTATAGACGTGAAGAAGTGGGGAGGGGATAAGAGGTGGAATATAACGAGTTTACGCCTTAGTTCATAGAGACGAAACAGTGATAGTAGATTACTCGCATTCTCGTTATTGTTAAGAAGAAGGGGTGGTGGTTCAACTTCTTTGTGTTAGGGTTGATTCATCACAACTCCCATGTTTTCTAAGAATGCGAGTTCATCAGCGAAGATTTCTTCAAAGCTTTCATCGATATCCTGAATAATAATCTCATCAGAAAGAACGGGATGATACTCGGACTCCATAAAAGGTTCATATTTAGCGTTAGATGTTGACCCGGACAGCTCAATAGAAGGGTCCATATGTGTATAATAAATAGCAGGGTCAAACAACAACGTAATAGCGGAGTCGAGATCAATATCCTGAAGCTTTTCAAGTTCGCTGCTGTCGGAAATTATCGTTTCAACAGAAAATACTTGAGCATAGAGTTCGGAGGGTTCACTTCCCAACTGGTAAATGTTAAGCTCAATTGACATCTTCCCGAAGGATAGGGCCATAGAGCTGTTTCGACAATTGATTATTGCGTTGGAAGTCGCAAGAAAAGGTCGACCTAGAATTACCGGAATTTGGTTTCGTGGGTTTGCTACAAGCTGTATATCTATAACGATAAAGTCCACAGGGAATATAAACTCCCCGACTTTGATTAACACGTCCTCTAGCTCACCCCGAGGTTGGGTAATAGATTGATCGACCATCTGAAGAGTGCAATGCGCAGGTTTTAACTCTCCGACCCCTAATTGCTACGGAAGCAAGTTAACACTAACGCCTAAATCGAGTAGAGCACGATTGATAGTTTTACCCCCAATAAAAATAGATATGGTAGGACTTCCGGGGTCCTTTCGTTTCTTGGGTAGTTGTTGTGTAAAAGCTGTGCTTACATTACTCGTTAAGAATACCTTTTTCGGCACTTGAGTTTTTCTCTTCCTAGTGCACAAGTCCTTTAGAATTTTTGCATAAGACAGAACTTGTTGAATAGCATCTATAAGAGGAATGTTTATGTTAACTTGTTTAAAAATTTCCACAATCTTCTCCATTTGTGGACGTGGTTTGTTGCCCCTTAAGCTGTTTGGATAAGGTGCTTTATCAATAAGGGTTGGGTCCAGTATTGGAGAGGATTGTGGGGATAGAATGGATCCCAGAATTGGAGTGAGAATCGTTTTAGGTAGACTCGAGGAAGTGGGTTGAGTGTTCGAGCATTGGGGAATACGGAGAATAGGCTCGAAAGAAGGTGGACTAGACGAAATAGGAGAAGAAGTAGAAGCCGGGGTGTTATTAATATCATCAACGTCATCAACGTGTTCACCCACTTTGTTATTCAACACTCTTTTTGATCTCAACGTGGTAACAACACTCATATTATAATTTTGTGAGTAGCCAGGATTAGATATAGGTTGAGATGGAAGTTTCCCTTTCTTTCTCGCACTCATCGCGGCATTTAACTGTGCAAGTTGTGCTTCTATCGATTTTATGTTTTCATCATGGGAAGCGGTGTTCCGCATCAACGTTTGGATAGAAGATGTTAAAGTATCGGTCATTTGCATAGAATGTTTAATGAACGTTTCGATGCAAAGAGTTTATCGGTACCGGCAATAGAATTATTATAAGGATCAAAGTTGTTGGCCGGGTTTTGCAAAAGTTGCGGTTGAAAAGGGTGCTGACTCGGTTGTGGTGGTTACTGTTGCTGTGGAGGAAGTCTTTGATAATTGCTTTGGAACTGGTTTTGATTTTGGGTTTGGTTTTGGTTCCAAGCAAAATTAGGATGATTCTTCCATCCCTGATTATATGTGGAAGAATAAGGATCGTTTCTAGGTCACTGCTGAAAAGTAGCATTAATTTGTTCTTGACCTTAAAACGGTGCACTCAAAGGACATTCTTCCGTTAAGTGTGATGGGTTGGAACAGCAACCACACACGGTTTTGGGGAGCATAAATTGGTTTAGGGAGGCTGAAGAGACATTGTTTTCTATAGCATCGAGTTTCCTTTGTATCGCGGGCATTTTGGTTTTCACTGCGATGGAAATATCAATCTGATGGACACCTCCCCTAAACGATATAGGTCTAATGTTTTCCCACTGTAAAGTTTGTTCAGCGGGATCTTCCAGAAATTGCCAAGCTTCACCATCATCTTTAGACAGGAAATGACATTGACACATGGTTTCAAGAATCTGTTTTGTTGCAGGATCAACACCCCCGTATATAATGCGACAAAGGTCCCATCTATTGATTCCATGATGAGGGCATTGTACAAGAAAATCCTTAAACCATTCAAAACATTTCCAAAATGGTTCATTAGGAAATTGGGTAAACTGGTTAATCTCGCTTCGAACGTGGGCGATCTTATGATTGGGATAAATTTTTTTAAGGAATGCTATAACGAATTCGTCCCATTTTGCGATGGAATGTGCGGCAGTGGTATAAAGTCATTTTTCTGCTAGATCGCACAAAGTAAAAGGGAGAAGACGTAATCGCATAACATCCATAGAAAGTTGTGACGTGCCTATCATTGCGCATACTTTTTCGAATTTGTTTATAAAAACGTATGCGTCTTCGGATTCAAGCCCGTGGAATTTGGGCAACAGTTTGATGAAGTGTGGTTTAATTTCAAAATTATCCCCATTGGCTGGTGGAATAGATAGACAGGTAGGAAGGGGTCCATGTACGGGGTAGCATCTTTCTTAGAGAGAGATGCGCGGTGGATTTTGCGCACCTACGGGTGGTGGCAGCGGCGTGTTATAATCTGATGGAGAACCGTCCATCTCGGTCGATGTGGTGGGTGGAGAGGAAAAATAAGATGAAGAAGTACCGATTTCGGAGTCGATAGCAGAAACGCGGACAAGACGGGCACTGGAATCCCGTGTCCAGCCGAGCATGCACTAAGCGGATTTAGCGCAAGTGGCAGCGTGTGAACGATTTAAAATGGTTTGTTTTGAAAAGTGTCGGACGTGAGACAAATCACACAAAAAATGCACAATCAACCCTAGAACTAAGGTTACCTAGGTCAAGTCTCTAGACCGCTCCTAGACTTCCAAAGGACAAGCCGCAGGATCAATCCTCTACCACCTCTTTATCGCTCTTATGGCCAGGTAAGTGGGAGGCATCCGCTATATGAATCACCGAAAATAGCATGCCTAATTAAGTAACCACTTTCCCTAGTCACGCTTTCCTAGAAACCATAAAAGTGATGCGAATAAACGATAGGTTACCCACGACCTTCCTCTGTCCTTATTGAGCGCGACGGTCCTTAGAGTCTTGGTCAAGATATTTTTTTAATTAATGTAGGATGATGCAGATGCTCGTTTTGTGATTTGTGGGGCCTAAAAAGGGTGATGAAATCCCCACCTAATCTGAATTGTGGTCTTTCCCCTTAAAGTCCGTATTAAAATATGCACAAACCAATTACAAAACACGCAAAAAGATTTTTGAGCGGTGATATTTTGCAAAGAATCCTGCAGAAATATATTATAGGATTTTAAGATGAGAGAGAAAGTACAGAGAAAGATACCAAAGAAATATGGGAAGTCAAGTCCACCAAGTGGCCGCGGTTCCGCGGCTAAATGCTCAATATTGCGGCGGTTCCGCCGCGTCTTGGTGGGATCGTTTGAAAAAATTGTTCCCTTGCCCCCCTATGCTCCTCCGAACCTCCTTGAAAGTCTCTGAATCTTGATTTCCTTGTTCTTGTGTCTCCAGATTCCCTCGCAATAATCGCACACTAATCGTTAAATATGCAAGATGCGGTTTTGTTTTGTTTTATAATATGTATCGAATAAGAATTCAACACGAATAGTAAGAAAAAAATTTACGCACGTATCCCCGGCAACGGCGCCATTTGATTGATTTCTATGAAAGTGTAGTAGTAATAACCGCAATCAATAACGGTGTCACGTGTAGCTAGCCGAGATGAGTACGGGTCGTCCGCAGGGATTCGTCGAACTTTTAATCTTGCTTTATACGTGTTGATTAGAAAAGAGGAAGGAGAGAAGAATAAAGAATAGTGGAGAATAGTTTATGGATCTATGTTAAACACGGATATAGAATACAGATCTGGTTTAAATACGGATGTAGATTTTATATCAGAAGAGGGCTTATAGGATTCGTTAGGATTTAGTAGTCATGGATGACTAATAAAGATTACTTCTTTTATCTATTGATAGATTTAAAACTAGATTGATACTGATGAATGAGAATTAGGGTTCTTGAAAGAAACTAGGGTTTCCACACTATTGACCCTTGTCCTTTCATTGATCTCTATTCATGTCTAGCCCTAAACAAAACAATTGTTAATCTGATCTCAAATCGCGGTCAAGACTATCAATAAATTGATAGCGCGCCCGATTAGGATGTTAACGATTCTTTTGCTAAAATTTATAAACTTCATAAGACTTAAAAGAAGTTAAAATATTTTCTCATTCATTGATCTACCCTAATCCTATAAACCCTATCAAGTGGAGAATTACCCACGCATGATGGAGATAGAAGAAGAACGGATAGAGCTCATAATGTAAATACAAAAATTAAATGCAAACTAATTAATCTAATGATCTACCTTTATTAATCAACTTAACAATTACAAAGCCTTCGAGTTTAGATTACAAGAGGAAGAAGAAGTTGCTCTCGATCTCTGCCTCGTAGGAAGTAGATGTTCCGTCGAATCTCACGTCGCCTTATCACATCGAATCGCGGACCTGTCGTGGATTACTTGTTCTTTGACGGTGATTTGCTTCGTGTAAAAGATTGATGATTTCTAAGTTTACCCCTTGGTCCTTTATATAGCCCCAAAACCAGATACTCTAGATCCCAGAAATTAGAGTTTGTTGTTGCAAATCTAACCTGAAAATCCCAAACCCTAATTCCCTAAATCCACCACAGATATACCACAATATGGATCTTTTGGCCGCGGAAGGGCGGTTCTTTGGTGGGATCTTGACTTCAAAATTCTGGGGCTTTTTCCTTGTGACACATGGAGATTTATTTGATGTCTGCAACTTGAAAATATTTCCTGAGTCTCTGCCAGTATTGATTCTTTGATTTTATTTAATTTCATCGGCAGATTTTTGATTTCCGATATCTCGATATCCCAATCTCCTGACCTAAGCCAACTCATGCACAATATCTCCATGAATAATGTTAGTAATATCTGGTATTTTTGAGATATTATCCTAACCATTTTATATGATATTATATTTTAAGAATATTGATTAAGGATATTTGATATGATATGCATATTTAAATTATCAAAATATTATATAAATATTATATGCATACATTTTCCTTCATAATATTAATTATAATATATAAACATATGGTAAATAGTATTTTTACAGATAAACCGAAATATGTTATATATTTATAATAAACACCTTTAGATATTTAAGAAAAGTAAGGAAAATGTTATATCAAATGTGAGATATTTTCGACTGAACAGCCCCCAACAAAAGACTCAACACCTCACGTGCTTCCCATGTGGACGTCCTCAAACAAAGGGCCCAGCGCCTCACGTGCTTCCCACGTGGGCGCTCAAAACAGAAGGTCGGCGCCTCACGTGAAATACACGTGAGAGCTGAATTAAAGTGCTTAGCACTTTATATGTAGCCAAAACGGCTGAGTGCTTAGCACTGATTAGGCAGCGTCCAGCGCCGTGCGTGCACCTCACATGGACGCCATAAAAAGTGCTTAGCACTTCCTAATTAGTAAAACGACTAAAATGTTCAACACTCATTGGGCAGCGCCCATGACAGAGTGCTTCACACGACATACATGTGAGCGCCAGAGCTCAAATAAGTGCTTAGAACTTTTACATAAAAGTAATATGGGGCGGAAAAATAGAGCCCAAATAAGTGCTTAGCACTTTTGAACAAAAAAAAAGACTAAGACCAAGCCTAAATTGGCTAAGTCTCTGAAGTTTTCTTGCAGCTGAGCCCAAATACTCTTTTGCTGGATTTAAGTAAAAATGATCCTAAAATGTTGTTAGGTTGATCTTAGTCTCAAATAAGACTAACGTATCCTTAGCAAAAATAAATTGATCCCAAATGCTCACTTATATATTTTAAGTTGATCTTAATCTCAAATTAGATTAACGGTCCTTAAATAAAACAAAAATATTTTTGAACTATAGAAATATACAACCTAAATTCAAAACCCCATCATGCAAATCCTTGACCCAAACCCAAATCTAAAATATACGGATTTGGACTGATTCGCGTCCTACAGGCGACAACATAAAATAGTCTTTGTATACAATCCACGGGCAACCAAAATAAACAAAAATACAAACGATACGAAGTGAACTGCTGGAGCAGGAGAAAGTGGTGATCGCAATGCGATAACGTAATTAACTGCAATGGCTTGTGCCTGCAGGGAAGAGAGTCCCCACAATCAAAAACCCGTCATAAATGAGGGGGAATCTGATGAAGGATGCTACAATGGCCGCATCTGTCCAAACCTCCGATATATGGTGTCATAAATCAACTTGGTATCTTCGGAGAGGTGGATGGAGAAGTCGAAATAGCATATGCCCCCAAAATACAGGCCGGACGTCCCAACATCTCGGTCCGGTCTTTCGGCGGTGAACGGTATCCTTACCACCACTTCTTGAAGGCACTGCATTCCTCGATGGGGTGGGTGACCCTCCGATGATATAGGCAGTAGCCTGGATGTGATTCTTCTCCATCGAGGCTTGTGATCCCGTGAGTGTTCCTTATGAGAGGTGGCAGCTTCATCCTTATTGACAGGGCTTTGGCGAACCGCTTCTCTGTTTTAATCCTGCTCTTATTTGTAGCAGGTGTGCTTTGGTTTAGTCGGAGTACTTTACGACTCGTTCTTACCGCAGCTTCTTTATCCTGACGTCAAAGCTTAGCCTTTTCGTATATGGCCGTCTCGCGTTCTCGGTCAACTTTGCTTTTTTGAAAGGCTTCGTTTAACAGCCTATTGATCGGGTCTTCTGGCAGCTCCGGGGATTTTAGTGCCAATTCTTCCCCCAGTGCCTCCGCGTTGTTTTCTGACGCTGAAATAGCTTCTTCGTCATATAAAGACGAATGGGAGACCATGTGGCAACTTGCTACACGGTCTTCGGTGTCCTCTGATGAGTCCTTTTTCTCATCGTTGTCACTATCTTCATCCTCAAGAATATGCTTGAGAAATTATTCGAGTGTAACCGGTGTCCATGCCTTCTGGTTGTACTCCTCCAGCGCATCAATGTATTTTTGTAGATCTGTGCGTTTGTCGTCATACTCGACAGGCTACACGAGCTTCTTGGTCTTCTTCTTTTTCTTAGAAGACTTCGAAGGCTTGACATGGGGGGTTTTCCCCTCGTCAACAATTTTCGGTGCGGGATGAGCTTTTAGCATCCCTTCGATTATTTCGGGTTCAAGTGGGCTTTTCCACTTGACTGCCGGACATGCCTGTAGATCCTTCAGAATTCTTTTGGTTTTTGCTGAAAGAACGACTTCCCATGGAGTTTCTTCCATGAGTGAGCATGATGCCTCCTGCGCATCCACCTTTTTCGGAATGTGCTTCTGGGGTGGGTTTACCCTCCAGTTATCAGACAGCGTGAATTTTTCCTGTTGATACTGGTCCTCGACCCAGTTCTTGAAGACGTAGCAATCTTCAATTGGATGGCTCACCATTCTGTGATAGGAACAGTAATTATGGTTGTTGACGTCGCCGGGTTGCGGTGGATGCCATATGTCTGGCAATGTAATGAGTTTATTACGCATTGCCAATTTGAATAGTCTCCTTATCTTGTTGCGGGGAAACGAGTAAGCACGTCCTAGTCTTTCCTCCAAGGATGGGTTTGGACGTGAGTTGTTTTGACGAACATCCGATTTTGGGCCACTCGGTTGTTGTTAAGTATTGGCAACGAAGGTCGCTTTCCCTTTACCTTTGTTATTTCGAGGGTTCTTATTTGAGGAGGAAGGCGCGTGGCCCATCTGATCAATTTGGGCCAATTTATCTATCAAAGCCTGAAAGATTGTGTGCTTGAAGAACGTCATGAACTGGGACACAGTCGTTTGAGGATCAAGGGTCCCGATGAACATGCCCGTGGCAAGAGATTCTTCAATGCGTTGTTCGTATTTAGACCACAGGTTCCACCACCGGATCGCATATTGGACCCAAGTTTCTCCCAGTTTTACCCTGGCATTGATTAATGTCGTGATTGGGGTGCGCTGGCGAAACGCTGTGTGAACAGCAGTTCCATCTCTGCGAATGTTTTCACGGAGTCATTTGGGAGCTCCGAGTACCATTCAAAGGTCGTTTCTGACAGGCTGCCAATGAATTGGCGAAGCAACAATTTTTCGTCTCCTCCAGTGTTGCTACACAGAGCTCTGAACTGAGTGACGTGTTGATGAGGGTTGCATATCCCTTTGTATACATGGAACATGGGGATCGTATACCCCGGTGGGTATTTGATTTGATCATACCAGCCTGGATATGGTCGTCCGGTTTTAACAATTTGGCCAGCGGGTTCATTAGCTTGATGAGCTCTTATTTGTCGATCAATGTAATCATCAAGGGCAGCCTTGGAGATCATTTCTTCTTTGGCCGTTGATAAGGCCGGAGAAGGGTTTGATGTTTCCTATCCGTCATCCTCGACGATTATCGACGGATCTTTGACTGGGGGTTTTGGTTGGATCATCATTCCAACCATGTCTTGGAACAAGAGAGCCATCTGCTTTATGTTAGCAGCTTGCTCGGCGGATTCCTTGTCCTTTCTCTCGAGCACCCTTCGCAGAAACTCTATATCGGTTTCGCGCTCTTAGCATTGTTCAGCTTCTTTGTCCGGAGTTTCTTTCTGTCTGGTAAGTGCTGCCATTTTGGTCAGCATTTTCTTGAGCTTTTATTGTTGCTCCTGAGCTTTTATCAGTGACCGAGTTTGCGGTTGGTGACTCACCGAAGCATGGCTTTTTTCTTTTCCCGAAACCATGTAGACCGTATGTATTGTTATGCCTTCGGCCTTGGGGTGTTTAGGTCTATAGCCTTTGGAATTTGCCACGGGCTGTAGAGTTTTCTCCAGTCTCGTTCTTTTATGAGAGATTAGAGTCAAAGGAGCCGTTGTGACAGGCACCTGTTTAGGAGAAGTCCCCTGTCGCATGGTGGTGGAGTGATCTTTTTCTTGTTGGCCCTTGGATTTCTCAGGTCAACGAAAGTAATCTTTGTCAATCAAAGAGTCTTGGACTTTCCGTCAGACCCTATGAATTTGCGAGGAGAGCTGCTGATGAGGCCACTCCGGTTTTTCCTGCACAGGGACCTCGACTGGCAGAGGTGATTTCTTCAGCACTGCCATCGGGGAGTTCTTACATACCCTCCTGAGCGGATCAAACATGTTCTCGATTGGAACAGCAGCGTCAACTTCCACCATTAGAGCTAGTAGGGTGAGTCCAGAGGGGGAGTTTCCCCCAGCTTCTCTCATTCAGTGCCAGTGGCGACGTCGAGCGTGCCTCACAGAAGGGACCGCCTCAGTTTTAAAAGCGGCAAGCATACCTCTGATTTTGCTGAAGAGCTTCAATCGGTGTCAGCCTGTTGAAAACCGAAGTCCTTGTTAAAGTTTGAGGAGAAGCGGCCAGCCTTTCGAAAACCGGTCATCTGGTGGGGGAAGCGCTTTTGACGGCTTTGCTTGTAGGAGGAGTTGGGTGGGCTATCCATTTTGGGGTAGCCCCTTCAGGTATTACGAGCTTCTTTACATGCTCGTTTGTACTTTTGCTCGGCCTGTTGAAGACTGAGACGCCAGATTTGGACGGCCCGTTGAGAGGGGTCGTTGTGGTTGCCAGTCGATCGAAGACCGACCTTTTAGGAGCTTCTTCTTGCGGCGCTGGGGCACCGAAACTTACAAGTGGGAGCATGATCCCGAAGAACAATCCAGTAGTGGCTTGTGTGACTTGCCCCACTGGAATTAAGAAAATAGAGGTCGTGTTGGGCCCATAGGTCACTCTTCTAGTTGGGATGGAGTGGGAGTTGCTGTTGCATGCAGTGCATTGAGAAGCCATTGATTTTCTGCACAGGAGCAAGACACCAAATTTTAGTACCTCGAATCCAATGGCAACCATAGCGAACCGTGATTTTATTCGCGAAACAGACACACGAAGTGTGGAGGAAAAGGTCCTACCTGGCGTGCCAGAATTTGTTCACCGCTGAAAGACAGATACCGAGACCTTGGGACGTCTAGCCTGAATTTTGGGGGCAGATGCTATTTGGACTTCTCCATCCACCTCTCCGAAGATACCAAGTTGATTTATGGCACCATATATCGGAGGTTTGGACAGATACGACCGATATAGAAGACTTTATCAGATTCCCCCCCATTTGTGAGGGGGTTTTGATTGTGGGGACGCTCTTCCCTGCAGGCGCAAGCCCCTGCAGTTAATTACGTTATCGCGTTGCGATAACCACTTTCTCCTTCTCCAGCAGTTCACTTTGTGTCGTGTGTTATTTTGTTTGTTAAGGTTGCCCGTGGATTATATACGGAGACTAGTTTATGTCGTCGCTCATAGGGTGCGGATTAGTCCAAATCCGTATATTTTTTATTTAGGTTTTGAACTTAAGTTATATATTCCTTTAGTTCAAAAATATTTTATTTTTATTTAAGGACCGTTAATCTAGTTTGAGATTAAGATCAACTTAAATATATGAGCATCTGGGCTCAATTTATTTTTAACTAAGGATACGTTAGCAATATTTGAGACTAAGATCAACTTAGCAAAATTTTAAGAATCATTTTTATTTAAGATCCAACAACAGAGCATTTGGGCTCAGCTGTAAGAAAATTTTTCAGAAAGACTTAGCCAATTTGGGCTTAGTCTGCTCAGTCTCCTTTTTTTTCTTTTGTTCAAAAGTGCTAAACACCTATTTAAGCCCTGTTTATTCAGCCCCACATTTTTATGCAAAAGTGTTAAGCACTTGTTTGAAGCTCTGGCGCTTATATGGGTATCATGTGAAGCCTTCAGTTATGGGCGCTGTCCAATCAGTGCTAAGCACTCAGTTGTTTTGACTAAATATATATATAGTGCTAAGCACTTTTTTATATAGTGTCCACGTGAGGAGCACATACGGTGCTATCCCATTTATTTTGTTAAGCGCCCACGTGTGTTTCACATGAGGCGCTGGGCGTTGCCCAATCAGTGCTGGCTATATATGAAGTGCTAAGCACTTTTTATTCAGCGCTCGCGTTTATTTCACGTATGACGATGGCCTTCTGCTTTGGGCGCCCGCGTGTTTTTCACGTGAGGCGCTGTTAGGAGGGCGCCCATGTGGGAAGTACTGGGTTCCCTAGCACGACCACAAGGTTTCGGGAGGCATCAACCATGCCGTTTTCAAAATTTTGGCGCGCTAAAGAACCTTAGCCTAGGATCTAATTAGAGAATTAGACGTAAACAAGTATGTAAACAACTTTACATCTAAATATACAAGGAATACAACCTTTGTAGGCCGGTCCTTCACTTCAAAAGCTCTAAGTAGTAGTCCTTTCGCTCCAAGTAGTGATCTCCCGGACTCTAGTAAGGCTCCATAAGGTGAAATGATCAAGCTTGCTTGAAGTCTTCGAGACCGAAGAAGATCTACGTCGAGGAGACACTAATCTAAGTTACCTCTTCACTAATTAGGAATTAGTGAAGCAAACAACCTAAACTAAATGGCTAGTCTAGTGTAGGTTGATGAAGTAGGTATTTTGCTCACTTTAGAAATATTTTTTTCACTAATTTTCTTCGCCTTAGAAATATTTTTCTCACTAATTTTCTTCACCTCCTCAAAACCTAGAAAGCTTTTGGAGATGAAGAAGAAGATGAAGTGGATAATGGAATGAATGAATCAAATCAAGCAACCATGGGTGATATAATATCTCATATATCTCATGTAGAGACTTGACCATGGTTTAAAATAATGGTTGGGTTAATAAATATCTCATGTAAAACAAAATTAGTGGACTAAGTCAATGGTTCCACAAGCTTCCACAAGTTTCAACCATGTGACTAATTTCCATCTAATTTTGATTTACTTTAAATAAATAAAGCCTTCCATTATGATAAGCATGGTGTGAGTCTCATACACCCATGTAGCATGTAGCAACTAGCATGACACAATAATATATATCACATATATATTAAGTGTACACAAGTGAGAAAAAGAAATGCTTAAGTGAGCTAGTATTAGTTAATGTAAATTAATATATCAAATATATAATTATACATTAAATTATTAAATCAACACTTGATTTAATAATCCGGCTATATCACATATAACCGACTAATATCATGTGTATCAACTTATCGAATCAACACTTGATTCGATAACCCGGCTATATCACATATAACCGACCGATAAAACAAATCACGAGAATAAAATACAGTATCACATACACGTATTAATCTCGGTCCCGCACATATCACATATGTGCTCCTACTTCGTTTCGCCTGAGTCAGGAAACCTCTGTGTAGGACTCTAAAGACTCATCAATACGCCTGCAGTATGTGGTGATCATATCAGTCACCCACAAGCCGTCAGTGGTACTGCTAGACGTAACGGCTACCTAGGTATTGAGCGATCAGAAGATCAACAAGCAAGCCTGCTCATACTCCTGCGAATCCAATAAGTAACACTACCGTACAGTCCGGTCTCTTCATCTGATATGTCGCATATCTCGCCTGGGGGTGGTAAACGTCAGACCCCAATAGCTTGATAAGTCATGCCGATGTGAGGCTCATAATGGTTCGAAAAACTACTGATAACACTTACCAGTAAATCTCAGCAACCCTGGCCAGGGATTTCTTGTTATGTCCAATCGAGCATAGAGCAACATCAACCCCCAATAACGGGAGAGACAAAATCCCCTCCTATCGCTCATTGCCTCCATGTGACTCGGGACTGTACCCAAAAACCACTGTTTTGCATGTTCTCTTGAACGTGGTAAGGTGGAAATCAAAGCACAGTGGGAATCACATAAGACTCTATGACGATCTCGGGTCGACAGACTAACATGTACCAGTGTCACCAGAGAACTTCTATCTGACGTGAGGTATAATACCATCTAGGAGTTCTCGGCGAGTCCTGTTCAGTGTACCCAGTCTCCACAGAGCACCCGTATACTATCTTTGATGTCAAACACCAATAGATGTGGGATCATCCATCGCCCATCATATGGGTCAAGAAGCGTATACGCTAGTCTACTCTGGAATATCGATGCCCCATCTCAATACTCCCACGACTAGGAACAATTGAAGGATGTACTTACCGACTACCCTGGCCCCACTAGTATCTGCATCATAATCCTGGTAGTCAAGTACTCATCCTAAAAGCTTTATCAACATGCGACAGAAAGATAATAAGTGCACATGTTAAGATAAAGAGTAACCAGATAGCATACTATCATGTCGAGCAAGAAAGTCCTCCCTATGTATGTCCAAGCATCCACTATAATAGATATCATATGTAAAATAATAGCCTCTAGGGCATACATATAACTAACAATCTCCCACTTGCACTAGGGTCATTTGTTGTAGTATCTCATACCCAACGTCCTATAAAAGTTTCTCTGGGGAAAGGCCTTTGTAAGTGGATCCGCCGTGTTATCTTTCGCGTCAACTCTCCTAACCTCGATCCCCTGGAGACCATCCATCTCCCTGATCAGGTGATATTGTCTCAGAATATGTCTGGATCGCTGATGGGACCGGGGTTCCTAGGCCAAAACCACAACTCCATTGTTGTCACAATAACAGTTATTGGACGCTCAATGGTAGGAACCATGTTCATCTCATGAACAATAAATATCCAGAGAGCCACTTTGGCAGTATCGTTGGTAGCGATGTATTCATCCTTTATAGTCTAGTTTGCCATGGTATCTAGCTTGGAACACTTCCAACATACCATCCCTCTACTAAGGGTAAAGACAAAACCTGAGACTGACCTTCAGTCGACCTTATCACTCTGGAAGCTCGAATTTGTAAAGGACTCCTACTGGAGTTTACCGTTACCAAACACCAAGAACATTTCTTCAGTGCATCTTAAGTACTTAAGAATGTCCTTCACTGCTGTCCAGTGATTCTCCCAAGATCTGATTGATTCCTGATCACTACACCTAGTGAGTTAGCTACATCTAGTCTAGTACATAACATCGCATACATGATAGAGCCTACTGCCGAAGCATAGGGTATCTCTTGTACGCGAGCTCTCTCCAAATCAGTCTTGGGAGACAACTTTTTGGAGAGAGTGATTCCTGAGTAAGCGGACGAACCACCACGCTTAGAATCTTCCATATTAAACCCTTTTAGTAAGGCATTAATGTACCTGGATTTGGGACACTCCCAACATCCACTTAGATTTATCTCTATAGATCTAAATCCTTAAGATGTAGTGGGTATCATCTAGATCTTACATTGAGAATCCTCGTGATAAGAGGAGCTTGACCGAGTGTAGCATAGGAAATCTTTTTCCTATCAAGAGTACGTCATCTACGTACAATACGTGGAAGACAACCTTACTCTCTACAACCTTCTTGCATATACAAGGTTCATCTACCTTTTTGATGAAGTCAAACTCTTTGACTGCCATATCAAAAACAGATGTTCCAACTCCGCGATGCCTGCTTTAATCATGATGGACTTAAGCATAGCCACTGGAGAAAAGGTTTCATCATAAACCACACCTGGTTATTAACGAAAACCTTTTACTACAATTCTAGCTTTGAAAGTCTCAACTTTTCCATCTACACCAAGAATCGTCTCAAGATCCACTTGCTCCCGATGGGTTTTACCCCTTCTGGTGCAACATTCAAAGTCAAACTTTGTTGGTGTACATGGATTCCATCTCAGATCGCATAGCATCCAGCCATTTCACAGAGACCCCATCGTGATGGCTTGCCTGAACCTAGTTGGGCCATCATCTACCATGATGTAATCCTCTCTCCCACAGTCACTGAGGAAACCGTAGTATCTCTCAGGTGGATGAGAAACCCTACCAGATTCGTGGAGAGGCTGAGGTTCGTTGGAGACTATCGAATCCTTTGGCTCCACTAAATCATTAGTCCTAGTTTGTATAGCTGGAACTCATTCCAGTTCTACCTCATGAACATAAATTTGTTTTTCAAGAAATTTCTTTTTCTAAAAAGGTGGCATGTTCTTTGTTCATCGGTTTGGTAGAAGATATTCCCTCATGAATGTTCGGGATATCCAATAAAATTATAGAACCAACCTTGCCTCGAGTTTGTCCGGATTTTTTCTTTCAACATAGGCCGGACAACCCCATATCTTAACTCGTTTAAGACATGGTCTCTTCCCATACCATATCGCATATGGAGTGGTAGGCATTGATTTGGTCGGAACCCTATTCAATAGGTTTGCAGCTTCTCAAGTGCATAACTCCAAAAGGAAACAAGCAACTCAGCAGTGCTCATCATAGAGCGCACATATCTCATAGGGCGCGATACCTCCGCCCCGATATACCGTTGTGTTGTGGTGTACACGAAGAAGTAAGCTGAGAGAGAATCCAATTCTCTTTTAAATAATCCAGGAGCTCCATGCCCAAGTATTCTGCTCCTCGATCACATCGAAGGACATAATACTTCTACCCGTCTGGATCTCAACTTCAAGCTTATATTCCTCGAATTTCTCAAAAGTTTCAGACTTGTGTTTTAACAAGAACATATGTCTGAATCTTGAGAGATGGTCAGTGAATATAATGAAGTACGAGAAACCAACCCTGGCATTAGTAAACATAGGACCGTATACATCACCATGTATCAGTCCCAAGAGTTCAATAACTCTTTCTCCATTTCCAGTAAACGGAGTATTGGTCATTTTACCTTTGAGACATGACTGACAAGTTTTATAAGATGAAAATTCGAACAGATTCAAATATTCATCCTTACGTAACTTAGCTAGTCATGTCGCATTGATATAACCTAGTCTACAATGCCACAAAAAGGATTCGTTCATTTCTGAACAACTCCTCGTGTGTGTGTTCTATATACTTTGAACTGTGGTTTGATTTAGAACGTATATTCCATTACATAACGTGCCTGATCCAATCAACTCTTGATTAAGGAAAATGTTCACAACATTATCCTGCAATACAAAATTATATCCTTTTTTATCTTAGTAAAGAAACTGATATAATATTGTATATCAAGTTCGAGATGTGATAACATCAGTTCAGAATCAATGTATTTACCACTTGGTAATACAAGGTGATATTTGCCAACTAATTTGGCTGCAACATTTGCACCATTCTATACACTTAGAGACATATCACCCAATCCCAATTCTCTACCTTTCTGTAGCTCATGTAACAAATTACATATGTGGGATCCTGATCAGGTATCTCATACTTAGGACGTAGAGGATACTGAGAAACAGTTCTTGGTAACGAACACACCCGAAGAAGGTGCATCAACATGCTTTTTCTTCGTTTGGGTTGCATGGAAATCCGAATATTCCCCTATTCCCTGCTCAAACTTATAAAAATTATAAGATAGAGCGGAACCAACGTTCCCCGGCACAGTATAATAAGCAGGTTCGGTCAATATATCCATATTATTATCTTGATTAAGGCGTGACATGGTCGCTACCAGGAGAAAGAGAGAGAAGAAAACACTCTACGTATGCTCTTGCAAGATCAGATTGGTTATTATTTTATCTAATCAGGATGGCTCCCGCTGTTTTTAACAAATCTTCCTTCAAAACCTAAAAGGTAAGACTAGCCGGGATTAATTACACCCTGCAAGTTCGCCAATCTTTCGGCCAGGCCTGTGTCGGTACTTTGAGGGAGGTTCCCCGTGCTTTTGCACGGACCTAATTAAAATAAACCTTGTTTTCCCAGGGGCGTAACCCCGTTAACACCTTTCTAGACACCACTTGATTGGCTAATTGTAATGTGCAAAACTCTCTCAGGAGTAACTCTTACTCGCAGTGGGTATCGGGATCCAACTATCTCATAGAAGGTATGTAATCTCATTGCAAATTTCAACACTTAAAATTCCCGATAATATTTTGCCCCTAGTGGCTCATGACCTTAACTATGGTCAACAAATCACAAGCACTAGTCATGTTTTACCCGTCATTTCGTGATTAATTTAGACCCACCCACATGACCCTTAACTATGGTCAACAAAGTCACATGACTGCCCTAATTAATCGCATCATATGCTGTGTAGGAAGACATCACTTAGCTATCGTACACTACGCCATAACTATGGTCAAAAAACGCAGCACGAATACTAAGTACTCTACTTTCTAAAATGACGGAGGGCTACAATAGGTTTTTAAGAAAACCTTTTGCATAATGAACTTGATATCGTTGTAGAATCGAGTGGTTTTGAAAAAGAGTAGTTTAAGCTCCGCTTTTAAAATCGAGTTTTTCAAAAATAAACCGAGTGGGTGTAGCATCTGCTAGCTTTTGCTAAAGAGGTCACTCCCGGTGAAGGGATCTAGGCTCTTTCCTCATCGAATGAGGTGCTGGATGTTCATCAAGGAACACCACTATGCAAAGCAATAACTAGAGCTATCAGTTTTGAAAATTTGATTTCACAACATCTTGGGTTTCTTTCCTTTTCATTAATCTCATTAATGAAGTCCCATCATTTATGCTTCCTAAGCATCACAGATAAAGAAACGAAAATAGAACGTACGCTTATACCATCCGCATTCGCCACAGTGTCCTGTTATGCACCGTTAGGTTACTTAACTAACGGCATAGCGGGGCGGTACTAGCGCGGGTGCAAAACATAAGCAACGTTTATTATATATCATATATATAATAAGTCATTCGTCTAAGAATATCAAGTGATCAAATCACAGAATATCAGCAGCAGAAATCAACATATGAAATATTGGATATACTAGGATTTCCGGGTTTTAAATTAAGCCAGTAAAAAATACGGATTCCACGATCATGATGAATAGCTAAACCCACATCTCTAGACCCCTACGAGATCGGCAAGCAACCCTACCAATTCTAGAGTTAGGAGACATGGTCTCGACTCCTTGAGATGGTCTCCCACTAGACTCTAGAACCCGGTTACTTGTGCTCCCCACCTTGGGTCTATCCTAATGCGGAAAAGTAAATAATATACATCAATGGTGACATCATCCTCAACCTAGAAGTGCCCCAATAAAAGAATATTACATACAAGTTTTTACATGAATGAAAATGAAAAACTCCCATCTCACGCAAAAACCCCCGGCTATTCAAACACGACAATCCAATATAACATATTACAGCAAAACATAACATCGCATGTCATCAACGTAAGTAAATATGCGTATCCCAATTGTCGTTGACATATAGCAACGAAACCGGCGATACACCACATATTACACTTACGGTCGCAGAAAAGAAAGTGAAAACTATAACAATTGGAATCCGCAACACCCTTAGATATCATAAACCCAATTTATCATATACTTCGGATTTCATGCCTAACAATATGAATTTCTCAGACATCATAAACCCGAAATATCTCATATTCCGAATTTCATGCCTAACAATTATAAACCCCGCATTTGAGTCTCGTTATTGAAAACACTTTCCAATAATAAGTCGGGCAATTCAACAAGATTCCCGACAACCTGATCGAATGCTCGTTGGAAACTTTAGTAGACGGCCGCACCCTCGATGCCGTCGACGAAGTGCACTTAGGTGAAACACCGCGGCCGTGAGCACCCGGACGGATGCTTTTGGCAAAGGGGTTCTCCTACAGTCACTTGGTCGGGGCTATGGGGCATGGCTATCTAGTAAGGTTACCCGGCGAGTATTCGCGTAAGCTACGTGATTGCGAAGGACTTTTGATCCATATCAAAATTCCGTGGCAACCGATCAAATGAGACTAAATTGCTAGATTTACAAAATTCAAATTAGTTTTCACAAAACTAATAATTGTGGGTTCCAAATATTTTATCACATTCACAAATAGCTAGACGATATTAAACATTTCGATCGAATCAACGTATTCCCAAAAATTTCCAGAAAGCTCAATACTTGAGCAGTGTTAAAAAATACCCAAAACATGCCACAGTACCTATGGACCAACCGTATAAGGGCTGACCCATGTCTCACACATGGCGCCACGGAACCGCCGCAAATAGCCCTATTTGGCCGCGGTTCCGCGGTCATGTTGTCGAGATTGGGTATCGTTCTTCTATAGAGTCCATAGAATTACCTGCATGATTTTTTGAATATTTTTAACATGGAAAAATCCAATTTTTTGAAAAATTTCCAGAGAAGGGTGATTTTGGGCGTTTCGGAGTTCATTCGAAGTTCTAACTTCGCCTAGACAACGCCAAATGCTCTAGCTTGGCTCTGATACCACTGTTGGGTTCCCTAGCACGACCACAAGATTTCGGGAGGTATCAACCATGTCGTTTTCAAAAATTTGGCGCACTAAAGAACCTTAGCCTAGGATCTAACTAGAGAATTAGACGTAAACAAGCATGTAAACAACTTTATATCTAAGTGAACAAGGAATACAACCTTTGTAGACCGGTCTGTCACTTCAAAAGCTCCGTGTAGTAGTCCCTTCACTCCAAGTAGTGATCTCCCGGACTCTAGTAAGTCTCCATAAGGTGAAATGATCAAACTTGCTTGAAGTCTTCGAGGCCGAAGATGATCTACGTCGAGGAGACACTAACCCAAGCTACCTCTTCACTAATTAGGAATTAGTGAAGCAAACAACCTAAACTAAATGGCTAGTCTAGTGTAGGTTGATGAAGTAGGTATTTTGCTTACTTTAGAAATATTTTTCTCTCTAATTTTCTTCACCTCCTCAAAACCTAGAAAGCTTTTGGAGATGAAGAAGAAGATGAAGTGGAGAATGGAATGAGTGAATCAAATCAAGCAACCATGGGTGAGATAATATCTCATATATCTCATGTAGAGACTTGACCATGGTTTAAGATAATGGTTGGGTTAATAAATATCTCATATAAAACAAAATTAGTGGACTAAGTCAATGGTTCCACAAGTTTCAACCATATGACTAATTTCCATCTAATTTTGATTTAATTTAAATAAATAAAACCCTCCATTATGATAAGCATGGTGTGAGTCTCATACACCCATGTAGCATGTAGCAAGTAGCATGACACAATAATATATATCACATATATATTAAGTGTACACAAGTGAGAAAAATAAATGCTTAAGTGAGCTAATATTAGTTAATGTAAATTAATATATCAAATATATAATTATACATTAAGTTATTAAATCAACACTTGATTTAATAATCCGGCTATATCACATATAACCGACTAATACCATGTGTATCAAATTATCGAATCAACACTTGATTCGATAACCCGGCTATATCACATATAACTGACCGATAACACAAATCGCGAGAATAGAATACGGTATCACATACACGTATTAATCTCGGTCCCGCACATATCATATATGTGATCCTACTTCGTTTCGCCTGAGCCAGGAAACCTCTGTGTAGAACTCTAAAGACTCGCCAATACGCCGGCAGTAGGTGGTGATCATATCAGTCACCCACAAGCCGTCAGCGGTACTGCTAGACGTAACGGCTACCCGGGTATTGAGCGATCAGAAGATCAACAAGCAAACATGCTCATACTCCTTCGAATCCAATAAGTAACACTACCGTACAGTCCAGTCTCTTCGTCTAATATGTCACATATCTCGTCTGGGGGTGGTAAACGTCAGACCCCAATAGCTTAATAAGTCATGCCGATGTGAGGCTCATAACGGTTCGAGAAACTGCTGATAACACTTACCAGTAAATCTTAGCAACCCTAACCAGGAATTTCCTGTCATGGCCAATCGAGCATAGCGCAACATCAACCCCCAATACCGGGAGAGACGAAATCCCCTCCTATCGCTCATTACTTCCATATGACTCGGGTCTGTACCCAAAAACCACCGTTTTGCACGTTCTCTTGAACGTGGTAAGATGGAAATCAAAGCACAGTAGGAATCATACAAGACTCTATAACGATCTCGGGTCGACAGACTAACCTGTACCAGTGTCACCAGAGAACTGCTATTTGACGTGAGGTATAATACCATCTAGGAGTTCTCAACGAGTCCTGTTCAGTGTATCCAGTCTCCATTGAGCACCCGTATACCATCTTTGATGTCAAACACCAATAGATGTGAGATCATCCATCGCCCATCATATGGGTCAAGAAGCGTATACGCTAGTCTACTCGGGAATATCGATGCCCCGTCTCGATACTCCCACGACTAGGAACAATTGAAGGATGTACTTACCGACTACCCTGGCCCCACTAGTATGATCTGCATCATAATCCCGGTAGTCAAGTACTCATCCTAAGCGCTTTATCAGCATGCGACAGAGAGACAACAAGTGCATATGTTAAGATAAAGAGAAACCAGATAGCATACTATCATGTCGAGCAAGAAAGTCCTCCCTATGTATGTCCAAGCATCCACTATAATATACTGCATATGTACAATAATGGGCTCTAGGGCATACATATAACTAACAGGAAGCACATGAGGCGCTAAGTTATTTTCTTTTTCAGAGATTGAATCTCTGTTAATGTTATTTTGACCATTAATGATCACCAAGATGTTTATTTTGAAGATCTGGGATCAGCTTTTCTTTATGAACTAAGTTCTTATATTTTTTTTTTATAAGAACTAAGTTTCTTATAAGGTTAAACCCTATTTTCTGAGGAATTAAATTCCCATAGGATAGGTTCTTCTTTCTTTTTTCCTAGTTCCTTTCTGGATCTTTGATTCTCAAGAACAAGATTCTCCCGATGAGAATTAAATTCTTAACTTGTGAGAGACTTGTCTTGTGGATCTCTGATCCAGAGAAAGAACTAAGTTCTTAAGAAGGGTTAAACCCTTAGATACATTCGGTAAAGAAGATGTTTTGATCTCGATTTTTCTTTTCCTAGGGTTTGAGAGGAGGAAGGTCTTTCTTTTTTATTGAGAATTAAATTCTCTGTTATTTTGAGGGCTCGCTGTATTTTTGCAAAAGCTTATGGGGGTTACCTCTATATAAGACTTGAAGTCTTGGATCCTTTATATAGTAGAGATAAGTTTATTAATTAGTTTTGAGAAAATCTCTCATTTGAGAGACACCAATTGATTTAATTGGTCTCAAAATGTTCGGGGAATTTTACCCACCGTTGAATTTTTGATCCAAGAATTTCTGTTTTACAGAATATGTTTTCTTGTTTTTAACATAATTGGAGAAATATTTTCCCATGTATAGCATTTTATTCTGTAAAACGGTGATTTTTAATCACCATTGGATTTTTAATCCAAGAGTTCTCTGTTTTACAGAGAGCAATCTTCTTTGAATGTAAAGATTGAAAAAATATATTCCCAAAATAGAATTTTATTCTATCATTGGATTTTTGATCCAACCGATAGTATTAAAAAGATTTAGGAAATATTTTCTCCTAATAGAATTTAATTCTATATTTTGATAATTTATCTTCTCCGTTTGATTTTTGATCCAACGATTCTGTTTAACAGAGAGTATCCCAGATTTTAGAGAAATATCCCCATGTAGAATTTAATTCTACTGACTTTAACTTGGGCGCCAGCGCTCACGGGTCATCTACGTGGGCACCACTTAAAAATTTAATTCTTATACATGATAGGCGCTCATGTGCTTTGCACATTAGCGCCCACGTGAGCTCACGTGCGGCGCCACCATAGGATTTAAACCTACAAGGCTGGCACTGGTGCTGGTGCCCTCATGGGGAGCACGTGAGGCGCTGCCTCATTATAATTTAACAGAGCTTAGCTTTTTAATTATGTTTAAATATTAGGAGAACAACAGCAAGATTTGATACTAGTATTATATTGCTATTTTTTGGGTATTTGTATTTTAACACGAATATAGTATTTATACGAATACGAGTATTTGTATGAATACATGTATTTATATCTTAATACAAATACATGTATTTCTTTCTAAATATGAATACACGTATTTAGTATTTTCGGTACAAATACGGTATTCGTATTTTAGTAGAAATATGGTATACATATTTAATATAAATACGGGTTTGGATTTACTTGTTTATATACATACATTTACATGTGTGTGTATGTGTACCTAGTGAGGTGGTCATTCTCTACTCCCATCTCTTCTTTTATATTCTTGAAGTGTGTGGGCTTGTGACTCCAGTGAGTCACAAGCCTACTCACTTCTTATTATTATTCTATGTATAGAATTGTTATGTAGAGATAAGTTTGGAGAATGTGAGAGAGAGTTTTTTTTATCTTGGTTGCGATTTTTCTCTAGTTGACATCTCTTCATCATCTTCTTTCTCACTTGCTTACTGGAGTTTTGAGATAGAAAAAAGAGAGCATCTTGATTATAAACTACACCCCTAAACATCTAGTCCTAACAAGACTTGATTTTTAGTTGCTTCTTAGAAACTATCGCTTGAACCGGCATTCTTGGGTGGATCGTCTTCAACACGGGAGATCGACTTCGAGAGCTTGATCCTACAACCCTACGAGCTCAAGAAGTGAACCATATAAGACCCGAAGGACAGACTTCAAAGGTTGTAGTACTAACCTAGTAGCTAAATCTCTTATAGTTTTAGTTTAGTTTAGTGTTTGGACTTGTATTCTAAGGTTTTAGTGTGTAGTGCTGAAGATTTTTATAAAAAAATTTATTCCGCAAAGTCGCAGTAGCTACGGTAAGGAGCACTATACACTTACACTGGTACCAGAGCCTACCCAAACACTTAAACTAATGGTTTAGACGAAATTTAAAGTTTCGAAACCGAAATAGTTCCGTATCGACCTAAAATCTAAGTTTCTGTAAAAAAAAAAAATTTAGGTCTCTGAAAATTATTTTTGCGTATTGCAGAGGCATGTATATTGTATTAAATTACCACTGTAGAAACACGAGCTCAAAACTCTCAAAGTTGGCCGCAGATTTATTCCATATACCCGCAAATTGCAGCCAAGATTTGAGCATTGAGGCCGTGCTTCGTACAGTGGTTTGGTCACTTGGATTTAGGGTTTTTAGGATACTTGGTTTTGGCCCAGATTTCACTAGGTGTTATTTTTGTATTCAGGCTTCACGGAATGTTTCGAAGTCAAAATTTTAGCATTGTTCATCCGCTTTACATTTGCATATGTGTTTATAAATGTTGATTAATTGCTATATGTCGATTAATAGGGGCTGCACATATCTTATATGTTGTTTGTGCTGTGATGTTGAAATGAAATATTGGATCATCGTGATTGAATAGCCGAGGGATGTGAGAAGAGTGTTCTTTTCTTTTCATTCATGTATTTATAAAGTGGTATAATATTCTTTTGTGGGGAACTTCCGGTTTGAGATTGTAGTCACCATTCTATTATTCATTTACATTTCATGTATCTAGAATAGACTCAAGTCAAAGCCCATATTGAAGCATACGAAGAACGGCATGCCGAGGTGGCACGAAAGCAAATGGAGGCACAAGATAAGCACTATCGGCGTATGTATCCGGGGTGGATGGATGGTGGCATGTATGGGCCGTGGGGTCCCGCATCATGTGCAGCATTTAGGTAATTAATCGGATCGTTGTGACTTTTCAAACTTAAATACTATATTTTGATTGAGGATTTGGTTTATGATTCTAGACATTTATGTTTATTAAGTATTTCTTTAAGAGTTTGATCTAAGGATTGTATTGCGAATTATTGGTGTTTTTTTATTATTGATTTTTGAATTTTTTGTTTAATATCAGAATAATATTGTTACGATGTCATTGTTGTGATGTTCTTATCGTTATTTGGAGATGTTATTATTATGTTGTTGTTATGTTGAATATAATATTATGTGTTCGAATTACTATTAATTATCGAGTAGGGGTTGATAATCAATAAAAAAAATTAAAAAAAAATTGCCTATCAGAACTGTTTAAACCGTTTCCAGAAATTTGAGTATTTTTTTAAATAAAGAAGCATATTTTTTGGAAGAACGGTTTAAACCGTTTTCAGAATTTTTAATTTTTTTTTATTAAAAAAATAACTTTTTTTGGGAGAACGGTCTAAACCATTCCCCGAAATTAAACCGGTTTATTTAAAAAATATATATCAAAATGGGGGAACGGTTAAATCTGTTCTCCCTGTTAACATCCGAGAACGCTTAAAACCATTCTCTATATTTTGGGAGAACGGTTTTAACAGTTCTCGATCGATTTTCGAAGAACTGCAATAAAAAGAACGGTTCTCAAAATTTGGGGAACGGTTAAAACCGTTCCCTCTGTTGCTTGGCCCAAAGGTTATTTAGTAGTGCAAATAAATGTCAGTGTTCGGTGAATAAAGAAAGAATGAAGAAATTGCAACCATGAGCTAATAATTACTGCACAAAAAGCCATATAAACAACTACATAACATTTTTTCTTTAAGTTAAAAAAAAGAAAATAAATAAAAAATTTAAACTTGCTATCATCGGTTCTTCCATTAGCTTTAGCACAGTATATATAGCTCATCACATTGAATTTCCCGAGTCTCGCGACGCGTTTCTTTTCGACGTTAATCCTTCCATTGCAATGAGATAAAAAAAACACATAGGATGAAGAAGAACGTGATCCACTCCATTCCCATTTAATCGCTATCAATCCTTTATTTTCTTGTATTTTATTTATTTTATTGTTTTGTTAAATTCTTTTCGAATTTCAAAAGGAAAAATAAGGAGTTGGCGGTGTTGCGCATTTATATTGAGGTTGTATCTATGTTTTAATTTAGAGAAATGAGCGTGCCTTGTTCCTAAACTAGTCTTAACTGTCTCCACCCACTTCCATTCCCTGAATGGCTAACTTCTGACCCCACTTTCATTTTTTTTCTCTTTTTAAATCTTTAGTTCAAAATTCCATCAGACTTTTAAAAGAACAAGTATCTTTGACCTCTCATTGACTGGTTTCCATAATTGGTGCATGATGTGGGATTTTTTTTTTCTTTCTTTCTTTTTTTTATAATTTGGAAAGAGTGAAAATGAAAAACTGGGGAAAAAATAATAGGTTGTTTATCAAATATTTGGTACCAATAATTAAAATTCACCTAGTTGTAGAAAACTTCAATTCATAATGAATTGTGAAAAGGTAAAGCAATGGATATGAAGAACTTAGCTATTCAAAAAAAAAAGTTAAATATGTGACAACATGTTATAGTTCATATACATCAATTGAAGTCTAGAAGGAATTGTATTTGATTGTTAACTTTTTAATGTTCGTATTTTAAAATAATCTGTATAATTCATCTTGATTTAATGATCTAAATAGCAAATTCTAAAAGTTACATAATTTAAATATAGTTCCTTTATATTAAACAATTACAAAATTACTTATCTTATACCAATTAACTAAGATTAAATATAAAATAAAAGAATCTAATTAATATTTTAGTTTCCTATCATTAAAGACAAATGGTCTCTGTATTGAGAACAATTTGAAAAAGTTAATTTTTGTAACAATCATATGAGAATTTAATGTGATGTTGATAAATGTCGAAGGTGTCCTTTAAATTTCTTAGTGGTTCTCAATTTGTTACACATCGGATTCTTAAGTTATTAGCTCTCCCCCTTCTTATTCTCTGACCTTTCATGATCATTTTCCAGACACAAATAATGACTTAGACGAAGAAATAGCTCAAATCTTTACTAATATTCATACCTTATCCTCCGTGTGAACCAATATTTTTCAGCCGTTATAACATTGCAAGATACCTTATTTTTTTCATTATTGTTATATATATTTAATATCCTCCATCATCTCACTATAAATTATATGTTCTAAAATTATGTATCTTCTTTAATATAAATTTTTGGACTGCCGTTAATTTTTTTTATAAAAATATGTTTTAGTTTCAATATTCAACTTGTATCTTTATATTTTGTTTCAATATGAACTTATTTTAAAACTTCTTCGTAAATAAGGGGATAATCATGCATAACATATTGACCTACCTGCTTCATACATGAAGGGGAAATTCACGCATGTCAAGCCTCAATCATAGATTCATAAGGAATAAGTGATCTTATATGTTTACTATGCCTTAATTTCATATGATATTTGGGTGGAAATACTTATTCCTAATAAAATAAGACGAGAAAAGTCTTTCATGTGTTTACGGTGAACTTAATGACATCATCCATTTGTGGGCAAATTAAAACTTTGATGATTTTATGATCCTCAATTGAGTTAAACATAGTTCTTTTTGGTTAAATATAATCTTATCAAGGCTCTTGAGCCGCTAAAAAGTTAAACTTAATTTTTCTCTTTTCGTTTTCCATTCCTCGCTTAAAGAAAATCAAGAGAAGAAGAAGCTATGGTGATGAGATGAGAGTTAGAAGATGATGAAGTTTAAAAAATTAACTAAAAACAAAAATGAGTCATAAAAAATGAGTCACCAATTCTACAACCATCTAAAATGCATAACTCATTTTCATTTCTTCCTTATAATTCTCATACTCCCATCTCTAATGTAGCATCATACATGTCACAATATTTATATCAAATATAAATATTAATAAAGAGAAGAAAATAATAAAGTGAGTATGATATTAGTTAATATATAAATATATCAATATATAAATATACATTTAATTATTAAATCAACACTTGATTTAATAATCCGGCTATATCATATATATACCGGCTAATATCAATAAACACCGATTAAAATACGCTTATCAAATACACGTGTTTAATCGAACTGCTGCACGAATCTCTATACGTGCCCTACATTGTTTCGCATATGCTAGGAAATATCTGTGGGGCTCTAAACACTCGACAATACGCTGGCAGTAGGTTAGGATCATATCCATAGCCCACAAGCACATCAGCGATACTAGCTGCATATAACGGCTATCCAGGTATTGATCGAAAGAAGTTCAACGAACAAGCTCATCTGAACCCTGCAAAATCTATCAGTGACATTACCATACAATTCGGTCTCTTCATCTAAGAGTTTCGCATATCGAGTTTAGGTTTTGAAATCTGTCAGACCCCTATAACTCGATAAGTCGTGCGACAAAAGACTTATAACCAACCGGAGATACAACTGATAACACTTATCAGTTTATCTCTACTGCGATGGTCATCGACTTGTGGTTGTAGTCATATCCTACATAGAGCGACATCAACTCCATATACCGGGAAAGACGAATCCACTCGACCGCTTACTGCCTCTACGTGCTTCTGGATTATACCCAACAAAAATCTGTTTGCACGACTCCTTTAAACCGTGGTAGGGTAGAAATCTAAGTATAGTGAGAACACACATGAGACACTATGACGATCTCAGGTCTTATGGACTATCATGTACTCATGTCACCAAAGAACTACTACCTGACATTGGTACATCACCAACTAGGATTTCTCGGTGAGTCCGTCCAGTGTAACTCATCCAATGAGCACCTGTATACAATCCTCGATATCAAACACCAATAGCTGCAGGATTAGCTATCACCTTCCAATCAGGTCAGGAAACGTACACACTAGTCTAAATTGGAGTATTGATGCCCAGTCTCGATACTCCTACGACTAGGGATATTTAAGGATGTGCTTATCGACTATCCAGGCCCTGCTAGTATGATCTCCATCATCGTCCTGCTAGTCAAGCAAAATCGTAGGGTTTTATCTCATGTCTAAACGATACGTGGTAGTTATTAGTGATATATGTCCTAGAGACCATTATTGTATAGTACAGGATTGTATATTAAATTTTGGAAGCTCGGGATATATACATGTATAAAACAATCTTGCTCAATATGATAGTATGCTATCTGATTGTATCTATCTTAACATGTGTGTATGTTTCTTTTTACGTATCGCTAATACATGTTGATAGAGCCCGTAAGATCTTTACTTGACTACTAGCGTTGTGATGACAATCACACTTGTGGGGACTGGATAGTCTATAAGTACATCCTTAAAATTATCCCTAGTCGTAGGATTATCGAGACTGGGTATCAATACTCCAGAGTAGACTAGTGTATACGTTTCTTATTCCCGTTAGGAAAGATGGCATGTCCCGTAGCCATTAGTATACGGTACCAAAGATAGTATACCGATGCTCATTAGGTTATGAGTTACACTGGACGGATTCGCTGGGAACTGCTAGATGGTATTATATCTATCATCGAATAGCAGTTCTCTGGTGACATGAGTACAGGTTAGTCCAATGACTTGACATCACTATTAGTCTCGAGTGTGTTCCCACTGTACTTAAATTATTACCCTACCACGGTTTTAAAGAGTCATACAAATCGGTAGTAGTTGGGTGCAGTCCCGAAGTACTTGGAGGAAGTAGGTGATAGAAGGGATTCGTCTCTCCTGGTATTGGGAGTTGATATCGCTTTGTGTAGGGTTGGCCGATACTACAGGTTTTTGGCAAGAGCAAGTGAGATTTATTGGTAGGTACACCAGTAGTTTCCTAGATTGTATTGGGTTCCACACCGACACGATTTATCGCGCTATTCGGGGTCTGGCGTTTACCACCCCCTAGGCCAGATATGCGATACTCTTATATAAACAGACCGGACTGTACAGAGAATGTCACCTATAAACTCAGTAGGGGTTTGGACGAGTTTTCTTGTCGATCTTCTTTTCGACAGATACCTGGGTAGCTGTTACGTACACCTGGTGCCACTGACGTGCTTGTTGTTAAACCCACTATCGGCGTATTGTCGAGTCTTTAGAGTCCCACACAGAGGGTTCCCGGTTCAGGCGAAACAGTGAAGTTTGCGTATTTCGATACACTCGGGTGTTCGTTTGAACACATATATTTTATTCACGTGCTTTAATCGGACTATTTAGTAGTACTAGCAGCTTTGAAAGACAGCCAGATTTGATACTAGTATTATATTGCTCTTTTTGGATATTTGTATTTTAACACAAATACGGTATTTATACGAATACGAGTATTTGTATGAATACATGTATTTATGTCTTAATACAAATACATGTATTTCTTTCTAAATATGAATACGCATACTTTGTATTTCGGTAAAAATACGTATTTTGGTAGAAATACGGTATATGTATTCAATATAAATACGGGTTTAGGTATACTTGTTTATATATATACATTTACATGTGTGTGTGTGTACCTAGTGAAGTGGCCATTCTCTACTCTCATCTCTTCTTATATTTTCTTGAAGTGTGTGGGCTTGTGACTCACACTAGTGAGTCATAAGCCTACTCACTTCTTATTATTATTCTATGTATAGAATTGTTATGAATAGATAAGTTTGGAGAATGAGAGAGAGAGTTTTTTTTATCATGGTTGAGATTTTTCTCTAGCTGCCATCTCTTCGTCATCTTCTTTCTCACTTGCTCGCTAGAGTTTTGAGATAGAAAAATGAGAGTATCTTGATTTATAAACTACACCCATAAGCTTCCAGTCCTAGCAAGGCTTGATCTTTAGTTACTTCGTGGAAGCTATCGCTTGAATCGGCATTTTCGGGTAGATCGTCTTCAACACGGGAGGTCGATTTCGAGAGCTTGATCCTACAACCTTAAGAGCTCAAGGAGTGAACCATACAAGACCCGAAAGACCGACATCAAAGGTTGTAGTACTAACCTAGTAGCTAAACCTCTTGTAGTTTTAGTTTAGTTTAGTATTTGGGCTTGTATTCTAAGGTTTTAAGTGTGCAGTGCTCAAGATTTTTTTAAAGTTTTTGATTCCGCAAAGCCGTAGTGGTGTCACGCCCTGCTTCCCAATAGACGGAAACGGTGACGTGGCAAGCCCGCGACGTATTTATTTCGATAAGGTCATTTCCCGAAATAAATACGCTAAGTATAATGGAGCAATATAAAATGACAAGAAATAAATATGAGAGTTAAACTTCAACAACTTTATTTATATTCAACTTGAAGCATTTACAATACATGAGTTCAACTGAAATGAAATACAATACAAGAAGAGAAATGCCTAAACAGGTGACATGCATAAACTGAAAAATATAGCTAGTTTAGTCCTGAGTCGTGATCTGGTTGTGCTCATCCTCGATGATGTCCACCTCCTCAGTCTCCACAGTATCTGACGAACATTCCAAGAAACAAAAATAGATGAAATGCCCATCAGCGAACTTTCGCTCGGTTAGTCCCCAAGAAATAGGTGTGAAGTATAAAGTATAATGATAAAAATATATACCATGAATTAATGGACTAGGAGATATGTTATTTAAACATGTCATTTACTGTAAGCATGGCAATTCTATTTAACATGCAGTTTTCTATATATATCATGGCAAAATAACATGTGCATAGTATAGCATGGCCGTGTAGTGTAGATATAGTGAACATGAAGTGAATGTAAGTATCCTAAAAGGTCTTTACATGGGTCAAATAATGTAATATAAGTTCAAGAGTGAATGTCAACCAATCTCAAGATTGTTCTCGAACCCAACAGGATGTAATCCAGGGGTAAGAAACCACGGGCCAGAATCAAGTGTTAGTAACGGGACTTCAACCTAGTGTTGAAATATTCCAAACTCAACATGCCATAATCCAGGAGTAAGGAAACACGGACCCTCATGATAGATTGGAGTAAGGAAACACGGACCCTCATGATAGATTGCTTGTGTTAGTAGACATGGATTCATGATCTAGGGGGACTTCTGAGATTTCGTTGGATTCACCCGTAAACTACCCCAACACCCCGTGTATTCTACATTACAATTAAAATTACCAGTCTTGCTCGAATCCATGAATACATCAAGTGGCAAGATTGGGTTTATGTCAATATCAAGTATTCATGTCAAGTTTTCATGTATTCATGTCAAGTTGTATTCGTGTTTCGAGTCAAATCAGTTTCAATAGCAACCATTGTATTCAGGTATTCATGTTAAGTTCATGTCAAATTATGACCAGGGTTTGGTCAGGTCAAGTCAAGTATAAATGTTTGAGTTTGATATTGATGTTTGAATTCAAGTATTCATGTTCACGATCGAGTATTCATGTTTGATTTTGGATTCAAGTTTGACTTGGACTCAGACTGAGTCAGATACTTATACTGATTTAACTCTTGAATTCTTAGGTTCGGGAGTCATCGGCAACTGTTGCACATGGACAGCAGGATTTGTGTCTTTTTCAAAGAGAATTGATATTGATAACACCGTTAAGTTGTCTACCTTAAATAAATAAGCACTCACTTTCCCCGGCTCCCTGGGGCTCAAGAGAATTGATCCCGTTTAAACCTATATTTACTAAAGTCCTTAAAATATTGTTTATATATATATATAACGAGGGGGTTTTATGAAAAATATTTTTAATATAGTTTAAAAGTAAACCTCGAGGGTGATTAGTATTACTTAGGGTTTTCATGAGCATGGATTTTAAGTATTGTGGTATTTTAATGATAAACACTTAGCATTTGAAAGTTCATGGTATTTTATTGAAAAACTTGTCCTTTTGGTACCTTGATGGTATTTTATTGGCATTTGTTAATCTTTCACTTTTTGGAAAAAATATAAGTTTATTATATTTTGAAAATATGGATTTATAATTTTATATAATTTTAATTTTAAAAATAATTTTAGTTTATTTAGAAAATTCGTATTTCTTAAAAACGTATTTAAATCCTTTCGAGATCGAATGCTCCGTGAGGAGATCTGCATCTTGCTCTACTATCCTCAAGATGAGCGATAATCCGCACCATCCATTAGCGGGTCCCTTAAAGAGGTTTGTAGATGTATAATTGCAAAGGAAATGCAATGCCGCTTTACGAGAAACCCGGTTTTAGAATTATGTGGTATTTTATTGAAAATACAATTTTCGAACCAAAAACACATACAATTAGGCATCGTGCTATGAAACCAAGTGTACGTGTGGGGTAGGTCGTTACCCCGTGAAGTTTTCCTAAAGGTATTGTTAGCAATTTTGTCGAAAAGATGTGATAACAAAATTCAAAGTATTTTAATGAAAAAGTTTAACTAGAGTTGTTTCACATAAGATTCTTGGGTAAAATTGATTCTAAACATTGGTATTAAGATTACAAGTGAAGTGGTAAAATTAGTTTGACCAAATGATAAAATAAAATGGAGTTATAGGTTTTAGAAAATATGATATCGGTAATAACTCCACTTTTACCGATATTTGTCTTAAAATGAATATCAATGAAAAGGAGAAGAATTGGGAAGGACTTACTGTTTGGAAATGTCAAGAATAGGTTAAAGAAGAGGAGGGATGCTTCGGGACGTCGCGGGAGCTCCGGAATTGGTTTCGTTCTTTGCAGGAACCAATTTGCTCGCTAACTACACTTTACTCCATTAAGAACGTAGCTTATAATACTGAGATCACCCAAGAATACTCCTAGGGACTTTTGAGAGAGTTTTGGCTAGAATTTTCAGAATTGTGAAGAGGTAGGGTCTGGGGTGGTATTTATAGTGGAGAATTAGGGTTTGGGAATTAAAATTTGGATTAAAAAGCATTAAAAATGATGTTAAATTGTGAAATGAAAGGTCTCTTTTTGATTGCAGGGAAATCAAACAGTGTAGAGGAGAGGGTAGCTGAAGAGGTGTGTGTGCAAAGAACGGGGCAATTTGGCCAACTCCTGACCGTCGACGCTGACCCAAACCCCAATTCCGTCATTCGATTGGTGACATCTGGCCTCAAGATTCGTGCCATCTGATTAAATCCCTATTTACTCCATTTTCCACATGTTTGATTTTTCTGAACTTTTCATTTCTCATGTATTGCACGTGCAATCCTTTGGGCTTCCAAAAAGTTAAAATGAAAAATCAGAAAAAATAATTGTGTCTGATGGGAATCAAACACAGGGACTAAGTCACAGCAGTGCAAGAGCTTTACCGGTGAGCTACAAGTGGCTTCTTGCTGTTATTTAATAAAAATAACTTATAACTCATACGCAGGCTGTAATACTCTTTTCTGTACATTAAAACGAAAAATTATGTACAGAGATTTCAGAGTCGTTACATTCTACCTTCCTTATAAAAATTTCTTCCTTGAAATTTATACAAGGATATTGTAACAGATTCAAGAAAAAATTTGATTAGAGCAATGGTGAAGGAACTACTGATATTGTATCGAAAGTGCATGAAAACATGTGGGTAGATGAAAGAACGAGAGGATACAAAAATTTAAAAAGGTTGAAAAAGATGGGAGGAGATTTACCAGTGTTATCTTGACCTATAGCTTCGGCTTCTACGACCGCCAAAGTGAAAGCCTGACGTCCTTGCACATTTCTCTGTGCTTGTTGGTACATCAATGGCTGATGAGGTAAGGATGATCCGTGTAGAGGTGGTGCAGGAAGGGCTAAATGAGTAGGTGGAGCTTGAATAGCTGGTCTACCTGCGGGGGCTAGGCCAGTTCGATTGTGTGGGCAAGTTCCTATAATGTGTGAGGGTGATCCACATATCAGACAAAGACCATTCCCTCGACGGCAATCCTTGACTTGGTGTCCGGTCCTCTTACAATTGATATAGAAGTTTGGTTCAGTCTCGGAAAATAATTCTCCTGGCCTCATAGCTGGCGCTGAGAGATTTAGCCTAGAAGAGGCTCCTCCAGTAATCTAGTTGGCGGGACGTTTCATACCGACCGACTGTTGCCTTCCCTTCTTCTTAATGACAGCTTCATAGCGATGGGCTGACTTCAAAGCTGCTTCATGTGTTTGGTATTCTCCCGTTGCTAGGGCAGCCTGGATCTCAGAATCTAATCCTTACTGGAAGCGCCTGGCTCTGATTTCTGCAGTAGGAATTAGATGGGCGGCGAATCTGCCGAGCATGGTGAATTCTGCATCATACTCATCTACCGATTTATCTCACATGGATCCTTGTTGCAGGTGAATGAACTTTTGTTCCATCTCGAAGTGCACGGTTTCCGGAAAATACTTGGCGTCAAAGAGATCACGGAAAGTCTTCCACTCGATCGGATGCTCAAGACGGCTCTCCTCGGCCTTCCATCAGACTCTGGCATTGTCAGTAAGTTGGAATTTTGCTATTCTGACCCAATCCACATCTGGAACTTGGGCCGCGGCTAGGTTGTCTTCTATGCTCTGAGCCAATTCCTCGGCTTCAAGCGGTTTCTCTTTCCACAAGAAGTTCTTCGGGTGTAATGCTCGAAATTGTTTCACTCCCGGTGTTTCTGCTTCAGAGCGGATGAAACTCTGTTGATGGAGAGCAGTCTGCTCCAGCAAAATTGTGCTTTAAGCCTGCTGACCCTCAAGTAGGCTTCTGATTGCCTCCAAAAGCATCGTCTGTTCTGTGAGTGGAGCGGTTACGGTAGGTGGAGGTGGTAGAACGGTAAGGGTAGGTTATGATAGTGTACTTCCATTGACATTAGTGCTAGGGTTGTTGGGAGAATCCATCACCTTAGATAGAGAAGAAAGATTAGGATAGATTCAACGGAAATGGAATTGCAAGGAATGTAAAGTTATTGAATTTCATATTTCTTATGATATATTGCTTAAGACTTCATGCAGAACTGACTTGCATGGGCCGCCAACAAAACCTGTCACGCCCCGCTTCCCAATAGACGGAAACGGTAACATGGCAAGCATGCAACGTATTTATTTTGATAAGGTCATTTCCCGAAATAAATACGCTAAGCGTAATGGATCAATATAAAATGACAACAAATAACATGAAAGTTAAACTTCAACAACTTTATTTACATTCAACTTGAAGCATTTACAATACATGAGTTCAACTGAAATGATATACAATACAAGAAGAGAAATGCCTAAACAGGTGGCATACATAAACTGAAAAAGATAGCTAGTTTAGTCCTGAGTCGTGATCTGGTTGTGCTCTTCCTCGGTGATGTCCACCTCCTCAGTCTCCACAGTATCTGACGAACATTCCAAGAAACAACGATGGGTAGAATGCCCGTCAGCGAATTTTCGCTCGGTAAGTCCCCAAAAAATAGGTGTGAAGTATAAAGTATAATGATAAAAATGTATACCATGAATTAATGGATTAGGAGATATGTTATTTAAACATGTCATTTACTGTAAGCATGGAAATTCTATTTAACATGCAATTTTCTATATATACCATGTCAAAATAACATAAGCATAGTATAGCATGGCCGTGTAGTGTAAGTATAGTGAACATGAAGTGAATGTAAGTGTCCTAAAATGTCTTTATATGGGTCAACTAATGTAACATAAGTTCAAGTGTGAATGTCAACCAATCTCAAAAGTGTTCTCGAACCCAACAAGATGTAATCCAGGGATAAGAAACCACGGGCCCGAATCAAGTGTTAGTAACGGGACTTCAACCTATGTTGAAGTATTCCAAACTCAACAGGCTATAATTCAGGAGCAAGGAAACACGGGCCCTCATGATAGCTTGCTTGTGTTAGTAGACATGGATTCATGATCTAGGGGGCTGCTGAGATTTCATTGGATTCATACATAAACTATCCCAACACCCCGTGTATTCTATATTACGGTTAAAATTACCAGTCTTGCTCGAATCCATGAATACATCAAGTGGCAAGATTGAGTTCATGTCAATATAAAGTATTTATGTCAAGTGTTCATGTATTCATGTCAAGTTGTATTCATGGTTCAAGTCAAATCAGTTTCAATAGCAACCATTGTGTTCTGGTATTCATTTTAAGTTCATGTCAAATTATGATCAGGGTTTGGTCAGGTCAAGTCAAGTATAAATGTTTGAGTTTGATATTGATGTTTGAATTCAAGTATTCATGTTCATGATTGAGTATTCATGTTTGATTTTGGATTCAGGTTTGAATTAGAAACTGACTCAGACACTTGTACTGATTTAACTCTTGAACTCTTAGATTTGGGAGTCATCGGCAACCGCTGTACATGGATGGCAGGATTTGTGTCTTTTTCTAAGGCAATTGACATTGATAATACCATTAAGTTGTCTACCTTAAATAGATAAGCACTCACTTTCTCCGGCTCCCTGGGGCTTAAGAGAATTAATCCCGCTTAAACCTATATTTACTAAAGTCCTTAAAATATTGTTTATATATATAGAGAGAGGGGGGTTTTATGAAAAATATTTTTAATACAGTTTAAAAGTAAACCTCAAGGGTGATTAGTATTACTTAGGGTTTTCATGAGCATGGATTTTAAGTATTGTGGTATTTTAATGATAAACACTTAGCATTTGAAAGTTCATGGTATTTTATTGAAAAACTTGTCCTTTTGGTATCTTGATGGTATTTTATTGGCATTTGTTAATCTTTCATTTTTTAGAAAAATATAAGTTTATTATATTTTGAAAATATGGATTTATAATTTTTATTTTAAAAATAATTTTAGTTTATTTAGAAAATTCGTATTTCTTAAAAACGTATTTAAATCCTTTCGAGATCGAATGCTCCGTGAGGAGGTCTGCATCTTGCTCTGCTATCCCCAGAATATGTGATAATTCACACCATCCATTAGCGGGTCTCCTAAAGAGAGTTGTAGATGCATAATTGTAAAGAAAATGAAATACCGCTTTACAAGAAACCCGGTTTTAGAATTATGTAGTATTTTATTGAAAATACTATTTTCGAACCAAAAACACCTACAACTAGGCATCGTGCTATGAAACCAAGTATACGTGTGGGGTAGGTCGTTACCCCGTGAAGTTTTCCTAAAAGTATTGTTAGCAATTTTGTCGAAAAGATGTGATAACAAAATTCAAGGTATTTTAATGAAAAAGTTTAACTAGAGTTGTTTCACATAAGATTCTTGGGTAAAATTGATTCTAAACATTGGTATTAAGATTACAAGTGAAGTGGTAAAATTAGTTTGACCAAATGATAAAATAAAATGGAGTTATAGGTTTTAGAAAATATGATATCGGTAATAACTCCACTTTTACCGATATTTGTCTTAAAATGAATATCAATGAAAAGGAGAAGAATTGGGAGGGACTTACTGTTTGGAAATGTCAAGAAGAGGTTAAAGAAGAGGAGGGATGCTTCGGGACGTTGCGGGAGCTCCGGAATTGGCTTCGATCTTTGCCGGAACTAACTTGCTCGCTAACTCCACTTTACTCCACTTGCACCCAGGAACTTTTGAGAGGGTTTTGGCTAGAATTTTCAGAATGGTGAGGAGCTAGGACATGGGGTGGTATTTATAGTGGAAAATTAGGGTTTCGGAATTAAAATTTGGATTAAAAAGTATTAAAAATGATGTTAAGTTGTGAAATGAAGGGTCTATGTTTGATTGCAGGGAAATAAAACAGTGCAGAGGAGTTAAGGGTAGCTGAAGAGGTGTGTGTGCAAAGCACGGGGCAATTTGGCCAACTCTTGACCGTCGGCGCTGGCCCAAACCCCAATTCCGCTAGTCAATTGGTGACATCTGGCCTCGAGATTCGTGTTAAATCCATGTTTACTCCATTTTCCATATATTTGATTTTTCTGAACTTTTCATTTCCCGTGTATTGCACATGCAATCTTTTGGGCTTCCCAAAAGTTAAAATGAAAAATCAGAAGAAAAAAATAATTGTGTCTGATAGGAATCGAACACAGGGGCTATGTCACATCAGTGCAAGAGTTTTACCAGTGAGCTACAAGTGGTTTCTTGCTATTATTTAATAAAATTAACTTATAACTCATACACAGGCTGTAATACTCTTTTCTGTACATTAAAACGAAAAATTCTGTACAGAGATTTCAGAGTCGTTACAAGTGGCTACAGCAAGGAGCACTATACACTTATATTGGTATCAGAGCCTACCCTAACACTTAAACTAATGGTTTAGATGAAATTTAAATTTTTGAAACCGTAATAGCTCCGTATCGAAACCTAAAATCCAAGTTTCTGTAAAACAATTGGGTCTCTGAAAATTATTTGCGTATTGCAGAGGCATATATATTGTACTTGATTACCATTGTAGAAACACGAGCTCAAAACTCTCAAATTTGGCCATAGATTTATTCCATATACCCGCAAATTACGGCCAAGATTTGAGCATTGAGGTCATGCTTCGTACAGTGGTTTGGTCACTTGGATTTAAGGTTTTGGGGATACTTGTTTTTGGCCCAAATTTCACTAGGCATTATCTTTGTATTCGGGCTTCACGGAATGTTTCGAAGTCAAAATTTTAGCATCGTTTATTCTATTTACATTTATATATTTGTTTTTAAACGTTGACCGATTGCTATACATCGATTATTAGGGGCTGCACATATCTTGTATCTTATTTGTGCTGTGATATTGATATGAAATATTGGATCATCGTGATTGAATTGCCGGGAATGTGAGAAGAGTGTTCTTTCCTTTTCATTCATGTATTTATAAAGTGATATAATATTCTTTTGCGGGGCACTTCCGGGTTGAGATTTTAGCCACCGTTGTATTATTCATTTACTTTTCATGCACTCAGGATAGACTCAAGTCAAAACTCCACTTGAAGCATATGAAGAACGGCATGCGGAGACGGCACGAAAGTAAATGGAGGAACAAGATTAGCACTATGGGCATATGTATCCGAGATGAATGGATGGTGGCATGTATGGGCCGTGGGGTCCCTTGATTGAAATAATTAAAGTTAACCGCAATCAAGACGGTGTCGCTATGCAGCTAGCCGGTTGAGCACAGGTCGATCCACAGGGAGATGGTTGTATTTCCTTTCTTGTCTTAGACGAGTCAATAAAGAATTTGCATGAGTTTGTTCAATCTAACCTATGTGTATTATTTGCAAGTATATGTAGGGTTCCTAGGCACTCTCAAGAGGTCTCACAAGGTATCAACCATGCCAAATTCAAATTTTACGGGTGCCGAGAAACCCTAATACGGATCGTTGACTAGAAATTTAGGCGAAATGCTAATCTAGTTAACAACTTAACTAAAGATAAGAAGCTACAACCTTTGTAGATCCGGATATCCACTTCCTTGACTCCACGTAGGCATCCTCTCGCTGTCCATCTCGAATCCCGAACTCAAACGTCGGCTTCATCGGAGAATTGGGCGGACTAGGTCGTCGGCTTCGTGCCGAAGATGATCTACGTCGAGGCATCACAAGTTCAAGCTCCGACTTCACAAATTTGTGAAACTTATGAAGAAAACACCCAAAACAACTTGGAAAGAGGTAGAGGGTGAAGAAATAGGAGATGGGTTCACTTTAGAATTGGATTTCTCATTTTGGAACTCAAGATGCCATTGATGGCATCAAGCTTTTTCTCTTGAAGATGAAGAAGAAGAAGTAAATAGAATATGATCAGTATTGTGTAAAAAGAATAATAAAATCAATACTTATCATCTTCTAACCTTGGTTAAGTGTAGAGAATAAACCATGGTCAAATGAGAATGGTTAGGGTTAAGAATGATGACAAAATGGTCACTTTAGTCAAAGCTTCATGAAAGAAACCATTTTGTTATCATTTATTTATTTATCAAAAAAGAATAGATAAATAAATAAGTAAATAAATAAAAACCCTAACTATTATCATAACCATGGTTTAAGGCTTAACATAAAACCAATCTACATGCATCATCAAACATGACACATAGTAGTGCACAAAAGTATATCACATATACAACTTGTGAACTACAGGTGAGAAAATCCGATTAAAGTGAACCAATACCAGTTAATGCAAAGTAATATATCAAATATATATAATTATACATTAAATCATTAAATCAACACTTGATTCAATGATCCGGTCATGTCGCACATAACCGACTAGTATCCAATGTATCGACTTATCGAATCAATCTACGATTCGATAACTAGGTTATATCGCATATAACCAATCGAAACATTCATCGCGAGAATGAAATACGGTATCACATACACGCATTATTCTCGGTCCCGCACATATCTCATATGCGCTCCTATTTCGTTTCGCTTAAGCCAGATTACCTCTGTGTAGGACTCTAAAGACTCGTCAATACGCCGGTAGCAGATGATGATCATATCAAGCACCCACAAGCCGCAAGCGGTCTGCTAAACGTAACGACCATCCGGGTATTGAGCGATCAGAAGATCGACGAGCTAGCCCGCTCACACTCCTGTGAATCCAACCAGTAACACTTACCGTACAGTCCGGTCTGTTCGTCTGATATGTCGCATATCAAGTCTAGGGGTGGTAAACGTCAGACCCCAATAACCGATAAGTCGTGCCGATGTGAGGCTCATAACGGGTCGAGAAACTACTGGTAACACTTACCAGCAAATCTCTGATCAGCCCTGGCCAGGGACTTCCCTGTTACGGCCAATCGAGCACAGCGCAACATCAACCCCCAATACCGGGAGAGACGAAACCCCTCCTATCGCTCATCGCCTCCATGTGACTCGGGACTGTACCCAAAGACCACCGTTTTGCACGCCCTCATGGGCGTGGTAAGGTGGAGATCAAAGCACAGTGGGAATCACACAAGACTCTATGACGATCTCGGGTCTACAGACTAACCTGCACAAGTGTCACCTGAGAACTGCCATCTGACGTGAGGTATAATACCATCTGGGAGTTCTCGGCGAGTCCGTCCAGTGTACCCAGTCTCCACTGAGCACCCGTACACCATCTCTGATGTCAAACACCAATGGATATGGGATCATCCATCGCCCATCTCATAGGTCGAGAAGCGTATACGCTAGTCTACTCTGGTATATCGATACCCCGTCTCGATACACCCACGACTAGGGACCTTGAAGGATCTACTTATGGACTACCATGTCCCCACTAGTATGATCTGCATCATAGTCCAGGTAGTCAAGTACACATCCTAAGGGTTTTACCAACATGTAACTATAAGACAATTTAAAGAGACAAGTGTACATGTTAAGATAAAAAGTAACCAGATAGCATACTATCATATCGAGCAAGAAAGTCATCTCTATATATGTCCAAGCATCCAATATAATATACATCATATGTACAATACTGGCCTCTAGGGCATACATACAACTAACAATCTCCCACTTGCACTAGGGCCAGCTGCTATAGTATCGCATACCGAGCATCCCGAAGAGTCTCTCAAACTGTATCTGGGGAATGGCCTTCGTGAGTGGATCCGCCGTGTTGTTCTTCGTGTCAACTCTCCTGACCTCGATCTCCCGGCGATCAACTATCTCCCGGATCAGGTGATACCGCCTCAGAATATGCCTGGATCGCTGATGGGACCTGGGTTCCTTGGCCAAAGCCACCGCTCCATTGTTATCGCAATACGAAGGTATTGGATGCTCAATGGATGGAACCACTCCAAGTTCAGTAATGAACTTCTTGATCCAGATAGTCTCTTTGGCAGCATCGTTGGCAGCGATGTATTCAGCCTCCATCGTCGAGTCTGCCACGGTTTCCTGCTTGGAACTCTTCCAGCTAACCGCCCCTCCATAAAGGGTAAAGACAAAGCCCGACTGCGACTTAGAGTCGTCCTTATCACTCTGGAAGCTCGAATCGGTAAAGGACTCCACTTAGAGTTCTCCGTTACCATACACCAAGAACATATCTCTAGTCCTTCGCAAGTACTTGAGAATGTTCTTCACAGCTGTCCAGTGACTCTCTCCAGGATCTGCTTGATACCGACTCACTACACTTAGTGAGTATGCAACATCGGGTCTGGTACATAGCATCACATACATGATAGAGCCTACTGCCGAAGCATAGGGTATCCCTTGCATGCAAGCTCTCTCCAAATCAGTCTTGGGAGACATCTCTTTGGAGAGAGTGAGTCCAGAGATTGTGGGCAAGTTCCCACGCTTGGATTCTTCCATATTAAACCTCTTTAGTATGGTGTCAATGTACCTGGATTGGGACAATCCCAATATCCGTTTGGATCTATCTCTATAGATCCTAATTCCCAATATGCAGGAGGCATCACCAAGATCTTTCATTGAGAATCTTTGTGATAAGAAGAGCTTGACCGATTGCAGCATAGGAATATCATTTCCTATCAAGAGTATGTCGTCCACGTACAATACGAGGAAGACAACCTTACTCTCTGCCACCTTCTTGTAGATACAAGGTTCATCTGGATTTTTGATGAAATCAAACTCTTTGATAACGACGTCAAAACAGATGTTCCAACTCCGCGATGCTTGCTTTAATCCATAAATGGATTTAAGCAGCTTGCACGCCTTCCCGCTGCTCCCACTATCTACGAAGCCCTCTGGCTGAGTCATGTACACGCACTCTTCTAAATCACCATTTAGAAAGGCGGTCTTAACATCCATTTGCCAGATTTCGTAGTCATGATATGCAGCGATGGCAAGCATGATTCGGATGGATTTAAGCATAGCCACTGGAGTAAAGGTTTCGTCATAGTCCACACCTGGTCTTTGACGAAAACCTTTTGCAACAAGTCGAGCTTTGAAAGTCTCCACTTTCCCATCTACACCAAGTTTTTTCTTGAAGATCCACTTGCTCCCAATGGGTTTTACCCCTTCAGGAGCAACTTCCAAAGTCCATACTTTGTTGGTGTACATAGATTCCATCTCGGACCGCATAGCATCCAGCCATTTCACTGAGTCCCTACTCGTGATGGCCTGCTCGAAGCTAGTTGGGTCATCATCATCCATGATGCAATCCTCGCTCCCTCCATCCATGAGAAAACCGTAGTATCTCTCAGGTTGGCGAGGAACCCTACTAGATCGGCGGAGAGGCTAGGGTTCGTCGGGTACTACTGAATCCTCTGGTTCTACCAAGTCTTCTGTTATAGTTTGTCCCGCTGGAACCTCTTCCAGTTCTACCTCAATGCCACTTGTCTGTTTCATAAGAAAACTCTTTTCTAAGAAAGTGGCATGTCGAGAAATAAACACCTTTTGTTCCTCGGGATGGTAGAAGATATACCCTTCTGAATTTTTGGGATATCCTACAAACTTACACAAGACTGATCTTGCCTTGAGTTTGTCCGGATTTTGTCTTTTGACATAGGCTGGACAACCCCATATCTTGATGTAATTAAGATGTGGTCTCTTCCCTTTCCATATCTCATATGGAGTGGTAGGCACTGATTTGGTAGGAACTCTATTCAATAGGTCCATGGCTGTCTCAAGCGCATATCCCCAGAAGGAAATAGGTAACTCAGCTGTGCTCATCATAGAGCGCACCATATCTAATAGAGTGCGGTTCCTCCGTTCTGATACACCGTTGTGCTGTGGTGTATATGGAGGAGTCAGCTGAGAGAGAATTCCATTCTCTTTTAGGAAGTCCAGGAATTCATTGCTCAAGTATTCACCTCCTCGATCAGATCGAAGGATTTTAATACTTTTTCCGGTTTGGTTCTCGACTTCTTGTTTATATTCTCTAAATTTCTCAAAAGCTTCTGACTTATGTTTCATCAGGAACATATATCCGAATCTAGAGAGATCGTCGGTGAATGTAATGAAGTACGAAGAACCATCCCTGGCATGTGTAGACATTGGACCGCATACATCACTATGTATCAGTCCCAAGAGTTCAGTAACTCTTTCTCCGTGTCCCGTAAATGGAGTTTTGGTCATCTTGCCTTTGAGACATGACTGGCAAGTGTCATAAGATGAAAATTCAAACGGATTTAAATATCCATCTTTATGCAACTTAGCTAGTCGTGTCGCATTGATGTGACCCAGTCTACAATACCATAAGAAGGATTCGTTGAGTTCAGAACTCTTCCTCTTGTGTGTGTTTGTTATGCTCAGAACTGTTGATTGATTTAGAACATAAATGCCATTGCACAACGTGCCTGATCCAACCAACTTTTGGTTACGGAAAATGTTCATAACATTGTCCTGTAATACAAAATTATATCCCTCTTTAATCAATAAAGAAACCGATATAATGTTGCATATCAGGTTCGGCATGTAATAGCATTCGTTCAGAACCAATGTATTACCAGTTGGTAATATAAGGTGATATTCCCCAACAGTCTTAGCTGCAACAATTGCACCATTTCCAACTCTAATGTCTTTATCACCTTCTCCAAGTTCTCTACCTTTTCTAAGCCCATGTAACTGATTACATATATGGGATCCTGACCCGGTATCTAATACCCAGGACGTAGAGCAAATGGAGAGACAGTTCTCTGTAACGAACACACCCGAAGAAAATGCATCAACATGTACTTTCTTCAATCGGGTGGCATGGGAATCCTGGTATTCCCCTATATCCTGTTCATTCCTATAACTCTTATAAGAAAGAACGGAACCAACGTTCCCCAGCACAGTATAACATGCGGGTTCAGTTAATACATCCATATTATTATCTTGATTAAGGCATGAAATGGTCGCTACCTGGAGAGAGAGAGAAGAAAACACTTTAGCGTATGCTCGTGCAAGATCAGATTGGTTATTATCTTATCTAATCAGGATGGCTCCCACTGCTTTTTATCAAATCTTCCTTCAAACCCTAAAAGGAAAGACTAGCCGGGATTAATTACACACTACAAGTTTGCCAATCTTTCAGCCAGGCCAGTGTCGGTACTTTGAGGGAGGTCCCCCGTGCTTTCGCACGAACCTAATTAATGTAAACCTCGTTTTCCCAGAGGCGTAACCTCGTTAACACCTTTCTAGACACCTACTTGATCGGCTAATTGTAATGTGTAAAACTCTCCCAGGAGTAACTCTTACTCGCAGTGGGTATCGGGATCCAACTATCTCATAGAAGGTATGCAATCTCATTGCAAATTTCAACACTTGAAATTCTCGATAATGCTTTTTCCCCTAGCGTGCTGTGACCTTGACGCATGCCAAACAACCCATAGTCCGCTAGTCAAGTTCAACCCGTACAATTCGTGATCGAATTAAACCCACCCGTACGACCCTTGACGCATGCCAAACAACGCCGTACGAATACCTTAATCCAATTGCATCTCATGCTACAGATAAGTAATAATCAGCTACCGTACACTATGCCTTGACGCATGCCAAACAACCGTAGCACGAATACTGAATATTACATATCTGAATTGACGGAGGGCTACGCAGGTTTTTCTGAAAACCATAAGCGTAATGAACTTGATATCGTTGTAGAATCAAATGAAGTTTTAAAATGGAGTGATTTTGAGGCTTTTTCTAGTTTTGCTAAAGGGGTCACTCCCGGTGAAGGGATCGTCGGCCCTTTCCTCGTCGAATGAGGTGCGGGATATATCATATATATCACTGTGCAAAGCAGAAACTATAGAAGCTATCAAAAGTCAAACCGAGTGTGTAGCATCTGCCAGTTATTGCTAAAGGAGTCACTCCCGGTGAAGGGATCTCGGTCCTTTCTTCATCGAATAAGGTGCAGGGTATATCATATATACCGCTATGCAAAGCAAGAACTGTAGCTACCTGTTTTATTTAAAAATTTGATTCTACAACATCTTAGGTTTCTTTTCTTTCATTAATCACATTAATGAAGTCCCATCATTTAAGTCACCTAAACATCACAGATAATATACGACGTACACTTATGCCATCCGCATTCGCCTGGATGTCCCCTCGTGCACCGTTAGGTTAGGTAACTAACGACAGAGCAGGGCAGGGCTAGTGCGGGTGCAAAACATAAGTAACGTCTATATAATATATCATATATACTATATATTGTATCTATCACAGAACATCACATGATCGCATCACAGATATCGCAGCAGAAGAAACATATGAAACATTGGATATACTAGGACATCCGTGTTTTCAATACGAGCCAGTATAAAACACAGATTCCACGGTCGTGATGAATAGCCAATCCCACACCCCTAGACCCCTACGAGAGCGGCAAGCAACCCTACCAATTCTAGGGTTAGGAGACCCGGACTCGACTCCTTGAGTTGGTCTCCCACTGGACCCCAGAACCCGGTTACTTGTGCTCCCCTCCTTGGGTCTATCCTAATGCGGAAAAGTAAATAATATACAAAAGGTGACAACTTCCACAACCTGGAAGTGCCCCAAATAAAAGAATATTACATACAAGTTTTTACATGAATGAAAATGAAAAACACTCATCTCACATAAAACCCCCCGGCTATTCAAACACGACAATCCAATATAACATATCCAGCAACTCATAACATCACATGTCATCAACGTAAGTAAATATGCGCATCCCAATTATCGTTGACATATAGCAACGAAACCGGCGATATCACATATTACACTTACGGTCACAGAAAAGAAAGTGTAAAACTACAACAATTGGAATCCGCAATCTCTTTAGACATCGCATGCCTAATCAAATGAAATACTTAGACATCACATGCCTAACAATTATAAACCCCGCATTTTAGTCTCATTATCGAAAACTCTTTTCAATATCATGTGGGACTAAACTGCTAGATTTATAACATTCATTCAGTTATCTCATAACTGTTTATGAATTCCAATTATTGTATCCCATTCCGGATAAATAGAATATATTAAATTTTCCGATCGAACATTCGAACACCCAAGTTTTCCCGAAACCGTTCAACACATGAAATAGGTTCAAAGACATTCACTTCATGCCTCAGTACCAACGGTCCAGCCGTAGAAGGGTCAAGCCAACGCCTCACATGTGGCACGCCGTACTGCCCCAAACCCGAAGGTTCAAAGGGCAGTTCAAGACGGTCACATAATCGAGTTAAGGTTTGTTGTCTTCTAGAGGGACCATCGCGTTACTTGCACTACTTCGAACGTCCTTAAACCACACAAAAATCCAACACTTGGATATATTTTCCGGCTGGGGAAAGATTGGGTATTTACATCCGGTCGAAACTTTTAACATATTCTAAAGTCATCCGGAAAAACACAAAGACGAAATTTGATAATCCGATCGAATCTTTGATTCCCAATAGTACCCTAGAATACTCTTCTGTAGAGTCACAATAAAAATACCTCAGAAAATATAGCATTAAGTTATATGAGTTACTGTGCAGAAATCATTAGACAAGGGAACAGTACGGCCGCGGAACCGCCGCACATGCCTAGCTTGTGCCGCGGTTCCGCGGTGGAAAAGTCGATTTAGGCCCTCGTATTTCACAGTAATTCAAATAACACCCTGCTTATTTTTCTGCATATTTTTAATTGACAAATATCCAAAATTTTAGAAAATTTCCAGAGAGCATTTTGGGAATGGGTTTCGATGTTCGTTCGGATTTCAAACGTCGTCTAGACTTCGCCTAAGGCTCTAGCTAGGCTCTGATACCACTGTAGGGTTCCTAGGCACTCTCAAGAGGTCTCACAAGGTATCAACCATGCCAAATTCAAATTTTACGGGTGCCGAGAAACCCTAATACGGATCGTTGACTAGAAATTTAGGCTAAATGCTAATCTAGTTAACAACTTAACTAAAGATAAGAAGCTACAACCTTTGTAGATCCGGTTCTCCACTTCCTTAGCTCCACGTGGGTGTCCTCTCGCTGTCCATCATGAATCCCGAACTCAATCGTCGGCTTCATCGGAGAATTGGGCGGACTAGGTCGTCGGTTTTGTGTCAAAGACGATCTACATCGAGGCATCACAAGTTCAAGCTCCGACTTCACAAAGTTGTGAAACTTGTGAAGAAAACACCCAAAACAACTTGGCAAGAGGTAGGGGGTAAAGAAATAGGAGGTGGGTTCACTTTAGAATTGGATTTCTCACTTTGGAACTCAAGATGCCATTGATGGCATCAAGCCTTTTCTCTTGAAGATGAAGAAGAAGAAGTAAATAGAATATGATCAGTATTGTGTAAAAAGAATAATAAAATCAATACTTATCATCTTATAACCTTGGTTAAGTGTAGAGAATAAACCATGGTCAAATGAGAATGGTTAGGGTTAAGGATGATGACAAAATGGTCACTTTAGTCTAACCTTCATGAAGCTTCATCAAGCTTCATGAAAGAAACCATTTTGTTATCATTTATTTATTTATCAAAAAAGAATAGATAAATAAATAAGTAAATAAATAAAAACCCTAACTATTATCATAACCATGGTTTAAGTCTTAACACAAAACCAATCTACATGCATCATCAAACATGACACATAGTAGTGCACAAAAGTACATCACATATACAACTTGTGAACTATAGGTGAGAAAATCCTATTAAAGTGAACCAATACCAGTTAATGCAAAGTAATATATCAAATATATATAATTATACATTAAATCATTAAATCAACACTTGATTCAATGATCCGGTCATGTCGCACATAACCGACTAGTATCCAATGTATCGACTTATCGAATCAATCTACGATTCGATAACTAGGTTATATCGCATATAACCAATCGAAACATTCATCGCGAGAATGAAATACGGTATCACATACACGCATTATTCTCGGTCCCGCACATATCTCATATGCGCTCCTATTTCGTTTCGCTTGAGCCAGGAAACCTCTGTGTAGGACTCTAAAGACTCGTCAATACGCCGGTAGCAGATGATGATCATATCAAGCACCCACAAGCCGCAAGCGGTCTGCTAAACGTAACGGCCATCCGGGTATTGAGCGATCATAAGATCGACGAGCTAGCCCGCTCACACTCCTGTGAATCCAACCAGTAACACTTACCGTACAGTCCGGTCTGTTCGTCTGATATGTCGCATATCAAGTCTAGGGGTGGTAAACGTCAGACCCCAATAACCGATAAGTCGTGCCGATGTGAGGCTCATAACGGGTCGAGAAACTACTGATAACACTTACCAGCAAATCTCTGATCAGCCCTGGCTAGGGACTTCCCTGTTACGGCCAATCGAGCACAGCGCAACATCAACCCCCAATACCGGGAGAGACGAAACCCCTCCTATCGCTCATCGCCTCCATGTGAATCGGGACTGTACCCAAAGACCACCGTTTTGCACACCCTCATGGGCGTGGTAAAGTGGAGATCAAAGCACAGTGGGAATCACACAAGACTCTATGACGATCTCGGGTCTACAGACTAACCTGCACAAGTGTCACCTGAGAACTGCCATCTGACGTGAGGTATAATACCATCTGGGAGTTCTCGGCGAGTCCGTCCAGTGTACCCAGTCTCCACTGAGCACCCGTACACCATCTCTGATGTCAAACACCAATGGATATGGGATCATCCATCGCCCATCTCATGGGTCGAGAAGCGTATACGCTAGTCTACTCTGGTATATCGATGCCCCGTCTCGATACACCCACGACTAGGGACCTTGAAGGATGTACTTATGGACTACCATGTCCCCACTAGTATGATCTGCATCATAGTCCAGGTAGTCAAGTACACATCCTAAGGGCTTTACTAACATGTAACTATAAGACAGTTTAAAGAGACAAGTGTACATGTTAAGATAAAGAGTAACCAGATAGCATACTATCATATCGAGCAAGAAAGTCATCTCTATATATGTCCAAGCATCCAATATAATATACATCATCTGTACAATACTGGCCTCTAGGGCATACATACAACTAACAGTATAAAGTTGTTAAGAAGAAAATACGAGATTGTAAGCTAAAGAAATCCGTACTCAAAACCTTTGAGCCGAGTCTTAACCAATTGAAGCTAGAGCAATCGGCAACAACGTGGATTAGGGGATTTAAGTGCGGTATTCGTGGAATCCGGCTTATTTACCCTTGTCCTTCCGTTCTTGTCTCTTGCTTTCGCCTCCGGCCAAACCGAACACAACCGGTCGTGGTTAGGAATCACCGTTACCTTGGTAGGGTAGGGTGCCTAACGGAGCGCTTGCGTATCGTTTGGGCGGAGTTCAATGGAAAATAACGGGAAAAGGAAATGAGCAAGGAGATATTAACTTACAATACCGTATTTATTCTTAACAACGGTAATTACATTCATTCACAAAAAGAACCAAAAAGAGAGAACAAAAAGAACAAAGAAAAGAAAAGATTACAAGTAAATAAGTGCATGGAATTAAATTGCAAGTAATTAAAGACAAGAAAGAAAAATGCAAGAAAGTAATTACAAGAACCATAGAACTCAAAACAAGCAAGGGATCAATAGCCAACCCTTAAACTTGCAAGCTCAATCAAGAGGTTGCAAGATCAAGAGAAGGGTAGAGAACTCATGTGAAATGAAGTACTAAAGATAGAAAAAAATGATACAACCCCTTGAGACCAATGACCAAAGCTTAAACTTGCAAGCTCACTTAAGAGGTTGCAAGATCAAGTTAAGGTAGAGAGCTCAAGGGGGAAGCTAAGCAAAAAGAATAATACAAAAACCCTCATCTTCATTTCATCATCCACTCAAAAAGCTCTCACTACAATTTTCATGGAGGAAGAATGAAGAAGAAGACTAAAACCTAACAAAAAGAGGCTAAAAAAATTAACACTTGGCTTGGCTTAGTTCTGGAGTATTTATAGGCAGGTAACAGAAATTCTAGGGCAACATTCTGGACCCATGTGAAAAGACCCAACTACCCATGAAAAATGACACACTGAAGGCTCAGTACGACCGCGGAACCGGGGCCTATACCCCCTATTGGCCGTAGTTCCGCCGCACTATAGGTGAGTTGGGCTGTCGGCTCTTGTGTGCTGCCCTGGTCTGCTGTCCCCTTTTGTCTGGTACATGTATTTTCTGATAATCATTCCACATTTCTTCCAGAATTCTAGTGGATCAAAAGGTGATTTGGACATGGATCTTTTGTCATGATTTTCTTAAGCTCCGCGTAGATTTCTTAGATTTGGTGTTGCCATTGTGCTTTGTGCATGAAGGTGACAATCGATTTGTCATTTTGTCTCCTAAACTGGTGTGTGGCAACAGACGGATAAAGAGCGGAGACCCGTGTTTTATCTGTGGTTGGCAGGAACTCGGATTTTGTCGTATTTTTCCATGGATTTCACCGTTTAGAGCCGAGAACCTGTATCCTGCAATTGACTAGCAAACACGGCTCAAGAGTACCTACCGATATGCAATGTGATAAAAATTGGGCGGTATAAAAATGCAAAAATATGATATGAACAAATACCCCCAAACTTTTCATTTGCTCGTCCCGAGCAAAGCCAATTTATTCACAAAAAATCCTAACCGCACTTTCACAGGGAACGCGATTGCACTGAGCGCGTGCAACAAGCCGTTAAACCTCTAGGTGTCCCTAGTAGGAGGAGTGTTGTCTCCTGAGGGTTTTCAGCGGATTACACCCACAAAATCCCGTCAAGCTAGTGTAATAAGTTAACATTGATTCTACTCCTACAGTTAGTATTTACGTTAGAAACTCTATCATCCTGAATTAGAAATATCCAACCCTTATTTTTCACACCTCCTATCTATTTAACCTTAGGTCCTATACGTTCCAAAAAGGTTTAGAAAGATGTTGGTTCTCCTGAGTTTTTCTTCTAAAGTGCGGCCTCAAATCAGGGATTTTTATCAACTTTACAGAAAACACAAGTCTTATTCTTTATTTCTATCTTTTATTCAAACATCGATTGTATACCCCTACGTGTGTGTGTATTTGCACCCCTACACTCAAGAATTCAATTCAAGCTATAATACCCTTGCCCTAATACCTAATACTACTTCTTTTCATTAAGGATGGACGGATTTGCTCACACACCTTTCATGCGACTATTAATGCTTCTTGAGGCACTAACGGCCGATTACTGAATGTGTGAACATTAAAGCGTAAATAGCAGTTTCCAGGTCTTGACTTTATTCTATTTTTTTCTTTTTCTTTTTTTTTCTTTTTTTTCAAGACCGAATATATTTTTCAATATGCTCTTTTGGTGTTTAGTTTTAAATACCGTTTTTTTCTTTCTTACTAGACTTTCAGGCAAGAGTATTTCTAGGTATCCTCTACTATCCCAAGTTTCAAGGTGCGTGTATGTGCAGTTTGTAGGGTATATACTTTCTAAATTTGAACTAAAGAAAAGAAACTATTTTTCAGACTTATCCTTCAGTAAAGCATCAATACTTTCCCTTCATCTTGACTTAACTAAAGAACTGAACTCAAGATTACCTATTTCTCAAAAAAACTGTAAGGACGTATACTTACCAAGTTTAAACAGAATGAGGGTTATTTTTAGTGTTTTCAATTCCTAAGCCTAGAATTTAGTTATTTCTATCATATCAACTAAACTTTCGGAATAAAGATCTAAGTTACCTTATTAGCTAACTTGACGAAAAAGTTTTTATATTTTTGGAAAATTTTTCGATTTTTGTGGGTTTTTAATAAGGTATGCAAATGCAAAATATACAAATGAATGCGAAGGAAGTCAGCTTACCGAGCACACCCCCAAACTTAAACTTGACAGTGCCCTCACTGTCCGGCTATACCAAGAGGGTCAAAATTGTCGGCGCTCCCCCTAAAAACAAATTATATACAAAAAGGAAAACAAAAAAAATATATACAAAAAAGGCGTCCCCCCCAAACTTAAGTAAAACAGTGTTTCCACTGTTAAGCGTTGAAGTTCAGGATTTTAGGGGGGAAAGAAAACAATATCAAGCTATACAAGACCTTACACAGGACAAAAGTTAACACCAACCATTCAAAAATTCTATCTCTGTAATATGCGGGTTGGTGAAAGAAGGCAGAGAGGTAAGAAATGGAGACTACGCGAGACCGTATGGGGAGAGAAGCGGGATACGGTCTCGGTATATGAGAGGAAGAAGAATGGCGGAAGGGAAAAAGAAGTGGAATACGAACTTGAGGGTGCAAATGGAGTAAATAGATTAGCACAATTTGTGATGACCGATGTGTGAAAAGCGATTGTGCTAATATATTTACCCGTCGAGAAATGGGGTCAAATCCCTCAAGATTCGTGAGCAACCATGGGTACGCCAAACTTGGTAAACCAGACATAGTAAATGAAAGTGAGACGGTTTCTTGCAAGGTCGGAACGATGGAAAGAATGGAGGGAAGTGATCGAGGAGGGGTATCGGTTAAAGGTTCAGGAGGGTGTACACAGTCAATGATAGGGACAGGATGAATGGGAAAATCCGACTCATCAATTATAACTGGTTCATCCTCAAAACAATCCTCAGAATTCTCCTCAATGTTAAGCTCATCCATGCCTTTATCATCAATATCAAGACGCATATGAAGTTCGGGAAAAACATTTAATGACTCGGGATGATGATTTGAAGAGAAAAACTCAGCTAAATTTATGGGTTCATCATCCAAAATATTCCCAGCGTCAATATCCTCAATCAAGTGAAAATCAATATTCGCAGACACCTCATCAAAAGCATGGATTTCAATCAATTCAAGTTCTAAGATGGAGGTATAGAGGTCAAAAGGATTGGGTGTGGTTTCACTTGGCAAGGTCCCTTCACAATCTGGCAAATCAAACACTACAAAATCGCACAACTCATTAATCATTCTATCTTCAATTGATAAAGCATGTGGGACACTCGATAGACTTTCAAAACAAGAGTTGTGGGATTCAACTTGGGACGGGTAGGTTTGATTTGGAAGGGGGTACATCCCACTCTCTCCACTCAAATTCTCAGCCTGTCCTACTGCCTCTTCATACATTGAAAAATTTGGAGCTAGTTGGAAACTAGCTACCGGGTCAGTAGTGTTAGTTGTATGTATGCCCTAGAGGCCAGTATTGTACAGATGATGTATATTATATTGGATGCTTGGACATATATAGAGATGACTTTCTTGCTCGATATGATAGTATGCTATCTGGTTACTCTTTATCTTAACATGTACACTTGTCTCTTTAAACTGTCTTATAGTTACATGTTGGTAAAGCCCTTAGGATGTGTACTTGACTACCTGGACTATGATGCACATCATACTAGTGGGGACATGGTAGTCCATAAGTACATCCTTCAAGGTCCCTAGTCGTGGGTGAATCGAGACGGGGCATCGATATACCAGAGTAGACTAGCGTATACGCTTCTCGACCCATGAGATGGGCGATGGATGATCCCATATCCGTTGGTGTTTGACATCAGAGATGGTATACGGGTACTCAGTGGAGACTGGGTACACTGGACGTACTCGCCGAGAACTCCCAGATGGTATTATACCTCACGTCAGATGGCAGTTCTCAGGTGACACTTGTGCAGGTTAGTCTGTAGACCCGAGATCGTCATAGAGTCTTGTGTGATTCCCACTGTGCTTTGATCTCCACCTTACCACGTCCATGAGGGCGTGCAAAACGGTGGTCTTTGGGTACAGTCCCGAGTCACATGGAGGCAATGAGCGATAGGAGGGGTTTCGTCTCTCCCGGTATTGGGGGTTGATGTTGCGCTGTGCTCGATTGGCCGTAACAGGGAAGTCCCTGGCCAGGGCTGATCAGAGATTTGCTGGTAAGTGTTACCAGTAGTTTCTAGACCCGTTATGAGCCTCACATCGGCACGACTTATCGAGTATTGGGGTCTGACGTTTACCACCCCTAGACTTGATATGCGACATATCAGACGAACAGACCGGACTGTACGGTAAGTGTTACTGGTTGGATTCACAGGAGTGTGAGCAGGCTAGCTCGTCGATCTTCTGATCGCTCAATACCCGGATGGCCGTTACGTTTAGCAGACCGCTTGCGGCTTGTGGGTGCTTGATGTGATCATCATCTGCTACCGGCGTATTGACGAGTCTTTAGAGTCCTACACAGAGGTTTCCTGGCTCAAGCGAAACGAAATAGGAGCGCATATGAGATATGTGCGGGACCGAGAATAATGCGCGTATGTGATACCGCATTTCATTCTCGCGATAAATGTTTCGATTGGTTATATTCGATATGACCTAGTTATCGAATCATTGATTCGATAAATCGATACATTAAATACTAGTCGGTTATGTGCGACATGACCGGATCATTGAATCAAATGTTGATTTAATGATTTAATGTATAATTATATATTTGATATATTACTTTGCATTAACTAGTAATGGTTCACTTTATATGGATTTTCTCACTTGATGTGCAAGAAGTATATGAGATATACTTTTGTGCACATATTTGTGTCATGTTTGATGATACTTGATCATGTGGTTAAGTGTAAAGGATTAAACCATGGTTAATAGTTGATTAGGGTTTTGCTTTTTCATTTATTTATTTGTTTATTTATTTAGAAATGATTTAGATAAGAATGGTGGCTTCTTTTGTTTTCTAGTTGAAGCTTCATGAAGCTTTGACTTCTTAACCATTCTTATCTTCATGCTTAACCCTAACTCAACCAAGTAACCATGGTCTATTCTCTACACTTAACCTTAGTTAGCTTATGATAAGTATTGAATTATTATTCATTTTATCTCAACACTTATCATATTCTAGCTACTTCTTCTTCTTCATCTTCAAGATAGAAACCTTGATGCCATCAATGGCAACTTGAGTTCTAGTGAGAGAAATCCAATTCTAAAGTGAACCCACCTCCTATTTCTTCACCCTCTACCTCTTTCCAAGTTGTTTTGGGTGTTTTCTTCACAAGTTTCACAACTTTGTGAAGTCGGAGCTTGAACTTGTGATGCCTCGACGTAGATCGTCTTTGACACAAAGCCGACGACCTAGCTCGCCCGTTTCTCCGATGAAGCCGACGATTGAGTTCGGGATTCATGATGGACAGCGAGAGGACACCCACGTGGAGCTAAGGAAGTGGAGAACCGGATATACAAAGGTTGTAGCATCTAACTTTTAGTTAAGTAGTTAACTAGATTTATATATCGCCTAGAATTCTAGTCTAAGATGTAAGTCTACGTTAGCGCCCCGGCAGTCTACAGACGCCAAATGCGGAACAAAAACTTTTAAACTGGCGCTATCGTATACTTTAACCCGGATCTGCCATTATTGCTAAACTAACAAACTGTAAAGAGTGTAGAAAGGTTATACCGAACGATCCGAGTCCTTCGTTTTTCAACAATCATCCCACGCTCCGTTGCGGCTGCTCCGATCTCGTCGATCTTCGATATCCTCGTCGAGGTGGCACCACATCGACGATTCTTTAAACGGGCTCCCGCCTCTGACTTGAGGCAACTCGATCGTCAAGTTTGCTAAAAGAGACGACCAAGAATGATGTAGAGAATGAGTAGATGACTTTGTCTCACTTCGTCCAAGTCCGTGGACGATCGGTTAATAAAGTTGCCGAGGGAATTGGGTGATGGAATGAAATGAACTGTAAAATTCCATGCACCCCGAATACATCATTTCTTTTTACAACCATGAAAAACTCAAGTGAGAGAGAGTGTGGAGGAGAGAGAGGGCCGGCCATTCTTATAGAAGAGGGGGAGGTGACCGTAGGAGAAAGAGAGTAACCTTAAGCAAAATATCTTAAACAAATATCTTAAGGAAAACAAGAATACAATGAAATCAAAGCATGAGTCACTTAGCCTTGTCACCAAATTCTAGAACCTTCTAGAACCTTCTAGAAGCATGACCCACTCTCATCCAAGAAAAGATAAATCCGTCTTTAACCGAATGTTAAAAGACGGCTGATAGAAAACTGGAAACTGGCAACTTCCAAAAGTGATCCTGAAACGACTTTCAGGATAACCCCGAAACTGTATAAATATACCCGCATTTGTATTACGACCGAATACAAATGCAACTGAGACAAAGATATTATACCTACTCAATATAATACTCGGATCCGGCTTAAACCAAAGACGACCAGTATTATCTGCCCGAAAAATAACACGTGCGTAAACGCACGTGCATTTTCCGAACCCTGCCATAAAACCATACGGCCTCTACAACGTTTCGCCCGAACTTGGGAAACTGTCTGTGGGGGACTCTAATGACTCGTCGGTACCCTGGCAGTGGGTTTAACCATAAACCGTCAGCGGCATTAGCAATGCGTAACGGCTGCCCATGGACTGACCTCAAGGGATGCCGATGAGCGCACTCATCCGGAAAACCCTACTGAGCCTAACAGTGACAATGTATATACAGTCCGGTCCGTTCGTCTATGAGTATCGCATATCTGCCTAGGGGGCTAGTAACGTCAGACCCCCAATAGCAGTATAAGTTGTGTCGGAGTGAAGCCCAATAACACCCTGAGATACTACTGGAGTACCTACCAGTAAATCTCCTGCCATGGCCATGGACTTTGTGTAATGGCTCTCCTAGACACAGCACGACCTCGCCCCCAATACCGGAAGAGACGAATCCCCTGCCGATCCGCTCACGTGCCTCCATATGGCTCGGGACTGTACCCAAAAGCTACCTGTTTGCACGAATCCTTTGAGCCGTGGTAGGGTAGAAATCAAAGCACAGTGGGAACTCACACGAGACAAATGACGACCTCAGGTCGATGAACTAACCTGTACACATGTCACCAGGGAACTGCTATCTGACGGTAGATATAATACTAACAAGCAGATTCCCGGCGAGTCCTGTCCGGTGTACTCATAACCCAATGAGTACCTGTATACATCTTAGGTGATCCAACTGACACCAGTGGCTTGTGAGACCGGCCACCGCCCCTCGTCGGGGTCTCGACTGTACACACTAGTCTACTCCGGAGTATCGATGCCCTGTCTCGAAACTCCCACGACTAGGGACCACAATTAAGGATATGCGTATAAATCACCCAACTCTCACGTATATGATCGCCATCATACTGTTGGTGGTAAAGCAAGATCCTAAGGGCTCTATCAAAGTGTAACATGTAATCAGTCACCTGATCATGTACACGACTGATAAAGGCAAACCAGATAGCATACTATCATCTTGAGTAAGACTGTCCTACCGGTATAGGTCCTCCGCAATCATTGCAATCACGTACCTGCGATCCAATAATTGACTATGAGGGCACTATCTCCAACAATCTCCCACTTGCACTCAAGGCTAATTATTGTGATGTCGACTACTCACAGCCCGTGTGAAACCGAACATCCAACTTCTCTACTAATTAGTATCACAAAGCCCGTTTGTAAAACTATTGTGTTCGAGAAATAGCCTTAGTGAGTGGATCCGCCTAGAAGCTTCTTTCTATATCTCTTTTAATCTCAAATTCGCGGAGAAAGCTATCTCCCGAATCGAGTAACACCTGTCTTAGAATATGTCTGGATATCTGATGGGACCTAGTTCATAAATGAACTCCAAATCCAAACTTCTTAGACTGTATCGATCACTGAACTTAATCAGTATCCGGCACCATGCCACCCACAGTATCCTCTTGGACCACCTGTCCATAATATTGTCCCTCTTCGTCAGAGGGAAAAACTATAACTCTGACAATCACTCTGTCAACCATGTCACCTTTGAAGCTTAGAATGATAACCGTCTCCCGAAGGAGGCTGCCGTCATCAAATCCGTAGAACATGTACTTATGTTCTAAAACTGCTTCCTTATGTTTCTCAGGATTGGATTAATACAAACTTATTGCATCTAGTGCAAAACCAACATTTGGTGTGGTACTTGACATCTTATGATTGACTCAATTGCCTAAGCAAGTGATCTGCCAATCATGCACATCCCTCTCCTTTTTTGTCTGTAAGACACCTTTAGAGAGGGTGACTCCATCACCTGCACGTACACCACCATGCTAGGAGTCAACTATTCCAAAAACCATTAGAATATCTGTCAAAGTACCCACATTGGGAAACTACCCAAATCCAGATCTAAAACCATAGATCTAGAAACCAGAATGTCAAATATTATATCCATATCCTGTCTGGAGAAACAACTGTGTGACGACCACAGTACAACCGATCGTAGTATAGGAATTTTACTTCCTACTCTGTGTATGTCATCCAGATACCATGACATCACACCCTACTACCTTCTTAACTGATCCATCCCCTTTTCTGATTGAAGTCAAACCCATGACTGTCACATCAAAATTAGATGATCTATCTCCGCTATAACTGCTCAAGTCTATAAATAGATATAAGCATCTTGCCCACTATGCTTCCGCTGCTCCCACTGACTACGACAACCCTCCTACCGGGTCTCATAACCTGGAACAACAGTAGTGTCAAGTCTGTGTAGATAAGAACCTCCCTGTCACCGTCTCTGAGGCTACCGAAGTACCTCTCGGGCGTCTGAGGTTACCTACCATACCTGCGGAGTGGCTATTGGAATGTCAAACCTGATTGAATGTATAGGTCCTATTAAATTTTCTGTAATCGTTCGCGGTTCTGGAATCACTTCCAGTTCTACCATACTGCCACTACTGTTTTCTGAAAAAGATCCATTTTAACTAAACCTGTGGCGAGTCAAGAACAATATCACTATTGATCTTCCAAATGGTAGAATATCAGCCTTCGTCATAGCCAGGGTCAACCCACAAACAGCCACTACAGAAACGTGCCCTTAGTTATTCAGAGTCTGGTTTTAAGCATAAGCTGGACAACTCCCCGTACCTTAATATCTTTTTAAGGTACGAACTATTCTATATCCAATATAGAAACTTTGGCACTAATTTAATTGGAACCAGATTCAAATCATGCAGCTGTCTCCAGTGCATATCATCTTAATGGAAAGAGGCTAATCAGCATTACTCAACTTAGGAATCCATCCAATTATGAGTAACCTGGAAGAGAAACACGTTTCTCAAAACCATCACTATCATCTGAATACCAATCACAAGAATCTACATCTTCGATCTCTTTGAAGAATCCCGATACTTGTGACACCTGGTTCTCTACTTTATTCTTATACCCACAACTTCTCAAAACTTAGACCTTATATTTCTATGAAACACTCGTCTAAATACTAGAGAAGTTATAAGTAAACAGAACATAGTACGAGGACCTACCCCTTTGTCCTGATGGACACTTGGACAACATACAATACTCTGTATAAGTCCGTTGAGTTTAAACAACTCAAAACCTGTGCGTCGTAGGTTGAAAACTGTACCCTGGCGATTTCCTCAAATATCACCAATTACAACGAATTCCGATATAATGAGGATGATCACCTAATTCCCAATATCTTACTCCCACTCATCATCTGTAAAACCATACAGATATGAGAATGAAACCTGGTAAATACATACCCTTGGAGTAAGTGTCTAATCGGGAAAAACAGTTTTTCTTTAACAATGCACTGAAACATGAAAATGTTTCGTAGGGGTATCCTGGTATTCATAGTAATGCCTCTTCCATAATCCAATTCATGACTTCAACCGTATATTTTATTGCCATCTCTCCAAATCCCTTTATTTGTCTTTAGTCGTTACCTTATGTACACCATCGTTAGGTTAAATGGTTTTCTTCCTTTCTTACCGTTCGGCACCAGCCTATGGTTTGGAAGAAGACTATCCAGTAAGCATAATAGGTGTACCCTCCTAAACCAAGGAGTACTCGCATCTCGAGAGAAGGTGACGATAAAAGACAACTGAATAATACCTTATTCTTTTAAAGGTGAAATAGGAGCGGCGATGAAGTACGCGGTTTTGGTCGTGAATGATATCAGTCGCAATTTACTTTGCCCTCTTTCTAATCCCTTTATTTTGTCTTTACATATTACCTTCTGCACACCCTACTTAGGCTAATTGGTTTTCTTCATTCCCTACCTTTCGGCACCAGCCTATGGTTTGGAATAAGACTATCCAATAAGCGTAATAGGTGTACCCTCCTAAACCAAGGAGTACTCGCATCTCGAGAGAAGGTGACGATAAAAGACAACTGAATAATACCTTATTCTTTTAAAGGTGAAATAGGAGCGGCGATGAAGTACGCGGTTTTGGTCGTGAATGATATCAGTCGCAATTTACTTTGCCCTCTTTCTAATCCCTTTATTTTGTCTTTACATATTACCTTCTGCACACCCTACTTAGGCTAATTGGTTTTCTTCATTCCCTACCTTTCGGCACCAGCCTATGGTTTGGAATAAGACTATCCAATAAGCGTAATAGGTGTACTCTCCTAAACCAAGGAGCTCTCGCAACCTGAGAGAAGGTGATAATAAAAGACAACTGAATAAACCAATTCTATTTCTCCTGAACCTGGATCCATCCTCGAAGAAGTCCCTTCGAGTTCGTATATAACCATACGATGGATCTATCCAATGGAAGTGGATATCCGTAGTAATACGGGCGTTCTGAGAAATTCAAAGGGTAAAAGAAGGAGTGGCAATGACTTATGCAACTCAGACAATCCAAAAGCCAGTATGTTAAGAAGGTTCGGTCAACCTGGTCACTGAGTCATAGTTTAGGGTCGGTCAAAGGTCGCTGCCAAAGAGAGAGAGAAAAGAAACACTCTGCGTGCACTCTATCCTAGATCAGAATGGTCATCACTTTATCTAATCCGGAAACCTCCCACTGTCCTGTCAAATTCTCCTCCAAACCTAAAGAAGAATCAATCGGGATCACCCGAAGAGTAAACCAACTCATCAGTGGGAATCGGGATCCAACTCTCATCTCATGATAACGTGATGGAATGCATCCACGTTACTCATACTCCAGATGGTATGCGCATACTTGGCAAGTTTCAGTTTCTTTAGAAACTCCCGATATAGTTTTTGCCCCATGCTCTTATGATCGTGACTAAGGGCCAGCCCATCATAAGTCACATGTCAAGTTCTTCCCATCATTATCTTGTTAATTTGAACCCACCCGTACTCGCCCTTGACTAAGGGCCAACAAGGCTGTACGACTGTCCCAAACCAACTCATCTATCTATGCAACATGTGAACACCCCAGCAGCTACCAATCACTATGTCCTAGCTAAGGGCTAGACCAACATAGCTTGAATACTACTGACCATTCATATGAAATGACGGAGGGCTACGGCTGGTTTTTGGCGAAAAACCTTTAACGTAGTGAACTTGATATCGCTGAAAGAACCTGATAGCTTTTTAAAATATAGTGGCGAAAACCTTTTGCTAAAGAGGTCACTCCCGGTAAAGGGATCTCGGCTCTTTCCTCGTGGAATGAGGTGCAGGATATTCCACTGAATACCGCTATGCAAAGCAACATGTAATCGACTATAGTGAAGTTATTACGCTGACGCAAACTTCTGCCCAAGGGGTCAGTCCCGGTGAAGGGATATCGGCCCTTGCCCCGTCGAATGAGGTGCACGATATTCCACTGAATACCGCTATGCATAACAAAAGAAAACGTCTTTGCAATAACACTTATTAAATTTGTTCCAACAACTGCAAACAGGTTTGCTTTACTTTGCATTGATCAGAATCAACACAGTCCCATCATTTAATCACACCAGAAAAGAACGAAAATAAAATGTACGTATATGCCATCCGCATTCGTCACTGGGTCCCGTCATCACCCGTTAGGTTACTTAACTAACGACAGAGCGGGGACTGGACTAGCGCGGGTGTAAAACATATACAACATCTAATAGTATATAAACCAATATACAATAATCGCTCCAGGCGTGATAGTATGCAACATTACAGAAAAGTAATAAGCATCACAGAACAATACAGATAATCTGGGATCCCCGAGTTTCACAGAGCCGCTGCTGAAACTCGACGTTCCCCTGTCATGTGGATAGCCTGTGCAATGAATCCTAGACCCCTACGGGTGCGGCAAGTTACCCGCCAAAACCTGAAGCGAGGCAGCCCCCTACAGCATAGTGAATGGACCACCCAGCACTCCACGGAATCCGGTAATCTTGGGCACCCCTCCTTGGGTCAACCTGTACCCCCTACGAGTGCGGCGAATAGTCTGCCAATTCTAGAGTGGGACCCCTCTGCCTCTCAAAGCCATGAGATGCGGACCCGTTGCCCCCCAGAACCCGGCTATCCGTGCACTCCGTCTCGAGGCAAAACCTAGTACAGTAATGAAAAATAGTACAATAGGTACATCGACCGCAACCTGGTCGTGCCCCAAAAGAATATTATACAACAGGCAGTGACGGCAGTCCACATGTTGGATGCTCGCCCCGCAATATCAAATGTACAAATAAACTCAAACTGTACTACCATTGCACACTGCTATCCACCACGACAAATCCGCAACATCACAGCACAACACAGAACATCAACGCGAATGTCACGTTCGCAAACCCGTCTAAAAGAACTATAGCAATCAAACGCGGTTTACCGATCAAATGACATTCCCGGTCGGAGATATAATGTAAGCACTATAAACTAACGTGTTTAAATTTCGATCGACCAAATATCAAAAAGTGGGCCCCACGACTTACTGGTGAACAGTAACAAAATCTGGGCCAAAACGATATTTACCAAAAAGCCCAAAATCCAGAGAAGAACCCACTGACAAAATTTGGGAGCATGTGCTAACCACGTGGCCGCGGATGCGCGGCCAAACCATGGGTTTGGCCGCGTTTCCGCGGCTGTTTGGTGGAGTCAAGTCCCCAAATTTCGTCGTGGTTCTTAGAAAAGCCTACACAGTATTCTGAGATGTGTAGAAAAATTTTAGGAGACCATTTAAAATCAACAGAAACTGTCAAATTGAAATTTTTGTAGTTTTCGATTTTCGGTTCGATCGATATTTTAAACGCGTTAGCACAAGTTAGCATAGCAAAATGGTTAGGCTCTGATACCACTGTAAGTCTACGTTAGCGCCCCGGCAGTCTACAGACGCCAAATGCGGAACAAAAAGTTTTAAACTGGCGCTATCGTATACTTTAACCCGGATCTGCCATTATTACTAAACTAACAAACTGTAAAGAGTGTAGAAAGTTTATACCGAACGATCCGAGTCCTTCGTTTTTCAACCATCATCCCACGCTCCGTTGCGGCTGCTCCGATCTCGTCGATCTTCGATATCCTCGTCGAGGTGGCACCACATCGACGATTCTTTAAACGGGCTCCCGCCTCTGACTTGAGGCAACTCGATCGTCAAGTTTGCTAAAAGAGACGACCAAGAATGATGTAGAGAATGAGTAGATGACTTTGTCTCACATCGTCCAAGTCCGTGGACGATCGGTTAATGAAGTTGCCGAGGGAATTGGGTGATGGAATGAAATGAACTGTAAAATTCCATGCACCCCAAATACTATCATATCTTTTTACAACCATGAAAAACTCAAGTGAGAGAGAGTGTGGAGGAGAGAGAGGGCCGGCCATTCTTATAGAAGAGGGGGAGGTGACCGTAGGAGAAAGAGAGTAACCTTAAGCAAAATATCTTAAACAAATATCTTAAGGAAAACAAGAATACAATGAAATCAAAGCATGAGTCACTTAGCCTTGTCACCAAATTCTAGAACCTTCTAGAACCTTCTAGAAGCACTACTCACTCTCATCCAAGAAAAGATAAATCCGTCTTTAACCGAATGTTAAAAGACGGCTGATAGAAAACTGGAAACTGGCAACTTCCAAAAGTGATCCTGAAACGACTTTCAGGATAACCCCGAAACTGTATAAATATACCCGCATTTGTATTACGACCGAATACAAATGCAACCGAGACAAAGATATTATACCTACTCAATATAATACTCGGATCCGGCTTAAACCAAAGCCGACCAGTATTATCTGCCCGAAAAATAACACGTGCGTAAACGCACGTGCATTTTCCGAACCCTGCCATAAAACCATACGGCCTCTACAACGTTTCGCCCGAACTTGGGAAACTGTCTGTGGGGGACTCTAATGACTCGTCGGTACCCTGGCAGTAGGTTTAACCACAAACCGTCAGCGGCACTAGCAATGCGTAACGGCTGCCCATGGACTGACCTCAAGAGATGCCGATGAGCGCACTCATCCGGAAAACCCTACTGAGCCTAACAGTGACAATGTATATACAGTCCAGTCCGTTCGTCTATGAGTATCGCATATCTGCCTAGGGGGCTAGTAACGTCAGACCCCCAATAGCAGTATAAGTTGTGTCGGAGTGAAGCCCAATAACACCCTGAGATACTACTGGAGTACCTACCAGTAAATCTCCTGCCATGGCCATGGACTTTGTGTAATGGCTCTCCTAGACACAGCACGACCTCGCCCCCAATACCGGGAGAGACGAATCCCCTGCCGATCCGCTCACGTGCCTCCATATGGCTCGGGACTGTACCCAAAAGCTACCTGTTTGCACGACTCCTTTGAGCCGTGGTAGGGTAGAAATCAAAGCACAGTGGGAACTCACACGAGACAAATGACGACCTCAGGTCGATGAACTAACCTGTACACATGTCACCAGGGAACTGCTATCTGACGGTAGATATAATACTAACTAGCAGATTCCCGGCGAGTCCTGTCCGGTGTACTCATAACCCAATGAGCACCTGTATACATCTTAGGTGATCCAACTGACACCAGTGGCTTGTGAGACCGGCCACCGCCCCTCGTCGGGGTCTCGACTGTACACACTAGTCTACTCCGGAGTATCGATGCCCTGTCTCGAAACTCCCACGACTAGGGACCACAATTAAGGATATGCGTATAAACCACCCAACTCTCACGTATATGATCGCCATCATACTATTGGTGGTAAAGCAAGATCCTAAGGGCTCTATCAAAGTGTAACATGTAATCAGTCACCTGATCATGTACACGACTGATAAAGGCAAACCAGATAGCATACTATCATCTTGAGTAAGACTGTCCTACCGGTATAGGTCCTCCGCAATCATTGCAATCACGTACCTGCGATCCAATAATTGACTATGAGGGCAATATCTCCAACATAAGATCCGTAGTCTAGGGTTTCCCGGCACCGTAAATTTTGAATTTGGCATGATCGATGCCTTGTGAGACCTCTTTAGTGTGCCTAGGAACCCTACAGTGGTATCAGAGCCTAGCTAGAGCCTTAGGCGAAGTCTAGTTGGAATTTGAACTCCGATCGAACCGAAACCCAACCCCAAAAATTGCTCTCTGTACTTTTTCTAAAATCGTGGATTTTTCCAAATTAAAAATATGCAGAAAACTCAGCAGGGAATTATAAGAATTACGGCGCAAAATTTATTCAATGAACAGTGAACGGCGCGGCGGAACCGCGGCCTAAGCCAGCTTAGGCGGCGGTTCCGCGGCGGCTTGATGACGTCATCCCTATCTTTTTACACAGTAATTCTTATTTAACAGTGCTGAGTTCTCTGGGTGTTTTTAATATTTTTTCAAGAGTTGAATTTTCTGGGGTGTTTTAGAGCTTCGGTGTTTCGACCGGATTATCAAATTTCGTCTTTGTGTATTTCCGGATAATTTTTAGAATATGTTAAATAGTTCGACCGGATATAAATACCCAACTTTTCCCCTGTCGGGAAATTTCCAAGTGTTGGATTTTTCCGTAGTTTAACGACGTTCTAAGTAGTGCAAGTAACGCGATGGACCCTCTAGAAGACAACAAACCTTAACTCGATTATGTGACCGTCTTGAACTGCCCTTTGAACCTTCGGGTTTGGGGCAGTACGGCGTGCCACATGTGAGGCGTTGGCTTGACCCTTCTACGGCTGGACCGTTGGTACTGAGGCACGAACTGAATGTTGTTAGACTTATTTCATGTGTTGAGCTGTATCGGGAAAACTTGGGTATTCGACTGTTCGATCGGAAAGTTTAACATTATCTGTTTATCTGGAATGTGATACAATAATTGGAATTCACAAACAGTTATGAGATAACTGAATGAATGTTATAAATCTAGCAGTTTAGTCCCACATGTTATTGAAAAGAGTTTTCGATAATGAGACTAAAATGCGGGATTTATATCTGTTAGGCATCTGATGTCTAAGTATTTCATTTGATTAGGCATGCGATGTCTAAAGAAGTTGCGGATTCCAATTGTTGTAGTTTTACACTTTCTTTTCTGTGACCGTAAGTGTAATATGTGATATCGCCGGTTTCGTTGCTATATGTCAACGACAATTGGGATGCGCATATTTACTTACGTTGATGACATGTGATGTTATGTGTTGCTGGATATGTTATATTGGATCGTCATGTTTGAATAGCCGGGGGGGTTTTTATGTGAGATGAGTGTTTTTCATTTTCATTCATGTAAAAACTTGTATGTAATATTCTTTCATTTGGGGCACTTCCAGGTAGCGGAAGTTGTCACCCTTTGTATATTATTTACTTTTCCGCAATAGGATAGACCCAAGGAGGGGAGCACAAGTAACCGGGTTCTGGGGTCCAGTGGGAGACCAACTCGAGGAGTCAAGTCCGGGTCTCCTAACCCTAGAATTGGCAGGGTTGCTTGCCGCTCTCGTAGGGGTCTAGGGGTGTGAGATTGGCTATTCATCACGACCGTGGAATCCGTGTTTTATACTGGCTCGTATTGAAAACACGGACGTCCTAGTATATCCAATATTTCATATGTTTATTCTGCTGCGATATTTGTGTTGTGACTCTGTGATGGATATAGTATATAGTATATATGATATATTATATAGACGTTACTTATGTTTTACACCCGCGCTAGCCCTGCCCTGCTCTGTCGTTAGTTACCTAACCTAACGGTGCACGAGGGGACATCGAGGCGAATGTGGATGGCATAAGTGTACGTCATATCTATCTGTGATGTTTAGGTATTTAAATGATGGGACTTCATTAATGTGATTAATGAAAGATAAGAAACCTAAGATGTTGTGGAATCGAATTTTAAAATAAAACAGGTAGCTACAGTTCTTGCTATGCACAGCGGTATATATGATATACCCTGCACCTTATTCGATGAGGAAAGGACCGAGATCCCTTCACCGGGAGTGACTCCTTTAGCAATAACTGGCAGATGCTACACACTCGGTTTGCTTTTGATTGCTTTTTAAGAGTTTTTGCTTTGCACAGCGATATATATGATATATCCCGCACCTCATTCGACGAGGAAAGGACCGAGATCCCTTCGTCGGGAGTGACTCCTTTAGCAAAACTAGAAAAGCCTAAAAAATCACTCCATTTCAAAACTTCATTTGATTCTACAACGATATCAAGTTCATTACGCTCATGGTTTTCAGAAAAACCTGCGTAGCCCTCCGTCATTTCAGATAAGTTACATATAGTATTCGCGCTACATTTGTTGGCTTTCGTCAAGGTGTAGTGTGCGGTAGCTGTGTGCTGTTTATCTGCTGCATATGATGCGACTGGATTAGGGTAGTCGTACGGCTTTGTTGGCTTTCGTCAAGGGTCGTGCGGGTGGGTTTGATTCAGTCAAGAAATGTACGGGTTGAACTTGACTAGCGGGCTGTGGTTTGTTGGCTTTCGTCAAGGTCATAGCACGCTGGGGGCAAAAGTATTATCGGGAATTTCAAGTGTTGAAATTTGCAATGAGATTGCATACCTTCTATGAGATAGTTGGATCCCGATACCCACTGCGAGTAAGAGTTACTCCTGGGAGAGTTTTACACATTGCAATTAGCCGATCAAGTAGGTGTCTAGAAAGGTGTTAACGAGGTTACGCCTCTGGGAAAATGAGGTTTACATTAATTAGGTTCGTGCGAAAGCACGGGGGACCTCCCTCAAAGTACCGACACTGGCCTGGCTGAAAGATTGACGAACTTGTAGTGTGTAATTAATCCCGGCTAGTCTTTTCCTTTTAGGGTTTGAAGGAAGATTTGATAAAAAGCAGTGGGAGCCATCCTGATTAGATAAGATAATAACCAATCTGATCTTGCACGAGCATACGCTAAAGTGTTTTCTTCTCTCTCTCTCCACGTAGCGACCATTTCATGCCCTAATGAAGATAATAATATGGATGTATTGACCGAACCCGCATGTTATACTGTGCTGGGGAACGTTGGTTCCGTTCTTTCTTATAAGAGTTATAGGAATGAACAGGATATAGGGGAATGCCAGGATTCCCATGCCACCCGAATGAAGAAAGTACATGTTGATACATTTTCTTCGGGTGTGTTCATTACTGAGAACTGTTTCTCCATTTGCTCTACGTCCTGGGTATTAGATACCGGGTCAGGATCCCATATATGTAATCAGTTACATGGGCTCAGGAAAGGTAGAGAACTTGGAGAAGGTGATAAAGACATTAGAGTTGGAAATGGTGCAATTGTTGCAGCTAAGACTGTCGGGGAATATCACCTTGTATTACCAACTGGTAATACATTGGTTCTGAACGAATGCTATTACATGCCGAACCTGATATGCAACATTATATCGGTTTCTTTATTAAGTAAAGAGGGATATAATTTTGTATTACAGGATAATGTTATGAACATTTTCCTGGTTGGATCAGGCACGTTGTGCAATGGCATTTATGTTCTGAATCAATCAACAGTTCTGAGCATAACAAACACACACAAGAGGAAGAGTTCTGAACTGAACGAATCCTACTTGTGGCATTGTAGACTGGGTCACATCAATATGACACGACTGGCTAAGTTGCATAAAGATGGATATTTGAAACCTTTCGAATTTTCATCTTATGACACTTGCCAGTCATGTCTCAAAGGCAAGATGACCAAAACTCCGTTTACGGGACACGGAGAAAGAGTTACCGAACTCTTGGGACTAATACATAGCGATGTATGTGGTCCCATGTCTACACATGCCAGGGATGGTTCTTCGTACTTCATTACATTCACTGACGATCTCTCAAGATACGGACATGTGTACTTGATAAGACACAAGTCTGAAGCTTTTGAGAAATTTAGAGAATATAAACAAGAAGTCGAAAACCAAACCGGAAAAAGTATTAAAATCCTTCGATCTGATTGAGGAGATGAATACTTGAGCAATGAATTCCTGGACTTCCTAAAAGAGAATGGGATTCTCTCTCAGCTGACTCCTCTATATACACCACAGCACAACGGTGTATCAGAACGGAGGACCGCACCCTATTAGATATGGTGCGCTCTATGATGAGCACAACTGAGTTACCTATTTCCTTATGCGGGTATGCGCTTGAGACAGCCATACATCTATTGAATATGGTCCCCACCAAATCTGTGCCTACCACTCCATATGAGATATGGAAAGGGAAGAGACCATGTCGTAACTATGTTAAGACATGGGGTTGTCCAGCCTATGTCAAACGACAAAATCCGGACAAACTCGAGGCACGGTCTGTTCTATGCAAATTTGTAGGATATCCCATGAATTCTCAAGGGTATATCTTCTACCAGCCTGAGGAACAAAAAGTGTTTGTTTCTCGGCATGCCACCTTTTTAGAAAAGGAATTTCTTGAAAAAGAGATTAGTGGTCATGAGGTAGAACTGGAAGAAGTTCCAGCTGCAGAAGCTACAACAGAAGATCTGGTGGAACCAGAGGATTCCGTAGTTCCCGATGAACCCCAGCCACTCCGCCGATCTAGTAGGGTTCCTCGCCAACCTGAGAGATACTACGGTTTTCTCATGGATGGTGGTAGCGAGGATTGCATCATGGAGGATGATGACCCAACTAGCTTCGAGCAGGCCATCACGAGGGGGGACTCAGTGAAATGGCTGGATGCTATGCGGTCCAAGATGGAATCCATGTACACCAACAAAGTATGAACTTTGGACGTTGCTCCTGAAGGGGTAAAACCCATTGGGAGCAAGTGGATCTTCAAGAAGAAACTTGGTGTAGATGGGAAAGTGGATACTTTCAAAGCTAGACTTGTAGCAAAGGGTTTTCGTCAAAGACCAGGTGTGGACTATGACGAAACCTTTTCTCCAGTGGCTATGCTTAAATCCATCCGGATCATGCTTGCCATCGCTGCATATCATGATTACGAAATCTGGCAAATGGATGTTAAGACCGCCTTTCTAAACGGTGATTTAGAAGAGTGCGTGTACATGACTCAGCCAGAGGGCTTCGTAGACAGTGGGAGCAGCAGAAAGGTGTGCAGGCTGCTTAAATCCATTTATGGATTAACACAAGCATCGCGGAGTTGGAACATCTGCTTTGACGTCGTTATCAAAGAGTTTGATTTCGTCAAAAATCCAGATGAACCTTGTATCTACAAGAAGGTGGCAGAGAGTAAGGTTGTCTTCCTCGTATTGTACGTGGACGACATACTCCTGATAGGAAATGATATTCCTATGCTGCAATCGGTTAAGCTCTTCTTATCACAAAGATTCTCAATGAAAGATCTTGGTGATGCCTCCTGCATATTGGGAATTAGGATCTATAGAGATAGATCCAAACGGATTTTGGGATTGTCCCAATCCAGGTACATTGACACCATACTAAAGTGGTTTAGTATGGAAGAGTCCAAGCGTGGGAACTTACCCACGATCTCTGGAGTCACTCTCTCCAAAGAGATGTCTCCTAAGACTGATTTGGAGAGAGCTCGCATGCAAGGGATACCCTATGCTTCGGCAGTAGGCTCTATCATGTATGCGATGCTATGTACCAGACCCGATATTGCATACTCACTAAGTATAGTGAGCAGGTATCAAGCTGATCCTGGAGAGAGTCACTGGACAGCTGTGAAGAGCATTCTCAAGTACTTGCGAAGGACTAGAGATATGTTCTTGGTGTATGGTAACGGAGAACTCCAAGTGGAGTCCTTTACCGATTCGAGCTTCCAGAGTGATAAGGACGACTCTAAGTCGCAGTCGGGCTTTGTCTTTACCCTTTACGGAGGGGCGGTTAGCTGGAAGAGTTCCAAGCAGGAAACCGTGGCAGACTCGATGATGGAGGCTGAATACATCGCTGCCAACGATGCTGCCAAAGAGGCTGTCTGGATCAAGAAGTTCATTACTGAACTTGGAGTGGTTCCATCCATTGAGCGTCCAATACCTTTGTATTGCGATAACAATGGAGCGGTGGCTTTGGCCAAGGAACCTAGGTCCCATCAGCGATCCAGGCATATTCTGAGGCGGTATCACCTGATCCGGGAGATAGTTGATCGCCGGGAGATCGAGGTCAGGAGGGTTGACACGAAGAACAACACGGCGGATCCACTCACGAAGGCCATTCCCCATATACAGTTTGAGAGACTCTTCGGGATGCTCGGTATGCGATACTACAGCAGCTGGCCCTAGTGCAAGTGGGAGATTGTTAGTTGTATGTATGCCCTAGAGGCCAGTATTGTACAGATGATGTATATTATATTGGATGCTTGGACATATATAGAGATGACTTTCTTGCTCGATATGATAGTATGCTATCTGGTTACTCTTTATCTTAACATGTACACTTGTCTCTTTAAACTGTCTTATAGTTACATGTTGGTAAAGCCCTTAGGATGTGTACTTGACTACCTGGACTATGATGCAGATCATACTAGTGGGGACATGGTAGTCCATAAGTACATCCTTCAAGGTCCCTAGTCATGGGTGTATCGAGACGGGGCATCGATATACCAGAGTAGACTAGCGTATACGCTTCTCGACCCATGAGATGGGCGATGGATGATCCCATATCCGTTGGTGTTTGACATCAGAGATGGTATACGGGTGCTCAGTGGAGACTGGGTACACTGGACGGACTCGCCGAGAACTCCCAGATGGTATTATACCTCACGTCAGATGGCAGTTCTCAGGTGACACTTGTGCAGGTTAGTCTGTAGACCCGAGATCGTCATAGAGTCTTGTGTGATTCCCACTGTGCTTTGATCTCCACCTTACCACGTCCATGAGGGCGTGCAAAACGGTGGTCTTTGGGTACAGGCCCGAGTCATATGGAGGCAATGAGCGATAGGAGGGGTTTCATCTCTCCCGGTATTGGGGGTTGATGTTGCGCTGTGCTCGATTGGCCGTAACAGGGAAGTCCCTGGCCAGGGCTGATCAGAGATTTGCTGGTAAGTGTTACCAGTAGTTTCTCGACCCGTTATGAGCCTCACATCTGCACGACTTATCGAGTATTGGGGTCTGACGTTTACCACCCCTAGACTTGATATGCGACATATCAGACGAACAGACCGGACTGTACGGTAAGTGTTACTGGTTGGATTCACAGGAGTGTGAGCGGGCTAGCTCGTCGATCTTCTGATCGCTCAATACCCGGATGGCCGTTACGTTTAGCAGACCGCTTGCGGATTGTGGGTGCTTGATGTGATCATCATCTGCTACCGGCGTATTGACGAGTCTTTAGAGTCCTACACAGAGGTTTCCTGGCTCAAGCGAAACGAAATAGGAGCGCATATGAGATATGTGCGGGACCGAGAATAATGCGCGTATGTGATACCGCATTTCATTCTCGCGATAAATGTTTCGATTGGTTATATTCGATATGACCTAGTTATCGAATCATTGATTCGATAAATCGATACATTAAATACTAGTCGGTTATGTGCGACATGACAGGATCATTGAATCAAATGTTGATTTAATGATTTAATGTATAATTATATATTTGATATATTACTTTGCATTAACTAGTATTGGTTCACTTTATATGGATTTTCTCACTTGATGTGCAAGAAGTATATGAGATATACTTTTGTGCACATATTTGTGTCATGTTTGATGATACTTGATCATGTGGTTAAGTGTAAAGGATTAAACCATGGTTAATAGTTGATTAGGGTTTTGCTTTTTCATTTATTTATTTGTTTATTTATTTAGAAATGATTTAGATAAGAATGGTGGCTTCTTTTGTTTTCTAGTTGAAGTTTCATGAAGCTTTGACTTCTTAACCATTCTTATCTTCATGCTTAACCCTAACTCAACCAAATAACCATGGTCTATTCTCTACACTTAACCTTAGTTAGCTTATGATAAGTATTGAATTATTATTCATTTTATCTCAACACTTATCATATTCTAGCTACTTCTTCTTCTTCATCTTCAAGATAGAAACATTGATGCCATCAATGGCAACTTGAGTTCTAGTGAGAGAAATCCAATTCTAAAGTGAACCCACCTCCTATTTCTTCACCCTCTACCTCTTGCCAAGTTGTTTTGGGTGTTTTCTTCACAAGTTTCACAACTTTGTGAAGTCGGAGCTTGAACTTGTGATGCCTCGACGTAGATCGTCTTTGACACAAAGCCGACGACCTAGCTCGCCCGTTTCTCCGATGAAGCCGACGATTGAGTTCGGGATTCATGATGGACAGCGAGAGGACACCCACGTGGAGCTAAGGAAGTGGAGAACCGGATCTACAAAGGTTGTAGCATCTAACTTTTAGTTAAGTAGTTAACTAGATTTATATATTGCCTAGAATTCTAGTCTAAGATCCGTAGTCTAGGGTTTCCCGGCACCGTAAATTTTGAATTTGGCATGATGATGCCTTGTGAGACCTCTTTAGTGTGCCTAGGAACCCTACAAGTAGGTTGTATGAGAGCGGCCATGGACGCATTCAAATCCATCATCTGTTGGCTTGACGCTACCCTAAAGTCTTCTAACAACTGTTCCAGACTAGACATGGGTTGTGAAGGGGTTTCAGGAAAAGATTCAAAGTTGTTTGGATACTGAAAACTCCCAAATGGCGGTTCTGAAGTAATGTCTAGGGAAGGTGCAAAAGTAGGGTAGGATTGGTAAGAACTGAATGGCTGGACAGGAGCAGGATCAACATCTGGATAGGAAGGTGAATGGAATTGTTGATCCCAAGAATTTGAAGTGGTGAAAGGAGTGAAAGATCGGCTATGGGATTGTTCAATACGTTCTGCAATAGACATAGGTCTTGGAGTTGCAACATGACTCGAAGAAGGGGTATCAACGTAAGAAGGGGTGAATGTTTGAAATGGTTGATACGAAGTGGATTGCGGGGTCCAGTTGTTCGTCCTAGACGCGTCTATCCGATCTTTCAAAGAAATTTTGGGCATGGAGGGGTCGTTCGAAGTTCGACCAAAACAAGAACTGTAGGATGTAATGTCTGGTTGTGGGTACCAAAGTTCGGCAAGAGTTTTGCGAGGTGGAGTACCCATGATATGAAGAGAGAAGGAAAGAAAGGAAGAGAAAAGGAGGGGAAAAAGAATGTGATTTTTTTTATATTTTTTATATTTTTTTTAGTTTATATATTAACAGAAGAATGAAATATACACACAAAAAGAATATGGACAAAAACAATCATGACACAAAAATACCACACACCTAATCGTTCTAGGTTTTACCTAGGTCAACTAGACCTGCTCCAGAACTTGATTGTCAAAGTAAAACTGTGTCGAGAAACGGGCTCAAGATACACTGATCACGAGGCCAGGTAAGTGCAGAGATAAGGGGAGGTTTTCCAACGCTTTCGCGAAGTTCCTTAATTAAATAACCCTTTCTCTTTTGGCGGTTTCGCAGTTAACACTTTCCTAGACACCCCGTAAACAATATACCGTTAAGCAAGGTTCTAAACACAGTTAACTTCTCCTAGTGAGCGCGAAGTCCTTAAGGCTTAAAGTCTAGTTTCTTTTAAATTTTGTGCGGGTAAGCGTTATGGTCAAGTTCGTGATTTGTGGGCGACGGAAAAGGTGATGAAATCCTTTACCGTATGTTGTGGGGTTCGCTTGCCCTTAAGTCCGTATTAATGTATGCAATGCGCAATTCAATAAAAATTCTATAAAGAATCAAACAATCGTTTTTTTAGTTTAAGCACGGCACTGCAACAAATACGGGTTAGTCAATTTTTAGCGTTTGCTAGCGAACTTGCAAAGAATCCTGCAAAGAATAGAATATTGGATGCGTCAGATTTGAGAAGAAGGTGTTTAAGAAATACGTACCGTTAAGTTTTTGGGTTAGGAAACCCCCGTTGAATCAATTCCGGTAAGCTTGAAAAGTTCGCTTGTGCGGGTCAAACTTTCCGGATCTTTGGCACTGTACTTCGTAATCACCTTAACCTTGAACGTACACTTTGCTCCCCACAATCGCAGTTTGCAAATCCGCAAAAATCTGCACTCTTGCCTACAAAAATGATCAAAAAAAACAAAAAGATTTATTTATTTATTTATTTATAAATATATACAAAAAGAATATTAACCCGAATAACAAGAAAGAAAATACGCTACCGTCTCCCCGGCAGCGGCGCCATTTGATTGAAATGATTAAAGTTAACCGCAATCAAGACGGTGTCGCTATGCAGCTAGCCGATTGAGCACGGGTCGATCCACAGGGAGATGGTTGTATTTCATTTCTTGTCTTAGACGAGTCAATAAAGAATTTGTATGAGTTTGTTCAATCTAACCTATGTGTATTATTTGCAAGTATAAAGTTGTTAAGAAGAAAATACGAGATTGTAAGCTAAAGAAATCCGTACTCAAAACCTTTGAGCCGAGTCTTAACCAATTGAAGCTAGAGCAATCGGCAACAACGTGGATTAGGGGATTTAAGCGCGGTACTCGTGGAATCCGGCTTATTTACCCTTGTCCTTCCGTTCTTGTCTCTTGCTTTCGCCTCCGGCCAAACCGAACGCAACCGGTCGCGGTTAGGAATCACCGTAACCTTGGTAGGGTAGGGTGCCTAACGGAGCGCTTGCGTATCGTTTGGGCGGAGTTCAATGGAAAATAACGGGAAAAGAAAATGAGCAAGGAGATATTAACTTACAATACCATATTTATTCTTAACAACGGTAATTACATTCATTCACAAAAAGAACCAAAAAGAGAGAACAAAAAGAACAAAGAAAAGAAAAGATTACAAGTAAATAAGTGCATGGAATTAAATTGCAAGTAATTAAAGACAAGAAAGAAAAATGCAAGAAAGTAATTACAAGAACCATAGAACTCAAAACAAGCATGGGATCAATAGCCAACCCTTAAACTTGCAAGCTCAATCAAGATATTGCAAGATCAAGAGAAGGGTAGAGAACTCATGTGAAATGAAGCACTAAAGAGAGAACAAAATGATACAACCCCTTGAGACCAATGACCAAAGCTTAAACTTGCAAGCTCACTTAAGAGGTTGCAAGATCAAGTTAAGGTAGAGAGCTCAAGGGGGAAGCTAAGCAAAAAGAATAATACAAAAACCCTCATCTTCATTTCATCATCCACTCAAAAAGCTCTCACTACAATTTTCATGGAGGAAGAATGAAGAAGAAGAAGAAGAAGAAGACTAAAACCTAACAAAAAGAGGCTAAAGAAATTAACACTTGGCTTGGCTCAGTTCTGGAGTATTTATAGGCAGGTAACAGAAATTCTAGGGCAACATTCTGGACCCATGTGAAATGACCCAACTACCCATGAAAAATGACACACTGAAGGCTCAGTACGGCCGCGGAACCGCGGCCTATACCCCCTATTGGCCGCGGTTCCGCCGCACTATAGGTGAGTTGGGCTGTCGGCTCTTGTGTGCTGCCCTGGTCTACTGTCCCCTTTTGTCTGGTACATGTATTTTCTGATAATCATTCCACATTTCTTCCAGAATTCTAGTGGATCAAAAGGTGATTCGGACATGGATCTTTTGTCATGATTTTCTTGAGCTCCGCGTAGATTTCTTGGATTTGGTGTTGCCATTGTGCTTTGTGCATGAAGGTGACAATCGATTTGTCATTTTGTCTCCTAAATTGGTATGTGGCAACAGACGGATAAAGAACGGAGACCCGTGTTTTATCTGTGGTTGGCAGGAACTCGGATTTTGTCGTATTTTTCCATGGATTTCACTGTTTAGAGCCGAGAACCTGTATCCTGCAATTGACTAGCAAACACGGCTCAAGAATACCTACCGATATGCAATGTGATAAAAATTGGGCGGTATAAAAATGCAAAAATCTGATATGAACATCCCTCACCAGGTGCGACATTGTCACGCCCCGCTTCCCAGTATACGGGGAGAGGACGCGACAGGTCACGTGACGTATTTACTCGGAAATAAACACGCTAAGCGTATCTAAGCAATATAAAATAAAATTTACACAAGAGAAAAGATGTAAATAAACAGCAACTTTATTTATTAAACATTCTTTTTATTTTACAATACAACTGAAATGAAAATACATGGAATGAAAGAAATGCCTAAATAATGCCATAACAGAAATGTAAAGGAAATGTAATATACAAGTGAATCTAAAACTCCGGGTCTTCAGTAAACTAATCCAAGTCTTCGGTGCTGGGCTCGTGTTCATATCAGAATATTGCATTTTATACCGCCCATTCTTACGCTCGTGTGTTTATAGGTAGGTGCTTTTAATCCGTGTGTGTTACATGTTTACAGTATACAGGTTTCCAGTACAAATATTGCAAATCAGGACAAAATCTCCACAGTTACACCAAATACAGAACATCTGTTGACAACAGATAAAAGCCGGGTTCCGGTCATCCATATCCGTCCGGTGCTGCGTACCGGTTCCTGGGACAAGACATATGACAGCGGTCATTCGTGTCTCGGACAAGCACAGAGCACAAGAGGGGCTGCACAAGAATCAATGGGTGCACGGAGCTCGAGGGAGATAGAAGTCAAAAGGGAAAAAGATAATGCAATCTTGGACTAAGAATCTGAAGATATTCTGGAAGAAATTATCAGAAAATACATGTACCAGACAACAGGGGACAGGAGAACAGGAAAGTGCACAGAAGCCCACACCCTAAGTCCTCTGTACGGCCGCGGATCCGCGGCCATAGGGGGGCATAGGCGGCGGATCCACGGCCGTACAGAGGAGTCAGGGCATGGGCTTTTGGGGGCAGTTTGGTATTTTCATATGTGTTCTGGTGGTTGCCCTAGATCTTCAACCCTCTGCCTATAAATACAGCAGTTTTGAGCTAAGCCAAGGGTCCAATTTTGTGTCCACTCTTTTGTAGTTTTTTGTATAGTTTTTCTTCTTCTTCTTCATTCTTTTTCCATGAAATTGTAGTGAGAGCTTTTGAGTGGGAGATTAATGAAGATGAGGGTTTTGTATCATTCTCTTGTGTTTCTTCTTCCCCTTGAGATTTTTGCTTTCTCTTGCTCATTCAACCTCTTCATTGAGCTTGAATGGTTAAGGGTTAGTTATTGATCTCAAGGGTCGTATTTTCTCACGGGACTAGCACTTCATTTCACATGCGTTCTCTACCCTTCCCTTGATCTTGCAACCACTTCATTGAGCTTGCAAGTTTAAGGGTTGGCTATTGATCACATGCTTGTCTTGAGTCCTAGTTTCGTATTCTTTTTATCGCTTTTTATTATTCGCAATTTATTACCTTGTCTTTTATTACTTGCAATTTACTTACTTGCGATTTTATTCCTTGCACTTAATTACTTGTATTCTTTTTTTTGTTCTTTTCTTTTTGTTCTCTTTTGTTCATTTTTTGAATGTTGTAATTATTATTATTGTTAAGAAGAAATACGGTATTATAAGTTAACATTTCTTTGCCAATTCCTTTTCCCGTTATTTTCCATTTGAACTTCGCCCAAACCATACGCAAGCGCTCCGTTAGGCACCCTACCCTGACAAGGTAACGGTGATTCCTAACCGTGACCGGTTGCGTTCGGTTTGGCCGGAGGCGAAAGCAAGAGACAAGAACGGAAGGACAAGGATAAATAAGCCGGATTCCACGAATACCGCGCTTAAATCCCCTAATCCACGTTGTTGCCGATTGCTCTAGCTTCAATTGGTCAATACTCGGTTCAAAGGTTTTTGAGTACGGATTTCTTAGCTTACAATCTCCTATCTTTTCTTAACAACTTTATACTTGCAAATAAACACATAGGTTAGACCGAACAAACATACAGATTCTTTATTGACTCGTCTAAGACAAGAAGGTAAAATACCACCATCTCCCTGTGGACCGACCCGTGCTCAACCGGCTAGCTGCAAAGCGACACCGTCCTGATCGCGGTTACACTTTAATTATTTGAACATCCGACACGCCAAAAGAGTGCGATCAGCTCGATCTCAAGTGAGTCCGAATCACCTGACGACATTCCAAAGAAGAAGATAAAGAATGTCGTCAGCGAACAAATCGCTCGGTAAGTCCCGTAAATAGACGAGAATGGAATAAACAGAATAGAGAGTATATTGTTATAATGTTGTATTTAGTGTTAACGCAGTTGCTTGTAGCTTGGTACAGAAGAATGCCAGTGTTTACGAGATGAGTCTCACTATTCCAGAGACTAAGGTATACGGAGCACAAGGAACCGTTCAGCCACGGTACAACGGCAATGGATATTCAGGTTAGGTGTGTTATGGTTACAGTCTCGTGCCACTTCTAACACCTTCCGTACCAATCTACCCCTTATAAACCCCGCGATGTATTGATTGTATTTTTTGTATTGTTTGAATTTTATATTGTATATAGATGGATGACTTGCCAAAACCATGATATCAGTAATGGAACGAATATAATGGATGAACATATAGATGGAATATATCTATGGTTCGGTTCAGTCAAGTTATATAGATTGAATAGATTGAATATATGGATTCATGGATTCATGTTGAATATATACTTGAATCATATTCAAGTCAGTTTGATTATATCGAGACTCGGTCTGAGTCAGACACTTTTAAAAGAACTTGAAATCCTGATTGTTTTGGTGTTATCGGTAACTCTGCACATGGACGGCAGGATTTGTGTCTTTTTCAAAGACAATTACCGTGTTGATAACACCGTTTGTTATATTGTCTACCTTAAATAGGAAAGCACCCATATCTCCGGCTCCCTGAGGCTCAAGAGACTGGTTCCGCTTAAATCTATGTTTGCTGGGGTCCTTATTGTAATTTAGTATAACTTGAAGGGGTTTTATGTAAAATGTTTTATTATACTTTCAAAATATACCTCAAGGATTTAATTATCGTCTTTAGAGTTTTCATAGATGTTTCTTTTATTAAATGTGAAATTTTCTAGTGAATATGACCTAGTTTTAAAGTATAAGATATTTATTTGAAATATTGGAATTGTATGGTATTTTCTTGTAAATGAGATATTTTTCTTGAATTTTGGAAATGTGGAATATTATAAATATTAAAAATAGATATTTTGATATTGATTAAATATATATTTATTTATAAAAAAATATAAGTTTTATTTATAATAGAAATCACATTTTCTAAAGAAAAAAATGTATTAAAAATCTTTCGAGATAGTATGCTCCCTGCGGAGGTCTGCATCTCACTCTACTAAGCCCGATGATGTGCGATAATACGCACTATCCCAAACGGGTTCCCCAAACTGGGTTGTAGAGGCGCAATTCCAAAGATTTGTTAAATACACTTCTTATAGAAAAAGGTTTTATAAGTTGAAGGTAGTTATATGTAAAGTCGTATTTTCCCAAATCTATGTTCCCAAATTCCATCGTGCTATATTAGATATGTGTGTTGTGATGAGGTAGGTCATTACCTCGTGAACTATTTAAAGGTATAGCAAGGAATTATAAGGATTTATGTCGAAACTAAACTATATGGTATTTTACTGTAAAGTGCGATAAAGTTACAAAAATGATTCTTTTGTGGTGAATCTTGATTTAATGGCTTTGTTAATTTTTGTTAAGCCATATGCGAGAATATGAAGTTATCTTGATTAAGAAAAATATAGATTTTTAAAGAAAACCGAATCGGAAGTCGGACTAACTCCGCTTCCTTCGGGTTTTAGAAAAAGAACATTTTAGAGATCAAGATGAGAAAGAAGAATGGGACTTACCGGCTTTAGAACTAGAGGGGGGAGAGAGAAATACGGAAGGCGTTGGGGCATCGTTTCGTCGCCGGAAACTCCTTGAGTTGTCGCCGGAAGTTCGTCGGAGCTTCGCCCTTTGTTGACTCCACTTTTACACAAAAAGACTTGGGAATTTGGTGTAGTTTTTGTATAGGATTTTTAGTGTGAAAGGATGAAAAATGGAGTGGGTATTTATAGGACATTTTAGGTTTTAGGGTGTGATGAAAAATGCATTTAAATTTGCATTAAAATGAGGTTAAATGGGCATTTTATTGCTCTCTGGATTAATTCAGAGTAAACAAGCAATAAGGGAGTAGTAGGGTAGCTGAAGAGCAGGGGGTAAAGTTTGGGAGCATTTGGGACAGGGGAGACCGACGTCCCCGGTTTTATTGCCCATGTCGTCGGCCCAATTCCGACGGAGGGTGTTGGTTCTTGGGCCACGTGTCCCCGTCACTTCAATTTCCCTCGTGTGTATGTTTGTTTATTCTGTAACTTACCCTATTACGTGTAGTGCACGTGTAGACTCATGGGCTTCTAAAAGATTAAAAGTATTTAAAATAAAAAGAATATATGGCTGATGGGATTTGAACTCTGGTGTTTTGGTTCAGCGGTACAAGGTCATACCAGTGAGCTACAAGTTCCTTCTTACTGTTCTAAATCAAAACAAATACTTATAGCCTTCACAGAAATTGTAAATACCCCAATTGTACATTAACTTTAAATGAATTTTATGTACACTAAAATTGGAGTTGTTACAGTCTACCCTCCTTACAAAAATTTCGTTCTTGAAATTTACAATTTATTTTAATGAATAGTTTACAAATAAGTGAGGATATCTTGCACGCATCTCATTTTCCCTTTCCCATGTTGATTCTCCTGGAGTGTCTTTTCTCTACATCACTCGAACCAAGTTGACTTCTGTTCTCTCATGGGAACTGAATAAAACAGCAAGGAAATACACAAGAGGAGCATCACGTGTCCACACGTGATCGGGCATCACGTGGGGATACGTGACCTTCTATAAGCAAAGTTATAGGCGCTGAGATACACAATTTGAGATGGGATCACGTGCCAGAACGTGATGGGTTCCTAAACCCGTTGAACTAATAGAATTGAATTCTGATCAAAAGGGGTCACGTGCCCACACGTGATGGGCCTTTAAAACCCACTGAAAGGAATTAAAAGTATAATAAAACAGCAAGAAAAAACCCCAATGGGGCATCACGTGCCCACACATGACCAGGGGTCACGTGCCGACACGTGATGAGTTCCTAAGTTCTTTAAAATAATGGAATTAAATTTTGGTTAAATACTTAATCAGTGGGTCACGTGCCACCACGTGATAAGGTCTTAAAACTCTCTCAGTTAATGGAAAGAAAACCCTAAATAGGGCATCACGTGCCCACACGTGACAGGGGGTCATGTGCCAACATGTGATGGGTTCCTAAGATCTTTGAACTAATAGAATTAAATTCTAATTAAGGGAAATCAAAAACCCTAATATTTCCCTAGATCTTTCCAAACAAAAAGATTGCGCTCTGTAAAGTGGAGCACCGTTGGATTAAAAATCCAATGGTGATTAAAAATCACCAATTTATAGAAAGATTCTATACAAGGAAAGATTTTCCTAAAATCTTCCAGGAACAACAAACAAAATATCTTTTGGATTAAAAATCCAATGGTGAATAAAATTCACCGAGTGATCTAACAGATCATGTTGGTTATAAAATAAATAAAATCTTTCAATGAAAGATGGACTAAACAAACTGATTCTTTTCTTTCTCCTATAAATAGGAGCCAAGAAGAGAAGAGAAAAAAAGGAGAGATACAACAACAGAGAGAAAAAAGAAGAGAATTTAATTCTTCAAAAAGAAGAAAATCTCTTCAGAAAAGGAAAAAAAACCCTAGGTAAGAGAGGGAAATAGATCATTCTATAAGCTCCATAAAACAAAAGGAGAATTTAATCCTCAAACTAAGAGTTTAACTCTTCTGAATAAGAACTTAGTTCTTCCTTTGGTTGAAGATCTGCAGAAGCAGATCTCCCCATAAGTTGAGAATTTAATTCTCATCTGGGGGATTCTGCCATGCAGATCTACAGCCTAAGGGAGGACCTAAGTTCAGAGAATTTTATTCTCCCACAAAGTACATAGGAATTTAATTCCTCCAACAAAAATAGGGTTTACCCTTAATATAAGAACTTAGTTCTTCTTCATGGTTGAAGATCTGCAGAAGCAGATCTCCCCATAAGTTGAGAATTTAATTCTCATCGGGGAGATTCTGCAATGCAGATCCAAAACTTAGGGCGAGAATTGAGTTTAAAGAATTTAATTCTTCCAAATACATAGGAATTTAATTCCTCTAAATGAAATTAGGGTTTAACCCTATAAAAGAATTTAATTCTTAAACAAGAGACTTAGAATTTTCATGCACGTAAAATGATCAAGTACCTAATATGATCACGTGGCAACACGTGACCCTCCCCTCAATGGTCAAAAAAAGAATGAATGGGGTGGGGTCACGTGCTCCCACATGACCCTTGGATAAATTCCTCAAAATAAAGAGAACAAAGCAAAGGCAGAACAGACTTTGGGCGGCCTCACGTGTCCCCACGTGACCCCTAACAAACACTTTAATATCCAAATCATGGATACCCATCACGTGCCCACACGTGATGGCCATAAAGGCCAAGTGTTTAACACTTACTTGCATATTTTGAGAACAAAATAAAGGAAGTTTGGGCCCAACACTCAAGCGTCATACGTGACCCCACATGAGCGCTTCTTTTTTAGTGTTTAACACTATTTTGGGCGCTGCATCCCTAGTGTTTAACACTATTCTGAGCGCATCACGTGGGAGCAAGTGATAGCTGAGTTTACTCTAGTGTTTAACACTATATCTAAGCCAATCTTAGCTTGAACTAGCCAAGTTTTCCAGAGGCAGTACCCCTTTCTTTTGACTGAACCTCAAACACACTTTTGTCTTCCAAAATTGGTCATCTCATATGACATTCAAAATAATTCCCAGAGCCCTATCAATTAACTTTGGTTCGAGGGTACATCTCTTCACACCTCTGATACATGTCGTTGTAATTTTTCATCGTCTTCAGAGAGGTGGTGCGTCCCGATGACCAATAATTATTTGGTGCATTTCCAAACCCATGTTTGCATCTGAACTTGGACCGCAATATCCCTAAACTAAACAACAGAGCCCAAATGCTCTTTTGTTGGATCTAAATGATCCTGTTAAGTAGATCTTAGTCTAAAAATTAGACTAACGTAACCTTAACAAACGTTTAAGTTGATCTTAGTCTCAAAAGAGATTAACGATCCTTAAATCAATCCAACTACAGATTTCCCAACCAATATTGGTTCAAGGGTACGTCTCTTAACTCCTCTGATATTTGTCATTGTAATCCTTCAACGTCTTCAGAAAGGTGATGGGTCCCGACAACCAGACATTCCATGAACTGTGGGGTCCTTAAACTCATGGACTATGATGTCCTTAAACTTTACGGACTGTAAGGTCCTTAAACCCATGGACTATGATGTCCTTAACCTCGGACTGTGGGGTCCTTAAGCCCATGGACTATGATGTCCTTAACCTTGGACCGTGATGTCCTTAAACTAATAATGGACCGCAATGTCCCTAAACTAAACAATAAAGCCCAAATGCTCTTTTGTTGGATCTAAACGATCCCGTTAAGTTGATCTTAGTCCAAAATTAGACTAACGTATCCTTAACAAACGTTTAAGTTGATCTTAGTCTCAAATGAGACTAACGTATCCTTAAACCCAACCCCAAACCCAAATCTAAGAAAATATGGATTTGGACTAATCCACGCCCTACGGGCGACAACATAAATTAGTCTCCGTATACAATCCACAGGCAACCAAAAACAAAACAAACACACATGACACGAAGTGACCTTCTGGAGAAGGAGAAAGTGGTTACCGCGATGCGGTAGCGTAATTAACTACAGGGGCTTGCGCCTGCAGGGAAGAGTGTCCCCACAATCAAAAACCCCTTAAATGAGGGGGAATCTGACGAAGTCTGCTACCTCGGCCGCATCCGTTTAAACCTTCGATATATGGTGCCATAAATCAATTTGGCATCTTCGGAGAGGTGGACGGATAGCACCAAATAGCATCTGCCCCCGAAGTTCAGGCCGAACGTCCCAACGTCCCGGTTGCGTCTTTCGGAGGAGAACAACTTCCTTGTTTCGAAGTGACTTCACTTTCCTGTCCAGGATCTCAACAGGTTGCTGCTCGCAAGATAAGTCGGGTTGTACAGTGAGCTCGGAATGATCGAGAATATAGCTGGGGTCACTCACATACCTTCTGAGTTGGGATATGTGGAACACATTGTGCACTCCTTCCAATGAAGTTAGAAGTGCCAAGCGATAAGCCACTTCACCGACTCATTCGAGTATGTCGAACGGTCCAATGTACCTTGGACTAAGCTTACCCCGTCTTCCAAATCGACTTGGGGACGGCAAATAACCCGCGGCCTACATTCGTCAATGAGCTGCTGTCTGAGAAGCAAGTGGCTACGCTAAAAGACGTGCTCATGCAGTATAAAGACTGCTTCACGTGGAACTATTTCGAGATGTCGGGATTAGATCCAGAAATAGCTGTCCACAAATTGGCGATTTCTCCGGACGTCAAGCCAATCAAACAAGCGCCGAGAAGAATGCGACTCGAACTTGAAATGAGCATCAATGCCGAAGTCAAGAAGCTAATTGACTCCGGCTTCATCCAAGAGGTTCAGTATCCTGACTGGATCGCCAACATCGTCTCAGTGATGAAGAAAAATGGGACGGTGCGCATATGCGTGGACTTCCGGGATCTCAACAAAGCTTGCCCGAAAGACGACTTTCCAGTACCGGTCACCGAGCTGATGATAGATAATGCATCCACTCATGAAGTTTTCTCCTTCATGGACGATTCATCAGGATACAATCAGATAAAAATGCATCCCGAAGACCAGAAGCATACTGCTTTTCGGACTCCGCTAGGCATATTCTGCTACAAAGTGATGCCCTTCGGTCTAAAAAACGCCGGTGCCACCTATCAGAAGGCCATGACGAAGATCTTTGATGACCTTATACACGAGATTGTCGAATGTTATATCGACGACCTCGTGGTAAAAAGCAAATCGCACGAAGAGCATTGGGAGCATCTAAAAATAGTGTTCCAACGCCTTCGGAAATACAATCTGAAGATGAACCCTCTCAAATGCGCATTCGGAGTCTCCTCAGGTAAATTCCTAGGGTTCATTGTACGACATCGAGGCATCGAAATCGACCCGTCAAAGATCAAGGCAATTATGGAAATGCCCTCCCCATGAACTTTGAAGCAACTGCGGTCTCTCCAAGGGAAGCTCGCGTATATCCGGCGGTTCATAGCTAACCTCTCCCGAAAATTCCACCCCTACAGTCACTTGATGAAGAAGGGAACCCCTTTCGTCTAGGATCGTAAATGCCAAAGCGCACTGGACGAAATCAAGCAATACCTACAGAATCCTCCGGTGCTAACCGCTCCAGTCAAGGGAAAGCCCATCATTCTGTATATAACTGCCGTTGAAGGTTCCTTAGACGCGCTATGGGCACAAGAGAATGACCAAGGGAAGGAGAGAGCCCTCTACTATTTGAGTCGAGTTCTCCTTGGGGTAGAAAACAACTACTCCCCCATTGAAAAACACTGCCTGGTGTTGATCTTCGCGATAACGAAGCTCAGACACTATGCGTTGGCACATGAGGTCCATCTCATATCAAAGGTAGATCCTCTAAAATATTTGATGTCAAAGGTCATATTAACGGGACGGCTCGTTAAATGGGCCCTACTCTTAATGGAATTCTCGGTGACATACCGACCCCTCAAGGCAATGAAAGGCCAGGCCATCGCCGACTTCCTCGCTGAGCATCCGATACCTGCCAATTCTCCTTTGAACTGTGAATTGCCCGACGAGCACGCATTTGACACGATCGACGGGGAGAGAAGAGAGAATGATACCCGGTGGGAACTCTACTTCGATAGAGCATCTTCCATGAAGAAGCGCAAACAAAGCACCCCCATAATCAAATCAGGGGTAGGCCTTATCTTCGTGACCCCACAAGGAAGGATAATGCGCTTTGCCTTTTCCTTGACAGAGCCGAGGACGAACAATGAAGTCGAATATGAAGCTTTGATAGCAGGTCTTGAGATCGCTTTCGACATGGGAATCGAAAACCTCCTCATATACGGAGACTCCCAGCTGGTCGTTAGTCAAGTAAACGGCGACTATCAAACGTGCAAACCAGAGTTGGTAAAGTACGATGAGAAAGTGCAACAATTGCTGGCTCAAATTTCCACCTACGCCCTGGAAAGCATACTGCGTGCGGAAAATAGCAAAGCGGATGCGTTAGCCAAACTCGCTAAAGAACTGGCTGACGAAAACCTCAATAATGTAAGGATCGTGGTACAAAGCCGTCGGGTTCTTGCACCGGCAGAAATATCTCCGGAATCGTCTGAAGAAAAGGAAGCAACCAAGCAAACAGCCTTACAAATAAAAGATCAGGAAAATGCTAAGGATTGGAGAGAAGTCTTTATAGACTACTTCAAATCCCGACGAACACCTGAAGATGCATCCTCAAGACATCATCTCATGAAACGAGCTCTGTCTTTCGCCTTCGTCGATGATACTCTGTACAAGAGATCGTTCGACTCTCTATGGCTAAGATGCCTGGGGCCGGAAGAAGCAAAAAGGGTCGTCCAAGAAACTCACGACGGACTCTGCGGTTCTTATCAAGCCAGGCCAAAGATGAAGCTGAAGATCAAAAGGATGGGCTACTATTAGCCCATGATTATCCAGGACTGCCTTGAATACGCGAAGCAGTTCGCCAAATTCACGAGGACTTTATTCACCAACATCCAATTCCACTGCATCCAACGGTGGCTAGCTGGCCGTTCGAAATGTGGGGAACCGACATAATCGGGCCCATCGAACCAGCATCGTCCAGAGGACGTCGATTCATCTTGGCGATAACTGATTACTTCTCCAAATGGGCAGAAGCAGTACCGCTGAGGGAAGTGAAGACGGGGAATATTCTCCATTTTTTTAAGACACATGTCATCTATCGGTTCGGCACTCCGTGATGGATTATCTCCGATAATGGGCCGGCCTATAGAAGCCATAAAATCAGCCGCTTCGTACAACAGCATAACATAGACTGGAGATACTCTTCAGTCTACAATCCTCGAGATAACGGTCTAGCTGAGGCTTTCAACAAGACCTTGACGAAGATCGTGAAAAAGACGGTGTCCAGAAATAAGAGGGACTGGCAAGAGAGACTGCATGAAGCTCTCTGGGCGTATCGAACCATATTCAAAATGGCCACAAGCACAACGCCGTATGCATTGGTATTCGGTGCTAAAGCAGTACTCCCCTTGGAGATAGAGCTTCCCTCCTTACGAGTGGCAGTTCATTACGAGCTAACGGACGAAGAGAATGCTCATTTTCGGCTTGAAGAGCTTGATGCCCTCGATGAAACTCGGCTCATGGCGCAGCAAAACTTGGAAGCTTACAAAACAAAGATGACGCGCTCATATGAGAGATTGACTGGGCCGAGAACATTCCGCCAAGGCGAACTCATGCTAGTGGTCAAGAGACCCATGATCCCCAATCATGCCAAATGGGGAAATTCAAGCCGAACTATGAAGGCCCGTACACCATAGACAAAGTTTACCAGGGTGGAGCCTATCTCCTCATGGACATGCATGGCGAAAGACCCTTCAGGCCAATAAACGGTCGATTCCTGAAAAAATACTATGCCGACAAGCCACGGCCTAGGTCAACGATGGATGACGACGCCTATGTCCGCTCGCCATCTTCCTAAGCCCAAACTCTATAAGTAGTAGCCGGCAAACGGACCGAAATGTCCTAAAACTAATGACGGACCGAAATGTCCTAAAACTAACGACGGACCGAAACGTCCTTAAACTAATGATGGACCACTATGTCCTAAAATTGGCTATTGACCGAGACGTTTATAAACTACTACGGACCGCAGCATCCCAAGGCTGACACAAAAAAAAAGAAGAAAAAAAAGAAAAAAAAAAGAAGAAAGAAAACGGTATGTCCATAAGCGAGATGGGCACGGATGAAAACCCGAAAGGGCTCCATGAGTAAAAACAGTAGGGCTACCGGCGAGTTTTGTGAAAACCCAAAATGGCGCAATCTCGTTAAAAGACACTTGCAAGGTCCTCTCGACCTTGTGAGGAGAAAATACTTGTGTGAGATCCTTACGACTCACAAGGGAGCAACACACTTAAGAATCCTCACGATTCTTAAGGAGAAAACGCACCTACAAGATCCTCACGACTCGTAAGGAGAATTCCCCTTTGAGACCCTCACGGCTCATAAGATTCAAAAGCCTTAAGCTACAGGGATCTGAACCTGTTCTTAAGCCATCACAACCTCCAATGCTGCCCTACAAGCGGTTCAATATTGACCCTTGTATACAATCCACGGGCACGAATAAACATTTCCCTAACAGAGTCCCACCACTGACGAGGGATATCTTCATATGGCGAACGACACTTGTAAGTCATCTCGACTTATAAGGAGAATGCACTCTTGTGAGATCCTTACGACTTATAAGAGACCATACACTTAAGAATCCTCACAATTCTTAAGGAGAAAACACACCTACGAGATCATCACGACTCATAGGGAGAAATACCTTTATGAGACCCTTACGGCTCATGAAGTCAAAAGCCTTAGTCGACAGGATCTTAACCCTGTTTGCTAAGCCACCTTTGTTCGAACTGACAAAGGTAAATGATGGTTCGCTCCTGACAATATCCCAGTTGTAGCGACGATGATGCCTAAATCGGTATCAAATTCCAAGCCCATACTCGCGATAAAAAAATCAGCGAGTCAAAAATACATATGAAATAGCCGAAATGATGGGGCAACTTGCAACGAAATCAGCAAGTAAAATATATGCATACAAAACAGCCGAAATGATTGGGCAACTCGCAATAAAAAGCAGCGAGTAAAAAGAAAAAATAGCCAAAATGATTGGGCACCGCGAGAAATAGCTGAAATGATTGGGCAATCGCGACTTTCGCGATATAAAAAAAAGCTGAAATGATAGAGCATCGCGAAAATATAAAAGAAATAATAAAAAAATGAAACTCTTACCCTACAGATAAGATCACATCGATTCCTGTAGACAATCCAGGGGCACAAACAAAGAGAGAACCATATCATCCCATCATGCTCCATCGAAAAGAGAGCCAAGTCTCGATGGCAACATCTACAGCCTGGAGACTCACAACGGTGTTCCTCCTCATCCCAGCAAGACTCGAACTGTAATATTTCAGAAAAATGAAATATTATTTTTGGGAATTTTTATAATTAAATAATAATTATATTAAATATTTTAATGAGCTGGTAAAATTAAATACTGATAAATTGGAAAAAAATTGGGAAAATTATAGAAATTACTAAAATGAGGGTGTTTTATTGGATTTAAGCAAATTATGAAATTTTATGATTTATTATATTCACTTTTAGTGCTAATCGCGATTAAATACCGCTAATCGCGTATTAAGCGTGTTTTGTGCACATGACATGCACCAAGTTATTTAACACTTGTTACATTTTATCATGGTTTTTTCTTCATTTATCATGCATGGTTGTTGACTTTAGAAAAGAAAAGAAAAGGAAAAAGAAAGGAAATGATGAAAAAGGGACACAATAATTGCATGAGGGATTGGCATGAGAGAAAGAGAGAGGGTGATGGGTCAACCAAGCATGGCTCTTATTTCATTTCAATTCATCATTCATCTTCTTCATCTTTTATCTCCTCTCTCAACTCCCATGGCAACACCTCCTCCCTCCTCCACTTCAAGCCTCAAAACACCCCCAAAACAAACCTAAAACCCCATCTCAATTTCATTAAAAATGTTCACTAGCTCAAGGGAAGCACATTGGACCAAGAAAAATTGAATTTTGAGTACTTTGGGCAACTCAAGAAAATGCTTGAGTTGCCAATTGAGGTAATTTCTGCACCATTGTTATTGTTTTTCATTCACCTTAGCATCTATTGTGAGTTAGAACCGATATATCGATTATTAGTGAACTTAGAAAATTCCTAAAGAGGGTTTTGAGAAATGTTGAATTGTGAAGTGTAATTGAGGTTAGTAGAGACCTTATGACCCTGTAGGGATTTTATCTTAGACTGAAACCATAGAATAAACCCGGAATACGAATCTAGAAACCCAGACATCGGAGAAACTGTGAAATTTTGATGGTATTTGGAAATCTGCTAACACTCGGGGACTTGAAAATTTATTTAGCAAGGACAGTGATGCATGCAGGCAACCTAGAACCTCCCACTGAAACCCTAGCCCCTACCTCCTCAACCTGGCCACAGATTTAACCCAGATGGCCGCAAATTTCGGCCTGGGTCCCACCATTTTTGTCCGTGCTTCGTCTGTGGCTCCAGTATCTGTAAATTAGATCCTTGGCATATGCAGAATTGACTAATTTGACCTAGGGTAAAATCTGGGACCATTTTCAATAGTTGCTGTTTTGATTCGGGGTTTTGTTTTGCGTATTGTGAATTCTGGATTTTTGTATCTGTGTTTTACCTCGATCACTTGACGTTTGTACGACGATATCGAGGGTTGTTGGTGGTTTTGAAATCGTGGTCCATAGGTTCTAACCTATAGGCCCTTAGCGTGCCGTTTTGGTTTTCCGATGTGATTTTAATACGCATTTGCGATCGGATTATATGTGTAGGTACCCCACGTGATGTCGAGACGTTAAAGATGAAGATGGCGACATCGGCATCGGCACACAAGAAGTAAGGTGAGTAGATTTATATCTACGGGAAGAAGTCGGGTGGATGGCGTATAGCACCCCTGCAAAGTTGTGAGAAAAGAATGGGATATGATATATATTTTATATGTTGGGGTGTGATATGAGCCTTAGCAAGAAAGCTTTAGGAGATTAGGGGTTAGTGTTAGCGAGATTTGAAGGAAGGACTATAGTCGATTTCTTAGTCCCGAAACCTTAGAGTAAGGATTGCATATACGCACATACTGTAACGAACCTAAAATTCCATATCATGGTATTATTTTTTTAAAAATAAAATACTATATGTAATTGTTGTATTTTCCATATATTTTGTTTCTATAAAGTATATTATTTTATTTAATCTATTTTATCCTTCAATTTATTTTCCTAATATTTTCCCTAATCCCTGTAACCCAAACCTATCCATTTCTTTTCTTTTCTTCATTCGTTTTCTTTTTTTTTCTTTACTCAAGCCCATGACCTAAATGCCTCAATCTATTTTCTCTCTATTTTTTTTGTAGAGATAAAAGCCCAAACCCAAACTCTTTCTTTCTTTTCTTTCTTTCCTTTTGCCAACCTGCAGCCCACTTCCCATACAAAACCCAAAACCCTTTAAGCACATTTCTCCTCTTTATTGACCAATTTAATTAAGGCCAGTCAATTTTTACCTGACCCGTTGAATTTGAACAAATCAGGTTGTTGTTCATTATTGCCCATTCATGGCAATAATTACATTTAATTTACTAAATTCTCTCTCTCTTTTCCACTCTGTTTCTCCATATCTCCTCTCTCTTTCAATTCCTCTTCTATTTTTTCAAACCACAATTCCCACAACCCATCATCATCACCACCGACACACCATCACCCATGGCCGGCGACCCTTTCTTGGCCGAGCATCCCTAGCTCCACTCGATCATCAACAGTACCCCCGTCTCCGTTGTCGGCCGCAACGTCAACAACCGCAGCAGAACCGCTGTCGAGCCTATCGCGAGAATCAAACTCTCGACATTCAACAAGTCCGTGCGATGTGGACGACCTGTGAACTGAGACTCCAAGGTCGGGTCCGAGACCGCGTGAATGCCACGTTCGTTTCGCCGCCTCCGGATCTTCGTTACGTCAACGTTTCGGTTTCGTGTGCGCCGTGTTCGATTATATGCCTCAAAGGAAACTTCCATCATTTTCTTTTGTTCCAATCGCACGTAAGTCCCCTATCCATTCCCCCTTCACTCTCCTTGTATTTTCCCTCGTATGTTTCTTAATAAAAGAAGAGTCACCTTCTTTGTTGTACGATTTGATAGAAACAGTATTCATAGAAAATGATTGATTTTTTTCCCTTAATTTTTTTGTGCTAATTTGTTTGCATTTGATTTGTTGTGTTTTGAGGTCCTGCTAGAATTAACATTTTTGTTAATTGAAATCATTTTGTTATAGTTCTAAAGATTTGCCTTGACCTCATAAAAACTAAGAAGAGTTCATAAGATATCATTGCAAGGTTTTGCCAATTATACAGAATTTTAGAATATACCCTGAATTCTACATGGCAACCAGAAACATTTGAAAATATACCAAATTTGGCTGAAATTTTGTGTCCTGGAACTGGAGTCAGCACGTTGGAAACATTATAGTTCCTGACAAATATAAAGTACTATCCCACACCAATTTTTTTAAGGATCCTCAAGTAGCTACCTGCTCCATTATATTTCCTGGAACTGTTTTTCCCCCCGATGTTATCCCCTTATTTAGTTAACTCACCTATATATTACACCAACTGCATTTCTTGCAGATAAAAGTAGTGCATTGATCAAGAACATTAGTCATGGTTACTTAGAAAACTATACCCATTTGATAGTATCATGTTGTAATTACTCTTGGTGATTTTCTTCATAATATGCTGGTGGTACTGTGAACAGGTAATTTATTTTGTACTATATCATGGTGTATTAACACTTGGTGATTGTCAATCACTCTATGTTATAAATGTTTTAACATTTCTGCCGAATGATTTTGGTCTTAAAGAAAAATAAATAAATAAATAAATTAATTAATTAATTAATTAAGTTGTTCTATTAAAAAACCCCAAGTTTTCAAAAGATAGATTTACACTAAAATACCCTAAACTTCTACAAGTTAGGTTTTTCACTAAAATACCATGAATTTCCTAAATGGCCTATTTACGCATATATACCATATACATAATATGCTACAGGACTTAACATGAATTCTTGAAAATTTGACATGGCTACATGAATACTTGATATGTTTATATAACCATTTGATATGACTTGTACTAAACTATTCATGCTTGATACAACTTGACTCAAACCATGAATACAATTGACATGACTTCTTCTTGACCTGGCTACACGATTCTTGATATCATCTTAATCTTGAAATCTTGAAACTATACATTACCTTTTGTATTCATGAATTCGAGCAAGTCTTGTAACTGTAATTATAAATCTTAGATACACGGGGTGTCGGGGTAATTTAAGTATGAATCCAACGAAATCTCATGAGTCCCATTATAACAAGTAACGTTGCTGTGGTACCGGGCTGAAACGGTACATCAAGAATTCATGAATGAGGGCCCGTGTTTCCAAGCCCCTGGATGATAGCCTGTTGGGTTTGGAATACTTCAATAACAATTGAAGTCCCGCTATTTTGGGCCCGTGATTCCTTGCCCCTGGACGATAGTCTTGGGTTCGAGAATACTCTTGAGATTGGTTGACATTCACACTTGAACTCACGTTAGTTAATTTTACCATTTTTGAGACATTTTAGGACACTTACTTTTATTTCATATTCACTATACCTACACTCTACAGCCATGCTATACTTGTGTTATATACTCATGTTACATTTCCATGCTGATATAGTTTCCATATATATTACCATACTTGTTCATATATTACAATTTCTATTTATACTATATTATATGTCATCTTGCACTCAATTTATATATTACTCATCTCTATTGGGACTTACCGAGCGCAAGTTCGCTGACGGGCATTCCACCACCTTTTTTTTCTTGGAATGTTCGTCAGGTGACTTAGGATCAGAGGAGGTGGAAGCGATTGCAGAAAATTACAATCAGTTCGCACCTGAAGCAGATTATCAGTTTTCTTTCCAGCTTTTCTTTTAGTAAGTTACATGTTTAAACATTTTTATGTTCAGACTTCTTGTATCAGTTAAATTCTGTAAAGTTGAGAATGTAAATATATAAAATGGTTGGATTTTATTTCCACTTGTCTATTCTTGTCATTGTTATATTGCTTATATTACGCTTAGCGTATTTATTTCGAGAAATGATCTTCTCGGAACAAATACGTCGCGGGCCTGCCACGTCACCGTTTCCATCTACTGGGAAGCGAGGTGTGACACATACACATACTCGCATACATTGATATCCTTGTGCGTATTGGAGACATATTTTTATTGGTATATTCATATGCTTGGATGACGAGGATGTAATATGATACTTGGGAATGAGTTGATCTGATCGGGCATGATGTCGTGAGATATTTAGTGCGCGACCGAGATATGTCATGATATTATAGTGGGTCGTTGGACGACGATACTATATTGATGATATATTTATGATAGTTGACGAGTTATATATCGAGATATGAGATAAGATATGTTAAGATATTTATAATGGATCGCTTGGGCGATGTATACTCCTAGATGATGATAAGTATTGATGACACCAGATTCTATGAGGCCGTAGATCAGTAGCCAGATCATGATTAGTGTTAATGATATAAGTAGTGTGCTAGATTTAGATTAGTACCCCTATTCACGATATGTGATGATGTGGATACCAGATGAATAATGAGATAAACATGATATTTGACCCGTACCCGGATTTGGGATGCCGTACGATGGATTTACCGTACGAGATATAATTATGATATTAGATCCGCACTCTAGACTCAAGGATGCCATATGCGTATATTGTATTGTACGTGATACTATTGATGCAAGATCACCGACTACTAGATATATATAGATCGACTCGGACTTGGGTAGATTTCCTTACCCTTTTGACTGGGCTCGAGTCATACACTTTTTCAAAAGTGGAGAATCGTGAGTATTTTTATACCAAACTGTATGACTCGTATTTTGGGTAAGTATAGTTTTCAGTGTTGCTGTTACTACATCACTTTCTGTACATTTCATGATGTTTCATCGCATTGCATGCTTGTACTTATGTTATCTGTAATCATCATGAAACCCTGTTGTCAGGACACCAGCACCATTACCGATGATGCTATGCTCCACATACACTTGCTTGCCGGCTCACACACATCATCATCGGTAATTTCCATGTCACGTACACTTTAGAAAATACTATTTCTTGACATAGCTTGCTAAGTTGATAGTTGCAATATGTTATAGCTTTCAGATGTTAGTTTAACTATTGCATTCATTGCATGATATCAGATGCATTCATGTATTCATTGATTATGCAGTATTATGGAGTTTTATGCCGATATTCACTGTTTACTTGCTATTGATGACTGGATTTCGGATTTTCATGAGATTTCCTGGATTTGGGAGAAAACCGCAAGAATATATATATATAAAACTTCTCTCTCTCTATCTCTCTCTCTTTAAATGAAAAGTGCGGTTTTCTCATGATGTATGAGTCGTCCACCATAATGTTTTTTCGGTTATGAGATGGATTTCGAGACCCGATTCGAGGAGTTGGATGAACCGTCTGCGGGTACATGATGGACCCGGTAAGGTACCCCGGGGCAAGAAGATCGAGGTGTAGACGATGAGCCCGGCAGGGGCAGACTGCCTACCGGTGATTTTACCTAGCACGACGGATATCCGGAGGATACCGTTCGTGGTCGTGTAATTGAGGATATGGGCCGATCCGGACTGACGGAGCCCGAGTTACTGAGATATTGAGACTTGAGACACTAAGATATTGAGATTTGATGATACAGGCCAGTCCGGATAGCCGGAGCCTGAGGTATTGAGATACTGAGATTTATGTTTTGTTTCGATGCTGGGCACTGTTTTATCTGTCGATTTCATTGATGATACGCGATTTATATACATACAGAAATCTCATAAAATAAATAAAACAGTTGTCTCATTCATGATGTATTCTGTTTCATTTGTAGTGCATTCATACATCATATATCTAATATGTTGCTATCTGAGATACTGACACGAGCATTTAGTATTACACTTATACATAGATGGACCTGGATTTTTATTTGAGGATGTTACTTGATATGACCTAGGATAGCGTCATGCATGCGATTTCTACTCGTAGTTGTTTTCTACTAACGAGTTGACAACTCATCCCCGTTGTGCCACAGTTTCTTGCAGGTTTTGCCGTACAGGTTTCGTTGCGGTTTTGCTGGCACACTGTTCCTTCCGGGTGATTGCTTTGGTAGGTGGGTTCTTTTGTATCAGGACCACCATTGTATATTTGTTATTTCAGTTGTATCTAGTAAAACTCCATCAACCAGACTTGTATATTTGATAGACATAGAAGACCAGTGTTTATTCTTTCGACCTTAGAGTCGCGCGTTGTATTATTATGGGTTTTCTTGTTGTTTTGAGTTTCCTTTTCAGTCTTGATCCTCGCCCTTCGGTGTTGTACATTATATTGCATTGTGTGGTTTTGTCCGCCGGTTAGCGAAGAGCTAGCTCCCGCTTGGGGATGCCTTTTTTCATTATATATGCTTTATCAGGTTTGTACCCGTTTGGGGTCAGTTTTTACAAAGGAAACTCTGCCGAAATTTTTAGAAAATACTTGATATTTTAAAAATGCATATTTCAGCTTAGGTTGTTTAACTTCTTGCTTTTAAAATGGTTTTCTTTCACTCTACTGCTTTACATAATTTGGATTTCTGGGTTTTGGCTTATTTAGATTACGTACGCCTCGAGACGTTTCGTAATTTTAAGTGCCGGTCATGTTCCGTACTTTTCGGGTCGTGACAAAGTTGGTATCAGAGCGTTAGGTTTTACCTTCGGAGTGTAGGATGACCCTTGGTTGATGGAGTAGGTAGCTTGAGTAGAGTGACGTACCGTACGTATGTTCCGCGGCATATTTACGATACGCTACTCCGCTTAAGAAGCCTTAGGATGTACATTTTCTTGCACAGTATTATATTCCTTCCTATGATCTAGCCTCATCGATACCAGTTATGGTTTTGTTACCACGGTTGTACGGGCACAGAGAACTACGGCTAGAGTTGCGGTCAGCACGAGCTCGTCACGAACGAGGACTGACCAAGGCGTGATTCCAGGGACATACGATTTGCATAGATGCGCTGTGTTATTGTGTTTTCGCGCCATGAGCGTTTGATGGATCGATTATTAGTGAACTTAGAAAATTCCTAAAGAGGGTTTTGAGAAATGTTGAATTGTGAAGTGTAATTGAGATTAGTAGAGACCTTATGACCCTGTAGGGATTTTATCTTGGACTGAAATTATGGAATAAACCCGGAATACGAATCTAGAAACCCCGACATCGGAGAAACTGTGAAATTTTGATGGTATTTGGAAATCTGCTAACACTCGGGGACCTGAAAAATTATTTAACAAGGACAGTGATGTATGCAGGCAACTTAGGACCTCCCACTGAAACCCTAGCCCTTACCTCCCCAACCTGGCCGCAGATTTAACCCAGATGGCCGCAAATTTCGGCCTGGGTCCTACCATCTTTGTTCGTGCTTCGTCTGTGGCTCCAATATCAGTAAATTAGATCCTTGGCATATGCAGAATTGACTAATTTGACCTAGGGTAAAATCTTGGACCATTTTCAATAGTTGCTATTTTGATTCGGGGTTCTGTTTTGCGTATTGTGAATTCTGGATTTTTGTATCTATGTTTTACCTCGATCACTTGACATTTATACGACAATATTGAGAGTTGTTGTTGGTTTTGAAAGCGTGGTCCATAGGTTCTAACCTATAGGCCTTTAGCGTGTCGTTTTGGTTTTCCGATGTGATTTTAATATGCATTTACGATTGGATTATATGTGTAGGTGCCCCACGTGATGTCGAGACGTTGAAGATGAAGATGGCGACATCGGCATCGGCACACAAAAAGCAAGGTGAGTAGATTTATATCTGTTGAAGTCAAAATTTGCACCCCGGTTGACCAATTCAAAGTCAAGGTCAACCCTAAGCCAGGTGGGCCCAAGCCCAAGTAAGTGGGCCAATGCCCAGGTCGAGCCCGAACACGAAGCGTCCGGCCTTCCGCCATGCCAACAACAAAAATCATGTAACAAATAATTTTTATGTAATTTTTGTGCATGAATGTATGCAAAAGGGGCATAAAGCCAAATTTTTGTAAGCCCATGGCTTATGTGTAAAATGAAAAGGCACATGAGCCATGAGATAGACAAAATGTCATTTTGCAAAGCCCAAGGGGCTATATGTAAATATGTAAGCCTATAAAAGGCAACATGATGATGAATAAAAAACACTTTTTCATTCTCACAAAAAAACCTAGGGTTTGTATCTCTTTCCCTTTTCTGAAGGTCTCAAACCTTCTTCTTTCTTTTGAATTAAATCAAGAGTTTTACTCTTCCTTTTCAAAAACAAAATAGTTTTTCACCACGAAACCCATAAAGGGGAACTTGGATCTGTCATCAGATCTCAAAAAGGAGAGATTTTGAGATCTCAAATCTCTTGATCTTCAAGATCCAGCTAACAGAGGAGGAAGAAGAAGAACCCCTTCCATTAACCCCAAAAAAACACACTCAGGAGTCCAACTCCTCTCTGATTTCTCTTTCGAGAAATCTGTTTTTAGGCTAAAAGCCTCTTTTTCTCGCCGGCGCTCAAGCGCAGAGCGCCCGCGTGCCGACACGTGGCACGCTTGCGCTCCAGCGCTCAGCGCTCGAGCGCAGATCGCCCGCGTGCCGACACGTGGCGCGCTCGCGCTCCAGCACAAGCGCTCGAGCGCAAGTCGCCCCGGTGCCGACATGTGGCGCGCTCGCGCTCAAGCGCAAGCGCTCGAGCGCAAGTCGCCCCGGTGCCGACACGTGGCGCGCTCGCGCTCAAGCGCAAATCGCCCCTGTGCCGACACGTGGCGCACTTGCGCTCAAGCGTAGAGCGCCCACGTGCCGACACGTGGCACTCTAGCGCCTGAGCGCACAGCACCTAGGCGCACAGCGCCCAAGGTGCTGCCCCACGCATTCTTTGGATGTCTTTTCCCCCTCTTTTTATGTACATACATATACATATACATATGTATACATATTTGCACACACACGTGCTCCACGACACTGTCCCTGTTAGAAAAAAATTTCTAACGGGGCGCTGCCCCGCACCCCGCAAGGGGGCTGCTAGCCCCCCTTGACCCCCAGCCCGCTATCCGGGTAGCGGGACCCCCGTAAAAACTCTGCGTGGCTCCCAATATATCCAAACCCCCATTTCAAAACACAACACACGCACACTGCACATTGAGTTCGCATGACCAGTTTAACCCGTCAATCGGAGGTTCCCTCGCTCCAAAGGCGAGGGGTAATTAACGGCAGCTTAGTCCGCGGCTGCCGGAGATTCGGATCCCCACAATCATTAAACCCCGGCCTACCCTAGGCAGGGGGAATCTGTAGTACGTCTGACAAGCGCGCGCGTATTCCCATCTCAATGGGGTGACGAAAAACACCCTACCGATTCTGGCACGCCCGGTGGGACCAATCTCTCCTCCCATATTTCGGGTTAAACGTTCATGCGAACTCAATCAATATACATACCTATATTTATACTAAAATAATGCTCTTTCATACAGGTTTTCAAGCAATCACTCTCCAACAATGTCTCCAAGGACGATCTCAGCTCTCAGCACAACTCCCGTCTCCTACATAATGAAGATAGACTCCAGGACGGCCCTCCCGGCAAGTCTCGGGCGATAATGGGAGGAGGAGCCGCTACCATTTGGCTCAATCATGTTCGTGTCAGCTAACGCCGTCCCAGCTCCTCAAGCTCCGGTAGCAGAGAAACTGGTCTCCAAAGGGAAAAGGCCGAATGTCATGGTTGTGAAGGCACCTCCGCCCAAGCACAAATCCGTTTCCAAACGACCCTCCATCGCTCCAGCTGGGGGCAAGGCCATCAACGTCAACGAAGCAATTGGGAAGCTCGGGCAAGCTCCAGCGGTACCCCCGACAACTGCTCGATCGGGTGTCTTCTCTAAGCTCCCCGCTAATCAACTCACAATGGCTTTCCGGATAACGGATACCAGCCAAGCCTTCAAAATCGAGAAGCTGAGGCAGAAGCGACTCAGATATATAGCCAACAAAAAGGCTAGGGCTCTAGCCATGTTAAAATTTATGAATTTCCAAAGCCCGGAGCGCTCTGCGAAATCAGCTGCCAGCAATGAAAGAATGGCTGAATGTGTTATCCATACTATCTACATGGCCGGGCATGAAGAAACAAACCCTCCTCTTCTTCACAGCCATGGTGATGATATGGTTGACGCTACCCAGCATCGGCTCGATCTAAATGATGAAGAGCCCGGTCAGGCCGATAAGACAGAGGAGCCCGTGGTTCCTATGGAATTGAGCTCAGGCAATAAAGATTACTCGGTTGTCATAACCGGAACTACAGAACAAGCACTATTCCAATGGCTTCAAAGGCAATTTCAGGACAGGGATGAGAAGATGGCCGAGGTCTATTCCAAAGTCGACGAGCTGGAAAACGTCGTGGCAGATCTCACGACCCAAGTCGCCCGATTGCAATTACAGCAGAATCAAATTTTGGTTCATGAGCCAGGGATTGATACCCGGAGGCAGCCAACTGATATCCCCTTCAACCTAACCGCGGTGCGCCTTCGTGAAAAACGGCCCCAATCAGCCTCCAGTCCCTCCGATACATACGCCGGGGGGGAATCACCTCTGAAAGAGAAGCTGGAAAAGGTTTATTCCTTCAAAAGGGAAAAAGTCCACAAGATATTCAGGGACGCCCTAAGAAACGGTCTAGAACTGCCGGAATCAAAGAGACCGCAAGAAGAGAATATGACCGACGACCCAAAATATTGCCCCTATCACAGGGTGATAGGTCATTCCATTGAGGACTGCTTCGTCATCAAAGATTGGGTCGAAAGGCAATACAAGACGGGAGAGATAGAACTGTCTAAAGGCGTGTTAGCAAACAGTCAAGCTACGACTGCCGATTTCATGCAAATGGAGACCGAAGCCTTTCGGGAACCTAACCCTCCCAGACATGTGCAGGGCGAACCAAAGATTGATCGGCCTCAGGGACCGGCGTCAGTGAGGGCACCTACTCTGATGGAGAGGAGGAAGAAGGTGTACTCCTTTAGGAGGGATGAGGTCCGCGGTATATTCGAGGAAGCCCTGAATAATGGCCTGCAACTGCCTATTCCGAAGAGGCCACATGAAATGAATATGACTGTCAATCCCATATACTGCCCATACCATAGAATGCTGAGTCATACCATTGAAGACTGCTGTGTTTTCAAAGATTGGGCAGATGACCAATATAAGCTTGGAAAAACCTCTCAATCCTCGGATGTATCGGTAAGCCACAGAGCTAGGTCATCAACACAGCTCCGCCAAGATCAGTGTTCAAGGAGCTGGGATAAGCGAAGAGGACCACCACATCGTTAAACTGGAAACAGTCGACCTCTAAGTCGTTAAAATGGGAATGTAAAAAAAAATTGTAAAAATGTAAAAAAAAATGAATGTGCAAATAAATAAAAAATAAATAAAAAGCCAAAATGATGGGGCAACTCGCAATAAAAATCAGCGAGTAAAATAAAGATGAAAATAAAGCCGAAATGATTGGGCAACCGCGAATAAAAGCCGAAATGATAGGGCAATCGCGACCTTCGCGATAAGAAAAGCAGAAATGATAGAGCAATCGCGGTAAAATAAAATAAAAACAAAAAAACAAAAAGAAACAAGGGCGGATGATGAGTTGCTCCTGGCATTATTCCAGTGCAGCAATGCAGACGCCAAACAAAAATCCAATTTCCCAAAATTCTTTCGGCCCTACGGCTAGTCCCCAAATTGACTGCCGTATACAATCCACGGGCTCAAATAATTCTCATCACCCTCATGCCCCACCGTAATCACCAGTTACGCGGCTGGTCTCCGCCTTTGGAATTATGCTCCATTGAGAAGACCCACTCATGTGTCCTCACGATACATGAGGAGAACAAACCATTGTGGGATCCTTACGACTCACGAAGGAAAAACACATTTAGAAGTCCTCACGACTCCTAAGGAGAAAATACACCTGCGAGATCCTCACGACTCGTGGGGAGAAATTGCTTTTATGGGACCCTTACGGCCCATAAAATTGAAAAGTCTTAGGTGGTGGGGATCTAAACCTGTCTCCTAAGCCATCGCTCCCCAATCCCCAAGTGGCGAATGATGAGTCGCTCCTGGTACCATATTCCAGTGCAGCGATGCAGACGCCAACCAAATTCCAAATTCAAACCCCAAGTGGCGAATGATGAGTCGCTCCTGGTACCATATTCCAGTGCAGCGATGCAAACGCCAACCAAATCCCAAAGTGGCGAATGATGAGTCGCTCCTGGTACCATATTCCAGTGTAGCGATGCAGACGCCAACCAAATTCCAAATCCCATACCCCAACGGCGAATGATGAGTCGCTCCTGGTACCACATTCCAGTGCAGCGATGCAGACGCCAACAAAGTACTGAAATTTTTCCGGCCCTACGGTCTGGATCATACATCCTGCAAAACCGTATACAATCCACGGGCGTAAAACAATCCCGATCTCTCCAGAAAAAAAAAGAGAAAAAAAAGAACGGTATGTCCACAAGAAAAATGGGCACGGATGAAAACCCAAAAGGGCTCCGTGAGTAAAAACAGCAGGACTGCCGGCGAGTTTGTGAAAACCCGGAAGGGCGCAAACTCGTAAAAAAAGAAAAAGAAATGAAATGCACTCGCAAAGTCCTCTCGACTTTGTGAGGAGAAAATTCCCGCGTGAGATCCCTACGACTCATAAATGAGCAACACACTTAGGAGTCCCCACGACTCCTAAGGAGAAAATACACCTACGGGATCCTTACGACCCGTAGGGAGAAAATGCTTTGTGAGACCCTTACGGCTCACAAAATGGAAAAGCCTTAGGTGACTGGGATCTAAACCTGTCTCCTAAGCCACCAATTCCCAAATCCTCCCGGGGCAAATGATGAGTTGCTCATGGCATTATTCCAGTGCAGCAATGCAGATGCCAAACAAACCAAATCCAAATCCTCCCGGGGCAAATGATGAGTTGCTCCTGGCATTATTCCAGTGTAGCAATGCAGATGCCAAACAAACCAAATCCAAATCCTCTCGGGGCACATGATGAGTTGCTCCTGGCATTATTCCGGTGCAACAATGCAGATGCCAAACGAAAAAACCAAATCCAAATCCTCCCGGGGCAAATGATGAGTTGCTCCTGGCATTATTCCAGTGCAGCAATGCAGATGCCGACAAAAATACCAATCCCAAAATTCTCTCATGATAAATGATGACTCGCTCATGGTACCATATTCCAGTATAGAGATGCTGATGTCAACTCAAGTCAAACAAATCAAACCAACCAATTCCAACATCGACCTTTGCGTCAAACAGCGACACTCCACCTCGGGGAAACGTCAAGCAGACACTCCGTGCCGGGGGCACATCGACAGCAGACACTCCGCCTCGGGGAAACATCGACCAGCAACACTACGTGTCGGGGGCACGTCTAGCAAATCGCTCCGGATTAGAGCGTCGACCGTCTATGTCGCAAAAAGGGCAGTGCAGGCTCCCGCAAATTGGGAACCTAAATCGCTCCGGATCAGAGCGTCGACCGTCTATGTCGCAAAAAGGGCAGTGCAGGCTCCCGCAAATTGGGAACCCAAATCGCTCCGAATCAGAGCGTCGACCGTCTATGTCGCAAAAAGGGCAGTGCAGGCTCCCGCAAATTGGGAACCCCAAATCGCTTCGTAACAGAGCGTCGACCGTCTATGTCGCAAAAAGGGCAGTGCAGGCTCCCGCAAATTGGGAACCCAAATCGCACCGGACCAGAGCGTCGACCGTCTATGTCGCAAAAAGGGCAATGCAGGCTCCCGCAAATTGGGAACCCCAAATCGCTCCGGATCAGAGCGTCGACCGTCTATGTCGCAAAAAGGGCAGTGCAGGCTCCCGCAAATTGGGAACCCAAATCACTCCGAATCAGAGCGTCGACCGTCTATGTCGCAAAAAGAGCAGTGCAGGATCCCGCAAATTGGGAACCCAAATCGCTTCGTAACAGAGCGTCGACCGTCTATGTCGCAAAAAGGGCAGTGCAGGCTCCCGCAAATTGGGAACCCAAATCGCTCCGGATCAGAGCGTCGACCGTCTATGTCGCAAAAAGGGCAGTGCAGGCTCCCGCGAATTGGGAACCCCAAATCGCTCCGAATCAGAGCGTCGACCGTCTATGTCGCAAAAAGGGCAGTGTAGGCTCCCGCAAATTGGGAACACCAAATCGCTTCGTAACAGAGCGTCGACCGTCTATGTCGCAAAAAGGGCAGTGCAGGCTCCCGCAAATTGGGAACCCAAATCACTCCGGATCAGAGCGTCGACCGTCTATGTCGCAAAAAAGGCAGTGCAGGCTCCCGCGAATTGGGAACCCCAAATCGCTCCGGATCAGAGCGTCGACCGTCTATGTCGCAAAAAGGGCAGTGCAGGCTCCCGCAAATTGGGAACCCAAATCGCTCCGGATCAGAGCGTCGACCGTCTATGTCGCAAAAAGGGCAGTGCAGGCTCCTGCAAATTGGGAACCCAAATCGCTTCGTAACAGAGCGTCGACCGTCTATGTCGCAAAAAGGGCAGTGCAGGATCCCGCAAATTGGGAACCCAAATCGCTCCGGATCAGAGCGTCGACCGTCTATGTCGCAAAAAGGGCAGTGCAGGCTCCCGCAAATTGGGAACCCAAATCGCTTCGTAACAGAGCGTCGACCGTCTATGTCGCAAAAAGGGCAGTGCAGGCTCCCGCAAATTGGGAACCCAAATCACTTCGTAACAGAGCGTCGACCGTCTATGTCGCAAAAAGGGCAGTGCAGGCTCCCGCAAATTGGGAACCCAAATCGCTCCGGATCAGAGCGTCGACCGTCTATGTCGCAAAAAGGGCAGTGCAGGCTCCCGCGAATTGGGAACCCCAAATCGCTCCGAATCAGAGCGTCGACCGTCTATGTCGCAAAAAGGGCAGTGTAGGCTCCCGCAAATTGGGAACACCAAATCGCTTCGTAACAGAGCGTCGACCGTCTATGTCGCAAAAAGGGCAATGCAGGCTCCCGTAAATTGGGAACCCAAATCGCTCCGGATCAGAGCGTCGACCGTCTATGTCGCAAAAAGGGCAGTGCAGTCTCCCGCGAATTGGGAACCCCAAATCGCTCCGGAGCAGAGCGTCGACCGACCGTCTATGTCGCAAAAAGGGCAGTGCAGGCTCCCGTGAAGTGGGAACCCAAATCGCTCCGGATCAGAGCGTCGACCGTCTATGTCGCAAAAAGGGCAGTGCAGGCTCCCGCAAATTGGGAACCCAAATCGCTTCGTAACAGAGCGTCGACCGTCTATGTCGCAAAAAGGGCAGTGCAGGCTCCCGCAAATTGGGAACCCAAATCGCTCCGGATCAGAGCGTCGACCGTCTATGTCGCAAAAAGGGCAGTGCAGGCTCCCGCAAATTGGGAACCCAAATCGCTTCGTAACAGAACGTCGACCGTCTATGTCGCAAAAAGGGCAGTGCAGGCTCCCGCAAATTGGGAACCCAAATCGTTTCGTAACAGAGCGTCGACCGTCTATGTCGCAAAAAGGGCAGTGCAGGCTCCCGCAAATTGGGAATCCAAATCGCTCCGGATCAGAGCGTCGACCGTCCATGTCGTAAAAAGGGCAGTGCAGACTTCCTACAAAGCAGGAACCAGATCGCTCCGGGCCAGGGAAACGTCTACCATGGACTCTCCATCTCGGAGACGCGTCAAGCGTCGACCGTCCACATCGTAAAAAGGGCAGCGCATCCCAAAGAGTGGGAAACAAGGCAAGTCGCCTCCACGTGAAAGATAATCCATCAATTTCATGCACACGACTCACATATATGGTGTGCATTTATTGATGGGGGGCACTTTGTTGAAGTCAAAATTTGCACCCCGGTTGACCAAGTCAAAGTCAAGGTCAACCCCAAGCCAGGTGGGCCCAAGCCCAAGTAAGTGGGCCAATGCCCAGGTCGAGCCCGAACACGAAGCGTCCGGCCTTCCGCCATGCCAACAACAAAAATCATGTAACAAATAATTTTTTTGTAATTTTTGTGCATGAATGTATGCAAAAGGGGCATAAAGCCAAATTTTTGTAAGCCCATGGCTTATGCGTAAAATGAAAAGGCACATGAGCCATGAGATAGGCAAAATGCCATTTTGCAAAGCCCAAGGGGCTATATGTAAATATGTAAGCCTATAAAAGGCAACACGATGATGAATAAAAAACACTTTTTCATTCTCACAAAAAAACCTAGGGTTTGTATCTCTTTCCCTTTTCTGAAGGTCTCAAACCTTCTTCTTTCTTTTGAATTAAATCAAGAGTTTTACTCTTCCTTTTCAAAAACAAAATAGTTTTCACCACGAAACCCACAAAGGGGAACTTGGATCTGTCATCAGATCTCAAAAAGGAGAGATTTTGAGATCTCACATCTCTTGATCTTCAAGATCCAGCTAACAGAGGAGGAAGAAGAAGAACCCCTTCCATTAACCCCAAAAAAACACACTCAGGAGTCCAACTCCTCTCTGATTTCTCTTTCGAGAAATCTTTTTTTAGGCTAAAAGCCTCTTTTTCTCGCCGGCGCTCAAGCGCAGAGCGCCCGCGTGCCGACACGTGGCGCGGTTGCGCTCAAGCGCTCAGCGCTCGAGCGTAGAGCGCCAACGTGCCGACACGTGGCGCGCTCGCGCTCAAGCGCAAGCGCTCGAGCGCAAGTCGCCCCGGTGCCGACACGTGGCGCGCTCTTTCTCAAGCGCAAGCGCTCGAGCGCAAGTCGCCCCGGTGCCGACACGTGGCACGCTCGCGCTCAAGCGCAAGCGCTCGAGCGCAAGTCGCCCCGGTGCCGACACGTGGCGCGCTCGCGCTCAAGCGCAAGCGCTCGAGCGCAGAGCGCCCACGTGCCGACACGTGGCACTCTAGCGCCTGAGCGCACAGCACCTAGGCGCACAGCGCCCAAGGTGCTGCCCCACGCATCCTTTGGATGTCTTTTCCCCCTCTTTTTATGTACATACATATACATATACATATGTATACATATTTGCACACACACGTGCTCCACGACACTGTCCCTGTTAGAAAAAAATTTCTAACGGGGCGCTGCCCCGCACCCCGCAAGGGGGCTGCTAGCCCCCCTTGACCCCCAGCCCGCTATCTGGGTAGCGGGACCCCCGTAAAAACTCTGCGTGGCTCCCAATATATCCAAACCCCGCTTTCAAAACACAACACACGCACACTGCACATTAAGTTCGCATGACCAGTTTAACCCGTCAATCGGAAGTTCTCTCGCTCCAAAGGCGAGGGGTAATTAACGGCAGCTTAGTCCGCGGCTGCCGGAGATTCAGATCCCCACAATCATTAAACCCCGGCCTACCCTAGGCAGGGGGAATCTGTAGTACGTCTGACAAGCGCGCACGTATTCCCATCTCAATGGGGTGACGAAAAACACCCTACAATATCTACGGGGAGAAGTCAGGTAGATGGCGTATAGCACCCCCGCAAAGTTGTGAGAAAAGAATGGAATATGATATATATTTTATATGTTGGGGTGTGATATGAGCCTTAGCAAGAAAGCTTTAGGAGATTAGGGGTTAGTGTTAGCGAGATTTGAAGGAAGGACTCTAGTCGATTTCTTAGTCCCGAAATCTTTGAGTAAGGATTGCATACACGCACATACACATACTCGCATACATTGATATCCTTGTGCGTATTGGGGACATATTTTTATTGGTATATTCATATGCTTGGATGACGAGGATGTAATATGATACTTGGGAATGAGTCGATCTGATCGGGCATGATGCCGTGAGATATTTAGTGCGCGACCGAGATATGTCATGATGTTATACCGGGTCGTTGGACGACGATACTATGTTGATGATATATTTATGATAGTTGACGAGTTATATATCGAGATATGAGATAAGATATGTTAAGATATTTATAATGGATCGCTTGGGCGATGTATACTCCTAGATGATGATAAGTAGTGATGACACCGGATTGTATGAGGTTGTAGATCAGTAGCCAGATCATGATTAGTGTTGATGATATTAGTAGTGTGCTAGATTTTGATTAGTACCCATGTTCCCGATATGTGATGATGTGGATACCAGATGAATAATGAGATAAATGTGATATTTGACCCGTACCCGGATTTGGGATGCTGTACGATGGATTTACCATACGAGATATAATTATGATGTTAGATCCACACTCTTGACTCAAGGATGCCATATGCGTATATTGTATTGTACGTGTACTATTGATGCGAGATCACCGACTACTAGATATATATAGATCGACTCAGACTTAGGTGGATTTCTTTACCCTTTTGACTGGGCTCGAGTCATACACTTTTTCAAAAGTGGAGAATCGTGAGTATTTTTATACCGAACTGTATGACTCGTATTTTGGGTAGGTATAGTTTTCAGTGTTGCTGTTACTACATCACTTTCTGTACATTTCATGATGTTTCATCGCATTGCATGCGTGTACTTATGTTATCTGTAATCATCATGAAACCCTGTTGTCAGGATACCGGCACCATTACCGATGATGCGTATGCTCCACATACACTTGCTTGCCGGCTCACACACATCATTATCGGTAATTGCCATGTCACGTACACTTTAGAAAATACTATTTCTTGACATAGCTTGCTAAGTTAATAGTTGCAATATGTTATAGCTTTCAGATGCTAGTTTAACTATTGCATTCATTGCATGATATCAGATGCATTCATGTATTCATTGATTATGCAGTATTATGGAGTTTTATGCCGATATTCACTGTTTACTTGCTATTGATGACTGGATTTCGGATTTTCATGAGATTTCCTGGATTTGGGAGAAAACCGCAAGAATATATATATAAAACCCATCTCTCTCTCTCTCTCTTTTTAAATGAAAAGTGCGGTTTTCTCATGATGTATGAGTCGTCCACCATGATGTTTTCTGGGTTATGAGATGGATTTCGAGACCCGATTCGAGGAGTTGGATGAACCGTCTGCGGGTACATGGTGGACCCGGTAAGGTACCCGATGCAAGAAGATCGAGGTGTAGACGATGAGCCCAGCAGGGGCAGACTGCCTACAGGTGATTTTACCTGGCACGGCGGATATCCGGAGGATACCGTTCATGGTCGTGTGATTGAAGATATGGGCCGATCCGGACTGACGGAGCCTGAGTTACTGAGATATTGAGACTTGAGACACTGAGATATTGAGATTTGATGATACAGGCCAGTCTGGATAGCCGGAGCCTGCGGTATTGAGATACTGAGATTTATGTTTTGTGTCGATACTAGGCACTATTTTATCTGTCGATTTCATTGATGATACGCGATTTATATACATACAGAAATCTCATAAAATAAATAAAACAGTTGTCTCATTCATGATGTATTCTGTTTCATTTGTAGTGCATTCATACATCATATATCTGATATGTTGCTATCTGAGGTACTGACACGAGCATGTAGTATTACACTTATACATAGATGGACCTGGATTTTTATTTGAGGATGTTACTTGATATGACCTAGGATAGCGTCATGCATGCGATTTCTACAAGTAGATGTTTTCTACTCACGAGTTGGCAACTCACCCTCGTTGTGCCACAGTTTCTTGCAGGTTTTGCCGTACAGGTTTTGTTGCGGTTTTGCTGGCACACTGTTCCTTCCGGGTGATTGCTTTGGTAGGTGGGTTCTTTTGTATCAGGACCACCATTGTATATTTGTTATTTCAGTTGATCTTGTAAAACTCCATCAACCAGACTTGTATATTTGATAGACATAGAAGACCAGTGTTTATTCTTTCGACCTTAGAGTCGCGCATTGTATTATTATGAGTTTTCCTGTTTTTTTGAGTTTCCTTTTCAGTCTTGATCCTCGCCCTTCGGCGTTGTATATTATATTGCATTGTGTGGTTTTGTCCGCTGGTTGGCGAAGAGCTAGCTCCCGCTTGGGGATGCATTTTTTCATTATATATGCTTTATCAGGTTTATACCCGTTTGGGTTCAGTTTTTACAAAGGAAACTCTGCCGAAATTTTTAGAAAAGACTTGATATTTTAAAAATGCATATTTCGGCTTAGGTTGTTAAACTTCTTGCTTTTAAAATGGTTTTCCTTCACTCTACTGCTTTACATGGTTTGGATTTCTGGGTTTTGGCTTACTTAGATTACGTACGCCTCGAGACGTTTCGTAATTTTAAGTGCCGGTCATGTTCCGTACTTTTCGGGTCGTGACACGAACACGACAATCAAAACAACGGAGCCACGGCAAAGTCCCTAGTTCCGAGCCTCGACGGTTCATCAGCAATCTAGATACCACCTTGACATTTGTCTCGACATAGCAGACGAGATGTCACCACAGCGTTCTTCCTCCAACAGGATTCGGACGCGCCAAAACAACGAAGTGAAGGAAATATTCCTAGCTTCAGGGTCTTGACGGCAACTCATATAAAACCTGAAAGACTATCGGAGATCATCCCACACCAGTGCGGAGTGGTCACCACCTCGACGTTCGTCTCGATACAGCAGACGAGATGTCACCCCAGCATTCTTCCTCCAGCAGGATTCAGACGCAACAATCAAACAACGGAGCCACGACAAAGTCCCTAGTTCCAAACCTCGACGGTTCACCAACAACCTAGAAATAACCGCGATATTCGTCTCGATACAGCAGACGCAATGCCAGCAAACTAAGCGAAGGCAATATTCCTAGCTTCAGGGTCTTGATGGCAACTCATATAAAACCTGAAAGACTATTGGAGATCATCCCACACCAGCGTGGAGTGATCACCACCGTGACATTCGTCTCGATACGACAGACGCAATGCCGGCAAACGAAGAAAAGGCAATATTCCTAGCTTCAGGGTCTTGACGGCAACTCATATAAAACCTGAAATACTATCGGAGATCATCCTACACCAGCGCGGAGTGATCACCACCGCGACATTCGTCTCGATACAGCGAACGCAATGCCAGCAAACGAAGCAAAGGCAATATTCCTGGCTTCAGGGTCTTGACGGTAACTCATATAAAACCTGAAAGACTATCGGAGATCATCCCAAACCAGCGCGGAGTGATCACCACCGTGACATTCGTCTCGATACAACAGACGCAATGCCAGCAAATGAAGCGAAAGCAATATTCCTAGCTTCAGGGTCTTGACGGCAACTCATATAAAAGCTGAAAGACTATTGGAGATCATCCCACACCAGCGCGGAGTGGTCATGACTCATCAGGGCTCCCAAACTGAGCCTAACCTCAAGTAAAAAGCGACATGGAATATCCCTAACTCTTGTTCTTTCGATGGTAATACTACCTGGAAGATTGCTTGAAGACGCTTTGTCCAGCCCCTGAAGGGATCAGAGACACGACAGTCGCATGGCTACTCGAACAGCAAAATTGCCTATCGAGGAATACATCAGCCAACGCGACGGTACGATGGACACAACCCTAGTACCACAGACCCTAACGGACCTCTGTCGTATAGAGCAGAGGTTAACTGTGACGTTAGGACATCCTTACGAGAACTTCTCGATTCGTCTCGACTCGTAAGGCAAAGCCTTAGGCAATGGGGATTAAAAAACCTGTTTTCTAAGCACTGGGGCCCAGCAAGTCGGTCTAAGATGGACTCTTGCATACTATTCATGGGTCACACTCTCCGAAGTCGAACATCGACAAAGAGGGAAACAACCACTTACGAGTCCTCTCGACTTGTAGGCGGGAAAATTCTCTTGTGAGATCCTTATGACTCTCAAGAGAAAACGCACTTAGGAATCCTCACGATTCCTAAGGAGAAAATACACCTACGAGATCCTCTCGACTCGTAGGGAGAAAAATCTTTTTGAGATCCTCACGACTCATAAAGTTGGAAAGTCTTAGGCAGCAGACCTGAACCTGCTTCCTAAGCCATCGATACCCTACAAGAAAGCTAGGACGAAATATTCTCTACGCTTCCCAGAGTAACATAACGACAATACAGCAAAGAGGAAAAATGACAGAGGGAGACAAGAAAAATATGTCTTTTATTCATGAATTAAAATGAATACAAATTACAATCTTTGAAAGAATAAAAAAAAATACTCTCATTCAGGAGTATGTACAAAAGAAGAATAAAAGGAAAAATATACAATTTTTCAAGCCGTCGGACGATGTAACAGATTTTTCAGTTCATCCTTTTTCCGCTAGGCCTCGACTTCATAATTTGTTATCGCTACGAGACGGGCCTCCGCTTGAGACTGTTGGGCCTGGTACGAGGCAAGCCGGCTTTCAAGCTCCTGTTTAGTGACCTTGTGGGCTTCAACCATCTCGCGGGTAAAAATGACAGCTTTATCAATAGCTACCACCTTCCTGATAGCTTCTTGAAGCACCCGCCAGAGTTCATACGTACGAGTGGTCTTGGCCGTAAGTTCAGCTTGAAGTTCCCCAAGCGCATTTGAAGCCAGCTTCCTCTCTGAAAATTTTCGGCTGAGCCTCTTCTCTTATGACAGCATATTTAAGGCGCACCGTTCAATCAGCCCCCGCAAGCTCGCCTTTGCAGCCACAACTTCTGAAGGAAGGCGCGTACATTCAAGACTATGCAAGCAAGCCTCCACCCGACGACAAAATTCAACCCAGACTTGCACCAATATTTCACTATGGTAAGAAGCAAGAAAGGGGAGATAACTTTTGGCTTCGGCAGCAAATTCTTCGGCCGTGATCAAGCTACCAGCACGAAGGCCTTCGATCAGGGCTGACAAAGAGTGAATGATTAACTTTGCCATCCGTTCAGAGGCACGTAGAGCATAGGGGCCGGGTGGCATGACAATGCGAGATTCCAACGTGGTAAGAACTGGCAAAACTGTTATGATTTATAAGCAATCAGCGAGACTTGCAAGCAAAGAGCAGATGGAACAACGTCGAAACTTTACTTACCCACAGTCATGCAAGAAGGGTCCAAAAGATCCCCAGGCCCGTCAAGAATCTCAACTTTGTCATCGGCTTCCAGAACTACAGAAGACATCAGTATTGTTATATGAAATAATAATAATGTCGTGAGAAGAAGGCAAATAACACTAATCTTGCCCGAAAGAGAGGATGATATGTTGAGGGGATATTGCCTGCGGAGCGGCCATCTCTAGCAAACGCTGAAAGGAATTTCTAGGAGACGGATCAGCAATAGACGCCGCCAACCCACGTAATTCTGAAAAGACAGAAAAGTTCAGATGATGGAGAGATTATTAAAAAAAATATAGAAGGCTACCTTTGATGCTCCTCCCGCTGTGAACTGGAGGGATAGCAGCTTCGGCAGCCTCCTCCATACCCCCAGGCACATCATCTGGGACATGGGCCGGTATAACAGCTTCCAATTGAGGAGCAGCGGCCACCGCTTCAGGCTCCAATAAAAGTACGATGGCCTCGACCACCTGTCCCATAGTCCCCGGGCCGTCCCCAAAAAGATCCATTGAATTTGCAGCCAATAAAGATGCCTCTTCCGGAAAAGCAAGCACCGGGAGAACGGAAACTACCAATGGGAGCTCTGTGGCAGGAAGAACAGCTGCATCAACCCCCTCTACACTTACGGGTGTCTCATCGGGGATGTTTACAGAGTCCATAGTCAAGGCGCGACTCGAACTCAGATCCTCTATCATGGCCGAAGTCCCTGCAAAAGTTTTACGAAGATAAGAAGACGTAAAAAGCGAAACAAATTATTTACCAAAGGAAAAATACAGAAATCATGCATACCGATACGCCAGGATGCATATAATATGGCTTTTTAAAGCCGACGTTCCTTCCTGAGGAGGTATGCTTGCCAGGGTTCGAGGGTAGACTCGTGGCCACCAGTCCACAACGACAGCGCATCTTCGGCATCAGCCGAGATAGGCTGCTTAAGGGTTATCTCGCCTCCCTCTTCCAAAGGACCTATAAATATCCGCCGTATCGATAGAGGATCTTCGTAGAAGATGACGGCAGGATAAGGCCTCTTCGGGACCTTCACATTTTCAATCTCATCCTGGGAGCATCTTATAGCCTCAGCCAATTGTGCGGCTTCCTCGGCAGATGAACCTGGAAAAAGAAGACCACTATCCGGCTCTTGCATAGCTATTGGTTCATCTTGAAAGATAGGCTCGGATTCCACTAAAAAGTCGAGCAGATTGGTGACCATCTTCTTTCGCCTCTTTGATCCAGAACTAACACCAGAAGACGATCGCTTCTTTCCCCTCGGTGCTTTTGTGCGATGTTGACCCACTTCGCCTTTAGTATCCTCCCTCGGCGGGGCTACCGATGATGACACTGCCATTGCTGATGCCGCAGCTGATGAAACTGCTACTGGCGCCTTATCAGAAGCCCTTGCTTGAGCCCTAGTACGCATCGGCATACCAACTGTCGGAGTCAAGTCCACATCCGCCGCCTCAGGAATAAGTACGTTACCAGTATCCCTCAAGGGAGGGCGAACCATTGTCCGCGGTCACGGCGGGACTCCCGTAGCCTGGAGCGGGGTGGGAGCTCTAAGCCCAAAAAGTATCCTCCTCTCCTCAGCAATGATTGGACTAACCCGGTGGCGATACCAACCCGTGAAAGCCCCCACGCACCCCGGAATATAGTCGGCCTCGGGGATCATGAAATGAGAACCGGTGTTCAGCCTCATGAAATGGTGGGTGGCGTCACGAACAGCTTCCAAAGAAGGGCTGGGCTCCACTGTGAATGCCTCGAAGGGGAACCCCTGGTTATATCCCAATTGCCGGGCAAAGCGGTGTGGATTGTACCGCATGAAAAGATCCGCATCGTTTCGGTGGCACACTAGATAACCGGGTCTGATCGAATACAAGTGCATGGCTTCCTTGGGCTTCAAGGAGGGTACTCCGTTTTTCGACGAGTCAAAAAGCTGCTAAATAGGTCCCGAAGGAGTAGAGATGACTCGATCATTAAAAACCATCCTACCTTCGTTGGCATAAGGATTGAGCAGCACACGAAGAGCCCCTAATTGAGTCGAGTCAGGAGCAGAAGCATCCACCAACCTCATGAGCCGCCGAAAGGATAAGCATCATAAAGCTGGGTCTCTGGTGTGCAGCAAATGCCCCTAGCATGTGCATCTCAATCCATGACGTAAAATAATGATGAGAGAAACTCACCACGTTCACGTCTGGGGTTGAGGTATTGGCTGCAGTGCTTAGCCCATGGTACATATGCAACAGCCCTGCAATGCCCACGGCTAATCGCGTCCTTTCGGCAATGAGATGAGCAGGGTAAATGACCGAGGCTCTCATGAATCAACGGTGCGTTGGAACGACAAACCAACTGAGCCAAACGCTGATAAAACCGATGAAGAATGTTTCTTCATCCATGCCAGGAGCTACGATGGACTCGAAAGGTACAGCCGACAAGACTGGAATGTAGAACTGGGGCAAATCCTCTTCTCTAGCCGGTAGCCTATTTAAACCAAACCTGAAGGGGTCGTTAATATTCGCGAACTTCGAAGCCGCCTTTGATAGAACGTCTCCACGAAGGAAGCAGGCGATAAAGCTTTTAAAAGTGACGCCCTGTTCTTCTGACTCCGTGAACAGCTTCTCAAAAATCCCTAGAGTCTTGATTAGACTCGGGTACTTATGGCGGATGGCATTTTCAGTCGACAAGCCGTCAAGCGTAGCGGGCACAGTCTAGAAGGCATACTCGTCAGAGGGCAACAATTCTTCGTTAGGTTCTCCCCTGATCGGTAAACCCGAGATCTCGCGAAACTCTTCCAAAGAGATCTCAACTTCGCGGTCCCCTAACAAGAAAGTATTGGTGGGAAGATTCCATTGATTTAGGAAAGCTTTAACCCACCATACATGGGGAGATTGATAATGGAAGAGGTACGCATACACCGCCTGGTAAAGCCTGACCCTCTGCAGTCGCGCGCGATGAGCGGACAAGATGTAACGAGCCCAGAGAAGATAGCCCGTGGGATGGGAAGGGGTAAGCCCTATCTTGTAGACCTGTCCCCAGGGCTGGGCTTCACCTTGGCAGATACGACGCCCTAAGATGTCTATGGCTGGCACAGGGTGGTTTGGTATCCCAGTTGTCGACGGCTCGAGCCGGCCTGTAGGAGTCCAATCTGCTACCTCTACAGCAAAAGCAGTCTGCGGACGGTCCATCGGCAAGAACGGGCGGAGAGGTTCTGTTGGCACCTCGCAAAGAAAGCTTCGGCGACCGCGGATGATATGACCGTACCAGGTCCCCCATAAAAGTAAGTTGGTGCAATCCGGGTCATGAGCCATGATCATTGCCATCGCTTCTTCATCCGACGGTGATTGAGGAAAAGCCGCCTCCGAGCGAGTAAAGGAAAAGTATGGAAGAGAAGCCATTGTTCCTGAAATAAAGGAAGGGGAAACTGTTAGTGAAGCCCGCACGTGTATAAATATATATATATATATATATATATATAAGTATAAATATAAGAAGACGATGGAAGAAAACGACAAACAACTTATTTCATGGGACCATGGGTTACAAAACACATGGGCCCCACAAAATCAATATGGCGGCTCACTAATAATGAGGCTGAGCAATCATCATGAGAACAAAAGGAAGATTCTCAATAAATTCAAACAACTCTATACATTCCCCCAAGGAGAAAACCCACTGCAGAAACTCTGTGCAAATCGAGAAGGATCTCTTCTAAACTATTTTTGCAAGAACAACTCAGGATGAAAAATCCCAAGAAGTCTTCTTTTAAGAACTAAGTTCTCTAGAGGAATTAAATTCCTTTTGAACAGAGGAATTAAATTCCAAGAAAAATTTTCAGAGCTAAGCTCTTTGAAATGGAATTAAATTCCAGAAAGAAACAGGTACCATCATTAAACCCCTGAATCAGAAAATGCCCAACATTTGGGGTTTACAACCTAAAGATCGAATAGATGAGTTATTTGAAGGGAAAAGCCCTTGGTGTGGATTTAAAATCCAAAGAGTTTTTTTTTATAAAAGTTCTTCGGTCATTCAAAACCATTACCTGAAGAAAAGATTCTTTCTTGGACAGAGTTAAACCCTGAAATTTTGGAACAGAGAACTGAGCTTTGAGGAAGAGAATTAAATTCTCAAAGGAAAATGAACAAGGAAGAAGATGAAAGAGTGGAGGCGCTTCTGAAGAGACCCTTGCATTTATAGGATGTGATGGGAAACGGTTCATCTACCCCCTTCACTAGGCAAATCCAACGGCCACAAAGATGACAGCGTTGCACTCACGTGCAAACACGTGAGAACAACGCTGTGGGGGCATTTGTTCCCTCATGGGAACTGGATAAAACAGCAAGGAAATACACAAGAGGAGCATCACTTGTCCACACGTGATCGAGCATCACGTGGGGACACGTGACCTTCTATGAGCAAAGTTATAGGCGCTGAGATACACAATTTGAGATAGGGTCACGTGCCAGCACGTGATGGGTTCCTGAACCCGTTGAACTAATAGAATTGAATTCTGATCAAAAGGGGTCACGTGCCCACACGTGATGGGCTTTTAAAACCCACTGAAAGGAATTAAAAGGTATAATAAAACAGCAAGAAAAACCCCAATGGGGCATCACGTGCCCACACGTGACCATGGGTCACATGCCAACACGTGATGAGTTCCTGAGTTCTTTAAAATAATGGAATTAAATTCTGGTTAAATGCTTAATCAGTGGGTCACGTGCTACCACGTGATAGGGTCTTAAAACTCTCTCAGTTAATGGAAAGAAAACCCTAAATAGGGCATCATGGCCACACGTGACAGGGGGTAACGTGCCAACACGTGATGGGTTCCTAAGATCTCTGAAATAATAGAATTAAATTCCAATTAAGGGAAATCAAAAACCCTAATATTTTCCTAGATCTTTCCAAACAAAAAGATTGCGCTCTGTAAAGTGGAGCACCGTTGGATTAAAAATCCAATGGTGATTAAAAATCACCAATTTATAGAAAGATTCTATACAAGGAAATATTTTCCTAAAATCTGCCAGGAACAACAAAAAAAATATCTTTTGGATTAAAAATCCAATGGTGAATAAAATTCACTGAGTGATCTAACAGATCATGTTGGTTATAAAATCAATAAAATCTTTCAATGAAAGATGGACTAAACAAATTGATTCTTTTCTTTCTCCTATAAATAGGAGCCAAGAAGTGAAGAGAAAAAAAGGAGAGATACAACAACAGAGAGAAAAAAGAAGAGAATTTAATTCTTCAAAAAGAAGAAAATCTCTTCAGAAAAGGAAAAAAAACCTAGGTAAGAGAGGGAAAGAGATCATTCTATAAGCTCCATAAAACAAAAGGAGAATTTAATCCTCAAACTAAGAGTTTAACTCTTCTAAATAAGAACTTAGTTCTTCTTTTGGTTGAAGATCTGCAGAAGCAGATCTCCCCATAAGTTGAGAATTTAATTCTCATCTGGGGGTTTCTGCCATGCAGATCTAAAGCCTAAGGGAGGACCTAAGTTCAGAGAATTTTATTCTCCCACAAAGTACATAGGAATTTAATTCCTCTAACAAAGATAGGGTTTACCCTTATTATAAGAACTTAGTTCTTCTTCATGGTTGAAGATCTGCAGAAGCAGATCTCCCCATAAGTTGAGAATTTAATTCTCATCGGGAAGATTCTGCCATGAAGATCCAAAACTTAGGGTGAGAATTGAGTTTAAAGAATTTAATTCTTTCAAATACATAGGAATTTAATTCGTTTAAATGAAATTAGGGTTTAACCCTACAAAAGAATTTAATTCTTAAACAAGGGACTTAGACTTTTCATGCACGTAAAAAGATCAAGTACCTAATATGATCACGTGGCAACACGTGACCCTCCCCTCAATAGTCAAAAAAAGAATGAATGAGATGGGGTTACGTGCTCCCACGTGACCCTTGGATAAATTCCTCAAAATAAAGAGAACAAAGCAAAGGCAGAACAGACTTTGGGCGCCCTCACGTGTCCCGACGTGACCCCTAACAAACACTTTAATATCCAAATCATGGATACCCATCACGTGCCCACACGTGATGGCCATAAAGGCCAAGTGTTTAACACTTATTTGCATATTCTGAAAACAAAATAAAGAAAGTTTGGGCCTAACACTCAAGCGTCTCACGTGACCCCACATGAGCGCTTCTTTTTTAGTGTTTAACACTCTTTTGGGCGCTGCATCACTGGTGTTTAACACTATTCTGAGCGCATCACGTGGGAGCACGTGATAGCTGAGTTTACTCTAGTGTTTAACACTATATCCAAGCCAATCTTAGCTTGAACTAGCCAAGTTTTCCAGAGGCAGTACCCCTTTCTTTTGACTGAACCTCAAACATACTTTTGTCTTCCAAAATTGGTCATCTCATATGACATTCAAAATAATTCCCAGAGCCCTTTGGTTCGAGGGTACATCTCTTCACATCTCTGATACATGTCGTTGTAATTCTTTAACGTCTTCAGAGAGGTGGTGGGTCCCGATGACCAATAACTATTTAGTGCATTTCCAAACCCATGTTTGCATCTGAACTTGGACCGCAATGTCCTTAAACTAAACAACAGAGCCCAAATGCTCTTTTATTGGATCTAAATGATCCTGTTAAGTAGATCTTAGTCTAAAAATTAGACTAACGTATCCTTAACAAACGTTTAAGTTGATCTTAGTCTCAAACGAGATTAACGATTCTTAAATCAATCCAACTACAGATCTCCCAACCAATATTGGTTCAAGGGTACATCTCTTCACTCCTATGATATTTGTCGTTGTAATCCTTCAACGTCTTCAGAGAGGTGATGGGTCCCGACAACAAGACATTCCACGGACTGTGGGGTCCTTAAACTCATGGACTATGATGTCCTTAAACTTTACGGACTGTGGGGTCCTTAAACCCATGAACTATGATGTCCTTAAACTCGAACTGTGGAGTCCTTAAGCCCATAGACTATGATGTCCTTAACCTCGGACTGTGGGTTCCTTAAGCCCATGGACTATGATGTCCTTAACCTTGGACCGTGATGTCCTTAAACTAATAATAGACCGCAATATCCCTAAACTAAACAATAGAGCTCAAATGCTCTTTTGTTGGATCTAAACGATCCCGTTAAGTTGATCTTAGTCTAAAATTAGACTAACGTATCCTTAACAAACGTTTAAGTTGATCTTAGTCTCAAATGAGACTAACGTATCCTTAAACCCAACCCCAAACCCAAATCTAAGAAAATATGGTTTTGGACTAATCCACGCCCTACGGGCGACAACATAAATAAGTCTCCGTATACAATCCATGGGCAACCAAAAACAAAACAAACACACACGACACGAAGTGACCATCTGGAGAAGGAGAAAGTGGTTACCGTGATGCGATAGCGTAATTAACTGCAGGGGCCTGTGCCTGCAGGGAAGAGCGTCCCCACAATCAAAACCCCCTTAAATGAGGGGGAATCTGACGAAGTCTGCTACAGCGGCCGCATCCGTTTAAACCTTCGATATATGGTGCCATAAATCAATTTGGCATCTTCGGAGAGGTGGACGGATAGCACCAAATAGCATCTGCCCTCGAAGTTCAAACCGGACGTCCCAACGTCCCGGTCGCGTTTTTCGGCGGAGAACAACTTCCTTGTTTCGACATGATTTCACTTTCCTGTCCAGGATCTCAACAGGTTGCTGCTCGCAAGATAAGTCGGGCTGTACAGTGAGCTCGAAATGATCGAGAATATGGCTGGGGTCACTCACATACCTTCTGAGTTAGGATATGTGGAACACATTGTGCACTCCTTCCAATGAAGGTGGAAGTGCCAAGCGATAAGCCACTTTACTGACTCGTTCGAGTATGTCGAACGGTCCAATGTACCTTTGACTAAGCTTACCCCGTCTTCCAAATCGGATCACTCCACGGTTCGGAGATATTTTCAGAATACATGATCTCCCGGATGGAACTCCAAGTGAAGGCGCTTTGCATCAGTGCTTCTGTCGATCTTGGGCTATGCCCATTCATTCTCTGATAGTGCGGACCACATCTACGGTTGCTACTATCATCTCTGGTCCAAGGAGTTCTCTATCTCCGATGTCGTACCAACTTAATGGTGATCGACACTTCCTTCCATAAAGTGCTGCAAAAGGTGTCATTCCAATGCTTGCTTGGTAACTGTTGTTGTATGAAAACTCCACAAGATGTAGGCGATCTTTCCACGATCCTCCGAAGTCTAACTTACACGCTTTGAGCATATCTTCCAAGATCTGAATAGTTCTCTCAGACTGACCATCTGTTTGTGGATGATAATCCGTGCTGAAGTTCAGACATATTCCCAAACTTGCTTGTAGACTTTGCCAAAATTGCGATCGGAACCTGGTGTCACGATCGGAGACAATGCAGACTGGTACTCCATGAATTCTCACAATTTCCTGTATGAGTTCATGGGTATTAGAGATAGTATATATTTGAAGAGTTTAAATCTTACTTAGATTCTTACCTCCATGTACTTCTTTGCTAATGTCTCAGTAGATTGGCCAACTCGAAATGGGATGAAGTGAGCCGACTTCGTGAGTCGATCCACAATAACCCATACCGCATCGTTACCCTTTGTGCTGCGAGGAAGTGCGGTCACAAAATCCATCGTGATGTGTTGCCACTTCCATTCTAGGATAGGTAACGGTTGAAGTAATCCAGCAGTACTATGATATTCAGCCTTTACTTGCTGACACACTAAGCATTTAGCGACGCTTCTGGCTACTTCACGCTTCATTCCATGCCACCAGTAATTTTGACGCAGATCTTTGTACATCTTTGTACCTCCAGGATGTACTGAGTAGGGAGAGCTGTGAGCTTCTTTCATTAACTCTTCCCGAACAGAACCTTTTGGTACACACAGTCTGCTGTCGTATCTCAAAGATCCGTCTTCATGGATGATGAATTCTGTTCTGAGTCCATTCTCCACTTGTTCTCTGATCTTTTGCAACTTAGCATCACTTGCTTGAGCTGCTTTGATCTGATTGACAATGGTAGATTGAACTTGTAAGTTCATCAAACTTGAAGTGTTACCTGGCATGACTACTTCAATCTCCATCTGATGTAAGTCTTGTTGAAGCTTCCACTGAGCGGTGAGATTTATTGCTAATGGTTGGCGACTAAGGGAATCAGGTACTACATTCACCTTCCCTAGGTGATATTGCAGATTGATGTCGAAGTCCGCCATGAGTTCTAACCATCGTCTCTGCCGCATATTAAGCTCCTTCTGACTCAAAACATATTTCAGACTCTTGTGATCTGTGTATATGTTCACTCGCTCACCAAGAAGATAATGGCGCGAAATCTTAAGAGAAAAGATTACGGCTGCCAACTCCAAATCATGCGCCGGATAATTGCGCTCATGAATCTTCAGCTGTCTTGAAGCATAAGCCACAACCTTTTCGTGCTGATGTAGAACGCATCCTAATCCCTTACAGGATGCATCGCAATGAACTTCGAAAGCTCCAGATTGGTCCGATATAACGAGAATAGGTGCTGATGTCAATCTTGACTTGAGTTCTATGAAAGCTTGTTCGCATGCTTCTGACCACATAAATTCTTCATCTTTACGTGTGAGCTTGGTTAGGGGTGTTGCTATCTTCGAAAATCCTTCAGTGGACCTTCTGTAATATCTAGCTAGACCTAAGAAACTTTGAATGTCCTTCACTGACTTTGGTGTCGGCCATTCACTTACTGCTGAAACTTTCGCTGGATCCACAGAGATTCCTTCGCCTGATACAATATATCCGAGGAAACCGACTTGATCTAACCAAAACTCGCATTTTTTGTACTTAGCATATAGTTGATATTGTCGTAGAGTTTCCAAGACAATTCGTACGTGCTCGGCATGCTCTTTCCGACTCTTAGAATACACCAGGATGTCGTCGATGAAGATGAAAACAAACATGTCTAAGTACTCCCGGAAAACTTGATTCATTAGGTTCATGAATATCGCCGGTGCGTTGGTCACTCCAAATGGCATCACAAGAAATTCATAATGTCCATAACGAGTTCTGAAAGTCGTTTTGTGGATATCAGATTCCTTGACCTTCACATGATGATAACCCGAACGAAGATCTAACTTAGAGAAAACACAAGATCCACTTAGCTGATCGAATAAATCGTCGATGCGCGGGAGTAGATACTTGTTCTTTATCGTTACTTTGTTCAAGGCTCTATAATCAATGCACATTCGATATGAACTTTCCTTCTTCTTCACAAGTAGTACTAGTGATCCCCAACTTGAAGTGCTGGGACGAATCCATCCTTTCGCCAATAATTCGTCCAACTGAGTTCGGACTTCCTTCAAACCTTCAGGACTTAATCGATAAGGTGCTTTAATCACCGGTTGTGCTCCTGGTATTAAATCAATGCTGAATTCAAGAGTTCGATCGGGAGGCAAACCTGATATATCGTCAGGAAACACATCGTCGAACTCTCGAACCACTTCTGGCTTTGATCCTTCCTCCGCTTGAATTGCCGCAATTACAACCTTCCTTAGTTTCGCCTTGTAAGTAATTGGCTCCAGTGTACGGTCTCCACTTTTGAAATAGAAAACTGGATGGTCTGGAATCTCGAATACTACCTTCCTTTGACGACAGTCAATGGTAGCATAAAATGTTCTGAGCCAATCCATACCCAAGACGACATCGAAATTCGGTATGTCCAGCACCTTGAAGTCAGCATAGAATCCTCTGCTGCAGACGACTACTGGACACAAGTTGTATCCCATTGTTGCTTTTAGAACGCCATTTCCTGAACTGACATTCCAGCTGGATACAAGCGGTGTGACTGGAATCGCATGAGTTCGGAAGAACCGTTGCGACATAAAGTAATGGGATGCTCCGGTATCGAAGAGTGCTAGTGTAGGAAGTGGGGCTACTAAGATTGTACCTAAGTTATGTAGGATGGGTTTTAGGTATAGGGAAAAATATGTAGGTAGGTCTTAAGACTGAAAGAAAAGCTTAAGAAGAAAGGGTTACCAGTGATGACTTGGCCAGTGGCCTCAGCTTCTTCCACGGTCATCGTGAAAGCCTATCGTCGTGGTACATTCCTCCTGGCTAAAGGAGCATTCCTCTGAACGTTCCTTTGAGCTTGATGGAACTGACGAGGAGGAGGCGCAGTCGGTGGTCCTCTAGGTGGTGGAGTAGGGAGAGCGAGTCTTGGAGCAGGTGCCTGAAAGGCTGGTCTCTGCTGGTAAGTGATTGCTGGCCTAAGTGCAGCAATTGGGTTGTGTCTTCGGGGACAAGACCCAATATCATGAGTAGCTGAGTCGCAGACTAAGCAAAGACGGTTGGCTCGCCGGCAGTCTTTCGCTAAATGTTCATCTCTCCTGCAGTATGTACAAAAGGCTGAGCTGGGCCGTTGATTGGTACTTCCGGTCTCCTGGGCATAAATGGTGGCCTTGAAGAGGCTCCTCCTGCCATCTGGGTGGTAGGGCGCTTAACTCCAGTAGATTGAGATCTGCCCCTCATCTTTACCACTGCCTCATAACGGCGGGCAGCTTTCAGAGCCGATTCGTGGGTCGGAAAATCTCCTATGGCTAATGCAGCCTGGATCTCCGGATCTAACCCTTGTTGAAATCGACGGGCTCTGATCTCATCCGTCGGTAACAAGTGTGCCGCAAATCTGTTAATGTATTGTGTTAGCTGTGTAGTATGTGATATTTCAAAATCTAAACATTGAGACGTATCTTACCGACTGAGCATGGTGAACTCAGCGTCATATTCATCTACTGACTTGGTCCACATTGAATCTTGTTGCAAATGGATGAACTGTTGTTCCATATCAAAGCGGGTAGTCTCAGGGAAGTATTTTGCATCGAACATGTCACGGAAAGTCTTCCATTCGATGGGTTGATCAAGACGGCTTTCTTCCGCCTTCCACCAAACCCGTGCATTGTCCGTGGCTGCAACTTCGCAACACGAACCCAAGCTATCTCTAGCACTTGTGCCGCTGCCAGGTCATCTTCAATGCTCTTAGCCCATTCCTCAGCTTCTAGAGGGCTCTCTTTTCCTGTGAATTGCTTGGGGTGTAAAGCTTGGAATTACTTTACCCGTGGGGGGCTTCCGCTTCTGGTCGGTTCATTAGAATAGCAGTCTGCTGCTGCTGTCCTTCCAGGAGGCTACGGATTGCCTCAATCAGAACCGTATGCTCGTTGATCGGAGCAGCGACGACAGGTGTGAGTGGTAGTGGTGAGGGAGTGTTGTTGACATTAGTGTTGGTGTTGTTTGGGGAATCCATAACCTTGAAAGAAAATTTTGGGTTAGGACAGATTCAAAGTATATGAAATGATAAGATTCAAGGAATATGAATTGTAAAGAATTTTTTCAGTTGCTGGTTCTTGTGTTATATTTCTTAGGTTGTCCATACAGTGTTGACCTGTATGGGCCACCAACAAAACCTGTCACACCCCGCTTCCCAGTATACGTGGGGAGGACGCGACGGGTCACGCGACGTATTTACTCAGAAGTAAACACGCTAAGCGTATCTAGCAATATAAAATAAAATGTACACAAGAGATAAGATGTAAATAACAGCAACTTTATTTATTAAACATTCTTTTTTTTACAATACAACTGAAATGAAAATATATAGAATGAAAGCAATGCCTAAACAATGGCATAACAGAAATGTAAAGGAAATGTAATATACAAGTGAATCTAAAACTCCGGGTCTTCAGTAAACTGATTCAAGTCTTCGGTGCTGGGCTCGATCTCCAGTGAGTCCGAATCTCCTGACAACATTCCAAAGAAGAAGAAAGAGAATGCCGTCAGCGAACAAATCGCTCGGTAAGTCCCGTAAATAGACGAGAATGGAATAGACAGAATAGAGAATATATTGTTATAATGTTGTATTTAGTGTTAACGCTGTTGTTTGTAGCTTGGAACAAAAGAATGCCAGTGTATACGAGAAGAGTCCCACTATTCCGGAGACTAAGGTATACGGAGCACAAGGAACCGTTCAGCCACGGTACAATGGTAATGGATATTCAGGTTAGGTGTGTTATGGTTACAGTCTCGTGCCACTTCTAACACCTTCCGTACCAATCTACCCCTTATAAACCCCGCGATGTCTTGATTGTATTGTTTGTATTGTTTGAATTGTATATTGTATATAGGTGGATGACTTGCCGAAACCATGATATCGGTAATGAAACGGGTATAATGGATGAACATGTAGATGGAATATATTCATGGTTCGGTTCAGTCAAGTTGTATAGATTGAATAGATTGAATATATGGATTCATGAATTCATGTTGAATATATACTTGAATCATATTCAAGTCAGTTTGATTATATCGAGACTCGGTCTGAGTCAGACACTTTTAAAAGAACTTGAAATCCTGATTGTTTTGGTGTTATCGGTAACTCCTGCACATGGACGGCAGGATTTGTGTCTTTTTCAAAGACAATTACCGTGTTGATAACACCGTTTGTTATATTGTCTATCTTAAAAAGGCAAGCACCCATATCTCTGGCTCCCTAAGGCTCAAGAGACTGGTTCCGCTTAAACCTATGTTTACTAGGGTCCTTATTGTAATTTAGTATAACTTGAGGGGTTTTTATGTAAAATAGTTTTATTATACTTTCAAAATATACCTCAAGGATTTAATTATCGTCTTTAGAGTTTTCATAGATATTTCTTTTATTAAATGTGAATTTTTTTAGTGAATATCACCTAGTTTTAAAGTATAAGGTATTTATTTGAAATATTGGAATTGTATGGTATTTTCTGTAAATGAGATGTTTTTCTTGAATTTTGGAAATGTGGAATATTATAAATATTAAAAATAGATATTTTGATATTAATTACATATATATTTATTTATAAAAATATAAGTTTTATTTATTATAGAAATCACATTTTCTAAAGAAAAAATGTATTAAAAATCTTTTGAGATCGTATGCTCCTTGCGGAGGTCTGCATCTCACTCTACTAAGCCCGAGGATGTGCGATAATCCGCACCATCCCGAACGGGTTCCCCAAAATGGGTTGTAGATTCGCAATTGCAAAGATTTGTTACATACACTTCTTATAGAAAAAGGTTTTATATTTGTAAGTCTACGCTAGCGCCCCGGCAGTCTACAGACGCCAAATGCGGAACAAAAACTTTTTAACTGACGCTATCGTATACTTTAACCCGGATCTTCCATTATTGCTAAACTAACAAACTGTAAAGAGTGTAGAAAGGCTATACCGAACGATCCGAGTCCTTCGTTCTTTAACCATCATCCCACGCTCCGTTGCGGCTGCTCCGATCTCGTCGATCTCCGATATCCTCGTCGAGGTGGCACCACATCGACGATTCTTTAAACGGGCTCCCGCCTCTGACTTGAGGCAACTCGATCGTCAAGTTTGCTAAAAGAGACGACCAAGAATGATGTAGAGAATGAGTAGATGACTTTGTCTCACTTCGTCCAAATCCATGGACGATCGGTTAATGAAGTTGCCGTGGGAATTGGGTGATGGAATGAAATGAACTGTGAAATTCCATACACCCCAAAAAATACTATCATAATCTTTTCTCTCTAAAATGAAATCAACCAAGTGAGAGTGAGAGGGAGGAGAGAGAGGGCCGGCCACTTATAGCAAGGGGGGTGACCGTAGGAGAGGGGGGTGACCACAAGAGAAAGCTTCTCACTCAAAATATCCTTAAGAAAATAAGAAGCTTTAATGCTAAAGCATGAATCACTAATACACCTCATCAAGCCTTTAATGCAACCAATGAAAACACAACACCAATTAATCCTAGTCACCTCATCTAGAACCTTCTAGAACCTTCTAGAAGCATGACTCACTCTCATCCAAGAAAAGATAAATCCGTCTTTAACCGAATGTTAAAAGACGGCTGATAGAAAACTGGAAACTGGCAACTTCCAAAAAGTGATCCTGAAACGAATTTCAGGACAACCCCGAAACTGTATAAATATACCCGCATTTGTATTACAACCGAATACAAATGCAACTGAGACAAAGATATTATACCTACTCAATATAATACTCGGATCCGGCTTAAACCAAAGCCGACCAGTATCATCTGCCCGAAAAATAACATGTGCGTAAACGCACGTGCATTTTCCGAACCCTGCCATAAAACCATACGGCCTCTACAACGTTTCGCCCGAACTTGGGAAACTGTCTGTGGGGGACTCTAATGACTCGTCAGTACCCTGGCAGTGGGTTTAACCACAAACCGTCAGCGGCACTAGCAATGCGTAACGGCTGCCCATGGACTGACCTCAAGGGATGCCGATGAGCGCACTCATCCGGAAAACCCTACTGAGCCTAACAGTGACAATGTATATACAGTCCGGTCCGTTCGTCTATGAGTATCGCATATCTGCCTAGGGGGCTAGTAACGCCAGACCCCCAATAGCAGTATAAGTCGTGTCGGAGTGAAGCCCAATAACACCCTGAGATACTACTGGAGTACCTACCAGTAAATCTCCTTCCATGGCCATGGACTTTGTGTAATGGCTCTCCTAGACACAGCACGACCTCGCCTCCAATACCGGGAGAGACGAATCATCTGCCGATCCGCTCACGTGCCTCCATATGGCTCGGGACTGTACCCAAAAACTACTTGTTTGCACGACTCTTTTGAGCCGTGGTAGGGTAGAAATCAAAGCACAGTGAGAACTCACACGAGACAAATGACAACCTCAGGTCGATGAACTAACCTGTACACATGTCACCAGGGAACTGCTATCTGACGGTAGATATAATACTAACTAGCAGATTCCCGGCGAGTCCTGTCCGGTGTACTCATAACCCAATGAGCACCTGTATACATCTTAGGTGATCCAACTGACACCAGTTGCTTGTGAGACCGGCCACCGCCCCTCGTCGGGGTCTCGACTGTACACACTAGTCTACTCCGGAGTATCGATGCCCTGTCTCGAAACTCCCACGACTAGGGACCACAATTAAGGATATGCGTATAAACCACCCAACTCTCACGTATATGATCGCCATCATACTGTTGGTGGTAAAGCAAGATCCTAAGGGCTCTATCAAAGTGTAACATGTAATCAGTCACCTGATCATGTACACGACTGATAAAGGCAAACCAGATAGCATACTATCATCTCGAGTAAGACTGTCATACCGGTATAGGTCCTCCGCAATCATTGCAATCACGTACCTGTGATCCAATAATTGACTATGAGGGCACTATCTCCAACAATCTCCCACTTGCACTCAAGGCTAATTATTGCGATGTCGACTACTCACAGCCCGTGTGAAACCGAACATCCAACTCCTCTACTAATCAGTTTCATAAAGCCCGTTTGTAAAACTATTGTGTTCGAAAAATAGCCTTAGTGAGTGGATCCGCCTAGAAGTTTCTTTCTATATCTCTCTTAATCTCAAGTTCGCGGAGAAAGCCATCTCCCGAATTGAGTAATACCTGTCTTAGAATGTGTCTGGATATCTGATGGGACCTAGTTCATAAATGAACTCCAAATCCAAACTTCTTAGACTGTATCGATCACTGAACCTAATCAGTATTCGGCACCATGCCACCCACAGTATCCTCTTGGACCACCTGTCCACAATACTGTCCCTCTTCGTCAGAGGGAAAAACTATAACTCTGACAATCACTCTGTCAACCATGTCACCTTTGAAGCCTGGAATGATAACCGTCTCCCGAAAGAGGCTGCCGTCATCAAATCCGTAGAACATGTACTTATGTTCTAAAACCGCTTCCTTATGTTTCTCCAGGATTGGATTAATACAAACTTATTGCATCTAGTGCAAAAACAACATCTGGTGTGGTACTTGACATCTCATGATTGACTCAATTGCCTAAGCAAGTGATCTGCCAATCATGCACATCCCTCTCCCCTTTAGTCTATACGACACCTTTAGAGAGGGTGACTCCATCACCTGCAGGTACAACACCATGCTAGGAGTCATCTATTCTAAAAAACCATTAGAATATCTGTCAAAGTACCCACATTGGGAAACTACCCAAATCCAGATCTGAAACCATAGATCTAGAAACCAGAATGTCAAATATTATATCCATATCCTGTCTGGAGAAACAACTGTGTGACGACCACAGTACAACCGATCGTAGTATAGGAATTTTACTTCCTACTCTGTGTATGTCATCCAGATACTATGACATCACACCCTACTACCTCCTTAACTGATCCATCCCCTATTCTGATTGAAGTCAAACCCATGACTGTCACATCAAAATTAGATGATCTATCTCCGCTATAACTGCTCAAGTCTATAAATAGATATAAGTATCTTGCCCACTATGCTTCCGCTGCTCCCACTGACTACGACAACCCTCCTACCGGGTCTCATAGCCTGGAACAACAGTAGTGTCAAGTCTTGGTAGATAAGAACCTCCCTGTCACCGTTTCTGAGGCTACCGAAGTACCTCTCGGGCGTCTGAGGTTACCTACCATACCTGCGGAGTGGGTATTGGAATGTCAAACCTGATTGAATGTATAGGTCCTATTAAATTTTCCGTAATCGTTCGCGGTTCTGGAATCACTTCCAGTTCTACCATACTCCCACTACTGTTTTCTGAAAAAGATCCATTTTTACTAAAACTGTGGCGAGTCAAGAACAATAACACTATTGATCTTTCAAGTGGTAGAATATCAACCCTCGTCATAGCCAGGGTCAACCCACAAACAGCCATTACAGAAACGTGCCCTGAGTTATCCAGAGTCTGGTTTTAATCATAAGCTGGACAACTCCCCATACCTTAACATCTTTTAAGGTACGATCCATTCTATATCCAATACAGAAACTTTGGCACTTATTTAATTGGAACCAGATTCAAATCATGCAGCTGTCTCCAGTGCATATCAACTTAATGGAAAGAGGCTAATCAGCATTACTCAACTTAGGAATCCATCCAATTATGAGCAACCTGAAAGAGAAACACGTTTCTCAAAACCATCACTATCATCTGAATACCAATCACAAGAATCTACATCTTCGATCTCTTTGAAGAATCCCGATACTTGTGATATATGGTTCTCTACTTTATTCTTATACCCACAACTTCTCAAAACTTAGACCTTGTATTTCTACGAAACACCCGTCTAAATACTAGAGAAGTTATAAGTAAACAGAACATAGTACGAGGACCTACCCCTTTGTCCTGAAGGACACTTGGACAACATACAATACTCTGTATAAGTCCGCTGAGTTAAACAACTCAAAACCTGTACGTCGTAGGTTGAAAACTGTACCCTGGCGATTTCCTCAAATATCACCAATTACAACGAATTCCGATATAATGAGGATAATCACCTAATTCTCAATAACTTACTCCCACTCATCATCTGTAAAATCATACAGATATGAGAATGAAACCTGGTAAATACATACCCTTGGAGTAAGTGTCTAATCGGGAAAAACAGTTTTTCTTTAACAATGCACTGAAACATGAAAATGTTTCGTAGGGGTATCCTGGTATTCATAGTAATGCCTCTTCCATAATCCAATTCATGACTTCAACCGTATATTTTATTGCCATCTCTCCAAATCCCTTTATTTGTCTTTAGTCGTTACCTTCTGTACACCATCGTTAGGCTAAATGGTTTTCTTCCTTCCCTACCGTTCGGCACCAGCCTATGGTTTGGAAGAAGACTATCCAGTAAGCATAATAGGTGTACCCTCCTAAACCAAGGAGTACTCGCATCTCGAGAGAAGGTGATGATAAAATACAACTGAATAATACCTTATTCTTTTAAAGGTGAAATAGGAGTGGCGATGAAGTACGCGGTTTTGGTCGTGAATGATATCAGTCGCAATTTACTTTGCCCTCTTTCTAATCCCTTTATTTTGTCTTTACATATTACCTTCTGCACACCCTACTTAGGCTAATTGGTTTTCTTCATTCCCTACCTTTCGGCACCAGCCTATGGTTTGGAATAAGACTATCCAATAAGCGTAATAGGTGTACTCTCCTAAACCAAGGAGCTCTCGCAACCTGAGAGAAGGTGATAATAAAAGACAACTGAATAAACCAATTCTATTTCTCTTGAACCTGGATCCATCCTCGAAGAAGTCCCTTCGAGTTCGTATATAACCATACGATGGATCTATCCAATGGAAGTGGATATCCGTAGTAATACGGCTGTTCTGAGAAATGCAAAGGGTAAAAGAAGGAGTGGCAATGACTTATGCAACTCAGACAATCCAAAAGCCAGTATTTTAAGAAGGTTCGGTCAACCTGGTCACTGAGTCATAGTCTAGGGTCGGTCAAAGGTCGCTGCCAAAGAGAGAGAGAAAAGAAACACTCTGCGTGCACTCTAACCTAGATCAGAATGGTCATCATTTTATCTAATCCGGAAACCTCCCACTGTCCTGTCAAATTCTCCTCCAAACCTAAAGAAGAATCAATCGGGATCACCCGAAGAGTAAACCAACTCATCAGTGGGAATCGGGATCCAACTCTTATCGCATGATAACGTGATGGAATGCATCCACGTTACTCATACTCCAGAAGGTATGCGCATACTTGGCAAGTTTCATTTTCTTTAGAAACTCCCGATGTTGTTTTTGCCCCATGCTCTTATAACCTTGGCGTTGGTCAAAATGTCATAAGTCACATGACAAGTTCTACCCGTCACTATCTTGTCAATTTGAACCCACCCGCACATGCCCTTGACGTTGGCCAAAATGGCAGAACGACTGTCCCAAACTAACTCATCTATCTATGCAACAATTGAATACCCAGCAGCTACCAAACACTATGCCTTAGCGTTGGTCAAAATACGTAGCTTGAATACTACTGAATACCCAAAAGGAGTGACGGGGGGCTACGGCTGGTTTTTGGCGAAAAACCTTTAACGTAGTGAACTTGATATTGCTGAAGGAACTTGATAGCTTTTTTAAAATATAGTGGCGAAAACCTTTTGCTAAAGAGGTCACTCCCGGTAAAGGGATCTCGGCTCTTTCCTCGTGGAATGAGGTGCAGGATATTCCACTGAATACCGCTATGCAAAGCAACTTGTAATCGACTATAGTGAAGTTATTACTCTGACGCAAACTTCTGTCCAAGGGGTCAGTCCCGGTGAAGGGATATCGGCCCTTGCCCCGTCGAATGAGGTGCAGGATATTCCACTGAATACCGCTATGCATAACAAAAGGAAACGTCTTTGTAACAACACTTTTTAAATTTGTTCCAACAACTGTAAACAGGTTTGTTTAACTTTGCGTTGATCAGAATCAACGCAGTCCCATCAATAATCACACCAGAAAAGAACGAAAATAAAATGTACGTATATGCCATCCGCATTCGTCACTGGGTCCCGTCATCACCCGTTAGGTTACTTAACTAACGACAGAGCGGGGACTGGACTAGCGCGGGTGTAAAACATATACAACATCTAATAGTATATAAACCAATATACAATAATCGCTCCAGGCGTGATAGTATGCAACATTACAGAAAAGTAATAAGCATCACAGAACAATACAAATAATCTGGGATCCCCGGGTTTCACAGAGCCGCTGCTGAAACCCGACGTTCCCCTGTCGTGTGGATAGCTTGTGCAATGAAAACTAGACCCCTACGGGTGCGGCAAGTTACCCGCCAAAACCTGAAGCGAGGCAGCCCCCTACAGCATAGTGAATGGACCACTCAGCACTTCACGGAATCCGGTAATCTTGGGCACCCCTCCTTGGGTCAACCTGTACCCCCTACGAGTGCGGCGAATAGTCTGCCAATTCTAGAGTGGGACCCCTCTGCCTCTCAAAGCCATGAGATGCGGACCCGTTACCCCCTAGAACCCGGCTATCCGTGCACTCCGTCTCGGGGCAAAACCTAGTACAGTAATGAAAAATAGTACAATAGGTACATCGACCGCAACCTGGTCGTGCCCCAAAAAGAATATTATACAACAGGCAGTGACGGCAGTCCACAAGTTGGACGCTCGCCCCGCAATATCAAATGTACAAATAAACTCAAACTGTACTACCATTGCACACTGCTATCCACCACGACAAATCCGCAACATCACAGCACAACACAGAACATCAACGCGAATGTCACGTTCGCAAACCCGTCTAAAAGAACTATAGCAATCAGACGCGGTTTACCGATCAAATGACATTCCCGGTCGGAGATATAATGTAAGCACTGTAAACTAAAATGTTTAAATTTCGATCGACAAAATATCAAAAAGTGGGCCCCACGACTTACTGGTGAACAGTAACAAAATCTGGGCCAAAACGATATTTACCAAAAACCACAAATTCCAGAGAAGAACCCACTGACAAAATTTGGGAGCACGAGCTCACCACGTGGCCGCGGATGCGCGGTCAAACCATGGGTTTGACCGCGTTTCCGCGGCGGTTTGGTGGGGTCACGTGCCCAAATTTTGTCGTGGTTCTTAGAAAAGCCTGCACAGTATTATGAGATGTGTAGAAAAATTTTAGGAGACCGTTTAAAAACAACAGAAACTGTCAAGCTAGGATTTTGCAATTTTCGATTTCCGGTCGGATCGATGTTTTAAACGCGTTAGCACAAGTTAGTATAGCAAAATGGTGAGGCTCTGATACCACTGTAAGTCTACGCTAGCGCCCCGGCAGTCTACAGACGCCAAATGCGGAACAAAAACTTTTTAACTGGCGCTATCGTATAATTTAACCCGGATCTTCCATTATTGCTAAACTAACAAACTGTAAAGAGTGTAGAAAGGTTATACCGAACGATCCGAGTCCTTCGTTCTTTAACCATCATCCCACGCTCCGTTGCGGCTGCTCCGATCTCGTCGATCTCCGATATCCTCGTCGAGGTGGCACCACATCGACGATTCTTTAATCGGGCTCCCGCCTCTGACTTGAGGCAACTCGATCGTCAAGTTTGCTAAAAGAGACGACCAAGAATGATGTAGAGAATGAGTAGATGACTTTGTCTCACTTCGTCCAAATCCGTGGACGATCGGTTAATGAAGTTGCCGTGGGAATTGGGTGATGGAATGAAATGAACTGTGAAATTCCATACACCCCAAAAAATACTATCATAATCTTTTCTCTCTAAAATGAAATCAACCAAGTGAGAGTGAGAGGGAGGAGAGAGAGGGCCGGCCACTTATAGCAAGGGGGTGACCGTAGGAGAGGGGGGGTGACCACAAGAGAAAGCTTCTCACTCAAAATATCCTTAAGAAAACAAGAAGCTTTAATGCTAAAGCATGAATCACTAATACACCTCATCAAGCCTTTAATGCAACCAATGAAAACACAACACCAATTAATCCTAGTCACCTCATCTAGAACCTTCTAGAAGCATGACTCACTCTCATCCAACAAAAGATAAATCCGTCTTTAACCGAATGTTAAAAGATGGCTGATAGAAAACTGGAAACTGGCAACTTCCAAAAAGTGATCCTGAAACGAATTTCAGGACAACCCCGAAACTGTATAAATATACCCGCATTTGTATTACAACCGAATACAAATGCAACTGAGACAAAGATATTATACCTACTCAATATAATACTCGGATCCGGCTTAAACCAAAGCCGACCAGTATCATCTGCCCGAAAAATAACACGTGCGTAAACGCACGTCCATTTTCCGAACCCTGCCATAAAACCATACGGCCTCTACAACGTTTCGCCCGAACTTGGGAAACTGTCTGTGGGGGACTCTAATGACTCGTCAGTACCCTGGCAGTGGGTTTAACCACAAACCGTCAGCGGCACTAGCAATGCGTAACGGCTGCCCATGGACTGACCTCAAGGGATGCCGATGAGCGCACTCATCCGGAAAACCCTACTGAGCCTAACAGTGACAATGTATATACAGTCCGGTCCGTTCGTCTATGAGTATCGCATATCTGCCTAGGGGGCTAGTAACGCCAGACCCCCAATAGCAGTATAAGTCGTGTCGGAGTGAAGCCCAATAACACCCTGAGATACTACTGGAGTACCTACCAGTAAATCTCCTGCCATGGCCATGAACTTTGTGTAATGGCTCTCCTAGACACAGCACGATCTCGCCCCCAATACCGGAAGAGACGAATCCCCTGCCGATCCGCTCACGTGCCTCCATATGGCTCGGGACTGTACCCAAAAACTACCTATTTGCACGACTCCTTTGAGCCGTGGTAGGGTAGAAATCAAAGCACAGTGGGAACCCACACGAGACAAATGACGACCTCAGGTCGATGAACTAACCTGTACACATGTCACCAGGGAACTGCTATCTGACGGTAGATATAATACTAACTAGCAGATTCCCGGCGAGTCCTGTCCGGTGTACTCATAACCCAATGAGCACCTGTATACATCTTAGGTGATCCAACTGACACCAGTGGCTTGTGAGACCGGCCACCGCCCCTCGTCGGGGTCTCGACTGTACACACTAGTCTACTCCGGAGTATCGATGCCCTGTCTCGAAACTCCCACGACTAGGGACCACAATTAAGGATATGCGTATAAACCACCCAACTCTCACGTATATGATCGCCATCATACTGTTGGTGGTAAAGCAAGATCCTAAGGGCTCTATCAAAGTGTAACATGTAATCAGTCACCTGATCATGTACACGACTGATAAAGGCAAACCAGATAGCATACTATCATCTCGAGTAAGACTGTCATACCGGTATAGGTCCTCCGCAATCATTGCAATCACGTACCTGTGATCCAATAATTGACTATGAGGGCACTATCTCCAACAATATTGAAGATAGTTATATGTAAAGTCGTATTTTCCCAAATCTATATTCCCAAATTCCATCGTGATATATTAGATATGTGTGTTGTGATGAGGTACGTCATTACCTCGTGAACTATTTAAAGGTATAGCAAGTAATTATAAGGATTTATGTTGAAACTAAACTATATGGTATTTTACTGTAAAAGTGCGATAAAAGTTACAAAAATGATTCTTTTGTGGTGAATCTTGATTTAATGGCTTTGTTAATATTTGTTAAGCCATACGTGAGAATATGAAATTCTCTTGATTAATAAAAATATAGATTTTTAAAGAAAACCGAATCGGAAGTCGGACTAACTCCGCTTCCGTCGGGTTTTAAAAAAAGAACTTTTTAGAGATCAAGATGAGAAAGAAGAATGGGACTTACTGGCTTTAGAACTGGAGGGGGAGAGAGATAGAACTACGGAAGGCGTCGGGGCGTCGTTTCGTCGCCGGAAACTCCTTGTGTTGTCGCCGGAAGTTCGTCGGAGCTTCGCCCTTTATCAACTCCACTTGTACACAAAAAGACTTGGGAATTTGGTATAGTTTTTGTATAAGATTTTCAGTGTGAAGGGATGCAAAATGGAGTGGGTATTTATAGGACATTTTAGGGTTTAGGGTGTAATGAAAAATGCATTTAAATTTGCATTAAAATGAGGTTAAATGGGCATTTTATTGCTCTCTGAATTAATTCAGAGTAAACAAGCAATAAGGAAGTAGTGGGGTAGCTTAAGAGTTGCAGGGGGTAAATTTTGGGAGCATTTGGGACGGGGGAGACCGACGTCGTCGGTTTTATTGCCCATGTTGTCGGCCCAATTCCTACGGAGGGTGTTGGTTCTTGGGCCAGTTGCTTCAATTTCCCTCGTGTGTATATTTGTTTATTCTGTAAGTTACCTATTACGTGTAGTGCACGTGTAGACTCTTGAGCTTCTAAAAGATTAAAAGTATTTAGAATAAAAAGAATATGTAGCTGATGTGATTTGAAATATGGTGCTTTGGTTCAGCAGTGCAAGGTCTTACCAGTGAGCTACAAGCTCCTTCTTGCTATTCTAAATCAAAACAAATACTTATAGTCTTCACAGGAATTGTAAATACCCTAATTGTATATTAACTTTAAATGAATTTTATGTACACTAAAATTGGAGTTGTTATAGACATCTAGGTAATTAATCGGATCGTTGTGACTTTTCAAACTTAAATACTATATTTTGATTTCGGATTTGGTTTATGGTTCTAGACATTTATGTTTATTAAGTATTGCTTTAAGCGTTTGATCTATGGTTTGTATTGCGAATTATTGGTGTTTTTTTTTTATTGATTTTTGAATTTTTTGTTTAATATCATAATAATGTTGTTACAATGTCATTGTTGTGATGTTGTTATCGTTATTTGAGAATGTTATTGTTATGTTGTTGTTATTGTAAGTCCACGTTACCCGTCCCCAGTACTTTGGGGTTGCGGAAATGATGAAAAACGATTTTTTCGGTGGAGGTAACATGGACTCTAAAAACGGATCTTTGCTAAACAAACTATCTAACAACCTAACTAAGAGTTTAACTACTATGTTAGGGGTTATACCTTAACTTGAACTCCTTCTCTTCGACTCCTTGTGGTGGTCGGATCGGCCTCACCTCACCGTCTTCTTGTGCCGAAGATGGATCCACCCGAAAGCTTCTACCTTTGGCTCCAACCTCAATCTAGAGGAAACTAGAATACTTGGTTTGCTAGACCTTGTACTCTAGGATGAGTAGAGAAGTGTTTTAGGGTTTTATCTCCAAGGCAAATGGTTCTCAACACATGAGAGATTTTTTGCCTTGAGCTAGAGGAAGAGGGAGAGCAAGAGGAAGAGGAGAGCTTTGATGAGAGAGAGAGAGCAAATGATAGAATGAGTGAAGACTTTTGCAACCATTCTCTCATAATACAAAATAATCATAATAATAATTGAGTATTATGTGATGGTTCATGCCAATGGCATTATCATTTCATGCACTCATTTTGTAAAGAATAACAAGCAAGCAAAAGTCTTAGCCATGAAATGATAGCCATTGTAATGATGATGGTCAACAAGTCCAAGCTAGTCAACCGGTCAACAAAGTCAACAAGTCAACAAAGTCAAACTTTCAACCCAAACATGGCACACTAATACTTAATTAATATTATTATTAATCATATTTCTCATTCCCATTAGGGTTTAGAAAAGGTCAACAGTCAACAACCCTAATGAGAATCATCTGCCTCTGTCTCGGTCAACCGTGCATACACACCCGCATCCGCGTTCCGGGGAACACGAATACAAACGAGATAAAACCAATCCCAAAACGTATACTAGGATCTGGCTTAAACCAAAGCCCGCTAGTAATAACTGCCCGGACACTAAACATGCACAAGTGCACAGACGTGACCGAACCCTGTCGCAAAACCATGCGACCTTTACTCTTTTTGCCTAAATGCGAATAGCTCTCTGTGTGGGACTCTAAAGACTCGTCACTACGCTGGCAGTGGGTTTAACTACAGACCGCAAGCGGCACTAGCTGTGCGTAACGGCCCCCAGGTAGATGCCGATAAGAAGACTGACGAGGTGAACTCATCCGAACACCTACTGAGCCTGAATGTGACGGTCTCCGTACAGTCCGGTCTGTTCGTCTAAGAATATCGCATGGCGGGCTTAGGGGGGCGGTAAACGTCAGTCTCCTAATAGCGGTACAAGTCGTGTCGGAGTGTAGCCCAGAACACCCTGAGATAACACTGGAAACCTACTAGTGTATCTCGCTTGCCCTGGCCAGGGACGACTGTGTGTAATGGCTCTCCTTGACACAGCGCGATATCAACTCCCAATACCGGGAGAGACGAATCCTGTCTAACCGCCACTGCCTCTAAGTGCTTCGTGACTGCACCCAACTACTACCTGTTTGCACGACTCTTTTGAGCCGTGGTAGGGTAGTAATCAAAGTACAGTGGGAACACACTCGAGGCGAAGTGACAGTGTCAAGTCAGCGGACTAAGCTGTACTCATGTCACCTGGGAACTGATAACTGACGATAGGTATAGTACCAACCAATCAGTTCCCGACGAGTCTTGTCCAGTGTACTCGTAACCCAACGAGCACCCGCATACTATCTCAAGTACGACGTACTGACGGCTGTGGGACAGACCGTCTCCCCTGCTGGGATGAGAAGCGCATACGCTAGTCTACTCCGGAGTATCGATGCCCTGTCTCGATAATCCTACGACTAAGGACCTGTATAAGGATGTGCTTGTAGATTACCCAGCCCCTAATAGTGTGACTGCCATCACAACGCTGGTAATCAAGCAAAGATCCTAAGGGCTCCACTAATGTGTATAGGAGATATGTTAAAAGAAACACATGTACACATATTGAAGTAGAAACAAACCAAGTAGCATACTACTATTTTGAGCAAGATTGTCTATACAACGGTGAATATCCCAAGCTTCCATTAAGTAATATACAAACTAGTATGATACAGTAATGGCGTCTAGGGTATATACACTAACAATCTCCCACTTGCACTAAGGCCATGTACTGGCGTATCGGAGACCTATCATCTCGATCAGCCGCTCGAACTGAGTCTGGGATAAGGCCTTCGTGAGTGGATCAGCAGTGTTATCTTCCGTAGCAACCCTCTGAACCTCGATCTCCTGGCGATCCACGATCTTCCTGATCAGGTGATACCGCCTCAAGATGTGTCTGGACTTCTGATGGGACCTAGGTTCCTTCGCTAAAGCTATAGCCCCGTTGTTGTCGCAATACAGAGGTATTGGATCAAAAATGGACGGAACCACCTGAAGTTCTGTCAAGAACTTCCTTATCCAGACGGCTTCTTTTGCGGCATCAGCAGCAGCGATATATTCCGCTTCCATCGTCGAGTCAGCAACGGTTTCCTGTTTGGAACTCTTCTAACACACCGCCCCTCCATTGAGGGTAAAGACAAAATCCGACATGGACTTGGAATCATCCTTGTCACTCTGGAAGCTGGAGTCAGCAAAGGCCTCGATCTGGGGGTCTTTTCCGCCATACACCAAGAACATCTCCTTAGTCCTTCTCAGGTACTTGAGAATGTTCTTTACCGCTATCCAGTGCTTCTCCCCAGGGTTTAACTGATACCGGCTTACCACACTCAGTGCATAAGCTACATCTGGTCTGGTACACAACATCGCATACATTATAGAGCCTACCGCAGAAGCGTAGGGTATAATAGACATGCGATCCCTTTCCAAATCAGTTTTGGAAGACATCTCTTTGGAGAGAGTGATCCCGTGACAAGCCGGTAGATTACCGCGCTTGGAATCTTCCATACTGAATCTTTTCAGTATGGTGTCGATGTACCTGGATTGCGAAAGTCCTAACATCCTCTTGGATCTATCACGATGGATCCGGGTCCCCAGAATGTAAGTGGCATCACCCAGGTCTTTCATGGAGAACCTGTGTGATAAGAACCCTTTGACAGATTGTAGCATAGGAATGCCATTTCCTATCAAAAGAATGTCATCCACGTATAAAACGAGGAATACGACAGTTCTTTCTACAAATCTACTATAGATGCATGGTTCATCTGGATTTTTGATAAAGCCAAATTCTTTGACCGTCTTATCAAAACAGATGTTCCAACTCCGCGATGCCTGCTTTAGTCCATAGATGGACTTAAGCAACTTGCACACCTTTCCGCAGCTCCCACTCTGAATGAAACCCTATGGCTGGTCCATATAGACACACTCCTCTAAATTTCCATTTAGAAAAATGGTCATTACGTCCATCTCCCAAATCTCATAATCGTGGAAGGCAGCAATGGTAAGAAGGATCCGAATGGATTTCACCATAGCCACTGGAGAAAAGGTTTCGTCATAGTCCAAACCAGGTCTTTGACGAAAATCCTTTGCAACAAGTCTAGCCTTATAGGTCTCAACCTGTCCATCTACACCAATCTTCTTCTTGAAGATCCACTTGCATCCTACGGGTTTTACCCTATCTAGAGCAATGTTCAAAGTCTATACTTTGTTGGTGTACATGGACTCCATTTCGGTCCGCATTGCATCCAGCCATTTTATTGAGTCAACACTCTGAATGGCCTGCTGGAAGCTAGTAGGCTCATCACTATCAATGATGCAATCCTCTCTATCCCCGTCTATGAGAAAACCGTAGTATCTCTCGGGCGGATGAGACTGCCTACTACTCCTGCGGAGCGGCACAAGAATGTCATGTTCTTTCGAACCCTCTGGTTCTTCTAAGATTTCAGTAATAGCTCGTGGTTCTAGAATTTCTTTCAGTTCTATTGCGCTCCCACTTATCTGATTTTCCAATAACTCAGTTTCCAAGAAGCAGGCATGACGAGAAACAAAAACCTTTTGTTTCTCTTCGCAATAGAAGAAATATCCCTTGGAGTTCTTTGGATATCCCACAAACTTGCACTGTACTGAGCGTGCCTCGAGTTTGTCTGCATGCTGCTTTTTGACAAAAGCTGGACATCCCCGTGTCTTAATGTGCTTAAGATAGGGTTTCTTCCCACACCACATCTGATATGGTATGGTAGGCACAGTCTTAGTTGGAACTCGGTTCAAAAGATATGCAACTGATTCTAGTGCATGTCCCCAGAATGATCGCGGTAACTCAGCTTTACTCATCATGGAACGTACCATATCCAATAGGGTCCGGTTCCGTCTCTCCGATACACCGTTATGTTGCGAAGTGTATGGAGGAGTAAGCTGAGAGAGAATTTCATTCTCTTTTAGGTAATCCAGGAACTCGGCACTCAAGTATTCACCACCTCGATCAGATCTCAGTGTCTTAATACTTTTGCCAGTTTGTTTTTCTACTTCATTCTTATATTCCTGGAATTTTCCAAAGGCTTCGGATTTATGTTTCATTAAGAAGACATATCCGTACCTTGAAAATTCATCCGTAAAAGTAATGAAGTAAGAATAACCGCTTCGCGCATGTATAGACATTGGACCGCACACATCGCTGTGTACGAGTCCCAAGAGCTCGCTCGCTCTTACTCCATGTCCAGTGAACGGAGTCTTTGTCATCTTTCCTTTGAGACAGGATTGACAAGTTACATACGATTGATATTCGAACGGATCCAAATATCCTTCTGTATGTAACTTCGTCAACCTTCTCTTATTGATGTGACCCAGTCTACAATGCCATAAGAAAGCCTGATTTGTTTCCGGAGACTTTCTTTTGTGTGTATTCTGGACATTGAAAATCTGTGGTTGGTTTAATACATATATACCATTGCTTAATGTACCTGACCCAATCAAAACTTGATTAAGGTGAATGTTTACAACATTGCTTACAAATGCAAATTCATAACCTTCTTTAGATAATAAAGATACAGATATGATATTACAAGTTGCATTGGGTACAAAATAACAATCACGTAAAACCAAAACATGTCCATCTGACATTCCCAAGTGATAGCCCCCCACGAACTCAGCATCCATGCCAGCTCCGTTTGCAACTCTGAGGGTCATATCACCTTCCTTCAAAACTCTACGCTTTCTCAGTGCCTGCATGGAATTACAGATATGAGATCCTGATCCGGTATCCAATACCCAGGAAGTAGAGTTTATTGATAGACAGTTTTCAAAAACATACACACTTGAAGCCGAAGCCGCAACTTGCTTCGGGTCCTGGTTCTTGGCCTTCCAAGCCCTGCAAACCTTTTTCAAGTGTCATTTCTTATGACAATAGAAGCACTCTTCCTTTCCCACAAGCTGTCCCGCTACCTTTGTTGCTTTTGCTTTTCCCTTCGTTTCCACTTTACTAACACCGCCCCTTGGTTTGGCGAGGGCTTTCTTCTTCTTTCCCTTGGCTTTCGCCTTGGACTTAGAAGAGGAAGATCCTCCTACAAACAAAGTGGTTGTTTCCCTACCTTTCTGTAGGGTGCCCTCTGCACTCTTCAACATGTTGAGGAGCTCCGGAAGTTCAACTTCTTTTCCTTGCAAGTTGAAGTTCAGGATAAACTGGACGTAAGTGGAAGGAAGGGACTGGAGAATCAAGTCCGTATAGAGCTCATTCTCTAACGTGGTCCCAAGGTCCGCGAGCTCTTCAATGAAGCCAATCATCTTAAGCACGTGTTCCGCTACCGATGATCCGACGGCCAATCTCGTCGAAAACAACTTTTTCGAGACTTCGTATCTGGCGATACGGGATTGCTCTCCATATAATTCCTTAGTATGGAGAAATATGGATTCTGGGTCCATATTCTCGTGCCTCCTCTGATGTTCATTGTCCATAGAGGAAAACACGAGGCACTTGGCCTTCGCGCAATTAATCTCCCAGGTCTTACGGATTTCCTAATCCGCGACGCTGGAGGTGGGACCTGGGACAGGAGGAGCTTTGGTGGTAAGGAGATACCCCAGCTTGTCGTAAGTGATTGCCATTTTGACATTCCTGAGCCAATCTTTGTAGTTTGGCCCTGTCAATATATTTTTAACTCGAAGTAACTTAAGTCCGGTCATGACGATTGGTCGCTGCAATTAGGAGAGAGAGAAGAAACACTCGGCATGATGCTCTTGCAAGTTTAGAGTGGTTTTTAGTTTGTCTAAACAGGATGGCTCCTATTGTTTCTCGAATCCCTCCTCAAACCAAAAAGGAGGAATTAGTCGGGATCAATCTCACCGTACAATACTTGCTTAACCGTTCAGCCAGGCTGGTGTTGGTACTTCGAGGGAGGTTTTCCAACGCTTTCGCGAAGTTCCTTAATTTAAGAACCTCTTTTCCCTGGGGGCGTAGCTCCGCTAACACCTTTCTAAACACCTACTTGGTTTATAGCATTGATCGTTAAGTGAGAAATTTCCCGAGGAGTAGCATATACTCACAGTAGGATCGGGATCCAAATATCATCGCGTGACAAAACTGAAGGAATCCTACCAGAATCATCACACTCTAAATGGTATGCAGCGCTAGCAAGTTTCTGGTTCTTTAGAAACTCCCGATGTGGATTTTTGCCCCATGCTCTTATGACCTTGACTTTGGCCAACAAATCATAAGTCACATGTCAAGTTCTACCCGTCATTCTCCAGGTTAATTTGAACCCACCCGTACCTACCCTTGACTTTGGCCAACAAGGCAGTACGATTGTCCCAAACCAACGCATCTATCTATGCTGCATATGAATACCCAATAGCTATCAAACACTGTGCCTTGACTTTGGCCAACAAACACAGCTTGAATACTATTGACTATATGAAATGACGGAGGGCTACGAATGGTTTTGGCGAAACCGTGAACGTAGTGAACTTGATATAATCGATGGAACGAGATAGCTTTTAAAAGGAGTGGCTTAAGCTCTGCGTTTAAAAGTTGTTTTTGAAAAGAAACCGAGTGGTTTTGAAAGTGTTCCAACGACTTTACTTTGGTTTATTTTCTTGCATTAATTTTAATGTGTCACATCATTTAATCCTACCATTGCAGAAAACAATGAAAATATGACGTACACTTATGCCATCCGCATTCGCCACGGAACCCCGTCATTACCCATTAGGTTACTTAACTAACGACAGAGCGGGGGCTGGACTAGCGCGGATGCAAAACATAAGCAACGCCTAAATAGATATCATATATAGATATATACATTCGTCAGATGCAATGATAGCCATTCCAGATCACAGATGAACACATTGGATATACTAGTAATCCGCATTTCGTACGAGCCTGTAACGAAAAGCGGATTACACAATCGCGATGAATAGCGAATACCCCACCCTAGACCCCTACGGGTGCGGCAAACTACCCGCCAAATACCCGAAGTGAAGCAACCTCCCTCAACAACGTGAGTAGGCCACTCGGCACTTCGAGGTACCCGGTAGTTTGTGCACCCCTTCTTGGGTCTATCTTAGGAGCAAAAACAGTAAAAAGAAATTATACAACGGCGGCTACAATCTCATCCTGGATGTGCGTCCATACAAATAATATTACATCAATTTACATATTTACATGAATTGAAAGATAAATAAAACTCTCATCTCACAACCCCCGGCTATTCATCCGCGACAATCCAATGAATTCATATTCACAAACCAACATCATTACAGATCACAGATATGTATAACCCCCGCTAATCGACGTATAGCGATTAGCAGACGTTCAATACATATATCACATCACAGATATAACCCGTTAGCTAAAGTCTTTAGAAGTTCGATCAAAATACGGATTTTTAACCACCCCAAAAATAAATTTTGCTTTCTGGAAAATCTGGACAGAAAAAACATATTCCAAAAATCCCAAAACACCCCTATAAAGACACTGCAGGAAAATTGTGCCACGGCCGAGTCAACTCGGCCGCGGATCCGCGGCAAGAGCATGCTCTTGCCGCGGTTCCACGGCGCGTTGACCGAGTTAGTGGACCAATTTTCTTGTGTGTTTTTTAAAAACCCTGAGCCGATTTTTAGTGTAGGATTAATTATTTTTTGAGCAGAAATAAAAATCGGCAGAAAGTTAACATTTTGGGCTTGTTTTGTGATCTTTTCTCCGATCGAAATTCTAGTTACTTTGCTAACATGTTAGATAGTGTTTAGCTAAGCTCTGATACCACTATAAGTCCACGTTACCCGTCCTCGGTTCTTTGGGGTTGCGGAAATGATGAAAAACGATTTTTTCGGTGGAGGTAACATGGACTCTAAAAACGGATCTTTGCTAAACAAACTATCTAACAACCTAACTAAGAGTTTAACTACTATGTTAGGGGTTATACCTTAACTTGAACTCCTTCTCTTCGACTCCTTGTGGTGGTCGGATCGGCCTCACCTCGTCGTCTCCTTATGCCGAAGATGGATCCACCCGAAAGCTTCTACCTTTGGCTCCAACCTCAATCTAGAGGAAACTAGAATACTTGGCTTGCTAGACCTTGTAATCTAGGATGAGTAGAGAAGTGTTTTAGGGTTTTATCTCCAAGGCAAATGGTTCTCAACACATGAGAGATTTTTTGCCTTGAGCTAGAGGAAGAGGGAGAGCAAGAGGAAGAGGAGAGCTTTGATGAGAGAGAGAGCAAATGATAGAATGAGTGAAGACTTTTGAAACCATTCTCTCATAATACAAAATAATCATAATAATAATAATAATAATAATTGAGTATTATGTGATGGTTCATGTCAATGGTATTATCATTTCATGCACTCATTTTGTAAATAATAACAAGCAAGCAAAAGTCTAAGCCATGAAATGATAGCCATTGTAATGATGATGGTCAACAAGTCCAAGCTAGTCAACCGGTCAACAAAGTCAACAAGTCAACAAAGTCAAAATTTCAACCCAACCATGGCACACTAATACTTAATTAATATTATTATTAATCATATTTCTTATTCTCATTAGGGTTTAGAAAAGGTCAACAGTCAACAACCCTAATGAGAATCCTCTGCCTCTGTCTCGGTCAACCGTGCATACACACCCGCATCCGCATTCCGGGAAACACAAATACAAACGAGATAAAACCAATCCCAAAACGTATACTAAGATCTGGCTTAAACCAAAGCCCGCTAGTAATAACTGCCCGGACACTAAACGTGCACAAGTGCACGGATGTGACCGAACCCTGTCGCAAAACCATGCGACCTCTACTCTTTTTGCCTGAAGGCGGATAGCTCTTTTTGTGGGACTCTAAAGACTCGACACTACGCTGGCAGTGGGTTTAACCACAGACCGCAAGCGGCACTAGCTGTGCATAACGGCCCCCAGGTAGATGCCGATAAGAAGACTGACGAGGTGAACTCATCCGAACTCCTACTGAGCCTGAATGTGACAGTCTCCGTACAGTCCGGTCTGTTCGTCTGAGAATATCGCATGGCGGGCCTAGGGGGCGGTAAACGTCAGTCCCCTAATAGTGGTACAAGTCGTGTCGGAGTGTAGCCCAGAATACCCTGAGATAACACTGGAAACCTACCAGTGTATCTCGCTTGCCCTGGCCAAGGACGACTGTGTGTAATGGCTCTCCTTGACACAGCGCGATATCAACTCCCAATACCGTGAGAGACGAATCCTGTCTAACCGTCACTGCCTCCAAGTGCTTCAGGACTGCACCCAACTACTACCTGTTTGCACGACTCCTTTGAGCCGTGGGACGGTAGTAATCAAAGTACAGTGGGAACACACTCGAGGTGAAGTGACAGTGTCAAGTCAGCGGACTAAGCTGTACTCATGTCACCTGGGAACTGATAACTGACGATAGGTGTAGTACCAACCAATCAGTTCCCGACGAGTCATGTTCAGTGTACTCGTAACCCAACGAGCACCCGCATACTATCTCAAGTACGACGTACTGACGGCTGTGGGACAGACCGTCTCCCCTGCTGGGATGAGAAGCGCATACGCTAGTCTACTCCGGAGTATCGATGCCCTGTCTCGATAATCCTACGACTAGGGACCTGTATAAGGATGTGCTTGTAGATTACCCAGCCCCCACTAGTGTGACTGTCATCACAACGCTGGTAATCAAGCAAAGATCCTAAGAGCTCCACTAATGTGTATAGACGATATGTTAAAAGAAACACATGTACACACATTGAAGTAGAAACAAACCAAGTAGCATACTACTATTTTGAGCAAGATTGTCTATACAACGGTGAATATCCCAAGCTTCCATTAAGTAATATACAAACTAGTATGATACAGTAATGGCCTCTAGGGCATATACACTAACAGTTATGTTTAATATAATATTATGTGTTCGAATTACTATTAATTGTCAAGTTGGGACTGATAATCAATAAAAAAAATTAAAAAAAAATTCCCTCTCAGAACTGTTTAAACCGTTTCCAGAAATTTGAGTATTTTTTTTTATATAAAGAAGCGTATTTTTTGGGAGAACGGTTTAAACCATTTCCAAAATTTTTAATTTTTTTATTAAAAAAATAACTTTTTTTGGGAGAACGGTTTAAACCGTTCCCCGAAATTAAACCAGTTTATTTAAAATATATATATCAAAATGGGGGAATGGTTAAATCCATTCCCACGGGAATGGTTAACCGTTCTCTACATTTTGGAAGAATTCGGAGAACTGCGATATATAGAATGGTTCTCAAAATTTGGAAACTGTTGCTTGCCCAAGGATTATTTGTACCCTCTGTTGCTTGGCCCAAGGATTATTTGTACTGGTGTAAATTAATTTCGACTTTGGTGAAAAAAGAAAGAATGAAGAAATTGCAACCATGAGGTAATAATTACTGCACAAAAAGCCATATAAACAACAACATAACATTTTTTCTTCAGGAAAAGTTGACAAAAAGAAAATAAATAAAAAATGTAACCTTGTTATCATCGGCTCTTCCATTAGATTTAGCACCATATAGCTCCTCACATTGAATTTCCCGAGTCGCATGACGCGTCTCGCTTCGATGTTAATCCTTCCATTGCAATGGGATAAAAAATAACACATTTATATCGATTGATCCACTCCATTCCCATTTAATCTCTATTGATCCTTTATTTTCTTGTATTTTATTTTATCTTATATTTGTGTTTTGTGTTTTGTTAAAGTCTTTCGTGTTTACGGTGGACTTAATGATATCATCCATTTGTGGGCAAATTAAAATTTGGATGATTTTATGATCCTCAATTGAGTTAAACATGGTTCTTTTTGGTTAAATATAATCTTATCAAGGTTCTTGAGACGCTAAAATGTTATGGTGAGTGCTCTCTGTTCGTCAAATGTCGATCCATAATAAATGTCTTGCTGGAACTAAACCCGGAGGGCCATACCCTACTGCACCAAGAATATTAAATAACAAAGACACTCAATACGTGGAGCAGTGTCCAATGACCACTCCCCTACTAGATGGAGATATCCTAGGGTTCGAATCCCTCCATCTTGTAGTGACAAGAGAAAATTTATATGTGGAGCAATTTCCAATGGATCTAAGGGTCCATGACTTCCTCCCACATGCTTACAGGCTGTCAAAAGAAAGAAAGAATGTTAAGTGCTCTTAGGACACTAAGCTCCTCTAGTAAGGTTTAAAATACGGCAGAAACGGTAATTTTAAAAATCTAGAGAGCAATAGCACACCAACCCAAAAATCAAACCAAAAAGCAAAACTTGCAACTAAACTAGTAAGCTAAAAAGCTAGAGTTGGCGGACTACAGTCTTTGTAGTGCGTTAGCCAACTCTACTTGGACTCCGACCAACCTTCACGAAGTCCGGAACAAGCTTACTTGATGATCTCCTCGCCGAAAATGATCCACCTTGAGATAACTTCAACACAAGTTTTAGCTTCAAATTGATCTCATAAAATTGAAACAACCCACTAATTAAACTTTCTAAGAATAATTAGTAAGAGATGTAGAATAATTAGCTCACTTAATTTTTCTCTTTTCTTTTTCCATTCCTCACTCAAAGAAAATCAAGAGAAGAAGAAGAAGCCATGGCGATGAGATGGGAGTTAGAGGATGATAAGGTTCAAAAAATTAACTAAAAACAAAAATGAGTCATAACTCAAAATGAGTCACCAATTTTACAACAATCTAAAATGCATGACTCATTTTCATTTCTTCCATATAATTCTCATACAGCCATCTCTAATGTATCATCATACATGTCACAATATTTATGTCAAATATAAATATTAATAAATAGAAGAAAATAATAAAGTGAGCATAATATTAGTTAATATGTAAATATATCAATATATAAATATACATTTAATTATTAAATCAACACTTGATTTAATAATCCTTATATATATATCGGCTAATATCAATAAACACCCGACTAAAATACGCTTATAAAATACACGTGTTTAATCGAACTCCAGCACGTATCTCTATACGTGCCCTACATTGTTTAACATATGCTAGGAAATCTCTGTGTGAGACTCTAAAGACTCGAAAATACGCTGACAGTAGGTTAGAATCATATCCATAGCCCACAAGCACATTAGTGATACTAGCTGCACGTAACGGCTACCCAAGTATTGATCGAAAGAAGATCAACGAGCAAGCTCATCTGAACCCTGCAAAATCTATCAGTGATATTACCGTACAGTCCAGTCTCTTCGTGTAAGAGTGTCGCATATCGAGTCTAGAGTTTGGAATCTGTCAAACCCCAATAACTCGATAAGTCGTGCAACAAAGGATACATAACTAACCGGAGATACAACTGATAACACCTATCAATTTATCTCAACTGTGATGGCCATCGACTTGTGATTATAGTCATGTCCTATATAGCGCGACATCAACTCCCTATATCGGGAGAGACGAATCCACTCGACATCAACTCCTTTGAGCCGTGGTAGGATAGAAGTCTAAGTATAGTGGGAACACACATGAGACACTATAGCGATCTCAGGTCTTAGGGACTATCCTGTACTCATGTCACCAAAGAACTGCTACCTAATATTGGTATATCACCAACTAGGAGTTCTCAGTGAGTCCGTCCAGTGTAACTCATCCAATGAGCACTTGTATACAATCCTCAATGTCAAACACCAATAGCTGCAGGATCAGCTATCGCCCTCCATGTTAGTTATATGTATGCCCTAGAGGTCATTACTGTACATAGGATGTATATTGTAGTGGATGCTGGGACATATATAGGGAGGACTTTCTTGCTCGACATGATAGTATGCTATCTGGTTAGTCTTTACCTTAACGTGTATACTGATTGTCTCTCTGTTACATGTTGGTAAAGCCCTTAGGATGTGTACTTGACTACCTGGACTATGATGCGGATCATACTAGTGGGGACATGGTAGTCCATAAGTACATCCTTCAAGGTCCCTAGTCGTGGATGTATTGAGACGGGGCATCGATATACCAGAGTAGACTAGCGTATACCTTCTCGACCCATACAGATGGGCGATGGATGATCCCATATCCATTGGTGTTTGATATCAGAGATGATATACGGGTGCTCAGTGGAGACTGGGTACACTGGACGGACTCGCCGAGAACTCCCAGATGGTATTATACCTTACGTCAGATGGCAGTTCTCCGGTGACACTGGTACAGATTAGTCTGTAGACCCGAGATCGTCATAGAGTCTTGTGTGATTCCCACTGTGCTTTGATTTCCACCTTACCACGTCCAAGAGGGCGTGCAAAACGGTGGTTTTAGGGTACAAGCCCGAATCACATGGAGGCAATGAGCGATAGGAGGGGATTCGTCTCTCCCGGTATAGGGAGTTGATGTTGCGCTGTGTTCGATTGGCTATAACCGGAAATACCTGGCCAGGGTTGCTGAGATTTACTGGTAAGTATTACCGGTAGTTTCTCGAACTGTTATAGACCTCATATCGACACGACTTATCGAGCTACAGGGGTCTGACGTTTACCACCCCTAGGCGAGATATGCGACATATCAGACGATCAGACCGGACTGTACGGTAAGTGTTACTGGTTGGATTCACAGGAGTGTGAGCGGGCTTGCTCATCGATCTTCTGATCGCTCAATACCCGGGTGGCCGTTACGTTTGGCAGACCGCTTGCGGCTTGTGGGTGCTTGATATGATCATCATCTGCTGCCGGCGTATTGACGAGTCTTTAGAGTCCTACACAGAGGTTTCCTGGCTCAAGCGAAACGAAATAGGAGCGCATATGAGATATGTGCGGGACCGAGAATAATGCGTGTATGTGATACCGTATTCTATTCTCGCGATGAATGTATCGATTGGTTGTATGCGATATAACCTAGTTATCGAATCAAGGATTGATTCGATGAGTCGATACATTGGATATTAGTCGGTCATATGCGATATGACCGGATCATTAAATCAAGTGTTGATTTAATGTATAATTATATATTTGATATATTACTTTACATTAACTAGTATTGGTTCACTTAAAATGGATTTTCTCACTTGATGTGCACATTGTATATATGATATAGTTTTGTGCACTAGTTTGTATCATGTTTGATGATACATGCATGTTTGGGTGTATGTTTACTTTAAACCATGTTTAAGTGAATGGTTAGGGTTTAGTTATCTTTTCTTAACTATTTATTTTATTTATTTATTTTTGGGCAAGAAAAGAAATGGTTGCTTCTTTTGTTTGTTTCCTTGAAGCTTCAAGAAGCTTTGACCATTCTTGTTTCTTTCCTAAACCTAACCATTCACCTAACCATAGTTTACTCTCTACACTCAACCATGGTTGCATTATGATAAGAATGACTTGGATTTTCTTTTTAAGATAATCCCTTTTATTCTTTCATCTTCTTCATCTTCATCAAGCTTCATGAAAGCTTTCTAGCTCCAATGGTGCCATGAGAAAAAGAGTGAGAAATCCAATTCTAAAGTGAACCCACTTCCTATTTCTTCATCCTCTACCACTTGCCATGTAGTATAGGGTGTTTTCTTCACAAATTTCATGACTTGGTGAAGTTGGAGCTTGATCTTCAGTTGCCTCGACGTAGATCATCTTCGGCATCGAAGTCGACGACCTAGCCCGATCATTTCTCCGATGAAATCAACACTGGAGTCCGAGATCCGATGATCGCAGCGAAGGGACATCGTCACGGAGCTATGGAGGTGGAGGACCGGATCTACAAAGGTTGTATTTTCCGTTCACTCTTAGTTAAGTTGTTAACTAGTTGCATGTTTCGCCTTAAACTCTAGTCAACGATTGCATTAGGGTTTCTCGGCACCGAAATATTTTGAATTTGGCATGGTTGATGCCTTGTGGAACCTCCTTAGAGTGCCTAGGAATCCTACAGTGGTATCAGAGCTACTAGGCATTGGATGTCGACCTATGGGGGGTTCTCACTGTGTGACAGTGTGGCGAAGCATAGGCTCTTACTCCCAGGGTGTCCCGAGACCGGAAGGTGTTCCGGCGGGTTGTAGTCCTCACGAGGGGGCATGCGTAAAAAGTAGCGGCTGAGGAACCCGTTGGTGCCACGGCGACCCCATTGGATGGGGTGGCTGCTTGACCTACAGTGGTATCAGAGACTAGCTAGAGCCTTAGGCGATGAGTAGACGAAGTTAGAAACCCGATCGAACCCGAAACCCTAATTCTAAATCCTTCTCTATACAATTTTTAAAAACTGGGAATTTTGTGAATTAAAAATATGCAGAAAAATAAGCAGGGTTTTCTAAGAGTTACTGTGAAGTACGTGCGCATAAGTCGATTAAAGCGCGGCGGAACCGCGGCATGAGCATGGCTTATGCGGCGGTTCCACGGCCACTTAGTCGCTTCAGTCAGTTCTGTTTGCACAGTAATATTCTTCTGTCATTCCTGATTCTTCTGGATATTTTTTTTTATATTCCACTGTTGTGTTATCTGGGGTGTATTGGGGATTCGATGATTCGATCGGAAACTTTAACTGCGTCTATGTGTTTTTCCGGATAATTTAGAATATGTTAAAAAGTTCGACCGGATATAAATACCCACTTTTTCCCCTGTCGGGAAATTTCCAAGTGTTGGATCTTTCCGTGGTTTAATAACGTTCTGAGTAGTGCAAGTAACGCGATGGACCCTCTAGAAGACAACAAACCTTAACTCGATTATGTGACCGTCTTAAACTACCCTTTGAACCTTCGGGTTTGGGGCAGTACGGCGTGCCACATGTGAGGCGTTGGCTTGACCCTTCTACGGCTGGACCGTTGGTACTGAGGCATGAACTGGATGTTTTTAAACTTGTTTCATGTGTTGAGCTGTTTTGGGAAAACTTGGGTGTTTGAATGTTCGATCGGAAAGTTTAACATTTTCTATTTATCTGGAATGTGATACAATATTTGGAATTCACAAGTAGTTATGAGATAACTAATATGAATGTTATAAACATAGCACTTTAGTCTCACTTGATCGGTTGCCACGGAATTTTGATGCGATCAAAAGTCCGTCGCAATCACGTAGCGTACGCGGATACTCGCCGGATAAACTTAATAGACAGCTACATCCCTTAGCCCCGACCAAGTGACTGTAGGAGAACCCCGTCGCCGAAAGCATCTATTCGGGTGCTCGCGGTAGCGGTGTTCCGCCTTAGTGCACTTGGTCAACGGTATCGGGGGTGTGGCCGCCTACTAAAGTTTGCGACGAGCATTCGATCAGGATATCGGGAATCTTGTTGAATTACCCGACTTGATATTGAAAAGTGTTTTCGATAATGAGACTAAAATGCGGCGTTTATAATTGTTAGGCATGTGATGTCTAAGGAATTCATTTGGTTAGGCATGCGATGTCTAAGAAGGTTGCAGATTCCAACTGTTGTAGTTTTACACTTTCTTTTCTGTGACCGTAAGTGTAATATGTGATATCGCCGGTTTCGTTGCTATATGTCAACGACAATTGGGATACGCATGTTTACTTACGTTGATGACATGTGATGTTATGTGTTGCTGGATATGTTATATTGGATCGTCGTGTTTGAATAACCGGGGGTTTTTATGTGAGATTAGTGTTTTTCTTTTTCATTCATGTAAAAAAACTTGTATGTAATATTCTTTTATTGGGGCACTTCCAGGTTGCGGAAGATGTCACCCATTGTATATTATTTACTTTTCCGCACTAGGATGGACCCGATGAGGAGGGCACAAATAACCGGGTTCTGGAGTCCAGTGGGAGACCAACTCGAAGAGTCGAGTCCGGGTCTCCTAACTCTATAATTGGTAGGGTTGTTTGCCACTCTCGTAGGGGTCTAGGGGTGTGGGTTAGGCTATTCATCGTGACGGTGGAATCCGTGTTTTATACTGGCACGTATTGAAAACACGGACGTCGTAGTATATCCAATATTTCATATGATTCTTCTGCTGCGATATCTGTGATGTGATCATTTGATATGTGATGATAGATATTGTATATGATATATATGATATATTATATAGGCGTTACTTATGTTTTACACCCGTGCTAGCCCTGCCCCACTCTGCCGTTAGTCACCTAACCTAACGGTGCACGAGGGGACATCGAGGCGAATGCGGATGGCATAAGCGTACGTCGTATTTATCTGTAATGTTTAAATGCTTAAATGATGGGACTTCATTAATATGATTAATGAAAGAAAAGAAACCTAAGATGTTGTGGAATCGAATTTTCAAAAACAGATAGCTACAATTCTTGCTTTGCATCGCGGTGTTCCTTGTAGAACATCCTGCACCTTATTCGATAAGGAAAGGACCGAGATCCCTTCACCGGGAGTGACTCCTTTAGCAATAACTGCCAGATGCTACAACCCTCGGTTTGTCTTTTGATTGCTTCTATAGTTTTTTCTTTGCACAGCGATATATATGATATATCCCGCACCTCATTCGACGAGGAAAGGGCCGACGATCCCTTCACCGGGAGTGACCCCTTTAGCAAAACTAGAAAAGCCTCAAAAACACTCCATTTCAAAATCATTTGATTCTACAACGATATCAAGTTCATTACGCAATAGGTTTTCAGAAAAACCTCTCGTAGCCCTCCGTCATTTCAGATAAGTACTAGTTAGTATTCGTGCTGCGGTAGTTTGGCCTCCGTCAAGACGTAGTGTACGGTAGCTAACTAATGCTTATCTGCTAGCATACGATGCGATTGGATTAGGGTATTCGTACGGCGTTGTTTGGCCTCCGTCAAAGGTCGTGCGGGTGGGTTTAATTCAATCAGGAAATGATGGTTTGAACTTGACTAGCGGACTATGGGTAGTTTGGCCTCCGTCAAGATCATAGGACGCTAGGGGCAAAATTATCGGGAATTTCAAGTGTTGAAATTTGCAATGAGATTGCATACCTTCTATGAGATAGTTGGATCCCGATACCCACTGCGAGTAATTGTTACTCCTGGGAGAGTTTTACACATTACAATTAGCCGATCAAGTAGGTGTCTAGAAAGGTGTCAACAGGGTTACGCCTCTGGGAAAACGAGGTTTACTGTAATTAGGTCCATGCGAAAGCACGGGGAACCTCCCTCAAAGTACCGACACTGGCCTGGCTGAAAGATTGGTGAACTTGTAGCGTGTAATTAATCCCGGCTAGTCTTTCCTTTTAGGGTTTGAAGGAAGATTTGATAAAAATAGTGGGAGCCATCCTGATTAGATAAAATAATAACCAATCTGATCTTGCAAGAGCGCACACAGAGTGTTTTCTTCTCTCTCTCTCCTGGTGGCGACCATGTCACGCCTTAATCAAGATAATAAAACGGATGTATTGACCGAACCCGCTTGTTATACTGAGCTGGGGAACGTTGGTCCCGCTCCAACTTATAAATGTTATAAGACAGAGCAGGAAATTGGGGAATACCAGATTTCCCGTGCCGCCCAAACGAAGAAAGTGCATGTTGATGCATCATCTTCGGGTGTGTTCGTTACACAGAACTGTTTCTCAGTATCCTCTGCGTCCTGGGTACCTGATACCGGATTAGGATCCCAGATATGTAATCTGTTACATAGGGCTACAGAAAGGTAGAGAACTGAGAACGGGTGATAAGTTTCATGAGGCAGAAAATGGTGCAAGTGTTGCAGCCAAGTTTGTTGGTCACTGTCACCCTGTATTTCCAAATACATTGATTCTGAACAAATGCTATTAGATACCGAACCTGATATACAAAATCATATCAGTCTCTTTATTTATTAAAGAAAGGATATAATTTTGTATTGTTGGATAATGTTTTGAACATTTCCTATATCAAGAGTTGATCGGTTCAGGCACGTTATCTAAAAGTATTGACGTTCTAAATCAAACTACAGTTCTTAGTATACATAACACACACAAGAGGAAGAGTTCAGAAATGAACGGATCCTTCTTGAGGTATTGTAGACTAGGTCATATTAATACGACCCGACTAGCTAAGTTGCACAAAGATGCATATTTAAATCTGTTTGAATTTACATCTTGTGAAAACTTGCCGGTCATGTCACAAAGATAAGATGACCACAACTCTGTTTATTGGAAGCAGAGAAAGAGCTAGTGAACTCTTGGGATGATACATGTTGATGTATGTAGGTCCCCTGTCTACACATGCCAGGACCGGTTCTTTGTACTTCATTACATTCTCTGATGATCTCTCAAGATTCAGATATATGTTCTTGTTGAAACACAAGTCCGAACCTTTTGAGATATTCACAGAATATAAGTTAGAAGTAGAGAACAAAAATAAGGGTATAAGTATTATGTCCTATGATGAGATCAAGGAAGAGAATACTTGAGCACGGAATTCTTAGACTTTTCTAAAGGAGAATGAGATTCTCTCTCAGCATTATTCCTCCGTATACACCGCAGCACGTCGGTGTATCGGGGCGGAGCAATAGCACCTTATGTGATATGGTGTGCTCTATGATGAGTACTACTGAGTTACCTATTTCCTTTTGGGAGTTATGCGCTTGAGAAGCTGCATACCTATTGAATAGGGTTCCGATCAAATCAGTTGCCTACCACTTCATATGTGATATGGAAAGGGAAGAGCCTATATCTTAAGTTAGTTAAGATTTGGGGTTGTCTGGCCTATGTCTAAAAGTAAAATCCGGACAAGCTCGAGGCAAGGTCAGTTATGTAGAACTGGAAAGGTTCCAGCTATACAAAACTGCAGCTGATGATTTGACAGAACCAAAGGATTCTATAGCAACCAACGAACCTCAGCCTCTCCGCCGATCTAGTAGGGTTTTCTCACCCACCTGAGAGATACTTTGGTTTCTCTATGACAGTGGGAGCGAGGATTGCATCATGAGATGATGACCCAACTAGTTTCGAGCTGGCCATCAGGAGTGGGACTTTGTAAGAATGGCTGGATGCTTAGTGATCTAAGATGGAATCCTTATACACCAACAAAGTATGGACTTTGGTTACTTTATCTGAAGGGTTAAATCCCCATCAGGAGCAAGTATATCTTGAGAAGATTACTTGGTGTAGATGGAAAAGTTGAGACTTTCAAAGCTAGAATTGTTAAAGGTTTTCGTCATCGACCAGGCGTGGATAATGATGAAACCTTTTTCCAGTGGCTATGCTTAAGTCCATCTAGATCCTACTTGCTACGGCTACATACCATAACTACGATATCTGGCGGTTGGGTGTCTTGACTGCTTTTCTAAATGATGATTTGGAAGAAAGCGTCTATAAGTACACAGCCAGAGGGCTTCGTAGACAGTGGGAGCAGCGGAAACGTGTGCAAGATATTTTATATGATAAATCAGGCATCGCGGAGTTGGAACGTCTGTTTTGATGTAGTAGTCAAAGAGTTTGACTTCATCAAAATGGTAGATGAACCTTGTATATACAAAAAAGGTAGTAGGGAGTATGGTGGTGATCCTCGTAGAGTACGTGGATGACATACTCTTGATAGGAAAGAAGTTTCCTATGCTACGCTCGGTCAATCTCCGCTTATCACAAGGATTCTCCATATAGGATCAAAGTGATACCTCCTAAATCCTGAGTTTTGATCTATGAGATACAAGTAATTGGATGTTAGGATTCTCACTAGCTGTAGTGAGATGGTATCAATCAATCCTAGGGAGAATCACTGGAAAGGTTCCAGGGTGATAAGAACGACTGAATGTCAGTCACAGGCATTGTCTTTACCCTCAGTAAAGGGACGGTATGTTGGAAGAGTTCCAAGCTAGATACCGTGTCATACTAGACGATAAAGGCTGGATACATCGCTACTTAAGATGCTACCAAAGAGGCAGTCTGGATATATATTTGTTCATGAGATGAACTTAGTTCCTCCCATTGTGTGACAATGGAGTTGTGGCTTATGCCAAGGAATGCCCGTCCCATCAGTGATCCAGACATGTTCTAAGGCAGTGTCACCTGATCATGGAGATAGTTGATCTCCAGGGTGATCGAGGTTTGGAGAGTAGACTCAGAGGACAACACGGCGGATCCACTCACAAAGGCCTTTTCCCAGAGAGAGACTTTTAAGGGATGGTTGAGTATGAGATACTACAACCACTGCTACAGATGGCCCCAGTGCAAGTGGGAGATTGTTAGTTATATGTATGCCCTAGAGGCCATTACTGTACATAGGATGTATATTGTAGTGGATGCTGGGACATATATAGGGATGACTTTCTTGCTCGACATGATAGTATGCTATCTGGTTACTCTTTATCTTAACGTGTAGACTGATTGTCTCTCTGTTACATGTTGGTAAAGCCCTTAGGATGTGTACTTGACTACCTGGACTATGATGCGGATCATACTAGTGGGGACATGGTAGTCCATAAGTACATCCTTCAAGGTCCCTAGTCATGGGTGTATTGAGACGGGGCATCGATATACCAGAGTAGACTAGCGTATACCTTCTCGACCCATACAGATGGGCGATGGATGATCCCATATCCATTGGTGTTTGACATCAGAGATGATATACGGGTGCTCAGTGGAGACTGGGTACACTGGACGGACTCGCCGAGAACTCCCAGATGGTATTATACCTTACGTCAGATAGCAATTCTCTGATGACACTGGTACAGGTTAGTCTGTAGACCCGAGATCGTCATAGAGTCTTGTGTGATTCCCACTGTGCTTTGATTTCCACCTTACCACGTCCAAGAGGGCGTGCAAAACGGTGGTTTTAGGGTACAAGCCCGAATCACATGGAGGCAATGAGCGATAGGAGGGGATTCGTCTCTCCCGGTATAGGGAGTTGATGTTGCGCTGTGTTCGATTGGCTATAACCGGAAATACCTGGCCAGGGTTGCTGAGATTTACTGGTAAGTATTACCGGTAGTTTCTCGAACTGTTATAGACCTCATATCGACACGACTTATCGAGCTACTGGGGTCTGAGGTTTACCACCCCTAGGCGAGATATGCGACATATCAGACGATCAGACCGGACTGTACGGTAAGTGTTACTGGTTGGATTCACAGGAGTGTGAGCGGGCTTGCTCATCGATCTTCTGATCGCTCAATACCCGGGTGGCCGTTACGTTTGGCAGACCGCTTGCGGCTTGTGGGTGCTTGATATGATCATCATCTGCTGCCGGCGTATTGACGAGTCTTTAGAGTCCTACACGGAGGTTTCCTGGCTCAAGCGAAACGAAATAGGAGCGCATATGAGATATGTGCGGGACCGAGAATAATGCGTGTATGTGATACCGTATTCTATTCTCGCGATGAATGTATCGATTGGTTGTATGCGATATAACCTAGTTATCGAATCAAGGATTGATTCGATGAGTCGATACATTGGATATTAGTCGGTCATATGCGATATGACCGGATCATTAAATCAAGTGTTGATTTAATGTATAATTATATATTTGATATATTACTTTACATTAACTAGTATTGGTTCACTTAAAATGGATTTTCTCACTTGATGTGCATATTGTATATATGATATAGTTTTATGCACTAGTTTGTATCATGTTTGATGATACATGCATGTTTGGGTGTATGTTTACTTTAAACCATGTTTAAGTGAATGGTTAGGGTTTATTTATCTTTTCTTAACTATTTATTTTATTTATTTATTTTTGGGCAAGAAAAGAAATGGTTGCTTCTTTTGTTTGTTTCCTTGAAGCTTCAAGAAGCTTTGACCATTCTTGTTTCTTTCCTAAACCTAACCATTCACCTAACCATAGTTTACTCTCTACACTCAACCATGGTTGCATTATGATAAGAATGACTTGGATTTTCTTTTTAAGATAATCCATTTTATTCTTTCATCTTCTTCATCTTCATCAAGCTTCATGAAAGCTTTCTAGCTCCAATGGTGCCATGAGAAAAAGAGTGAGAAATCCAATTCTAAAGTGAACCCACTTCCTATTTCTTCATCCTCTACCACTTGCCATATAGTATAGGGTGTTTTCTTCACAAGTTTCATGACTTGGTGAAGTTGGAGCTTGATCTTGAGTTGCCTCGACGTAGATCATCTTCGGCATCGATGTCGACGACCTAGCCCGATCATTTCTCCGATGAAATCAACACTAGAGTCCGAGATCCGATGATCGCAGTGAAGGGACATCGTCACGGAGCTATGGAGGTGGAGGAACCGGATCTACAAAGGTTGTATTTTCCGTTCACTCTTAGTTAAGTTGTTAACTAGTTGCATGTTTCGCCTTAAACTCTAGTCAACGATCGCATTAGGGTTTCTCGGCACCGATTTTTTTTTAATTTGGCATGGTTGATGCCTTGTGGAACCTCCTTAGAGTACCTAGGAACCCTACACTCCAATCGGGTCAGGAAACATACACACTAGTCTAAACTGGAGTATTGATACCCGGTCTCGATACTCCTACGATTAGGGACATTTAAGGATGTGCTTATCGACTATCCAGGCCCCATTAGTATGATCTTCATCATCGTCCTGCTAGTCAAGCAAAATCATAGGATTTTATCTCATGTTTAAACGATACGTGATAGTTGTTAGTGATATAATGCCCTAGAGGCCATTATTGTATAGTACATGATTATATATTAAATTTTTGAAGCTTAGAATATCATGTATAAAACAATCTTGCTCAATATGATAATATGCAATTTGGTTTGTATCTATCTTAATATGTGTATATTTTTCTTTTTACGTATCGCTAATACATGTTGATAGAGCCTGTAGGATCTTTGCTTGACTACCAGCGTTGTGATGGCAATCACACTTGTGGGGGCTGGATAGTTTATAAGCACATCCTTAAAATTGTCCCTGGTCGTAGGATTATCGAGACTGTGTATCGATACTCCAGAGTAGACTAGTGTATACGTTTCTTATCCCCGTCAAGGGAGATGGCATGTCCCGTAACCATTGGTATACGGTACCAAAGATAGTATACCGGTGCTCATTAGGTTATGAGTTACACTGGACGAATTCACTGGGAACTGCTGATTGGTATTATACCTATCATCGGATAGCAGTTCTCTGGTGACATGTGTACAGATTAGTCCAATGACTTAACATCACTATTAGTCTTGAGTGTGTTCCCACTGTACTTAGATTACTACCCTACCACGGCTTTAAAGAGTCGTGCAAATCGGTAGTAGTTGGGTGCAGTCCTGAAGTACTTGGAGGCAGTAGGTGATAGAAGGGATTTGTCTCTCCTGGTATTGGGAGTTGATATCGCGCTGTGTACGGTTGGCCGATATTACAGGTCCCTGGCCAGGACAAGTGAGATTTATTGGTAGATACACCAATAGTTTCTCAGATTGTATTGGGTTCCACACCGACACGATTTGTCGCGCTATTAGGGGTCTGACGTTTACCACCCTCTAGGCCCGATATACGATACTCTTAGACGAACAAACCGGACTGTACAGAGAATGTCACCTAAAGGCTCGGTAGGGGTTTGGACAAGTTTTCTTGTCGATCTTCCTTATAGATACCTGAGTAGCCGTTACGTACAGCTAGTGCTACTGACGTGCTTGTAGTTAAACCCACTGCCAGCGTATTTTCGAGTCTTTAGAGTCCCACACAGAGGGTTTCCCGGTTCAGGCAAAACGGTTGAGTTTGCGTATTTCGATATGCCCGGATGTTTGATTGAACATGTGTATTTTATATACCTGATTTAATCGGACTATTTAGTAGTACTAGCAGGTTTGAAAGACAGTCGGATTTGATACTAGTATTATATTGCTCTTTTATGTGTATTTTTATTTTAACACGAATACGGTATTTATACAAATACGAATATTTGTATGAATACATGTATTTATGTCTTAATACAAATACATGTATTTCTTTCTAAATATGAATACGTATATTTTGTATTTTCGATACAAATACGGTATTCGTATTTTGGTAGAAATACGGTATATGTATTTAATATAAATACGGGTTTGGGTATACTTGTTTATATATGTGTGTGTGTGCGCGCGCGCGCGCGCGCATAATGAGGTGGACATTCTCTACTCTCATCTCTTCTTGTATATTCTTGATGTGTGTGGGCTTATAACTCATACTAGTGAGTCACAAGCCTACTCACTTCTTACTATTGTTCTATGTATAGAATTGTTATGAAGAGATAAGTTTGGAGAATGAGAGAGCGAGAGAGAGTACTTTTTATCATGGTTGAGATTTTCCTCTAGTTGCCATCTCTTCATCATTTTCTTCCTCACTTGCTCACTAGAGTTTTGAGATGGAAAAAAAGAGCATCTTGATTTATAAACTACACCTCTAAGCATCTAGTCCTAGCAATACTTGATCTTTAGTTTCTTCTTGGAAGGTATCGTTTGAACCGACATTCTCGTGTGGATCGTTTTCGACACGGGAGATCGACTTTGAGAGCTTGATCTTACAACCTTAGGAGCTCAAGGAGTGAATCATACAAGACCCGAAGGACCGACTTCAAAGGTTGTAGTACTAACATAGTAGCTAAACCTCTTGTGGTTTTAATTTAGTTTAGTGTTTGGGCTTGTATTCTAAGGTTTTAGTGTGTAAAGCTCAAGATTTTTTTAAAGTTTTTGATTCCACAAAACCGTAATAGCCACGGTAAGGAGTACTATACACTTACACTGATATCAGAGCCAACCCAAATAATTAAACTAATGGTTTAGATGAAATTTAAAGTTTCAAAATCGAAATAGTTTCGTATTAAAACCTAAAATCCAAGTTTCTGTAAAAAAAATTGGGTCTCTGAAAATTATTTTGCGTATTGCAGAGGCATGTATATTGTATTAGATTGCCACTATAAGTAGTGTATATGCCCTAGAGGCCATTACTGTATCATACTAGTTTGTATATTGCTTAATGAAAGCTTGGGATATTCACAGTTGTATAGACAATCTTGCTCAAAATAGTAGTATGCTACTTGGTTTGTTTCTACTTTAATGTGTGCATGTGTTTCTTATAGCATATCGCTTTTACACATTAGTGGAGCCCTTAGGATCTTTGCTTGATTACCAGCGTTGTGATGGCAGTCACACTTGTGGGGGCTGGGTAATCTATAAGCACATCCTTATACAGGTCCCTAGTCGTAGGACTATCGAGACAGGGCATCGATACTCCGAAGTAGACTAGCGTATACGCTTCTCATCCCAGCAGGGGAGATGGTCTGTCCCATAGCCGTCAGTACGTTGTACTTGAGATAGTATGCGGGTGCTCGTTAGGTTACGAGTACACTGGACAGGACTCGTCGGGAACTATTGGTTGGTATTATACCTATCGTCAGTTATCAGTTCCCAAGTGACATGGGTACAGCTTAGTCCGTTGACTTGACACTGTCACTTCGCCTCGAGTGTGTTCCCACTATTCTTAGATTGCTACCCTACCACGGCTCAAAGGAGTCGTGCAAAAAGGTAGCAGTTGGGTGCAGTCCCGAAGCACTTGGAGGCAGTGACGGTTAGACAGGATTCGTCTCTCCCGGTATTGGGGGTTGATATCGCGCTGTGTCTAGGAGAGCCATTACACAAAGTCCCTGGCCAGGGCAAGCGAGATATACTGGTAGGTTTCCAGTGTTATCTCAGGGTGTTCTGGGCTACACTCCGACACGACTTGTACCGCTATTAGGGGACTGACGTTTACCGCCCCCCTAGGCCCGCCATGCGATTTTCTCAAACGAACAGACCGGACTGTATGGAGATTGTCACATTCAGGCTCAGTAGGAATTCAGATGGGTTCACCTCATCAGTCTTCTTATCGGCACTACCTGGGGACCGTTACGTACAGCTAGTACCGCTTGCGGCCTGTGGTTAAACCCACTGCCAGCGTAGTGTCGAGTCTTTAGAGTCCCACACAGAGGGTTATTCGCCTTTGGGCAAAACAGAGTAGAAGTCGCATGGTTTTGCGACAGGGTTCGTTCACATCCGCGCACTTGTGCACGTTTGGTGTCCGGACAGTTGATACTAGTGGGCTTTGGTTTAAGCCAGATCTTAGTATATGTTTTAGGATTGGTTATATCTCATTGTATTCGTGTTTCTCGGAACATGGATACGGGTGTGTATGCACAGTTGACTGAGGCAGAGGCTGAGGACTTTCATTAGGGTTGATGACCGTTGTCTTTTTCTTAACCCTAATAAATATGTGAAATATGATTATTGATATTAATTAATTATAATTGTGTTATGGTTAGGGTTGTTGACCATTTGACTATGGTTGACTTGTTGACCTATGTTGACAAATTGACCATCATCATTTCACATGAAAGATGCTCTTTGATTCTTGCAAAATTCATTAATGTGAAATGATAATGGTCATTTCAAGTTAACCATCACTATTATCTTTGATTAATTATTTAATTATCATAATTCACATATATGTGAGAATGGTTGATATTATCCTCATATTCTCTCATGCTCATTCTCTCTCATCCTCTTCCTCTCTCTCAAAGCTCTCCCCTCTCATGAGTTGAGAACCATTTTGCTTTTGAGATAAAACACCAAAATTACTCTCTACTCATCCTAAGGTTCTAGGTTTAGCACACCAAGCACTTTAGTTACCTCTAGGTTGAGGTAGGAGCCAAAGGTAGAGGCCCTCGGGTGGATCTTTCTTCGGCAAGAGAAGGCAACGAGGAGGACCCGTTCATCCCACTCCAAGGAGCAAGAAAAGAAGGAGTTCAAGACTTAGGTATAACCCTTTAACCGAGTACCTAAATCTTTTAGCATGGTTGTTAGTTTTTGTTTAGTAAAGATCCTCCTTTTAGTCCATATTGCCTTGAGTTCTAAAAATCGTTTTTTATACTGTTTCCGTCTCCCCGTAAGCACCGGGGTAGACAACGTGGACTTACAGTGATATCAGAGCCTAGATAAACACAAACTAGCAAGTTAGCAAAGTATCTAGAATTTCGATCGGAGAAAAATCGCAAAAAACGTTCGAAAAACCTAACTTTCTGGCGATTTTTAAACCTGCTTTAAAAATAATTAATCATACACTAAAAATCGGCTCAGGGTTTTTAAAGAACACCCAAGAAAAACGATCCAGTGACTCGGTCAACGTGCCGCAGAACTGCGGCAAGAGCATGCTCTTGCCGCGGATCCGCGGCCGAGTTGACTCGGCCATAGGTCATTTTCTTACAGTGTTCTTATAATTGTGTTTTGGGATTTTTAGGATGGTTTGTTTCTGCCCAGAATTTCCAGAGAACAAATTTGTGTTTGGGGTGGTTACAAATCCGTATTTTGATCGAAGTTCTATAGACTTTAGCTAATGGGCTATATCTGTGATGTGATATATGCACTGAACGTCAACTAATCGCTATACGTCGATTAGTGGGGTTGTGCATATCTGTGATCTGTAATGTTGATGGTTTGTGTATATGAATTCGTTGGATTGGCGCGGATGAATAGCCGAGGGATTGTGAGATGAGAGTTCTTTTATCTTTCAATTCATGTAATATGTAAATTGATGTAATATTACTTATATGGCCGCACAACCGGGATAGGGTTGTAGCCGTCATTGTATAATTTCTTTTACGGTTTTTGCTCCTAGGATAGACCCAAGGTGGGGTGCACAAACTACCGGGTACCTCGAAGTGCCGAGTGGCTTACTCAAGGTGTTGAGGGAGGTTGCTTCGCTTCGGATACTTGGCGGGTAGTTTGCCGCACCCGTAGGGGTCTAGGATGGGGTCTTGGCTATTCATCGCGACCGTGTAATCCGCTCTTCGTTATAGGCTCGTACGGAATGCGGATTCCTAGTATATCCAATGTGTTCATCTGTGATCTGGAATGGCTATCATTGTATCTGACGAATGTTTATATCTATATGATATCTATTTAGGCGTTGCTTATGTTTTGCATCCGCGCTAGTCCAGCCCCCTCTCTGTCGTTAGTTAAGTAACCTAACGGGTGATGACGGGACCCCGTGGCGAATGCGGATGGCATAAGCGTACGTCATATTTTCGTTGTTTTCTGCAATGGTAGAATTAATTGATGGGACGCATTAAATTAATGCAAGAAAATAAACCAAAGTTAAAGTCGTTGGAACAATTTCAAAACCACTCAGTTTCTTTTCAAAACAACTTTTAAACGCGGAGCTTAAACCACTCCTTTTAAAAGCTATCTCGTTCCTTAGATTATATCAAGTTCACTACGTTCACGGTTTCGCTAAAACTATTCATAGCCCTCCGTCATTTCATATGGATAGTCAATAGTATTCAAGCTGTGTTTGTTGGCCAAAGTCAAGGCATAGTGATTGGTAGCTATTGGATGTTCATGTGCAGCATAGATATATGTGTCGGTTTGGGACAGTCGTACTGCCTTGTTGGCCAAAGTCAAGGGTAGGTACGGGTGGGTTCAAATTAACCTGGAGAATGACGGGTAGAACTTGACATGTGGCTTATGATTTGTTGGTCAAAGTCAAGGTCATAAGAGCATGGGGCAAAAATCCACATCGGGAGTTTCTAAAGAAACTGAAACTTGCTAGCGCTGCATACCATTTGGAGTGTGATGATTCTGTGTAGGATTCCTTCAGTTTTGTCACACGATGATATTTGGATCCCGATCCTACTGTGAGTATATACTACTCCTCCGGAACTTTCTCACTTAACGATCAATGCTATAAACCAAGTAGGTGTCTAGAAAGGTGTTAGCGGGGCTACGCCCACAGGAAAAAGAGGTTACTTAATTAAGGAACTTCGCGAAAGCGTTGGAAAACCTCCCTCGAAGTACCAACACTAGCCTGGCTGAACGGTTAAGCAAGTATTGTACGGTGAGATTGATCCTGACTAATTCTTCCTTTTTGGTTTGAGGAGGGATTCGAGAGACAGTGGGAGCCATCCTGTTTAGACAAACTAAAAACCACTCTAAACTTGCAAGAGCATCATGCTAAAATGTTTCTTCTCTGTCTCCTAATTGCAGCGACCAAACATCATGACTGGACTTAAGATAAAAACATACTGACAGGGCCAGACTACAAAGATTGGCTCAGGAATGTCAAAATGGCAATCACTTATGACAAGTTGGGGTATCTCCTTACCACCAAAGCTCCCCCTGTCCCAAGTCCCAAAACCAGCGTCGCGGATAAGGAAATCCGTAAGACCTGGGAGATTGATTGCACGAAGGCCAAGTGCCTCGTGCTTGCCTCTATGGACCTTGAATCCATATTTCTCCATACAAAAGAACTGTATGAAGAGCAATCCCGTATCGCCAGATACGAAGTCTCGAAAAAGTTGTTTTCGGCGAGATTGGCCGTCGGATCATCGGTAGCGGAACACATGCTTAAGATGATTGGCTATATTGAAGAGCTCGCGGATCTTGGGACCACGTTAGAGAACGAGCTCTATACGGATTTGATTCTCCAGTCCCTTCCTTCCACTTACGCCCAGTTTATCCTGAACTTCAACTTGCAAGAAAAAGAAGTTGAACTTTCAGAACTTCTCAACATGCTGAGGAGTGCAGAGGGCACCCTACAGAAAGGTAGGGAAACATCCACTTTGTTTGTTGGAGGACCATCCTCTTCTAAGTCCAAGGCGAAAGCCAAGGGAAAGAAGAAGAAAACCCCCACCAAACCAAGGGACGGTGTTAGTAAAATGGAAGCAAAGGGAAAGGCAAAGGCAACAAATGTAGCGGAAAAGCTTGTGGGAAATGAAGAGTGCTTTTACTGTCACAAGAGTGGATACTGGAAGAAAAATTGCAGGGCTAGGAAGGCCAGAAACCAGGACCCGAAGCAAGTTGTGGCTTCGGCTTCAGGTGTGTATGTTATTGAAAACTGCTTATCAATAAACTCTACTTCCTGGGTATTGGATATCGGATCAGGATCTCATATCTGTAATTCTTTGCAAGCACTGAGAAAGCGTAGGGTTTTGAAGGCAGGTGATATGACCCTCAGAGTTGCAAACGGAGCTAGCATGGATGCTGAGGCCGTGGGGGATTATCACCTGGGATTGTCGGATGGACACGTTTTGGTTTTGCGTAATTGTTATTTTGTACCCAATGCAACTTGTAATATCATTTCTGTATCTTTAATATCTAAAGAAGGTTATGAATTTACATTTGTAAGCAATGTTGTAAACATTCACCTTAATCAAGTTCTGATTGGGTCAGGTACATTAAGCAATGGTATATACGTATTAAACCAACCACATATTTTCAATGTCCAGAATACACACAAAAGAAAGTCTCCAGAAATCAATCATGCTTTCTTATGGCATTGTAGACTGGGTCACATCAATAAGAGAAGGTTGACGAAGTTACATACAGAAGGATATTTGGATCCGTTCGAATATCAATCATATGCAACTTGTCAATCCTGTCTCAAAGGAAAGATGACAAGACTCCGTTCACTGGATACGGAGTAAGAGCGAGTGAGCTCTTGGGGCTCGTACACAGCGATGTGTGCGGTCCAATGTCTACACATGCGCGAAGCGGTTATTCTTACTTCATTACTTTTACGAATGACTTTTCAAGCTACGGATATGTCTTCTTAATGAAACATAAATCCGAAGCCTTTGGAAAATTCCAGGAATATAAGAATGAAGTAGAAAAACAAACAGGCAAAAGTATCAAGACACTGAGATCTGATCGAGGTGGTGAATACTTGAGTGCCGAGTTCCTGGATTACTTAAAAGAGAATGGAATTCTCTCTCAGCTTACTCCTCCATACACTCCACAACATAACGGTGTATCGGAGAGACGGAACCAAACCCTATTGGATATGGTACGTTCCATGAAGAGTAACGCTGAGTTACCGCGATCATTCTGGGGATATGCGCTAGAATCAGCTGCAAACCTTTTGAACCGAGTTCCAACTAAGACTGTGCCTACTACACCATATCAGATGTGGTGTGGGAAGAAACCCTATCTTAAGCACATTAAGACATGGGGATGTCCAGCTTTTGTCAAAAAGCAGCATGCAGACAAACTGGAGGCACGCTGAGTACAGTGCAAGTTTATGGGATATCCAAAGAACTCCAAGGGATATTTCTTCTATTGCGCATAGGAACAAAAGGTTTTTGTTTCTCGTCATGCCCACTTCTTGGAAACTGAGTTTTTGGAAAATCAGATAAGTGGGAGCTGTCACGACCCGTAAGGTACGGAACGCGACCGGCACTTAGATTACGAAACGTCTCAAGGCGTCCGTAATATAAGCAAGCCGAAGCCCAGAATAAAAATCACAAATAATATTTTTGGAGTGAAGGAAAACCAAATTATTTAAGCATTTACCTCGTTACCTAATCAATTTGCCCTTTTTAAAATAACTTTCCTTTTTCCCAAAATTCCAGCAGAATTCACTTGTAAAATCAGCCCCAACTGTACAAGCAGAATATAAATGAATAACAGTGCATAAGAAATAGCATGTCGACTCAAGTGAGCTCGACCCAGACATATTGTAAAACAAATTCCCAAGTCTCACAATCTCACATCTAGGTCAATATACAGTAATCCAAATAAAACAGGTACAACTGAAATGATAGTAGCAGTAGATGGAGTGTTCTAGATACAACAAAAATATAAGGTGGTACAAACTGATAATAACCCACCTATGAGCAAAAGCCTCGAGTCCAGGCAAAAAGTGCAAAAGAAGCAAAAGTATCCGCCGCTACAGTGCTGACGGAGTGGACCTGCAGAAAAGCTGTGGCACAACGGGGGTGAGTTGCCAGCTCGTGAGTAATAAATAACATCTACTAAGGCTATCGTATGCATTCACACAAGTGTCCTAGCATCCCTAAAGCAGGTATGGCTACATGTTCTAGCAGGTATGTATGCATCAACAGTGTACTAGCAAGTATATATATATGTCACATGGATGAAATACCGGTATGTATGCCACATGAAAGTACAATCAAGTGTGTATGAGAATTATTCTTTCCTTTGTTTTGAAACTCCCTTTTTAAACATCAGCATAATATCCAAGAAATCAGTAAAAAAACGTGTCCAGCAACGACACCTCAAAACTATCCAAATCTCATATATCCATGTCCAGTATCTCTGGCCTCAGCCATCCGGCTAATCCACATCAAAATCCATGTCTCAAACCAGCGGCCACGGTCGGTATCCTCTGCATATCCGCCGTGCCAAATGAAACCACCGGTAGGTAATCCGTCCCCAGCCAGGCTCAACGCCATCTTCTGCTATCTTCTTGCCCCGGGGTACTGTACCGGGCCCACCATGCATCCGTGACGGTTCCTCCACTCCTCGACACGGATCTCGAAAACCACAGCAAACTCATGGTGGACGACACTTTACATCACTAGAAAACCGCAACTTTTATATTTTAAACAGTTATCAGTTGAAATCTTGCGGCTTTCCTCCAAAATCCAGAAATATCATAGATCCCATGAAATCATCAAAAATGCATATGTCGATGCTTATGGTATCAATTTGCAATGTATGATTTGCACTAAGCATGAGCAGATGATATGATAATACATATGCACAGGTATGGTAATTCTTATGGTTTCATTTTAAATATTTAATGCAATATCATATTTCTAGGAAATTAACATGTTTCAGGGTAAGGTTGTCTAGTGTCGAGACATGGCAATTACCAGGGTGTGTGTGTCCACAAGAATAGTGCTCGTGCTGCATATAAAACCTGGTAATGGTGCATGTGTCCTACAATGAATTTGCGTATAAGGGTATGACATGCAGATATGACTGCGGTAATATTAAGCCAGTTTTATTATTATCATTCTATTATCACAAGTACTATCAAGTTTACCAACTATAAGTTTATTAAATCTAACGGGCGACTCGCGCCATCCAAACGATCGTCCCCCGTAGATGTTAAATCTACTCACCCGTGATCCCGTGCTAAGTGTGTCCGACCACCTGCTTGCCTTTCTCCGCTGCGCTCGAAGTTCTTGCCGGCGAACCTGGAATTTACAAAGTCACATACATCAGGAAAATCCTACAAAACGCGATATATCGACAAAAGGGATACGCGTGTGTGAACTCAAACGCGTGTGCACACGACACGACGCGATGCGCAAAAACCACCAGAACCTAAGCTGACACATTGTGTCGCGCAGCGCGCCACAGAACCACGCGTATCACGCGCGTGTCACACAAGACTTAAAACATCGAAAACATGCAAATAGCTCCAGATTTTTCCTCTGGACCCAACCTGAAAAGTTACAGATACCAAAAATCCTAACTACCCATAGTAAACCCACACACCAAAACCCAACACCCTCACCCCCATTCTGGCCGCAATTTGCGGCCAGATATAATAAATCTGCGGCCAGAATAGGGAGAGGGGTCCCCGTGTTCTTTGTGTGTGTTCCTACTCACCTCACCATACTACAGTCTTCTTAATTTTATTCTGAAGGTTCGGGTCAACAGCAGATCCTATAGAGGTGAAAAAGTCACTAAAACTGCCAAAATACACCAAGTCGGGTAAATCGGGTGTCTTTATGAAGTCTGGGGAATTTCTCTGGTTGACTGGCCTCACTAGCATCTAAGAGGGTTATTCTAACTAACACAACTCTCACTTTGTCAAAATTCCCTTAAATCACCCAAAACTCTACTAAGGCAAGAAATACACACCAAATAAGCTAGATTCCGTAATTTAGCAATTTAAGGCTAACCATCTAATTTTAACGTCACAACTAGGCTTAAACAGATTAGTTAACACCAAAAATGATTCATAAAACTACAAGCACTCTAAAATGACTAAATCTAGCATCACTACACCATTCTAGCACTAAAATTACGATAAGACACTATACTAGCTAATCAAGCACATAATCTACAAAAATTGGGAGGAGTTTAGGAGTTATACCCTCTAGGAACCTTGCAACCAAGGAGAAGGAGAAGAAGGAGGGAGTGGGTGCTGCTGTGATGAACTGGAGCTGCTTCAGTCCCAGGTTGATGCTGCAATTGCTGATGCTGGTGTGTGGCTGATGTTGTGGTGTGGGGCTGATATGGTGTGGTATGGGCTGATGTGGTGTGGTATGGTGTGTGGTATGGTATGGTGTGGGCTGATGTGGTGTGGTATGGTGTGTGGTATGGTATGGTGTGGGCTGATATGGTGTGCTACCTTGGCTGATGCTGGTGCTGCAGTTTAAGTTTTGGCTGAAGCTGAAGCTGATGATGTTAATTTGTGTTGTATTCTGATGTTTTAAGGCTGAAATTGAGTGTGAGTGGGGTGGTAGTGTTGTGTGTTTGAAGTTGAAGTTGAGAGGGGCTGAAGTAGCAGCTGTTGCTGCTGATGTTTCTGATTGAAAAGGCTGAATGCTGATGGTAACAGGCTGATGGTGTACTGCTGAGGTTTTGGAGGCTGATTTGAGCTGGAGTTGGGCTGATGTGCTGGTGATGATGGCTGATGGTGTTGTGGTGCTGATGTGAGGGTTTAGTAGCTGTTGTAGAGTGGTAGGGGGGCTGGTGAGGCTGATGCAGCTGATGGGGCTAGCTTCAGCTGCTGATGTTGATGCCTACAAGCTGAAATTCTGCATGCTGAAGAAGTGGCTGCTGAGTTTGGGCTATAGGATTTGTTTTGGTGGCTAAAGGGTGATGTATGGTGTGTGTGAGAGGAAGAGAAGAGAGGTAAGAAAAGTTTTGAAAAGAAGATAGTGTGACACATCCAAGAGCCATCATTCCCTCACTCTCATTAAATGCTTCAAGATCCCCATCACAATCTTTCCTTCAAATCACAAGTCAACCTTAAACCCTAATCTATGCTTAAAACTAAAACTCCTAAATTAACACCTAATTATTTTAACAAGGGTTGGACCACCATGGTTAACTCAAACATACTAACCCACAAGCTTAAATATATGGCAAATCCTAATCTTAACCCTGGCTAACGTGCACAAGTGTGTGTGGTTGAGATAAAATTCCACAAAAATAACCACAAACCCAGATAATTTATTAGAAACCCGTTTTGGTAAACTTTTTACCAAACAACCCCACATTAACAATTAATCACTACTAACCCTAAACTCAGGTGTTACAGTCTTCCCCCCTTAAGAAAATTCGTCCCCGAATTTTAAAATATGCAACTACGCGTACCTTCAAAAAGATGAGGGAATTTCTTCCGCATCTCTCCCTCGGCCTCCCAAGTGATCTCTTCGCTGCTCGGGCTACGCCAAAGAACTTTCACGGACGGCAGGACCTTGGATCGAAGTTTCTTCACTTGCCGATCCAAAATCTCAACTGGCTCCACGGTGAATGAAAGGTCGGGCTTGAGCTGAACTGTCTAATGCTGAATCGTGTGGGAAGGGTCATGAAGATAACGGCGTAGCATCGATACGTGGAAGACGGGATGAACATCTAAAAAACTGGGTGGAAGAGCCAAACGATATGCGACAGTGCCGACACGCTCGAGGATCTCAAAGGGACCTACGAATCTAGGGCTAAGCTTCCCCTTTCGCCCAAAACGCATCACGCCCTTCATCGGAGAGACTTTCAGAAAAACATGGTCGCCAACTGCGAACTCTAATCTGCGACGGCGCCTGTTTGCATAGGATTTCTGTCTGCTCTGAGCTGTTCTCATCCGGTCTCGAATCAAATATACTTTTTCGGTCGTCTCCTGCACGATCTGCAGTCCGAAGATACTGCTCTCGCTCAACTCGGTCCAACAAATGGGCGATCTACATCTCCTCCCATACAACGCCTCGAAAGGTGCCATCTGGATAGTATCCTGGAAGCTGTTGTTGTAGGAGAACTCCACTAGAGGTAAATGACGATCCCAGCTACCGCCGAAGTCTAAAACGCACGCTCTGAGCATGTCCTCGAGAGTCTGAATGGTCCGCTCTGACTGTCCGTCGGTCTGCGGATGAAATGCTGTGCTAAAGTTCAAACGAGTGCCCAAAGCCTCCTGGAGTCTCTGCCATAGTAGGCTGGTAAACTGAGTGCCTCGATCTGACACGATACAAGTCGGTACGCCATGTAGCCGCACAATCTCGTCAATGTAGAGCTGAGCATACTGAGCGAAGCTGAAAGTGGTCTTCACTGGTAGGAAGTGAGCCGCTTTTGTCAATCTATCCACGATCACCCAGATGGAGTCGTACCCTCGACTGGTCCCGGGTAGACCCACAACGAAGTCCATCGAAATCTGCTCCCATTTCCACTCTGGAATGGGTAACGGCTGTAGCTCTCCTGCGGGCCTCTGGTGCTCGGCCTTGACTTGCTGATAAGTCAGGCATCTCGATACGAACTCCGCGATGTCCCTCTTCATTCCGTCCCACCAGTAGGTCTCTCTCATATCATGGTACATCTTGGTGGAACCGGGGTGGACACTATACACTGATCGGTGTGCCTCCTCAAGAATGTCGCGCCGCAATCCATCAGCATCTGGTACACACAGTCTGGATCCAAATCGTAATATCCCCTGATCATCAATCATGAACTCGGAAAATCTGCCCTGTCCCAGCTGTGCCATGATCTCTGAGCAACGGTCATCCCTGCGCTGTGCTTCATAAATACGGTCAAGCAACTGTGGGCGCGCACGAACATGCGCGAGCTGTCCTCCTGTCGGGGTGAACTCGAACTCGACTCGGCTGTCGTATAGAATCTGCCAATCCGCTGACGTCTGCCTCTGCACTACGCGCAAATGGGATAGACTACCCCTGGGCCTCCTGCTCAAGGCATCCGCTACTACATTCGCCTTGCCCGGGTGGTACAAGATCTCACAGTCGTAGTCCTTCACCAACTCCATCCAACGACGCTGTCTGAGGTTCAAGTCTCGCTGCTGAAATATGTATTTTAAGCTCTTGTGGTCTGTGAATATTTGGCATGACTCGCCATATAGGTAATGTCGCCATATCTTCAGTGCAAAGACCATTGCAGCCATCTCCAAATCGTGAGTAGGGTAGTTCTGTTCGTGCTTCTTCAACTGCCGAGAAGCATAAGCGATCACCCGGTCCTGCTGCATCAACACGCATCCTAACCCTACTCGCGAAGCATCACAGTAGACCACAAACCCGCCTGATCCTGAAGGCAAGGATAATACCGGCGCCGCTCAAACACGTCCGCAGCTGCTGAAAACAGCGCTCGCACTCCTCCATCCAAACGAAAGGAACTCCCTTCCGGGTCAAACTGGTCAAGGGTGCAACTATATGGGAGAAGTCCTGAATAAAACGCCTGTAGTAGCCTGCCAGGCCTAGAAAACTACGGATCTCAGTGACCGATGTAGGTCGGGGCCACTGCTGAACAGCCTCAATCTTCTTCGGGTCCACACATATGCCGTCTCTCGTAATTACGTGACCCAAGAATCCGACGCTGTCCAGCCAGAATGCACACTTGGAGAACTTTGCGAATAGCTGGTGCTCCCTCAGAGTCTGTAACGTAATCCGCAGGTGCTGCTCGTGCTCCTCTCGGCTCCGGGAGTACACCAAAATATCGTCGATGAACACGATGATGAACAAGTCAAGATACGGCCTGAAGTTACGGTTCATCAAATCCATAAATGTTGCGGGGGCGTTGGTGAGTCCGAACGACATCACCAGAAACTCATAGTGGCCATAGCGTGTACGGAAGGCTGTCTTCGGTATATCCTCCTGTCGGACTCGCAGCTGGTGGTATCCTGATCGTAAGTCGATCCTCGAAAAATAACCCGCACTCTGGACCTGGTCGAACAAATCATCAATGCGTGGCAACGGATACCTGTTCCGAACGGTCACCTTGTTCAGCTGGCGGTAGTCGATGCATAAGCGCAAACTTCCGTCCTTCTTCTTGACAAAGAGGACCGGAGCAACCCACGGAGAAACACTGGGTCGAATAAGTCCCTTATCCAGCAAATCTTTCAGCTGAACCTTCAACTCTCTAAGCTCCACCGAGGCCATCCGATAAGGCGGTATAGAAATAGGCCCCGAGCCAGGAATCAAATCAATACAGAACTCGACATCGTGCTCAGGTGGCAGTCCTGGCAGCTCGTCAGGGAAAACATCGGGGAACTCGCATGCAATCGGAACCTGGTCCAATGGAACATCCGTAGCTCTAGTATCACATACACCGGCTAGAAATCCCCGACAACCCTTCCTCATCAGCTGACCAGCGTGAAGGGAAGAAATCAAAATGTGAGGGGTGGCACCACGGTCCCCCTGCACAACAAAAACCGACTCACCGGGAAAACAAAACCTAACTGTCTTCTCGCGGCAGTCCACCGTTGCATAGCACGTGGCTAACCAATCCATGCCCAAAAGAATGTCGAAGTCCAACATCTCCAGAAGGATCAAGTCGACAGGCAGCTCTCGCTCGCCAATACGAACGGTACAGGATCGGAACACGTGCCTAGCAACAAATGACTCTCCCATAGGAGTGGTCACAACCATCGGCTGATCAAGCAAACCGGACTCTCTACCCAAACTCGGCACGAAGTGGGTGGAAACGTATGAGTGCGTGGATCTGGGATCGAACAACATGTGTGCATCAATAGAACATACTGAAAGGGTACCTGTAACGACGGCATTGGATGCCTGCGCATCCTGGGGTGTCAATGCAAAACCTCGGGCGTGACCTCCTTCAATAGCGGGCTGACCTCGGCCTCTGCCTCCTCGTCCTCTCTGGGTCGGTGCGCCGTGCCCACGGCCTATGGGTGCGCCTAACTGGCGTGGAGCATCGCCTGTGGCAGGTAGTAGAGCTCTCTGAGGAGGGGGCGGTGATGGAGGTAGAGTCACATGCGGAACTGTCGCCGCATCCTGTCGCCTCACTGGATGATTGATGATAAATTTCGTTGTGTGTATCGAATCAAATAGTCCCCGGCAACGGCGCCATTTGATTGAAAAGATTTCGGATGTGTAGTATGAAATTGTAAAGAAATCACAACCAAAAATTATTTGACCGCAATCAACTACGGTGTCGGATTGTAGTTAGTATGTGAGTGCGGATCGTCCACAGGGAAAGTGTAATCGTTCGTCTTTTGAATTAGATGAATTGAAACTTTAAAGAAAGAAAACAAAACAATTCAAGATTTATATTTGAAGTTCAAGAATGAGAAAAAACTAGATCTAAGAAAGCATTAAAAGATAGAATCAAGAATTGATAGTTTGTTGATTTTTCCAAACCAAATCTCAAGAATCGAAATGAGGCTCGTAGGAATCGATCGGATCTATAGATGTGATGTAATCTTACAATGACATATTCTTATCTTTCGATGAATTGATACTAGATCGATGATGATCGATGAGAATTAGGGATTTCTTGTGAAACTAGGGTTTCATCTTATCCCTTGTTCATTCATCGATATCATTCATATGCTAGCCTCTAGTAAATTCAAGAAACGATCGTAGATCCCTAATTTCGAGCGATCACAATCAAGAAAGCATCGCTACGAAACTAGGTCATCGATTCTTGAACTTGCTAGGGTTTACAAAACTCGTAGGACTTAAAAATAGTATTAAGATTTGTTACATCATCATTCTACAATCGTCTCGACTCCTTTACGAGCGGAGTTTTACTCACACATCACAACAAGAACAATAATTACAAATTGAGATCTAATCATGATGCAAGAATTAAAAGAAAGCAAGATAAAAGAATTTCATCTTTTATTTATATCAACAATTTCGTTACAATCACTCAAGAACTACAAGAGGAAGAACTTGATCGTCGACTTGGCTTTGCTCGTCTCCGTGGATCGCGGATCGGCTTGGATCACTTGCCCGATTGAAGATCGGCTCGGCTCCTAAAAGGTTGAAGGCTTCTCGCTTGATTTGGTACTCAAGATCTTGGATTTAGAGTGGAATTAGGGTTAGGGTTTCGCACAAGCCTTGTCACGAGACTTGTGGAAGAAAATGGTGTAGAATGAACAACCTCATCCCTTAGATCTAGGTTCCTATTTATAGCCATCAAAACCCTAGATCTAGGATTTGAATTTTAAGTTTCCCTCCAAAAGTTTGTTAGATGAAATTCAAATTTCCCTCCAAAAGTTTGTTAAATGAAATTTGAATTTCCCTCCAAAATGAACTACCTCATTTGAATTTGAATTTCCCTCCAAAATGAACAACTTTTCCCTCCAAAATGAACTACCTCATTTGAATTTGAATTTTCCCTCCAAAATGAACAACTTTTCCCTCCAAAATGAACTACCTCATTTGAATTTGAATTTTCCCTCCAAAATGAGGTTGTTAGAAAGAATCTTCTAGAAAAAGTTTGTTGGAAGGAATATTCTAGAATGAGGTTGTTACAAGGAGGCTTCTAGAAGAAGGTTGTTGGAGAGAGCTTTCTAGAAGAAGGTTGTTATAAGGAGGCTTCTAGAAGAAGTTAGTTGGAGGGAGGCTTCTAGAACTAGGTTGTTAGGCCGAGCCTTCTAGATGAAGCCACGTGGAGTTTCTGGAGAGTTCTGGAAGCTTTACCGTTAGAAATAAGCACATGGGGAAAATCTGCTTCTCTGCTGACGTCATCATGCCACGGATCCGCGGCGAGAAGCGCCCATTGGCCTTGAATAAATTTCTGGAATTTTACTGCCAGATCACCAGACTTAGACTTGGTGTAATTTTGATCAGCAGTTTTGACAATTTGGCTCGGTTTCTGGAATTTCCTGCACAGACTTCGAAACAAGTGTTGCGCAAATACAGAAATGATGCGATGCCATGAAATGCGGTTAATTTCCCTTAAAGTGTCGGTTTAAAAGTATAATACATGCAATCTCATATTTTGTGACAGATTTGCTAATATGTAAAATATGAATGCCGAACACTTCTAAATGTATGCAAATGTTAAGGAAATTGCCGGCTAAAATATACAATATTTTCGACTGATCAAATACCCCCAAACTTAATTTTGATCGTCTCGAGCGAATGTTTTATTAAAAAGAGAAGGAGAAAATAAAGAAAGAGAAAAAACTAACTAGCACACTTTCGTAGGCAACACGATTGCACTGAGCACGTGCAACAAGCCTTTAAACCTCTAGGTGTCCCTAGTAGGAGGAGTGTTGTCTCCTGAGGGTTTTCAGCGGATTGCACCCACAAAATCCAAAAATTAAAGAAAGATCATGAATATTACATTTAAAGAAAAGAATTGTAAAAGAAAAACCTTGAAAATTAGGGTTTCCAACTAAGCTAGCTTTTCGGTTGTCATGAGCCCTATCTTAATGGTCATGAAAAGATGTCAGAAATCACGTCCTCCCTCAATAAAACATCGTCTTATTCTTCATTCCTATCTTTCTTCCAAACATCGATCATATCACCCTGCGTGTGTGTAAAGACATCCCTACACCCGGAGAATTCAATTCAAGCTATCATACCCTTGCCCATCAGCCTCAGTACTTCTTGATAAACGAGATTGCTCACACACTTTTATGCGACCGTTAATACTTTTTGAGGTACTAACCGACCGATTACTAATGTGCTTGCTAACTTGGTGTATTTTCCTAGTCTTGCACCACCTTAGGCATAGCAGTGACTCCCAGACCAGTTGACCTTGGGGCATTAGGTGAAGAAGCACCCTTTTGCTATATATTTTTATTGCCCTTGGTGATAACAAAACCAGTATCCATTTTTCTCACCACTTTAAAACACATATTTCTTTTTTCATACTTTTGGCTTTAAGACAAGAGCATTTCAAGGTATCCTCTACTATCCCAGGCTTTAAGATGTGTGTAAGTGCGAATAGCAGGGTAGCAACGTTCAAAATGTTTGGCTTCCAGAATAGAAACTATTTTTCAGACTTATTTTTATCCTCAGATTAGTGACGTCTTTCATCTTACTAACCCTTGGGACAACGGCTCATAACTACTTATTACTAGTTCGTATAAGAAAACTTCTAATTTTCTTAGTTTTCTTAAATTTTTCTAATCTCATGGATGTAATTGTTCACTATCTAAACTTTTATTATCTTATTTATGTACAAAGAATATTTTTATAATTTTGAAATTTTTTTTAAATTTTTATGGTTTTTAAAGAAATATTTTGTGCTTATGCAGATGATATGCAAATGATGCGAAAATAAGCACAAACCTAATACCCCCAAACTTAATTTCGATCGTCTCGAGCGAATGTTTTATTAAAAAGAGAAGGAGAAAATAAAGAAAGAGAAAAAACTAACTAGCACACTTTCGTAGGCAACACGATTGCACTGAGCACGTGCAACAAGCCTTTAAACCTCTAGGTGTCCCTAGTAGGAGGAGTGTTGTCTCCTGAGGGTTTTCAGCGGATTGCACCCACAAAATCCAATAATAAAAGAAAGATCATGAATATTACATTTAAAGAAAAGAATTGTAAAAGAAAAGCCTTGAAAATTAGGGTTTCCAACTAAGCTAGCTTTTCGGTTGTCATGAGCCCTATCTTAATGGTCATGAAAAGATGTCAGAAATCACGTCCTCCCTCAATAAAACATCGTCTTATTCTTCATTCCTATCTTTCTTCCAAACATCGATCATATCACCCTGCGTGTGTGTAAAGACATCCCTACACCCGGAGAATTCAATTCAAGCTATCATACCCTTGCCCATCAGCCTCAGTACTTCTTGATAAACGAGATTGCTCACACACTTTTATGCGACCGTTAATACTTCTTGAGGTACTAACCGACCGATTACTAATGTGCTTGCTAACTTGGTGTATTTTCCTAGTCTTGCACCACCTTAGGCATAGCAGTGACTCCCAGACCAGTTGACCTTGGGGCACTAGGTGAAGAAGCACCCTTTTGCTATATATTTTTATTGCCCTTGGTGATAACAAAACCAGTATCCATTTTTCTCACCACTTTAAAACACATATTTCTTTTTTCATACTTTTGGCTTTAAGACAAGAGCATTTCAAGGTATCCTCTACTATCCCAGGCTTTAAGATGTGTGTAAGTGCGAATAGCAGGGTAGCAACGTTCAAAATGTTTGGCTTCCAGAATAGAAACTATTTTTCAGACTTATTTTTATCCTCAGATTAGTGACGTATTTCATCTTACTAACCCTTGGGACAACGGCTCATAACTACTTATTACTAGTTCGTATAAGAAAACTTCTAATTTTCTTAGTTTTCTTAAATTTTTCTAATCTCATGGATGTAATTGTTCACTATCTAAACTTTTATTATCTTATTTATGTACAAAGAATATTTTTATAATTTTGAAATTTTTTTTAAATTTTTATGGTTTTTAAAGAAATGTTTTGTGCTTATGCAGATGATATGCAAATGATGCGAAAATAAGCACAAACCTCCCCCAAACTTGTTTTCAACAGTGTCCTCACTGTTGCCTTCTGCTAAATCTCGAAAAACCTGTAAGCTTGGGAGGAATTTATTAGTGGGGGCAAAATATTTAAGTGAAGAACCTCCCTCAAACTTATTTTTGGCTCAAAATTTTGTAAAAATTCTTTTTAGGAGCCAGAAAAACATACCCCCCCAAACTTGAGTTATGCAATGTTAAGCTTTTAAAATCACATGAGGGGTTCAAGAATCATTGGTCGATGCCAAGCTTTGCAAAGACCAAATGTTAACACCAACCATTCAAAAATTTTATCAATACAATGCTCTGGTTGGTGGAAGAAGAAGTGGGGAAAGGTTAAGTGGTGGAAGAGAATGTATGTGCGTCTCATTTTGGAGAGACGATGCAGTGATTGTGATGGATAACTCGCATTCTTTTTACAAGTCAAAAGAAGGGGTGGAGGTTCAATTTCAGTGATTGGAAGATAATTCATCTCAACACCCGTGTCATTCAAAAATGCGAGTTCATCAGCGAAGATCTCCTCAAAAGTTCCATTAATGCCCCGGTGAATAATGTCATCACAAAGTGCGGGGTGATCTTCAGACTCTAAAAGCAGTTCATAATCCGTGTTAATTGTTGACCCGGACATCTCGGTGGAAGAGTCCGTATGTGTATGATACATAGTTGGGTCAAACAATAACATATGAAAAGAGTCAAGATCGATATCAGGAGGATCATCAAATTCGCTGCTGTCGACATCCATTAAGTCGACAGAACAGACCTGAGCAGTAGGTTCGGAGGGTACACTTCCCAACTTGTAAATGTTCAGTTCAATTGACATGTTCCCGAAAGATAGGGTCATAGAACCATTACGACAGTTGATAATAGCATTGGAAGTGGCCAAAAAGGGGCGACCTAAAATCACCGGAATTTGATTCCGTGGGTTCGCTACAGGCTGTGTATCAAGTACAATAAAATCCACAGGAAATACAAATTCCCCGATTTTTATTAACACATCCTCCAGTTTACCCCTAGGTTTGGTGATTGATCGGTCAGCCATCTGGAGAGTTATGCTCGAAGGCTTTAACACTCCGATACCTAGTTGCTCATATACCGAGTAAGGAAGTAAGTTAACACTAGCGCCAAGGTCAAGTAGCGCACGGTTGATGTGTTTCTCCCCAATAAAAATGGAAATAGTAGGACAGCCAGGGTCCTTACGTTTCCGTGGTAATTGTTAGGGAAAAGCCGTGTCTACAGTACTCGACATGAAGATTTTTTTAGGCACTTGAGTCTTCCTCTTCCTAGTGCACAAGTTCTTAAGAGTTTTTGCATAGGACGGAACTTGTTGAATAGCATCAAGGAGAGAGATGTTGATGTTAACTTCCTTAAACATGTCCACAATCTTCTCCATTTGGGCATCATGTTTCTTGGGCCTCAACCTATTTGGAAATGGAGCTCTATCAATAAGTGTTGGGTCCAACATTTGTGGAGAAGTTTGTGGAGGTGGAAAGGATGAGGTGGGTGGAGGGTTCGAGCCTTTGGGAACACGGAGAATAGGCTCGGAAGAAGAAGGTAAGTTAGACGAAATAGGGTAAGAAATAGAAGTGTGAGTGGAAGTGGAAGTTGATGCTGGGGTGTTAATGATCAATTCATCATTATCAATTTGTTCACCCGAGTGATTGTCTAGCACTCTTCCAGATCTCAACGTTGTAAAAGCATCCACATTAGTGTAATGTGAAGGTCTAGGATCAGGTACGGGTTGAGATGGAAGATTTCCTTCTTCTCTAGCACTTATTTCGGCTGTTATTTGTTCAATTTGTGCTTCCATTGATTTGATATTCTCATTTTGAGTGAGAATGATCTTTATCATATTTTCAATGGAAGATTGAAAACTTGCCGACTCTTGGGTGGAATGTTTCATGAAAGTAACCAAGGTTTGCACCAGTGCAGAGATATTATCAGTACCGGCCAATTGCAAAGAGTTTTCATGTAGTGCAAAAGTGTTGGCAGGATTTTGAAAATTTTGTGGTTGGAAGGGGTGCTGACTCAATTGAAGTGGTGGTTGCTGTTGTGGTGGAGGGACCCTTTGAAAATTGTTTAGGATTGGAACCGTATTTTGAGATTGTGATTGGTTCCAAGAAAAGTTCGGGTAATTCCTCCAATCTTGATTATATGAGGAAGAAGAGGGATAGTTTCCAGGTCTTTGCTGAAGTGCAGCATTAGTGTGACCTTGAAACGGTACATTGAAAGGACATTCTTCCGTCAAATGTGAAGGGTTTGAACAGCAGCCACACACGGTTTTGGGAAGTGTGGATTGGTTTAGGGAGGCTGAAGAGATTTTATTTTCTATAGCGTCGAGTTTCCTTTAAATTGCGGCCATTTCGGCATTCAAGGTGACGGAAACATCGAGCTGATTGACATCTTCCCTAGGTGGTGGTGGTCTAACACTTTCCCATTGTGATGTGTTTTGAGCTAAATCTTCTAGGTATTTCCAAGCTTCACCATCATCTTTAGATAGGAATTGGCAATGACACATGGTTTCAAGTATCTGTCTAGTAGTGAGATCAATACCCTCATAGATAATTCGACACAAATCCCATCTGGGGATTCCGTGATGAGGGCATTGGATAAGAAGATCCTTGAACCGTTCAAAGCATTTCCAAAATGGTTCATTGGGAAGTTGGGTAAATTTAGAGATTTCGCTCCGAACACGGGCGGTCTTGTGATTGGGATAAAATTTCTTAAGGAATGCTGCAACGAATTCGTCCCATGTTGAAATAGAATGTGCGGGTGTGATGTAAAGCCACTTCTCGGCTAAATCGCACAAAGTGAATGGGAGAAGACGTAAACGTAAAGCATCCAAAGATAGTTGTGAATTCCCCATCAAAGCACATACGTTTTCAAATTTGGAAATAAACATGTATGTGTTTTCAGAATCAAGACCATGAAATTTGGGTAATAGTTTGATGAATTGGGGGTTGATTTCAAAATTTTCCCCGATGGAAGGTGGTATAGAAAGACAGGTGGGAAGGGTAACACGTGTAGGATAGCATCTCTCTTGGAGAGAAATGCGTGGAGGATTTTGCGCACCTGCGGGCGGTGGCAGAGTAGTGTTAAAGTTTGATGGATTTTGGTCCATCGCGGGTGTGGTGGGTGGTGGGGGAGAAGATGAAGAATTACCGACTCTGGGGTCGATAAAAGAAACGCGGACAAGACGGGAAATGGAATCCCGTGTCCAGCCTAACATTGTGCTAAATGGTTGTAGCACAAGTGGCAGCGTTGGTATAATTAGAGGAATGATATGAATGTGGTGTTTGTTTTGAAAAGTGGTACGGATTTTTGAAAATATGATTCAACAAAACAAATGCAGCTCACAAAACCCTAGAATCTAGGGGTCACCTAGGTCAAAGCTCTAGACCGCTCCTAACTGCCAAAAGACAAGTCACAGGATCAATCCTCCACTGCCTCTTTGTCCCCCTGTGGCCGGATAAGTGCCAGGTAAGTGGGAAGGAACTACCACTACAGTGGTCCTAATTAATAACCACTAGCCTTAGACACACTCGCCTTAGGCACCACAAGAAAACTCGGATAAGCAATGAATTACCCACGGCCTTCTCTTGTCCTAATTGAGCGCGACGGTCCTTAGAGTCATCTCTAGATTTCTTTTAATTAATGAGGGTAAATGCGGATGCAAGTTTTGCGATTTTCGGGGCCTAGGAAGGGTAATGAAATCCCCACCTAATTTGGATTTGGTCGTGCCCCTTAAATTTCCGTATTAATATGCGACAACCACAAGAATCAAAAACACGCACAAATTTTTATTGCTTTGCGGCGCTGCGATTTATTTGCAAAGAATCCTGCACAAAATATTAGTTGGAGCAGAGAGGGGAGAAGATAAGAAAGATAGGGACTTACAGAGAAATATTTGTGCAGTGAACAGTCACACCTGCGGCGGATCCGCCGCGTATTAGGGTATTATGCCGCGCTTCCGCGCTTGGCAGGTAAGATCACTAGACAATATTTTTACAGAGAGCTTCTGTTGAGCTTATGAGTCCCCTGAAATGTTCAGAAATTTTTTTCTCCAGCTCCAATGATTCCAGATTTTCTCGCAACAAATCACAACACACGTATTAGTGTTTGCACGAATTTTGATCTAAAAATTATAATGGAATAAATTGTTCAACTCAAATTTCAAAATACGAACTATTAGCGCACTATCCCCGGCAACGGCGCCATTTGATTGATGATAAATTTCGTTGTGTGTATCGAATCAAATAGTCTCCGGCAATGGCGCCATTTGATTGAAAAGATTTCGGATGTGTAGTATGAAATTGTAAAGAAATCACAACCAAAAATTATTTGACTGCAATCAACTACGGTGTCGGATTGTAGTTAGTATGTGAGTGCGGATCGTCCACAGGGAAAGTGTAATCGTTCGTCTTTTGAATTAGATGAATTGAAACTTTAAAGAAAGAAAACAAAACAATTCAAGATTTATATTTGAAGTTCAAGAATGAGAAAAAACTAGATCTAAGAAAGCATTAAAAGATAGAATCAAGAATTGATAGTTTGTTGATTTTTCCAAACCAAATCTCAAGAATCGAAATGAGGCTCGTAGGAATCGATCGGATCTATAGATGTGATGTAATCTTACAATGACATATTCTTATCTTTCGATGAATTGATACTAGATCGATGATGATCGATGAGAATTAGGGATTTCTTGTGAAACTAGGGTTTCATCTTATCCCTTGTTCATTCATCGATATCATTCATATGCTAGCCTCTAGTAAATTCAAGAAACGATCGTAGATCCCTAATTTCGAGCGATCACAATCAAGAAAGCATCGCTACGAAACTAGGTCATCGATTCTTGAACTTGCTAGGGTTTACAAAACTCGTAGGACTTAAAAATAGTATTAAGATTTGTTACATCATCATTCTAAAATCGTCTCGACTCCTTTACGAGCGGAGTTTTACTCACACATCACAACAAGAACAACAATTACAAATTGAGATCTAATCATGATGCAAGAATTAAAAGAAAGCAAGATAAAAGAATTTCACCTTTTATTTATATCAACAATTTCGTTACAATCACTCAAGAACTACAAGAAGAAGAACTTGATCGTCGACTTGGCTTTGCTCGTCTCCGTGGATCGCGGATCGGCTTGGATCACTTGCCCGATTGAAGATCGGCTCGGCTCCTAAAAGGTTGAAGGCTTCTCGCTTGATTTGGTACTCAAGATCTTGGATTTAGAGTGGAATTAGGGTTAGGGTTTCGCACAAGCCTTGTCACGAGACTTGTGGAATAAAATGGTGTAGAATGAACAACCTCATCCCTTAGATCTAGGTTCCTATTTATAGCCATCAAAACCCTAGATCTAGGATTTGAATTTTAAGTTTCCCTCCAAAAGTTTGTTAAATGAAATTTGAATTTCCCTCCAAAATGAACTACCTCATTTGAATTTGAATTTTCCCTCCAAAATGAACAACTTTTCCCTCCAAAATGAACTACCTCATTTGAATTTGAATTTTCCCTCCAAAATGAACAACTTTTCCCTCCAAAATGAACTACCTCATTTGAATTTGAATTTTCCCTCCAAAATGAGGTTGTTAGAAAGAATCTTCTAGAAAAAGTTTGTTGGAAGGAATATTCTAGAATGAGGTTGTTACAAGGAGGCTTCTAGAAGAAGGTTGTTAGAGAGAGCTTTCTAGAAGAAGGTTGTTATAAGGAGGCTTCTAGAAGAAGTTAGTTGGAGGGAGGCTTCTAGAACTAGGTTGTTAGGCCGAGCCTTCTAGATGAAGCCACGTGGAGTTTCTGGAGAGTTCTGGAAGCTTTGCCGTTAGAAATAAGCACATGGGGAAAATCTGCTTCTATGCTGACGTCATCATGCCACGGATCCGCGGCGAGAAGCGCCCATTGGCCTTGAATAAATTTCTGGAATTTTACTGCCAGATCACCAGACTTAGACTTGGTGTAATTTTGATCAGCAGTTTTGACAATTTGGCTCGGTTTCTGGAATTTCCTGCACAGACTTCGAAACAAGTGTTGCGCAAATACAGAAATGATGCGATGCCATGAAATGCGGTTAATTTCCCTTAAAGTGTCGGTTTAAAAGTCTAATACATGCAATCTCATATTTTGTGACAGATTTGCTAATATGTAAAATATGAATGCCGAACACTTCTAAATGTATGCAAATGTTAAGGAAATTGCCGGCTAAAATATACAATATTTTCGACTGATCACTGGACAATCTCTAATACGATAGTGCAGACTCCCGCACCTAAAGCACCCTGGCGACGGCTGCTGTCCCTGTGTATACGATCCGTACAACTGACCTCATCCGAACCCTCTGCCGGCCCTATCTCTCGGAATGAATCTGGCATGCTGCCTCTGATCTAGTGTGCCGGTATGAATCCTCTTCGGCCCGGGAATGGCCGATGTCGCTGAAATACGTATTTCCATCCGCAATGCCGTATCCATAGCTGCCGAATAGGTATCGAAATGCTGAGCGCCAACGGCAAGATATAGCTGGGCATCCAGTCCCTGTATGAACCTCTTCACCCTTTTTACTTCGGTATCTACCAGGTACGGGGCATATCGGGACAACTGTGTAAACTGAACGTCATACTCAGACACCGTCATCCCAGGTGTCTTGACCAAGGCCTCGAAACTACGAGCTCTGGCGTCGCGAACGCTCTCCGGAAGGAAACGGGCAAGGAAAACTGCTGTGAACTCGGTCCAGGTCATGGGCGATAGACCTGTAGCTCGACCTCTCAGAACTGACTCCCACCATATCTGTGCGAGACCCTCTAGTCGGAAACTCGCAAGCTCTACCCAGCGATCATCAGAACATCTCAGCGATCGGCAGATCCTGGCCAAGCTGTCAAGGAACGTCTGCGGGTCCTCCGCTGCATCGGTACCCGTGAAAACTGGAGGTCTCAGCCTCATGAACTCCTGTAGTGAAACCGGGATGGTCACGGTGGCAGTAGTAGGAGCAGGTACCAAGGTAGTCTGGGATGTAGTAGGTGCGTCCTCCGGCCTCGGTGTACGACTGGCTGCAACTAGGGATCCTACCATCTGACGGAGCTCCTGCATACTCCCCATCATCTATCGCAACTCCTCCATACCAGTCTCAAGCCTATCCATACGGCCTGGGGAAGGTGGATCGGTCTGTCCCTGTGGCGTAGGCATGCCACCCTGCTCAGTCCTGTCTCGGATGAGCCAGCTCGAATCTCGTCTCGGGCAGCAGCCCTCTGTGCTCTGGTAGCCCTCTGTGGCATAGTGACTGGTACAGGAAACAGGACAATGAGAACAGTGCAAGAGAATCACAGGATACATGGAATCGAAAAAGGAATTTCAAACAAATATGTCCTAAAGTCATCTAGGCGGAGTACCGCATCGCAAGTATGCCGCGGACATACGTACGCTACGCTACTCTGCTTAAGTCACTTACTCCATCTACTAAGGGTCATCCTACACTCAGGAAGGTGAAACCTATCGCTCTGATACCAACTTTGTCACGACCCGCAAGGTACGGAATGCGACCGGCACTTAGATTACGAAAAGTCTCAAGGCGTCCGTAATATAAGCAAGCCGAAGCCCAGAATACAAATCACAAATAAGATTTTTGGAGTGAAGGAAAACCAAATTATTTAAGCATTTACCTCATTACCTAATCAATTTGCCCTTTTTAAAATAACTTTCCTTTTTCCCAAAATTCCAGCAGAATTCACTTGTAAAATCAGCCCCAACTGTACAAGCAGAATATAAATGAATAACAGTGCATAAGAAATAGCATGTCGACTCAAGTGAGCTCAACCCAGACATATTGTAAAACAAATTCCCAAGTCTCACAATCTCACATCTAGGTCAATATACAGTAATCCAAATAAAACAGGTACAACTGAAATGACAGTAGCAGTAGATGGAGTGTTCTAGATACAACAAAAATATAAGGTGGTACAAACTAATAATAACCCACCTATGAGCAAAAGCCTCGAGTCCAGGCAAAAAGTGCAAAAGAAGCAAAAGTATCCGCCGCTACAGTGTTGACGGAGTGGACCTGCAGAAAAGCTGTGGCACAACGGGGGTGAGTTGCCAGCTCGTGAGTAATAAATAACATCTACTAAGGCTATCGTATGCATGCACACAAGTGTCCTGGCATCCCTAAAGCAGGTATGGCTACATGTTCTAGCAGGTATGTATGCATCAACAGTGTACTAGCAAGTATATATATATGTCACATGGATGAAATACCGGTATGTATGCCACATGAAAGTACAATCAAGTGTGTATGAGAATTATTCTTTCCTTTGTTTTGAAACTCCCTTTTTAAACATCAGCATAATATCGAAGAAATTGGTAAAAAAAAAAAACCGTGTCCAGCAACGACACCTCAAAACTGTCCAAATCTCATATATCCATGTCCAGTATCTCTCGCCTCAGCCATCCGGCTGATCCACATCAAAATCCATGTCTCAAACCAGCGGCCACGGTCGGTATCCTCTGGATATCCGCCGTGCCAAATTAAGTCACCGGTAGGTAATCCGTCCCCAACCAGGCTCAACGCCATCTCCTGCGATTTTCTTGCCCCGGGGTACCGTACCGGGCCCACCATGCATCCGTGACGGTTCCTCCACTCCTCGACACGGATCTCGAAAACCACAGCAAACTCATGGTGGACGACACTTTACATCACTAGAAAACCGCAACTTTTATATTTTTAAACAGTTATCAGTTGAAATCTTGCGGCTTTCCTCCAAAATCCAGAAATATCATAGATCCCATGAAATCATCAAAAATGCATATGTCGATGCTTATGGTATCAATTTGCAATGTATGATTTGCACTAAGCATGAGCAGATGATATGACAATACATATGCACAGGTATGGTAATTCTTATGGTTTCATTTTAAATATTTAATGCAATATCATATTTCTAGGCAATTAACATGTTTCGGGTTAAGGTTGTCTAGTGTCGAGACATGGCAATTACCAGGGTGTGTGTGTCCACATGAATAATGCTCGTGCTGCATATAAAACCTGGTAATGGTGCATGTGTCCTACAATGAATTTGCGTATAAGGGTATGACATGTAGATATGACTGCGGTAATATTAAGCCGGTTTTATTATTATCATTCTATTGTCACAAGTACTATCAAGTTTACCAACTAAAAGTTTATTAAATCTAACGGGCGACTCGCGCTATCCAAACGATCGTCTCCCGTAGATGTTAAATCTACTCACCCGTGATCCCGTGCTAAGTGTGTCCGACCACCTGCTTGCCTTTCTCCGCTGCGCTCGAAGTTCCTGCCGGCGAACCTGGAATTTATAAAGTCACATACATCAGGAAAATCCTGCAAAACGCGATATATCGACAAAAGGGATACGCGTGCGTGAACCCAAACGCGTGTGCACACGACACGACGCGATGCGCACAAACCACCAGAACCTAAGCTGACACGCTGTGTCGCGCAGCGCGCCACAGAACCACGCGTATCACGCGCGTGTCGCACAAGACTTAAAACATCGAAAACATGCAAATAGCTCCAGATTTTTCCTCTGGACCCAACCTGAAAAGTTACAGATACCAAAAATCCTAGCTACCCATAGTAAACCCACACACCAAAACCCAACACCCCTACCCCCATTCTGGCCGCAATTTGCGGCCATATATAATAAATCTGCGGCCAGAATAGGGAGAGGGGTCCCCGTGTTCTGTGTGTGTGTTCCTACTCACCTCGCCATGCTACAGTCTTCTTAATTTTATTCTGAAGGGTTCGGGTCAACAGCAGATCCTATAGAGGTGAAAAAGTCACTAAAACTGCCAAAATACGCCAAGTCGGGTAAATCGGGTGTCTTTATGAAGTCTGGGGAATTTCTCTGGTTGACTGGCCTCACTAGCATCTAATAGGGTTATTCTAACTAACACAACTCTCACTTTGTCAAAATTCCCTTAAATCACCCAAAACTCTACTAAGGCAAGAAATACACACCAAATAAGCTAGATTCCGTAATTTAGCAATTTAAGGCTAACCATCTAATTTTAACGTCACAACTAGGCTTAAACAGATTAGTTAACACCAAAAATGGTTCATAAAACTACAAGCACTCTAAAATGACTAAATCTAGCATCACTACACCATTCTAGCACTAAAATTACGATAAGACACTATACTAGCTAATCAAGCACATAATCTACATAAATTGGGAGGAGTTTAGGAGTTATACCCTCTAGGAACCTTGCAACCAAGGAGAAGGAGAAGAAGGAGGGAGTGGGTGCTGCTGTGATGAACTAGAGCTGCTGCAGTCCCAGGCTGATGCTGCAATTGCTGATGCTGGTGTGTGGCTGATGTTGTGGTGTGGGGCTGATATGGTGTGGTGTGGGCTGATGTGGTGTGGTATGGTGTGTGGTATGGTATGGTATGGGCTGATGTGGTGTGGTATGGTGTGTGGTATGGTATGGTGTGGGCTGATATGGTGTGCTACCTTGGCTGATGCTGGTGCTGCAGTTTAAGTTTTGGCTGAAGCTGAAGCTGATGATGTTAATTTGTTTTGTATTCTGATGTTTTAAGGCTGAAATTGAGTGTGAATGAGGTGGTAGTGTTGTGTGTTTGAAGTTGAAGTTGAGAGGGGCTGAAGTAGCAGCTGTTGCTGCTGATGTTTCTGATTGAAAAGGCTGAATGCTGATGGTAACAGGCTGATGGTGTACTGCTGAGGTTTTGGAGGCTGATTTGAGCTGGAGTTGGGCTGATGTGCTGGTGATGATGGCTGATGGTGTTGTGGTGCTGATGTGAGGGTTTAGTAGCTGTTGTAGAGTGGTAGGGGGACTGGTGAGGCTGATGCAGCTGATGGGGCTAGCTTCAGCTGCTGATGTTGATGCCTACAAGCTGAAATTCTGCATGCTGAAGAAGTGGCTGCTGAGTTTGGGCTGTAGGATTTGTTTTGGTGGCTAAAGGGTGATGATATTGTGTGTATGAGAGGAAGAGAAGAGAGGTAAGAAAAGTTTTGAAAAGAAGATAGTGTGACACATCCAAGAGCCATCATTCCCTCACTCTCATTAAATGCTTCAAGATCCCCATCACAATCTTTCCTTCAAATCACAAGTCAACCTTAAACCCTAATCTATGCTTAAAACTAAAACTCCTAAATTAACACCTAATTATTTTAACAAGGGTTGGACCACCATGGTTAACTCAAACATACTAACCCACAAGCTCAAATATATGGCAAACCCTAATCTTAACCCTGGCTAACGTGCACAAGTGTGTGTGGTTGAGATAAAATTCCACAAAAATAACCACAAACCCAGATAATTTATTAGAAACCCATTTTGGTAAACTTTTTACCAAACAACCCCACATTAACAATTAATCACTACTAACCCTAAACTCAGGTGTTACAGGAGCGCAATAGAACTTGAAGAAATTCCAGAACCACAAGCTATTACTGAAAGCTTAATAGAACCAGAGGGTTCGAAAGAACACGACATTCCCGCATCGCTCCGCAGAAGTAGTAGGCAGTCTCATCCGCCCGAGAGATACTACGGTTTTCTCATAGACGGGGATAGAGAGAATTGCATCATTGATAATGATGAGCCGACTAGCTTCCAGCAGGCCATTCAGAGCGTTGACTCGGTAAAATGGCTGGATGCAATGCGGACCGAAATAGAGTCCATGTACACCAACAAAGTATGGACTTTAGACGTTGCTCCAGATGGGGTAAAACCCGTAGGATGCAAATGGATCTTCAAGAGGAAGATTGGTGTAGATGGACAGGTTGAGACCTATAAGGCTAGACTTGTTGCAAAGGGTTTTCGTCAAAGACCTGGTTTGGACTATGACGAAACCTTTTCTCCAGTGGCTATGCTGAAATCCATTCAGATCCTTCTTGCCATTGCTGCCTTCTACGATTATGAGATTTGGCAGATGGACGTAAAGACCGCTTTTCTAAACGGAAATTTAGAGGAGTGTCTATATGGACCAGCCAGAGGGTTTCATTCAGAGTGGGAGCAGCGGAAAGGTGTGCAAGTTGCTTAAGTCCATTTATGGACTAAAGCAGGCATCGCGGAGTTGGAACATCTGTTTTGATGAGACGGTCAAAGAATTTGGCTTTATCAAAAATCCAGATGAACCATGCATCTATAGTAGATTTGTAGAAAGAACTGTCGTATTTCTCGTTTTATACATAGATGACATTCTTTTGATAGGTAATGACATTCCTATGCTACAATCTGTCAAAGGGTTCTTGTCACACAGGTTCTCCATGAAAGACCTGGGTGATGCCTCTTACATTCTGAGGATCCGGATCTATCGTGACAGATCCAAGAGGATATTAGGACTTTCACAGTCCATGTACATCGACACCATACTGAAAAGATTCAGTATGGAAGATTCCAAGCGCGGTAATCTACAGGCTTGTCACGGGATCACCCTCTCCAAAGAGATGTCTCCCAAGACTGATTTGGAAAGGGATCGCATGTCTATTATACCCTACACTTCTGCGGTAGGCTCTATAATGTATGCGATGTTGTGTACCAGACCAGATGTAGCTTATGCACTGAGTGTGGTAAGCCAGTATCAGTCAAACCCTGGGTAGAAACACTGGATAGCGGTAAAGAACATTATCAAGTACCTGAGAATGACTAAGGAGATGTTCTTGGTGTATGGAGGAAAAGACCTCCAGATCGAGGCCTTTGCTGACTCCAGCTTCCAGAGTGACAAGGATGATTCCAAGTCCATGTCGGGTTATGTCTTTACCCTCAATGGAGGGGCGGTGTGTTGGAAGAGTTCCAAACAGGAAACCGTTGCTGACTCGACGATTGAAGCGGAATATATCACTGCTGCAGATGCCGCAAAAGAAGCTGTCTGGATAAGGAAGTTCTTGACAGAACTTCAGGTGGTTCCGTCCATTGTTGATCCAATACCTCTGTATTGCGACAACAACGGGGCTATAGCTTTAGCGAAGGAACCCAGGTCCCATCAGAAGTCCAGATACATCTTGAGGCGGTATCACCTGATCAGGAAGATCGTGGGTCGCCAGGAGATCGAGGTTCGGAGAGTTGCTACGGAAGATAACACTACTGATCCACTCACGAATGCCTTACCCCAGACTCAGTTCGAGCGGCTGATCGAGATGATAGGTCTTCGATACGCCAGTACGTGGCCTTAGTGCAAGTGGGAGATTGTTAGTGTATATGCCCTAGAGGCCATTACTGTATCATACTAGTTTGTATATTACTTAATAGAAGCTTGGGATATTCACAGTTGTATAGACAATCTCGCTCAAAATAGTAGTATGCTACTTGGTTTGTTTCTACTTTAATGTGTGCATGTGTTTCTTATAGCATATCGCTTTTACACATTAGTGGAGCCCTTAGGATCTTTGCTTGATTACCAGCGTTGTGATGGCAGTCACACTTGTGGAGGCTGGGTAATCTATAAGCACATCCTTATACAGGTCCCTAGTCATAGGACTATCGAGACAGGGTATCGATACTCCGGAGTAGACTAGCGTATACCTTCTCATCCCAGCAGGGGAGATGGTCCGTCCCACAGCCGTCAGTACGTCGTACTTGAGATAGTATGCGTATGCTCGTTAGGTTACGAGTACACTGGACAGGACTCGTCGGGAACTGTTGGTTGGTATTTACCTATCGTCAGTTACCAGTTCCCAGGTGACATGAGTACAGCTTAGTCCGTTGACTTGACACTGTCACTTCGCCTCGAGTGTGTTCCCACTATTCTTAGATTGCTACCCTACCACGGCTCAAAGGAGTCGTGCAAACAGATAGTAGTTGGGTGCAGTCCCGAAGCACTTGGAGGCAGTGACGGTTAGACAAGATTCGTCTCTCCCGGTATTGGGGGTTGATATCGCGCTGTGTCTAGGAGAGCCATTACACAAAGTCCCTGGCCAGGGCAAGCGAGATATACTGGTAGGTTTCCAGTGTTATCTCAGGGTGTTATGGGCTACACTCCGACACGACTTGTACCGCTATTAAGGGACTGACGTTTACCGCCCCCTAGGCCCGCCATGCGATATTCTTAGACGAACAGACCGGACTGTATGGAGATTATCACATTCAGGCTCAGTAGGAGTTCAGATGGGTTCACCTCGTCAGTCTTCTTATCGGCATCTACCTGGGGACCGTTACGTACAGCTAGTACCGCTTGCGGCCTGTGGTTAAACCCACTGCCAGCGTAGTGTCGAGTCTTTAGAGTCCCACATAGAGGGTTATTCGCCTTTGGGCAAAACAGAGTAGAGGTCGCATGGTTTTGCGACGGGGTTCGTTCACATCCGCGCACTTGTGCACGTTTGGTATCCGGACAGTTGATACTAGCGGGCTTTGGTTTAAGCTAGATCCTAGTATATGTTTTGGGATTGGTTTTATCTCATTGTATTCGTGTTCCTCGGAACATGAATACGGGTGTGTATGCACAGTTGACTGAGGCAGAGGCATAGGACTTTCATTAGGGTTGATGATCGTTGTCTTTTTCTTAACCCTAATGAATATGTGAAATATGATTATTGATATTAATTAATTATAATTGTGTTATGGTTAGGGTTGTTGACCATTTGACTATGGTTGACTTGTTGACCTATGTTGACAAATTGACCATCATCATTTCACATGAAAGATGCTCTTTGATTCTTGCAAAATTCATTAATGTGAAATGATAATGGTCATTTCAAGTTAACCATCACTATTATCTTTGATTAATTATTTAATTATCATAATTCACATATATGTGAGAATGGTTGATATTATCCTCATATTCTCTCATGCTCATTCTCTCTCATCATTTTCCTATCTCTCAAAGCTCTCCCCTCTCATGAGTTGAGAACCATTTTGCTTTTGAGATAAAACACCAAAATTACTCTCTACTCATCCTAAGGTTCTAGGTTTAGCACACCAAGCACTTTAGTTACCTCTAGGTTGAGGTAGGAGCCAAAGGTAGAGGCCCTCGGGAGGATCTTTCTTCGGCAAGAGAAGGCAACGAGAAGGACCCGTTCATCCCACTCCAAGGAGCAAGAAGAGAAGGAGTTCAAGATTTAGGTATAACCCTTTAACCGAGTAGCTAAATCTTTTAGCATGGTTGTTAGTTTTTGTTTAGCAAAGATCCTCCTTTTAGTCCATGTTGCCTTGAGTTCTAAAAATCGATTTTTTATACCGTTTCCGCCTCCCCGTAAGCACCGGGGTGGGCAACGTGGACTTACAATAGGAACACGAGCACAAAACTCTCAAATTTGGCCGCAGATTTTTTCCATATACCCGTAAATTGCGGCTAAGATTTGAGCATTGAGGTTGTGCTTCGTACAATGGTTTGCTCACTTGGATTTAGAGCTTTTGGGATACTTGTTTTTGGTCCAGATTTTACTAGGTGTTATCTTTGTATTCGGGCTTTACGGAATGTTTCGAAGTCAAAATCTTAGTATCGTTTATTCGCTTTACATTTGTATATGTGTTTCTAAATGTTGACCAATTGTTATATGTCGATTAGTAGGGGTTGCACATATCTTATATCATGTTTGTGCTGTGATATTGGAATGAAATATTGGATCGTCGTGATTGAATAGCCGGAGGATGTGAGAAGAGTGTTCTTTTCTTTTCATTCATGTATTTATAAAGTGATATAATATTCTTTTGCGGAGCACTTCCGGGATGAGGTTGTAGCCATCGTTATATTATTCATTTACTTTTCAAGCATCTAGGATAGACTCAAGTCAAATCCTATCTTGAAGCATATGAAGAACGACATGCCGAGGTGGCACGAAAGCAAAGGGAGGAACAAAATGAGCACTATGAGCGTATGCATCCGAGGTGGATGGATGGTAGCATGTATGGGTCGTTGGGTCCCTCACTAGGTGCGGCATCTAGGTAATTAATCGGATCGTTGTGACTTTTCAAACTTAAATACTATATTTTGATTACGGATTTGGTTTATCGTTCTAGACATTTTTATTTGTTAAGTATTACTTTAAGGGTTTGATCTATGGATTGTATTGCGAATTATTAGTGTTTTTTTATTATTGATTTTTGAACTTTTTGTTTAATATCATAATAATGTTGTTACGATGTCATTGTTGGGATGTTCTTATCATTATTTGAGGATATTATTGTTATGTTGTTGTTGTTATGTTGAATATAATATTATGTGTTCGAATTACTATTAATTGTCAAGTAGGGGCTGATAATCAATAAAAAAAATTTAAAAAAATTTGCCTCTCAGAATTGTTTAAACCGTTTTCAGAAATTTGAGTAGTTTTTTTATATAAAGAAACGTATTTTTTGGGAGAACAATTTAAACCCTTTCCAGAATTTTTAAATTTTTCTTTTAAAAATAACTTTTTTTTGGGATAACGGTCTAAACCGTTACCCGAAATTAAACCAGTTTATTTAAATATATATATATCAAAATGTGGAAACGGTTATATCCGTTCCCCAGGTTAACATCTGAGAACGGTTAATCCTCGCGACGCGCCTTGCTTTGACGTTAATCCTTCCATTGCAATGAGATAAAAAAAACACATTTATATCGATCGATCCACTCCATTCCCATTTAATCTCTATCGATCCTTTATTTTCTTGTATTTTATTTTATCTTATCTTTTTTTAGTGTTTTTTTTAATTCTTTTTGAATTTCGAAAGGAAAAATGAGGAGTTGGTGGTGCTGCGCATTTATATTGAGGTGGTATATATGTTTAAGTTTAGAGAACGAGCGTGGTTCGTTCCTGAACTAGCCTTAACTGCCTCCAACCCACTTCCATTGCCTGAATCGCTGACTTCCGACCCCACTTTTATATTTTTTCTCTTTATAAATTTTTAGTTCAAAATTCCATTAAACTTTTAAATGAACAAGTATTTTGACCTCTCATTGACTGGTTTGATGTGCGATTTTTCTTTCTTTCTTTTTATTATTTGGAAAGAGTGAAAATGAAAAACTGGAGAAAAATAATAGGTTGTTTATCAAATATTTGGTACCAATAATTAAAATTCACCGGGTTGGAGAAAACTTCAATTCCTAATGATTTGTGAACAGGTAAATCAATGGATATGAAGAACTTAGCTATTCCAATAAAAAAAAAGACATGACAACATGTTATAGTTCATATACATCGATTGAGGTCTAGAAGGAATTGTATTTGACTGTTAACTTTCTGATGTTCGTATTTTAAAAATAATATGTATAATTCATTTTGATTTCATATTTTAAAGTGCATATTCCAAAAGTTACATAATTTCAATATAGTTCCTTTATATTAAACAATTACAAAATTACTTATCCTATACCAATTGACTAAGATTAAAAATCAAATAAAAGAATCTAATCAATATTTTAGGTTCGTTTAATTAAGGCAAATGGTCTCTGTATTGAGAAAAAATTGAAAAAGTTAATTTTTGTAACAATCATATGAGAATTTTATGTGCCGTCGATGCTCCCGTTGAATTGAAAGGTGTCCTTTAAATTTCTTAGTGGTTCTTCATTCCTTTCAAATCATAATAAACTCTTAAGTTAATAGCTCTCCCCCTTCTCATTCTCTGGCCTTTCATGATAATTTCATAGACATAAATGATGACTTAAACGAAGAAATAACTCGAATCTTGAATGATATTCATATCTTATCCTACGTGTGGACCGATATTTGTGAGTCGATATAACATTACATGATAGCTTATTTTTTCATTATTTTTATATATATTTGATATCCTCCATCATCTCACTATGAAATTATAAGTTCTAAAATTGTATATTCTTCTTTAGTATAAATTTTTGGACTGCCGTTTTTTTCCATAAAAATGTGTTTTTTAGTTTCAATATTCTAACTTGTCTCTTTATATTTAGTTTTAATATGAACTTATTTTTAAAGTTCTTAGTAAATAAGGGGATAATCATGCATAACATATTGACCTGGCTGCTTCATACATGAAGGGGAAATTCACGCATATCAAGCCTCAATCATAGATTCATGAGGAATAAGTGATCTTATATGTTTACTGTGCCTTAATTTCAGATGATATTTGGGTGGAAATATTTATTCCTAATAAAAGAAGACGAGAAAAGTCTTTCATGTGTTTAAGGTGAACTTCCAGCTAAAGAGAAGAAACAAATTAGATAAAAAAGTTTGAATAGAAAACCAAAGCCATTAATTGATGATATGATCTATACCCTTGAAATTAATTTGATAAGAGTAGAGATATCTGAAATTATTTGGAAAAAATGCTAATAATTTCATTGTACATAGATTATTTAAAGCAAATATAATTAAGAATACTCATATAATTTTTGCACTTGGATGCACATATGTATCTTAGGCATCATCAAGAGATATTTGCAACGCTTTTTAAACAGATTTCACAAATTCTACAAGATTTGAACATAAGAAATTAACATTTTATAATATAATATTATTCCAAATTTTTAGAAATTTATTTTGGGACCCTTTTCAATTAAGTACGTAGTTTCAATTTTCTATGCTCAAAATTTCAATTTTGTAATATGTAATCAAGAGTTTACACTTTTATGGCTAAATTGCATTAAAATACCCAAAATTCTATGGACTTAGGAGATAAACACCTAAACCTTAAAATCCAGCGCATAAATACCTACAACTTATGTTTTATAGTACCGTGACATTAATGGCGGAAATGTAAATACACTTTTGGCATTTGACCTCATCAACCACAGTTTTTTTTATGGAAAGTTGGTGGTCATGCAAAACATAACCTATAGGTATTTATATTGGGCTTTTCACTTCTAGCTCTGGAAACATAGCAAATTCTTTTCTATCCTTCCAAAACTTAGTATTTGTTTTTTAGCTCCAAAACTAATAAAATATATCATTTTATCCTTTACGATTTCCGTCAGAAACCCCCGTTAAATTTAGTTTTAACTTTTCTCTATTGATTTTAGATTTACCATTTACCCGAAAACAACCAGTAAGACCGCATAAGCATTCAACTTCTTCATAACTTGAGAAGGATTTTGAAGATGCCTCTGATTTCATAGCCGATTTTAAGAAAGGTGCAACAGAATCCTAAACCCTAATTTCAATTTAGGGAAGATGTTGAATATTTCCAAAGTAGAAGAGAGCTTGGGATATTTTAAAGAAAAACCTGATGTTATGCCGTTAAAAAGTTGACGGAAATCGTAAAGAGGATAAGATGATGTATTTTATTAGTTTTGAGGGATAAAGAGTAAATTCTAAGTTTTTGGAGAGCAGAAAGAAATTTGCTATGTTTTGTATGTGTGTGTGTGGTGGTGGTGGGGTGGGAGGGAGCGGCATGGCGGGGCTATAGATAAAAGAAAAACCCATATATGTTAGGTAATAATCAGCTAAGGTCAGAGGAGCTTATTTTTATTCCAACCAAAATTATAAAAAAATGGAAACCACAGCGCCAACTTACGAATTTCTAAAACCCTAAACCCCCATCTCCTTCCTCTTTTGCGCTTCTCTTATGTTGTAGCTGCTCTCATGGGGGTCGCCGTGGTAAAAAAATTCGATTTTTCAATAGAAATTAGTTTGATTTACAAACCCTAATTAAGATTCTGATGCAATTGCATGTTGCTTGTTATGGATTTTGGTTATTTTAGATGCTAGCTTGCGATAGTTGCTTCTCTTGATTGAATTTCTGGTAAATTTTTCATACGATCCTTGTCTTTCTCTAGCTAATGACATGAGAACCAAAACATTGAAGGAAATTCTACATTAAGACCTTCACAAGGAACCAAAATTCCCATCCTTTTATTTTTATATCATCCTAGTCAATCTTTTAGCGATCCATTATATTTTGGTTGCTCTGCTTTGGATCTATGGAGGGCAATGTTCTAAATATCGGATATCGGTATATCGGCTCGACGATTTTCATATCGGATAGCGTATATTGCGATATATCGGGAGATAAAGTCTAAAAAATATTTTTGTATCATAAATGTCATAAAGAAGACTCAATATAAAAATCGACTCTTTTAGATAAGTATTCCTCAGTAGCTCGGTGGGAAAACGGTCATATATAATGATTGGTCATAGATTTGAATCCTACTTAAGAAGATTTGACGTTGAAACACAAATAACCGAATTTTTAAATATTGATATATCATCTCGACGGTGAGTGCTCCTTCAAGAACGCAGATCTAGGGTTTTTCTCGCAAGTGCTAGAGAGAAATAAAATTTGATCTTTGATTTGGGCTCTATTCAGTCGTTTCGACCATAAAAAATATTGTCTAAGGGGTCGAATCAGGTCCACTGACAATCTTACTTGCATCCAAAGATCCAAAATAAAATTTGAAAAATATTATGAGATTTGGTAAGATATATCAGACCATATATATCGACCGATGTCACGCCCCGCTTCCCGGTGTACGGCGAAGTGGACGCGGCGGGTCCGCTACGTATATACTTAGAAGTACATACGCTAAGCGTATCTAAGCAATATAAAAGTAAATCACAAGAGATAAGAGATATAGAAATAACAGCAACTTTATTAATAACATTCTTTTGTACAATGCATGAAAAGTAAATATAACTGAAATGAAAAGTGATGCCTAAACAGTGGCATAACAGGAAATGAAAATACTGAATAGAACAAGGTACAATATCTAGAGCTCGGGGTCTTCGTGAAACTGCTCCAAGTCTTCACCGGTGGGCTTGATCTCTGCTGGGTCCAAAACACCTGACGACATTCAAAAAAGAAAGAAATAGAATGTCGTCAGCGAACAAGTCGCTCGGTAAGTCCCAAAGATAAGGGAGAAATAGACAGAAAGTAAGAGAGAGAGAGAGAGATTTTAATGTTGTATCATAATATTGTAATATTGTATTAACGCTGTTGTTTGTAGCCTGGTACAGAAGATGCGAGTGTATACGAGGGGAGTCCCACTTACACCGGGGACCTTGGCAACCTGTAGTACAAGGCTCCGTCGATAATACCACAGAACAACGGCATTGATGTAATTACGTCTTAAGTGACCACCTCGTGCCACCTTTAACATATTTCGTACCAGTCTACCCCTTAAACCCCGTAGTGTTATGATTGTATTGTTGTATTGTATTGTATAAGTTGGATGACTGACCAAAACCATTATATCAGTAAATAGATTGTAATTGCATAACCAGGTAAATGGAATAACGGAATAATGGATGTATATCCATGGTTTGATTCAGTCAAATTGTATAGATTGTTAACTGGATGCTGGGATTCATATGTTCATATTGAGTTGGAATATTAAAGAATGTAGATTGACTTGAATCATATTCAAGTCAGAAATAATCAGACTCAAACCCGAGTCAGACCAAAAGAAATGTAAGTCGACGTTTTATAATTGTTAAGGTCCTTATTGTAATTTATAAAACTTGAGAGGGTTTTATGTAAAAATACTTTTGTATAGTTTTCAAGATGCACCTCAAGTATTTATTATTCGTCTTTATTGTTATAATAAGTGTATTTATTTTGTGATATTTCTAGTGAAAATATCCTAATTACATAAATAAAGGTATTAATTTGTAATATTGATTTATTTGAAATTCATGGTATTTTAATGTAACTTTTAATCTTGTAATTTTTAGGAAAATGTGGAAACTTTATCTTATAATAAAATAAGTGTTTAAATGATAAATATACATATTTTTATACAAGAATAATTTTTACTAAATATTTTATTTTCCAAAAATCTCATTTTTCTTAAATTTCGTATTTTAAACCTTTCGAGACCGAATGCTCCTTGCGGAGGTCTGAATCTCGTACTACTAAGCCCGAGGGTGCACGATAAACCGTACTAACCCTAACGAGTTCCCCAAAGGTGGGTTGTAGTAGCGCTTTACAAAGATTTAATAAATACTAATCATTTAGAAAACGGTTTTATAAAGATAAGGTATTTATTTGTAAAAGGATGTAAATTTCCGTATTTTAGATTCTAGGGTTTCCTAAGCCAACTAACCTATTTCTAAATGATCTAAACGATAAATCATAGAAGCCTCAAATCGCTTCTTCACCGCCAATTGCGGCCAGATAAGTGCCAGGTGAGTGGGAGGCTCTCCACTACAAGTAGTGGTCCTAATTAAGTAATCACTCGCCTTAGTCACACTTGCCTAGACACCACAAAGTCAGGTTTAGATAAACGATCGATGTCCACGACATATCGTATTTTTCCTATTAAAGATATTGGTTTAAGAATGTATTAACCTAAAACTTTTAGAAAAGGTTTTATTAAGAAAATGGTATTTTAATGTAAAATCTTATTTTGTCGTATTCTAAATTTTCAAGATAGCGTGTTATGATTGCATATGAGTGTGTGTGGAGGTAGGTCATTACCTCGTGATTTATTTTAAGGTATAGCAATGTTAAAGGGTTAAATGTGATAAACTAAACATGGTGGTATTTAAGTGAAAGAATACAGTATATTGCAAAAGCTATCATTTCATGTGTGAAAACTTGTTCAAATTATTTTTTAAGTGATTAGTAGTCAACATGAATATGTTTAAGCATTATGGAATTGGTGATAAGTGAGATTTGATAGAAAACCGAATCGGAAATCGGTTTGTTCCGATTTCCGTCAGGTTTGAAAAGTCGTAATCTAATGGAAGAAAAGAAAGGTAGAAAATGGGGACTTACGGGTTTGGACAACGCTAGAGAGTGAGAGGGAGGTAGAGGGTTTGCCGGCGCGTCGAAACGTCGTCGAGAGCTCCTAACACGATCACCGGAAAGTCGCCGTCGATTTCGTCAGCGCTTCGCCTTTCGCTCGTTTTTCGACGTACCAAGTTCTCTTGAGATTTTGGGAGAGTGGACTTAGAAAAAGAGTGATGAGAAAGTAGAGGGTATGGGGGGTTTATATAGGGTTAGGCTAGGGTTAGGGTTTTAATTAAAAAAATATAAAAATATATAAAAATCATTAAACTTAGGATTAAAAGGGATTTATTGGGCAATTGGTAAACGATTCAAGCATTTAGAGTATGCAGGAGGGTGGTCTAGGTCAAGAGCCAACTTTTTTCTGTTGGCGACTCGGCCGTCCGGCCAAGTCCGGCCGGCGGCGCCTGACCGAGTCGGCCGAATCGCTGGCCGGTGGCACCGAGTCGGGCCACCAGAGACCGGGGAAACTTCGAGGGTACAATTTGGTATATTTACTTTTTCATGTCCAGTACATATTTTGTAAGTTATGGCCTTTTGACCGTTGACTTCAAAAAAAATTAAAACAAAATAAATACAAAAATAATGTGGGGCATGAGATTTGAACTCTGGTGGATTTTTAAAACAATTTTATGTACACTAAAAATGGAGTTATTTAAAAAGAAAATAATTACTTATATATATATTGTGCTCAGGTTAAAATACTCCTTTATGGATTTTTAAAAAATTTTAAAAAAAATTGTATAGAAAAAAGTGTATAGAAAAAATTAGGGTTGTTACAACCGATATTACGATATATCAGCTGATATATACCCAAAATTTAAAAAGATATTATTTCATCATATCATATCGTCCCTCCAAAACCGATATATCGTCTTCCCTTCAAAACCAATATATTGTCCGATATAGATAATTTATCGACTATATTTAGAACACTGTTGAGAGAGAGAGAGAGGGAGAGAGAGAGGAGGGTTGGGGGAGACAAAGTTGAGAGAGCGGGAGAGGGAGAGAGAGAGGAGGGGTGGGGGAGACAAAGTTTCCTATAAACTGGTAAATTTACCACAACAATGAAATGGAAAGAAATGTGTGAAAGAGGGTAATATAACAGTTAGGCTTCCAAGGATTAAAGAACTGGTTTTGAACGAATCTCTATCATTGAATTTTCCGAGTCTTACGATGCATCTTGCTTTGACGTTAATCCTTCCATTACAATGAGATAAAAAAACACATTTATATCGATCGATCCGCTCCATTCCCATTTAATCTTTATCGATCCTTTATTTTCTTGTATTTTATTTTACCTTATCTTATTTTTGTGTTTTTTTAAATTCTTTTTCAATTTCGAAAGGAAAAATGAGGAGTTGGTGGTGCTCCACATTTATATTGAGGTGGTATATATGTTTTAAGTATAGAGAAACGAGGGTGGTCCGTTCCTGAACTAGCCTTAACTGTCTCCAACCCAATGCCATTACCTGAATCGCTAACTTCCGACCCTACTTTCATTTTTTTTCTCTTTATAAATTTTTAGTTCAAAATTCCATCTGACTTTTAAAAGAACTAGTATTTTGACCTCTCATTGACTGGTTTCCATAATTGGTGCATGATGCGGGATTTTTTTTCTTTCTTTCTTTTTATTATTTGGAAAGAGGGAAAATGAAAAACTGGAGAAAAATAATAGGTTGTTTATCAAATATTTGGTACCAATAATTAAAATTCACAAAACTTCAATTCATAATGAATTGTGAACACGTAAATCAATGGATATGAAGATCTTAGCTATTAAAAAAAAAGCCGTTACAACATGTTATAGTTCATATACATCGATTGAGAGGTCTAGAAGGAATTGTATTTGACTGTTAACTTTCTGATGTTCGTATTTTAAAAATAGTCTGTATAATTCATCTTGATTTCATTATTTAAAGTGCATATGCCAAAAGTTACATAATTTCAATATATTTCCTTTATATTAAACAATTACAAAATTACTTATCCTATACCAATTGACTAAGATTAAAAATCAAATAAAAGAATATAATCAATATTTTAGGTTCGTTTAATTAGGGCAAATGGTCTCTGTATTGAGAACAATTTGAAAAAGTTAATTTTTGTGAAAATCATATGAGAATTTTATGTGATATTGATTCCGTTAAATTGAAAGGTGTTCTTTAAATTTCTTAGCGGTTCTTCATTTCTTATAAATCTTAATAAACTCTTAAGTTAATAGCTCTCCCCTTTCTTATTCTCTGGCCTTTCATGATAATTTTAGAGACATAAACGATGACTTAGACGAAGAAATAACTCAAATCTTGAATAATATTCATACCTTATCCTACATGTGGACCTATATTTGTGAGCCGTTATGACATTGCATTATAGCTTATTTTTTTCATTATTGTTATATATATTTGATATCCTCCATCATCTCACTATGAAATTATAAGTTCTAAAATTATATTTTCTTCTTTAGTATAAATTTTTGGACTACCGTTTTTTTCTTATAAAAATGTGTTTTTTAGTTTCAATATTCAACTTGTATCTTTATATTTAGTTTTAATATCAACTTATTTTTAAAGTTCTTAGTAAATAAGGGGATATTCATGCATAACATATTGACCTGGCTGCTTCATACATGAAGGGGGAATTCACGCATATCAAGCCTCAATCATAGATTCATAAGGAATAAGTGATCTTATATGTTTAGTGTGCCTTAATTTCAGATGATATTTGGGTGGAAATATTTATTCCTTATAAAATAAGACGAGAAAAGTCTTTCGTGTTTACGGTGAACTTAATGACATCATCCATTTGTTGGCAAATTAAAACTTTGATGATTTTATGATCCTCAATTGAGTTAAACATAGTTCTTTTTGGTTAAATATAATCTTATCAAGGCTCTTGAGCCGCTAAAAAGTTATGATGAGTACTCTCTGTTCATCAAATGTCTATCCATAGTAAATGTCTTGCTGGAACTAAACCAAGATCGCCATATCCGACCGCACCAAGAATATTAAATGACAAAGACACTCAATACGTGAAGCAGTGTCCAACGACCTCTCCCCTGCTAGATGGAGATCCTAGAGTTCGAATCCCTCCATCTTGTAGTGACAAGAGAAAATTTATATGTGGAATAATTTCCAACAGATCTAAGGGTCCATGACTTCTTCCCAAATGCTTACCGGCTGTTGCCAAAAAAAATTGAAAGAAAGAAAGAATGTTAAGTGCCATGCTAACTTAATGTATAATTATACTATTTTAGTGCACACTTTCGGCTGTTTACAATTTGTTTATCGGTAAGAAACAATACTCTTCAACGATGTAATTTATCAATCAATAAAATCCTTTGGGTTGATGTGTCCACGGTAACTTCCAACTAAAGAGAAGAAACAAATTAGATAAAAAGTTTGAATGGTGATGGAGCTTCTTTCCTGGTCTCCGTCAGATGTTGTCTTCCGTTGATCTTCCGGTGGATTTTGGTGGTGATCTTCTGTTGCGTGTGGATCTCAATGAGTTTTGGTGGGATTGGTGATTTGAGAAGTTTAGTGCCGAGTACCTGCAAAAAAAGTCCCGGGGTGGTTTGGTACCACCGAGGACCCTCCGACGATCAAGTTAGTGCTAGATCCGAGCAGAGTAACGGCTAAGTGGAATCAAAAATGCCTTACTTGACCCCTCCGTGATGGGGGTTTATATAGCGGCGGCAGTACACAGCGGTAGGCGCGAGAGTCTCGCCGGCCGTTACGCTCCGGACGTCACGCCCGCGTGAAGAGTGAATCGCCCATTAATGGGGATCGTGATGGTGTGGAACGTGGGACGTTGCTGGCGGAGAATCTGCACGTGGCGAGATTTGCGGAGCGGCGGTTACGCCTGCGAGTGGTGGAGTTGGTCGGTCGGAGGGGCCGAGGAAGACGGCCTCGGCTGGGGAGCTCGGAACCGAGCAAGAGGGTTGAGGGGTCTTGGTCCCGTGGCAGTCCGGGGCGAGCTGAGGGGCCGAGGAGGCAAATTTGCAGGAGGGCCCCGAGGAGGGCCAGCTTGTGCTTGCAGGCCGGGTACAAGAGTGGCCTGGTCGGCCTTTGTGGGCCCTTCCTTCCGGGTCTTGGGACATGTCATCCGCCACGTGTCCTGATCTCGTATCGCCAATATTGAGCATCATCATTAGCCCCCCACTCTTGCCCCGACCAGCTTGTGGGTCGGGTCAGGAGTGGACTGCCAGGCCTCCCGAGGTGAGCTCCTTCCTAAAGCTTTGTCGGGACGAGTCTTCGGGCCGTTAGTTGTCTTTTCTGCCAGCAAATCAGGACGAGATCCCTGCATTTAAAGAAGGTGTGCCGGTTCGTGCACTCTTCTACTGAAGCGACGGTCCACGTGTCAAGCGTCGATTGGCCGACGCGACGTATGCAGGCATGCGGCGTCTGATGGGACACGTTCCAGCGCAGGAGCGACACGTGGAGCGATCTGAGCCGTTGGACGCGAGGAGTCGTTTTGGCGGGAGATGACGGGCGTCGTTGGATGAGGCCGCTTGCAGCAATAAGTAGGGGCGGGGCCCGCTCCAGGGCCCCTGCTCCTTCACATTTCCTCTCTCCTAAGTCGCGGCTGCTCGACGTTCTTCTTCTTTTTGAATACATGGTTCGTTCGCACTCTTTGGGTTGCTCGCGCCAGAGGGAGGCTAGTAGCGCGGTCGAGCCCCTGGTTTGTTCTGCCGGCGATAGGGCCATCTGCTTCGTTGACAGCTCCGTTCTGGCGGCCGACAGAGACGTCCACGGTTATCCGAGTCCTAGACGGGGAACAGAGGGGAGGGCGAGGACGGGGCCCTTCTTAAGAGAAAGAGGACGATTTCTTGCGCGTTGTCATCGAGGATCCCTGAGGGGATTTCCGTGCAGGAGGGGGCGCCGTATTCACGGTTCCGTCCGGACTTTCCGTTGCTGCCGGCCTGCTCGTCGGGATGGAGTAGTCGGCTGGGGGAAAGCTTCCTCATGGCTTCCTGAGGGCCCGACTGGAGGTCATGGCCCAGGGGGCGGTCCAGGTACGAACTCCTCTACATGTAGTTTCTCCGGTATTCCTTTCTTTGGCTTGAGGGCCTCCTGGTTTCTCATCCGCTTTCCGTCAGGTCCTTCAACACTGCGCCCTTGCCGCTCGTATGGAGGCCGAGGGGGCGTTCCACACGCCGAGGCCAGTAGAAGCGTTTCCCTCGGAAGTCAAGGTTCTGCGGCGTGACCTGCACCTGGAGAGGGCAAGGGCTGATGTCTTGGAAGCCCGGGCGGAGGATGTGGAACTTGCCAATTCAGCGAATCGGGGTGTCCATCGTCGTCTGAGCGCGTCCCTCCGGGTCGCTGATAGGAAGCTGGCAGATCTGGCCGAACACTTTGCGGCCATGGAGAAGGAGAGGGACGCCAGCAGGGAAGATGCTGAGGCGGCGCTTCTGGAGGCCCAGGTTGCCGAGGCTCGGGCTAAGAAAGCTGTGGCCGATTATAAGACGTCAGAGCAGTTTTACGTCGAGCTCGGGGAGTATTCTGCCATCGCGTGGAACAAGGCCCTGGACGCCGTGAAGAAGCAGCTTCCCGAGTTCGCCGATGGCTAGCTCCGCACTCGGGTTCCGCTCCCGGTGGCGAGGCCTCCGGTGGAATATGGCGAGAGGAGCGAGGCGCGCCCCTGGTGGTGAAATCTCCGATGGTAAAGCCCCCGGCAGGCCGTGAAGCCAGCGATGAGGGGACCGAAATAAGCCTCCGGGCAGTTTGTAGGGCTGGGGAGCCCCAGAATACCCTTTGTAAAAACTTTGCCTTTGGTAATAAAAGAAAATTCTTGCTTCATCGGTTTGCATTTCATCTTCTGTGTGTGAAGAATGTTTGTAAAATATCTATGCTTGCACTGTGGGGTTAGCTATCTGTCTAGCGATCGCTCGTAGGGTTGATTTCGATCATTTGCCAAGCGCTGCCGACCTCGTATCTCCATCACTTGCCAAGCGCTGCCGAGGAGGCACCTCCATAGCCCCGGGGTCGAGGAGGGATCGCTTAGACTTCGATGGACTTGTTGCCCCTTTTTGGGGCCTCGGATCCTCTGCGTTGGTGGGGCTGTAAGAAGCCCGCTAAGGATAACCGGGCGGTGAAGCTGCGCGGTCTCCCCTTTACGAGGGCTTTCATCTCTGGCGTCGCGGGTAGGCAACTACCAATCTGGGATGACCGAGCGGGGCAGACGCTCGGATGCCTCTTGCGAGGGCTTCGATCCCTGGCGTCATGGGTAGGGAGCTACCGGCCGGAGATGACCGAGCAGGGTAGCTGCTCGGTCGCCCTTTGTGAGGGATTGGACCTTTAGTGTTGGAGGGGCTGTAGGAAGCCCACTAAGGATGACCGGGAAGTGAAGCTGCGCGGTTGCCTCTTGGCGAGGGCTTTGATCTCTGGCGTCGCGGGTAGGCAACTACTGGCCTGGGATAACCGAGCGGGGCAGCCACTCGGATGCCTCTTGCGAGGGCTTCGATCCCTGGCGTCATGGGTATGGAGCTACCAGCCGGAGATGATCGAGCGGGGTAGCTGCTCGGTTGCCTCTTGCGAGGGCATTTTGATCCTTCAGGACGGTGACCGAGCATGGTTACTGCCCAGTGCCTCTTGGCGAGGACTTTGATCCCTGCCGGTTGTGGTAGGAAGCTACCAGCCGGGGATAGACGAGCAAGGACTCGACTTACTCTAAGAGGACTTTGGTCCTTAGCGCGGGATGAGCTGTAGAAGCCTACCAAGGACCCTTGGCCGGGCAGGGTTACTGCTCGGTGCCTCTTGGCAAGGGCTTTTGTTATGAAGGATAGCCGAGCGAGGGATCCTCGGGCTCGACTGCCTCTAGGAGGGTTTTTTGATCCTCGGCGTTGCGGCAGGGAAGCTTCCCGCTGGGGATAGCCGAGAGAGGGATCCTCGGGCTCGACTGCCTCTGGGAGGGCTTTCTGGTCCTTAGCGTCAGGGGGTTGCAGGGAGCCTACTAAGGATAGCCGGGCAGTAGGTTGCACGGCCACCTCTTGGCGAGGGCCTTGAATTGTAAAGATGGAACTCTACTCAGGATGATTCGACGTTTCTTTATTCGTATGGACATGAATTTTAGAGAATGCTTTACACCATTTTTGTGAAAGGGAAAAAGTGGGGGGCTGGTATACACTCACTGGCTTTGACCTCACTGGTATAGCTTGAGCTTCTCGGCGTTGTAAGGCCGTGGAAGCTTTCGTCCGTCCGCGTCTTGTAGGTGGTAGGCTCTGCCGGGGAGCGCCTCAGAGACGAGGAAGGGACCCTCCCACTTTGGGGAGAACTTGTGAAGCATGCCTTGGTCGGTGAACTCGTTCCGCCGCAGGACCAGGTTCCCAATCTTGAAGGAGTGGTGTTTGACCCGAGCGTTGTAGTATTGGGCCGTTTGTTGTTGATAGGCGGCAGCTCTGATCTGAGCCAGATCCCTCTTTTCCAACAAGATGTCGAGGTTGGTCCGTAGCGCCGAGGTGTTTGCGTCATCGTCTAAGTGCTCGACCCGGTGACTGGGTAGCCCAACCTCCACTGGGACCATCGCTTCGGTCCCATAGCAGAGACTGAAGGGGGTCTCCTCGGTGGGAGTCTTTTTGTCACGCCCCGCTTCCCAGAGTACGCAAGATTTGGGCACGTGACACAGCCAACCATGCTACCTGTGGGTAGGAAATATCCATCCACAGTCACATTACGGTTGTAAAGATATCAAGAACAAGATAAAAGCTAATCTAATACATGTCCAAATCCATAATAACAAGAATCAATAAGCAATAAGTGCGGAAGCTAATGATCCAATACAATGAATAAACAGTATGTCCCATAATGCGGGCTCACATCTGGAAATGAAATGACATAAGTAAACTAACTCTAAGGAACTCACATTTCAGCCTGCTGGCTGAAGTACTCCTGCTCGGTCGACGACAAAGGTACGGAATCTGGGCCATGCAAAACCCAGACGTCAGCGCGTCATGATATCAAGTATATAGCATAAACATGGTAATAAACGATGCAAGCATGAACATGAATAAAGCAGCAATAAAAGATAACAAGCAGGGTAATGTGCAGTAGTGACTAAACTGTCCTATCAGGTTTTCTACTCTATAGTCTTTGAAACCAATTGATGAATCGTCGATGTAACTCAATAGTATCCCGTGCGTGCCCGGGACCACGGTCATGACCCTCGGGCTGAGTCCGAGACGTGCCGCTAAGCAGTAGAAGGTAGTAGGATGGACGAGTGATGTCAGCATCATCACTCCCGGACTGGACAAGCCCGTAAGACTGATCAGAACAATGTATCGAACTGTTGAGTTACAAGTCGGTTTCACCTTTGATTTCCCCATACCACCAAACTATGTATGTCAGGTCAGATATTCAGTAGTCAAGGACTAATGCCAACAAAGTCAAGTAAAAGTAGGTCTGTCTGGATCGACAGCAGGAATGGTTAGGTTTATCGGCATTAGGCATGAAATCAGGGAACAAGTAATGTCATGGTACAACAGGATGAGTCGGTATGTATGTATATGTCAGGTGTAGCAGGGTCAGGTCAATATGTCGTGCAATCGGGTAAGTGCTCACAACAGGTATACAATCAATAATGAACAATAGCAGGAGACAGTAGTTTGCCACAGTATTTCATATAACCACAGTGATGTTTATATTCTCTTATTAACAGGTTCAATCATCTTAAGGGTGTAATAGCCACAAGGTAAAGCAATATTCACAATTATGCTTAAGGAACTACATGAAATTATACTAAATGTACTGATTGTCTCAAGAATGGTTTAACAGTTCAAGCAAATAGAATTCAGTCGTTTTATTTAGTTAAAGCATGGGTCGATGTGGGTTAATTAATTACGGGGAAACGGTTATAACGATTCCATTATGAGGATAACAGCAATATTACGATGTCAAGTGCCATCATTAGAGTACAGTATTAAATAGTGTGAAATAAATTGCGTGGCAAGACTAGATCTCGCACGCTAGCATGTTCAAGCAAGTATTCAGATACTTGCCTCGACGGTCAGCAGACGGAAACCCGGATGCGATGTCGGCAGAAAACGCGATAAGCTAGCACGGGCCACGGATCAGGTCTCAACAGCGAACAACGGGATCACACGGACTAGGGGGCTTCGCTGTAGCGTCGGGTTCGTCAAGACGGCACGGTCGGATCCGGCAGCAAACAGAAACAACAAAGTTAGCAAACATAAACTACGCATCCAAAATACGGACCAGCGGAGGGATTGTACCAAGAGGAAGCACAAGGAAAACTCACCGAGAAGAAACAGGGTGCAAACACGATGGCTCGACGGCACTGGATCGCCGGCGAAGCGACGGCGGCAGCTGCAGCAAGGGTGAAGGGCCTCGGGTCGCTGGAAAGGGGTGCTGCGGTGAGTGGGGAAGAGTATGGTCGGCTCTGGTGGTCGAGGGAGAGAAGGAGGTGGTCGGAGGTCGTTCCGGTGACGTCGACGAGGGTCGACCGTGGCTTCTCCGGTGAACGGGAGAGGGTGCAGGGTCGGCTCGGGTGTGCTCGTGGTCCAGCGAGGAGAGGAGGGAAACGACGACGAGGTCTCGACGAGGGGTGTGAGAGGGAGTCGTGGGGTTGTCGACGACGATGGGTGGCGTCGACGGCGAGGGTTGCGAGGGTGGAGGCAAGGTCGGGAATGGGTGTAGTGCAGGAGAGAGGAGGAAGGAGGAAGGCGCGTGGGTCTCGTGGTGGTGAGGGCGGCGACGGCGAGGTCGCGAGGGATCGGCGGTGAGGTCGCGGTAGGCTAGGGTTAGGGTTAGGGTTCGTGGTCGCGATGGAGGAGGATGGTGAGGGGCGGCTGTTGCATGGTGAATATATAGAGGATGAGAGAGAGAGTTGTTGATAGAGAGAGAGAGATAGATTGAGTGAAGAGAGAGAGAGAGTTGTTGATAGAGAGAGAGAGATAGATTGAGTGAAGAGAGAGAGAGAGCTGAGGAAAGGAGAGGCGGGGCCTACTAGAAGCAATCCCACCCTCGCGATTGGCTGAGGGTTTAGATAATCCAAATAAAAGATTTGAGGAGATTAAAACAGTTGAGGAATATATATATATTCGTATGATATACTGTTTAAGATATTAAATTGAAACGGGCCCTTTTTGGCGCGAAATGAAACATTTCCAAATCGCGCCCGGGTCGCGCCCAAATGTTCCAAATTCAAAATATAAGATTTTAAGCGGGTTCCAAATTTTGAAAAGAGGTGTTTAAAGATTAAAATGCATGCCCCCAAGTCGAACACTTGCACGTGCACGTAGTCGTCCGAACTTGCCCGTTTAGCCGAACGGAATGGAATCTTGACGCGCGGATGCTACCACGCGACTAGTGGCGACGAGTAGGCCAACATGGACATCTTAAATTACATTTTAGGAGTTAAAATTTGTTATGTGCCAAAATGACCTAACCGGGTAAAATTTAAATAAACACCAGAAAATCAGGAAAATTGGAAATGAGCAAACCACAACCCTCAACTAGTAATATATATAGTATTATTGGGCTCGGGTGTTACACTTTTTCGACGTGCGCAGGGCCCATAAGACCCGGAGCAGTTCTTCGACCCAATTGCCTTGTCGCCCTTCTAGGCGGGTCCGGAGACCTCGGAGGACGTCTCGGTTAGCGACCTCGGCCTGCTCGTTGCATTGGGGATGCGCGCCCGCGGCGAACTTCATGAGGATATGGTACTCTTTGCAGAAGTCCTTCGCTTTCTCGCTCTCGAAGTTCGTCCCTGTAGGGTGTTTTTCGTCACCCTATTGAGATGGGAATATGCGCACGCTTGTCAGGCGTACTATAGATTCCCCCTGCCTAGGGTAGGCCGGGGTTTATTGATTGTGGGGATCCGAATCTCCGGCAGCCGCGGACTAAGCTGCCGTTAATTACCCCTCGCCTTTGGAGCAAGGGAACCTTCGATTAACGGGTTAAACTGGTCATGCGAACTTAATGTGCAGCGTGCATGTGTTGTGTTTTGAAAGGGTTTTTTGGATATATAGGGAGCCACACAAAGTTTTTACGGGGGTCCCGTTACCTGGATAGCGGGCTGGGGGTCAAGGAGGCGAGCAGCCCCCTTACGGGGTGCAGGGCAGCGCCCCGGCCCAAAAATTTTTTGGGAGGAAAAGTGTTGTAGAGTATGTGTGTGTGTATATATATACATATATATATATATAAAGAAAGGTAAAGGGCATCCAAAGGATGCGTGGGAAAAAGCGCCAGCGCTTTGGGCGCTGGCGCTCTGAGCGCAAAAGCGCTAGCGCCCCACGTGCCAGCCACGTGGACGCTCGGGTGCTAGCGCTCTGAGCGCAAGAGCGCGAGCGCCCCATGTGTCAGCACGTCGGCGCTAGTGCTTTGGGCGCTAGCACTCTAAGCGCAAGAGCGCTAGCGCCCCACGTGCCAGGAACATGGCGCTCGGGCGCTTGCGCTGTGGGCGCTAGCGCTTTGAGTGCTAGCGCCCCACGTGTCAGCACGTGGGCGCTCGGACGCTAGCGCTTGGAGCGCTAGCGCCCCACGTGTCAGCACGTGGGCGCTCGGACGGCAAAAGCGACTTGGTCCCTGCAATGGGAGTTGTACTCCCAGAAAGGAGCACTTATTATTATGTGTATGTGTGTGTGTGTGTGTGTGTGTGTGTGTGTGTGAGGATTTAAAATCGTAGGATATTTTGAAGTTGATGAAGGGGCTTCTCCCCTTGAGCCCTAGTTCTTCCCCAAAGTGGGGTTTCTGGAGATGGGTTTCCTTCTTCTTCCTTTGTTGGCCGGATCTTGAAGATCAAGAAATATGAGACTTTAAAAATTTCTTCTTTCTGAGATCTGATGGCAGATCTGAGTTCCCCTTTGTAGGTTTTATGATGAAAAACTATTTAGTTTTAGAAAAGGAAGAGTAAAACTCTTGATTTAATTCAAAAGAAAGAAATAGGTTTTAGAACCTTGAGGAAGGAGAAAGAGGCACAGCCCTAATTTTTTTGGAGAGTGAAAAGTCTATGCTTTATTCATCATCATGTTGCCTTATATAGGCTTATACATTTACATATAACCCCTTGGGCTTTACAAAATGGCATTTTGTTTATCCCATGGTTCATGTGCCATTTGTTTTTGCACATAAGCCATGGGCTTATAAAAATTGGCTTTATGCCCATTTTGCATACATTCATGCACAAAAAATTACTTCAAAATTATTCGTTACATGATTTCTATTTGGGTATGGCAGAAGGCCGGACGCTTCGTGTTCGGGCTCGACCCGGGTATTGGCCCACTTGCTTGGGCCTGAGCCCATCTGGCTTGGGGTTGACCTTGATTTTGACTTGGTCAACCGCGGTGCAAATTTTGACTCCAACAAAGTGCCCCCATCAATAAATGCACACCACATATGTGAGTCGTGTGCATGAAATTGATGGATCTTCTTTCGCGTGGAGGCGACTTGCTTTGGTTCCCACTTTTTGGGATGCACTGCCCTTTTTATGACGTGGATGGTCGACGCTTGATGCGCCTCCGAGACGGAGTGTCCGTGGTAGGCGTTTCCCTGGCCCGGAGTGATCTTGTTCCTGCTTTGTAGGAAGCTTGCACTGCCCTTTTTGCGACATGAACGGTCGACGCTCTGATCCGGAGCGATTTGGTTCCCGATTTGTGGGAAGCCTGCACTGCCCTTTTTGCGACATGGACGGTCGATGCTCTGATCCGGAGCGATTTGGTTCCCGATTTGTGGCAAGCCTGCACTGCCCTTTTTGCGACATGGACGGTCGACGCTCTGATCCGGAATGATTTGGTTCCCGATTTGTGGGAAGCCTGCACTGCCCTTTTTACGACATGGACGGTCGACGCTCTGATCTGGAGCGATTTGGTTCCCGATTTGTGGGAAGCCTGCACTGCCCTTTTTGCGACATGGACGGTCGACGCTTGATGCGTCTCCGAGGCGGAGTGTCCGTGGTAGACGTTTCCCTGGACCGGAGTGATCTGGTTCCTGCTTTGTAGGAAGCCTGCACTGCCATTTTTGCGACATGGACGGTCGACGCTCTGATCCGGAGCGATTTGGTTCCCAATTTGTGGGAAGCCTGCACTGCCCTTTTTGCGACATGAACGGTCGACGCTTGATGCGTCTCCAAGGCGGAGTGTCCGTGGTAGACGTTTCCTTGGCCCGGAGTGATCTTATTCCTGCTTTGGAGGAAGCCTGCACTGCCCTTTTTGCGACATGGACGGTCGACGCTCTGATCCTGAGCGATTTGGTTCCCGATTTGTGGGAATCCTGCACTGCCCTTTTTGCGACATAGACGGTCGACACTTGACGCGTCTCCGAGGCGGAGTTTCCGTGGTAGACGTTTCCTTGGCCCGGAGTGATCTTGTTCCTGCTTTGTAGGAAGCCTGCACTGCCTTTTTTGCGACATGGACGGTCGACTCTCTGATCCTGAGCGATTTGGTTCTCGATTTGTGGGAATCTTGCACTGCTCTTTTTGCGACATAGACGGTCGACGCTTGACGCTTCTCCGAGGCGGAGTGTCCGTGGTAGACGTTTTCTTGGCCCGGAGTGATCTGGTTCCTGCTTTGTAGGAAGCTTGCACTGCCCTTTTTGCGACATCGACGGTCGACGCTCTGATCCGGAGTGATTTGGTTCCCGATTTGTGGGAAGCCTGCACCGCCCTTTTTGCGACATGGACGGTCAACGCTCTGATCCGGAGCGATTTGGTTCCCAATTTGTGAGAAGCCTGCACTGCCATTTTTACGACATGGACGGTAGACGCTTGACGCGTCTCCGAGGCGGATTGTCCGTGGTGGACGTTTCCTTGGCCCGGAATGATCTGGTTCCTGCTTTGTAGGAAGCCTGCACTATCCTTTTTGCGACATGGACGGTCGACGCTCTGATCCGGAGCGATTTGGTTCCCAATTTATGGGAAGCCTGCACTGCCCTTTTTGCGACATGGACGGTCGACGCTTGACGCGTCTCCGAGATGGAGTGTCCATGGTAAACGTTTCTCTGGCCCGGAGTGATCTGGTTCATTGTAATTCTTGATCTTTACTTTATGTCAGAGGAAGGAGCAAAAACGGTGAAAATTCGTGATTGTTGTATCCAAGAGGCAACACACCAAATAAAAGCTCGCTGCACCGGTTTGAATCTAGTAAAATTCATCTTGAGAGGTGTGATTTTCCTTAAAGAAAGCGAGAATTCCATGTCCTAGCCATGACTTCATCAATATTCATTTTTTTGTAATTTATTTTCTTTGTTTTACGGGTTCATTGTAATATTTCTAACAATTTTAATGCAATTCCTCAAGCAATGCAATCTACTTCACATTAAACCAGAAAATGGAGTTGGTGATTTGAACAAGCCATTCCATTTCAAGGATGTCAACTTCAAGAGATGGAAAGGAAAAATGCTTTTTTATCGTAATTTGTTGAAGGTCGCAAAACATCTTTCGCTACGCGATATTTTTATTTTTAAGGAATGTTTTTATAAGAAATTTTTGTGTAAAAAATGATATGAGAATCCATATATATAGGGCTATGAAAGTGTAACATAAATTAAAAAATTAATAAAAATATTCATGAGAATTGATTATTAATTGAAACCAATGATTATTATCACAGCATGCAGACAATTAATGGCAACAATGGTCAATATTTATCTTCAAACATCTAAATCATTTACGACAATAAAAGCAAGCCTTTCAATTGGTTTTAAATACCTATAATTAATATGCCATTCAAACATCAGATTAATGGCACAAATCCATAAAGCTTTATTGCTATACCCATGTTAGAACTCCCATATTTATTGAGAATGTTATGAATAAAATATTATATCATCCTTTCTTGCCATGTCTAAGTTTTAAAAGCTCCATGCATAAACACTCAAAAGCCTACAAAACTATTTGAAGCCCAAAACATAAAAAAAATTATCTATATATTTTGTTAAAATTTCTAACCAACCTCCACTAATTTTAATAGAATAAAAAATAATAATGTATTGAATATAGGTATATCACTATGCCCACACACAGGTGTGTTTACATTAAATCTCACTTAACACTTCCATAATATTTTTCTAGAGTTAAAGTGGCCAATGACCTTGAAATAAGATCGCTTGAAGATAAATTGTTTTGTGCACATATTGATCTTGGTGTCAAATTGAGTCATTAAACTAGCACGTTTCAACCTTGTGCTCGATCCCGGTTTCATGAACCTTTTTGGGAGAATTTCCCAATTCTCGTAGAGAGTAGCCCCACTCTCGAACTCACATTGATGAAATTCGTCAAAAGTGATCACGCAACTTGTGATAATCCACTCATACATGTTTTAGGGTAGTATAATAACTTAATGCTTTAAATGTTGCATAGTAAATGCCGGTCACTGTAAAGATGGACTTTGAATATAATGTCTAAAATTTGTTCATTCTAAATGCATTCGACATCTATGATTCATTTTCGCTTTAAACCCGATTCTCAAGGTCTCTGGTCCTTAGGTTGAGTATCCTTATAAGCGATATCATTATTTTTGGGTTTTAGTTCATCCCCTTGATGTATGATCCTGACCTTATCTCTAGCTAAAGCTTTTGATAATGGAATCGGTGGCTTGAACAAGCTATTCCGTTTCAAGGGTCCCAACTTCAAGAAATGGAAAGGAAAAATGCTTTTTTATCGTAATTTGTTGAAGGTCGCATACGTTTTCACTGAAAAGAATCGGAGTGACATTTCCACCAAAAGATATGTTTGACGCCGCAAAGAAACTGCATCAAGAAAAATTGATCGGTTGGAAAAGGATGGGTATAAGTATCGTTATCATATTTTAAATTGTCTTTCCGATGAGCTTTCACTATGAGAATATTTATCCAATTGTGGAGAAAATTTGGTTGGCACTGCAAAATATATGCAATACGGAAGAGAACGGTATAAAAAAGTATGTCGCTACTCTTCTTTCGTTGTCTTATGGTGGATAACAAGCCAGACGCACAATAAACTCAAAATTTCCAAATAATAACATGATCTTGTGATGCAATGAAGTTTCCATCATCATGAGAGGAGTTCCAAAAGTCACTTCGTCCCAAACAAAAGGAGACATTATTGGAGATGTTAATTAATTGAATATAGAAGGAAGCAAAGATGTTCTCATCACATCAAACACGAACGTTTCTCTGTTGGTACGTTTTGTTGGTGATAACAAATCTAATTGTCATAATTATATATGGCACTTTCAATTAAAGGCTAAGGAAGAGACAAGAAAAAGTTCGAGAAGTTTTCTCACAAAAATAAAAATAAAACGAACAATGTACTACCCGAAAACCTCCAATCCCAAAATGACTTTGACTATTGTTATGCATGTGAGAAATAAGGGCATATGGCTTCAATTTGTAAACATCGAAGACATAAGACTATTATTTAACGCCAGACTATTATTTAACTCATGTGACCGAAGAAAACCTGTGGTAATGATCACAAAAATAAATTCGGTTGGAGGTACTAAGGGTGGTGAGCAGACTTTGGCATGTGTGTTACGATAAAAGATTGGTTCAAAAACTATTCTCCGTATGACTCTTCCAACAAACTTATGTTAGGAGACTCTCATACAATTAAGTTTTGGGTGAAGATGAGGTTGAATTGAAATTTAATTTTGGAAGGACTTTGACCCTTAAGAGTGTTCTTTACAACAACAACTGGGCCTTTTATCCCAAGCATATACGGTAAACTACATGAACCAACATGAGAATCACACCGGGTTGAGCACATGAATCCTCCGCCTCCAATCACTCCTATCGAACAATATACTTTCATTAAGGCCTTTGGCATCCATATCTTATCGTATTGCCTCCATCCACGTTTTCTTCGGTCTCCCTTTCGTTTTTTTGACTTGGCCTAAATTAAGAATATTCATTTATTAAACTTGAGCTCGTAGGTCTGTTTCGTACATGATCAAACCATTTTAAGAGATTTTCTCGCATCTTCTCCTTCACATGTGATACACCATCCTTTGCATGAATATCCTCATTTCGCATTTTATCTTTTCTAGTGTTATCATGCATCCAACGAAGCATGTGATCTCCACTACATACATCTTTTGTGCATGATGTTTCTTAGGAGTTCAGCATTTCGTATCATATAATAAGGCAGGTCGAATAGCGTTTCGATAAAACTTCCCTTTCAACTTTAACATAAAACTATGATCGCACAAAATCCCCATTGTACTCCTCCATTTCAATCAACCAGCCTGAATTCTCTAGTTGACATTGCTATTGATCATCCTTTTTTTTGGATGATAGAACCTAGATATCTAAACTGCTCGCTTGGTGATGTCTCTTGCCCATCCAGTGGTATACCACTGAGATCTCGACTTTTCAGTTTACTAAATTTACATTGCATATATGTTGTCTTGGGCCTACTCAATCTAAATCCTCGAAATTCCAATGTTTGCCTCCATAACCCCAATTTGACATTATCCTCTGCATTCATCTCATTTACCAGAATAATATCATCAGTGAATAATATATATCAAGGTACCTCATCCGGGATAACACACCTTTAAGGGTGTTCTTTATATTCCTCAAATGAGAAAGAATCTCATGCTCTCTTTTCTTTTGAACAAGGCTAGTTTTGAGCAAATAGTTGTGTCATACCAATATGTTATTACCAAATTTTCTAATTTTGTTGGAAAAACTTATGCTTGTGATGGTATATTTAAACTTAGCACTGAAATGAATAAAGTTATCAATTTTGCTTATATGCTTTCTTCCTAAAAATTTTGCCTCCATGTTCAGGCCACATCAATTTTAAATGTCAATAATGCGATCCATTTATAACTTAATCTTAGCTTGAATAATGACTTTTCAAAATGAGATATATGTAGCATGACAAAAGTCATTAGAAAATCACATTCTACTACAGTTAGAGATTCCGAGTTATTAGATTTAATACATACCGACGTTTGCAAATTCAAAGGATTTTAACTAGTGGTGGTTGTTGATATTTTATCACTTTTATAGATAATTTTTCTAAGTACTCTTATGTTTAACTGCTTACAAATTACAGTGATGTTGTATAGTTAGAAATTTTTGTAAATGAGTTGAGAACAAATTGATAGAAAAATCAAAAGATTTCATAGTGAGAGATGCTGAGGTACAATCGATTAGTTTTAATGATTTTTATTAACTCTCTTGGTATTGTTCATGAAAATACTACTGCTTTCTCATTATCTTTGAATGGTGTCGGGGAGAAAAAAAGGACATTCATTATTATGACTAATGCCATGTTTGTTCATTCGGTCGCCCCCAACACACACATATATAAGAATAATGGAGGAAATGTGCCATAGGTGTCGAAAAAATACACCCTCAAGATTTTTCCGACAATCAGCATCCAACATCATCATCCTTATCATCTAAAATATGGATATACCAATTTCATGTGTTCTACCACGTTTTTACCATTGGAATTAGCAATGTAAAATGTTCAATTGTCGGTTTACTGTTAATTTTGCATCTGCTAAATCAACGTGAAAAAGTTGTAGAATCACATGAAATTTGGTGTATCCACATTTTAGATGATAAGATGAAGATGATTGGTGCCAATTGTCGGGAAAAATGGAAGGTGTGTGTGTGTGTGTGAGTGAGTGCTCTATTGCAAACTGGTTCGCATTTTTTAAAACCGGGAACTCTCGATCTAACGACATATTTGAATGATCTGGTCCGTTCAAGTTGATCACTCTACCGTCAAATATATGTGTATGAAAAATAAAAGAATTTGAAAACCTCTAACCAATGCAGCGATATGGGTGCAAAAATAAACGTCTTTTGATAATACAACATAAACTTCATCCGAAGCATTGGATAGAGGTCTTCAAATTCTTTGATTTTTGCATACACATACATCTGAGGTAAGATGATCAACTTGAGCAGATCGAATCATTCAAATATGTCGTAGATTGAGAGTTCCCAATTTTAAAAACATGAACCGGTACACACACACACACATGGCGGAAGACATGGCAATACACTATCATGAGTTCTTCTCATCTTATCTTTTTTAATTAGACAATTTTTAAAATAGGCATTTAAAAAAATATTATTAAAAATTCCACTTTCAAAAATTATTACAAATATAGGCCATATAGACGTCACATCAGTGTTGGGCTGGTGCTGGGCCTTTTTTAAATTTTTTTTTCCGAGGGGCGCACTTTGGAAATGCGTCCCATACAATTCAAAGGGATGCACTTCAGAAATGCGCCCCTTTGAATTGTAATGCTTCTTCCTCCAGACTCATCTCTTTCTCCCGTCATCTTCTTCTCCTCTCTCTCCTTTCCTTTTCTCTCTTATCTCCTACATCAATTCCCTCCTCCTTCACCGTGACCACCACCTCCGCTCCTTCACCGCCGCAGCCGCCTTCCTCCTCAACGCGACCCTCTCCCTCACCACAATGGACCCCCTCGTGCTCATCATTTTCTCGAAGTCAAAGGAGGCTATCTAAATTTGCAGCATGTCGAGATAATTTTTTGCTTGATTTTTCTTGTTTGGTTGCAATTTGATAGCTAGAATTTGGTTTTGGGGTCTGTGGGAATGAGGAAGGAGAGGCCGATGGTGAGAGGGGAGGCGAGGTGGTGTGGTAATTATGATTGGGGTGGCAGTGAAGGAGGAGCGACGTCGGTGGATGAGAGAATTGATGTTGGAAATGAGAGCGAAAAAGGTAGAGAGAGGAAGGAGATGGGTGTGCAGAGGGAGAAAAGAAAAGTATGGGGCAAACTTTAAAAGTGTGCCCCATACAATTCAAAGGGCCCCATACAATTCAAAGGGATGTATGCACTTTGAACAGTGCGTCCCACACAATTCAAAAGGGCGTACTTTACGCCCCTTTGAATTGTATGGAGCGCACTTCTAAATTGTGCCCTTTGGAAAAAAAATTTATAAAAAATTCCCAGCATTAGCACTGAGCTGGCGCTAATGTGGCGCCTACGTGGCCATAAGTGGCCTACTTTTGTAATAATTTTTTAAAGTGAAATTTTTTTAATAATATTTTTTAAAATGCCTATTTAAAAAAAATGTTCTTTTTAATTCAAGTAATGCATGTAATTGCAAGGTAATTGTCACGCTCTGCTTTCCAAAATACGGAATACGATGGGTGACTAGGCCAGCCATACTCTTACGGTCAAGAAAAGATCCCGCTGTAGTCGGACTTTGGTTTCTAACAGTACATGATAATTAGTAATCTAACACAGATAACGAGATATACAGTCACTAAGTTTATCACGTTTAAACAAATCTGAGTGCAATAGATACAAGCAAAAGAAATAACTAACCAGATAGTGATAAAGAAAAGATAGTTCTGACGTCGCTGATCGAGACCTCCACAATATCCTTAAAGTAAGATAGGTCCTGATCCGGGTTAAGTCCACTTTCCGCTCTGAACATGCATACTCAGGTCATCAGGACGACACAATACAGCAATATAATAATATATCTCAATGTGCCAAGGGCAATAAATATGAACTAAAACTATAAATCAGCAACACGAGAATGTATATGTCATGAACAGAAAGCAGTAACACGTGTGAACTATAGTACTAGTCTAAGGAAATATACATGTCACTAATCTGACAGTATTTATGTCAATTGAAATTGAACGGTGGAATGTGTTCTCATGTTTAGCAAGGGTCTCGTACATGCCCGAGACTACGGTCAAAACTATGCCCGGAACATAACCATGTCAGCCGTGCCGCTAGGCACAACTGCCTAATTAGCATATATCGCTAATATCGAATAATCATTCTCTAAAGTAGTAAATCTTGCTAAATACAAGTTCAATTCCACCAAGATGTCCCCATTTCCCCAGGTTATAGTATGTTCAGGTATTAAATAGGTTGTCAACAAGTACCTATTGCTTTCACTTTCAGTCACGCTTTCGCTTATCAGTATCATTTTCAATCACCGTTTCACTATCGTACTTGTCACAGCCCAGTCACCAACACTTATCAATCGACAATGCAATTAGTCGCTAGGGTTTCAATGTAAACGATCAATAAGCAAAGGGTGTAAAGCAATCACAAGATGTGGTGGAAATGCGTTGAGTAAATGCTTGCTATATTATGGGCAGCCGGTGTTATATAACTTGCAAATTCATAATTAATCATAATGCAGAATTTAGAAAAATAATTTAAAAGGCATACGAAGTATACTTGATTATCTAAGCAGTAAAATTAGTTTCATGTCAGTAGGCATTATGGTTTAAGAGTTATGTTTATTTAAAAACAGGGATGTGCTGCTGGAATTCCAGTCAGAACTGAAAGTCCAATTTCTAGTGCAGTTTTCTATTGATTATGATCAGATTCAGGTATCGTTACAGTAGAATAAAATCTAGGTTTATTAGTTAAGTTTTCAACGGAACAGACGGAACGTCAACTACCATTGTATACAGTGAGATATGTTCAGTTTATTATCAATATGTATAAACTGTCATTGCAGAAAACTGCAGAACATGTCGACGATCTAAAAATACTTCTAAAATATCAAACGACTGTCATATTCAATGAAACCAACACCATAACTTAGCTAACTTAATTATCTACACGACGATATAAGACTCCGCATATTTTCAGATTTATAAAGGGATGTACAGGCATTTAAAATCAAGTATCATCTGAAATACTACTTTGGACTGCAGTCCAAAGCCGTATTTCTCTCAAGTTTTCTCTATTGTATCGAGTTCCAATTAAATAACAATTTACAGAGTGTTCTAGGATATCTAGTCGGCTTCGATACGAGCCCTAGAACATTACATTCCGATCTGTATTTAATTTAATCTGGGTTTTATAGTGCAACGGGTCCAGATTTAACGTAACCAGTTAGGGGTATCATTTCTTGATGATAATTTCGATATTTTTAACTCAAATCATTACACGATAATCACTAACAGTTAAGGGATTTGACGATCACAAAACATGGGCATTTTAAATAGGATTTTCATTCGAGTAACACATCGAACACCTAGGTTATATGTGTGGGTATCAACTGAACATCGGTTTCGTTTAATTGATCAAAACGAGATTTAATTCGTATAAATTCTAAATGATAATTATACGGAAAAATAAACTCGAGTTGTGTTCCATTCAATAAAGTCAATAACGAGGGTTCACTAGAAAAATGGTTCGATTATAATTTCTCAATATAGATATACATATAAATACACACACACACGATTTCATTTGTCATTTATTTTAATTAACTACTATACTAGCATGAGTAGCAAGTGAAGGGTTTTTACTTGCCTTGCGATGGTCAATGGCAGTGACGAAGGCTGCGACGGATCGCACGGGCACGTCACGACAATAATAGCACAAGCTAGGATTTGGCTATGGCGGGGACTTGTGAAGCTCTAATGTTGCGCGGTGAGGTGCTTGTAGGTGTGAGGTGATGAAGACGGTGGCCCTGAGGTTCGGTGGTGGAGCTTGGAGTTGGGTTTGTGAAGAGAAGTAGATGGTGTGGTGAGCTTGGTTGCAAAGAGGTGGCAGCGTGGTGGTTGTGGCGACAAGGTCGTCGGAAAAGGAGACCTGTCGGCAAGAGGAGAGGTCAATAGCTCACGGTGGTGCGAGGTGGCACAGGCAGTGGGTGTTGGAATTTGATTTGAAAGAGGAGAAGATGGTGAGCCTAGGTGGATCAAGGCTGTGCAGGGGAGCAGTGGGTGGTGGAGCTGTGGTGGTGTAGTGGTGGAGCTGTGGTGGTGTAGTAGTGGAGAGGACGACGGTGACGGTTGAAGGAGGCTCGTCGGCGGCGACGAGGTGAAGAAGAGGGAGGTGGGTCTCGGTCTTGATGTTTTAGGGAGATAAAGAGAAAGACGGAAAGAGAGAGATGGAGACGTTGAGGAGATGAGGGGAGTAGGCGAGGGGATCTCAGGTGTCAGTTGGGGCGTGAGTTGAGCGATTCTCGTGGAAAGGAACTGAGGAAGGAGGAGACGTGGGGGGTGGGGGGTGGGGGGGGAGAAGGGGACTGGGTCGGGGAAGAAAGGTAAGAAAGAGAGGGAAGAGTGAGGATCGGGCCAGGTTTGGTGTAACACCCGAGCTCAATAATACTATTTCTGATACTGGTTGAGTGTTAGACATTGCTCATTTCAATTATCTTGTTTGTTTGGTGCTTGTTGCAAAATTTTAACCGGCTAAGTCATTTTTGCCTATAACAAATTTTAACACCTAAAATGAAATTAAAAATATCCATATTGGCCTACTCGTCACCACTAGTCGCGTGGTAGCGTCCGCGCGTCGAGATTTCATCCCGTTCGGCGAAACGGGCAAGTTTGGACGGCTACACGCGCGTGCAAGTGTCCGACTTGGGGGCATGCATTTTAATTATAAGACATCTCATTTTAAAATTTGGAACTCGCTTAAAATCCTATTATTTGAATTTGAAACATTTGGGCGCAACCCGGGCGCAATTTGGAAATGTTTCATTTAGCACCGAAATACCCATTTAAATTTAATAATCTAAACTATATAAATATATATTACTGTTTCCTTTATAACGTTTACATCCTTTTAAAATCTTTTAAATTTTATTTTTAAATTTATGTTACCACACCCAGCCAATCACGAGGGGCTAAATCCCTCGTGGGCCCCACCAACCCACTCTCTCTCTTTCTCTCCGCCTCTCTATCTCTCTCTAATCACTCTCTCTCTCTCTCTCCTAAAATCACTCTCTCTCTCTCTCTCTATCCCTATATTTTTATCCAACTGTTCCTTCGTCTTCAAAAATCCCACGAGAAAAACTTATCGCAGAACCCACGAACCCCAACCCTAGCCTTGCCCTAGCCGCCGCAGCCTCGCCGTCGACCTCCCCGCGACCTCGCCACCATCATCCTCGCCTCCACAGCCTCGACCGCACCCCCTTCCTCCTCTTCTCCCTCCTTCAAACGCCTGCACCCAACGCCACCGCCACCTGCACGCCGTGCTGCTGTCGCCGCCGCCTCTCATCGCCGACGACGTCGACTTCCTCCCTTCACCCTCGTCCCGACCTCTTCACCGTCCTTCTCCTTCCCTCGCCGGCGCTGTAACTGAACCCGAGCCTAACCCTAGCACCAAACCCTAGTTCGCCGGAAAAGGACACCGTCGACCCTCCTCGTCGTTGCCAGAGCCACCGCCGACCACCTCCTCTCCCCCCTGCAATCCAGACCAGACCACTACCTCCCCTACTCACAACACCATCCCATTCCAGCACCTCCAGCCACTTTCAGCCTATATTGCCGCTGCCGCTGCTTCGCCGGCGCCCCATCGCCGTCGAACCCGTCGCGGTTGACACCGTGCCATCCCTCGAAGTACTCTGGTCCGTGTGGTTCCGCTGTTCGTTGTTTGGACTCGATCCGTGGCCCGTGCATCCGTCGCGTGTTTTCCGCCGACGTTGCGTTCGTGTTTTCCGGTTTGCGAAACCGTCGAGGCAAGTATTACTTGCTACATGCTATGTTATGCTAATTAAGTGTGCTTGACTCATAAAACCTGCAACGATTTACTAGTATAGTTACTTTTCTTAATTGGACGAAATATGATATATATCATGATACTGCAACCTAAACCGTATTTTGCCACTGTAACCCTAATAACAAAATTTTCAGTTAATCATTTTGCTATTTAAAGGACGATAGCCGTACACCTATAGCTTCACTACTTTCTGTTATTGATATTGCACTATCTTGTGATTATTGCACCTCAATGGTGCTCGAACCTGTTAATATGATAATACAACTGCACCACATTAATGCACCATTGTGATTAAATGAACTGTTGTTGTTGTTTACTTTATCTACTGCTGTTATTCCTTATTCGATCACATACCTATTGTGAGCACACCCTCGATTGCGTCATATATTGACCCGACCTTGATACACATGACATATATACATACCGATGCACCGGACATGGTACCCTTTACTACCAACTCAACCTGTTGTACCATGACCTGACCTGTTACCTGATCTCATGCCTAATGCCAACAAACCTGACTTGGGGTCTTCATGGACCATTCCTGTTGTCTATCCAGACAAACCTGCTTTTACCTGATCCTGTGTTGGCATTAGTTCTTGATTACTGAATACCTGACCTGACATACATAACTTGGGGGTATGGGGAAATCAAAGGTGAAACCGACTTGTAACTCAATAGTTCGATACTTGTTCTGATCAGTCTTACGGGCTTGGCCAGTCCGGGAGTGATGATGCTGACATCACTCGTCCATCCTGCTACCTATTACTGCCTAGCGGCACGTCTCGGATTCAGCCCCGAGGGTCTTGACCGTGGTCCCGGGCATGCACGGGATACTATTGAGTTACATCGACGAGTCATCAATTGATTTCAAAGACTTTAGAATAGAAATCTTGATAGAACAGTTTAGTTACCCACTCCACACTACCCTGCACTGCTGTTTCATATTATTATTCATGTTTACTTTCTGCATTGCTTATTACCATGTTCATATTATTGGTTGACATGACGCGCTGACGTCTGGGTTGTGCATGGCCCAGATTCCTTACCACTGTCGACGACCGAGCAGGAGTACTTCAGCCAGCAGGCTGATCTGTGAGTCCTATAGTGATTAGTTCATTTATTTCATTTCATTTCCAGATGTGAGCCCGCATTATGGGACGTACTATTTATTTATTGTATTGGATCATTTGCTTCCGCACTTATTGTTTATTGACTCTTGTTATTATGGATTTGGACATGTGTTAGATTAGTTTATTTATTTTGTTCTTGATATCTCTACAGCCGTAATGTGACTGTGGATGGATACTTCCTACCCACAGGTAGCATGGTTGGCTATGTCACGTGCCCAATCTTGCGTACTCTGGGAAGCGGGGCGTGACATGGTTTTTTTTGGTATCAGAGCCATAGGTTAGTTGGGTTGATTCTTTTGTAGTTGGGTATTGTACCCGATACACGAATCAGAATACCCGTGCTTAGGAAACATGTCCTACCCCCTTGACCGTTTTACCATTCTTGAATCACATCCTTCCTGATTATATCTTGTACGGCGTGCAAACTTACTTTGCATGGTCAACTCGAAAACCTAATTTCTTGTTATCTCTAGGACTTAGGCGACTTGGGTGGAGTTAAGTAATTGCGGCTATGATACCGCGGCATAGCTACAATGCGGTACTCTATTTAAGTATCTTGGAGTTCTAGCCTTGATTTATATATTTGAATCTATCATCATGCTAATGTTGGGTGTTTTGATTTCAGGACTATGGCAGATAAGAATTTCAAGACGTATCAGAGGCGCGTGGATGAAGCCGCCATGTTAGGAGTGATACGTGGGATGTTGGAGAATCAGAAGAGGCAAACTGAGCTGATCCAGCAGCAAGCAGATTCATTTCAGGAGGGTATGCAGGCCATTCGGCAGTCTGTAAACACCGCTGTAGCGAAGCCAGTTGACCGAGTAGGGACCGTGGCAGATTTCAGACGTTTGGGTCCTACTACTTTCACTGGTCTGGAGGAGCCGTTGCCAGCCGAGCAGTGGCTAGTAGACACGGAGAATTTACTGATTGCGGCACAGATCCCAGAAGACAAGAGAGTTGGTGTGGTGCGCATTCAGCTGGTGGATTACGCCCGAGAGTGGTGGCTTGTGGAGGAGACCCGCTTGCCCAAGCCAATCAGTTGGGCGGATTTCTCTAAAAGTTTCCTGGAGAAGTTCTTCCCGCGGACTGCACGGGAGGAAATGGAAGAGAAATTTATTGGGCTGAGACAAAATGGAGCATCTGTGGACGTACATGCAGCGGGATGGACGAGACTCAGCCGCTTCGCTGGACCCTTGGTCGCCAACGAGGCAGACAGGGCGCGAAGGTTTTTGCGCAGTTTGGATGTGGACATCCAGAGGCAGATCGTCTCCCTGGGTTTGACCACTTTCTCGCAGGTTCTTACGGCAGCCAGAGAGCAGCAGAGTTTATTGGGATTGAAGGGGAACCTACAGCAGACAGCGGTTGCGGCCAGGAAGCCCGCATTTGTACCTAACCGAGATCATGGGCGCAGAGGTATTCCAGTGGACCGTCGAGGTGTAGCACCCATGAAGAAGCCCGTGATCGTTGATCGAAGGAAGAGCGTGATTTGTGACTACTGCCGTTTACCTGGGCACGTGCAGAAGGATTATCGAAGGAGACTGGGACTTTGTCTGGTTTGTGGAGCGGCCGATCACGCAGTTGGTGCTTGTCCGTCGAAGCTTCGCACGAGAGATGATATACAGAAGCCTCCGCAGAGACCGTTCCAAGGGCAGAAACAGCTGACTCAGGGACCTAATCAGGCTCGAGCTTTCACGTTGACAGCTGAGGAAGCTAAGGCATCAGGAGAAGTGGTTTCAGGTACTTTACTCGTTCATGGTTTTCCCGCATTGGCATTATTTGATTCCGGAGCATCCCACTGTTTTATGTCATCCAAATTTATAACTACACACTCGATTACCTGCATGACCCTGTCTAGTTTTTGGGACATATACACTGGGAATGGGAAAATCATAGCTAGTAAGGAATGTAGAGATTGTACAGTTGTTGTGTGCGGACGGGAGCTCTTTGCAGATTTCTTGGTGATAGATACGGGCAGCTATGAAGTTGTCTTGGGAATGGATTTTCTTGGCACTTTCCATGCCCACATTGACTGTAGGGCAAGGAAGGTAATTTTCCAGATTCCTGGACACCCTGAGTTTACCTTCACTGGGGGAAGCAGTTCTGTCGGGCCAGTCGAGTTTAGGGCTAGGCCGACAAACAGTGTTCTTGCAGCAAAGGAAGTTGATAGTAAAGAAGAGCCGGCAGTTGTTCGCGACTTTATGGATGTATTTGCAGATATATCGGGCTTACCGCCGAAGCGAGACGTGGAGTTCGCAATTGACCTTATTCCTGGTGCAGCGCCAGTATCAAAATCTTATTATCCGATGGCACCAGTGGAATTGGAAGAAGTTAAGAAGCAAGTTGGTGAATTACTTGAGAAGGGTTGGATTCGAAGCAGCAACTCGCCTTGGGGAGCTCCAGTTCTTTTAGTAAAGAAGAAGGATGGCACGAGAAGGATGTGCATTGATTATCGAGAATTGAACCGGGTGACTATTAAGAACAAGTACCCGATTCCTCGCATTGGAGAACTTTTTGAGCAGCTTAGTGGCGCGAGGGTATTCTCGAAACTGGATTTGCGATCAGGATATCATCAGGTCCGAGTGAAAGCAGAAGACATTTGCAAGACGGCGTTTCGAACTCGATATGGACATTTCGAGTATCTGGTGATGCCCTTCGGAGTAACGAATGCGCCAGCAATATTCATGGATTTGATGAACAGAATCTTTTCACCATTCTTGGACCAGTTTACTGTGGTATTCATTGACGATATTCTGGTATACTTGAAGAATCCGGAGGAGCATGCTGAGCATTTGAAGATCGCACTGCAAACGCCGAGACAGGAGAAATTGTATGCGAAGATGAGTAAGTGCGAATTCTGGCTGGAAGAAGTGAAATTTCTGGGACATGTCGTGTCGGGCGATGGAATCGCCGTCGATCCCGAGAAGATTGCAGCAGTTCGAGATTGGCCAATTCCAAGGAATGTTGCGGAGATAAGAAGTTTTCTTGGACTCGCCGGATACTACAGAAGATTTGTGGAGAATTTCGCTCGTTTGGCAGAGCCGTTAACCAAGCTTACGCGCAAGGAGGTACCTTTTGTTTGGACGGATGAATGTGCATTGGCCTTCGAGACGTTGAAGCAGAAGTTGATAACCGCCCCTATCCTGACCGTACCAGACAATTCGGGAGGACTGGTGATTCACAGCGACGCATCTGGAAAAGGATTAGGATGTGTTTTGATGCAGAATGGGAAGGTCGTAGCTTACGCATCAAGACAACTGAAGACTCATGAGAAGAATTATCCGACTCATGACTTGGAGCTTGCGGCCGTGATCTTCGCCTTGAAGATTTGGAGACACTACCTTTTGGGCGAGAGAGTCGAAGTCTTTACAGATCATAAGAGTTTGAAGTGTGTGTTCACTCAGAAGGAGTTGAACATGAGGCAACGCAGATGGTTGGAGCTGATGGCTGACTACGACCTTGATCTTAAGTACCATCCGGGAAAGGTTAACGTCGTGCCGGATGCGCTTAGTCGGCTACCAGCGATTCAGGCATTGACCGCACAGAGGGAGATCATTGCGGATTTTCGGAGATTTGACTTGGAGGTTGTGCTACCACATGCTATGGGACAGTTGATGCAGTTGCAAGTACAGTCGTCTTTAGTTGAGAAGATTAAAGCGGCACAATCGCAGGATCCTAGACTGCAAAAGTTTCGAGAGCAGGTTAAAGCCGGACTACGAACCGATTTACTGATCCATGAAGATGGTTCGTTGAGGTATGGTAGCCGTGTGTGTGCGCCAAAAGGAGATGTGCGTGAAGAGCTTATGAAGGAGGCACACAGTTCAGCTTACTCTGTACATCCAGGAGGGACAAAGATATACCGAGATCTTCGACAGCACTTCTGGTGGGAAGGTATGAAACGGGAGATTGCTCGCTTCGTGGCTAAGTGCTTGGTGTGTCAGCAAGTCAAGGCTGAACACCAAAGGGTTGCTGGTTTGTTGCAACCACTTCCGATTCCTCAGTGGAAGTGGGAACATATAACCATGGATTTCGTGACGGCCTTACCGCGGAGTCCAAAGGGCAACAATGCAGTATGGGTGATTGTCGATCGGTTGACCAAGGCAGCTCACTTTATTCCTTTTCGGGTTGGTCAATCGACGGAGACTTTGGCAGAGCGGTACATGCAGGAGATTGTAAGATTGCATGGAGTACCGGTGAGCATCGTGTCCGATCGGGACACTCGGTTCTTGTCACACTTCTGGAGGAGTTTACAAGAAAGTTTGGGGACTCGATTGAAGTTTAGCACAGCTTATCATCCTCAAACTGATGGACAATCGGAGAGAACGATCCAGACCCTTGAAGATATGTTGAGGGCTTGCATGTTGGACTTCAAAGGTTCTTGGGAGGATCATCTACACCTGGTGGAGTTTTCGTACAACAATAGCTTCCAAGCGACTATTCAGATGGCTCCGTTTGAAGCGTTGTATGGTCGTAAGTGCCGTTCACCTGTTTGTTGGGATGATGTTGGTGAACGAAGGTTACTAAGACCAGATTTGGTAGTACAGACAGTCGAGAAAGTGAATACAATCAGGAAGCATATGAAGGCAGCTCAAGACAGACAGAAAAGTTGGGCTGACACGTCAAGAAGACCTCTAGAGTTCGCCGTGGGTGATTTGGTATTCTTGAAGATATCACCGACTAGAGGGGTGATTCGCTTTGGGAGTCGGGGAAAGCTTAGTCCTCGATTCGTTGGACCCTTCGAGATATTGGAGCGTGTTGGAGAGGTAGCGTACCGTTTGGCGTTACCACAGTCCTTGGCAGGAGTGCACAATGTGTTTCATGTATCTCAACTACGGAGGTATGTTCGAGATGAAACTCACGTCTTGGATCATTCGGAGTTGACTGTACGGGAGGACCTAACTTTTGAGGAGCGACCAGTTGAAATCAAGGATCGAAGAGAAAAGGTTCTTAAGAACAAGGTTATCCCTCTTGTGCTAGTTTCTTGGGGTAATCGATCGCATGGAGAATCCACTTGGGAGCGAGAAGACGAGATCCGGCAGAAGTTCCCTCACCTTTTTCTGTAGTTAGCTATCTTGTATTCTTGGAATTTCGAGGACGAAATTCTTTTTGTAGTTGGGTATGATGTAACACCCGAGCCCAATAATACTATTTCTGATACTGGTTGAGTGTTAGACATTGTTCATTTTAATTATCTTGTTTGTTTGGTGCTTGTTGCTAAATTTTAAGCGGCTAAGTCATTTTTGCCTATAACAAATTTTAACACCTAAAATGAAATTAAAAATATCCATATTGGCCTACTCGTCACCACTAGTCGCGTGGTAGCGTCCGCGCGTCGAGATTTCATCCCGTTAGGCGAAACGGGCAAGTTTGGACGGCTACACGCGCGTGCAAGTGTCCGACTTGGGGGCATACATTTTAATCATAAGACATCTCATTTTAAAATTTGGAACTCGCTTAAAATCCTATTATTTGAATTTGAAACATTTGGGCGCAACCCGGGCGCGATTTGGAAATGTTTCATTTAGCGCCGAAATACCCATTTAAATTTAATAATCTAAACTATATAAAATATATATTACTGTTTCCTTTGTTTCCTTTATAACGTTTACATCCTTTTAAAATCTTTTAAATTTTATTTTTAAATTTCTGTTACCACACCCAGCCAATCACGAGGGGCTAAATCCCTCGTGGGCCCCACCAACCCACACTCTCTCTCTCTCCGCCTCTCTCTCTCTCTCATCACTCTCTCTCTCTCTCTCCTAAAATCACACTCTCTCTCTCCTAAAATCTCTCTCTCTCTCTATCCCTATATTTTTATCCAACTGTTCCTTCGTCTTCAAAAATCCCACGAGAAAAACTTATCGCAGAACCCACGAACCCCAACCCTAGCCTTGCCCTAACCGCCGCAGCCTCGCCGTCGACCTCCCCGCGACCTCGCCACCATCATCGTCGCCTCCACAGCCTCGACCGCACCCTCTTCCTCCTCTTCTCCCTCCTTCAAACGCCTGCACCCAACGCCACCGCCACCTGCACGCCGTGCTGCTGTCGCCGCCGCCTCCCATCGCCGACGACGTCGACTTCCTCCCTTCACCCTCGTCCCGACCTCTTCACCGTCCTTCTCCTTCCCTCGCCGGCGCTATAACTGAACCCAAGCCTAACCCTAGCACCAAACCCTAGTTCGCCGGAAAAGGACACCGTCGACCCTCCTCGTCGTTGCCAGAGCCACCGCCGACCACCTCCTCTCCCCCCTGCAATCCAGACCAGACCACTACCTCCCCTACTCACAACACCATCCCATTCCAGCACCTCCAGCCACTTTCAGCCTATACTGCCGCTGCCGCTGCTTCGCCGGCGCCCCATCGCCGTCGAACCCATCGCGGTTGACACCGTGCCATCCCTCGAAGTACTCTGGTCCGTGTGGTTCCGCTGTTCGTTGTTTGGACTCGATCCGTGGCCCGTGCATCCGTCGCGTGTTTTCCGCCGACGTTGCGTTCGTGTTTTCCGGTTTGCGAAACCGTCGAGGCAAGTATTACTTGCTACATGCTATGTTATGCTAATTAAGTGTGCTTGACTCATAAAATCTGCAACGATTTACTAGTATAGTTACTTTTCTTATTTGGACGAAATATGATATATATCATGATACTGCAACCTAAACCGTATTTTGCCACTGTAACCCTAATAACAAAATTTCCAGTTAATCATTTTGCTATTTAAAGGACGATAGCCGTACACCTATAGCTTCATTACTTTCTGTTATTGATATTGCACTATCTTGTGATTATTGCACCCCAAGGGTGCTCGAACCTGTTAATATGATAATACAACTGCACCACATTAATGCACCATTGTGATTAAATGAACTGTTGTTGTTGTTTACTTTATCTACTGCTGTTATTCCTTATTCGATTACATACCTATTGTGAGCACACCCTCGATTGCGTCATATATTGACCCGACCTTGATACACATGACATATATACATACCGATGCACCGGACATGGTACCCTTTACTACCAACTCAACCTGTTGTACCATGACCTGACCTGTTACCTGATCTCATGCCTAATGCCAACAAACCTGACTTGGGGTCTTCATGGACCATTCATGTTGTCTATCCAGACAAACCTGCTTTTACCTGATCCTGTGTTGGCATTAGTTCTTGATTACTGAATACCTGACCTGACATACATAACTTGGGGGTATGGGGAAATCAAAGGTGAAACCGACTTGTAACTCAACAATTCGATACTTGTTCTGATCAGTCTTACGGGCTTGGCCAGTCCGGGAGTGATGATGCTGACATCACTCGTCCATCCTGCTACCTATTATTGCCTAGCGGCACGTCTCGGATTCAGCCCCGAGGGTCTTGACCGTGGTCCCGGGCATGCACGGGATACTATTGAGTTACATCGACGAGTCATCAATTGATTTCAAAGACTTTAGAATAGAAATCTTGATAGAACAGTTTAGTTACCCACTCCACACTACCCTGCACTGCTGTTTCATATTATTATTCATGTTTACTTTCTGCATTGCTTATTACCATGTTCATATTATTGGTTGACATGACGAGCTGACGTCTGGGTTTTGCATGGCCCAGATTTCTTACCACTGTCGACGACCGAGCAGGAGTACTTCAGCCAGCAGGCTGATCTCTGAGTCCTATAGTGATTAGTTCATTTATTTCATTTCATTTCCAGATGTGAGCCCGCATTATGGGACGTACTATTTATTTATTGTATTGGATCATTTGCTTCCGCACTTATTGTTTATTGACTCTTGTTATTATGGATTTGGACATATGTTAGATTAGTTTATTTATTTTGTTCTTGATATCTCTACAGCCGTAATGTGACTGTGGATGGATACTTCCTACCCACAGGTAGCATGGTTGGCTATGTCACGTGCCCAATCTTGCGTACTCTGGAAAGCGGGACGTGACATTTGGGCTTTGGGCCTTGGGCTCTGGGGCATAGGTTTGGATAGGGTTTAGTTCAACAAAGAAAGGGGGAGAGGATTATAGATTGGGAAAATAGTTAGAGGGGATTAGGGGAAAATAGGTAATTATTGGAGAAAAATATTGTAACTGGAAAAGAAAATAAGTAGGAAAAGGATCGGAACGAAACTAGAAAAATGTTTGGGAAGAATTTAAAGAAATATTTGCATTAAAAATAGAGAAATAAATTTTATTCAAATACAAACTGAAGCGTACATAAGGATCTGATTATTACAGTAATCATGCATATGGATCAAGGGATGATACTGTGCCATGTTATCCGCCAATATAGGAATTTCGTACAGTGCCACTTTATACTCCATTCTCTCTCTCCATCTCTCTCTCTCTCTCTCTCTCTATATATATATATATATATATATATATATATATAGAGAGAGAGAGAGAGAGAGAGAGAGAGAGAGAGCCCGTCTTGTATTGTGTGTGTAGAGAGAGAGAGCTAGCGTATCCAAATGAGGCATATCCTAGGTCTTTTGTAAATCACGATTCCACGAGTCCGGCTCATATTTTGTGTGTAGAGAGAGAGAGAGGATAATGGAGGAAATGTGCCATAGGAGGGAATTTCCTCCTATGGCATCGAAAAATACATCCTCCATAAGTATTTTTGACGATTAGCATCCATCACCTCCATTTTTATCATCTAAGATGTGGATACACCAAGTTTCATGCGGTTCCATCACTTTTTCACCGTTGATGCAGTGGGCGCAAAATTAATGGTTTGCCAATAATAAACTTTTTACATTGCCGATTCAACGAAAAAGTGATGGAATCAAGTGAAATTTGGTGTATCCACTTCTTAGATGGTAAAGATGATGGTGATGGGTGCCGATCATCAAAAAATCGCGGAGTGTATAGATTTTCGACGACGCCTAGCGAAAAGGCCTCCTAGGGCCTCTTATGGTGCTTCCTTCCTCAGTTTGTTATGTTCTATGACTGTTCACTGAATCCTGAAATTTCAAGTTTGTGGATATGCTTACGAATAATTTTGTATCAAACACAGAGGATCCAGTTTCCAGGTATTTTAAATGAGAGTTCACTAGCTGTTGCTTTTGTTCCAGTGTTTTTTACATGTACCACTACATTCTGGCCATAAATATTTAAGGATGATTTCCAGCAAAATATGCCATCTCTTGGTAATATGGCAAACGTGATGTCGGACCTTTGTAATTCTGCGTGTACAGCACTGTATTCATTCTCATGATGCGCTGCTGTGCAGACATCAAGGAAAAGTTATGCTTTGGATCCCATATACAGATTTATATACAAGAATATTGCAATAAGATTAGTATGCTATGACATGGTACTGGCTGTGTATTTGGTTGGCTTGATATATTTCATTAATCTATCATCAAAATGGTATGAGCTATGGAACAAAACAAGTCGAAATTGCTTCATTGGGACGCTGGCCAAATTCTACAAGTAGTGCTAGTGTGCTACATCAATAAGAAATTTCCAGCCCAGCCCTTTAAAGGAATGGGGGGACTATTTCAATAATCTATCATTTATCACATCTTTCAAAAGATGCATATGACAAATCATATCATGTGAGCAATATTTTTCTCTTGTATCAAGTGGGCTCATTTGTTCCTACATTGAAATACACTATATCTACGAGACCTAGAAACATGCTACTGTTTACTTGATTTTCTTATCATAGATAGCTTAATATCATAAATTTTGTTGCTCTACACTATAAATACAGGTGTGTGATTTAAGCAGGTTCTTGGTCTTTTAAGTGCATTTATATAAGATAACTATATTGGTTGTGTTTTAATACCCTTGGTATTAATTTTATATATTTAGCTTTGTACTTTTATTAATAATCAAATCATATGCTATTAAATGAAACCTTATGTTCATGATACATGAAATGAAAACCCTAGGATTTCTGGAACACCCATTAATCATATTAATCCTTTAAAACCGTATTTTAGTTTATTATTCTTCCCAATAATAAATCCGGATATTAAATGGAGATACTTGCAAATTCATATACATTTTTGTTTACATTATTAATACTATCATATTATATCGGCTGTATTTGACATACTATTTGAGACTGTTATCATCGAGCTGCTTGACATGACATGTATGTTCACGATTACTATTTCCTTATATTAAAATGATATCACTAATTAAAATGCTTAACATTCATGCCATGAAACAATTACTCATGCTTACATGTTTACCATATTGTACCATCATCGTGACTTGTCATATTTTCCTGTCCAATCACCATTCTATATTGTGATTGAATTTATTACCATATTAGCTATAGATACGTGGGGGGTTAGGGTAGTTTGAGTGTGCATTCGTACAACATAATCTCAGGAGTCCCATGCCGGCAGCTCGTACCGGGCTATATTGGTCACTTGTTATTACAGCTCGTACTGGGCTATATCGATCGCATATTATTACAGCTCATACCGGGTTATATCGGTCGCTTGTTACTACAACTCGTACAGGGCTATATCGGTCGCTTGTCCATTCGACAGTTGGGCCGTGTTTCCTTACACCTGGGGTCCTACCCTTGGGTTAGGAATACTCCTGCAGAGATTGACGAACACACTCGAAGTCACGATAGGATAGATTACTTTTTAGTGACCAGTTAGGATGTGATTTGACCGACTTGACCTGTTTACATATCTGTTTCACATTATTACTATATCTATATTTGTATAAACATGTGCACACAAGCTTCATAACACTCACAAATTCATGCTATCACACCATATATACACTTTTATTTTGAGTATCTGTTGGGATATCCTAACATACCTGAGACTTGCTATCTCACGTTTATCGACGGATTTTTAGGACAAGCAGGATCAGAGCGATTATCAGGAGTTTGCAGAAGACCAGTAATCCGCAGGTTTATTTTTTTCAGTTAGCATTTAGCATGTGCGCTCTTGTGGGACATTGGGATTCATGTGTCTTTTTAGATTTTTTATTATTTCGGACCTATTGTATCATAACCTTATTTTTGCCTCTTCTTATCTTATGAATCTATTCATAGTATTCTTGTCATGCACCGCTTCCCAAAATACGGAATACGGGAGGTGATTAGGCCAGCCATGCTCCTACGGTCAAGGAATAATCCCGCCGTAGTCACACTTCGGCTTCTAGTATTACATGGTAATCAGTAAACACAACACAGAAGTAAAGGAAACACATTACTAGTTATTACATCAACTTTCATTGTTCACAATTTGCAACAGAACAAAAGAAAAGAAACTACTAACCAAGTGCGAATACAAGTTTTCTTTAGGGAAAACAGTAAAGATGCTGGAGGCACGACCGTCTAAATCTCTGCAAGCTCGAAGAACAAGTCTGACTCCTGAACCGGTTCTTCTCCAAGGTCTGAGCATGCATATTCAAGTCGTCAGAGCGACGTAATAACAATATTATAATAATAACAAAAATCAAGAAAATGAAAGTAATAACGGTGGAGATAAAATGCAGGTAATCAATATGTCACTAACTGATGCAATGTATGATTTGTGTCTTTATCGGTCTCTAAGTCACTTTTGAAATCGAGTTGTGGAAAGGATGATCATATTTAACGAGGGTCTCGTACGTACCTGAGACTACGGCCCGCTGTTGCCCGGGACATAACCCTTTCAGCCGGACCGCTAGGTCCAACCTAATATATAAGAGTCGCTGTTCGAATGATCATCCTCTGAATCCCTGACCTCGCTAAATACAATTTCCTTTCCACTTCGATTTCCACATTTTCCCCAGGTTTCACTATTCATTAATATGGGTTAGTTGTGTATAAGTACGCATCAACAACACGATTTTATTCACTGTTCACTGCATGGATCATTGTCACGAATCACTCACTATTCACTGGCGTACTTGACACAACCACACCGATACTGTACACGTTCGACAATGCAATATACACTGAGAATTAACACGAATGTTTACTATCACTAGAGGTTTTGTAGTCGGGTAAAACTGTGAATCATGCCGCTAAACAGTTTATATGCAGTACAAATGTTATGCATCTTATTAACATAGAAAATTCGTATTAAATCATGAATTCAGAATTAAGCAAAAGATACAAAAGCGGTAATAAGTAAACTCAGTCGGAAGTTCAAAAAAATTGATTTCAAGTCAATCGGGTTTTAGGTTCGCAAGTTATAGTCGTTTCATTTTAAGTGTTCGCTGCTGGAAATTCAGTTCTTGAACTGAAAGTCCATTTCGTAACACAGTTTTCACCCTGTTGGGATCAAAATTAGGCGACACTATAGTTGAACAAAATTTATGTTTATCAGTTGTATTTCCAACGCACCAAACGGATTGATAATATCTATGGTGTACTGGAAGTTATGCATTGTACAATAAAGAGGTATACGTTCTGTCCCTGTTTGGGACTGCTATATGTTCTGTTGATTTAAAATATAATTTAAATAGTAAACAACAGTAAAAACGAATGAAACCACTTTCAATGGTTAGATAACAGATTTCTCTTCGCTATGGTATAGGGTTCCGCATCATAACATTTTTATACAGCAGGGTGAAAGTATTACAAAACGAGAATCGACAGCCAGTGCTGCTCTGGACTGCAGTCCAGAGCCGGACTCCGAACCAGTTTCCGTCACCTTTTTAGCATAGAAACAAATTAAAACACTTATGGGGTTCTAGGTCGTCGAGTCGTCTTAGATATGAGCCCTCGAACGCAATATTCCGATTTGTAACCAATTAACTATGATTTTTACAAGATTCAGGTACGGGAAAATTTCAGTTTTAACGGGTCTAAATGGGAAAGACCTATCACGTCATTAAAGACTGTATTTTCCAGCTAAATCATAACACAACGTTCATTATCACTCGGGCCATCCTATGTGATTAGTTTCCGTCAATTTAACGGGGGTTTTCAATTCGGATTTTGCATTGAACACTTGTATTACATTGGTTCGCACGAAAAGTATATATGAAATTGATTGGTAATTGAATTGAATAGGTAATATTAGCATGAAGCGAGCATTATACTTGCCTGATGATGTATCGATGACGGAACGGCAGCGGAAACGACACGATCGCGACACAAGCGCGGCACGACAACTCGACTTGGCTCGAGTTCTCGGCAGCGACGGCTTGGTTACTGGGGTCTTGACGACGAGGGTGGTGGTGGTCGCTGTTGTCGGCACTCGATGGCGAGACAACCGGGGTGGCTGAGGTGGTCTCCGGCGACAGAGGAGGAGCTCGACGGGGGTGTAATGGGTTTGAGGCTGTGCAGTCGGGGATGGAGAGAAGTGGCGGAGGAAGAGGGTTTGAGGAGGAGGCGGGGGTGTTGGTGGAAGGAGGTGGTGCTGTGAAGTGGTTGTTGTCGGAGCTCGGTGGATGGGGAGAGTTTTGGTGAAGAAGGTAGTGAAGGTGATGGCGAGGGAGGTCCGTCTTTGTAGGAGAGAGAGACGAGGTCGTGGGAGGGAAGTTCGCGAGAGCGCGCGCGCAAGGTCATGGGCCGAGGAGCGGGGACGTGGTCGCGGCGAGGAGCGGGGACGTGGGGACGAGCGGGGACGTGGGAAAGAAAGGAAAAGGAGCGGGAAAAAGAAAGGAAGTGGGGAAGTAGAGAAACGGGTCGGGTAGCGGGGCTTGGGCCGGGTAAGGTATGGGGATGGGCCGGTTAGGATTTTTACTTTAGGAAAATTAGAACTTAAAATATATACATCTAAATTCATACAAAAATATAGAGAAAATAGAAAAAATATTCAAGGGGACTTGGAAAAATATGGAAAAATTTTATTTACGGAACTGGGAATTTACAATTCTTTGTGATTTCGTTGCAGTATGATTATCAGTGTTATCTATTCTATTTTGAACATTATCTTGACAGGTTTAGCAAGACAGCTTTTATGTAACTATAGAAGGATCTTTCCTTACCGTAGGTAGCATGGCTAGCCTTCGTTACTATCCGTATTTCCGCAATTTAGAAAGCAGGGCGTGACAAGATTTTGTTGGTATCACAGCCAGGCTGACGTCGAAATTAGTCTTGGTTTTACCGACATTTTAGGTTAGAATCGCGTGTCTAGATTTTCCTCGGTGTGTCATGCTGTATAGCTCATTGACTCTAATTATAGAATTCAGACAACTGATATAGAATTGCGATATTATACACATATACTGCGGCATGATTACAATGCGTCATTCTGTTTGAATAATTTAGAGTTCTACCCTTAATTTGTTTCCACTGATTTGATTTCCTTGCTCATGCCAATTTCTCGAGCCAAGACCGTGACTCTTCGTACTCTTGTTTGTTTCCTTAATCCTTAAGTTTTCATACCCATCTATCTTGATCCTTGTAATTAGTTCTCGATTTTGTATTTTCGTTTTTCTAATTTCGAGAACGAAATTTCTTGTAACGTAGGTAGGATGTAACACCACGGCACGATCATAGGTTATTTTTTCTTTAGAATGTATTGGGTTTTGTTATATTATTATTATTATTATTATTATTATTATTATTATTTTAAATTGGAGTTTAATACTTTCTAGTTCAGATAGAACATATTATTATAGTTGTTTGAAGTTTGTTATAGTTATGGTTTTCCAAATTTATTAAATGAGTATATTATTAGTATTTATATTTGTTTAGTATTTGATTAATATTTTAAATTTCTATACATATAATATTTATTTGTCTAATATTAGTTTCGTAACTAAATAGATAATATTAGTATGGTTGTTTTATCAAAAGATATTTAGTATTTAAGGTTATTTGATAATTTATTAATATCTTATTTTAATTTGAATCTAATATATTTTCAAATACTAGATATGTAACCAAATATATTATGATTATCTAAATTAGTTACGTATGTGATATTTAACTTTTAAAGTTTTATTTTGCTAAATCTAATAATATCTTATTTATATTTTAGTACAATATTTTGTCTACCATAATATATTATTAATAATCTTTTAATCTTTAAATTCTATTTTAAATTCTTCAAATTAAACTAATAGGGGTTATGAGAATTATTTTTCTAAACTTATATATATTTTCTTATATTCTCTCCCCAAATATATTTTGTCTTCCTAAACAAATATATACATATTTTAATCACACATATTTAAACTAATTTATATATATCATATCTATTTAAAACGCTATATATATATATTTATATAAATATTTCCTATTATCCTAAATAATAACAAACGCTACACCTATTTTAACTATATATATATATATATATATATATATATATATATATATTATACCAAACAATCTTTACAAACTCCCACATAATTTAATCTCTTTAACAGGATTTGGATCTCTTCAAATATATTTCTCTCTCCTCAATATTCTATTCTCCTAGCTTATAACAACTTACATATATTCATTATTATTAACTCTTCCCTTTTCATATAAATTATTTTTTTCTCTTTTTCCCATCATATTATTTTCTTCTTCTTCAAAATTAGCCAAGCCATCAAAACTTGAAGTTGCGCTTCGTGTCGTGTTTATCCATCTCTGAGGCAAGTACTCTTGCTTTTTTTTAGCCGATTCAATATCGGCAAATATCGGAATAAATTTTTAGTCTATAATATTTTAATGAAAATTGTATTATTGTACAATTTCACTAAAATACCACATAATTATTATATATATGATGAAAACCTTAGTTTTATACTGCCCACGTAAGTTTGCATGCTGCTCACACACACACATATATATAGCTTATATTTAGACTTATTTGCATAGTTGATATAAATTTTAATTAGAAAATGTGAGTTATCATTTCATTAAGTTAAATAGTCAATTCGGTTTTATTTTTTTGTTGAATTTTTATAGAATATAGCTTACATAATATAATGCTTAATGAACAGAGGTTCAGGATAATTAAATTATACACACACACACACACACACACACACACACACAAGATCATTATATATAACAGCAAGAAAATAAATATACAATATATAATACAATTAAGAAATTACTCATTGTTACTAATAGTAGGAAACAGAACGCTTAAGTGCGTTTATATAATATAACTATATTGATTGTATTTTATTACCCTTGGTATTAATTTTATATATTTAGCCTTGTGTTTTTATTAACAATCAAATCATATGCTATTAAATGAAACCTTATGTTCATCATGCATGAAATAAAAATCCTAGGATTTCTAGAACACCCATTAATCATATTAATCCTTTAAAACCGTATTTTAGTTTATTATTCTTCCCAATAATAAATCCAGATATTAAATGGAGGTGCTTGCAAATCCATGTAGATTCTTATTTACATTATTGATACACTATCATATTATATCGACTGTATTTGACATACTATTTGAGACTATTATCATCGACATGCTTGACACGACATGCATGTTCACGATTACTGTTTTCTTACATTAAAATGATATCACTAATTAAAATGTTGAACATTCATGCCATGAAACAATTACTCGTGCTTACATGTTTACTATACCGTACTATCATCGTGACTTGTTCTGTTTTCCTGTCCAGTCAGTATTCTATATTGCGATTGAATTTATTATCATATCAGTTATAGATACGCGGGGGGTTAGGATAGTTTGAGTGTGCGTTCGTACAATATGATCTCAGGAGTCCTATGCCTGCAGCTCGTACCGGGCTATATCGGTCACTTGTTACTACAGCTCGTGTCGGACTATATCGATCGCATGTCATTACAGCTCGTACCGGGCTATTTCGGTCGCATATTATTACAGCTCGTACCAGGCTATATCGGTCGCTTATTACTACAGCTCGTACCGGGCTATATCGATCGCTTATTCATTCCACGGTTGGGCTCGTGTTTCGTTACCCCTGAGGCCCTACCCTTGGGTTAGGAATACTCCTGCAGAGGTTGATGTACACACTTGAACTCACTATATGATAGATTATCTTTTAGTGACCAGTTAGGATGTGGCTTGACCGACTTGACATGTTTACATGTCTGTTTCATATTATTACTATATCCATATCTGTATAAACATGTGCACACGAGTTTTATAACACTCAAATATTCACACTTTTATGTTAAGTACTTGTTGGGATATTTTGACATTCCTGAAACTTGCCATCTCAGGTTTAGAGACGGATTTTCAGACCGAGACGGATTTTCAGACCGAGCAGGATCAAAGCGATTATCAGGAGTTTGCAGAAGACCAGTAATCTGTAAGTTTATTTCTTTTCAGTTAGGATTTAGCATGTGGGCCCTTGCGGGACATTAGGATTCATGTGTCTTTTCGGATTTTTGTATTATTTCGGATCTATTGTATCATAACCTTATTTTTGCCTCCTTTTATCTTATGAACATATTGCTTGTATTTTTTGTGGTTTCGTTGCAGCATGATTATCGGTGTTATCTGTTCTGTTTTGGACATTATCTTGACAGGTTTAGTTAGACAGATTTTATGTGATTATGGAAGGATCTTTCCTTACCGTAGATAGTATGACTGGCTTTCGTTACTCTCCGTATTTCTATATTTTGGAAAGCGAGACGTGACAATGATTATGGGAACGCTATAATACACAAACAAAGTTGTAAAAAGCGTTAGGCGGGTACCGTCTAGCATCCAGGTGCATATTTTGGTAGTTTTACACTTTGTACATAAATATATATATGTACATGCAAGAAAATAGCAAAGAACAGCGGGATTAATACATTAGCATTCTAATAAATATCTAAATTATAAGAAAATTATTATTAAAAATTATAGCGAATATACATGTAAATGATGTGATATAACAATTCTTATTTTAATTAACAATCTTCAAGTTAACAAATAAAAATTATATATAAAAATGTTCAAAAGTCGGTTAAGATCCCAATCCATCATAATAATAACTTAGTGAGCGCATAATTGTGATCCACTTAAAGTTTGGGCAGCCGCTGTAACCGCTTAATTTCAGCGCCCAATCCGAAAGCGGAGGGCTCTTGCTAAAGTGGCCATCGAGGGCGCTTTTTTAAAACAAAGTATACAAAAGACGGCTTAAAATTAATAATTTGTAGAGTTAAAAACATGCGATGCTCCTTACACAAAAAAAAAAACAATCAAAAAAAACAATCCAAAAGTACGCACTTAGTAAAAGTATGCATAAATACCCTGATTAAAATTTAAAAATTACGCAAAAGAATCCTGGGTCCATCATTTCATTGCCCACTCGATTCTAGTGATTACATAATCGATTCCAATCATCCGCGATAGCATCAACTTGCCCGACGGTTAATATTCTTTTTTGAGATAATAGGTGGGATAAATTAGTCACCCTTCACTGATAGGGTATTCCGGACTCGAATCTGGGTCTCCGCTATTCCAAGCCCTACCAATGGGCTACTCCAGTTAATATTCTTAGGTTACTAATTCTTATGTTACTAAAAGAGAAATAAGATAAAGAACGAAAGGGCATGGCTTAACTAAAAAATAAACTAAACACGCAACAATCAGTGTTAACAAGAATTGCTGATAGGAGTGGGTCCAAGTTCTACAATCTCCATATATCATATATTATGTTTCTTCCGAATATTAGTTATATATATTTGGTATCCTCCATTATCTTAGTAACAACCATTTTTACAAACATGTATATTTTTGTTCCAAGTAATTTTCAGACTAATAATTACCTATAGTGTTTTAGTTTCTATATTCTAACTGCATCTTTATATAGTTTTAAAATGAATTTGTTTTCAAATTTCTTAGTCAGTAAATTAAGGAGAAATCATGCATAAAGATATTCAGTTCTATCAGTTTTAAAATGAATCATTTTCCAGTTGCTTCATAAATAAGGGGACATCATGCATTCTGAAACATCAGACATATAACATATGTGATCTTAATAAATTTACCATGATCTTATACATTTACGATGCTCTTCTTATACATTTAAACCATATAACATCTGTGATCTTAATAATTTACAATAGGTCTCAAAAAATTATGGAATTCTCTCGCAGTACTGTGGTGAATGCTTCCATGTCGAAGTTTTCTGAGGCGAATAGTTCTTAATATTACTGGTTATTTGTGTGGGACACATTCCCAAACAACAAGGTAACTGGAAGTTCTTATGTTTTTCTTGAAAGATCACAACAGGCTCCTGACCAGACTAAGCTTGTATGTTCCATGCCGTTCACAGGATCTTGAAATTTTTGTCTTAAATATTTTTGTCTCAAACACAGAGGATCCAATTTACAGGTATTTTCTGTTAGAGTTAAGTGGCTTCTCTTGTCCAGCAAATGAGGCCTCTATTGCTATAATTGTTGAAATTAAACAAGATTTAATTGGAGTTATTTGGAGTAATTGATATTATTTAGTAGCAGTAATTAGAACTATATGTTAGGAGAATAAATGATGTGAGTTATGAGTGTGAAGAGTCATGACCTTTAGCATGATCAATGTTTGTTCATGCACTTAATGTATGCTTAATGGATTTATTTACATTATGTGCGTGTAATGTCAAGAGTCGTGAGTTATTATGATGTCTAGATGTTGAACCCCAAGACATACACATCTGTGGATATCTCATGCGGGATAGATTTTCTATTGCGGACATCGAGATGTCCGCTCCTTGTTAGAAGCAGTTGCAAGTATCTATAAGAGATAACTGTTTGAGCGGTTTGAAAGCCTTTAGTGGGCTGTTTTTATCCCCACTAACCCTAAAAATGTGGGTAGTGGTTTGCTAACCGCCCCATTCACAAAAAAGCTATAAATACCTCTTCAAGAGTAAAAAAAAAGTAGACAACACGAGAAATTAAAAAGTTTTTAACAGGTTTGAAGAACTTATGGAGGTCATTTTCGGGTCTCTTTCAGATATTGTCTTCCACCGATCTCCTGATGGATTTTGGAGAGGATGTCCTGTTGTGTGTGGGTCTCAATGGGTTTTGAGGAGATTTGGTGATTGTAGGAGTTGGACGCCAAGTAACTGCAAAGAAGTCCCGGGGTGGTTTGACACCACCGAGGACCCTCCGACGATCAAGTTAGTACTAGATCCGACAGCGTAATGGCTAAGTGGAGTCAAAAATGGCTTACTTGACCCCTCTGTGATGGGGGTTTATATAGCGGCGGCAGCACGCAGCAGCAGGCGCGAGAATCTTGCCGGCAGTTACGCTCTCGACGTCACGCCCGCGTAAAGAGCGGATCGTCCATTAATGGGGATCGTGATGGTGTGGAACGTGGGACGTTGCTGGCAGAGAATCTGCGCGTGGCGAGATTTACGGAGCGGCGGTTACGCCTATGAGTAGTGGAGTTGGTCGGTCGGAAGGACCGAGGAAAACGGTCTCAGCTGGGGAGCTCGGAGACGAGCAAGAGGGCCGAGGAGTCTTGGTCCTGTGGCAGCTCAGGGTGAGCTGAGGGGCCGAGGAGGCCAATTTACAGGGAGCCCCGAGGAGGGCCAGCTTGTGCTTGCAGGTCAGGTATAAGGGTGGCCTGGTCGGTCTCTGTGGACCCTTTCTTCTGGGTCTTGAGACATGTCATCTGCCACGTGTCCTGATTTTGTAAGCGCCAATATTGAGCATCATCATTAGCCCCCCCACTCTTGTCCCGACCAGCTAGCGGGTCGGGTCAGGAGTGGACTGTCGGGCCGTCCGGGGTAAGCTCCCTCCTAAGGTTTCGTTGGGACGCGTCTCCGGGCTGTCAGCTGTCTTTTCTGCTGCGAATTAGGGCGAGATCTATGCATTTAAGGAAGGTGCGCCGGTTTGTGCATCCTGCCACTGAAGCGACGGTCCACGTGTCAAGCGTCGGTTGGCCGACATGACGTGTGCAGACCTGTGGCGTCTGATGGGGCACGGTCCAGTGCGGGAACGACAAATGAAGCAATCGGTCGTCGAGTTGACTTCGATCACCTGATGTCTTTTGTTGGGGCTTTGGGTCAGCTGCATGTGATAGGCTCAGTGGCCTCGTTATGAAGGCTACAAATCTGCAGTATCTGTTGGGCAGGAGGATGCCTGCTGGGGATGACCGAGCAGGGAAGCTGCTCGGTTGATCTTGGCGGGGGCCTTGATCCCTGGCGTTGCGAGTAGGGAAGCTACCAGCCAGAGATAGCCGAGCAGGGAAGCCGCTCGGCTGCCTCTGGGAGGACTTTGATCCTTAGCGTTGGAGGGGTTGTAAGAAGCCTGCCAAGGATAACCGGGCAGTGAAGCTGCGCGGTTGCCTCTTGGCGAGGGCTTTGATCTCTGGCGTCGTGGGTAGGCAACCTCCAGCATGGAAAGACCGAGTGGGGTAGCCGCTCAGATACCTCTTGCGAGGGCTTTGATCCCTGGCGTTGCGGGTAGGGAAGCTACTGGCCAGGGATAGCCGAGCGGGGGAGCCGGTCGGCTGCCTCTAAGGAGGACTTCGATCCTTGTCTTTGTTTGGTAGGAAGCTACCCGCTGGGATGCACCGAGCAGAAAGGGGCTCGGCGGCTTCATGAAGAGGGCTTCAGATCCTCAGCGCCTGATGGGCAGGAGGACGCCCGCCGGGGATGCACCGAGCAGAAGGAACTCAGCGGCCTTGCGGTAAGGTCTTGAGATCTTCAGCGTCTAATGGGCAGGAGGATGCCCGCTGGGATGTGCCGAGCAAGAAGGATCTCGATGGCCTCGCAATGAGGGCTTCAGACCTTCAGCGTCTGATGGGAAGGAGGATGCCCCTGGGGATGCGCCGAGCAGGAAGGATCTCGGCTGTCTCGTGGTGAGGGCTTGAGATCCTCGGCGTTTGATGGGCAGGAGGACGCCCGCTGGGGATGCGCCGAGCAGGAAGGAACTCGGCGGCCTCACGGTGAGGGCTGAGATCTTCAGCGTCTAATGGGCAGGAGGATGCCTGCTGGGATGCGCCGAGCAAGAAGGATCTCGATGGCCTCGCGATGAGGGCTTCAGACCCTCAGCGTCTGATGGGCAGGAGGACGCCCGCTGGGGATGCACCGAGCAGGAAGGATCTCGGCGGCCTCATGGTGAGGGCTTGAGATCCTCAGCATCTGATGGGCAGGCGGACACCCGCTGGGGATGCGCCGAGAAGGAATGATCTCGGCGGCCTCGTGGTGAGGGCTTGAGATTCTCAGCGTCTGATGGACAGGAGGACGCCCGCTGGGGATGCGCCGAGCAAGAAGGATCTCGGCGGCCACAGGTGAGGGCTTCGATCATCAGCGTGAGAAGCGACGTGAGAGGCCTGCTGAGGATGGCCGAACAAGGTAGCTGCTCGATGCCTCTTGGTGAGGGCTTGGATCCCTGGCTTCGTGGGTAGGGACCTACCAGACGGGGATGACCAAGCAGGGTAGCTGCTCGATGCCTCTTGGCGAGGGCTTTGATCCTTAGTTATTAGTCGAAAATATTGCATCTTTTAACCGGCAATTTCCCTATCATTTGCACTCATTTAGAAGTGTACGGTATTCATATTTCACATATTTGCAAAACGGTGGCAAAATATCAGATTGCATGTATTAGACTCTAAAACCGACACTATAAAGGAAATTGACCGCATTTCATGGCATCGCATCATCCCTATATTGCGCAACACTTGTTTTGAGATATGTGCAGGAAAATCCAGAAGTAAAGCCAAAAAATTACAGGTGCTGATCAAACATTACGCCAACTCAATGGTTTCAGTTCTGGTACCAATTCAAAAGGCAAAACAAAAATCAACATATTAAAGAAAGGCCCAAGTATCAACCCAAGACCACTGCAAAAAGGCCAAGCCCCAAGGAGCCTACTTGGCCGCGGAACCGCGGCCTAAGCCGACTTGTGCCGCGGTTTCACGGCGGTCTTGCCCCTTCATCACCTCAATTTTGGCGCACAATATCTACCATATCTTCCACACTTCAGAAAACCTATGCAAATTCCAGAAGACTCCAGAGACTTCTGCCAGATCAGCAAGCTTTGGGATCAACACTAAACTAGCCTTGTATTCTAGAAACTTCTCCCTAAAGTCTAGCTTAAACCCTAAGCTAAGCCTAACTAACTACTTCTAGAAGTCTTTCAACAAACTTTTGGAGGGAACTTCACAAAGGCTTAGGGTTTGGGTGATCTATAAATAAGACCCTAGGCTCACTTGTAATCCATCATGGAAAAATCCCTCCATTAGTTCATTTTAGTAGCCAATCTAGAGCCATTCTATCTCTTTCTTCATCATCTTCTTCCACAAGTCTAGTGAGAGGACTTGTGTGAAACCCTAACCCTAATTCCAATCAAAAGCCAAGATCCCGAGTACCCATCAAGCAAGAAGCCTTGCAACCTTTTATGAGCCGAGCCGATCTTCAACAGAGCAAGTGGTCCAAGCCGATCCGCGACTCACGGAGCCGAGCAAATCCAATTCGACAATTTAGTTCTTCCTCTTGTAGTTCTTGAGCGACTGTAATCAAATTGTTGACATAAATAAAAGGTGATATTCTTTTATCTTGTTTTCTTTAAATTCTTGCATCATGATTCAATCTAAATTTCTAGTTGTAATTCTTGTTGTGATGTTTGAGTAATGCTCCGCTCGTCGAGGAGTCGAGACGATCAATAGAATGATGATGTAATATATTTTAAATCGATTCTTGAATCCTACGAGTTTTGTAAACCCTAGCAAGATCAAGAATCGACGACCCAATTCGTTGCGATGCCTTCTTGATTGATATCGCTCGAGATTGGGGAGTTACGATCGTTTCTTGAAATTGTTAGAGGCTAGAATGCGAATGATATCAACGAAAGAACAAGGGTTAAATGATGAAACCCTAGTTTCATCAAGAAAGCCCCAACTCTCGTCGATCATCATCGATCTAGTATCAATCCTTCGAAGGACAAGAACACGAAATCTTGAGATTACATCACGTCTATAGATCCGATCGATTCCTACGAGCCTCATTTAGATTCTTGACATTTGGTTGGAAATATCATCGAAACCCTGATTCTCGATTGTTTATCATTTTCTTGATTCTTGATTAGAATTGTGACACTTGAACATTTGATAAAATCTTGAATCATGTTTTCTTTTCTTTTCGATTAACTTTTCAATTCAAACAAATTAAATACAGAAACGAATCGCACAATCCCTGTGGACGATTCGCATTCACTTACGATCTACAACTGACACCGTAATTGATTGCGGTCAAATATAATTCTTTGATTGTGAATTTTATTCAATATTACCGACACATAGAAACTTATTCGCTTTATTCGATTTACACAGTCTTGAATCATTTCATTCAATCAAATGGCGCCGTTGCCGGGGATCGCGCGCTAATTCGTTTCATATTATAGTTTTGAATTGAAAGATTTATTTCATTGAGATTTTAGAGATCAAAATTCGTGCAAACCCTAAACAATTTGTTGTGGTTCATTGCAAGGAAATCTGGAGCTGTTTGGAAATTGAAGAAATTTTTTTGAAAATTCCAGAGGACTAGGGAAGTGATCAGGAGTATTCTGCAAATTTTCTTTTCAAGAGATCGCATCATTCGACCGCGGAAGGGCGACATTAACCTCCTATTGCGGCAGAACCGCGGCTACCTTGAGGGTTCTCTGCAAAATTTTTGCTTCAGGTGACTTCTTACCTTCTCCTCTCTCCTCTTTTTAGCTCCAACTAATAATTTTCTGCAGGATTCATTGCAAAGAATAGCAGCTCGCAAATTGCAAAATTAAATTTGTGCGTGATTTTGTTTCTTGGTTATTTGCATTCAAAATACGGATATTAAGGGGCACGGCCAAATCCAAATTAGGTGGGGATTTCATTACCCTTCCTAGGCCCCGAAAACCACAAAACTTGCATCCGCATTGACCCACATTAACTAAAAGAAATCTAGAGATGACTCTAAGGACCGTCGCGCTCACTTAGGACAGAAGAAGGTCGTGGGTAATTCATTGCTTATCCGCGTTTTCTTGTGGTGCCTAGGAAAGTGTGTCGAAGGCTAGTGGTTATTAATTAGGCCCACTACTTACGTAGTGGAGTACCTTCCCACTTACCTGGCACTTACCTGACCACATGGGGACAAAGAGGCAGTGGAGGATTCTATCCTGCGACTTGTCTTTTGGCAGTTAGTAGCGGTCTAGAGCCGGACCTAGGTGACCGCTAGATTCTAGGGTTTGTGTGCTGCATTTGTTGTGTCGCATCATATTTTTCAAAAATCCGTCCCTCTTTTTCAAAGCAAACACCGCATTCATTCATTTACCCCTAATTATAAGCCAACGCTGCCACTTGTACTAACCCTTTTTAGTACAAGATAAGCTGGACACGGGATTCTAGTGCCCGTTTAGTCCGCGTACCCTTTATCGACTCCGAAGTCGATATTTCTCCATTTACCTTTCCTTTACCCACTACCACACCCACACCGATGGATCCACCTCCATCAAACTTCTTTAACCCTAATCTGCCGCCGTCCGTTGGTGCGCAGAATCCACCCCGCATCTCTCTCCAGGAGAGGTGCTATCCACTGCGTGGTCCTCTTTCGACCTACTTATCCACACCACCAGCCAATGGGGATAACTTTGAGATTAAACCCCAGTACATCAATCTTTTACCCAAATTCCACGGACTCGAGACTGAGGACGCTTACGTTTTCATTACCAAATTTGAAAACGTATGCGCAATGATGGGTACGTCACAACTTTCAGTGGATGCGATGCGTCTACGACTTCTTCCATTTACATTGTGCGATATAGCCGAGAAGTGGCTATATAACACTACCACACACTCTATTACGAATTGGGAAGAATTCGTCGCTGCATTCCTTAAGAAATTTTACCCAATACAAAAGACAGCTCGAATCCGTAGCGAACTGAATCAATTTGCCCAGCTCCCTACCGAACCATTATCTAAATGCTTTGAACGTTTCAAGGATATTTTGGTTCAGTGTCCTCATCACGGCATCCTGAGATGGGAATTATGCCGAATCATTTATGAGGGCATTAACCCAAACACTAAACAGAGCCTTGAAAACATGTGTCAAGGTACTTTTATGACTAAGGATGATGGGAAAGCTTGGAAGTACTTAGAAGAGTTCGCTGAAAAATCACTACAGTGGGAGAGTGGAACCCAACCATTGAATAGGGGTGGCGTACACCAAATAGATGTGTCCATAGGTGTTCGAGCTGAGATGGCAGCAATGCAAAAGAAGCTCGACGCTATGGAACACAAATTTTCTGCAGCCTCCCTAAACCCAATGTCGCTCCCCAAAACTGTTTGTGGGTGTTGTTCTGATCCGTCTCATTTAACGGAAGAATGTCCATTAAACTCTGCGTTTCAAGGTCACGAGTATTCTAATGCCGCATTTCAACGACCTAGAAACGATCCTTATTCTTCCACGTACAATCAGGGTTGGAGGAATCACCCGAATTTCTCTTGGAACCAAAACCAATCTCAAAACACGGTTCCAAACACGAATCAATTTCAAAGGCTCTTCCTCCACCACCACAACAACCCCTTCAACTCACTCAGCACCCCTATCAGTCACAAAATTTCCAAAACTAGGGCAACACTCCTGCACAGTCTAATCCTATGCAGTTGTCCTGTTCTGACGAATTCTCTCAATTCACTCAAACCATGAAATCACTTTTATCAAATTTCATAGAGGTTTCGACTGAGGTTAGATCTTCTGTCAGTGAGATAAAGAAAAACTCAGCGTCCCAAGCTGAGAGTATCAGATCGATGGAAGCTGAAATCGCACGCCTTAAAGCCGAAATGAGTGCGAGAGAAAAAGGGAAACTTCCCTCTCAACCCCTACAGAATCCTGGGCATTACAATGTAAATGTCATCACAACGTTGAGATCGGGAAGAGTGATGAACAATCATGTAGGGGAAGGTATTGATGATACTGAAAATCATGTTAACACCCCGGCTGAGACCTTTCCACACACACACACTTCTCTTTCTGATCCTTCTTCTTCTACCACACCATCTTCTCGTGAGCCTATTCTCCATTTCCTATTAGGCTCGACACCTTCTCCCAACCCTTATAGTTCTCCACAGACGGTCCCCACACCTCTTTTGGGACCTCGTCTACCCCATCTTCCTTCTCCTATGATGGACCCTGCGCTTATTGCGAAAGCTCCTTACCCGAACCGGTTAAGGGGTAATAGAACGAGTCCTCATATGGAGAAAATTATGGAAATGTTCAAACAGGTTAACATCAATATCTCTCTCCTAAATGCAATTCAGCAAGTCCCCGCTTATGCGAAAATTCTTAAGGACTTGTGCACTAGGTAGAGGAAGACCCAAGTGCCAAAGAAGGTCTTCATAGCTAATAATATCAGCACTGCTTTTATCTCCCAGCTACCAAAGAAACGAAAGGACCCGGGATGTCCTACAATATCGATTTCTATTGGAGGTAAAAACATAAATCGTGCTCTTTTAGACCTTGGCGCAAGTGTTAACCTACTTCCATATTCTGTCTATGAGCAATTAGGGATTGGAGAGCTGAAACCTGCTCACTGCACTCTCCAAATGGAAGACCGTTCAATCACCAAACCAAGGGGTGAACTAGAGGATGTGTTGATTAAGGTTGGAGAATTTGTTTTCCCTGTAGACTTCATTGTCCTCGACACACAGCCTGTAGCAAACCCCCGGGGCCAAATTCCGGTGATTCTGGGTCGTCCTTTCCTTGCCACTTCCAACGCTGTTATAAACTGTAGAAACGGTTCAATGAACTTATCATTTGGAAGTATGACCATTGAACTAAATATCTACAAAGTTGGAAGTCAGCCATCAGAACCCTCTGCTCATATTTTAGATGTGTGCTCTGTCCATGAGATCGCTCCCGATAGTTGTGGAGCTGAGGAACTTTGCTTTACTGATCTCGACGACATTACCACATCTCTGTTTGAATTTACACAAGATCTTAGTGAGGACACTTTACCTACACTTGAGTCCTGCACTCCTGACTTTTCTCCACCCGAGTCTGTATCTTTCACAGGCTCTGAGCTTCTTTGTAAATCCAAAAATCACTCAATGATCCCTCCTTCTATCATTTCTCCGCCTGAATTAGATCTCAAAATTTTACCGTCTCATCTGAAATATGCTTATTTAGGTGAGAAGGAGTCTTTACCGGTTATAATTTCCGCTTCTCTAGCATTAGAACAAGAGAATGCACTTTTATCGGTATTGAGATCTAACAAAGAGGCGTTTGGTTGGAGTATGGCGGACATCAAAGGGATTAGTCCCTTGATAGTTGAACATCATATACATGTGATGGATGATACCAGACCAACCCGAAAACCACAGAGACGGTTGAATCCCGTCATGAAGGAAGCGGTAATGAAAGAGATCGTCAAATGCTTAAATAATGGTATTATATACCCCATCTCCGATAGCCAATGGGTGAGTCCTATACATGTCGTTCCTAAGAAATCCGGCATCACAGTTATAACCAATGAGGCGAATGAGTTGATTCAGACACGCACCCAAACTGGGTGGCGTGTATGTATCGATTATAGAAAACTCAATGCTGCCACGAGGAAAGACCACTTTCCTCTACCATTCATTGATCAAATGCTGGAACGCTTAGCAGGACGAGAGTATTATTGTTTTATGGACGGATACTCAGGCTATAATCAGGTCCCCATCGTCAAAAAGGATCAAGATAAAACCACTTTTACTTGTCCTTTTGGTACCTTTTCTTACAGTCGCATGCCCTTTGGGCTATGCAATGCTCCCGCTACCTTTCAGCGGTGTATGATGGGGATATTCTCTGATATGGTAGAGAATTTTCTGGAGATCTTTATGGAAGATTTCTCGATTTTTGGAGACTCTTTTTCTGATTGCCCTGCGAATCTTGACGCTGATCTTACTCGTTGCAAAGAGAAGAACTTGACTTTAAACTGGGAAAAATGCCATTTTATGGTCCAAGAAGGAATTGTCCTTGGACATGTTATTTCACAGAAAGGCATTGAGGTTGACAGAGCTAAGATAGATGTCATTCAAAACCTCCCTCATCCTAAAAGCGTCAAAGATATTCGATCTTTCCTTGTCCATGCGGGCTTTTATAGAAGATTCATTAAGGACTTTAGCAAAATTGCTAGACCTTTAACTCTTCTCCTGGCCAAGGATACAACCTTCCATTTTGACTCGGACTGCGAGACAGCTTTCGACTCTCTTAAACACTCACTCACTTCAGCCCCCGTTTTATCATCACCAAACTGGGACTACCCCTTTGAGCTAATGTGTGATGCATCCGACTTTGCAGTAGGTGCAGTCTTAGGACAGCACATCGAAAAGATGCTACACGTGATATGCTATGCAAGTAAGATCCTGAATGATGCTCAAATCAATTATACAACCACTGAAAAGGGACTTTTAGCGGTTGTATTTGCATTAGAAAAATTCAGGCCTTACTTAATTGGCTCACCTATAGTTGTGTATACTGACCATTCCGCTTTAAAACATCTTCTGGCGAAGAAAGATGCAAAAGGTCGACTAATACGTTGGATCCTTCTGTTACAAGAATTCGATCTTGTTATCAAAGATAAGAAAGGATGTGAAAATGTAGTAGCTGACCATCTTTCACGCATCTCTTCTTCCCCTGTGACCCTGCCGATCAATGACTCGTTTCCTGACGAGCAACTCTTGAGCGTATCCAATGAACCATGGTTCAGGGATATTGTGAACTATCATGCCACGGGACTGATACCCAGCAATTGGTCGAAACAGGACAAATACCGTTTTCTATCCCAAGTAAAACACTTTTACTGGGACGAACCCTATCTGTTTAAATATTGTCATGATCAGATCATTCGCCGATGTGTCCCGAATGAAGAGTTCAAGAGTGTTCTTTCTTTTTGTCATGATCAGGCCTGTGGGGGTCACTTTGGTCCTAAAAAGACAGCGGAGAAGGTTTTGCAATGTGGATTTTATTGGCCGACCTTATTCAAGGACGCATTTGACCATTGCAAAACCTGTACACAATGTCAGTACACGGGTAGAATCTCCCAGATGAATGAAATGCCTCAGCAACCCATCTTGGTTGTTGAAATATTCGATGTTTGGGGCATTGATTTTATGGGTCCCTTTCCCAACTCCTTTGGGAATTTGTACATATTGCTGGCGGTTGATTATGTCTCAAAGTGGGTAGAAGCCATTCCATGTTGCACTAATGACAAGAAAGTTGTCATTAAGTTCTTGAAAGAGAATATCTTCTCGCAATTTGGACACCCACGCGCTATCATTAGCGATAAGGGGACACATTTCTGCAACAGATCTTTCGAGACTCTGATGCGGAAGTACTCAATCAACCACCGACTTTCTACACCCTATCATCCCCAAACAAGCGGGCAGGCTGAAATCTCAAACAGACAAATCAAACTTATCCTGGAGAAAACTGTTGCTAAAAATAGAAAAGACTGGTTGACCAAACTGACGGATGCTCTTTGGGCATTCCGAACTGCATATAAAACCGACCTAGGGATGTCTCCATATAGGATAGTGTTTGGAAAACATGTCATTTACCCGTCGAGATAGAGCATAAAGCATTGTAGGCTATTAAAGAAATAAATTTTGATTTAAACCTTACTTGCAACTTTTGGAAGCTGCAACTTAATGAGCTAAGCGAACTCCGCGATGAAGCTTATGATAACGCTGTAATCACAAAAAATAGGACTATGATTTTTCACGATAAAAACATTTTGAGGAAAACATTTTCACCTGGTCAACAAGTCCTTCTTTATGATTCACGATTACACCTTCACACGGGTAAGCTCCGATCTTGATGGAAGGGACCTTTTGTTATGCGGTCTGTATACTCGCACGGGGCAGTAGAAATAGAAAATATAAAAAACGGCACCTTTTTTAAAGTAAATGGACATAGACTAAAACCGTATTTTTCCACTGACCCCACGGAGGAGCTCTTGTTCTTACAAGAGCCAGTTTATTTGGATTAAAATTGCCCCGTCTCACCTTCATGTCCTGCATATCACTGCATCATTTTTTGAATGGAGGTGAGTGAAAAGAGTAAGTTTGGGGGAAGTTCTTCACTTATATATTTTGCCCCCACTAATAATTCCTCTCAGATTTACAGGTTTTTCAGATATAGTTGTTGGCAACAGTGAGGACACAGTTGAAAACAAGTTTGGGGGAGGTTTGTGCTTATTTTTGCATCATTTGCATATCATTTGCATAAGCACAAAACATTTCTTTTAAAAAATCTATAAAAATTGAAAAATTTTCAAAACCCATAAAAATTCAAAAATTTTCAAGTATAAAAATAATTTTAATATTTACATTTTTTTGTATATAAATAAGATAATGAAAGTTTAGATAGTGAACAATTACATCCATGAGAATGGAAAAATTTAAGAAAACTAAGAAAATTAGAAGTTTTCTTATACGAACTAGTAATAAGTAGTTATGAGCCGTTGTCCTAAGGGTTAGTAAGATGAAGGACGTCACTAATCTGAGGATAAAAATAAGTCTGAAAAATAGTTTCTATTCTGGAAGCCAAATATTTTGAACGTTGATACCCTGCTATTCGCACTTACACACGTCTTAAAGCCTGGGATAGTAGAGGATACCTTGAAATGCTCTTGTCTTAAAGCCAAAAGTATGAAGGAAAAAAAAATGAATGAAGAAAATATAAAGTGGTGAGAAAAATGGACACTGGTTTTGTTATCACTGAGGGCAATAAAAAATATATAGCAAGGGTGCTTCTTCACCTAGTGCCCTAAGGCCAACTGGTCTGGGAGTCACTGCTATGCCTGAGGTGGTGCAAGACGAGAAAAATACACCAAGTAAGCAAGCACAGGAGTAATCGGTCGGTTAGTACCTCAAGAAGTATTAACGGTCGCATGAAAGTGTGTGAGCAATCTCATCTAAATATTCATTAATTAAAAAGTGTTGAGGTTGATGGGCAAGAGTATGATAGCTTGAATTGAATTCTCCGGGTGTAGGGATGTCCTTTATACACACGCAGGGTTATATGATCGATGTTTGGAATAAAGATAGAAATGAAGAATAAGACGATGTTTTATTGAGGGAGGACGTGAATTCTGACATCTTTTCATGACCATTAAGATAGGGCTCATGACAACCGAAAAGATAGCTTAGTTGGAAACCCTAATTTTCAAGGCTTTTCTTTCACAATTCTTGTCTTTAAATGTAATATTCATGATCTTTCTTTTATTATTGGATTTTGTGGGTGCAATCTGCTGAAAACCCTCAGGAGACAACACTCCTCCTACTAGGGACACCTAGAGGTTTAAAGGCTTGTTGCACGTGCTCAGTGCAATTGTGTTGCCTACGAAAGTGTGCTAGTTAGTTTTTTCTCTTTCTTTATTTTCTCCTTTTCTTTTTAATAAAACAGTTCGCTCGAGATGATCGAAATTAAGTTTGGGGGAATTTGATTAGTCGAAAATATTGCATCTTTTAACCGGCAATTTCCCTATCATTTGCACTCATTTAGAAGTGTACGGTATTCATATTTCACATATTTGCAAAACGGTGGCAAAATATCAGATTGCATGTATTAGACTCTAAAACCGACACTATAAAGGAAATTGACCTCATTTCATGGCATCGCATCATCCCTATATTGCGCAACACTTGTTTTGAGATATGTGCAGGAAAATCCAGAAGTAAAGCCAAAAAATTACAGGTGCTGATCAAACATTACGCCAACTCAATGGTTTCAGTTCTGGTACCAATTCAAAAGGCAAAACAAAAATCAACATATTAAAGAAAGGCCCAAGTATCAACCCAAGACCACTGCAAAAAGGCCAAGCCCCAAGGAGCCTACTTGGCCGCGGAACCGCGGCCTAAGCCGACTTGTGCCGCGGTTTCACGGCGGTCTTGCCCCTTCATCACCTCAATTTTGGCGCACAATATCTACCACATCTTCCACACTTCAGAAAACCTATGCAAATTCCAGAAGACTCCAGAGACTTCTGCCAGATCAGCAAGCTTTGGGATCAACACTAAACTAGCCTTGTATTCTAGAAACTTCTCCCTAAAGTCTAGCTTAAACCCTAAGCTAAGCCTAACTAACTACTTCTAGAAGTCTTTCAACAAACTTTTGGAGGGAACTTCACAAAGGCTTAGGGTTTGGGTGATCTATAAATAAGACCCTAGGCTCACTTGTAATCCATCATGGAAAAATCCCTCCATTAGTTCATTTTAGTAGCCAATCTAGAGCCATTCTATCTCTTTCTTCATCATCTTCTTCCACAAGTCTAGTGAGAGGACTTGTGTGAAACCCTAACCCTAATTCCAATCAAAAGCCAAGATCCCGAGTACCCATCAAGCAAGAAGCCTTGCAACCTTTTATGAGCCGAGCCGATCTTCAACAGAGCAAGTGGTCCAAGCCGATCCGCGACTCACGGAGCCGAGCAAATCCAATTCGACAATTTAGTTCTTCCTCTTGTAGTTCTTGAGCGACTGTAATCAAATTGTTGACATAAATAAAAGGTGATATTCTTTTATCTTGTTTTCTTTAAATTCTTGCATCATGATTCAATCTAAATTTCTAGTTGTAATTCTTGTTGTGATGTTTGAGTAATGCTCCGCTCGTCGAGGAGTCGAGACGATCAATAGAATGATGATGTAATATATTTTAAATCGATTCTTGAATCCTACGAGTTTTGTAAACCCTAGCAAGATCAAGAATCGACGACCCAATTCGTTGCGATGCCTTCTTGATTGATATCGCTCGAGATTGGGGAGTTACGATCGTTTCTTGAAATTGTTAGAGGCTAGAATGCGAATGATATCAACGAAAGAACAAGGGTTAAATGATGAAACCCTAGTTTCATCAAGAAAGCCCCAACTCTCGTCGATCATCATCGATCTAGTATCAATCCTTCGAAGGACAAGAACACGAAATCTTGAGATTACATCACGTCTATAGATCCGATCGATTCCTACGAGCCTCATTTAGATTCTTGACATTTGGTTGGAAATATCATCGAAACCCTGATTCTCGATTGTTTATCATTTTCTTGATTCTTGATTAGAATTGTGACACTTGAACATTTGATAAAATCTTGAATCATGTTTTCTTTTCTTTTCGATTAACTTTTCAATTCAAACAAATTAAATACAGAAACGAATCGCACAATCCCTGTGGATGATCCACACTCGCTTACGATCTACAACTGACACCGTAATTGATTGCGGTCAAATATAATTCTTTGATTGTGAATTTTATTCAATATTACCGACACATAGAAACTTATTCGCTTTATTCGATTTACACAGTCTTGAATCATTTCATTCAATCACTTAGCGTTGGTGGGACTGTAAGAAGCCCACTAAGGATGACCGGACAGTGAAGCTGCGCGGTTGCCTCTTGGCGAGGGCTTTGATTTCTGGCGTCGTGGGTAGGCAACTACCAGCCCGGGACGACCGAGTGGGGTAGCCGATCGGATGCCTCTTGTGAGGGCTTCAATCCCTGGCGTCATGGGTAGGGAGCTACCAGCCGGAGTTGACCGAGCAGGGCAGCCGCTCAGTTGCCTCTTGCTTGGGCTTTGATCCTTCAGGACGGGGACCGAGTAGGGTTACTGCCCAGTGCCTCTTGGCGAGGACTTTGATCCCTGTCGGTTGTGGTAGGAAGCTACCAGCCGGGTGTTCCCCTCCGAATGGCGGCCAAGACGTGACGTCTTGCCTGAGATTCGGGGAAGATGCTATATGGTGCTATCCGTCTACCTCTCTGAAGATGCCAAGTTGATTTATGGCACCATGTATCGAAGGTTTAAACGGATGCGTCCGATGTAGTAGACTTCGTCAGATTCCCCCTCGCTTGAGGGGTTTTTGATTGTGGGGACGCTCTTCCCTACAGGTGCAAGCCCGTGCAGTTAATTACGCTACCGCGTTGCGGTAACCACTTTCTCCTTCTCCAGAAATTTCACTTCGTGTCGTGTGTGTTTATTTTGTGTTTGGTTGCCCGTGGATTATATACGGAGACTGAGTTATGTCGTCGCCCGTAAGGCGTGGACTAGTCCAAATCCGTATTATCTTAGATTTGGGTTTGGGGGTTGGGTTTAAGGATACGTTAGCCTCATTTGAGACTAAGATCAACTTAAACGTTTGTTAAGGATACGTTAGTCTAAATTTAGACTAAGATCGACTTAACGGGATCGTTTAGATCCAACAAGAGAGCGATTTAAGGGGAGGCCCTGTTGTTTAGTTTAGTGACATTGCGGTCAATAGGTAGTTTAAGGACATTACGGTCCATAGGTAGTTTAAGGACATTGCGGTCCAATGTTAGTTTTAAGACGTTGCGGTCAAGATTAAGGACGTCATAGTCCGTAGATTTAAGGACTCCACAGTCCGATATTAGTTTTAAGACATCACGGTCAAGGTTAAGGACGTCATAGTGCGTTATTAGTTTTAAGACATTCCGGTCAAGGTTAAGGACGTCATAGTCCGTGGTTATAAGGACCCCACAGTCCGATATTAGTTTTAAGACATCCCGGTCAAGGTTAAGGACGTCATAGTCCATGGGTTTAAGGACCCCACAATCCGTATCAATGTGTGGTCATCGGGACCCGTCACCTCTTTGAAGACGTTGAGGAATTACAACGCCAAATATCAAAGGAGTGAAGAGATATACCCTTAAACCGAGATAGATTAAATAATCTTTGGCCCAATTTGGAACCAAAACCCATTAATCATATTATGAGCCCATTGGCTCAGTTAAGTCTGAATTGAAGACTTATGGCCAGCTTGGGCTAAGTCCAATCGTGCTTAGGATATGGGCCCTCTGTTGGTCCATTGAAGGAGAGACTTTGCCTCTGGAAACTTAGCCAATTAGGCTAAAACTAGTGTTGAACACTAGAGACCAACAGTGTTGAACACTGGGAGTGAGATACTGATGTTAAACGCCAAAAGATAATCAGTGTTACATACTAGCAACAAGGCTTTCAAATTAGTGTTAAACACTGGCCAGAGAGGTTTCAAATTAGTGTTTAAACACTAAAGCAAATCAGTGTTAAACCTGGAAAGAGAGATTCCAAATTAATGTTAATCAGTATTAAACACTGGTAACAAAAATTTAATTCAGTGTTAAACACTAAGAAATTTAGTGTTAAACACTGCAAAGAGAGTTTTTCAATTAGTGTTAAACACTAAAGAAAATCAGTGTTAAACACTGGATACAGAGGTTTCAATTTAGTGTTAAACACTAAGGCAAGAGGGGTCACGTGGTAGCACGTGAGAGCGCCCTCTCTCTCTTTATTTGTTCTGCCGAGAGCATTGAGTAGTTTGGAGCATCACGTGCCGTCATGTGATGGGCATTTAAGTGTTCGTCTGTTAGAGCTTCTGCCAAGGGTCACGTGGGGCACGTGAGGCGTTGCCTCAAAACCCTTCTCTGTGCATCTTTACAGGGGTCACGTGGTAGCACGTGACCCTGTTTCTTTGCTTGTTTGAAGATGTGTTTATCTTTTTAAGAATTAAATTCTTCAGGGGGTTAACCCTAGCAATAAATTTTAGAGGAATTAAATTCCTGTTTTCTTCTGAAGGATTAGAATTGAACTCTAACTTGTCTTCTGTAAGAATTGAATTCCCATACATGTGAGGAATTAGGTTCTTCTAAGGGAATTAAATTCCTGTTATTTTGACAGATTTGAGTTCTTAACTAGGGTTAAACCCTGGTTCTGTTCTTTTTGAAGGAATTAAATTCCTATAACATAGGGTTAACCCTAATTTTATTTTAAAGGAATTAAATTCCTATAGTTCTATGAGAATTAAATTCTCAAACTTCCATTCCCTCCCTATGCTTTGGATCTGCATGGCAGGATCTCAACCCAATGAGAATTAAATTCTCAATTCATGGGGAGATGTGCACTTTGCAGATCCTCCACTAAAGAGAGAACTAAGTTCTTCTTTTTAATATAAGAGTTAAACTCTTTTGAGAATTAAATTCTCTTTTTTAAAAGCCTTCCCTTTCTTACCTAGGGTTTTCTTTTGCAGAAGATCAAATTCTTCCAAAGTCTCAAGGCTCTCTTTCTTTTTCTCTTTCTGTCTCTCTATATAGATCTCTGTATATGTCTCTCTCTGTATCTTTTCCTCTCTTTTCTGGCTCCTATTTATAGGAGAAGGAGCAGAATCAATTAGTTTTGGTGAATCATTCATTGAGGGATTTGATTTGTATTCGTTAGAGATTTGATTTGCATTCATCATTCATTTGGACCTTTGGATTATTAGGTGAATTTTATTCACCATTGGATTTTGAATCCAAAGATATTCCTTTGTTATTTCGGCTAGATTTTAAGGGGAAATCTTTCCAAGTTCAAGATTTTTCCATAGATAGGTGATATTTAATCACCTTTAAATTTTTAATCCAATCGGTTCCAAATAATCATTCTCCTTTGGAAAGATTCGAATGCTGTTTAGAATTTAATTCTGTTAAATAGATGGGCTTTGAAAGCTGGTCACGTGTGGCCACATGACCCTTGGTCACGTGTGGCCACGTGACTCCTGGTCACGTGTAGGCATGTGACCCCCTGGAACGAGCTTTCTTCTCCTTTCTGCGCTCTGTCTTCTAGCCGCTGTTCAACCGTCACATGCTAACATGTGACCCCTGGTCACGTGTGAGCACGTGACCCTTTCTGGAGCCTTTTCTTTGATTTAGTCAGGGAACCGATGTGCCTATGCTGCTGTTTTTAATTGTCACGTGCCAACACGTGACTGCTGGTCACGTGCTAGCACGTGATACCTCCTCCGTAAACTTTCCTGATTTTAAATCAGGAAACAAATGCCCCCACAGCGTTTTTCTCACGTGTCTGCACGTGAGTGCAACGCTGTCACTTTTGTGACCGTCAGATCTGTTTTGGGAGTAGGGTAGATGAATTGTCCTTTTAGAAGCGCCCTCACTTTTTCATCCTCTTCTCTTCAAACCTTTCTTTTAAGAATTTGATTCTCGTTCTCAGAGCTTAGTTTTCTGTTGTGTCTGTGCAGGGACACTTTATCTTCCAATCGAAGGCTAGTGCTCACGTATTGCGCATGTAGGGATCTGCTTGATGGGGACGTTTCATTTCCCTAACCTGATTCCAATGCGTCGTTGGATTTCATTTCCAACGCTCTCTCCTTCTTTCCGGGCTTTGAGAATAGTCCCACCATGCACAACATTTTTTGTGCATAGCATTAAATGCTCCCCTTTATAACCTGAACCCATGCCTTACTTCTTTTCTTCACAGAGAAACCCATTCATACCTTAAGGTGATCATCTTTGAGAACCCGATCAATCGCCATGGCTTGCAATTGTCCCCATGCTCGTTGGCAACCATGGGATGTGCCCATTGAGAAGATAATCCCTCGCTTCGCTGCGCGGCTGGCAGATCCCCTTCTCACCGACGCTCAATATGACACGGTGATGTATGAGCTACTGACTCGTCGGGGCTCTCCTCTTCCCATGGGCTCCATTTGGCTCCGGATGATCCTCATGTCTGTGCTTGCCGATATACCCCCTCATCCGGCGGAGATGACTTCGGCGATCCTTGACGCGGCGGAGGACAAGCTTGGGTGCTTTCATGAGGCTTGTCTAATCACTCAAGCTCTGAAAGATCACTCAGTTCATATACTGAGTCAGATAAGAACCCGTCGGGCCGTCATGTCTTCTTTCGCTGATGAGCACGGCTCCAACCGATAGGAAGCGACTCTTCGCGAAAACCGTCGTTTTGACGTGCTGGAGAAAGCAGAGAGGGAGCTGGAGAATTTTGTGTTTTGCTTTGTTAACCCTTGCATTTCTGATCCCTTGTTTGGTGATCTTTTCCCGGTAGTGTAGTATGTTTGAATCAATGTACTCCTTTTATCATTGGCGGTTTGCATGCTTTCTGTTGAATTTTCATGTTTGTCAGATAGTCGTACGTGTGTCTTGCTTGCGTAAACGAGCTGCATGTTTTTCTCATGGGAATTTTCTTTAATTGCGAGCACCATCGTTACGTTGCATGCGCGTCAGTGCCTCGGGTAACATTTCCTTTTAAACATTCGTACAATTGCAAATGCGCGCCTTATAGGATACAGATCAGAAACTTTCCTTGTTATCTCCCGTATCGGGTGGTTTGTGCGGGCTTTAGATCGAGTATTGTTGTCGAAGGGAGGTTTATGAATGAAGACATATTATTTTTTTTTCAATGGTGTGTCCTCTTTCTATTGAATGTGTTCTGCGGACAATTTATCTTGATCTCTTTGCAGGGCAGCGATGGCTTAGGATTCAGTGTTAAGATCTGTTTCCTAAGACTTTTGCACTTTATGAGCCACGAGGGTCTCATAAAGAGTTTTTCTCCCCATGGGTCGAGAGGATCCCATAGGTGTAAGTTCTTCTTAAGAGTCGTGAGGATTCTTAAGCAGGATCCTTTGGGAGTCGTAAGAATCTCACAAGAGAGTTTTCTTCCTTGCAGGTCGTGAGGACCCGCAAGTGCTAGATGCGGTCACCCTTATCCGTATTTCACGGCGTCAGGGGTTGGTTTGGGATGGTTTCCAGGGTATCGTAGTTTAAAGACATCGCGGTCAAGGTTAAGGACCTCATAGTCCGTGGATTTAAGGACTCCGCAGTCCGATGTTAGTTTTAAGACATCACGGTCAAGGTTAAGGACCTCATAGTCCGTGGGCTTAAGGACTCCACAGTCCGATGTTAGTTTTAAGACATCACGGTCAAGGTTAAGGACCTCATAGTCCGTGGATTTAAGGACTCCACAGTCCGATATTAGTTTTAAGACATCACGGTCAAGGTTAAGGACCTCATAGTCCGTGGATTTAAGGACTCCACAGTCCGATGTTAGTTTTAAGACATCACGGTCAAGGTTAAGGACCTCATAGTCCGTGGATTTAAGGACTCCACAGTCTGATGTTAGTTTTAAGACATCACGGTCAAGGTTAAGGACCTCATAGTCCGTGGATTTAAGGACTCCATAGTCCGATGTTAGTTTTAAGACATCACGGTCAAGGTTAAGGACCTCATAGTCCGTGGATTTAAGGACTCCACATTCCGATGTTAGTTTTAAGACATTACGGTCAAGGTTAAGGACCTCATAGTCCGTGGATTTAAGGACTCCACAGTCCGATGTTAGTTTTAAGACATCACGGTCAAGGTTAAGGACCTCATAGTCCGTGGATTTAAGGACTCCACAGTCCGATATGTGATTGCAGGAACCCGTCACCTCTTTGAAGACGTTGAGGAATTACAACGCTAGGTATCAAAAGAGTGAAGAGATGTACCCTTAAACCAAGGTAGAATCAGTACAGAATCAGGGTGGTTGATCGTTAGTTTTAAGACATTACGGTCGAGGTTAAGGACATCATAGTCCGTGGATTTTAAGGACTCCACAGTTCGGTGTTTGCTCTGGATGCTTCACACGGGTTCACTGCCGTGCTTGGCGAGGACCAGGCTCTGCTCTGGGCGTTTTTCGCGGGGTCAAAGAGTGACGTTATCCGCGTTCCATGTAACCAGGAATTTTGCACTAGATGCTTCACATGGGTTCACTGCCGTGCTCGGCGAGGACTAGGCTCCGCTCTGGATGCTTCACACGGGTTCACTGCCGTGCTCTGCGAGGACCAGGATCCGCTCTGGATGTTTTCCGCGGGTCAAAGAGTGACGTTATCCGCGTTTCACGTAACCAGGAATTTTGCACTAGATGCTTCACACGGGTTCACTGCCGTGCTCGGCGAGGACTAGGATCCACTCTGGATGTTTTCCGCGGGTCAAAGAGTGACGTTATCCGCGTTCCACGTAACCAGGAATTTTGCACTAGATGCTTCACACGGGTTCACTGCTGTGCTCGGCGAGGACTAGGCTCCGCTCTGGATGCTTCACACGGGTTCACTGCCGTGCTCTGCGAGGACTAGGATCCGCTCTGGATGTTTTCCGCGGGGTCAAAGAGTGACGTTATCCGCGTTCCACGTAACCAGGAATTTTGCACTAGATGCTTCACACGGGTTCACTACCGTGCTAGGCGAGGACTAGGCTCCGCTCTGGATGCTTCATATGGGTTCACTGCCGTGCTCTGCGAGGACCAGGATCCGCTTTGGATGTTTTCCGCAGGTCAAAGAGTGACGTTATCCGCGTTCTACGTAACCAGGAATTTTGCACTAGATGCTTCACACGGGTTCATTGCCATGCTCGGCGAGGACTAGGCTATGCTCTGGATGCTTCACACGGGTTCACTGCCGTGCTCTGCGAGGACCAGGATCCGCTCTGGATGTTTTCTGTGGGTCAAAGAGTGACGTTATCCGCGTTCCACGTAACCAGGAATTTTGCACTAGATGCTTCACACGGGTTCACTGCCGTGCTCGGCGAGGACTAGGCTCCGCCCTGGATGCTTCATACGGGTTCACTGCCGTGCTCTGCGAGGACCAGGATTCGCTCTGATGTTTTCCGCGGGGTCAAAGAGTGACGTTATCCGCGTTCCACGTAACCAGGAATTTTGCACTAGATGCTTCACACGGGTTCACTTCTGTGCTCGGCGAGGACTAGGCTCCACTCTGGATGCTTCACACGGGTTCACTGCCATGCTCTGCGAGGACCAGGATCCGCTCTGGATGTTTTCTGCGGGGTCAAAGAGTGACGTTATTCACGTTCCACATAACCAGGAATTTTGCTGATTGTATCCGCATTTCACGGAAGGGAGGTTTGCCTGTTGGTGATATGTATATCGCCGAGCCATTGAACTAGGGGTTGCCGCTGCTCCGCTTTGTTTGAAGTTGTGTCCGTCATTACGAGACGAGTGTTGGGATGATCTCTAGGTCGCTTGCGGCCCGTCGAGATTTAGCTTCTTTCTTTAATGAAACCTGGGGGGGAAGTATGTTCACTTCTTTGTTTACGCCCTTGGATTGTACACAGGGTGTGATGGAACATCGCCTGTAGGGCATGAATTTCATTTTTATTTTATTTCTTTTTCTGCGATGCTCTATCATTTCAGCTTTTATATCGCGAAGGTCGCGATTGCCCCATCATTTCGGCTATTTTTCGCGGTGCCCAATCATTTCGGCTATTTATTTATTTTCTACTCGCTGCTTTCTATTGCGAATTGCCCCATCATTTCGGCTATTTTTCATAAATACATTTTTACTTGCTGCTTTTTATTGCAAGTTGCCCTATCATTTCGGCTATTTCGTATGCATGTGTGGCTCGCTAGCCTTTTCGCTGCAAGCTTGGATTTTAGACACCAATTTCGGCATCAGCATCGCTACAACTGGGACGTTGCCAGGAGCGAATCATCATTTGCCTCTGTCGATGTTGAACAAAGGTGGCTTAGAAAACAGGGTTAAGGATCCTGTCGACTAAGGCTTTTGACTTTATGAGCCGTAAGGGTCTCACAGAGGTATTTCTCCCTACAAGTCATGAGAATCTTGTAGGTGTATTTTCTCCTCGGGAATCGTGAGGATTCCTAAGTGTGTGTCCTCTTGCAAGTCGTAAGGATCTTACAAAAAGGTTTTCTCCTTATAAGTTGAGAGGACTTACAGGGGTTGTTTGCCATATGAACATATACCTAGCCACGGATGGGACTTAGTTGGGGAAATGTTTATTCGCGCCCGTGGATTGTATACAGGGGTCAGTATTGAGCCGCCTGTAGGGCAATATCGAAGGTTGTGGGGGTTGCTTAAGCACAGGTTCACGTCTCTGTAACTTAAGGCTTTCAAATCTTATGAGCCGTAAGGGTCCCATAAGAGAGTTCTCCTTACGAGTCGTGAGGATATCGCAAGTGTAATTTCTCTTTAGGAATCGTGAGGACTCCTAAGTGTATTGCTCCCTTGTGAGTCGTAAGGATCTCACGCGGGTGGTTTCTCCTTACAAGGTCGTGAGGGCCCTGTAAGTGTCTTTTAACGAGGTTGCACCCTTTCGGGTTTTCACAAGCACTCGCCGGTAGCTCTGCTGTTTTTACTCACGGAGCCCTTTCGGGTTTTCATCCGTGCCCCTTTTATTTACGGACATACCCTTTTTTTTATATATATATCGGCTTTGAGGTATTGCAATCCACCGTAGTTTATCGACGTCTCGGTCAATGGCTAGTTTTAGGACATAGTGGTCCGTTTTTAGTTTAAGGACGTTTCGGTCCGATGTTAGTTTAAGGACGTTTCGGTCCGCTGTTAGTTTAAGGACGTTTCGGTCCGCCGTTAGTTGAAGGATGCTGGTTACAACCTAGAGTTCGGGCTTAGGAAGATAGCGAGCGGACATAATCGTCGTCATCTATCATTGACCTGAACCTTGACCCGTTAAGCGCAGTATTTCTTCAGGAAGCGGCCGTTCACTGGCCTGAAAGGCCTTTCACCGTGCATATCCATGAGTAGATAAGCTCCATCCTGGTAGACCTTGTCTATGATGTACGGGCCTTTATAGTTCGGCTCGAATTTTCCCCGCTTGGCGCGATTGGGGATCATAGGTCTTCTGACAATTAGCACAAGTTCGCCTTGGCGGAACGTCCTCGGCCTGGTCAATCTTTCGTATGAGCGCGTCATCTTTGCTTTGTAAGCCTCCAGATTTTGTTGTGCTATGAGCCGGGTCTCATCAAGGGCATCAAGCTCCTTAAGCCGGAGGTGAGCATTTTCTTCGTCCGTCAGCTCGTAGTGGACCGCCACTCGTAGAGAGGGTAACTCTATCTCGAGGAGGAGTACTGCTTCTGTACCAAATACCAATGCATACGGCGTTGTGTTCATGGCCGTTTTGAACGTAGTTCGGTATGCCCAGAGAGCCTCCTGCAGTTTCTCCTGCCAGTCCTTCTATTTTGGGACACCGTTTTCTTTATGATTTTCGTCAAGGTCTTGTTGAAGGCCTCGGCGAGACCGTTAGCTCACGGATTATAAACCGAGGAATACCTCCAATCTATTTATGCTATTGCGCAAAGAGGCTGATCTTGTGACTTCTGTAGGCTGGCCCGTTATCAGAAATAATCCGCCGCGGAGTTCCAAACCGATAAATGACGTGCGTCTTGAAGAAATGAAGAATATTTTCTGCCTTCACTTCCCTTAACGGTACTGCTTCCGCCCATTTAGAGAAGTAATCAGTCGTTGCCAGGATGAAACGATGTCCCTTAGACGATGCCGGTTCGATGGGGCCGACTATGTCAGTTCCCCACATTTCGAATGGCCAGCTAGCCACCGTTGGATGTAGCGGATTTGGATGCTGGTGGATGAAATCCCCATGGATTTGGCATGAGTGGCACTGCTTCGCATATTCGAGGCAGTCCTGGATCATCGTGGGCTATAATAACCCATTCGTTCTATCTTCAATTTCATCTTCGGGCCTGCTCGGTGAGAACCGCAGAGTCCGTCGTGAACTTCCTGAACGACCCTTTTCGTTTCGACAGGTCCCAGGCATCTCAACCACAAAGAATCGAACGACCTTTTATACAGAGTATCGTTGACGAAGGCGAAAGACAGAGCTCGTTTCATGAGCTGATGTCTTGAAGACGTTTCTTCGGGCATTCGGTGGGACTTAAAGTAGTCTATGAAGACCTCCCTCCAGTCCTCAGCCTTCTCACGGTCTTTTATTTATAGGGTGTCTGCTCAGTCACTCTCTTCTCTTTGGACGATTCCGGAGATATTTCTGCTGAGGCAAGCACCCGACGGCTTTGCACCATGATTTTAACATCATCAAGGTTCTCGTCAGCCAGTTCTTTGGCGAGCTTGGCCAACGCGTCTGCTTTGCTGTTTTCCGTGCGTGGTATGCTTTCTAGAGTATAGGAGGGAATTTGGGTCAACAGTTGTCGCACCTTTTCACCATACTTCACCAACTCCGGTTTGCACGTTTGGTAGTCGCCATTTACTTGACTAACGACCAGTTGAGAATCCCCGTATATGAGGAGGTTTTCAATTCCCATGCCGATGGCGATCTCGAGGCCTGCTATCAAAGCTTCGTATTCGTCTTCATTGTTCGTCCTCAGTTCTGTTAAGGAGAAAGCGAAGCGCATCATCCCTCCTTGTGGAGTTACAAAGATGAGTCCTACTCCCGATTTGATTATAGGGGTACTTTGTTTGCGCTTCTTCACCGAAGATGCTCCATCGAAATAAAGCTCCCATCGGGTATTACCACCGTCGATCGCATCAAACGCATGTTCGTCTGGCAAATCTCAATTCAGAGGAGAACTGGCAGGTACTGGATGCTCAGTAAGGAAGTTGGCGATGGCTTGGCCTTTCACTGTCTTAAGAGGCTGATAGGTTATTGAAAATTCCATCAGGATCAGAGCCCATTTAGCGAGCCTCCCTGTCAATATGGCCTTTGACATTAGATATTTTAGGGGGTCCACCTTTGATATAATACGGACTTCATGTGCCAATGCATAGTGCCGGAGTTTTGTTATCGCAAAGATTAAAGCCAGGCAGTGTTTTTCGATAGGGGAGTAATTGCTTTCTGTCCCCAGAAGAACTCGGCTTAAATAGTAGAGCGCTCTCTCCTTCCCTTGGTCGTTTTCTTACGCCCATAATGCGTCTAAGGAACCTTCGAGGGCTGTTGTATATAAGATAAGGGGCTTTCCCTTGACCGGAGCAGCCAGTACCGGCGGGTTCTGCAGGTATTGCTTGATTTCATCTAGCGCGCTCTGGCATTTTTAGTCCCAGACGAACGGAGTTCCCTTCTTCATTAGGTGACTGTAAGGACGGCACTTGCCTGACAGGTTGGAGATAAACCGCCGGATGTACGCAATTTTCCCTTGGAGAGACCGCAGCTGTTTGAGAGTCCTTGGCGGTGGCATTTCCATGATCGCCTTGATCTTAGATGGATCTATTTCAATACCTCGGTATCGGATGATGAATCCCAGGAATTTACCCGAGAAGACTCCGAACGCGCATTTGAGGGGATTCATCTTCAAATTATATTGCCCAAGGCATTGAAATACGGTCTTCAGATACTCTAAATGCTCTTCATATGACATGCTCTTTACTACGAGGTCGTCGATGTAGCACTCGACGATTTCATGTATGAGATCGTCAAAGATCTTTGTCATGGCCCTCTGATAGGTGGCACCGGCATTTTTTAATCCGAAGGGCATGACTTTGTAGCAGAATATACCCAAAGGAGTCCGGAAAGCGGTGTGCTTCTGGTCTTCGGGATGCATCTTTATCTGATTGTACTCTGATGAACCATCCATGAAAGAGAAAACCTCGTGAGTGGACGTGTTATCTATCATTAGCTCGGTTACCGGTACTGGAAAATCGTCCTTCGGGCAGGCTTTATTGATATCCCTGAAGTCTACGCATATGCGCACCGTCCCATTTTTCTTCATAACCGGGACGATGTTGGCGATCCAGTCAGGATATTGGAATTCTTGGAAAAATCCAGAATCGATCAGCTTCTTGACTTCGGCGTTGATGCTCATCTCAAGCTCGAGCCGCATCCTTCTCGGCGCCTGCTTGACTGGCTTGATATCCGGGGATATCGCTAATTTATACACAGCAATCTTTGGATCTAATCCCGGCATCTCGGAATAGTTCCACGCGAAGCAATCTCTATGCTGTAGAAGCACGTCCTTTAACGCAGCCACCCTTTCTTCAGATAGCAGCTCGCTGACGAATGTCGGTCGCGGATCGTCTGCCGATCCCAACTCAATCCTCTTGAGGTTATCTGCAGTAGTATGTATGCCATCTTCCAGTTCTTTCGGAGCCGGTGGAAATTCTGAGATTACCTCATTGTCATTGTTTTCGAAGCACCAAGGGAGCTCATCTATGTCCTCGGGCTCTTCTTTCGATATCGTTACCATATGACAGGTATGAGCTCGCTTCCAAGGCCGATGTGGATCTGGTTCTGCTCTTGCGGCTTTGGGTTCGTGCTTTTGTGGCGGCGTTACCCTCCAGCTGCTGGATAAAGCAAATCTGCCTTGCTGGTACTGGTCTTCGACCCAGTTCTTGAAGGTGAAGCAGTCTTCGATAGGGTGTCCTATGGCTCGGTGATAAGAGCAATAGCCCGGATGAGAAACTTTGTTAGCTTGCTCAGGGTGCTTAGACTCCGGAAGTGCGATCATTTGATGTTTTATAGCGAGCTCGAGTAACTTCTTCGTCTTGTCTCGGGGGAAGGAATACGCTCGGCTCATCATCTTTATAAGGGACAAATCCGGGCCGCGCAATACCCTATCACATGACTCTCTAATCCCGCGTCGTTGTTGTCGGCTTCTTTTTCCGCTTCTTGACTTACTTCTGCCTCTGCGTCGGGCCTTTTGTACAACGGGTTGACAGGGAGGAGCATCTTCGTATTTTGCAGCCTGTTGAAACAGACGTTGCGTCATGGCCTTCTCGTAGATGGCCATCTCGCGATTATGGTCTTCCCGAGCTTTTTGATCCACTTTCCTGATAAGCTTGTCCATTCGTTCTTCAAACGACGGACTCGGCGTTTTGATTGCGGGATCTGGTTTTGATGAGGGGTTGCCATTGCGGGACAGGGAATTTTCCTCCTCATCGAAGTTATATACGGCGTAGCTACCGTGGACTCGCTCCCGTTTCTCGGATCTCACATATCCAAGCCCAAGTGTTTCCATTCTCCCATTGGGCAATTTGCGCTGAGTCCTAGGGGCCTCCCAAATCCTGTTGTAGAACCGAGCTTGTCGAACAGTCTGTTTTAAGGGTACTCCTTGGCGCTTCAATAGCCTCTTTAGTCCATTTGTGTAATATCTGAGCAAACGGATGGGTTGGAGCCTGTCGAGTGTAGCATCCGCGCCATGCCATATCTCTTTCTCCACTCTCGTTTCTGTGGATTGGTAGAATAGGATCACCTTTTCACCCTTTCGTCTGGGAGGGACGTAAAACGTCTGCAGGTCCTGCATATTGTAAGCTTGAAGTGCGTCGAGATCCTTGTAGTGTGTCCGCGGCACCATGGTGATTTGCAAACTCTGATCATCGCTAGGGGATGCTCGTATTGACGGCCGACTGGAGAACATGGCATTAACCTCATCTTCCGAGTCACTTCCGAAGATCAACATGGGGGCGGACGGTCCCGGGTTGCTGCGTCGAGACGGCCCAGCGTAAACTATCTCTTCTTCTTCCTCAGTATCGCTCCTGAAAACAGGGATGGCGGCGGCGGCTTTGTTCTCCGGCTTGCGACACTTTTCTGTATCCTCGAAGTCTGGCAAAAAGTACTTTGCATCTTCGTACTTGCGGACTTCGTTCACGGAGAATGGGTTTAGCTCACCTGTTACGGTATACTCGAAACCATCCTTAAAGTACTTCATACACTGATGCTGTGTAGAAGGGATGATGTTGTACTCGTGTAACCAAGGAAGACCGAGCAAGGCATTGTAGCAGGTCTTGGCATCAATGACGTGAAACTTGATGTCCGTGACGAGCAGTCCGAAGCGTAATGTTAGTATTACAGATCCGAGAGTCCGTGATGACTGGGAATCGAAACTGGAGATGGTAATTTTATCACGAGCGAGGTGCTGTACGCTCATGCAGATTTCCTTCAACACCCGAACATTAAGGAGATTGACGGAGGATCCATTATCCACCAGGATATTGCCTATCTTGATATCATGGCAGTATCCAGAGACATATAGGGGACGGTTGTGGTCGCACGTCCCGAGGAGAAGGTCTTCGTCACCGAAAGTGATGTCGGCCGTGTGCACTTCTTCCAGTTCATCCTTCATCCTTTCTGCGGCGAGGAAGGCTTGGAACTGCTCGGGTTCTTATAACGCCTTGATTAATGAATCTCGCGCTTCTTTTGATAATAGGAGGGCATCGAGAATGCTGAGCTGAGAAGGTAGCTTCCTTAGGTGCGCTAGGATGTTGTAGTCCACCTTACCCTTCCGGGAGGGTCCTTGGCAGTCAGCTCTTTCATGACTTGGTCATCTAAGGCGATATCCCCAGTGACCTTTTCCTTTCCCTTATCTTTTCTATTTGCGGGCCTGAGATTCTTTTCCGGGAGCGTGCGATTGCGTAGCTGAATGTTCTCGCAGGCCTCCGGTTCTTCCTCTTTCCCTAAGACGGACTCTTTAAAGAGAGGGCCCAAAACCATTTCCTCATCAGAGTCGCTCCCAAAGGTGAGAACTTGTGATCTTCCGGCGTCGACCATGTAACAGCTGCCGGTAGTTCTTTTGTGCCTGTCGGTTGTACTTCTTTACTCCCGACGAGTTCTGTGTTTCATGCGCTTAAAATATTGCTGGTGAGCAACATATCCCTGCCACCATATCCTAAAAGTGTCGCACTCCTCTGTAGGGTGTGAAATTTTCCGATGATATGAGCAATAATTAGGGTGCCTCTCCGCCCCATCGAACGCGTTCTCTTCTGAGGGTGGTAGCTTCATCCCCACTGACATGGCTTTGGCGAACCTCTTCCTCATCTTGTACTTGTTTTTATTTGCATCGGATGTCTTTTGATCTGGCGGGAGTGCTTCGATTCTTTCGTTTAGCCGCCTGCGCTTGTCTCCTTCCGATGCAGCCATCTCACGCTCCTGACCGGCTTTACTCTTCAAACGAATCTCGTCTAGAAAGGCGTCGATCATTTCATCTGTTGGCCATACAAGTTCTGGCTCAGGCTGTGCCCCCAGTTTCTCAGTGCCAGGAGTTTTCTCATCTTCCGAGTGGGAAATCACATGATAACTTGCCACATATCCCTCGGATTCATCCGACGAGCTCTCTACATCATCTTCCTCCTGAAAGACGTGGTTGAGAAACTCTTGCAGTGTGACGGGAGTCCGCGCCTTTTGATTGTACTCCTCCAGCGCGTCAATCTATTTCTGCAAATCCGTGCGCTTGTCTCCAGGCTTCACGGGCTTTTTGAATTTCTTCTTCTTTTTCTTCGAAGATTTTGACGGTTGGGTGTGAGTACTTGGGCCATCACCACCGCTCTTCGTAATTGGACGCGGCTTCAGCATCCCTTTGATGATTTGAGGTTCAAGCGGGTTCTTCCATTCGACTGCTGGGCACGCATGAAGATCACTCGGCATCCTTCTGGTTTTAGCTGATAGCACGACTTCCCATGGAGCTTCCTCAATGAAAGAACAGGTTGCCCCCGGTGTGTCTGCTTTCTTAGGAGTATGCGGCTGTGGCGGGTTCACCTTCCACTTTTCGGACAACGCAAACTTTCCCTGGAGGTATTGATCCTTAATCCATCCTTTGAAGACAAAGCAATCCTCAATCGGGTGGCTTACCGTTTGATGGTAAGGGCAATAATTGGGGTTATTCACCTCAGTGGGTTGTGGCGGTCGCCTTGGATTTGGTAAGTTTATAAGTCTGTTGCGTACTGCCAGCTCGAATAACCGTTTTGTCTTATCCCGCGGGAACGAGTAGGGGCGCTTCATCTTCTCATTATAATACCGGCGTCTTTCTTCCAGTTGATCCGCCAACTTTGGGGCACTGGGTTGCTGCTGAGCATTCGCGACGAAGGTTGCCTTCCCTTTACCTTTGTCACTCCGAGGCTCCGGCTTCGGGGGAGACGGTCTGTGACCCATCTGGTCCATCTGGGCCAACTTGTCAATTAAAGCCTGGAACGTGGTTGGCTTAAAGAGCATCATAAACTGGGAGATAGTGGCATGAGGGTCTAGGGTTCCCATGAACATGCCCACCGCGGGTGCTTCCTCAATGCGTTGTTCGCATTTCGACCATAAATTTCGCCAGCGTATAGCGTACTGGACCCACGTTTCGCCTGGTTTCATCCTGGCATTAATTAATGCTGTTATCGGAGTGCGTTCGCTGGCGCTTGTGAATCGCTGAGTGAATAGAAATTCTATTTCAGCGAACGTCTTGATAGAATCGTTCGGGAGTTCCGAATACCATTCGAACGCTGTTTCTGATAAGCTGCCCACGAACCGGCGAAGCAACAGTTTATCCTCACCGCCGGTGTTACCGTAAAGGGCCCTGAACTGGGCAACATGTTGGTGGGGATTGCCGGTCCCCTTATACACGTGGAATTTTGGTATTGTATAACCCAGCGGATATTTAATTTGGTCGTACCAGCTCGGATATGGTCGTCCCATTTTTACGACTTGACCAGCTGCATCAGTCGCATGATGAACCCGGATTTGCTGGGCTATATAGTCGTCCAAGTCAGCCAAAGAGATTGTCTCCTCTTTGGCCGTTGAGAGAGCCGGTGGTGGATTTGACGTCTCTCCCCTGTCGTCTTCAAGGATGATCGGAGGATCCTCAGCAGGTGGGTCTTGTTGGATCATCATTCCCACCATGTCCTGGAATAAGTGAGCTATTTGCTTTATATTGGCCGCTTGTTCCGCGGCCTTCTTATCTTTCTTTTCCAGTATCCTCCGGAGGAACTCGGCGTCGGTTTCCTGTTCTTGTTGCTGATCCGAGGACGCCTCGGGGCTTTCTTTCGGCCCAGTAAGCGCGGCCATTGCGATCATCATTTCCTGGAGCTTTTGCTGTTGCTCCTGAGCTTTGGTCACCGACCGTGTAAGCGGTCTATGACCTGTGGACGCGCGGCTGTCTTCTTTCCCCGACGCCATGTATACAGTGTGGACCATCCTGCCCCCAGCCTTAGGGCGTCTGGGCTCAGCGCTTTTAGCTTCCGTTGCAGGCCCGGGGATCTTCTCTGGCCTCTTCTTTTTATGAGCAGTGGAAGTTGAGGGGGGCGTTGAAGTGGGCACCCAGACAGCTTTTCGTGGCTTAGCCTGGTGACTGACCTCCTGTTGGATTTTCAGCTTCTTGTGCTGGCGGGAGAAATTTGGATCGATTACCGAGTCTCGGGTCTGCCGCCAGACTTTATAGATTTGGGAGGACAACCGTTGAGGAGATTAGGGCTGTTCTGGCTTTACTTCTACAGACTTTTTCAGCGGAGGGGGAGAACTTTTTAGCACCGCGGTAGGAGAATTCCTACGCACCTTATTCAGCATCTCAAAGCTGTTCTTAATTGGAACAGCAACATTAACTTCTGTCATCGGGGCTGGAGGAGTTAGCCCAGGAGGGGAGTTCCCTCCGGCCTTCCTCACTCGGCGCCAGTAACGACGTCGAGCGCGTCGTGCTGATGGAACCGGCTTGGTGAGGGCGATGGTCTCGTCTTTCCCCCTGTGTAGATGAGGGGTCGCTGCTGATGTCATCCTGTCAAAGACCGATGTCCTTTGGGTAGCAGGAGCAGGAGCTGGAACAGCCAACCTTGTAAAGACCGACTTTTTGGCAGGAGAAGCCGCCTTGACGACTTCAGGAACAGGACTGGTTATTTTCTTAGGAGCAGCCTTCTCTGGGAATGTGGGCCCCATTGCGGGTCCACAGGAGTTCTGGCCCAGTCTGGAGAAAACCGAGGCGCTGGTGTCGGGCGACCCGTTAAGAGGGGCCACGGTAGGTGTAAGCCGATCAAAGACCGACTTCTTGGGAGCTTCCGGTGTCAGCACAGGAGCGGTGAAGCTCATTGGCGGGAGCATGGTCCCGAAAAACAATCCTGTGGTGGCTTGAGTGACGTGTTCCACGGGCATTGTGAACAACGAAGCAGCTTGGGGCCCGTAGGCTATACCTCCTGGCGAGGCAGAGTGCTGGTTGCAGTTGCAGTTGGAGCATTTCGCACAAGTGGAAGCCATTGATTCTTTGCCTTCTGCAATAAGCAAAACGCCAAATCTTAGTACCTTGAAACGCAATGGCAACCCTTAACGAACCGTGTTTGGTTCGCGAACACTACACACGAAGTGTGGAGTGGAAAGAGGAAAAGCTCCCACCGGGCGTGCCAGAATCTGTTCCCCTCCGAATGGCAGCCAAGACATGACGTCTTGCCTGAGATTCGAGGCAGATGCTATATGGTGCTATCCGTCTACCTCTCCGAAGATGCCAAGTTGATTTATGGCACCATGTATCGAAGGTTTAAACGGATGCGTCCGATATAGCAGACTTCGTCAGATTCCCCATCACTTGAGGGGTTTTTGATTGCGGGGACGCTCTTCCCTGCAGGCGCAAGCCCCTGCAGTTAATTACAATACCGCGTTGCGGTAACCACTTTCTCCTTCTCCAGAAATTTCACTTCGTGTCGTGTGTGTTTATTTTATGCTTGGTTGCCCATGGATTGTATACGGAGACTGAGTTATGTCGTCGCCCGTAGGGCGTGGACTAGTCCAAATCCGTATTATCTTAGATTTGGGTTTGGGGTTGGGTTTAAGGATACGTTAGCCTCATTTGAGACTAAGATCAACTTAAACGTTTGTTAAGGACACGTTAGTCTAAATTTAGACTAAGATCGACTTAACGGGATCATTTAGATCCAACAAGAGAGCGATTTAAGGGGAGGCCCTGTTGTTTAGTTCAGTGACATTGCGGTCAATAGGTAGTTTAAGGACATTACGGTCCATAGGTAGTTTAAGGACGTTGCGGTCCAATGTTAGTTTTAAGACGCTGCGTTCAAAGTTAAGGACGTCATAGTCCGTGGATTTAAGGACTCCACAGTCCGATATCAGTTTTAAGATATCACGGTCAAGGTTAAGGACGTCATAGTCTGTTATTAGTTTTAAGACATTCCGGTCAAGGTTAAGGACGTCATAGTCCGTGGTTTTAAGGACCCCACAGTCCGATATTAGTTTTAAGACATCCCGGTCAAGGTTAAGGACGTCGTAGTCTATGGGTTTAAGGACCCCACAGTCCGTATCAATGTGTGGTCATCGGGACCCGTCACCTCTTTGCAGACGTTGAGGAATTATAACGCCAAGTATCAAAGGAGTGAAGAGATGTACCCTTAAACCGAGGTAGATTAAATAATCTTTGGCCCAATTTGGAACCAAAACCCATTAATCATATTATGAGCCCATTGGCTCAGTTAAGTCTGAATTGAAGACTTATGGCCAGCTTGGGCTAGTCCAATCGTGCTTAGGATATGGGCCCTCTGTTGGTCCATTGAAGGAGAGGCTTTGCCTCTGGAAACTTAGCCAATTGGGCTAAAACTAGTGTTGAACACTAGAGACCAACAGTGTTGAACACTGGGAGTGAGATATTGATGTTAAACGCCAAAAGATAATCAGTGTTACATACTAGCAACAAGGCTTTCAAATTAGTGTTAAACACTGGCCAGAGAGGATTCAAATTAGTGTTTAAACACTAAAGCAAATTAGTGTTAAACACTGGAAAGAGAGATTCCAAATTAATGTTAATCAGTATTAAACACTGGTAACCAAAATTTAATTCAGTGTTAAACACTAAGAAATTTAGTGTTAAACACTGCAAAGAGAGTTTTTCAATTAGTGTTAAACACTAAAGCAAATCAGTGTTAAACACTGGATACAGAGGTTTCAATTTAGTGTTAAACACTAAGGCAAGAGGGGTCACGTGGTAGCACGTGAGAGCGCCCTCTCTCTCTTTATTTGTTCTGCCGTGAGCATTGAGTACTTTGGAGCATCACGTGCCGTCACGTGATGGGAATTTAAGTGTTCGTCTGTTAGAGCTTCTGCCAGGGGTCACGTGGGGGCACGTGAAAACCCTTCTCTGTGCATCTTTACAGGGGTCACGTGGTAGCACGTGACCCTGTTTCTTTGCCTGTTTGAAGATGTGTTTATCTTTTTAAGAATTAAATTCTTCAGGGGGTTAACCCTAGCAATAAACTTTAAAGGAATTAAATTCCTGTTTTCTTCTGAAGGATTAAAATTGAACTCTAACTTGTCTTCTGTAAGAATTGAATTCCCATACATGTGAGGAATTAGGTTCTTCTAAGGGAATTAAATTCCTGTTATTTTGACAGATTTGTGTTCTTAACTAGGGTTAAACCCTGGTTCTGTTCATTTTGAAGGAATTAAATTCCTATAACATAGGGTTAACCCTAATTTTATTTTAAAGGAATTAAATTCCTATAGTTCTATGAGAATTAAATTCTCAAACTTCCATTCCCTCCCTATGCTTTGGATCTGCATGGCAGGATCTCAACCCAATGAGAATTAAATTCTCAATTCATGGGGAGATGTGCACTTTGCAGATCCTCCACTAAAGAGAGAACTAAGTTTTTCTTTTTAATATAAGAGTTAAACTCTTTTGAGAATTAAATTCTCTTTTTTAAAAGCCTTCCCTTTCTTACATAGGGTTTTCTTTTGCAGAAGATCAAATTCTTCCAAAGTCTCAAGGCTCTCTTTCTTTTTCTCTCTATGTCTCTGTATATAGATCTCTGTATATGTCTCTCTCTGTATCTTTTCCTCTCTTTTCTGGCTCCTATTTATAGGAGAAGGAGCAGAATCAATTAGTTTTGGTAAATCATTCATTGAGGGATTTGATTTGTATTCTTTAGAGATTTGATTTGCATTCATCATTCATTTGGACCTTTGGATTATTAGGTGAATTTTATTCACCATTGGATTTTGAATCCAAAGATATTCTTTTGTTATTTCGGCTAGATTTTAAGGGGAAATCTTTCCAAGTTCAAGATTTTTCCATAGATAGGTGATATTTAATCACTTTTAAATTTTTAATCCAATCGGTTCCAAATAATCATTCTCCTTTGGAAAGATTCGAATGCTGTTCAGAATTTAATTCTGTTAAATAGATGGGCTTTGAAAGCTGGTCACGTGTGGCACGTGACCCCTGGTCACGTGTGGCACGTGACCCCTGGTCACGTGTGGCACGTGATCCCCTGAAACGAGCTTTCTTCTCCTTTCTGCGCTCTGTCTTCTAGCCGCTGTTCAACCGTCACGTGCCAACACGTGACCCTTTCTAGAGCCTTTTCTTTGATTTAGTCAGGGAACCGATGTGCCTTTGCTGCTGTTTTTAATTGTCACGTGCCAACACGTGACTGCTGGTCACGTGCTAGCACGTGATGCCTCCTCCGTAAACTTTCCTGATTTTAAATCAGGAAACACCGGGGATAGCCGAGCAAGGACTCGACTGCCTCTGGGAAGACTTTGGTTCTTAGCGGGGAAGGGGCTGTAAGAAGCCTACCAAAGACCCTTGGCCGGGCGGGGTTACTGCCCGGTGCCTTTTGGCGAGGGTTTTTGTCCTAAAGGATAGCCGAGCGAGAGATCCTCGGGCTCGAATGCCTCTGGGAGGGCTTTCTGATCCCTGGCGTTGCGGTAGGGAAGCTACCCTCCAAGGATAGCCGAGCGATGGTCGGGCTCGACTGCCTCTGGGAGGACTTTTTGATCCCTGGCGTTGCGGTAGGGAAGCTACCCGCCAGGAATAGCCGACGAGGGTCGGGCTCGACTGTCTTTGGGAGGACTTTCTGATCCCTGGTGTTGCGGTAGGGAAGCTACCCGCCAGGGATAGCCGAGCGAGCGGCGGCTCGACTGCCTCTGGGATGACTTTCTGATCCCTGGCGTTGCGGTAGGGAAGCTACCCGCCAGGGATAGCCGAGTGAGGGTCGGGCCCGACTGCCTCTGGGAGGACTTTCTGATCCCTGGCGTTGCGGTAGGGAAGCTACCCGCCAGGGATAACCGAGCAGGGTAGCTGCTGGGTTGCCTCTTGGCGAGGGCTTTCATCCCTGGCGTTGCGAGTAGGGAAGCTACCGGCCAGGGATAGCCGAGCAGAGAAGCTGCTCGGCTGATTCTTCAAGAGGTTTCGCCCGACCATCCATTTGCAGGTATGGGGGACAGGAACGGTCGCGGTGAACGTGTGCGTAGCACACCCATCGACTGTGCGGGGAGGCGAAGCGCCAGGGTCGCGTCGTTTCGATTCCGCCAGAGGAGGCTCAAGGATCCCCCAGCGGACGAGTATCGACCCGTGAGATCTGTGGCCGTGGGACGTAGCCTGCCGGTGGTCAGCCGCGCCGACGAGGGCAGAGTCTTCTGGAGGCGGGGGAGCGGCGATCTGGGGCCCTGGCCTGGCCGTTTGGACTTTAGTCGGTCTATCGGCCGGTGAGGGCGTTGATAACGGTCGCTGGAGGAGGTTCAACCGTGCCTCCGATGAGGGGGAGGCGACGGCTGGTACATAGATCTTCAGAGTGATTGCTTGCCATGTGGATGGAGATCGGAAGGTCAACTTTTGTTTTTGTGGAGTTTTGTGTTCCCACAGACGGCGCCAACTGATGGAGGTCCTTTTCGGGTCTCCTTCAAATGTTGTCTTCCGTCGATCTCCTGATAGATTCTGGAGGGGATCCCCTGTTGTGTGTGGGTCTCAATGGGTTTTGAGGAGATTTGGTGATTGGAGGAGTTGGACGCCAAGTACCTGCAAAGAAGTCCCAGGGTGGTTTGACGCTACCGAGGACCCTCCGACAATCAAGTTAGTACTAGATCCGAGCAGCGTAATGGCTAAGTGGAGTCAAAATGGGTTACTTGACCCCTCTGTGATGGGGGTTTATATAGCGGCGGCAGCAGGCACGAGAATCTCGCCGGCAGTTACGCTCCCGACGTCACGCCCGCGTAAAGAGTGGATCGCCCATTAATAGGGATCGTGATGGCGTGGAACGTGGGGCGTTGCTGGCGGAGAATCTGCGTGTGGAGAGATTTGCGGAGCGGCGGTTACGCCTGTGCGTGGTGGAGTTGGTCAGTCGGAGGGACCGAGGAAGACGGACTCGGCTGGGGAGCTCGGAGACGAGCAAGATGGCCAAGGAGTCTTGGTCCTGTGGCAGCTCAAGGCGAGCTGAGGGGCCGAGGAGGCCAATTTGCAAGGGGGCCCGAGGAGGGCCAGCTTGTGCTTGCAGGTCGGGTACAAGGGTGGCCTGGTCGGCCTCTGTGGGCCCTTTCTTCTAGGTCTTGGGACATGTCATCTGCCATGTGTCCTGATCTTGTAAGCGCCAATATTGAGTATCATCAAGAACACATGATCCTTGGCTAAGGAAGAAGAAGAAGAAGAATATGAAGGTGGATAATCGATGAAAGCCTTCTCCTTCCCCTAAGAATTCTTCTTTTCTCTTCAAATTTGACAGGGTTCATACAAAATTGAAGGGTTTGAAGGAATCTCTACTAATCTCTATGATCAAGAACTTCTCAAAGAAGCCAACATCATGATCAATTTCATGATTCTTTGACATAGATGAGAATATGAGAGTATTTATCTTAGGAAAATGGAGGAAACTCTATTTTTCCGCACATATATAAGAACATAGACTTTTTACAGTTCATATTTCTTCATAACAAACCCAAAAGAACAAGGGGAAATACTGTCCATTTGTATTTTGAACAACATCAATGGACCCCTTTGAATTGAACGCTTACATATTACTTTCCTTAAAGGAAAAGTAGTAATCAATTCATTGAAAGATATCCAAATATAATATGATGAATATCAAAGAGGATATCCTCATTTGCGGGTATCTTATGATACTCTTAAAGGATACTCTCATCGGGTATCTTAGAGAGGTATCTGCTTGATATTTATACATTTACCTATTGCGGGTATCTTAAAGAATGCCCATGTCACAAAAGACTGTTATCATGTATCTAAAAGATACCCGCATGATCTAGTGGAGAATGGTTTTATGTTGCGGATGTTCCAAAACATGAATATCTGCAAGCTTGGAATGTTACAGGCATCTTAAAAAGAAGATATCTACAACTACTAGTTTTGGAGCGGATATCTATCTAGAAGATATCTTCATCCATTCCAAATAGGTTTCTAACCTAGATATCCTCAAATGCCAAAGTCAGAGCGGATATCTATTTAGAAGATATCCGCATCTACCCTATATAAGGTTTAAATTCTATGAAGAGTCACAAAGGATCCCGCTTTGCTTTTTTTGGTTATGTATGGGTCCCATAAGTGGAAATATTCATCTAAATCTCAAATATAATAGCAAATTTTGATGTTAAGGATATCCCTACCGTTGAAACATTTTTGTATCTCTTTTCTTTTTATTTTGAATTTGAGATGTAAATAAATATACTTGTATCTATATTGTAAGTAAACAATATGAATGAATAATGACTACTTTATATTGTCTTTCTTTTGCGAGAACACTTATTTGTGATGTGATTTTTATTTAAAATGTATGATTTAGAATCGCCTAACAAGCTATTGCATCTAGGTATTCCTAAAACAACATGATATAATTAACGGTAAGTGTTTGCACTTATCGGAAGTCTCGAACCTCTTCTGGTCAAATTTTCAAACTTCAAATTTGTTTTGTTTAAATTCTACCTTCATCTTAACGTTCGATCGTTAGAGATTATAAAGAGGGTAAACACTAGTGTGTGTGTGTGTGTGTGTGTATGAGGTTTGTTTATAAGGTAAGACAATTGATATAATGAAATAAACATGAGTTTTTGCCTCCATATTTAAATCCGAATCGCCGTTGATATTTTGTTATCGTCATCTCCACAAATCAAACCCACTATAAATTAATCCTTGAAGCACTCTTCAGCCTTACCCGGCACGAGTAAGCAAGTCAACTACCTTACAAACAAATAGCGACATCCCTTGCTCTAGAAAGACTTCCCCCTCCCTCTGCAAGAGCTACGTTTTACTTTATTGAAATAGATCTTCTTGCCTTTGAGCTCGGACAATCCCTCTTTCATTCCCGCCTTTCCCTCTTTTGGGTTTTGGACCCGAAATCCATGTATTGCTTCTTCTGGTCTTCCTTTTCCACTTTATAAGGAAAGCATAGAATGGATTCCGCTCGTTGCCATACATCTGCAGGTTGCATTAGAGCACTTTAGTCTCTACATAGCGGTATCAAAGAACTTTAGTCTCGACAATAATTAATTTCCAGTTGTTTGTGTAATGAGTATAATCTGTCTATAAATATTTAAGGATAATTTCCAACAAATATGGCCTCTCTTGCTAATATGGTAAAAGTGAAGTTGGACCTTTGGAATTCTGGGTGTACATCGGTGCATTCATCCTCATAATGCCATGAGCATTGCATGTGTTGCTGTGCATACATCAAGGAAAAGTTGTGCTTTGAATCCTGTATTAATATTGTCAAACCATAATATTACAAGGTTAGTGTATTACGACTTGGTGCCGTACAATCTGCATACTTGGTCGGCTTGATATATTCCATTAAAATGATGCATTTTGGAGTACAAGGCTGTTTATGATATGAATGCTACAGAATCACGTGTGGTTACATAAATAACGTTATCATCTCTTCCAATAAGATGGTGTTAGCTCAATAAGTCAAGTCGCTCCAATGAGATACTGACCAAATTCTACAAGTAGCGGTAAAACAAATAAATATTTTTTTGGCTATATCATTGTATTTGTTTCTATTTTTTATCCTTTGCTCTGGATGCAGAATGAGTTGGGTTGCATATCTTGGTAGTTATTTATCTCGAAGATAATTTATAGCATCTTCTCTGGTGGTGAGCATTCTGACAGGGTCGGAACCCTTTTACTGTTGCAAACATTGGAGTGGTTGGGAGAGAACAGTGAACCCAAAAGTTTATCGGCTCTTTTATTCAGGATGTCAGGTATATTCCACTTCTTACATTAACTTGCATAAAGTCTTTACTCGATATTGCTTTTATCTAAGCACAATGTTTGAACTAAACTGTATATAACATCTTGTCATTATGCCTATTAAAAATTAAAATCAATATAATGAAGTAATTTGATGCATGTTAGGCCCCCCTCCCTCGCCTTCTTCTTTTGTTTGTAAATAACAGGATATAACCTAATGCAAGCAGGATTTGCACCCAAAGCCTCTTGTTTAAAGGCAATTATGGTACAGCGGCACTTGCAGGTTCATTTTCTTTCTATCTTTCAAAACAACGAATCTTACTTTTCTAATACGCGGACACAAGAGCTTCTTCTCTGCTTTCAGTTAAAGGACTTATGGCCGATGATGATTTATACCTAGAAACATACCGCTGCTTGCTTGATTTCCTTATGGTGGATTGCTTACTATCATGAATTTTGTTGCTCTACATAATCCATACCTGGCATGTGGTTTGAACAGTCTTTTAGTCTTTATGTGACAATATGTTTTTTTTTTCTGTTGATGCAAGTTCTATGGTTCCGTAAGTGAAAACGTGGTCCTTCGAGAGGGCAGTGGCATGCATAAGTTGACACTTACAGTCGATGTTTTCAATTCAACCTTTGGTAACCTGCTGAAACACATTTTCATCATCATAATCGACTTTCCCTTGTTGGGAGAAGAGTTGATTCACGGAACAGTGCTCGCGACAAAATCCAAATCACGCAAAAAATACAATCATGCAATTAAACGACGAAACACAATATAAATTAAAGTGCAGAAATAAGAAAATAATCAATCACAAACAAAATAGATTTGTTAACGAGATTCACCCACCGTATGGTTAGTCCCCGGCAGAGCGGAATCTGCAAACGTCTACTATACTTGAATCAAGTTTGCAAACAAGAGCAACCCTAGAAAATTTCTCTCAAATCTCTCTATACAAATCTCTCATTCTCTTTCTAAATCTCTCTTGGCATCTGCCTCTTGTGATGATTTTATGCCTCACTCATAAGATGTGCTTTTATAGCACCTAAGACAATGTCAATTTGCATCACTTTTCAACAAACTCCATCTTGATGCAAATTCATCACAATCTCGACATTCTCCCACTTGGATTTTTTTTCCAGCTTGATTCTCAACACTAGTAAACTTCACACGCTTCTGCTGCTGCTCTCTCCTCATCAAATTTTCGTGGAGAGATTCACCATCCTGCAACAGAGATCCAGTTTATCTGTGTCTACTATTTTGGTGAACATATCCGCCAGATTCTTTTCTCCCGCGATCTTCTGCAGTGTCAACTCATCATCTTCTAACGCTATGCGTATGAAGTGGTACCGCACCTTGATATGCTTCGTCCAAGAATGATATGCTGCATTCTTCGCCAAATGTATTGCACTTTGGCTGTCGCTCCACAAGATATTAAAGTCTTGCTTCCTACTCAACTCTTCGAGTAGCCATTGTAGCCATATCATCTCTTTACTAGCTTCCGTGATCGCCACGTATTCAGCCTTTTTAGTTGACAATGCTAACATTTTTTGCAGTTGAGATACTCAACCCACCGCCGTTCCCCCAACCGTAAATACGTATCCCGTTGTGCTCTTCCCACTATCTCGATCACCCGAGTAGTCTGCATCAATGTAACCTTGCACTTTTAGAGAGTCACCCCCGAAATATAAGCAGTGACTAGACGTACCCCTAAGATACCTCAAAATCCACTCCACTGCATTCCAATGCTCTTTTCCCAGGTTTTGCATATACTGGCTCACAACTTCCACTGCATGTGCAATATTTGGTCTCATACTCACCATCGCATACATTAAACTCTCCACCGCAATTGCATAAGGCACTCTTGCCATCTCATCTTTCTGCTCTTAAGTTTTCGAGCAAAACTCCTTCATGAGTTTGAAATGTTTTGCTAAAGGCGTACTTACCGGTTTTGACTTGTACATGTTGAACCGTTTCAAAACCTTCTCGATATAGTCCCTTTGCGATAACCACAGCTTCCGCTACTTCCTATCTCGAATGATCTTCATGCCCAAAATTTGTTTGGCCGCTTCCAAATCTTTCATGGAAAACTTTTCAGTCATCATTTCTTCAGACTTTGAATTTTCTCGAAGTTTGGAGCCGCTACCAACATGTCATCTATATAGAGTGATAGAATGATATAGTCCCCATCCTCAAAAATCTGAACATAGACACAGTGATCTGACACACCGCGCACAAATCACGTTTCTAACATGAACTGATCGAATTTGAGATACCACTACCTTGGAGCTTGCTTAAGACCGTATAAGCTCTTTCGCAGTCTACACACCATAGTTTCTTTACCCTTCACCTCGTATCCCGTTGGCTGCATCATATAGATCTCCTCCACCAAATCTCCATGAAAGAACGCAGTCTTCATATCAAGCTGCTCCAAGTGCAGATCCTCCACCGCCACAATATTAAGGATCACTCAAATTGATGTCATTTTCACCACAGGGGAAAATATCTCTTGATAGTCAATTCCTTACTTTTGTGCATATCCCTTGACTACTAAGCGAGCCTTGTACCGCTTCACACCATCGGCCTCATCTTTTATCCTGTACACCCACTTATTCAGCAACGCTTTTCGACCTTTGGGTACCTTCACTAGGTCCCATGTACGGTTCTTCTTCAAAGAATCCATCTCCTCGTCCATAGCTCGCTTCCACTACTTACTAGCACCGTCTTGCGTCGCCTCTTCAAGGTATTCAAGCTCCCCCGAATCCATGTACAAAATGAAGTGGGTCACAAGTTTTTCAGGTAGTATCCTTTCTCTCGTAGATTTCCTCAGAACAGATACATCCGGTTGCTGAACATGGTCACCATCATGTTCTTGAGCCTGATCCTGCACTGCAGCTTCCTCCATGTTTTGATCCCCACTTGTAGACACCTGATTGTTCTCTTGAGTTTCGTCTAACTCCACGAACTCAGATACAACACCATCTTTGGCTTGCTTTTCTTCTCTATATAAGTGCTGCTCATCAAAGACAATGTTCCGGCTTCTTATTACTTTCTTACTTGTGTAATCCCACAGCCGATATCCGAACTCGTTTCCACCATACCCGATGAAAGCGCACTTCTTAGATTTGGAGTTAAGCTTACTCCTTTCTGCCTTATCAATCAAATAATATGCAATACAGCCAAATACTTTAAGGTGCGAATAGTTGACTGGTTTACCCGACCAAATTTCTTCTGGAATGCCTCCACCAAGCGCACTCGTCGAGTTTCTGTTGATCAGATACACAGCAACATCGACCGTTGCTGTCCATAAGAATTTTGGCACATTCGTATCCAAGGTCATGCTTCGCACTCGCTCTAAGATTGTCATGTTCATCCTTTCAGCGATGCCATTCTGCTGTGGCGTCACCGGTACCGTCTTCAACCAACGAATACCCTTTTGCGAGCAAAACTCCTCGAACTCTTGGGTATTCCCCGTCATTATCGGACTTTAGGCATTTAACCTTCATCCCCGTTTGGTTCTCCACTTGTGCAATCCAGTGTTTGAAGATGCCAAACACATCGAACTTTTTCATCATCGCGTATACCCATGTCTTCCGACTTGTATCATCGATGAACGTCATGAAGTACCGATTTCCTCCATAAGACTCCGCCGAGGCCGGACCCCATACGTCTGTATGCACCATCTCCAGTTTCTTGGTCTTTTTCGCTAAGCCTCCAATTTTAAATCTGAGCGCGGTTTGCTTCCCACAAACGCAGCTCTCGCAAATCCCCAACTCCACCTTTTTCAACCCCGAAAGAACCCCCTTAGCTTGAAGAATTTTCATGTTCTTCTCGCTAAGGTGCCCCAATCTTTTATGCCACAACAAAGTCTCCGAATCTTTCTCTGAACTTGCTGTCAATGCAACCGAGCCTCCGCTGCTCCCATTGAATGAGTACAACGAACCGCTTAGCTTGTCCCTTGCGATCACCAACGACGTTTTGGAAATCTTCTATTGAGAATTCGCAAACGTTGTAGTAAACCCTTCGTTGTCTAGCTGACTTGTGGAAATCAAGCTTTTCTTCAAATCCGGAATATGACGAGCATTCTTCAATTTGATTTGACCGCCTCCTGACGGTTGCAAGATGATCGTCCCCTTTCCTACGATCTTACACGATTGGCCGTTTTCTACCATCACATGTCTAAGGTCGTCCTGAATATATACTCGCTAAAGTGATTTCTGCCCAAAGTGCAATGAAAAGAAGCCCCTGAATCTAGGAACCAAGTATTCACCTTTGTGTTCTCGCTTCCCGATAGACAAAGACCTTGTTCCCCTTATTCTTGTGCAGACACCACATTCTCTTCCTTTTCATCTGTCTTCTCATGTGAGCCTTTTTTCGGAAGCCTGCATTCACTTTTTCTGTGGCCTTTCTTTCCGCAATTCCAACAGGCGCCTTGGATTTTTCCTTAAGATTTACCTCGGCTTTTAGACTTGGCATTTTTCCACTTTCCCATTTCCATTGTTCTGCCGCGATTCTCCACCGAAAGTGCAGAAGTTCCAAAACTCCCACTCACGGACTTTCTCCGCATTTCATCATTTAATATGCAGCTTACCGCGTCATTAAACGTGTGAATCCCCAAGATAGAGTTGCTAACCGCCATCATTAAGTTCTTCCTGTAGGGTGTTTTTCGTCATCCCATTGAGATGGGAATACGCATGCGCTTGTCAGGCTTACTACAGATTCCCCCTACTTAGGATAGGCGGGGGTTTATTGATTGTGGATATCCGAATCTCTGGCGGCCGTGGACTAAGCTGCCGTTAATTACCCCTTGCGTTTGGAGTGAGGGCATCTCCGATTGACAGGTCAAACTGATCATGCGAACTCAATGTACCGTGTGCGTGTGTTGTGTTTCGAAAAGGTTTTGGATATATCGGGGCCTCGCAAAGTTTATGGGGGTCCCGCTATCTGGATAGCGGGCTGGGGGTGAAGAGGGCTAGCAGCCCCTTTGCGGGGTGTGGGACAGCGCCCCGTTAGAAAAAAATTTCCAATGGGAGACATGTTTTGGGTGTGGAGTGCATGGAAAATGAGGGGTGAGGAGCGTCTTAAAGACACGTGCATGGTATGTGGGCACTAGACGCCTGCGGGTCACGTGCCAGGAGTGTAGACGCTTGGCGCCTGCGGATCACGTGCCAGGCGCTTGGCGCCCGCGGGTTACGTGCGCGGCACGCGACTGCTGAGCGCTGGGGGCCCGCGGGTCACGTGAGGCGCACGTGGGAGCTGAGCGCCCACGGGTTACATGCCCTGCATGCGACCGTTGGACGCCCGTAGGTCACGTGCGTGGCATGCGACCGCTGAGCGGCCATGGGTCACGTGTGCGGTACGCGACTGCTGGAAATACTAGCGGAAAAGGGGCTTAGCCCCTGGGCTGGGAGTTGAACTCCCAAGGGTCTTTGGAGTTGAACTCCTAACAGGAATTATGTGTAGATTTGGAGTTAAACTCCTAAAATGTTTTTTTATGAAGTTAAACTCCAGCGGATCTTGAATGGAGTTAAACTCTTAGAAATCTTTGGAAATGACCGACGGGGGCCCCTTTCTTCCCTTCTTTGGCCCTGGATCTTCCCCAAAGTGGGATTTTTGGAGGTGGGTATCCTTCCTCCTCCTCTTCTGTTTGCCGGATCTTGGAGAAAAAAAGGGATGAGGTTTAAAAATCTCTCCTTTTTGAGATCTGATGAAAGATCTGAGTTCCCCTTTGAGGGTTTGATATTGAAAAACTGTTTATTTTTGGAAAAGGAAGAGTTAAACTTTTGATTTAATTCAAAAAAGGAAAGAAAGTTTTAGAACCTTGAGAAAGAAGGAGGCACAAACCCTAATTTTTTTGAGAGAAAAAGGTTATCATTGATTTTTCATCATGTTGCCTTTATAGGCTACACACTTTACATATAACCCCTTGGGCTTTGCCAAATGACACTTATGTCACCCCATGCCTTATGTGCTTGTCTCTTTTTGCACATAAGCCATAGGGTTTACAAAATTTTGGCTTTTTTCTTATTTTACATACATTTATTTCTATACACACACACACACACACATATATATAAAAGAATTACATTAAACCAATTTATGGTTTCATTCCTTTTGTCATGGGGCCGGTGTTTCCCCCAATCAGAGCAAAGCTCTGTTGAAATTCAAAATTCAAAATTTTGAAGCAACGCTTCAAATCCCGGGCGCAACGCGCCACGTGTCTGGCGCAGACGCATCAGCACAGCGCCCAAGGCAGCGCACCCAATCAGAGCAAAGCTCTGTTTAAAGCAAAATCAAAGGAAGCAATGCTTCAGTTGCGCAATCGCTGCGCTGCGCGACACGTGTCGGCGCAGATGCGCTAGCGCGGTTGCCCTGCGCTGCGCGACACGTGTCGGCTCAGATGCGCTAGCGCAGTTGCGCTGCGCGACACATGTCACGCGCTGGGACGTTTGCGCCAAACAGAATCAAGATTCTAAAGAAATCTTTCTGTTCTTGTTAAAACAAGAAGATTTTCTTCTGTAAAACAGAAGCCCTTGGAGCAAAGATCCAACGGTGGGGGAAATTTCCCAAATCACTCAGAGAAAGATCTCTTAAACAAATTTATGGGCACTATATAAATGCCCCTAGACCTCAATGCAATGGCATCAACATTCTTGAAAAAAAAAGTCAAGAGCTTTAAACAAAGAGAACTCTGAAAAAATTTTCAAGAAAAAGGAAAAAACCTTCACAAAATAGAAGAAATTTCTTCTAATAGATCATTGATCTAAAAACAAGATCAATGATCTTCACATAATAAACAGTGCTTTGCACTTCTTATGAACCACTGGTTCTTTAAAACAAGAAAAATAAAATAAAAAAACAAGAAATTTCTTCTAATAGATCATTGATCTAAAAACAAGATCAATGATCTTCACATAATAAACAGTGCTTTGCACTTCTTATGAACCACTGGTTCTTTAAAACAAGAAAAATAAAATAAAAAAAATAGTGCTTTGCACTTATGAACCATTGGTTCTTTGAGATCAACAAGAGAAACAAGAAAATACTTGTTTTCTTTGATCTAAATTAGATCAAGAAATCAAATATTGCTTTGCACTTTGTCATGAACCATTGGTTCTAAAAATTTTTTATTATCAAAATTAACAGTGCTTTGCACTTACAAAACTGCACTGTTGCGCTCCTGGATTGGCGCAAGCCATCATAGAGCGCCACGTGTCAGCATCTGACTCACTTGCGCCGTGCGCTTTTAAGATAGAGCTTTGCTCTCTGAAATTGGCGCAACTCACCAGAGCGCGCCACGTGTCAGCAGCGCAAGCGCAGTGCGTTAGTGCAGCGCATTGCGCTTGCGTGACACGTGTCGTCACCACAAGCGCTTGCGCTCTCTAATTGGCGCAAAGCGTCTGATAAATGCAATGCATTTCCTAAAGGGCCAGGCCCAAGTCAAAAGTCTAAACAGACCAAAAATGATGCTAGCATTATTTAAAGGGGCAGAGCCCAATTGAGAGGTCCAATGGACCAAAACAAATGCTCTGCATTATAATAAAAAGGGTAGAGCCCAGTCAAAATGGGCATAAATGCTATGCATCATTCTAAAAAAGGGAAAGCCCAGATAAAGGTCTAACAGGCCAAATGCAAACGAAATGTGGACATTTTCAACTGGACTTAGCCCAATTTTGGCCGTAAGTCCTTAAATTAAATTGACTGAGCACGGCTGCTCCCTAAATCAATTTACGACCGGTTCGAGAGTACATCTCCGAACTCCTCTGACACCTATCGTTGTAATTCTTCAACGACGTCAGAGAGGCGATGGGTCCCAACGACCACACATGAATATTGGACTGCGGGGTCCTTAAACTCGTGGACCGAGACGTCCTTAAACTAATATTGGACTGCGGGGTCCTTAAACTCGTGGACCGAGACGTCCTTAAACTAATATTGGACTGCGGGGTCCTTAAACTCGTGGACTGAGACGTCCTTAAACTAATATTAGACCAAAACGTGCTTAAACTAATGTTGGACCGAAACGTCCTTAAACTAATGATGGACCACCACGTCCCTAAACTGGAACATGGACCACCACGTCCCTAAACTGGAACACGGACCACTACATCCCTAAACTAGAACAATAGAGCCTCCAAATGCTCTCTTGCCGGATCTAAACGATCCCGTTTAAGTTGATCTTAGCCCCAAGCATGGCTAACGTATCCTTAAACATTCAAATGGACTATAAAACTCCAAATCAACTTTGGTTCAAGGGTACATCTCTGAACTCCTCTGACATCCATCGTTGTAATCCTTCAACGACGCCAGAGGGGTGATGAGTCCCGACGGCCATATATTAAATGGATCACCACGTCAAGTTGATCTTAGTCCAAAACAGGACTAATGTATCCTTGACGAACGTTTAAGTCGATCTTAGTCTCAATACGACTAACGTATCCTTAAACTAAAAACACCAAACCCAAATCTAAGTAAATACGGATTTGGACTAATCCACGTCCTACAGGCGACGGCATTACTCAGTCTCTATATACAATTCACGGGCAACCACAAACAAAACAAACACACATGACACGAAGTGAAATTCTGGAGAAGGAGAAAGTTGTTACCACGATGCGGTAGCGTAATTAACTGCAGGGGCTTGCGCCTGTAGGGAAGAGCGTCCCCACAATCAAAAACCCCTCTAGCGAGGGGGAATCTGACGAAGTCTGCTACATCGGCCGCATCCGTCTAAACCTCCGATACACGGTGCCATAAACCAACTTGGTATCTTCGGAGAGGTAGACGGATAAAACCATATAGCATCTTCCCCGAATCTCAGCGTCAGGACTCGCAGTCCTGTGCGCCGCCGTTCGGAGGGGAACAGATTCTGGCACGCCCGGTGGGACCTCTTCCTCTTTCCACTCCACACTTCGTGTGTCGTCCTCGCGAACCAATCGCGGTTTGTTAAAGGGTTGCCTTTGGATTTCAAGTTACTAAGATTTGGTCTTTTGCCTGGCGCAGAACTCAAGCATCAATGGCCTCTAACTACACCAACTGCTCGAAGTGGCAATGCAACAGACGCTCCGCCTCACCTGGAGGTGTAGCATATGGGCCTCAAGCGGCCTCCGTCCTTACTCTGCCTGTGGAGCAAGTGAATCAGGATACCACGGGCCTGTTTTTCGGGACCATGATCCCGCCTACAAGCATCTCTATGCCAATACCTGCACCGGAGGTGAACAAGAAGTCGGTCTTCGACCGGCTCACTGCTACGACGGCCCCTGTCAACGGGTCGCCAACCACCAAACCAACAGCCTCTGTTTTCGCCAGGCTGGATCAGAACTCTAAATTGGCTGTCCCAAGGAAGGCAATAACTGCTGCTCCAGAAGTCGTCAAGACGGCTTCCCCTGTCAAAGAGTCTGTCTTTTCAAGGCTGACGATTCCTGCTCCTACCCCTGCTCGAGGATCTGTCTTCGACAGGTTGAATATCATCCCTCAAAAGACAACCTCGGTCTTTAAGAGGTTAACACCGGCAGTGCCTCATTCAGACATGGGGCAAAAAGAAGCAGTCTCAATCTCCGAGCCAGTCCCAACGGCTCGTCATGCTCGACGTCGCCATTGGCGACGAGTAAGGAAGGCAGGGGGCAACTCCCCCTTAGGGCTAACTCCACCGGCTCCAGTGGTGGAAGTCAACGCTGCTGTTCCAACTGGGAACAACTTTGAACTGCTGAGGAGGGTACGTAAGAATTCTCCAACCGCTACATTGAAAAGATCTCCTCCGCTCGCGGAGAGAGTTCCGGAAATAAAGCAAGAACAGCCCCCTCAACGGCTGTCCTAAAAAATATACAAGGTTTGGCGAAGGGTTCAAGACTCCGTGATCGACCCAGATTACTCTCATCAACAAAAGAAGACGAAGGTGCAAAAAGAAACATACCGTCTTATTAAACAGCAGGGGACAACGATCGCTAGGGTGCCCACTGCAACGGCCCCTTCAACTTCAACGGCCCACAAAAGAAGGAGGCCGGAGAAAACCCCCACGCCGGCGACAAATATCAGAGGTGGTGCACCCAAACGCCTTAAGTCAGGGGGCATTGTAGTTCATACCGTCTATGTGGCGTCTGGTAAGGAGGACAGTCGTATATCTACGGGTCATCGACCGCTTACGCGATCAGTGACCAAGGCGCAGGAGCAGCAGCAGAAGCTCCAAGAGATGATGAACGCTATGGCCGCACTTAGAGGGCCAAAAGAAAACTCTGAAACGTCCTCGGATGAACGCCAAGAGGAAGAAACCGACGCCGAATTACTTCGTCGGATATTGGAGAAGAAGGATAAAGAGGCTGCTGAACAAGCAGCCAACATACAACGTATGGGCCTCCTCTTCCAAGACATGATGGGGATGATGATACAACAAGATCCTCCGGCTGAAGAGCCCCCGATCGTCCTTGGAAACGATAGGGGAGAGACGTCAAATCCTCCGCCAGCTCTGTCCACGGTTAAAGAAGATACAATCTCCAAAGCTGATTTGGACGAGTACATAGCCCAGCAAATACGGGTTCATCATGCGACCGAAGCAGCCGGCCAGGTCGTAAAAACGGGGCGGCCATATCCAAGTCGGTACGACCAAATCAAGTACCCGCCGGGTTACACAATTCCCAAGTTCCATGTTTACAAGGGGACGGGCAATCCTCACCAGCATGTTGCCCAGTTCAGGGCGCTTTGCGGCAACACCGGCGGGGATGATAAATTGTTGCTTCGCCAGTTCGTTGGCAGCTTGTCAGATACGGCGTTCGAATGGTATTCCGAGCTCCCGAATGACTCTATCAAGACCTTTGCTGAAATGGAACTGCTGTTTACCCAACGTTTCACGAGTGCCAGCGAGCGTACTCCGATGACGGCACTGATTAACGCCAGGGTAAAGCCAGGCGAGACATGGGTTCAATATGCTATACGGTGGCGGAACTTATGGTCGAAGTGCGAGCAGCGCATTGAAGAAGCTCCCGCGGTGGGTATGTTTGTGGGAACCCTTGATCCGCAAGCAACCATCTCACAATTTATGATGTTTTTCAAGCCGACTACCTTCCAGGCCTTGATTGACAAGCTAGCACAAATGGATCAGATGGGCCATAAACCTCCTCTTCCAAAGCCGGACTCCCGAAATGACAAAGGGAAAGGAAAAGCAATCGTTGTCGCTAATGCTCAACAACAACCGAGCGACTCGAAGCCAGTTGTTCGTCAAAATAATATGCGTCCGTACGTAGCCTTTGAGGAGAGGCTAGGACATTCTTACTCTTTTCCCCGCGATAAAACGAGAAGGTTATTCGAGCTGGCGTTGCGCAACCGACTCATAAATCTGCCGGATCCAAAACGTCCGTTGCAACCAAGTGATGTCAATGAGCCCAACTACTGTCCTTATCATCGAGTACTGGGCCATCCGATCGAAGATTGCTACGTTTTCAAAAATTGGCTTGAAAACCAGTACCGACAGGGCAAATTCGCGTTATCTGACAAATGGAAAGTGAATCCCCCACAGCCCCACCTCTAACGGGACGAATACGCTGGGGGCAACATGCTCCGTCGTTGAAGAAGCTCCTTGGGAGGTTGTATTATCAGCCAAGACAAAGAGTATGCTAAACGATCTTCAGACATGTCCAGGGATTAGGTGGAAGAACCCGTTGGAACCGCAGGTCATTGAAGGGATGTTGAAGCCACGTCCAACTCCAAAGACCGATGGTGGTGGCCCAAGCACTCGCAACCAGCCGTAAAAATCTTCGAAAAAGAAGAAGAAATCTAAGAAGCCCGTGAAGCCTGGCGACAAGCGCACGGACTTGCAAAAACAAATTGACGCGCTGGAGGAATACAACCAGAAGGCACGGAATCCCATTACATTCCAAGAGTTCCTCAATCATGTCTTTCAGGAGGAAGATGAGGGAGAAAGTTCATCTGATGAATCTGAAGAATATGTGGCGAGCTGTCATGTGATTTCCCATTCGTTCATGGACGATGAGGATACTCCTTGCACTGAAAAGCTGGGGGCAGACCCTGAATCAAAAATTCTGGGGCCATCAGATGAAGTAATTGACGCATTCCTTAATGAAGCTCGGTTGAAAAGTAAAGCTGATCAAGAACGCGAGACGGCCATATTCGAAAGGGCCAAATGCCAGCGACTTGATGAAAGAGCTGAGACGATCCCGCTGGAGCAAAATGCCTCCACCATTGACAAAAGCCAATTCAAGATGAGGAAAAGGTTTGCTAAGGCCATATCAATGGGCATGAAGCTACCATCCTCCGAAAGAAAAATTACTGGTGAAATAGAAATGCACCCCTCCTATTGCTTATATCATCAGAAGGTTTCGCATCACACTCAAGAGTGCAAAGCTTTCGATAGATGGTGGTAAGGATACGTTGCTCATCGACAACGCTTTAAGCGGGAAAAGCGCAAAACTCGTCGGGAGCAAAGAAATACGACCGAAGGGCTTAAAAGAACTACTGGCGATTGTCGCATGGTTAACACCTGCGGGTCACAAGTGCCTACATTCAGGAGCGATTCTGATGAAGAGCTAGAACTTTCCCCTCTCTTTAAAGAGTCCGCTTCGGGAAAAGAAGAAGAGCCGAAGGTTTGAGAAAATATTCGGCTGTGAAATCGGACGCTGCCTGAAAAGAATCTCGGACCCTCAAACAAAAAAGATAAAGGGAAAGAGAAGGTCTCCGAGGATATCGCCCTGGATGATCAAGTCATGAAAGAGCTAGCTGCCAACGACCCGCCAAAGAAAAATAAGGTGGATTACAACGTCTTAGCGCATCTGAGGAAGCTACCCTCGCAGCTCAGCATTCTTGACGCCCTTCTGCTATCAAAGGAGGCGAGAGATTCGTTAGTCAAGGCACTACAGGATCCGGGGCAATTCCAAGCTTTCCTGGCCGAGGAAAAGATGAAGGATGAATTGGAGGAAGTGCACACGGCCGATGTCGCTTTTGGTGATGAAGATCTTCTCCTTGGGACGTGCGAACACAATCGTCCCCTCTATGTCTCAGGATACTGCCACGATATAAAGATAGGCAAAATCCTGATCGACAATGGGTTCTCAGTTAACCTCCTCAATGTTCGGGTGTTAAAAGAAATCTGCATGAGCGTCCAGCACCTTGCTCGGGACAAGATCACCATCTCCGGGTTCGACTCCTAATCGTTAAAGACTCTTGGATCTGTGATACTGACGCTACGCTTTGGGCTGCTCATCATGAACATTAAATTCCACGTCATAGATGCCAAGACATGCTACAACACTCTGCTCGGCCGACCGTGGTTACACGAGTACAACATCATTCCTTCTACACAACATCAGTGTATGAAGTATTCTAAGGACGGTCTCGAGTATACCGTAGCGGGAGAACTGAACCCGTTCTCCGTGAACGAGGTCCGCAAATACGAAGATGCCAAATACTTCTTACCGGATTTCGAAGACACGGAGAGATGTCACAAGCCGGAGAATAAAGCTAATGCCACCATCCCTGTCTTCGGCAGTGATACCGAGGAGGAAGAGGAGATAGTGTATTCGGGTCCGCCCCAACACAACAAGCCAGGGCCATCTACTCCTGCTTTGATCATTGGTAGCGACTCGGAAGATGAGGTCCATGCTGTATTCTCTGCTCGGCCTTTAATACGAACGTCCGCTGACGAAGAACAAAGTCTACAAGTCGCCATGGTGCCGCTTAAACACCGTAAAGAATTGGATGCACTTGATATTTACAATGTAGAAGATCTACAGACATTTTATATCCCTCCCAAGCGAGAAGGCGAGAGGGCAATTCTATTCTACCGCTCTGAAGAAAACAAAATGGAGAAGGAAATCTGGCACGGTGTGAATCCAACGCTGGACAGGCTTCAACCCATCCGTCTACCCAGATATTATACAGAAGGCTTGAAGAGGCTGCTGAAGCGCCAAGGGATACCCTTCAAACAGACCGCTCGAAAAGCCAAATTCTATGACAGGGTTTGGAACGTCCCCGGAACCCAACGCAAGTTGCCTAATGGAAGAATGGAAATGATCGGGCTTGGATACATTCGGTCCAAGAAACGAGAGCTACTCCACGGCTGTTACGTCGTGCACGACTCCGATAAAGAAGCAGATACTCAACGGGAGGATGCTAATCCTGAACCAGTAAAAGTTCCTGATGCAAAAGTGCCCAGTCCGTCGTTCGAAGAACAAATGGACAATCTTATAAGGGAAGCTGGTCAAAAGGTCCGGGATGATCACAATCGTGAAATGGCAATCTACGAGAAAGACAAAACGCAACGCTTCTTCCAACAGGCCGTGAAAGACGAAAATGCCACCCCCTGTCAACCTGTTATAAAAAAGGCTCGACGTAGAGGCAGAAATAAGTCGAAAGACCAAAAAGGCGCTCAACAGCAACAAAGCGGGGCTAAGAAGCCACGCAAACGAGAGTCGAGTGTTATTGATCTATCCCTCATGAAGAAAATGGGTCGAGCGTACTCATTTCCTCGGGACAAGATAAAACATCAAATGCTTACACTGCCGGAGTCCAAGAACCCTGAACAAGCAGGCGAAGTCTCTGACCCAAATTATTGCCCTTATCACCGAGTGATAGGGCACCCTCTCGAGGACTGCTTCACCTTCAAGAATTGGGTTGAAGATCAGTATCAACTCGGCAAATTCACTCTGTCTGACAACTGGAGGGTAACGCCGCCACAGAAGCACGAACCGAAAGCCACAAAAACAGAACCAACTCCATATTGGGACTGGAAGCGGATTCGTACTTGTCACATGATAACAATATTAAAAGAAAAGCCCGAGAACATGGACAGCCTTCCCTGGTGCTTCGAAAACAGCAATGATGAGGTGATCTCAGAATTTCCGCCAGCTCCGAAAGAACTGGAGGATGGAATACATACCACCGCAGATAACCTCAAGAAAATCGAGTTGGGGACGGCTGATGACCCATGGCCGACGTTTGTCAGTGAGCTGCTATCTGAAGAAAGGGTGACTGCGTTAAAAGACGTCCTTGTACAGCACAAAGATTGCTTTGCGTGGAACTATTCCGAGATGCCAGGACTAGATCCAGAAGTCGCTGTGCATAAATTGGCGATATCTCCGGACGTCAAGCCAATCAAACAAGCACCAAGAAGAATGCGGCTCGAGCTTGAGATGAGTGTCAATGCTGAGGTCAAGAAGCTGATCCACTCTAGCTTTATCCAGAAGGTTCAATATCCTGAATGGATCGCCAACATCGTCCCGGTGATGAAGAAAAACGGGACGGTGCGCATATGCGTGGATTTTCGGGATCTCAACAACCTGCCCGAAGGATGATTTCTCGGTGCCAGTCACCGAACTGATGATAGACAATACGTCCACTCATGAGGTTTTCTCCTTCATGGATGGCTCATCAGGGTATAATCAAATAAAGATGCATCCCGAAGACCAGAAGCACACCGCCTTCAGGACTCCTTTGGGTATATTCTGCTACAAGGTGATGCCCTTCGGTTTAAAGAACGCCGGTGCTACTTATCAGAGGGCCATGACGAAGATCTTCGATGACCTTATACATGAAATCGTCGAATGCTACATCGACGATCTCGTGGTTAAGAGCAAATCATACGAGGAACATCTCGAGCATCTGAAGACCGTATTTCACCGCCTTCGGCAATAAAACTTGAAGATGAACCCTCTTAAGTGTGCATTCGGAGTTTCCTCGGGCAAATTTCTAGGATTCATCGTCCGACACCGAAGTATTGAAATAGATCCGTCTAAGATCAAGGCGATCATGGAAATGCCTCCACCGAGAACTCTCAAACAGTTGCGGTCTCTCCAAGGGAAGCTCGTATACATACGACGATTTATAGCCAACCTTTCAGGAAAGTGTCGTCCTTACAGTCACCTGATGAAGAAGGGAACCCCATTCGTCTGGGATCAAAAATGCCATGGCGCGCTGGACGAAATTAAACAGTACCTGCAGAACCAGCCAGTGTTGGCTGCTCCGGTCAAGGGAAAGCCTCTCATTCTTTATACAACTGCCCTCGAAGGTTCTTTAGGCGCTTTATGGGCATAAGAGAATGATCAGGGGAAAGAAAGAGCTCTCTATTACTTGAGTCGAGTTCTTCTGGGGGCAGAAAGCAACTACTATCCCATTGAAAAACACTGCCTGGCATTGATCTTTGCGATAACAAAGCTCAGGCACTATGCATTGGCGCATGAGGTCTGTCTCATTTCGAAGGTGGACCCTCTTAAGTATTTAATGTCAAAGGCCATATTGACGGGGCGACTCGCTAAATGGGCCCTGCTCTTGATGGAATTCTCGATAACATATCAACCTCTCAAGGCAGTCAAAGGCCAGGCCATCGTCGTCTTCCTCGCGGAGCATCCGATAGCCGCCGATTCTCCTCTAAATTGCGATCTTCCAGACGAACATGCGTTTGACGCGATCGACGGTGGTGATACCCGATGGGAGCTTTATTTCGATGGAGCATCTTCCATGAAGAAGCGCAGACAAAGTACCCCTATAATCAAATCGGGGGTAGGACTCATCTTCGTGACCCCACAAGGAGGAATAATGCGCTTCGCTTTCGCCTTAACAGAGCCGAGGACAAACAATGAAGCCGAATACGAAGCTTTGATAGCAGGTCTCGAGATTGCCATCGATATGGGAATTGAAAACCTCCTCATATATGGAGACTCCCAGCTGGTCGTCAGTCAAGTAAACGGCGACTACCAGACATGCAAGCCAGAATTTGTGAAGTATGGTGAAAAGGTGCAACAGCTGTTGACCCAAATTCCTTCCTATACTTTGGAAAGCATACCGCGCACGGAAAACAGCAAAGCAGACGCGCTGGCCAAACTTGCTAAAGAACTGGCCGACGAGAACCTCGATGACGTTAGAATCGTGGTACAAAGCCGTCGGGTGCTTGCCCCAGTAGAAATACCTCCGGAATCATCCGAGGAAAGAGGAGCGACTGAGCAGACGACCTTACAAATAAAAGAACGAGAAAAGGTTGAGGATTGGAGGGAAGTCTTCATAGACTACTTTAAGTCCCACCGAATGCCCGAAGATGCGTCCACAAGATATCAGCTCATGAAACGAGCTCTGTTTTTTGCCTTCGTCAATGATACTCTGTACAAGAGGTCATTCGATTCTCTGTGGCTAAGATGCTTAGGACCCGACGAAGCAGAAAGAGTCGTTCAGGAAGTTCATGACGGAATCTGTGGTTCTCACCAAGCGGGCACCAAGATGAAGTTGAAGATCAAACGGATGGGCTACTACTGGTCCACGATGATTCAGGACTGCCTCGAATATGCGAAGCAATGCCACTCATGCCAAATCCATGGGGACTTCATCCACCAACATCCAAATCCACTACATCCAACGGTGGCTAGTTGGCCGTTCGAGATGTGGGAAACTGACATAGTCGGCCCCATCGAACCAGCATCGTCTAGAGGACATCGTTTCATCCTGGCGACGACTGAATACTTCTCCAAATGGGCAGAAGCAGTACCATTAAGAGAAGTGAAGACGAAGAATATCCTCCATTTCTTCAAGACGCACGTCATATACCGGTTTGGGACTCCGCGACGGATCATCTCCGATAACGGGCCATCTTACAGAAGCCACAAGATCATTCACTTCGCGCAACAGCATAATATAGACTGGAGATATTCCTCGGTTTATAATCCGCGAGCTAATGGTTTAGCCGAGGCCTTCAACAAGACCCTGACGAAGATCATGAAAAGACGGTGTCCCGAAATAAGAAAGACTGGCACGAAAGACTGCAAGAGGCTCTATGGGCGTATCGAACCACGTTCACGACAGCCATTAACACAACGCCATATGCGTTGGTATTCGGTACAGAAGCAGTACTCCCCCTCGAGATAGAGTTACTCTCTCTACGAGTGGCAGTCCATTACGAGCTAACGGATGAAGAAAATGCTCACCTTCGGCTTGAGGAACTTGATGCCCTTGATGAAACCCGGCTCATAGCGCAACAAAATCTGGAAGCTTATAAAGCAAAGATGACGCGCTCATATGAAAAATTGACCCGACCGAGGACATTCCGCCAAGGCGAACTTGTGCTAGTGGTCAAAAGGCCTATGATCCCCAACCGCGCCAAGTGGGGAAAGTTCGAGCCAAACTACGAAGGCCCGTACATCATAGACAAAGTCTACCAAGGTGGAGCCTATCTACTCATGGGCATGCACGGTGAAAGGCCTTTCAGGCGGATAAACGGTCGCTTCCTGAAGAAATACTACGCCTAATGAGTTACGGCCTAGGTCAATGATAGATGACGACGACTATGTCCGCTCTCTGTCTTCCCAAGCCCAAAACTCTATAAGTAGTAGCTGGCCAATGGACCGAAACGTCCTTAAACAAATGACGGACCGAAACGTCCTTAAACTAATAGCGGACCGAAATTCCTTAAACTAATACCGCAGCATCCGTAGGCTGACAAAAAAAAATATATAAATATATATATATATATATATATATATAAACGGTATGTCCATAACCAAAAAAGAGCACGGATGAAAACCCGAAAGGGCACCGTGAGTAAAAACAGCAGGACTACCGGTGAGTGTTCGTGAAAACCCGAAAGGGCGCGACCTCGTAAAAAAAAAAGAAGAAGAAAATATATATATATATATATATATATATATATATATATATATATAAAATAAAAATGGTATGTCCATAAGCAAAATGGGCACGGATGAAAACCCGAAAGGGCTCCGTGAGTAAAAACAGCAGGACTACCGGCGAGTGTTTGTGAAAACCTGAAAGGGCGCAACCTCGTTAAAGGACACTTATAGGGTCCTCTCGACCTTGTAAGGAGAAACCACCCACGTGAGATCCTTACGACTCACAAGGGAGCAGCACACTTAGGGATCCCCACGATCCCTAAGGAGAAAATACACTTGTGAGATCCTCATGACTCGTAAGGAGAACTCTCTTATGGGACCCTCACGGCTCATAAGATTTGAAAGTCTTAAGTTACAGAGACCTAAACCTGTGCTTAAGCAATCCCCACAACTTCTGATATCGCCCTACAAGTGGCTCAATACAGACCCTTGTATATAATCCACGGGCGCGAATAAACATTTCCCTGACCAAGTTCCATCCGTGACCGGGGATATGTACGCATGATGAACAGCCCTTATGAGTCCTCTCGACTTACAAGGAGAAAACCCTCTTGTATGATCCTTACGACTTACAGAGAAACAAACACTTAGGAATCCTCACGATTCCTAGGGAGAAAATACACCTACAAGATCCTCACGACTTGTAGGGAGAAATACCTTTGTGAGACCCTTACAGCTCATAAAGCCAAAAGCCTTAGTCGACAGGACCCTAACCCTGGTCGCTAAGCCATCTTTGTTGGACATCGACAGAGGCAGATGATGATTCGCTCCTGGCAATATACCAGTTGTAGCAGTGCTGATGCCGAAATCGGTGTCTAATTCCAGGTTTACGGCGAAAAGCCAGTAGGCCGCACATGTATACGAAATAGCCGAAATGATGGGGCAACTTGCAATAAAAAGCAGCGAGTAAAAAACACGTATGCACACAAAATAGCCGAAATGATTGGGCAACTCGCAATAAAAAGCAGCGAGTAAAAATAAAATAAATAGCCGAAATGATTGGGCATCGCGAAAAATAGCCGAAATGATTGGGCAATCGCGACCTTCGCGATATAAAAGCTGAAATGATAGAGCATCGCGGAAGTAAAACAAGAAAAATGATGATAAAACTCTGGCCCTACAGTTAAGATCACATCGATCCCTGTATACAATCCAAGGGCATAAACGAAGAGGGAACCATACTTTCCCAACAGGCTCCGCCAAAAAACGAAGCCAGATCTCGACGATTCATCCCAACTCCGAAGAAACCAGTGTCTTCGGCAAATACCTCAACTCAGGGAACACACAATCCTTGACGAAGAAAACCCTGATTCGCGTCGACTCGCAGAGCAACCAGTGCCTCCGTGGGAAATTCTCGACCCGTTTCAACACCAGGGAAACAAATAATCCTTGGCACTAGGGAAACAAATAATCCTTAGCAAAGACCTCAACTCAGGGAAACAAACAATCCTTGACAAGAGCCTCCTGATTCGCATCGACTCGCAGAGCAACCAGTGTCTCCGTGGGAAATTCTCGATCCGTGTCAACACCAAGGAAACGAATAATCCTTAGCGCTAGGGAAACAAATAATCCTTAGCAAAGACCTCAACTCAGGGAAACAAACAATCCTTGACGAGAGCCTCCTGATTCGCATCGACTCGCAGAGCAACCAGTGTTTCCGTGAGAAATTCTCGACCCGTTTCAACACCAAGGAAACAAATAATCCTTGGCGCTAGGGAAACAAATAATCCTTAGCAGATCCTTCGACTCAGGGAAACAAACAATCCTTGACGAGAGCCTCCTGATCCGTGTCGACTCGCAGAGCAACCAGTGCCTCCGTGGGAAATTCTCGACCCGTTTCAACACCAGGGAAACAAATAATCCTTGGCGCTAGGGAAACAGATAATCCTTAGTAAAGACCTCAACTCAGGGAAACAAACAATCCTTGACAAGAGCCTCCTGATTCGCGTCGACTCGCAGAGCAACCAGTGTCTCCGTGGGAAATTCTCGATCCGTGTTAACACCAAGGAAACAAATAATCCTTGGCGCTAGGGAAATAAATAATCCTTAGCAAATCCTTCGACTCAGGGAAACAAACAATCCTTGACGAGACCCTCCTGATTCGCGTCGGCTCGCAGAGAAACCAGTGTCTCTGCGGGAAAATTCCCGATTCGTCTCAACTTGCAAAATGAAGCCTCAGGCAGCAAGGATTAAAAAACTTGCTTCCTGAACAATGGGACCCTGCAAGTCGATCTAAAATGGTCTCTTGCATACTATTCACGGGTCTCACTCTCCAAAGTCGAGTTTCGACAAGGAGGGAAACAACCGCTTACGGGTCCTCTCGACTCATAAGAGGGAAAAATCCTCTTATAGGATCTTTACGACTTACAAGAGAAAACACACTTAGGAATCCTTACGATTCCAAAAGAGAAAACCCACCTATGAGATCCTCTCGATCCGTAGGGAGAAAAGTCTCTATGAAACCCTCACGACTCATAGAGTTGAAAAGTCTTAGGCGGCAGATCTAAACCTGCAGCCTAAGCAATCGCTACCTCGTGAGGAAATCAAGATGCTTACTCTATTATATGCTAATTGTGACAGCATGTTGATAGTAAGAAAAGAAAAAGCAAAGAAATAGTACAAGACATTGCGAAGAAAAATGTGTATCTTTATTGAATGTAATCAAGTACAACATGAAGTGTACAAAGAATAAAGAATGGATACATATTACTTAAAATGAAAAATTTTACAAGTGCCTAGATACAAGGAGAATTACTGAGAAGGAAGCATCTTGCATAGCTTTAGCAATTGTTCGCGCAATTCCTTCCCCACTTTCTCCTGATCGGCTACCACCGCCAGCTCCGCATCCACTTGGGCCCATTGCTGCAAGACAGACGCAAGCTGCTCCCTGACGGCCTGATAAGCAGCTTCCCGACCTGGGGTATCGCGCTCAGCTACATCAAGCTTTCGCTTCAAGTTTAGCCCATGGGAGATGCGCTCCAGGAGACCCTCAAAGATAGCCTTCACTTGGGCAGCATTCGCTTCAACCTCAGCACGCAGACGGGCCGTCTCGCTCGAGGTCTCTTGGTATTCCCTTAGCCTTAAAGCTGCTTCTTGTTCCAAGTGGTGGACGTAAGAAGCGCTCCCCTCGATCCATGCTGCTCTTTCATTGCTCACGGCTAAAGTCTCGGGGGCAGGACGCATCGACTCCAGCTGATGCAGGCGAGCCTCGATCTCCATACAATGGTTAACCCAAGATGCGATGATGCCCTCGTCATGGAAATTCACGAGTATCACCAGCATCGGGTTAACCACTGTAGCGAAATCCGCAGCAGAAATGGGGGTCTCAACGTCGAGCTCCTCAATGTAGTCGCTCAACATATGCAAGCTGTTCGCGGCGCCTTTCGAAGATGGACATCTCAGGTAAGGACCTGCCGGCATTGTGATGCGAGACTCGAAGGGCGCCGAGACCGGAACGACCGCTGAAAAGAAACAAGATGTGATCAGATAACAGTTCAGGAAATAAAAAAAGGGGAGTTATCAATGTGATAGTCGCTGTACCAGCTGAGGCAGGTGGCAAGGCCGGAAGGGTCGGCGGCGCATCCAATCTTTCATCCCCTCCTTTGATTTGTAGCACTGCAGTCGAGATGAGAAAAAAGGGTTTAGAAGTAATTCCATCAATAAAGAAAGAAGGATATCAATGGAAATCATACTCACCAACGCCACCAGAGGAAGAGGCAAGTTCGGATGGGAAGGAGAAGTGTGGGAGCAACACCTGATAAAGATGGTCAAAAAGTACTCCTGAAAGACACAACAGTATGACTTTAGTATACGGATTATACGTCTGAAAAGTGAGATTAATAGGTTGCAAATTCATACCTTCCAACATCTTTGACGGTATGAGAGAGGGCTGAGAGGTGACCACCGCCAGTTGAAGGTGCTCCCTCGAGCAGTGCGGCATCAGCGCTGGCTGCACCTGCGTTACGAAAAAAGGTGAACTTGTCAGAAAGGATTGTAAGGTAAAGAAAGACAGCAACTTGGGATTTACCTGATGAGCTGCCGGCCGAAATGGAGGCGACTCCCTCCTTCGTCGACATGAGGCCACCGCCCATGGCCTCATCACCCGACTCAATGGGGACAGTTGTCATGCTCGCAAGACCTGGAGACGGCGGAGGGCCATAGACAGGGAGGGCTATGACTGGAGCATTGCCAGATTCCTGAGAGGGAGCGGTCTACTCGTCCTCAGGAATCATGGCCACCTCACCCGCTACTCCCTCGGGTTCAGCAGTCGCGGTTGTCTCGTCCACCGTCACCATGAGGTCATCGGCCTCAGGCACTCCGCCCACTGCTACCTCGGGCTCAGCAACAACCGTTTGCTCAGGTATAGTAGACATGACCAGTTCGTCAGCCACTACCTCAGGACCAGCGATCCCAGCTGTGTCATCCGTCACTGATTCGGGCTCGACCAATGTCTCTCCCCTCAGCCCCTCTGGTTCGACAGTCTCCGCCTCCCCCTCGGTTGGGCTTGGCCCTACAGGGTAGAACATATAAGAACCGACAGTTTTATAAGTCTTATAACAAAATTCTGAAAGAAGTATTACCTGAGGTAGACTTGTTGTTAGCTTCTCTATTGGCGAGGATCGCCTGTCTATGAGCTATAGACAGAGCGATCGGGGGACTCTTCTGACGGGGTATCAGCACGAGGGGTGGTGCTTGGGCCCGCTCCAATGGCCAAGGCAGCCCTGCGTGCCTTTGCTTCGCGCCTCGACCGCTTTCGTTCCTCCCGGGCTGTCACGATGGACCTCCTGGACGGTTCCTTCATCGAAGCATCGTCGTCCTCATTTAAAGATGCCTCCAGAGCCTTTAAGGCGTCTCTCATCGGCTCTTCAAGACGAACCTCCTGCAGTGGTCCAGGGGAAGCAGGAACATCGGCAGTTGGTAGAACATCTGCGTCACTTGGCGGCAGCAGCATTGAGGTTCCTGTGATAAAAAGGGAGAGGTTAGATCGACCATAACACAAGAGAAATGCAAACTTAATGAATTGAAACTTACTAAGGCCCATGGACGCTCTAAGACGTTCTTCCTCTTGGAAAGTCTTCAGGGAAGCGGCAATGGCTTCTTCATCAGTGATGCCTGTTGGAAGAAAAGAAGAAAAAACATTAGTCAAAGGCAATGAGGAGGATATGATACAATAAAGAAAATGCGACTAGTAGTTACCTGATTGCGCAAGCTTAACTAGCGCGTCACGCTTTGCCAACCACGCTGAAGTTTCGAGAGCGGCCTCCAAGTCTGTGTCATCCGGCGGCGGCATGACTAGTCCCTCGTTGGTCTCATATTCACTCAGGCCCTCGGCATAGGGAGAGTGGGGTTCTTGACCGAACACGATGTCTGCAGCGAAGAGCGACTTCTTTTTCTTCTTCCCTCCGACCCTAGGTGCACGCGGGATTGACTTCCATTTAGCAGCCACCTTGGGACGGCGGGTCCCGATGTCTGCACCCACGCCAGACTCCGGCGAAACTACAACCACTATCTCCACTGGAGCACAGGGCGCTGGGGCTGCATCTGTAATATCGGGAAGCGGCAATCCGTGCGGAGGACTTTGCGCACGCGATGGCCCGGTTCTGACCTCTTTTAGAGGGGTAACTACTGGAGTCCTCGGGACCAAAGGAGCGTTGCGGTCACTGCCTGGAGGCGCACCCTTACGGTCGACCAGCAGTCGCCTTTCCTCCTTTATAACGGCTCCTGTCGCATGATTATACCAGTCTTTGTATACGTTGAGGAGTCGTGGAGCGCAAGCCGGCGCATTGATAAAGAAATGAGAACCCGTATTCAGGCGCATGAAATGATGCAGTGCGTTCTCCATCCCTTCTTCAGCGGCAACGGGTTCCAGAAGGAAAGCTTCCAAGGGGACCCCTTGATCGTAGCCCAGTTGTTGGGCAAAACGATGCGGGTTATATCTCATGAAAATCGCCGCACCATTCTGCCTGAAGACTAGGAAGCCCGGTCTAATAGAGTATAAGTGAAGGGTCTCCCGAGCCGTCAAAACTGATGCTCCATCCTTAAAGGACTCTTGTAATGGTCGCACCGCGGTGGTGGACGCTTTTCCAATAGTCAGCACCTTGTCAATAAAGGACATCCCGGCTCCAACGGTGTGAGAGCGAAGGAGTAAACCCCTGGCGTTCCGTGGTGATGGGGTCACAATTGATGCGCCGATCAGCTGTATAATGTGAGGGAAACCACACTTGTCGAAGAACGAGGGCCTTTTATGCATGCCGAAAACACCCGCCGTGTGTAGCTCGAGCCATGATACAAAGTAGTGCATCGGGAAGACCACGTGCAGTACTCCGGGCTCATTAGCATCCGCTGCTCGACTGAGGCCATGATATAAGTGCGCCAAGCCGGCGATTCCAACGGCCACCTCTACCCCGATAGTCATCCGGTGGGCTGGGTAAAAAACAGAGGGCCGCATGCGGTGAGAGTGCATTGGAATCGCAAACCAACTCAACCATAACCCGAGAAATCCTAAGAAAAATGCCTCCTCATCCATTCCAGGGGCTGCAATTTCTGCAAAAGACATAGTCGGGAAGTCCGGAAGAAAAAAAACCTTTTGATCTATCTCCTTCTCCGGCAGGTTATCCACACCTAGGCCGAAAGGGTCATCCAGGGTAGCGAACTTGGCAGCTTCTGATGAGAGGACGCTTAGGCGAAGGAACCGAGCGATGAAATCCTCAAAGTTAACTCCTCGACTCCCATGTTCGATGAAAAGGGACTCATAGATATTCAACAGTTTAATCAAGCTTGGGAATTGGTGTTGAACAACATTCTCCGGCGTGAGCCCCCTTACCATTGGCTTAGCACCAAAGACGTACTCGTCTGTCGGGAACAACTCCTCATAGTGTTCCCCTATAACCGGTAAACCGAATACCTCCGTGAACACTTCCAAAGAGATGGAAACTTCCCGATCCATGGCAAGGAAAGTGTGGGTAGGAATATTCCACTGCTCCAAGAAAGCCTTGAACCACCAGGTGGGGAGCGTGGGATACTGGAAGAGAGAGACGTAGACCGCGGTATACATTCCTAACCTTATCAACTGTGACTTCTTCGTCGATAGGATATACCGGGCCCATGGCAGATAGTCGATCGGGTGGCGGGGGATCAGACCAATGTTATATGATTGCCCCCAGGGTCTCGCCTCGCCCTGACAGATACGGCGTCCTAGGATATCCAAGACCATAGGACGCTGGATCGGAACCGCATCCATAGCGGGATGAAGAAAACCCTTCGCGGTCCAATCCACCATCTCCACGGCATACTGCACCGAGGGTGGGGTAGCATAGTGAATCTCCGTGATGGGTTCTGATGGCACTGCGCACGTGAAGCTCCGTCGACCCATGATGATCTGATTATACCACGACCCCCAAAGGTGGAGACTCTTGTATTCCGGGTCGTAGTCCTTAATCATGGCCAGAACTTCACGGTCCAAGGGCGCTTCGGGAAATCCCTCCTCTGAACGAGCAAACGGGAATGAGGTGTCGAGAAACATGATCGCTGCAAATAAACAGAAATTAGCCGTTAGTGTTGTAATTCCAACGCTTGGCATTTAAGAAATTTTTTCCCTAATTAATTAATTAAATTAAAAACCAATTAAAATAAAATTAATTAATTACACTACACAGCAGTACAGTGAGTAGGAGACCGAAGGGGAACCCACAAAATCTGGATGACAATACGTCAGTTAACAAGACAACCCCATCATTGGATGAGATTGTCAATTGGTCCCCCAGAAAGTATTCCCATTAATAAAGAATCCCTATAGACAAGGTGGAAATCTCCTCTTTCAGAGCAAAACTCTGTCACAGAGTGACACTTGTCAAACTCTGGTCTCAGGGGAATAAGATTCCTTAAAAGAGCCTAGCTCTGTGATGATGATGAGAAAATTTATTTAAAACTCCTAAAGAAATCAAAAATTTTGAAGACTCTTAAGAGTTTTTCACTTTTAGATAAAAAAGATCTATTTTTGGATCCATGAGCAAAGCTCTGCTTATGGGTTAAAACCCATGAAAAAGATCTTTGTAGATCTATGGATTCATGAGAGCAAAGCCCCCCAAAAGAAATTTCTTTAGATCAGAAGATCTATAAGAGAGCAAAGCTCTATTGGTTAATTAAAAATAATCTAACCTAAGATTAATTTTACCTAAATTTTTTTTTTATAACTTGGGGAATGAGAGCAAAGCTCTAAAGTTCTGGAAACGAGAGCAAAGCTCTGAAGTTCTAAGCAAGAGCAAAGCTCTGGGAATCAAAATCTAGAAAATAGTGAAGTTTTTTAAAAGGGCCATAGGTCCTATTTATAAGGCGCATGCGCCCCTTCAGATCACCCCTTGAACCAATGATCAGGAGTTTGCCACCGCTGCACTCATGTGCGCGCCACGTGAACACAACGGTAGGGGGGCATTTGTTTCCCCCAATCAGAGCAAAACTCTGTTGGAATTCAAAATTCAAAATTTTGAAGCAACGCTTCAAATCCCAGGCGGAACGCGCCACGTGTCTGGCGCAGACGCATCAGCACAGCGTTCAAGGCAGCGCACCCAATCAGAGCAAAGCTCTGTTTAAAGCAAAATCAAAGGAACCAACGCTTCAGTTGCGCAATCGCTGCGCTGCGCGACACGTGTCAGTGCAGATGCGCTAGCGCAGTTGCGCTACGCTGCGCGACACGTGTCATCGCAGATGCGCTAGCGCAGATGCGCTGCGCTTTGCGCTGCGCGACATGTGGCACGCGCTGGGACGTTTGCACCAAACAGAATCAAGATTCTAAAGAAATCTTTCTGTTCTTATTAAAACAAGAAGATTTTCTTCTGTAAAACAGAAGCCCTTGAATCAAAGATCCAACGGTGGGGGAAATTCCCCAAATCACTCAGAGAAAGATCTCTTTAACAAATTTATGGGCACTATATAAAGGCCCCCAGACCTCAATGCAAAGGCATCAACATTCTTGAAAAAAAAAATCAAGAGCTTCAAACAGAGAGAACTCTGAAAAAGTTTTCAAGAAAAAGGTAAAAACCTTCACAAAATAGAAGAAATTTCTTCTAATAGATCATTGATCTAAAAACAAGATCAATGATCTTCACATAATAAACAGTGCTTTGCACTTCTTATGAACCACTGGTTCTTTAAAACAAGAAAAATAAAATAAAAAAAATAGTGCTTTGCACTTATGAACCATTGGTTCTTTGAGATCAACAAGAGAAACAAGAAAATACTTGTTTTCTTTGATCTAAATTAGATCAAGAAATCAAATAGTGCTTTGCACTTTGTCATGAACCATTGGTTCTAAAAATTTTTTTATTATCAAAATTAACAGTGCTTTGCACTTACAAAACTGCACTGTTGTGCTCCTGGGTTGGCGCAAGCTACCAGAGAGCACCACGTGTCAGCATCTGACTTACTTGCGCTGTGCGCTTTTAAGATAGAGCTTTGCTCTATGAAATTGGCGTAACTCACCAGAGCGCGCCACGTGTCAGCAGCGCAAGCGCAGCGCATTGGTGCAGCGCACTGCGCTTGCGTGACACGTGTCGTCACCACAAGCGCTTGCGCTCTTTAATTGGCGCAAAGCGCCTGATAAATGCAATGCATTTCCTAAAGGGCCAGGCCCAAGTCAAAAGTCTAAATAGACCAAAAATGATGTTATGCATTATTTAAAGGGGCAGAGCCCAATTGAGAGGTCCAATGGACCAAAACAAATGCTCTGCATTATAATAAAAAGGGCAGAGCCCAGTCAAAATGGGCATAAATGCTATGCATCATTCTAAAAAGGGGAAAGCCCAGATAAAGGTCTAACAGGCCAAATGCAAACGAAATGTGAACATTTTCAACTGGACTTAGCCCAATTTTGGCCGTAAGTCCTTAAATTAAATTGACTGAGCACGGCTGCTCCCTAAATCAATTTACGACCGGTTCGAGGGTACATCTACGAACTCCTCTGACACCTATCGTTGTAATTGTTCAACGACGTCAGAGAGGCGACGGGTCCCAACGACCATACATGAATATTGGACTGTGGGTTCCTTAAACTCGTGGACCGAGATGTCCTTAAACTAATATTGGACTGCGGGGTCCTTAAACTTGTGGACCGAGACGTCCTTAAACTAATATTGGACTGCGGGGTCCTTAAACTCGTGGACTGAGACGTCCTTAAACTAATGTTGGACCGAAACGTCCTTAAACTAATGTTGGACCGAAACGTCCTTAAACTAATGATGGACCACCACGTCCCTAAACTGGAACATGGACCACCGCGTCCCTAAACTGGAATACGGACCACTACGTCTCAAAACTAGAACAATAGAGCCTCCAAATGCTCTCTTGCCGGATCTAAACGATCCCGTTTAAGTTGATCTTAGCCCCAAGCACGGCTAACGTATCCTTAAACATTCAAATGGACTATAAAACTCCAAATCAACTTTGGTTCAAGGGTACATCTCTGAACTCCTTTGACATTCATCGTTGTAATCCTTCAACGACGCCAGAGGGGTGATGAGTCCCGACAGCCATATATTAAATGGATCACCACGTCAAGTTGATCTTAGTCCAAAACAGGACTAATGTATCCTTGACGAACGTTTAAGTCGATCTTAGTCTCAATACGACTAACGTATCCTTAAACTAAAAACACCAAACCCAAATCTAAGTAGATATGGATTTGGACTAATCCACGTCCTACGGGCGACGGCATTACTCAGTCTCCGTATACAGTCCACGGGCAACCACAAAGAAAACAAACACACACGACACGAAGTGAAATTCTGGAGAAGGAGAAAGTTGTTACCGCGATGCGGTAGCGTAATTAACTGCAGGGGCTTGCGCCTGCAGGGAAGAGCGTCCCCACAATCAAAAACCCCTCTAGCAAGGGGGAATCTGACGATGTCTGCTACATCGGCCGCATCCATCTAAAGCTCCGATACACGGTGCCATAAATCAACTTGGCATCTTCGGAGAGGTAGACGGATAAAACCATATAGCATCTGCCCCGAATCTCAGCGTCAGGACTCGCAGTCCTGTGCGCCGCCGTTCGGAGGGGAACAGCCGATCCCTTTGACCTGGGCTTAGGCCCACTTGGCTTGGGGTTGACTTTGATTTTGACTCAATCAACCGGGGTGTAATCTGTCCCCAACAAAGTGCCCCCCATCAATACATGCACACCATATATATGGGCCGTGTGCATGAAATTGATGGATCTTCTTTCGCGTGGAGGTTGACTTGATTTGGCTCCCGTTTTGACGACTTGGAGGTCGGTACTGGCATTTTAGAGACGTGGACGGTTGGTGCTGCCATTTTAGCGACTTGGACGGTCGGTGCTGCCCTTTTTGCGACTTGAACGGTCGGTGCTGCCCTTTTAGCGACTTGGACGGTCGGTGCTGCCTTTTTTGCGACTTGGACGGTCGGTGCTGCCCTTTTAGCGACTTGGACGGTCGGTGCTTGCTCCGCTTCTTGCGGTGTTGGGATTTGATTTGATTTGCTTCGCTTTCTGCGGTGTCGGGGGTTTGATTTGACTTGCTCCGCTTTCTGCGGTGTCGGGGTTGAAGTTGACTTACTCCGTTTTCTACGGTGTCAGGGTTGATTTGTTTGATTTGATTTAGTTTAGGAGTTTCCTACCCGTCCAGCGGGGCTTTTGAGCTTGGAAGCGCTACCGGGTGGGACATTAATTTGATATGTTTGATTTCTGCCTTTTTTGGCAGGACTTTTGAATTTGAGAGGAACATGGAATTTGGATTTTGTTTGGCATCAGTATTGCTGCACTGGAATAATGCTAGGAGCAACTCATCATTTGCCCTGAGAAGACTTGGGATTTGGTTTTTGGGTCAGCATCAGCATTGCTACACTGGAATAATGCCAGGAGCAACTCATCATTTTTCCCGGGAGGACTTAGGGTTTAGATTTTGGGTGGGCATCAGCACCGCTAACACTGAAGCAATGCCAGCAGCGACTCATCATTTGCCGTTGGGAAAATTTTGGATTTGGGTTTTGGTTCGGCATCAACACCGCTAACACTGAAGCGTAATGCTAGGAGCGACTCATCATTTGCCGTTGGGAAGACCTGGGATTTTGGTTTTTGGTCGGCATCAGCACCGCTAACACTGAAGCGAAATTCCAGGAGCGACTCATCATTTGTCGTTGCCCGTTGGGAGCGATGGCTCAGGAGACAGGTTTAGATCCCTATCACCTAAAACTTTTCAATTTTATGAGCCGTAAGGGTCTCATAAAAGTATTTTCTCCCTACGAGTCGAGGGGATCTCGCAGGTGTATTTCTCCCTAAGAATCGTGGGGATTCTTAAGTGTGTTGCTCCTTTGTGGGTCGTAAAGATCTCACGCGGGGATTTTCTCCTCACAAGGTCGAGAGGACTTTGCGAATGTATTTCATCTCTTTTCACGAGTTTGCGCCCTTTCGGGTTTTCACAAACTCGCTGGTCCTGTTGTTTTTACTCACGGAGCCTTTTCGGGTTTTCATCCGTGCCCGTTTTGCTTATGGACATACCGGTTTTTTAAGGCCGGTGGGACTTTAAATGTAGTCTCTCCGGTAGGACTTTGGGAGGGGTCGTTTACGCCCGTGGATTGTATACGGTTTTACAGAATGTATGATCTAGACCATAGGGCCGGTGTGCTCAATTCGTCTGCGATTTGGAGCATTTACGCATAGTATTTCTTGAGATATCGGCCATTGATAGGTGGCATGGGCCTTTCTCCCTCGGCATTTATCAGCTGATAGGACCCTTCATCAAACACCTTCTCGATTACGTATGGCCCTTCCCAGTTTGGCTCGAATTTTCCCTTGGCATGTCAATTGAGGATGATCGGTCTTTTGAGGACCAACACCAATTCGCCTTTCTTAAAAGTACGGATACAGATCATCTTGTCATAGGCCCGTGACATTTGGGCTCGGTACAACTCTAGATTTTGCTGTTCTGCGAGCCTCTTTTCTTCGAAGGCGTCGAGCTCTTCGAGCTAGAGGAGCACATTTTCCTCCGCCGCCAACTCATGCTGAACGACCATTCTTAAGCTTGGAATTTCGACTTCGAAGAGAAGGATCGCTTCCACTCCGAAGAGTAATGAGTATGGAGTGGACTGAGTTGGAGTACAGTGCATGGTACGATATGCCCACAACGACTCGTGAAGTTTGAGATTCCAGTCTCTCTTGTTGGCTGAAGCATTTTTCCTCTGGAGCTTGCACAGAGTTTTATTGAAGGTTTCGGCTATCCCATTGGCCCTTGAATTATAGATGGAGGAATATCTCCAGTCTATCTTGTGTTGGGTAGCGAACCTTAAGACTTTGAAGCTCTTGAAAGAAGGCTCGTTATCTGAAATGATTCTTCTTGGTGTACCGAAGCGGCATAGAATATTATGCCGGAAGAATATCAGAATATCTTCTATCTTGACTTCTTTTAGCGGGACAGCTTCAGCCCATATGGAGAAATAGTCAATTGCGGCCAATATGAACCGGTAGCCTTTGGATGATGGAGGATCAATTGGGCCAAGTATGTCGGTGCCCCAAACATTGAAAGGCCACGACGCCACCGTAGGATGCAACGGATTGAAATGCTTATGAATGAAATCACCGTGAATTTGGCAGAGATGGAATTTCTTCGCATGCTCTTCGCAATCCCTTATCATGGTGGGCCAGTAATATCCAAGCCGTTTGATTTGAAGCCACATTTTGGGGCCGGACCGGTGAGCCCCGCAGACGCCCGAGTGAACTTTTTTCATGACTTTTTGGGCTCCGGACAATGACAGGCACCTGAGCCAGAGTTGGTCATATGATCTGCGGTATAGTGTATTATTTACAAACACGTATCAGATAGCTCTCTTCTTCAGCTGAATCTTCGTAGATTTTTCTTCAGGCAGCTTGTTGTATCGAAGGTACTATATGAAGGGTTCTCTCCAATCATGCTCGTCTTGAATGATCGAAACCTCTTCGGCAGGATTGTTCTCTTGTTCTATGCTTTCTTCTTCACGCAAAGAGACTGGTGGCAGAATTTTGTGGCTTTTGACTGTGATTAGAATTTCGTCCATGTCAGGATCAGCTAGTTCTTTAGCTAGGCGAGCGAGTATGTCGATTTTTCCGTTTAACGCCCTAGGGACTCTCATTAGTTCAATGTGAGTGAACCGTTTTATGAGTTCCACCACTCGGCTTCTATATCGAGCTAACTCGGGTTTGTATATCTTATAGTCGCCGCTTACCTGGTTGACGACAAGCTGGGAGTCATATTAAACCCATAGCCGAAGGATTTCCATTTCTATGGCGAGCTCTAGACCAGCTATCAGAGCTTCGTACTTAGTCTCGTTGTTTGTGCGAGGCTCGGTGAGAGCAAAAAACGTCGTAGGATTCCCATTGATGGCGTAATGAACACCAATCCTATCCCTGCTTTTATCTGCGGGATGCGTGATTTGCCGGAGCTCCTCATTGATGAGGCTCCATCGAAGTAGAGCTCCCAACATGGTTCATCATCCTCGAGGTGCATCACTTGTTCGTCGGGTAACTCGCAATTGAGCGGTGGCCCTTCTGGTATGGGATGAGCAGCAAAGAAGTCAGTGAGAGCTTGCCCTTTTACTGCTTTCTGGAGAGTATAGATTATGTCAAATTCAAGCAGCATGACAGCCCATCTCGCCATTCTACCGGCTAGGCTTGCTTTGGTCATCAAGTGTTTGAGCGGGTCGACCTTGGAGATCAGCATAACCCGATGAGCGAGCAGATAGTGCATCATCTTCTTCACAGCGAATATCAGAGCTAGGCATTGCTTTTCGATCGGGGAATAGTTGTGTTCTGTCTCGACTAGAGTTCGACTGAGGTAGTAGAGGGCATTTTCTTTTCCCTCCTCGTTGTTTTGGGCAAGGAGCGCACTAAGTGACTCATCTAGCACTGCAGTATAGAGAATCAACGGTTTATTGAGAATAGGGGCAGCAAGCACTGGATGGTGCAACAGATACTGTTTGATGCTTTCGAACGCTTCTTGACATTCGGCATCCTAGACAAAAGGAGCTCTTTTCTTCATGAGTTTTGAGAAGGGCCTATATCTCTCTGATAAATTTGAGATAAACCTTCGTATATAAGCAAGCTTTCCTTGAAAAGATCTTAGCTGCGTCAGACTCTTTGGAGGGGGCATCTCCTTGATGGCTTTTATCTTGGATGGATCAACTTCGATCCCTCGATGTCGGACTATAAAGCCCAAGAATTTTCCCGATGACACGCCAAAATCGCACTTAAGAGGATTCATCTTCATATCGTATTCCCTTGGTTTTAGTCTTGACGACCAGATCATCAACATAGCATTCGATGGCTTTATGGATTAGGTCATCTGGTCATTGTCCTTTGATATGTAGCACCTGTGTTCTTCAGTCCGAACGACATCACTTTGTAAAAGTATATGCCGATCGGGGTTCAAAATGTTGTATGCTTCTCATCCTCAGACGACATTTTTATCTGATTGTATCCAGACAAACCATCTATGAAGGTGAACAAATCGTAATTTGAGGTGTCATCGACCATCATTTCCATGATCGAAAGCGGGAAATCATGTTTAGGGCATGCCTTGTTAAGGTCCATGAAATCGACACAAACCCGGATCTGCCCATTTTTCTTCTTTACTAGAACAATACATGTGATCCAGTCTGCATACTTCTCTTCCCTGATGAAGCCAGTGTTGGGATACAGCGGCGCCCCGGTCGTCCAACCGACACCAGATGCGGAACAAAAACTTTTTAGGGAACCGGCGCCACCGCGACCCAAAACCCGGATCTTTCCATTAACCGTAAATTAACAATTTTAAAAGGAGTTAGGAAATTATACCGATCGATCCGTGTCCTTCGGTCTTTTTAATCTCCGCACTAAGCTCCCCACTGCTGCGCCGACGAAGTCTGCTCCCCGATCACGCCCGTCGAAATGGCACCACGTCGATGAATCTTTATACGGGCTCCCGTCTCGAACCGAGACAACTCGGACATGAAGTTTGCTAGCCGATATGTCCAAGAATGAGGTAGAGAGAGTGTGGAATATTCTGTCTCAAGATGCCCAAGCCGAATGGATGGAGGTAAAATGAAGTTGCCATAAGAAAATTTTGAGGAGAGGTGAACTTTTGAAATCATTTTGCTTCCTTTTAAAAGGGGCCGGCCACTTGGTGCCCTCTCTGGGGATTTTAGAAGTGAAGAGATGGCTCTGTGAAAATGGGTGAAGTTGTATGGTGGAAAAAAAGAAACACATATATATTAAGAGATTAATGGAGGAAAGAGGCCATAGGTCCCTCCTATGGCGTCGAAAAAATATCCCCTCCACCAATTTTTCCGACGATCGGCCCTCAGCATCTTCATCGTCATCATTTAAGATGTGGGTACACCAAATTTCATGTGATTCTACAACCTTTTCACCGTTGATTTAGTGGGTTCAAAATTAACGGTTTACCGACAATAGAACTTTTTACATTGCTAAATCAACGGTGAAAAAGTTGTAGAATCACATGAAATTTGGTGTACCCACATCTTAGATGATGACGATGAAGATGATGGGGGCCGATCGTCGGAAAAATTGGTGGAGGTGGTATTTTTTCGACGCCATAGGAGGGAATTCCCTCCTATGGCATCTTTTCTCCATTATTCTCATATATTAATCACCCCAAAACAAAACCCCAGACCACTCAATATCTTTTTCCACCTCACACAAATTTGCCCATCCCTCCCCCATGCTGCCCCATGCCCACGAATTAACAATGGCCAGCACAAAAATCTCACCCACTCCTCACACCAAGGCCCACCAAAATAATTGCTCACTGTCCAAACAAAATATGCACCAATTAAATTAATGCAAATGAAAAACCCTAAAGCCACAGCCCATTTTAAAAACCATGCAAAAAAAAAAAATTTCCATGCACACAAAAAAGAAACTCATACTTCCATATTAAAATATTAAACCAAATATTTAAATCGGAAGATAAGAAAATGGCAACTCCAAAAATAATCCCGTAACGAATTACGAGATTATCCCTCAACGGTATATACATAGCCGCATCCGCATACGACCGAATACAGATACAACGAGACTAGAATATTTCTACAATATGATACTAGGATCCGGCTTAAACTAAAGCCTGCTGGTATTATCTGTTCGAACCATGACACGTGCACAAGTGCACGTGCATGTTCGAACCCTGGCATAAAACCATACGGCCTCTACAACGTTTCGCCCGAACTTGGGAAACTTTCTGTGGGGGACTCTAATGACTCATCAATACACTGACACTGAGTATAACCACTAGCACGTCAAAGGTACTAGCTGTATGTAACGGTTGCCTATGTATTGAAAGGAAGGGAAGCTGACGAGCGAACTCATCCAGAATCCCTACTGAGCCTGACAGTGACAATATCTGTACAGTCCGGTCTGTTCGTCTATGAGTATCGCATATAGGGCCTAGGGGGCTGGTAAACGTCAGACCCCCAATAGCCGTATAAATCGTGTCGGAGAGTAGCCCAGAACACCCTGAGATACTACTGGAATACCTACCAGTAAATCTCGATTACCCTGGCCAGGGATTTCGTGTAATGACTCTCATAGACACAGCACGATCTCACTCCCAATACCGGGAGAGACGAATCCCTGACGATCCGCTCACTGCCTCCATGTGGCTCGGGACTGTACCCAACTAAAACCTGTTTGCACGACTCCTTTGAGCCGTGGTAGGGTAGTAATCAAAGCACAATGGGAACTCACACGAAACAAATGACGATCTCAGGTCGACAGACTAACCTGTACACATGTCACCCGGGAACTGCTATCTAACGATATGTATAATATCAACTAGCATGTTCCCGGCGAGTCCTGTCCGGTGTACTCATAACCCAATGAGCACCTGTATGCATCTTAGGTGAACCAACTGACACTAATAGCTTGTGAGACCGGCCACCGCCCATCGTCGGGGTCTCGACTGTATACACTAGTCTACTCTGGAGTATCGATGCCCTGTCTCGAAACTCCCACGACTAGGGACACTTTAAGGATGTGCTTACAGACCTCAGCTCCTACGTATATGATCGCCATCATACTGCTGGCAGTCAAGCAAGAATCCTATGGGCTCTATCAACATGCAATAGTGAACTAAAGCATGTATACGATGATAAAGACAAACCAGATAGCATACTATCATCTCGAGCAAGACTGTCATATCGGTATAGGTCCTCCCTTAATCATTGCATCCAATAATTGACTTTGAGGGCACTATATCCAACAGCCAGCACCAATAAGTTTCTTAGTTTTCTCGATGACCTTTTCTTCCAGCTCCCTTCTCATTCTTCGAGGAGCTTGTTTGATAGGCTTGGCATCAGGAGATATAGCCAGCTTATACACGGCCACTTCAGTGGATAGGCCAGGCAATTCTTTGTGCGTCCACGTGAAGCAGTCGGCGAACTCATGCAACAGGGCGATTATCTGCTCTTTCATTTCCTCTGACAAGAGTGAGCTGATGTAGGTCGGCCTTGGGTTATCGAGTGTTCCCAAATCAACCTCGGTTAGCTCGTCGAAAGTTGCTTGTCCGCCATCTTCGAACTCTTGAGGGGCCTCTTCTGGCTCGACTAGCTCATCTTCATCTGTAACGTTTTAGAAATTGTTTTGCGAATTTTTCCGTTTTAGGGCAAAATAGTCGGTAGTTTCCGTTTTAACCCGATTTCGATCAAACTTCCGTAGAAACTTGCCGACACCTAGTTTAGCTAAAGTAAAGCTAGTGCGCGAGTTTTGGGGGTCAATGGAAAGTTTTGGTTCGCATAGAATTTTTCTCTAAAATAATATTATTTAATGCTTTATTTGTGCACTTTATTAGTGGTAATTATTTTTTTATGCGGGAAATTACTACTAATGGGTTTTTATGCTTAACTAATCACTAGATTTTTGTTTAGAACCATCCATCCAAAATATCTAGATTTTTAGGATTTTCAAGAAAAGAAAATGGTGACTAATGCCTTTTTTGTTTTATTATGCAATTATTGTATTTTTTCCTTCTAGAAAATTCCACACCCCTCCACAAACCCTAGCTCCCTCTCCTTGGCTGGCCACTTCCATTCCCTTGCTTCCCTTCTCTCTCCTCACTTCATTTCATCTTTTTCTAGTTCACAAAAATCATGAAAAATCCAAATTTAATTCATAGAAAATCAAATATAATCAAAAACCTTTATCTTTCTTCACAAATCATGCTTGGATCTTCATTCTAGTGGGGATTTTGGAGGCTAAAGTTTGGTTTTATTCTTGTTTCAAGTGGTGTTCTTGAAGGTATAAAACCTTAACTCTAATCTCTTTTTGTTGCTTAATAGCTTTAATTAGCTTAATTAGATGTTTAATTTAAGCTTTTAAATTATTATTTAGAAATTCAAGATATCATTTTGGTAATCAAGTTGGGATTTTGATTAGTGAAATGGTTAATTAACATGTTAAGCTTGATGAAAACTTAATCAAGTTGCTAATTTGTTATATGATATTTTCCTAATCGGATAATTAAGCTAATTAACAAACTAAACTTTGCGAATCCTAATTAGTGAAATCTAAAATTTTAGTAAAGATTTAAATGGTTTAACCTTGCTATTTGAAGATGTTTGTAAATTATAGTTTTGGTAAAACTTGTAGTTTTGTGCTAAAATGATAAATACTGCTTACTAGATTTCGGTAACTTTTAGGCGTGGGTTTTTTTTTGACGTTGCGACGTTAATTATATTGATTTCACGTTTATTATTGTGTTTTGAATGCGCGATTGGTACGATCAGGGTCTAGGCTTGGTAGTTGTGTCGCTTTGCGTTCCTAGTTAGGGTCGTGCCGATGTCGCTCGTGTCTTTGTATAGCTTTTGCTCTTGAGTTGGTTTCGTAGTGTCGCTATGCGCGTGAGCCACTTGACGAATACTTGAGAGTATGTTTGGAGTTGGTGCGTCGGTCAACGTAGTTGTACGTATTTTTGGTCGATTGCTTATATACGCTTGATTTATTGTTATATGTGTTCAGGATCGCAGGCGGGGACTTCGGATGCTACGACAAAGGGAAAATAGGTGGTAGGCTTCACTTAGCCAGGAGCGTTGGTGAGTAGATTTAACATCTACAGGGGAATCGCCCGCATGGCGTTATGCGTCTGGGCTAGAAATGACTTAACTTGTCGCATATTCTATTTCATATTTAGAATTGCGCATACACCCTACTGCTTAGTTAATTGTTGTGCTTGGACTAGTATCCTTAGGACACTGCACTATTATTGACGGCTTATGTTGCACGAGCACTGATTGTATGCCACACACACCGTCAATAATTGCCATGACACGCACAACCCATTTATAGATATGATATAGTTTGGTTAGGGATATTGAGACATTGATTCATATTTCTTTATGCATGTGACTTATAGCAGACTTGTATACCTATATGCTTACATATATGTCTTGACATACTTACATGCTAGTTACTTGTATACTTATAGGGTATTGTACCATTAGTGATAGGTACATACACACATAATGACATAGCTACATGCATACTTTGCATACATACTTCACTTATACCCGGGTGGTATATTACATCATTTCTGATAGGTAGATATCTATATCTTGTTATACCTTTATGTTTACGCATATATCGGTTATAGCTACATGTTTACCTTTACTTGATGTTATTTAGAATTGGAGAAATTAGGAACCGCATGAAATTTATATTAACTTGTTGTAGTTAATTAGCGGCTTTTCCTTATATGCTTACATTACAGTTTTATGTTGCGTATATTTTATTCATGGATTTTCGCATTGAGATATGGATTTTTTCATTATGTTTTCTGGATTTGGGGACCGTGGTAGTTTCATGAAATTATGCATTATTTGAAAAACCCGGTTTCCCTTGATATGATATTTCAGCATCCACCATGAGATTTATCGGTTCTGATAAATACCCCATGCGAGGAGTCGGGGGCCGTATGAGGGTACATGGTGGAGCCCGATACGGTTCCCCTTGGCAAGATGATCGACGGTCCATGCCGATTGAGCCTGGAAGGTAGGCAAGTACCTACCGGTGACATTTCTAATGACTCGGCGGTTATCATAGGGATACCGACGGGAGTCATGTGCGTATAGATACGTCGAGAGGCGAGGGTTAGAGCAAGGCACTCGAACTTTCGGTATAGCGTATGATACGTACCTATCAGGGTGCCAGTCTTGGTGACAACACCTGATAGTGTTAGTTGTATGTATGCCCTAGAGGCCAGTATTGTACAGATGATGTATATTATATTGGATGCTTGGACATATATAGAGAGGACTTTCTTGCTCGATATGATAGTATGCTATCTGGTTGCTCCTTATCTTAACATGTATACTTGTCTCTTTATACTGTCTTATAGTTACATGTTGGTAAAGCCCTTAGGATGTGTACTTGACTACCTGGGCTATGATGTGGATCATACTAGTGGGGACATGGTAGTCCATAAGTATATCCTTCAAGGTCCCTAGTCGTGGGTATATCGAGACGGGGCATCGATATACCAGTGTAGACTAGTGTATACGCTTCTCGACCCATGAGATGGGTGATGGATGATCCCATATCCATTGGTGTTTGACATCGGAGATGGTATACGGGTGCTCAGTGGAGACTGGGTACACTGGACGGACTCGCCGAGAACTCCCAGATGGTATTATACCTTACGTCAGATGGCAGTTCTCTGGTGACACTTGTGCAGGTTAGTCTGTAGACCCGAGATCGTCATAGAGTCTTGTGTGATTCCTACTGTGCTTTGATTTCCACCTTACCACGTCCATGAGGGCGTGCAAAACGGTGGTTTTTGGGTACAGTCCCGATTCATATGGAGGCAATGAGCGATAGGAGGGGTTTCGTCTCTCCCGGTATTGGGGGTTGATGTTGTGCTGCGCTCGATTGGCCGTAACAGGGAAGTCCCTGTCCAGGGCTGATTTAGAGATTTACTGGTAAGTGTTACCAGTAGTTTCTCGACCCGTTATGAGCCTCACATCGGCACGACTTATCGGTTATTGGGGTCTGACGTTTACCACCCCTAGACTTGATATGCGATATATCAGACGAGAAGACCGGACTGTACGGGAAGTGTTGCCGGCAGGCTTTCACAGGAGTTGGAGCGGGCTTGCTTGCTGATCTTCTGATCGCTCAATACCCGGGTAGCCGTTACGTCCAGCTAGTACCGCTGACGGCTTGTGGGTGCGTGATGTGATCATCACCTACTGTCGGCGTATTGACGAGTCTTTAGAGTCCTACACAGAGGTTTTACTGGCTCAGGCGAAACGAAATAGGAGCACATATGTGATATGTGCGAGACCGAGAATAAATGCGTGTATGTGATACCGTATTCTATTCTCGCGACTTTATGTATCGGTCGGTCGTATATGATATGACCGGGTTACCGAATCAAGTGTTGATTCGATAAGTCGATACTATGATAGTTAGCTGGTTATATGAGATATGACCGGATTATTAAGTCAAGTGTTGATTTAATAATTAAGTGTATAATTGTATATTAGATATACTAATTTATATTTACTAACACATGTTCACTTTAGGGTTTTTCTCACTTTCACATATCTTTACTATATATATATGATATATATATTAAAATGTGTTATATATTTGTATCATGGTTGTTGATACACTAGACATGTGTGTATGAGACATACACCATTCTATGAATTATGGTGGGTTATGTTTATTTAAGATGACTACAAAATTAGTAAAGTTTTGGAATAAGCATGAAGCTTGTAGAAGCTTACTTTGCTTTGACAAAATCTACTAGCTTTGTCTTTACCTTAGATTCCTTTTAACCCAACCATAATCAAATTAGCTATGGTTATGGCTCTACAAGGGTTAGTATATGATACTCACTCACCATGGTTACCTTTCTCACTTAATCATTATCCTCATTTCTTTTCTTTTGATCATCATCTTCTTCTCCATTGAGCAAGAAAAAAGCAAGCTAGGGTTTGATCCAAAGTGAGAATCCTTGTGAGAAACAAAATTCTAAAGAGAACCCACTTCCTATTTCTCCATCCTCTACTAGACTACCACTTTAGTTTAGGGTGTTTACTTCACTAATTCTCTAGTTAGTGAAGTAGGAGCTTGAGTCGGAATTCCCTCGACGTAGATCATCTTCGGCCTCGGAGACTTCAAGCAAGGTCGCATCCTTCGCATCGTGAAGCCATGCAAGAGCCCGGGAGAACCTTGATCGCAGCAAAGGGACTTCAACAAGGAGCAAATGAAGTGGAGGACCGATCTACAAAGGTTGTATATCTCATTCCCTTTAGTGTAAAGTTATTTACATGCCATTAGTTTTTCCTAAACTCTAGTTAACGATCTTGCTTAGGGTTGCGCGGCATATAAAATTTTAATTTTGGCATGGTCGATGCCTTGTAGAGCCTCGTTAGCGTGCCTAGTAACCCTACAGTGGTATCAGAGCCTAGCTAGAGCATTAGACGATGCGTTAACAAAGTTAAAACTCCGAACGAACCAGAATTCGACAAAACGACCCCCTCTCTGGACAATTTTTAAAATCTGGGATTTTTGTGAATTAAAAATACTTAAAAAATACAGCAAGGATTTCTAAGAATTACGGCGCAAAAATGATGACGTGATCTGTACGGACCGCCGCGGTTCCGCGGAATACCCTGCTTGTGCCGCGGAACCGCGGCCGTACAGTGAGGCTTTGACAGATGGTTTGCACAGTAATTTTTGTATCTGATTGTGTTATTTTCTGGGTATTTTTAATTTGACTCAAGTGTTGAGTATTCAGGGGTTCATTTTGTAATCGTCGATTCGATCGGAGAATTTAATTTTGTTTTGTTATTCCGGATAATTTAGAAAGTGTTAGAATGTTCGAACGGATATGCTTAACTCAATTTTTCCCGGCACGAAAAACATTCAAGTGTTGAATTTTTCTCGGGTTTAAATTTTTCGGAAAAACGTGCAAGAAATGTGACAGACCCTCTAGAAGACAACAAACCTTAACTCGATTATGTGACCGTCTTGAACTGCCCTTTGAACCTTAGGGTTTGGGGAAGTACGGCGTGCCACATGTGAGGCGTTGGCTTGACCCTTCTACGGCTGGACCGTTGCTACTGTGACGTATTCTGGAATTATTGAACTCCGCTCAAGTGTTGAGCTATTTAGGAAATCTTGGGTATATGATTATTCGATCGAAAAGTTTAATACGGTCTATTTATCTGGAATGTGATACAATATATGGAATTCACACAGTTAGACATGAAATGCGAAATATATGATATTTCGGATTTACGATGTCTAAAGAGATTGTGGATTCCAAATGTTGTAGTTTTACACTTTCTTTTCTGCGACCGTAAATGTAATATGTGATATCTCCGGTTTCGTTGCTATATATCAACGACAATTGGGATGCGCATATTTACTTACGTTGATGACATGTGATGTTCTGTGTTGCTGGATATGTTATATTGGATCGTCGCGTTCTGAATAGCCGGGGGTTTTTATGTGAGATGAGAGTTTTTATTTTCATTCATGTAAAATTTAAATGTATGTAATATTCTTTTATTGGGACACTTCCGGGTCGAGGTTGTTATCACCTTTTGTATATTATTTACTTTTCCGCATTAGGATAGACCCAAGGAGGAGAGCACAATTAACCGGGTTCTAGGGTCCAGTGGGAGACCAACTCGAGGAGTCGAGTCCGGGTCTCCTAACTCTAGAATTGGTAGGGTTGCTTGCCGCTCTCGTAGGGGTCTAGGGGTGTGGGTTTGGCTATTCATCGCGACCGTGGAATCCGTGTTTTATAGAGGCTCAAAATAAAACACGGACGTCCTAGTATATCCAATATTTCATATGTTTCTTCTGCTGCGATATCTGTGATGTGATCATGTAATGTGCTGTGATAGATACTATATATAGTATATATGATATATTATATAGACGTTACTTATGTTTTACACCCGCGCTAGCCCTGCCCTGCTCTGCCGTTAGTTACCTAACCTAACGGTGCACGAGGGGACATCGAGGCGAATGCGGATGACATAAGTGTACGTCGTATTTATCTGTGATGTTTAGGTGACTTAAATGATAGGACTTCATTAATGTGATTAATGAAAGAAAAGAAACCTAAAAGATGTAGAATCAAAACTTTATAAAAAGGGCAGCTACAGTTTTGCTTTGCATAGCGGTATATATGATATACCCTGCACCTTATTCGATGAGGAAAGAGCCGAGATCCCTTCACCGGGAGTGACCTCTTTAGCGAAACTGGCAGATGCTACAAAACTCGGTTTGTCTTTTGATTGCTTTTAGAGTTTTGCTTTGCACAGTGATATATATGATATGTCCTGCACCTTATTCGATGAGGAAAGAGCCGAGATCCCTTCACCGGGAGTGACCTCTTTAGTAAAACTAATGAAAGCCTAAAAAACGCTCCATTTCAAAATTTCACATGATTCTACGACGATATCAAGTTCATTACGCTCATGGTTTTCTGAAAAACCTGCGTAGCCCTCCGTCAATTCAGATAAGTAATATTTAATATTCGTGCTGCGGTTGTTTGGCATGCGTCAAGGCGTAGTGTACGGTAGCTGATTATTACTTATCTGTAGCATGAGATGCGATTGGATTAGGGTATTCGTACGGCATTGTTTGGCATGCATTAAAGGTCGTACGGGTGGGTTTAATTCAATCACGAATTGTACGGGTTGAACTTGACTAGCGGACTATGGGTTGTTTGGCATGCGTCAAGGTCATAGCACACTAGGGGCAAAAGCATTATCGGGAATTTCAAGCGTTGAAATTTGCAATGAGATTGCATACCTTCTATGAGATAGTTGGATCCCGATACCCACTGTAGTAATTGTTACTCCTGGGAGAGTTTTACATAGGACAATTAGCCGATCAAGTAGTTGTCTAGAAAGGTGTCAACGGGGTTACGCCTCTGGGAAAACGATGTTTACTTTAATTAGGTCTGTGCGAAAGCACGGGGAACCTCCCTCAAAGTACCGACACTGGCCTGGCTGAAAGATTGGCGAAGTTGTAGGGTGTAATTAATCCCGGCTAGTCTTTCCTTTTAGGGTTTGAAGGAAGATTTGATAAAAACAGTGGGAGCCATCCTGATTAGATAAGATAAATAACCAATCTGATCTTGCAAGAGCATACGCTAAAGTGTTTTCTTCTCTCTCTCTCTCTCCAGGTAGCGACCATATCATGCCTTAATAAAGATAATAATATGGATGTATTGACCGAACCCGCATGTTATACTGTGCTGGGGAACGTTGGTTCCGTTCTTTTTTATAAGAGTTATAAGACTGAACAGGATATAGGGGAATACCAGGATTCCCATACCACCCGAATGAAGAAAGTACATGTTGATGCATTTTCTTCGGGTGTGTTCGTTACAGAGAACTGTTTCTCTATTTGCTCTATGTCCTGGGTATTGGATACCGGGTCAGGATCCCATATATGTAATCAGTTACATGGGCTTAGGAAAGGTAGAGAACTTAGAGAAGGTGATAAAGACATAAGGGTTGGAAATGGTGCAATTGTTGCAGCTAAAACCGTCGGGGAATATTACCTTGTATTGCCAACTGGTAATACATTAGTTCTGAACGAATGCTATTACATGCCGAACCTGATATGCAATATTATATCGGTTTCTTTACTGAGTAAAGAGGGATATAATTTTGTACTACAGGATAATGTTATGAACATTTTTCGTAACCAAAAGTTGGTTGGATCAGGCACGTTGTGCAATGGCATTTATGTTCTAAATCAATCAACAGTTCTGAGCATAACAAACACACACAAGAGGAAGAGTTCAGAAATGAACGAATCCTTCTTGTGGCATTGTAGACTGGGTCACATCAATGCGACACGACTAGCTAAGTTGCATAAGGATGGATATTTAAATCCGTTTGAATTTTCATCTTATGACACTTGCTAGCCCTGCCCTGCTCTGTCGTTAGTTACCTAACCTAACGGTGCACGAGAGGACATCGAGGCGAATGCGGATGGCATAAGTGTACTTCATATCTATCTGTGATGTTTAGGTATTTAAATGATGGGACTTCATTAATGTGATTAATGAAAGATAAGAAACCTAAGATGTTGTAGAATCGAATTTTAAAATAAAAGAGGGTAGCTACAGTTCTTGCTTTGCACAGCGGTATATATGATATACCCTGCACCTTATTCGATGAGGAAAGGACCGAGATCCCTTCACCGGGAGTGACTCCTTTAGCAATAACTGGCAGATGCTACACACTCGGTTTGCTTTTGACTGCTTTTGAGTTTTTGCTTTGCACAGCGATATATATGATATATCCTGCACCTCATTCGACGAGGAAAGGACCGAGATCCCTTCACCGGGAGTGACTCCTTTAGCAAAACTAGAAAAACCTCAAAATCACTCCATTTCAAAACATCATTTGATTCTACAACGATATCAAGTTCATTACGCTCATGGTTTTTATGAAAAACCTGCGTAGCCCTCCGTCATTTCAGATAAGTATTAGTTAGTATTCGTGCTGCGGTGGTTTGGCCTCCGTCAAGGCGCAGTGTACGGTAGCTAACTAGTGCTTATCTGCTAGCATATGATGCGATTGGATTAGGGTATTCGTACGGCGTTGTTTGGCCTCCGTCAAGGGTCGTGCGGGTGGGTTTAATTCAATCAGGAAATGACGGGTTGAACTTGACTAGCGGACTATGGGTTGTTTGGCCTCCGTCAAGGTCATAGGACGCTAGGGGCAAAATATTATCGGGAATTTCAAGTGTTGAAATTTGCAATGAGATTGCATACCTTCTATGAGATAGTTGGATCCCGATACCCACTGCGAGTAAGAGTTACTCCTGGGAGAGTTTTACACATTGCAATTAGCTGATCAAGTAGGTGTCTAGAAAGGTGTTAACGAGGTTACGCCTCTGGGAAAACGAGGTTTACATTAATTAGGTTCGTGCGAAAGCACGGGGGACCTCCCTCAAAGTACCGACACTGGCCTGGCTGAAAGATTGGCGAACTTGTAGTGTGTAATTAATCCCGGCTAGTCTTTCCTTTTAGGGTTTGGAGGAAGATTTGATAAAAAGCAGTGGGAGCCATCCTGATTAGATAAGATAATAACCAATCTGATCTTGCACGAGCATACGCTAAAGTGTTTTCTTCTCTCTCTCTCCAGGTAGCGACCAGTTCATGCCTTAATCAAGATAACAATATGGATGTATTGACCGAACCCGCATGTTATACTGTGCTGGGGAACGTTGGTTCCGTTCTTTCTTATAAGAGTTATAGGAATGAACAGGATATAGGGGAATACCAGGATTCCCATGCCACCCGAATGAAGAAAGTACATGTTGATGCATTTTCTTCGGGTGTGTTCGTTACTGAGAACTGTTTCTCTATTTGCTCTACGTCCTGGGTATTGGATACCGGGTCGGGATCCCATATATGTAATCAGTTACATGGGCTAAGGAAAGGTAGAAAACTTGGAGAAGGTGATAAAGACATTAGAGTTGGAAATGGTGCAATTGTTGCAGCTAAGACTGTCGGGGAATATCACCTTGTATTACCAACTGGTAATACATTGGTTCTGAACGAATGCTATTACATGCCGAACCTGATATGCAACATTATATCAGTTTCTTTATTAAGTAAAGAAGGATATAATTTTGTATTACAGGATAATGTTAAGAACATTTTCCGTAACCAAAAGTTGGTTGGATCAGGCACATTATGCAATGGCATTTATGTTCTAAATCAATCAACAGTTCTGAGCATAACAAACACACACAAGAGGAAGAGTTCTGAACTCAACGAATCCTTCTTGTGGTATTGTAGACTGGGTCACATCAATGCGACACGACTAGCTAAGTTGCATAAAGATGGATATTTAAATCCGTTTGAATTTTCATCTTATGACACTTGCCAGTCATGTCTCAGAGGCAAGATGACCAAGACTCCGTTTACGGGACACGGAGAAAGAGTTACCGAACTCTTGGGACTGGTACATAGTGATGTATGCGGTCCCATGTCTACACATGCCAGGGATGGTTCTTCATACTTCATTACATTCACTGACGATCTCTCTAGGTTCGGGTATGTGTTCCTGATGAAACACAAATCAGAAGCTTTTGAGAAATTTAGGGAATATAAACAAGAAGTTGAGAACCAAACCGGAAAAAGTATTAAAATCCTACGATCTGATCGAGGAGGGGAATACTTGAGCAATGAATTCCTGGACTTCCTAAAAGAGAATGGGATTCTCTCTCAGCTGACTCCTCCATATACACCACAGCACAACGGTGTATCTGAACGGAGAAATCGCACCCCATTAGATATGGTGCGCTCTATGATGAGTCCAGTTGAGTTACCTATTTCCTTCTGGGGATATGCACTGGAGACTGCTGCATACCTCCTGAATAGAGTTCCGACCAAATCAGTGCCTACCACTCCATATGAGATATGGAATGGCAAGAGACCATGTCTTAATTTTATTCAGATATGGGGTTGTCCGGCCTATGTTAAAACACAAAATCCGGACAAGCTCGAGGCAAGGTCTGTTCTATGTAAGTTTGTTGGATATCCCAAACATTCGCGAGGGTATATCTTCTACCACCCCGAGGAACAAAAGGTGTTTGTTTCTCGACATGCCACTTTCTTAGAAAAAAGTTTTCTTATGAAACAGATAAGTGGCATTGAGGTAGAACTGGAAGAGGTTCCAGCAATACAGACTACAACAGAAGATTTGGTTGAACCACAGGATTCCGTAGTTCCCGATGAACCCCGGCCTCTCCGCCGATCTAGTAGGGTTCCTCGCCCACCTGAGAGATACTACGGTTTTCTCATAGATGGTGGGAGCGAGGATTGCATCATGGAGGATGATGACCCAACTAGCTTCGAGCAGGCCATCACGAGTGGGGACTCAGTGAAATGGCTGGATGCAATGCGGTCTGAGATGGATTCCATGTACACCAACAAAGTATGGACTTTGGAAGTTGCTCCTAAAGGGGTAAAACCCATTGGGAGAAAGTGGATCTTCAAGAAGAAACTTGGTGTAGATGGGAAAGTGGAGACTTTCAAAGCTAGACTTGTAGCAAAGGGTTTTCGTCAAAGACCAGGTGTGGACTATGACGAGACCTTTTCTCCAGTGGCTATGCTTAAATCCATCCGGATCATGCTTGCCATCGCTGCATATCATGATTACGAAATCTGGCAAATGGATGTTAAGACCGCCTTTCTAAACGGTGATTTAGAAGAGTGCGTGTACATGACTCAGCCAGAGGGCTTCGTAGACAGTGGGAGCAGCGGGAAGGTGTGCAAGCTGCTTAAATCCATTTATGGATTAAAGCAAGCATCGCGGAGTTGGAACATCTGCTTTGACGTCGTTATCAAAGAGTTTGATTTCGTCAAAAATCCAGATGAACCTTGTATTTACAGGAAGGTGGCAGAGAGTAAGGTTGTCTTCCTCGTATTGTACGTGGACGACATACTCTTGATAGGAAATGATATTCCTATGCTGCAATCGGTTAAGCTCTTCTTATCACAAAGATTCTCAATGAAAGATCTTGGTGATGCCTCCTGCATATTGGGAATAAGGATCTATAGAGATAGATCCAAACGGATTTTGGGATTGTCCCAATCCAGGTACATTGACACCATACTAAAGAGGTTTAGTATGGAAGAGTCCAAGCGTGGGAACTTACCCACGATCTCTGGAGTCACTCTCTCCAAAGAGATGTCTCCCAAGACTGATTTGGAGAGAGCTCGCATGCAAGGGATACCCTATGCTTCGGCAGTAGGCTCTATCATGTATGCGATGCTATGTACCAGACCCGATGTAGCATACTCACTAAGTATAGTGAGCAGGTATCAAGCTGATCCTGGAGAGAGTCACTGGACAGCTGTGAAGAGCATTCTCAAGTACTTGCGAAGGACTAGAGATATGTTCTTGGTGTATGGTAACGGAGAACTCCAAGTGGAGTCCTTTACCGATTCGAGCTTCCAGAGTGATAAGGACGACTCTAAGTCGCAATCGGGTTTTGTCTTTACCCTTTACGGAGGGGCGGTTAGCTGGAAGAGTTCCAAGCAGGAAACCGTGGCAGACTCGACGATGGAGGCTGAATACATCGCTGCCAACGATGCTGCCAAAGAGGCTGTCTGGATCAAGAAGTTCATTTCTGAACTTGGAGTGGTTCCATCCATTGAACATCCAATACCTTTGTATTGCGATAACAATGGAGCGGTGGCTTTGGCCAAGGAACCCAGGTCCCATCAGCGATCCAGGCATATTCTGAGGCGGTATCACCTGATCCGGGAGATAGTTGATCGCCGGGAGATCGAGGTCAGGAGAGTTGACACGAAGAACAACACGGCGGATCCACTCACGAAGGCCATTCCCCAGACACAGTTTGAGAGACTCTTCGGGATGCTCGGTATGCGATACTACAGCAGCTGGCCCTAGTGCAAGTGGGAGATTGTTAGTTGTATGTATGCCCTAGAGGCCAGTATTGTACGGATGTTGTATATTATATTGGATGCTTGGACATATATAGAGATGACTTTCTTGCTCGATATGATAGTATGCTATCTGGTTACTCTTTATCTTAACATGTACACTAGTCTCTTTATACTGTCTTGTAGTTACATGTTGGTAAAGCCCTTAGGATGTGTACTTGACTACCTGGACTATGATGCAGATCATACTAGTGGGGATATGGTAGTCCATAAGTACATCCTTCAAGGTCCCTAGTCGTGGGTGTATCGAGACGGGGCATCGATATACCAGAGTAGACTAGCGTATACGCTTCTCGACCCATGTGATGGGCGATGGATGATCCCATATCCATTGGTGTTTGACATCAGAGATGGTATACGGGTGCTCAGTGGAGACTGGGTACACTGGACAGACTCGCCGAGAACTCCCAGATGGTATTATACCTCACGTCAGATGGCAGTTCTCAGGTGACACTTGTACAGGTTAGTCTGTAGACCCGAGATCGTCATAGAGTCTTGTGTGATTCCCACTATGCTTTGATCTCCACCTTACCACGTCTATGAGGGCGTGCAAAACGGTGGTCTTTGGGCACAGTCCCGAGTCACATGGAGGCAATGAGCGATAGGAGGGGTTTCGTCTCTCCCGGTATTGGGAGTTGATGTTGCGCTGTGCTCGATTGGCCGTAACAGGGAAGTCTCTGGCCAGGGCTGATCAGAGATTTGCTGGTAAGTGTTACCAGTAGTTTCTCGACCCGTTACGAGCCTCACATCGGCACGACTTATCAGGTTATTGGGGTCTGACGTTTACCACCCCCAGACCTGATATGCGACGTATCAGACGAAGAGACCGGACTGTATGGTAAGTGTTACTGGTCGGATTCGCAGGAGTGTGAGCGGGATAGCTCGTCGATCTTCTGATCGCTCAATACCCGGGTGGCCGTTATGTTTAGCAGACCGCTTGCGGCTTGTGGATGCTTGATATGATCATCATCTGCTACCGGCGTATTGACGAGTCTTTAGAGTCCTACACAGAGGTTTCCTGGTTCAAGCGAAACGAAATAGGAGCGAATATGAGATATGTGCGGGACCGAGAATAATGCGTGTATGTGATACCGCATTTCATTCTCGCGATATATGTTTTGATTGGTTATATTCGATATGACCTAGTTATCGAATCATTGATTCGATAAATCGATACATTGGTTTCTAGCCGGTTATGTGCGACATGACCGGATCATTGAATCAAATGTTGATTTAATGATTTAATGCATAATTATATATTTGATATATTGCATTACATTAACTAGTATTGGTTCACTTTAAACGGATTTTTCTCACTTGGATTGCACATTTTATATGTGATATACTTTTGTGCATTTTTTTGTATCATGTTTGATGATGCTTGATCATATGGTTAAGTGAATAGGATTAAACCATGGTTATTATGATAATTAGGGTTTTGCTTATTTATTTATTCATTTATTTATTCATTTGGATAAGTATAAATGATAATGGTTGCAAGTTTTGTTTCTTATGAGATGCTTCATGAACATTTGACTTTATGCAACCATTCTTGTCATTTTGCTTAACCCTAACCCACTCTAATCACCATGGTTAATTCTCTACACTTAACCTTAGTTAAGTTATGATAAATATTGAGTTTATTTTCTTTTTATCATAACTTATGATAATATTCTAGCTCATCTTCTTCTTCTTCTTCAAGTGAGCAACCTTGATGCCATCAATGGCAACTTGTGATCTAGTGAGCAAAATCCAAATCTAAAGTGAACCCACCTCCTATTTCTTCACCCTCTACCTCTTGCCAAGTTGTTTTGGGTGTTTACTTCACAAGTTTCACAAGTTTGTGAGGTCGGAGCTTGAGTTTGTGCAACCTCGACGTAGATCGTCTTTGACACAAAGCCGACGACCTATTCCGCTTGTTTTCCCGATGAAGCCGACGGAGGAGTCTAGGATTCATGATGTACAGCGAGAAGACTTCGTTGCGGAGCCGTGGAGGTGGATATCCGGATCTACAAAGGTTGTAATTTCCGTATCCTAGTAGTTAAGAGTTAACTAGCTTTCTATTTCGCCTAAACATCTAGTTAAGATCCGTAGTCTAGGGTTTCTCGGCACCAAAAATTTTAAATTGGCATGTCCGATGCCTTGTGAGACCACTATAGGGTGTCTAGGAACCTTTCACTGGTATCAGAGCCTAGCTAGAGCCTTAGGCGAAGTCCCGACGACGTTTGAAATCCGATCGAACCGAAATCCAAAACCTAAAAATGCTCTCTGGACTTTTTCTAAAAATTCGGATTTTTGTCAATTAAAAATATGTAGAAAATCAAGCAGGGTGTTATTAGAATTACTGTGAAACACGAGGGGCTAATTCAACTTTTCCACCGCGGAAGGGCGGCACATGCTAGGCATGTGCGGCGCTTCCGCGGCCGTACTGTTCCCTTGAATGTTTTTTTCTGCACAGTTACTCATATAATTCAATGCTGAGTTTTCTGGGATATTTTTATTGTGACTTTACAGAAGAGTATTCTGGGGTACTATTGGGAATCAGTGTTTTGACCGGATTATCAAATTTCGTCTTTAGTGTTTTTCCAGATAACTGTAGAATATGTTAAAGAGTTCGACCGGATATAAATACCCAGGTTTTCCCCTGCCGGAATAATTCCAAGTGTTGGATTTTCCTTTGGTTAAAAGACGTTCTGAGTAGTGCAAGTAACGCGATGGTCCCTCTAGAAGACAACAAACCTTAACTCGATTATGTGACCGTCTTGAACTGCCCTTTGAACCTTCGGGTTTGGGGCAGTACGGCGTGCCACATATAAGGCGTTGGCTTGACCCTTCTACGGCTGGACCGTTGGTACTGAGGCATGAAGTGAATGTTTTTGAACCTATTTCATGTGTTGATCGGTGTCGGGAAAACTTGGGTGTTCGAATGTTCGATCGGAAAGTTTGATATATTCTATTTATCCGGAATTGGATACAATAATTGGAATTCACAAGTAGTTATGTGATAACTGAATGAATGTTATAAATTTAGCAGTGTAGTCCCATATGATATTGAAAAGAGTTTTCGATAATGAGACTAAAATGCGGGATTTATATCTGTTAGGCATGCGATGTCTAAAGGAGTTGCGGATTCCAATTGTTGTAGTTTTACACTTTCTTTTCTGTGACCGTAAGTGTAGTATGTTCATATCGCCGGTTTCGTTGCTATACGTCAATGACAATTGGGGTATGCATACTTACTTACGTTGATGACATGTGATGTTATGTGTTGCTGGATATGTTATATTGGATCGTCGTATTCGAATAGCCGGGGGTTTTTATGTGAGATGAGTGTTTTTCATTTTCATTCATGTAAAAACTTGTATGTAATATTCTTTTATTTGGGGCACTTCCAGATAGCGGAAGTTGTCACCTTTTGTATATTATTTACTTTTCCGCATTAGGATAGACCCAAGGAGGGGAGCACAAGTAACCGGGTTCTGGGGTCCAGTGGGAGACCAACTCGAGGAGTCGAGTCCGGGTCTCCTAACCCTAGAATTGGAAGGGTTGCTTGCCGCTCTCGTAGGGGTCTAGGGGTGTGGGATTGGCTATTCATCACGACCGTGGAATCCGTGTTTTATACTGGCTCGTATTGAAAACACGGACGTCCTAGTATATCCAATATTTCATTTGATTATTCTGCTGCGATATCTGTGATGCGATTCTGTGATGGATTTAGTATATGATATATATGATATATTATATAGACGTTACTTATGTTTTACACCCGCGCTAGCCCTGCCCTGCTCTGTCGTTAGTTACCTAACCTAACAGTGCACGAGAGGACATCGAGGCGAATGCGGATGGCATAAGTGTACTTCATATCTATCTGTGATGTTTAGGTATTTAAATGATGGGACTTCATTAATGTGATTAATGAAAGATAAGAAACCTAAGATGTTGTAGAATCGAATTTTAAAATAAAACAGGGTAGCTACAGTTCTTGCTTTGCACAGCGGTATATATGATATACCCTGCACCTTATTCGATGAGGAAAGGACCGAGATCCCTTCACCGGGAGTGACTCCTTTAGCAATAACTGGCAGATGCTACACACTCGGTTTGCTTTTGACTGCTTTTGAGTTTTTGCTTTGCACAGCGATATATATGATATATCCTGCACCTCATTCGACGAGGAAAGGACCGAGATCCCTTCACCGGGAGTGACTCCTTTAGCAAAACTAGAAAAGCCTCAAAATCACTCCATTTCAAAACATCATTTGATTCTACAACGATATCAAGTTCATTACGCTCATGGTTTTTATGAAAAACCTGCGTAGCCCTCCGTCATTTCAGATAAGTATTAGTTAGTATTCGTGCTGCGGTAGTTTGGCCTCCGTCAAGGCGCAGTGTACGGTAGCTAACTAGTGCTTATCTGCTAGCATATGATGCGATTGGATTAGGGTATTCGTACGGCGTTGTTTGGCCTCCGTCAAGGGTCGTGCGGGTGGGTTTAATTCAATCAGGAAATGACGGGTTGAACTTGACTAGCGGACTATGGGTTGTTTGGCCTCCGTCAAGGTCATAGGACGCTAGGGGCAAAATATTATCGGGAATTTCAAGTGTTGAAATTTGCAATGAGATTGCATACCTTCTATGAGATAGTTGGATCCCGATACCCACTGCGAGTAAGAGTTACTCCTGGGAGAGTTTTACACATTGCAATTAGCTGATCAAGTAGGTGTCTAGAAAGGTGTTAACGAGGTTACGCCTCTGGGAAAACGAGGTTTACATTAATTAGGTTCGTGCGAAAGCACGGGGGACCTCCCTCAAAGTACCGACACTGGCCTGGCTGAAAGATTGGCGAACTTGTAGTGTGTAATTAATCCCGGCTAGTCTTTCCTTTTAGGGTTTGGAGGAAGATTTGATAAAAAGCAGTGGGAGCCATCCTGATTAGATAAGATAATAACCAATCTGATCTTGCACGAGCATACGCTAAAGTGTTTTCTTCTCTCTCTCTCCAGGTAGCGACCAGTTCATGCCTTAATCAAGATAACAATATGGATGTATTGACCGAACCCGCATGTTATACTGTGCTGGGGAACGTTGGTTCCGTTCTTTCTTATAAGAGTTATAGGAATGAACAGGATATAGGGGAATACCAGGATTCCCATGCCACCCGAATGAAGAAAGTACATGTTGATGCATTTTCTTCGGGTGTGTTCGTTACTGAGAACTGTTTCTCTATTTGCTCTACGTCCTGGGTATTGGATACCGGGTCGGGATCCCATATATGTAATCAGTTACATGGGCTAAGGAAAGGTAGAGAACTTGGAGAAGGTGATAAAGACATTAGAGTTGGAAATGGTGCAATTGTTGCAGCTAAGACTGTCGGGGAATATCACCTTGTATTACCAACTGGTAATACATTGGTTCTGAACGAATGCTATTACATGCCGAACCTGATATGCAACATTATATCAGTTTCTTTATTAAGTAAAGAAGGATATAATTTTGTATTACAGGATAATGTTATGAACATTTTCCGTAACCAAAAGTTGGTTGGATCAGGCACATTATGCAATGGCATTTATGTTCTAAATCAATCAACAGTTCTGAGCATAACAAACACACACAAGAGGAAGAGTTCTGAACTCAACGAATCCTTCTTGTGGCATTGTAGACTGGGTCACATCAATGCGACACGACTAGCTAAGTTGCATAAAGATGGATATTTAAATCCGTTTGAATTTTCATCTTATGACACTTGCCAGTCATGTCTCAGAGGCAAGATGACCAAGACTCCGTTTACGGGACACGGAGAAAGAGTTACCAAACTCTTGGGACTGGTACATAGTGATGTATGCGGTCCCATGTCTACACATGCCAGGGATGGTTCTTCATACTTCATTACATTCACTGACGATCTCTCTAGGTTCGGGTATGTGTTCCTGATGAAACACAAATCAGAAGCTTTTGAGAAATTTAGGGAATATAAACAAGAAGTTGAGAACCAAACCGGAAAAAGTATTAAAATCCTACGATCTGATCGAGGAGGGGAATACTTGAGCAATGAATTCCTGGACTTCCTAAAAGAGAATGGGATTCTCTCTCAGCTGACTCCTCCATATACACCACAGCACAACGGTGTATCTGAACGGAGAAATCGCACCCTATTAGATATGGTGCGCTCTATGATGAGTCCAGCTGAGTTACCTATTTCCTTCTGGGGATATGCACTGGAGACTGCTGCATACCTACTGAATAAAGTTCCGACCAAATCAGTGCCTACCACTCCATATGAGATATGGAATGGCAAGAGACCATGTCTTAATTTTATTCAGATATGGGGTTGTCCGGCCTATGTTAAAACACAAAATCCGGACAAGCTCGAGGCAAGGTCTGTTCTATGTAAGTTTGTTGGATATCCCAAACATTCGCGAGGGTATATCTTCTACCACCCCGAGGAACAAAAGGTGTTTGTTTCTCGACATGCCACTTTCTTAGAAAAAAGTTTTCTTATGAAACAGATAAGTGGCATTGAGGTAGAACTGGAAGAGGTTCCAGCAATACAGACTACAACAGAAGATTTGGTTGAACCACAGGATTCCGTAGTTCCCGATGAACCCCAGCCTCTCCGCCGGTCTAGTAGGGTTCCTCGCCCACCTGAGAGATACTACGGTTTTCTCATAGATGGTGGGAGCGAGGATTGCATCATGGAGGATGATGACCCAACTAGCTTCGAGTAGGCCATCACGAGTGGGGACTCAGTGAAATGGCTGGATGCAATGCGGTCTGAGATGGATTCCATGTACACCAACAAAGTATGGACTTTGGAAGTTGCTCCTGAAGGGGTAAAACCCATTGGGAGAAAGTGGATCTTCAAGAAGAAACTTGGTGTAGATGGGAAAGTGGAGACTTTCAAAGCTAGACTTGTAGCAAAGGGTTTTCGTCAAAGACCAGGTGTGGACTATGACGAGACCTTTTCTCCAGTGGCTATGCTTAAATCCATCCGGATCATGCTTGCCATCGCTGCATATCATGATTACGAAATCTGGCAAATGGATGTTAAGACCGCCTTTCTAAACGGTGATTTAGAAGAGTGCGTGTACATGACTCAGCCAGAGGGCTTCGTAGACAGTGGGAGCAGCGGGAAGGTGTGCAAGCTGCTTAAATCCATTTATGGATTAAAGCAAGCATCGCGGAGTTGGAACATCTGCTTTGACGTCGTTATCAAAGAGTTTGATTTCGTCAAAAATCCAGATGAACCTTGTATTTACAGGAAGGTGGCAGAGAGTAAGGTTGTCTTCCTCGTATTGTACGTGGACGACATACTCTTGATAGGAAATGATATTCCTATGCTGCAATCGGTTAAGCTCTTCTTATCACAAAGATTCTCAATGAAAGATCTTGGTGATGCCTCCTGCATATTGGGAATAAGGATCTATAGAGATAGATCCAAACGGATTTTGGGATTGTCCCAATCCAGGTACATTGACACCATACTAAAGAGGTTTAGTATGGAAGAGTCCAAGCGTGGGAACTTACCCACGATCTCTGGAGTCACTCTCTCCAAAGAGATGTCTCCCAAGACTGATTTGGAGAGAGCTCGCATGCAAGGGATACCCTATGCTTCGGCAGTAGGCTCTATCATGTATGCGATGCTATGTACCAGACCCGATGTAGCATACTCACTAAGTATAGTGAGCAGGTATCAAGCTGATCCTGGAGAGAGTCACTGGACAGCTGTGAAGAGCATTCTCAAGTACTTGCGAAGGACTAGAGATATGTTCTTGGTGTATGGTAACGGAGAACTCCAAGTGGAGTCCTTTACCGATTCGAGCTTCCAGAGTAATAAGGACGACTCTAAGTCGCAATCGGGTTTTGTCTTTACCCTTTACGGAGGGGCGGTTAGCTGGAAGAGTTCCAAGCAGGAAACCGTGGCAGACTCGACGATGGAGGCTGAATACATCGCTGCCAACGATGCTGCCAAAGAGGCTGTCTGGATCAAGAAGTTCATTTCTGAACTTGGAGTGGTTCCATCCATTGAACATCCAATACCTTTGTATTGCGATAACAATGGAGCGGTGGCTTTGGCCAAGGAACCCAGGTCCCATCAGCGATCCAGGCATATTCTGAGGCGGTATCACCTGATCCGGGAGATAGTTGATCGCCGGGAGATCGAGGTCAGGAGAGTTGACACGAAGAACAACACGGCGGATCCATTCACGAAGGCCATTCCCCAGACACAGTTTGAGAGACTCTTCGGGATGCTCGGTATGCGATACTACAGCAGCTGGCCCTAGTGCAAGTGGGAGATTGTTAGTTGTATGTATGCCCTAGAGGCCAGTATTGTACAGATGTTGTATATTATATTGGATGCTTGGACATATATAGAGATGACTTTCTTGCTCGATATGATAGTATGCTATCTGGTTACTCTTTATCTTAACATGTACACTAGTCTCTTTATACTGTCTTGTAGTTACATGTTGGTAAAGCCCTTAGGATGTGTACTTGACTACCTGGACTATGATGCAGATCATACTAGTGGGGATATGGTAGTCCATAAGTACATCCTTCAAGGTCCCTAGTCGTGGGTGTATCGAGACGGGGCATCGATATACCAGAGTAGACTAGCGTATACGCTTCTCGACCCATGTGATGGGCGATGGATGATCCCATATCCATTGGTGTTTGACATCAGAGATGGTATACGGGTGCTCAGTGGAGACTGGGTACACTGGACAGACTCGCCGAGAACTCCCAGATGGTATGATACCTCACGTCAGATGGCAGTTCTCAGGTGACACTTGTACAGGTTAGTCTGTAGACCCGAGATCGTCATAGAGTCTTGTGTGATTCCCACTGTGCTTTGATCTCCACCTTACCACGTCTATGAGGGCGTGCAAAACGGTGGTCTTTGGGCACAGTCCCGAGTCACATGGAGGCAATGAGCGATAGGAGGGGTTTCGTCTCTCCCGGTATTGGGAGTTGATGTTGCGCTGTGCTCGATTAGCCGTAACAGGGAAGTCCCTGGCCAGGGCTGATCAGAGATTTGCTGGTAAGTGTTACCAGTAGTTTCTCGACCCGTTACGAGCCTCACATCGGCACGACTTATCGGGTTATTGGGGTCTGACGTTTACCACCCCTAGACCTGATATGCGACGTATCAGACGAAGAGACCGGACTGTATGGTAAGTGTTACTGGTCGGATTCGCAGGAGTGTGAGCGGGCTAGCTCGTCGATCTTCTGATCGCTCAATACCCGGGTGGCCGTTACGTTTAGCAGACCGCTTGCGGCTTGTGGATACTTGATATGATCATCATCTGCTACCGGCGTATTGACGAGTCTTTAGAGTCCTACACAGAGGTTTCCTGGTTCAAGCGAAACGAAATAGGAGCGCATATGAGATATGTGCGGGACCGAGAATAATGCGTGTATGTGATACCGCATTTCATTCTCGCGATATATGTTTCGATTGGTTATATTCGATATGACCTAGTTATCGAATCATTGATTCGATAAATCGATACATTGGTTTCTAGCCGGTTATGTGCGACATGACCGGATCATTGAATCAAATGTTGATTTAATGATTTAATGCATAATTATATATTTGATATATTGCATTGCATTAACTAGTATTGGTTCACTTTAAACGGATTTTTCTCACTTGGATTGCACATTGTATATGTGATATACTTTTGTGCATTTTTTTGTATCATGTTTGATGATGCTTGATCATATGGTTAAGTGAATAGGATTAAACCATGGTTATTATGATAATTAGGGTTTTGCTTATTTATTTATTCATTTATTTATTCATTTGGATAAGTATAAATGATAATGGTTGCAAGTTTTGTTTCTTATGAGATGCTTCATGAACATTTGACTTTATGCAACCATTCTTGTCATTTTGCTTAACCCTAACCCACTCTAATCACCATGGTTAATTCTCTACACTTAATCTTAGTTAAGTTATGATAAATATTGAGTTTATTTTCTTTTTATCATAACTTATGATAATATTCTAGCTCATCTTCTTCTTCTTCTTCAAGTGAGCAACCTTGATGCCATCAATGGCAACTTGTGATCTAGTGAGCAAAATCCAAATCTAAAGTGAACCCACCTCCTATTTCTTCACCCTCTACCTCTTGCCAAGTTGTTTTGGGTGTTTACTTCACAAGTTTCACAAGTTTGTGAGGTCGGAGCTTGAGTTTGTGCAACCTCGACGTAGATCGTCTTTGACACAAAGCCGACGACCTATTCCGCTTGTTTTCCCGATGAGCCGACGGAGGAGTCTAGGATTCATGATATACAGCGAGAAGACTTCGTTGCGGAGCCGTGGAGGTGGATATCCGGATCTACAAAGGTTGTAATTTCCGTATCCTAGTAGTTAAGAGTTAACTAGCTTTCTATTTCGCCTAAACATCTAGTTAAGATCCGTAATCTAGGGTTTCTCGGCACCAAAAATTTTAAATTGGCATGTCCGATGCCTTGTGAGACCACTATAGGGTGCCTAGGAACCTTTCATGATGAGTACAGCTGAGTTACCTATTTCCTTCTGGGGATATGCGCTTGAGACAGCCATAGACCTATTGAATAGAGTTCCTACCAAATCTGTGCCTACCACTCCATATGAGATATGGAAAGAGAAGAGACCACATCTTAATTACATTAAGATATGGGGTTGTCCGGCCTATGTCAAAAGACAAAATCCAGACAAACTCGAGGCAAGATCTGTCTTATGTAAGTTTATAGGATATCCCAAAAATTCACAAGGGTATATCTTCTACTGCCCCGAGGAACAAAAGGTGTTTGTTTCTCGATATGCCACTTTCTTAGAAAAAAGTTTTCTTATGAAGCAGATTAGTGGCATTGAGGTAGAACTGGAAGAGGTTCCAGCGACACAAACTATAACAGAAGACTTGGTAGAACCAGAGGATTCAGTAGTACCCGACGAACCCTAGCCTCTCCGCCGATCTAGTAGGGTTTCTCATCCACCTGAGAGATACTACGGTTTTCTCATTGATGGTGGGAGCGAGGATTGCATCATGGTTGATGATGACCCAACTAGCTTCGAGCAGGCCATCACGAGTGGGGACTCAGTGAAATGGCTGGATGCAATGCAGTCCGAGATGGAATCCATGTACACCAACAAAGTATGGACTTTAGAAGTTGCTCCTGAAGGGGTAAAACCCATTGGGAGCAAGTGGATCTTCAAGAAAAAACTTGGTGTAGATGGGAAAGTGGAGACTTTCAAAGCTAGACTTGTTGCAAAGGGTTTTCTTCAAAAACCAGGTGTGGACTATGACGAAACCTTTTATCCAGTGGCTATGCTTAAATCCATCCGGATCATGCTTGCCATCGCTGCATATCATGACTACGAAATCTGGCAAATGGATGTTAAGACCGCCTTTCTAAACGGTGATTTAGAAGAGTGCGTGTACATGACTCAGCCAGAGGGCTTCGTAGATAGTAGGAGCAGCGGGAAGGTGTGCAAGCTGCTTAAATCCATTTATGGATTAAAGCAAGCGTCGCGGAGTTGGAACATCTGCTTTGACGTCGTTATCAAAGAGTTTGATTTCGTCAAAAATGTAGATGAACCTTGTATCTACAAGAAGGTGGCAGAGAGTAAGGTTGTCTTCCTCGTATTGTACGTGGACGACATACTCTTGATAGGAAATGGCATTCCTATGCTGCAATCGGTCAAGCTCTTCTTATCACAAAGATTCTCAATGAAAGATCTTGGTGATGCCTCCTGCATATTGGGGATTAGGATCTATAGAGATAGATCTAAAAGGATATTGGGATTGTTCCAGTCCCGGTACATTGACACCATACTAAAAAGGTTTAGTATGGAAGAGTCCAAACGTGGGTTTTTACCCACGATCTCAGGGCTCACTCTCTCCAAAGAGATATCTCCCAAGACTGATTTGGAGAGAGCTCGCATGCAAAGGATACCCTATGCTTCGGCTGTAGGCTCTATCATGTATGCGATGCTATGTACCAGACCCGATGTAGCATACTCACTAAGTGTAGTGAGCAGGTATCAAGCTGATCCTGGAGAGAGTCACTGGACAGCTATGAAGAGCATTCTCAAGTACTTACGAAGGACTAAAGAGATGTTCTTGGTGCATGGTAACGGAGAACTCCAAGTGGAGTCCTTTACCGATTCGAGCTTCCAGAGTGATAAGGACGACTCTAAGTCGCGGTCGGGATTTGTCTTTACCCTTAACGAAGGGGCGGTTAGCTGGAAGAGTTCCAAGCAGGAAACCGTGGCAGACTCGACGATGGAGGCTGAATACATCGCTGCCAACGATGCTGCCAAAGAGGCTGTCTGGATCAAGAAGTTCATTACTGAACTTGGAGTGGTTCCATCCATTGAGCATCCAATACCTTTGTATTGCGATAACAATGGAGCGGTGGCTTTGGCCAAGGAACCCAGGTCCCATCAGCGATCCAGGCATATTCTGAGGCAGTATCACTTGATCCGGGAGATAGTTGATCGCCGGGAGATCGAGGTCAGGAGGGTTGACACGAAGAATAACACGGCGGATCCACTCACGAAGGCCATTCCCCAGATACAGTTTGAGAGACTCTTTGGGATGCTCGGTATGCGATGCTACAGCAGCTGGCCCTAGTGCAAGTGGGAGATTGTTAGTTGTATGTATGCCCTAAAGGCCAGTATTGTACAGATGATGTCTATTATATTGGATGCTTGGACATATATAAAGAGGACTTTCTTGCTCGATATAATAGTATGCTATGTGGTTGCTCTTTATCTTAACATGTATACTTGTCTCTTTATACTGTCTTATAGTTACATGTTGGTAAAGCCCTTAGGATGTGTACTTGACTACCTGGACTATGATGCGGATCATACTAGTGGGGACATGGTAGTCCATAAGTACATCCTTCAAGGTCCCTAGTCATGGGTGTATCGAGATGGGGCATCGATATACCAGTGTAGACTAGGGTATACGCTTCTCGACCCATGAGATGGGCGATGGATGATCCCATATCCATTGATGTTTGACATCGGAGATGGTATACGGGTGCTCAGTGGAGACTGGGTACACTGGACGGACTCACCGAGAACTCCCAGATGGTTTATACCTTACGTCAGATGGCAGTTCTCTAGTGACACTTGTGCAGGTTAGTCTGTAGACCCGAGATACTCATAGAGTCTTGTGTGATTCCCACTGTGCTTTGATTTCCATCTTACCACGTCCATGAGGGCGTGCAAAACGGTGGTTTTTGGGTACAGTCCCGAGTCACATGGAGGAAATGAGAGATAGGAGGGGTTTCGTCTCTCCCGGTATTGGGGGTTGATGTTGCGCTGTGCTCGATTGGCCGTAACAGGGAAGTCCCTGGGCAGGGCTGATTTAGAGATTTACTGGTAAGTGTTACCAGTAGTTTCTCGACCCGTTATGAGCCTCACATCGGCATGACTTATCGGTTATTGGGGTCTGACGTTTACCACCCCTAGACTTGATATGCGACATATTAGACGAGGAGACCGGACTGTACGGAAAGTGTTGCCGGCAGGCTTTCACAGAAGTTGGAGCGGGCTTGCTTGCTGATCTTCTGATCGCTCAATACCCGGGTAGCCGTTACGTCCAGCTAGTACCGCTGACGGCTTATGGGTGCGTGATGTGATCATCACCTACTGCCGGTGTATTGACGAGTCTTTAGAGTCCTACACAGAGGTTTTACTGGCTCAGGCGAAACGAAATAGGAGCGCATATGTGATATGTGCGAGACCGAGAATAATTGCGTGTATGTTATACCGTATTCCAATATCGCGACTTTATGTATCTGTTGGTCGTATATGATATGACCGGGTTATCGAATCAAGTGTTGATTCGATAAGTCGATACGATGATAGTTAGCCGGTTATATGAGATATGACCGGATTATTAAGTCAAGTGTTGATTTAATAATTAAGTGTATAATTGTATATTAGATATACTAATTTACATTTACTAACACATGTTCACTTTAGGGTTTTTCTCACTTTCACACATCTTTACTATATATATATGATATATATATTAAAATGTGTTATATATTTGTATCATGGTTGTTGATACACTAGACATGTGTGTATGAGACATACACCATTCTATGAATTATGGTGGGTTATGTTTATTTAAGATAATTACAAAATTAGTAGAGTTTTGGAATAAGCATGAAGCTTGTAGAAGTTTATTTTGCTTTGACAAAGTCTACTAGCTTTGTCTTTACCTTAGATTCCTTTTAACCCAACCATAATCAAATTAGCTATGGTTATGGCTCTACAAGGGTTAGTATATGATACTCACTCACCATGGTTAGCTTTCTCACTTAATCATTATCCTCATTTCTTTTCTTTTGTTCATCATCTTCTTCTTCATTGAGCAAGAAAAAAGCAAGCTAGGGTTTGATCCAAAGTGAGAATCCTTGTGAGAAACAAAATTCTTAAGAGAATCCACTTCCTATTTCTCCATCCTCTACTAGAATAGCACTTTAGTTTAGGGTGTTTACTTCACTAATTCTCTAGTTAGTGAAGTAGGAGCTTGAGTCGGAATTCTCTCGACGTAGATCATCTTCGGCCTCGGAGACTTCAAGCAAGGTCGCATCCTTCGCGTCGTGAAGCCATGCAAGAGCCCAGGAGAACCTTGATCACAGCGAAGGGACTTCAACAAGGAGCAAATGAAGTGGAGGACCGATCTACAAAGGTTGTATATCGCATTCCCTTTAGTGTAAAGTTGTTTACATGCCATTAGTTTCGCCTAAACTCTAGTTAACGATCTTGCTTAGGGTTGCGCGGTATATAAAATTTTAATTTTGGCATGGTCGATGCCTTGTAGAGCCTCGTTAGCGTGCCTAGTAACCCTACAGATACATCACTATTTTGTGTTGATGCTTGACACTTGGTTTTCATGATATTTTACTTCTAAGTATATATAACAGTGGAATGGGACGCTGTTATATATGCATATACATATATATTAGTGGAATGGGATGCTAATATATATGTATACATATAAATTCATATACTTCATCTTAATTATTCATGCAAATTATATATAGGATATAAGAGATTTACTTGATATTGGATTTGGGATATAGGTGATTCATTTGATATTGGATACATGATATTTATGAGATTGCTGATTTTGTACATTCAGGATATATGAGATTTATTCGATATTGTACATTCAGGATTTATGAGACTTATATGATATTAGAGCCAATTTGGGGGCTGATTTGAGGAATTGGAATTTGGATTGTCTTGATGGATTTTGATCCTACCACGATATCATGATTCTGTGGAAATGACATATTTTATTCCATACTCCACATTTATTGTTTATGCACTGCTTCATGTATTAATAGTACATATTAGTGTACCTTTCATGATTGTTGCATTTACATACTTCATTTTATATGCATTGTTTCATGTATTAGTAGTACCTGCTAGCATACCTTTCATGGCTGTTGCATATATACACATTCATATCATTATTGCATGATTATTGCATACCGATTTTCATATTATTGCTTCATGTATTAATTGTACCTGCAAGTGTACCTTCATTATTATTGCATTCATATGACCTTTATTTGCTATTAATTGCATATGTTAGATTCGCGCTGTACGTGCATACTTACGATTAGCAGCATATGTTATTTACTATTCACGAGTTGGCAACTCATCCCGTTGTGCCACAGTTTGTTTTGCAGGTTGTTCCCCAGAGTAGTTGAGGCAGACTATTCATCTATCTTATCATCTTTTGCTGCGGATACCGTATCAGCTCACAGTGTGCAGTTTGCTTAAGTGGGTTTTGTAGTTATTCATTGTTATATTGTATATTCGTTGTATCCTTGTACTCTCCATCTACTATTTTCATGTTGACTTAGAGACTCGGTGAGGACGATATTGTATATTATTTTGTGACTGGGTTGTCTTTTATACAGTTTCCATTTTTATCCTCTTTTATTTCTTCGCTATGGCATCGTATATCTGTTGTGGTGGTTGTTTTCCGCCTTTTGGCGTGGATTTGCTCCCGTTGGGGATGCTTTACTTTATATTTATGTTGTACCCATTTTTGGGGTTGGTTTTTTACAAAGGAGGTTCTGCCAAAATTTTCAAGAAAGTAAATTGGACTTAAAGAATTTATACTTGAGATTTTCAAAAGTTTAAACAATATTTCTTATCTTTTCTTGTCTTTTAATGGTTTAGATTTCTGGGTTTTGGCTTTCTTTTACTGCTTTACGCCTGTAGACGTTGCGTAGTATTAGGGCCGTCACGTGCCAATTTCGGGTCGTGACATCATCATTTGACTCTTCGCTGGCTTCACCAATATGAATCATGTAACATACCTTGATGTCTGGTTGAATGAAACCCATGCCCCGTCTTTCTGGGATTCTTCCATCGATGAGTGCTCGAACCTGAGGCGGGTGCCACAGCCCCTTATAAAACTTCGCTTCAGAGTCCGTTTGATATAACCGACATCCACACTTTTAAAAATATTTCCACATCTCGGACGCATAATATCTGGGGTTTAGGACAGCTATTATGCCTCTTTCATAGGGAAGGCACGTGACAGACGAATCGTCCGGGTGCACGACGGGATTTGACCCATAAAACAGGATGCCCTTCTGCCCACTCTTTCTCCCAGGAATGTAGAAGGTATTCAGCTGGTCCACGGTGGAGAATGACAATGCATCGAGCTTTTTGCACATCTGCTCTGGCACCCTTGTGACGGCTAGGGACCCTTCTGCAATTTTGAAGGTCTCTCGTAATTTTGCTCGTTGTGTGGGGGCCCAGTCTGCACAACTGTTGCAAGACGGGTCCTCTTCCTCCGACTCTTCAGTGCCGCTGCCTAAACGAGGGCGGATTTTGCTGTCGGATGGGCTTTCAGTATCAGATTCGTCCGTATCGCTACCGAAATGAGGGCGAGTTTTACGGAAGGACGAACTTCCAGCGTCAGACTCATCAGTGTCACTACCGAAACGCGGACGCACTTGGGGGTTTTTGCTTTTGAAAGTGACAACCAGCTCATATTTTCCTTTGAGTTTTGGGGCCGCTCTGTCCTCGGTCAGTTGTGGCTTTCCATTTTGGGGTTCACAAAGTACCGAGAATTTTCATATCGGACTTCATGCACACCGAACGGTTGGATGTCTCCGTCAATACGTCTTTCTTCGCCATTTTTAGTATACTTCATGAATTGATAGAGAGTTGACGGAACAATACCGTAATCGTAGAGCCACGGCCGTCCCAAGAGTATTTTATAAGACATGTCAGCGTCGACCATGCATATCTTAGCTTAAGTTTGCAGATCCCCAAATTTGATTGGCAGAGCTATAGACCCCAGAACTTGCTCGCAATTTTGATTGAAGCCTTGAATGACAATCCTTTCCCTTGACAGGTGTCTGACGTCGATTGACAAACTCTTCAGAGTCCGCAAGTTCATGATGTTCACTGAGGATCCCGGATCAATCAATATGCAATTAATCCGATCTCCGTCACTATACCCAGTCACGTAAAGCGACCGATTATGCTCAGCCGTTCCCAGTAGTAAGTCTTCGTCCTTAAACGTGACTGCGGTGGCATGCAGAGCGTACTGGGCTTCTTTCAAATTAATTTCCGCAAAGGGAGCCTAGTACCGCTCGGGGTTTTGTAAAGCGTGAATGAGAACATCTCTAAGCTCCTTAGATAGGACCAAGGCATCGTAGATGCTCGGGAGAGACGGAAGCTTCCGGAGATGGGCCAAGACATTGTAGTCTATTGAGGAAGGACTTGAGTTTTCATGAGCCGGCTCTCTGCCATCTTCTTCATTAACGACTTGTTTTTCCTTTCCTTTTGGGGTGTTGCCCTGATTTGGCGGTAGAACCCTGCCGCTTCTGAGCTGGATTTGGTTGGTCTTTATGGCGAGCTCCTCGTCCTCTTTGGAAAAACATAGCTCTTCCTCAGAATCGCTGCCAAGGTGGATGGTGTAGCAGGTCACTATAGAGATCTCTTCATTGGAGTCTTCTTCTAGCTCCTTTAGAATCTCAGCCGCTTCTACAGGGAAGAACTTCAATTGAATTAGAGTCCTTTCCTCTTGTTCATAGTCTTCGAGGGAATCGATATATCTCTGAATGGTCGATCTCCCTGCAGACTCTTTTTCACGTCGAGCTGCACATTTTTCTTCTTGGGCTTTTTGGATTTTGAGCCTGATTGAGCCGAATTGGCAGCTGGAATGGTGGGTTCCTCTGCCCTTCCCATTCTGTTCTGGGCTCTTTCCAAAGTAGCTTTATCATCTTCTTCGTCTTATTAGATATGTTCGTACTCCACGGAGGCTACGGTGAGTCAATTTCATTTCTTAGGGCAGCGGGTTCAGCTGTCTGCTCCCAGAAGGCTTCAGTTTCTGTCTATATAAAGTTGGTGGTTGCAACTTGATTGTTCACCAACACACTCTTGGACAGCTCGATCTCTCCAGTCTTGTACTGCTTCTCGACCCAGTCTTTGAAGATATAGCAATTCTCGATCGCATGGTTCACTACTCGGTGGTACGGGCAATATAGATGATTGTCAATCATTTTTGCTTCGTGAGGTCTTTTCGACTCTGGCAGTTGTAGACCGTTGCTCAAGGCGTATTTGAATATCTTGCACACTTTGTCCCTTCTGAACGGGTAAACCTTGTTCTTTTTCTCCTCTAGGGAAGGCCCTTCTCCTCTCAGCACTGGCTTTTGAGACCGATAGGTTTTGGATTCGCTTGCTTTTCGCTTGTTTTCATTGTCGGACGCATTGAAGACATTAGTATTGCTAGAATTCCCGCTTCTACGGTTGTCGTCCCTCTTGCTCTTCCAAGTCTTGTCTCTCTGAGAGTCCGGAGTAGACTCTTGCTTTGAGCGTTCCAGCATTTGGACTTTCTTGGTCAGCTCCTGAAACGTATTGAGGCCTTTTGTACACAAGAATGGTACCATCCAATTGCTGAGGTTCCCAATGAGGAGGCTAATGGACTGGTCCTGCTCTAGCGGTGGTTCACACTTGACAGTGAGGTTGCACCATCGGGCAATAAAGTCTGTGTTGCTTTCGTTTTTCCCCGGCTTGGTTCTCACGAGGTCAGCAATGGAGATTTTGTCACTAACACTCATGAATCTTTGCCGAAACAGGACTCCATTTGGGTGAAAGTAGTAACGGACCTGTCTGGTATACTCGCGTACCAGTCGAAAGCGACACCAGTCAGGCTGTTGACAAACTGACGAAGAAAGAGTGCATTATTGCCCCATGTATTTCCGTACGGCGCTTTAAAGTAGGCGACGTGCTGATTTGCATTTCCCGTCCCATCAAATCTTCCGAACTTAAGAATGACGTAGCCACTCGGGAACTCGATCAGATCGTACTGTGCGGGATATGGCCGCCCACTACTGCCAATTTCTTTCTGAGCTTCGGCTTCGGCCTCCAATGTTTTAACCTTTTTGGTGACCAAATCCATTATCCGATCTTGTGTTAGCGGGATAGTGCTATCTGGGGCCAAGGCATCCCCAGAAGCGGAATGTGGCCGGCTTTTGTGCGACTCGACCAATCTTGGACCCAAAGGGACAGGCATCGGCTACTTCGGGTTGTTATCACCCGGCTCATGAGTAGAGACTTGTGCTTGATTGGGAGGCGCTCGAGTAATTTGAGCCGTAAGCTGCATCACAACATTTGTTAGGTCGTCAATTTTCGAATAGAGTCCGGTCATCTCTTTATCTTTGCTCCTAAGCTGTTTTCGAAGCTCTTGAAGCAGCTCTTGCTCCGCGGTCCTGGGGCGGAAAGTCGGCTCTTCCTCGCTGTTCGAGCTTGACTCTATATGTACTGAGGGGTCTTTCTGCCTATCGGCCTCATCGAGACGATTTTCATCATCCAGCGGAGGCGGCTGATCTTGGGAAGCGGCAACCACATTCAAGCCGGATTGGACTTGGGATGTGGTGGCCCCATCCTTTTTTTTGCTCCGGAGGTTGTCGCTGGGGCGCGTGCCCGCCATATAGACAGTGTGGATAACATATCCGGCCGTCCTTTCATTATTGCTAGCTGATCTTGTGGACCACCGTCTTGGCCCTTCTGTTTTGGTAACGGACAACTGATTAAAGATGGATGGCCTGACCGACTTCTTGAGTAGTGTCGGCGCTTCTTTTCTGTATTTGCCCTGCTGTTTTCGCGCGGCATAGAGTGCCTGATAGAATTTGAAGAGACAGTGTCATGCTTTCTCTATTGGGACTGGGACACGTCTCTTTGTAGTATCATTCGGACTGCTGTCTCCTTGATTCTAGCGGTCATGGCGTTTTTCTGAACCCATTTCAGGGGTTCGAAAGAATTGCTGATTTTTATGGCCGACTCAACCGTCGTTGCGGGGTGACCCTGGTCGAAGTCCTGGCCCTTTTATTGGCTCGATACCTGAGCCACTTCTTCCTCAACATTTCTGTTTTGAGCACTTGGCAGGTTTCGGCCCTTCGGGACGAGGTCGTAGACCGACTGACTGAGAGTCCAAAGAATATGCCTGCTCGCTCGATCGTCAAGGGCAACGTATGAGCTTGCTGGAGCTGCTTTGTGGCCCCATTGGTGTTGACGGCCTTACCCCCAGTTGGAACAGTGGAGAGCCGTTCGAATACGGATTTGCATTTGGGGTGGGATGCTTTGGCGATCACGACGTTTGGCCTCCTACCATTTGAAGTGGGTTTGGCTGCTTGGTTTGTCGGGACCTCCACCAGATGAACGCTTCCAGCAGGGTAGATGATGACAGAACCAAATTGGCGGGGTGGTTCTCCCATTGCCGGCTGAGACTGGCAGGGAGAACCATATGGGCAATGCTTTTGACCACGTATGGGATCGGGGTCACGTCGGAAGCTGAATTCATCTTAGGAGACATCGTCGTTGAAACTTGATTGCTGCACGAAAAGAAAACTACTTCAGTACAAACATCGGTATATATGCTAAATGAGTTCGGATGAACACTTGACCAGAGATATGGGAGGAGAGAAAGGTCCCACTGGGCGTGCCAGAATCCGTAGGGTGTTTTTCGTCACCCCATTGAGATGGGAATACGCACGCGCTTGTCAGGCATACTACAGATTCCTCCTGCCTAGGGTAGACGGGGGTTTATTGATTATGGGTATCCGAATCTCCGGCGGCTGCAGACTAAGCGCCGTTAATTACCCCTCGCCTTTGGAGCGAGGGCACCTCCGATTGACGAGTCAAACTGATCATGCGAACTCAATGTGTCGTGTGCGTGTGTTGTGTTTTGAAAGGGTTTTGGATATATCGGGGGTCTCGCAGAGTTTACGGGGGTCCCGCTACCCAGATAGCGGGATGGGGGTCAAGGGGGCTAGCAGTCTCCTTGCGGGGTGTGGGACAGCGCCCCGTTAGAAAAAAATTTCCAATAGGGGATGTGTTTTGGGTGTGGAGTGCATGGAAAATGAGGAGCGAGGAGCGTCTTAAAGAAGCGTGTATGGCACGTGGGTACTAGACGCCCACGGGTCACGTGCCAGGTGCGTGGGCGCTTAGCGCCCGTGGGTCACGTGCCTTGCACGCGACCGCTGTGCTCCTGTTGGTCACGTGCGCGACACGCGGCCGCTGAGCACTGGGCGCCCGCGGGTCACGTGAAGCGCACATGGGAGCTGAGCACCCACGGGTCACGTGCCCTGCACGCCACCGCTGGGCGCCCGTGGGTTACGTGCGCGACACGCAACCTCTGGACGGCCATGGGTCACGTGCGCGGCACGCAACTGCTGGAAACACCAGTGGAAAAGGGGCTTAGCATCTGGGCTGGGAGTTGAACTCCCAAGGGTCTTTAGAGTTGAACTCCTAACAGGGATTATATGTAGATTTGGAGTTAAACTCCTAAAAGGGTTTTGTTTATGAAGTTAAACTCCAACAGATCTTGAATGGAGTTAAACTCCTAGAAATCTTTGGAAATGACCGAAGGGGATCCCTTTCTTCCCCCCTTTGGCTTTTGATCTTCCCCAAAGTGGGATTTTTAGATGTGGGTATCCTTCTTCCTCCTCTAATGTTGGCCGGATCTTAGGGAAAAAATGGGGGTGAGGTTTAAATATCTCCCCTTTTTGAGATCTGATTGAAGATCTGAGTTTCTCTTCGAGAGTTTGATGGTGAAAAACTGTTTATTTTTGGAAAAGGAAGAGTTAAACTCTTGATTTAATTCAAAAAGGGGAAGAAAGTTTTAGAACCTTGAGGAGGGAGGCATACCCTAATTTTTTTAGAGAGAAAAAAGTTATCATTGATTTTTTATCATGCTATCTTTATAGGCTATACAATTTATATATAGCCCCTTAGGCTTTGCCAAATGGCACTTATGTCACCCCATGTCTTATGTGCTTATCTCTTTTTGCACATAAGCCATGGGGTTTACAAAATTTTGGCTTTTTGCTTATTTTATATACATTTATTTCTCTCTCTCTCTCTCTCTCTCTCTCTATATATATATATATAAAGAATTACATTAAACCAATTTATGGCTTCATTCCTTTTGTCATGGGGTCGGTCCCTTTGACCTGGGCTTGGGCCCACTTGGCTTGGGGTTGACTTTGATTTTGACTCGGTCAACCGGGGTGTAATTTTTGACCCCAACACTCCCAGCTCTCTGGCAACGAACATAGGAACAGTATGGCCCAAATCTCGTCTTCAAAAACAATTGAAACCGACTCAAGTTGGCTTGTCACGCTGTTGAACTCATTCGGGTGTTTTATCACCGAACCATTCTCTACCATCTTCATGTTGAAAAGGTTCTTCATCAAAAAAAAATTATTTGATGTCGATAATTTCTCTTACAACTTCGCTAACGTCGTCATTAACGCTTTAGTTGTTTTCTCTTTTGAGATATAAAAGGCCACCTGCGGAGTCAACTACAATCTGACCTTCGCCAGGACTTTCCTATCCAAAAGGTTTCACTGCTCATCGGTTATCTTCTCGGGTTTTCTCCTAGTAACGGAAGATATAGATCCTTTTGTTATAGACAGTCTTCCAACTGCATGCACCACCAACCAAAATTGTGACCATTGAATTTCTTGATTCTTATCTTATCCTCCGCCATCTTTCAACTGTATCGCAGCAAACTCGACTTTCCCTTATATCTGAACCAACGCCTTCAAAACTACAATCTAAGAAAGTGGGGAAGAGGATACAAATATCGTTATCCACCATTGACCTAAATTGTAGAATCGAAGAACCCTAGGTTCTCTTAACCTTTCTTTGATACCAATTGTTGGGAGAAGAGTCGATCCACGGAACAATACTTGCGACAAAACCCAAATCACGCAAAAATATAATCACGCAATTAAACGACGAAAGACAATATAAATTAAAGTGCAGGAATAAGAAAGTAATCAATCACAAACAAGATAGATTTGTTAACGAGGTTCACCCACCGTACGGCTAGTTCCTAGCAAAGCGGAATCTGCAAACGTCTGCTGTACTTGAATTAAGTTTGCAAACAAGAGCAAGCCTAAGAGATTTCTCTCAAATCTCTCTATACAAATATCTCTGTTTCTTTCTAAATCTCTCTTGGCCTCTGCCTCTTGTGGTGATTTTATGCCTTACTCATAGGATTTGCTTTTATAGCATCCAGGACGATGTCAATTTGCATCACTTTTCAACATCCCTTGCCGATTCATAACGTTCAAGTAAATATAGGTCCTTTCTGCCTTCAAAATCATGTAAACAGTTGTCCGCTTTATTAGTTCATGTTGTATTAGTTCAAATTTCAATTAGTTGAAGCATCAGCAGCTAACATCTGTTTGTATAGCTGTTACTACAAAATCAGTACCTATTTCATTGACCTATTCAACCAGACTTGTTGAGATCATTGGACCCTTTAGAGGTGCTATAAAAAAGCATACACAGTAATTAATATATGGATTAATAATAGTTAAATAATCTAATAGGCGAACATGTACAACAACAACAACAACAACAACAACAACAAGCGTTTATTTCAAAACTTTGGAGTCCTCTGTATGAATCCATTTATTCCATTATGCTATGTTAAGGCCCATCACCTCGGTTGAATTAACAAAATTAACATGTTATTCTTAATTTCCTCTATCCATATTAGTGTAGGTGTATCCCTATCTTTAGTTGTGGCATTAATTTTGTCACTTTTTCTAATGGGTTGTTGGTCTCCGTTGCAAATGTCCGAACCATATCAATCGGGTTTATCTCATCTTATTTTCTATAGGAGCAATCTCCTTGTTTCGAATACACTCGTTCCTTATTCTATTCTTAAGTGTATTGCCATTTGTCCATCTTAATATTCTCAATTCAATCACACTCATTTTTTTGAGCATATTGTTTCTTAAATATCCATAAATAAGTGTCAGCTTTATATCCGTCCTTTATAAATCTTCTTTCAATTTCAAAGGTATCCTATGATTTTATAACAATCCTGAAGCACTTCTCCACTTCAAATATCTTGCTTTGATCCTGTTTTGATTCTATAAGCTGCATCTTCCTCGGTCTTTTCATCATGTTTAAATATAGATCCTAGGTAATGAAAATGGTTATTTTTTAGATATTTCTTGCTCAACATTCTAATAGCCGTTTATTTCGGCTATGAGCATGTATTTTTCCGATATTTCTTGCTCATCATATGAGCATGTATTAATTTAATATTTGACATCTTCTTGATTTTTCCTCTATTCGCTTACAGCTTATAATTTTACTTTTGTTATCTGCAATCATATAATGCCGTTTATTTCGGATTTGTCCAGCTAAACAAGCTTTATTAACTTATTCAGGATCCAATCAACGCATTTGGTCAATTGCATCACGTTGTAGGATCCACACCGATTCCTTTCTTGATAGCATCTTGTTTTCACTGTATCTTATTGGGTTTGGTTCGTTATATTCACTTAATTTTAGCGCCTTGTGAACTAGAATGTATACAGTGGTATGATATATTAATTCCTTTTTTTCTCTATGTATTTTTTGGTTAATGTTATCTTCCAAATTAAACTTATATTCCTATCAATATCATTTTAACTAAAAGAGAAGGAGGTTACCATATTGAAATTCTAGTCTCTAATAAATCCACTAGGTTTGAGGAAAATAAAGAAACACAATTAGCTTGCCACCTCATCATCAAATTAAATTAATGCTTGCCAAATAATATTCAATTAATTATGAATTAGACAATAAATTTTACAAATACCACTTAACAATTAACTACCTCATGTTAAGCTTCTAAAATAACTACCCATAAATAATAACTATCCATTGTTTTATTATGATTCCACATGCATTACATGCACAAAACACTAGTTTACATATAAGAATATTAGTAATGGAGCTATACAGAGTTATTGATTCAAGTGTTTTGGGAAAGATAATTTAACAGAAAGATTGATTTTCAGAGAAATTTCATGGCTTAATGGTATAATATAACAGGCGAAGAACATAATATACAAATAAGGTTGTAAAAATGCTAGGCGATACTGAACGGTAGGGGTATCTCCTAACGTCTATGTGCCGACTTGGAGGTTTTACCTTTTTTATGTAACTATATGTGTACATGCAAAAAGTAGCCGAAAAAGCAGAAGTGATTCATTAATTGTATGTATGTGTGTGTGTGTCAAGTGATTATTAAAAAAGATATAGTGAATATACATCTAAGAGTGCAAGAAAAATCCAAATTATAAGATTAGCTTCAAACCATGTACCAAACATGAAATTCTAGTGATCATTTTCTCATGCACCATGTGGGCAATAAAAAAGTCATTATCATAAACCCATCAATTAAAATAAACAAATAAAATTACACAAAATAATGAATTCAAAAACAAAAAAGATTGATGGAAAAGTTTATTAGGGATTACGATTAACCTTCTGGTCATCATCTCATTATTCGCTTGATTACGGAGATTTGATCATCAATTGTGTCCCGACGATGTTAGTTACTTGCAACTAGTGTTCTTATTATTATGTTAATGAAAAAACCAACCGAAAGCCCACTGCAACTTTAAATTAAAGAACATCAGCTCTCCTAACGTCAAACTTCTACGGTTAACAATTATAAATACTAGTTTTTTTGCATCTGCGATGCATATGGTGTAAATAAAATACAAATGATTGCACTATGGAAACTAGAATGTGTGGAGAGGTCACGTTCTAAAATAATTAAGCAGCAAAAGATTTCTTTTTAAATAATAGGATTAACTTTTAGAGATAAAAGTAGTTGCATATAAATTGTATCATGGTTCTAAGAAGGGGTGCAAGACAGTTTCGGTAACAGTCGAGCACCTACGCGGGCGCTTAAGTGCCGCTTAATTATATGGTTTTAATATTTTTAGTTAAATATGTTTATGAATGAAGAGATAAGGTTTTCTAGTGAGGAAAATGATAGTTCGGAATATTTAAGTTTGGTATGCATTTTTTTAAGGGAGGAACAAAAACACACAAATTCTGACTATTTGCAATAAAATGGTTAAATAATTGGTTCGGCCGCTTAGCCATCTGCCCAGACCCTGCTTAAGCGGGTGCCTAGACGGTTCAACCTAATCAAAGATATTTTGTAAGTAGATTTTGTGTTCTTTTTCTTAGCAGATATTTGGATTAGTTAGTCAACTTTTCAGCATGTCAGCAAAATACATATGATATAAAATTATAAAATTGAAAGCTCAATTTCTTGGTAAATTTCTATGTCCTCCCTTGACATTAGAATAGTAGAGTTTACAAGACTGACAAGACTTACAAAATGAATTTTAAATTTTAAATTCCGATGAATAAACAAAATCCAAAATAAAAAATAAATCTCATGAAAACTTCTATTCCTAAAAGTTTCTGGAAAGATTATCTTAATCTCGCAAACCTTTTTTTCTTGTTTTTTTTTCCTTCTTGAAGCTTCAAACACAAACCTTTTAAGATGCACCTCCACCTCCTACCTATGATGGATGCTCTATTATTTACTCTTGTTCCTCCCTTATGGTCTTCTTCTGACGTCACGTGCAGCTCTCCGAGTTCTCGAGAATCAGAGATTGGGAAGAAATCTCTTGGGTTGAGCAGCTCAATTGGTTGAAGTCCAAGTTCACCAAAACAGTATTAAATAATATTTTTGTTTCAAATATTTTTATGTAATTTTGGTATCCTCCATTATCTCACTTAAAAATTCATTTTCAACGTTTTTTTGTTTGCTTCCAATTATTTTTGGACTAACCGATTCCTAAAGTGTTTTAGTTTCTATATTCTAACATATGTATCTTTGTAATAGTTTTGAAATGAATTTATTTTTTAAGTTCTTTCCAAGTAAATAGGAAATCATGCATAAAAAATAGTTCTATATATCAGGCTTTATATGAATAATTTTCCAATTTGCTTCATAAATGAAGGTGAAATCATGCATAATGAACATCAATCATATAACATCTGTGATTCTTGTACATTTATCATGATCTTATACATTTAGCATGCCCTTTTTTATACAGTTAACATCAACCATTAGCATCTGTGAGCTTTTACATTTTACAATCGGCATTAGAAACACTTCGTACATAATTCTTTCACAGGTCTTTGGTGAATGCTTAGAAGTCGAAGTTTCTTAGGTAAATATTTCTTAATATTACTTGGTTATTTGTATTTACAATAGCCGGAAGTTCTCGTTTAAACAATTGCGCAACAGGCTTCTGACCAGAGTAAACTTATATTCTTATTTTACTTTCTTCTGCAGTTTGTTAATGGCCTGAAATTTGTTGTTGCGTACGCGTTCGAATATTTTTGTCTCAAACACGGAGGATCCAATTTCCAGGTATTTCATGTTAGGGTTAACTGGCCTCTCTCTAGTTTCCAGCTGTTTGAGTTACAATTATAATCTGTCTATAAATATTTAAGGATAATTTCCAGCAAATATGACCCATATATCTTGCTGATATGGTAAAAGTGAAGTTCTCGGTGCACATCGGTGCATTCATTCTCATGATGCCATGAGCATTGCATGTACTGCTGTGTTTATATCAAAGAAAAGTTGAACTTTGAAAATTGGATCCTATATTATGATTAATAAAGAAAAATATTACAATAACATTACTGTTTTTTTAAAAATAAAATAAAATAATGTGTGTTATGAAGTTTTGAAATAAAAAAGAATAAAGATTAGTGTATTGTGACAAGGTTTTAGTCGCATATATGCTTGGTTGGGTTGGTATATTCCATTAAAATGATGTGTTATGAAGTACAAGGTTGTTTAATGATAATTTATGTTGTCATTATGCATATTAAGAACTAGAAATCAATGTGATGAATTTGATTTTCACTTCATTTTTTGGTTTAAATGTTCCTTTGTTTAATTTGTAAATAATAGGCCATAACCTAATACAGAATTGAACCTCAAGGCTCTTGTTTAAAGGCATTAAGTTTTACTGCTGTGATATAGTGGCACTCAAAAGTTCATTTTTCTCTTGATCTTTCAGATAGTTAATCTTACTATTCTAATTCCTTGGACACGAGAGACTTTTGGCCAATTAATGAAACTTTATGTATGTCATGTCCATCGTAGATACCTAAAACATATATATAACCACTTGCTCGATTTCCTTATCGTGGATTACTTACTATCACGAATTTTGTTGCTCGACCCTATCGATACCTGGTGTGTGGTTTGAACCATCTATTGGTCTTTATGTGACGATATTATTATTTTTAAATTTTTTTTTATGTAAGTCGTATGTTCTGTAAGGGAAAACATAGTTTTTCGAGAAGGCAGTATCATGCATATGTCGATAATTACTGCTGATGTTTTTAATTCAACCTGAGCTAACCTACTGCAAAAGCGACACATTTTCATCATTATGCTCGAGTTTCCCTAAATCGATTCTTAGCCTTCCAGAAAATATAGGCCCTTTCTGCCTTCAAAATCATGCAAACAGTTGTCCTCTTTATTCATGTTGTATTATCAAAATGCATATGTTGTAATGAATTGTTAACCCTTCACCGTTTGAATTGCAGGAGATTCTTATACCCATTGCCAGAATGCATGTAGGTGGGTTAGACGATTAATCTCCCTATTTTTTTTTTCCTTCAACATACTTCGAACCTGTGACCTTCTCACAATTCCTGTGTCCTACCAATCTTCCACCCTTCTATCGATTGATTGTTGATTTCATCACCATATTATGAAAAGGCAAAGAATCTCCAAATCATATATACTAATGTGAAATGATGTATATATATTGTAGGTCATGGACATCAAGAAGAATGTTGCTAAACAATGAGCAAGATGACAATAACCCCTATGCCTGTTTTCAGATACCCCATGCTCGATAAATCATTGTAAGGGTTTTCAAAAAAAAAATGCATGTCATAATCAGACCCACTATTAGTTCAGGCAATGAATGGTAGTTAGTTGTATGTATTTTGCCAAAAGGAATTTGAAATTTTTTTTCCCTTCTGGGTGATCAATTTATAGTATTTTTTTCTTTGATGTGTGTTACACTTACTGAATTGTTTGAAGGTTTAACAAAAGTGAATGATTGAATTTGTTAGCTTGAGAATGGAATAAGATTGTATTAGCTCAGCTGTTGGGATGGGTAAAGTATTAGGTCGAATTAGAGGCCTTTGTTTTTTCCTTGGAGTGCAAAAAAACAGAAGCAGAAATTCCTTTCTTATTTGGAGAAGAAAAAATGATTCGAGAAAGCATATTTTGTGTAGGAAATGAAAGTGGTACTTCGTGTTTAGAAAACCAGATTTTTAGTCCACAAGAGAGGAATTTTTTTAATTTTAAGCCATATAAAAATAATATTTTTTAAAACAAAGCACTTTAAAAATATAGTATAAAAACATGCCACTTTCTGCCCCGTAGACGCCACGTCAGCGCCAACTAAACGCTGATGCTGGTGTCAATAATTTTTTTTAAGGGGCGCAGTTTGAAACTGCGACCATTATAAATGTATAGGGCGCACTTTTAAACTGTGTCCCTTACAAATATAATGGACGCAATTTCATATTGTGTCCCATATAAATGTGCTGAGCACAGTTCTAAACTGCGCCCACTACAAATGTAATGGACGCATTTTGAAAGTGCGCCTCATATATTTATAATGGGCGCAGTTTAAAACCGCGCCCCTTAAATGTAGCAAAATAATATGAATCATTCAATTCACCATTTTTATTGTTGGGGCTTTTTTTTGGTGCAGTTGCAAACTGCGTCCCAAAAAGAAACATACCCATTCATGAGTTTGTGTTTTTTTATGGCATGGTTTGCAGGTGCGCTCCAAAAGGTAACACTATCATTCATGGGTATGTGTTTTTCTGGGCCGCGGTTGGCAACCGCGCCCCAAAAAAACATATATCCGTGAATAATTGTGTTCCTTATATGAAGAGTTCAATTTCTTCCTCTCTATCTCAAATCTCACTCTCTATGCCGAGCTCTCTCACACGCTCACAGATCTCATCGCCATCACCATCTCTATCTTTCTCCCTCTCAGTTCTCAGTCCCACTCTCTCTCAATGTCGGGATCTTCATCTGCAGGATTATCATCAATCGATAAAATTAAGAGGTGCATCCCTTACGCCGTCGTGAAATTTGTATACACGAGAATATACTACTCTAGTTACGAAGGCATTCTCTATCGATTACCAGGGGTATGAACTGGCCGAGGAAGATCGATTGTGAAATCCTACGGCTCTTGCACTTACTCGTATTGGATGCGCTCCTGTCTCCTCCTAAAAAACCCATGACCATCATGGGGGAGCAAATCGTCATCTTCACTTCTTTCATTCTATGGGTCTTCTTTCTAGTCGCAATATCCAATACTCCGTAAGCTCTCTTTACCTCATCTTTATGCACCGTCGGATTTTGAACTATCTCGAACTCACTCGAGATTTCACGATAGATGATGAGGTGCAATTACAGAGCGGATTAATTCTCTTGTTGTGGAGCTTAGTAACATAGATGATTTATTTCTGAAATTTTAGTGATGAATTACGGTGTTGTTATTGTTCTTACTATCTATTTTGTTTGCCTCGTTCTCGTGTATGTTGTGGATGTGTGTACCATGTGTGTGTAATATATTGTGTATGAACATGTGTTTGTATGAGAGAGAATCAACGTTTGAATTAAAATAAATTAAAGTGTTTTTTTAAAGAATTAATGTTTGAAAATCGAACAGCGCATCCTTCGTAAATTTTGAATAAAATTAATGTATAAGGATAGTAAAATAATAACATCCACAGACAGAGCTAACAAAACGCCCAAACGGAAGAGAGACAATTCATGCAAAATATACGACGCCCAAACAGCGAAGACCGATAAGCTGAAAACAATAAACAATGTAAAATAAATAACGAAGTCATCGCAACAGAATAAAACACAAATACTCCGTGCAATCTCACGAAGTCGTCGCACCATCCCTGTGTAAGTCCACGTGACCTCTCCAGGTACTTACGGGCTTGCGGAAATGATGAAAAACGATTTTTCTTTTGGTGGTAACATGAACTCTAAATACGGATCTTTGTTAAACAACTATCTAACAAACCTAACAAGAGTTTTACCTACTCGGTTATGGGTTATACCTTAACTTGAACTCCTTCTCTTGGTCTCCTTGTGGTGGTCGGATGGTTCTCTCCTCGTCGTCTCTTTGTGCCGAAGATGGATCCACCTGAAAGCTTCTACCTTTGGCTTCACTTCAAACTAGAAGAAACTAGAACACTTGGTTTGCTAAACCTTGTGTACTAGGTTGAGTAGAGGAGTGTGTTGGGTTTTATCTCTATGGTTCTTGCTTCTCAACACATGAGACAAGTGAATCATGAACTAGAGAGAGAGCAAGAGGAAGAGGGAGAGCTCAAGCATGAGAGAGAAAGGAAATGAAAGAATGAGCAAGACTTTTTCCATCCAAGCTCTCATAATCCAAAATCATCATAACAAATAATAGTAATTGAGTATTATGTGATGGTTCAAGTCAAAATGGACATATCATTTCAAGCACTCATTTTGCAAAAAGAAACAAGCAAGCAAAAGTCTTTGCCATGAAATGATAGCCATTGTAATGATGAAGGTCAACAAGTCCAACCTAATCAACCGGTCAACAAGTCCAACCTAGTCAACCGGTCAACTAAGTCAACAAGTCAACAAAGTCAACCATCAACAACCATGTCACAATAATACTTAATTAATATTATTGTTAATCATATTTCTTATTCTCATTAGGGTTTAGCAAAAAGTCAACAGTCAACAACCCTAATGAGAATCCTCTGCCTCTGTCTCTCTGTCAACTGTGCATACACACCCGCATCCGCGTTCTGAAGAACACGACTACTAACAAGATAAAACCAATCCCAAAACTTACACTAGGATCTGGCTTAAACCAAAGCCCGCTAGTGTTAACTTCCCGGACACTAAACGTGCACAAGTGCACGGATGTGACCGAACCCTGTCGCAAAACCATGCGAACTCTACTCTTTTGCCTAAAGGCGAATAGCTCTCTGTGTGGGACTCTAAAGACTCGACACTACGCTGGCAGTGGGTTTAACCACAGACCGCAAGCGGCACTAGCTATGAGTAACGGCCCCCATGTAGATGCCGATAAGAAGACGGACGAGGTGAAACCCATCTAAACTCCTACTGAGCCTGAATGTGACAATCTGCGTACAGTCCGGTCTGTTCGTCTGAGAATATCGCATGGCGGGCCTAGGGGGCGGTAAACGTCAGTCCCCTAATAGCGGTACAAGTCGTGTCGGAGTGTAGCCCAGAACACCCTGAGATAACACTGGAAACCTACCAGTATATCTCGCTTGCCCTGGCCAGGGACTTGGTGTAATGGCTCTCCTAGACACAGCGCGATATAAACCCCCAATACCGGGAGAGACGAATCCTGTCTAACCGTCACTGCCTCCAAGTGCTTCGGGACTGCACCCAACTACTACCTGTTTGCACGACTCCTTTGAGCCGTGGTAGGGTAGTAATCTAAGTACAGTGGGAACACACTCGAGGCGAAGTGACAGTGTCAAGTCAGCGGACTAAGTTGTACTCATGTTACTTGGGAACTGATAACTGACGATAGGTATAGTACCAACCAACAGTTCCCGACGAGTCCTGTCCAGTGTACTCGTAACCTAACGAGAACCCACATACTATCTCAAGTACGACGTACTGACGGCTGTGGGACAGACCGTCTCCCCTGCTGGGATGAGAAGCGTATACGCTAGTCTATTCCGGAGTATCGATGCCCTGTCTCGATAGTCCTACGACTAGGGACCTGCATAAGGATGTGCTTGTGGATTACCCAGCCCCCACGAGTGTGACTGCCATCACAACGCTGGTAATCAAGCAAAGATCCTAAGGGCTCCACTAATGTGTATAGGTGATATACTAAAATAAACACATGTACACATTAAAGCAGAAACAAACCAAGTAGCATACTACTATTTTGAGCAAGATTGTCTATACAAGGTGAATATCCCAAGCTTTCATTAAGTAATATACAAACTAGTATGATACAGTAATGGCATCTAGGGCATATACACTAACAATCTCCCACTTGCATAAAGGCCATGAACTGGCGTATCGAAGACCTATCATCTCGATCAGCCGCTCGAACTGAGTCTGGGGTAAGGCCTTCGTGAGTGGATCAACAGTGTTATCGTCCGTGGCAACTCTCCGAATCTCGATCTCCTGGCGACCCACGATCTCCCTGATCAGGTGATACCGCCTCAAGATGTGTCTGAATTTCTGATGGGACCTGGGTTCCTTCGCTAAAGCTATAGCCCCGTTGTTGTCGCAATACAGAGGTATTGGATCAACAATGGACGGAACCACCTGAAGTTCTGTTAAGAACTTCCTTATCCAGATGGCTTCTTTTGCGGCATCTGCAGCAACGATATATTCCGCTTCCATTGTCGAGTCAGCAACGGTTTCCTGTTTGGAACTCTTCCAACACACCGCGCCTCCATTGAGGGTAAAGACATAACCCGACATGGACTTGGAATCATCATTGTCGCTCTGGAAGCTGGAGTCAGCAAAGGCCTCGATCTGGAGGTCTTTTCCGCCATACACCAAGAACATCTCCTTAGTCCTTCTCAGGTACTTGAGAATGTTCTTTAACGCTATCCAGTGTTTCTCCCCAGGGTTTGACTGATACCGGCTTACCATACTCAGTGCATAAGCTACATCTGGTCTGGTACACAACATCGCATACATTATAGAGCCTACCGCAGAAGCGTAGGGTATAATAGACATGCGATCCCTTTCCAAATCAGTCTTGGGAGACATCTCTTTGGAGAGGGTGATCCCGTGACAAGCCGGTAGATTACCGCGCTTGGAATCTTCCATACTGAATCTTCTCAGTACGGTGTCGATGTACCTAGACTGTGAAAGTCCTAATATCCTCTTGGATCTGTCACGATAGATCCGGATCCCCAGAATGTAAGAGGCATCACCCAGGTCTTTCATGGAGAACCTGTGTGACAAGAATTCCTTGACAGATTGTAGCATAGGAATGTCATTTCCTATCAAAAGAATGTCATCCACGTACAATACGAGGAATACGACAGTTCTTGCTACAAATCTACTATAGATGCATGGTTCATCTGGATTTTTGATAAAGCCAAATTCTTTGACCGTCTCATCAAAACAGATGTTTCAACTCCGCGATGCCTGCTTTAGTCCATAGATGGAATTAAGCAACTTGCACACCTTTCCGCTGCTCCCACTTTGAATGAAACCCTCTGGCTGGTCCATATAGACACACTCTTCTAAATTTCCATTTAGAAAAGCGGTCTTTACGTCCATCTGCCAAATCTCATAATCGTGGAAGGCAGCAATGGCAAGAAGGATCCGAATGGATTTCAGCATAGCCACTGGAGAAAAGGTTTCTTCATAGTCCAAACCAGGTCTTTGACGAAAACCCTTTGCAACAAGTCTAGTTTTATAGGTCTCAACCTGTCCATCTACACCAATCTTCCTTTTGAAAATCCACTTGCATCCTACGGGTTTTACCCCATCTGGAGCAACGTCCAACGTCCATACTTTGTTGGTGTACATGGACTCCATTTCAGTCCGCATTGCATCCAGCCATTTTACCGAGTCAATGCTCTGAGTGGCCTACTGGAAGCTAGTCGGCTCATCACTATCAATGATGCAATCCTCTCTATTCCCATCTATGAGAAAACCGTAGTATCTCTCGGGCGAATGAGACTGCCTACTACTCCTGCGGAGCGGCGCAGGAATGTCCTGATCTTTCGAACCCTCTGGTTCTAATAAGCTTTCAGTAATAGCTCGTGGTTCTGGAATTTCTTCCAGTTCTATTGCGCTCCCACTTATCTAATTTTCCAAAAACTCAGTTTCCAAGAAGTGGGCATGACGAGAAACAAAAACCTTTTGTTCCTCTTCGCAATAGAAGAAATATCCCTTGGAGATCTTTGGATATCTCACAAACTTGCACTGTACTGAGCGTGCCTCGAGTTTGTCCGCATGCTGCTTTTTGACAAAAGCTGGACATCCCCATGTCGTAATGTGCTTAAGATAGGGTTTCTTCCCACACCACATCTGATATGGTGTGGTAGGCACAGTCTTAGTTGGAACTCGGTTCAAAAGGTATGCAGCTGATTCTAGTGCATATCCCCAGAATGATCGCGGTAACTCAGCGTTACTCATCATGGAACGAACCATATCCAATAGGGTCTGGTTCCGTCTCTCCGATACACCGTTATGTTGCGGAGTGTATGGAGGAGTAAGCTGAGAGAGGATTCCATTCTCTTTTAAGTAATCCAGGAACTCGGCACTTAAGTATTCACCACCTCGATCAGATCTTAGTGTCTTGATACTTTTGCCTGTTTGTTTTTTTTACTTCATTCTTATATTCCTGGAATTTTCTAAAGGCTTCGGATTTATGTTTCATTAAGAAAACATATCCGTACCTTGAAAATTCATCCGTAAAAGTAATGAAGTAAGAATAACCGCTTCGTGCATGTGTAGACATTGTACCGCACACGTCGCTGTGTACGAGTCCCAAGAGCTCGCTCTCTCTTACTCCGTGTCCAGTGAACGGAGTCTTTGTCATCTTTCCTTTGAGACAGGATTGACAAGTTGCATATGATTGATATTCGAACGGATCCAAATATCCTTCTGTATGTAACTTCGTCAACCTTCTCTCATTGATATGACCCAATCTACAATACCATAAGAAAGCCTGATTTGTTTCCGAAGACTTTCTTTTGTGTGTATTCTGGACATTGAAAATCTGTGGTTGGTTTAATACGTATATACCATTGCTTAATGTACCGGACCCAATCAAAACTTGATTAAGGTGAATGTTCACAACATTACTTACAAATGCAAATTCATAACCTTCTTTAGATAATAAAGATACAGATATGATATTACAGGTTGCATTGGGTACAAAATAACAATCATGCAAAACCAAAACGTGTCCATCTGACAACCCCAGGTGATAGTCCCCCACGGACTCAGCATCCATGCCAGCTCTGTTTGCAACTCTGAGGGTCATATCACCTGCCTTCAAAACCCTACGCCTTCTCAGTGCCTGTAAAGAATTACAGATATGAGATCCTGATCCGGTATCTAATACCCAGGATGTAGAGTTTATTGATAAACAGTTTTCAATAACATACACACCTGAAGCTAAAGCCGCAACTTGCTTCAGATCCTGGGTTCTGGCCTTCCAAGCCCTGCAATCCTTTTTCAAGTGTCCACTCTTGTGACAGTAAAAGCATTCTTCCTTTCCCACAAGCTTTCCCACTACCTTTGTTGCTTTTGTCTTTCCCTTCGTATCCACTTTACTAACACCGCCCCTTGGTTTGGCGGGGGCTTTCTTCTTCTTTCCCTTGGCTTTCGCCTTGGACCTAGAAGAGGAAGATCCTCCTACAAACAAAATGGATGTTTCCCTACCTTTCTGTAGGTGCTTTCTGCACTCCTCAGCATATTGAGAAGTTCTGAAAGTTCAACTTCTTTTTCTTGTAAGTTGAAGTTCAGGATAAACTGGGCGTAAGTGGAAGGAAGGGACTGGAGAATCAAGTCCGTGTAAAGCTCGTTCTCTAACGTGGTCCCAAGGTCCGCGAGCTCCTCAATGAAGCCAATCATCTTAAGCACGTGTTCCGCTACCGATGATCCGGCGGCCAATCTCGCCGAAAACAGCTTTTTCGAGACTTCGTATCTGGCGATACGTGATTGCTCTCCATATAGTTCTTTTGTATGGAGAAATATGGATTCAAGGTCCATATTCTCGTGCCTCCTCTGATGTTCATTGTCCATAGAGGCAAGCACGAGGCACTTGTCCTTCGCGCAATCGATTTCCCAGGTCTTACGGATTTCCCTGTCCGCGACGCTGGTTTTGGGACCTGGGACAGGGGGACCTTTGGTGGTGAGGAGATACCCGAACTTGTCATAAGTGATTGCCATTTTGACATTCCTGAGCCAATCTTTATAGTTTGGCCCTGTTAGTATGTTTTTATCTAGTAGTAACTTAAGTCCAGTCATGATGTTTGGTCGCTGCAATTAGGAGAGAGAGAAGAAACACTTTAGCATGATGCTCTTGCAAGTTTAGAGTGGTTTTTAATTTATCTAAACAGGATGGCTCCCACTGTCTCTCGAATCCCTCCTCAAACCAAAAAGGAAGAATTAGTCAGGATCAATCTCACCGTACAATACTTGCTTAACCGTTCAGCCAGGCTAGTGTCGGTACTTCGAGGGAGGTTTTCTAACGCTTTTGCGAAGTTCCTTAATAAAATAACCTCTTTTCCCTGTGGGCGTAGCCCCGCTAACACCTTTCTAGACACCTACTTGGTTTATAGCATTGATCGTTAAGTGAGAAATTTCCCGAGGAGTAGCATATACTCACAGTAGGATCGGGATCCAAATATCATTGCGTGACAAAACTGAAGGAATCCTACCAGAATCATCACACTCCAAATGGTATGCAGCGCTAGCAAGTTTCAGTTCTTTTGAAACTCCCGATGTGGATTTTTGCCCCATACTCTTATGACCTTGACTTTGGCCAACAAATCATAAGTCACATGTCAAGTTCTACCCGTCATTCTCCAGGTTAATTTGAACCCACCCGTACCTACCCTTGACTTTGGCCAACAAGGCAGTACGACTGTCCCAAACCAACACATCTATCTATGTTGCACATGAGTACCCAATAGCTACCAATCACTATGCATTAACTTTGGCCAACAAACATAGCTTGAATACTATTGACTATCCATGTGAAACGACGGAGGGCTACGAATGGTTTTGGCGAAACCGTGAACGTAGTGAACTTGATATAATCGATGGAATGAGATAGCTTTTAAAAGGAGTGGCTTAAGCTCCGCGTTTAAAAGTTGTTTTTGAAAAGAAACTGAGTGGTTTTGAAAGTGTTCCAACGACTCAACTTTGGTTTATTTTCTTGCATTATTTTAATGTGTCCCATCATTTAATCCTACCATTGTAGAAAACAACGAAAATATGACGTACGCTTATGCCATCCGCATTCGCCACGGGGCCCCGTCATTACCCGTTAGGTTACTTAACTAACGACAGAGCGGGGGCTGGACTAGCGCGGATGCAAAACATAAGCAACGCCTAAATAGATATCATATATAGATATACACATTCGTCACATGCAATGATAGCCATTCCAGATCACAGATGAACACATTGGATATACTAGGAATCCGCAATCCGTACGAGCCTGTAACGAAGAGCGGATTACACGGTCGCGATGAATAGCCAAAACCCCACCCTAGACCCCTACGGGTGCGGCAAACTACCCGCCAAGTACCCGAAGCGAAGAAACCTCCCTAAACACCGTGAGTAGGCCACTCGGCACTTCGAGATACCCGGTAGTTTGTGCACCCCACCTTGGGTCTATCCTCGGAGCAAAAACAGTAAAAGAAATTATACAATGACGGCTACAACCCCATCCCGGTTGTGAGGCCATATAAATAATATTACATCAATTACAAATTACAAGAATTGAAAGAAAAAGAAAACTCTCATCTCACAACCCCCCGGCTATTCATCCGCGACAATCCAATGAATTCATATACACATACCATCAACATTACAGATCACAGATATGTATAACCCCCACTAATCGACGTATAGCGATTAGCAGACGTTTAATACATATATCAGATCACAGATATAAACCCGTTAGCTTAAGTCTTTAGAAGTTCGATCAAAATACGGATTTTTAGGCCCCAAAAACAAATTTTGCTTTCTGGAAAATCTGGGCAGAAAAAACATATTGTAAAAATCCCAAAACACCCCACTGAACAAACTGCAGAAAAAATCGCCCACGGCCGAGTCAACTCGGCCGCGGATCCGCGGCTCTTTGACCGAGTCGATGGACCATTTTTCTACAGTGTGTTCTAAAAAGCCTGAGCCGATTTTTAGTGTAAGATTAATTATTTTTTGAACAGAAAACAGAATCGGCAGAAACTTGATTTTTCGGGCATGTTTCGCGACTTTTTCTCCGATCGAACTTCTAGTTACTTTGCTAACATATTAGATAGTGTTTAACTAGGCTCTGATACTACTGTAAGTCCACGTTACCTCTCCCGGTACTTACGGGCTTGCGGAAATGATGAAAAACGATTTTTCTTTTGGTGGTAACATGGACTCAAGATACGGATCTTTGTTAAACAACTATCTAACAAACCTAACAAGAGTTTTACCTACTCAGTTAGGGGTTATACCTTAACTTGAACTCCTTCTCTTGGTCTCCTTGTGGTGGTCGGATGGTTCTCTCCTCGTCGTCTCTTTGTGCCGAAGATGGATCCACCTGAAAGCTTCTACATTTGGCTTCACTTCAAACTAGAAGAAATTAGAACACTTGGTTTGCTAAACCTTGTGTACTAGGATGAGTAGAGGAGTGTGTTGGGTTTTATCTCTATGGTTCTTTCTTCTCAACACATGAGACAAGTGAACCATGAACTAGAGAGAGAGAGAGAGAGAGCAAGAGGAAGAGGGAGAGCTCAAGCATGAGAGAGAAAGGAAATGAAAGAATGAGCAAGACTTTTTCTATCCAAGCTCTCATAATCCAAAATCATCATAACAAATAATAGTAATTGAGTATTATATGATGGTTCAAGTCAAAATGGTCATATCATTTCATGCACTCATTTTGCAAAAAGAAACAAGCAAGCAAAAGTCTTTGCCATGAAATGATAGCCATTGTAATGATGAAGGTCAACAAGTCCAACCTAGTCAACCGGTCAACTAAGTCAACAAGTCAACAAAGTCAACCATCAACAACCATGTCACAATAATACTTAATTAATATTATTGTTAATCAAATTTCTTATTCTCATTAGGATTTAGCAAAAAGTCAACAGTCAACAACCCTAATGAGAATCCTCTGCCTCTGTCTCTCTGTCAACTGTGCATACACACCCACATCCGCGTTCCGAAGAACACGAATACTAACGAGATAAAACCAATCCCAAAACGTACACTCGGATCTGGCATAAACCAAAGCCCGCTAGTGTTAACTGCCCGGACACTAAACGTGCACAAGTGCACGGATGTGACCGAACCCTGTCGCAAAACCATGCGACCTCTACTCTTTTGCCTAAAGGCGAATAGCTCTCTGTGTGGGACTCTAAAGACTCGACACTATGCTGGCAGTGGGTTTAACCACAGACCGCAAGCGGCACTAGCTGTGCGTAATGGCCTCCAGGTAGATGCCGATAAGAAGACGGACGAGGTGAAACCCATCTGAACTCCTACTGAGCCTGAATGTGACAATCTGCGTACAGTCCGGTCTGTTCGTCTGAGAATATCGCATGGCGGGCCTAGGGGGCGGTAAACGTCAGTCCCCTAATAGCGGTACAAGTCGTGTCGGAGTGTAGCCCAGAACACCCTGAGATAACACCGGAAACCTACCAGTATACCTCGCTTGCCCTGGCCAGGGACTTTGTGTAATGGCTCTCCTAGACACAGGGCGATATCAACCCCTAATACCGGGAGAGACGAATCCTGTCTAACCGTCACTGCCTCCAAGTGCTTCGGGACTGCACCCAACTACTACCTATTTGCACGACTCCTTTGAGCCGTTGTAGGGTAGTAATCTAAGTACAGTGGGAACACACTCGAGGCGAAGTGAAAGTGTCAAGTCAGAGGACTAAGCTGTACTCATGTCACCTGGGAACTGATAACTGACGATAGGTATAGTACCAACCAACAGTTCCCGACGAGTCCTGTCCAGTGTACTCGTAACCTAACGAGCACCCGCATACTATCTCAAGTACGACGTACTGACGGCTGTGGGACAGACCGTCTCCCCTGCTGGGATGAGAAGCGCATACGCTAGTCTACTCCGGAGTATCGATGCCCTGTCTCGATAGTCCTATGACTAGGGACCTGCATAAGGATGTGCTTGTGGATTACCCAGCCCCCACGAGTGTGACTGCCATCACAACGCTGGTAATCAAGCAAATATCCTAAGGGCTCCTCTAATGTGTATAGGTAATATACTAAAATAAACACATGTACACATTAAAGCAGAAACAAACCAAGTAGCATACTACTATTTTGAGCAAGATTGTCTATACAAGGTGAATATCCCAAGCTTCCATTAAGTAATATACAAACTAGTATGATACAGTAATGGCCTCTACGGCATATACAATAACACCCTGTTGTCATCCTCTTCGCTACAAGACGTCGAGGCTGTGACGGTCCGGCTGCGTTGGCGGCAGGTGGCTGAGACGGCTCCGGCTATGATGGTCCATGCTTGTATTCATCAGGATGTTGAGACGGCTCCGGCTGTGCCCGTCTAAGTCTTGTTCATGCATATGTGATAGGAATGGCTGGTGCGGACACAGCTGGTGGAGGCACGGGTGGTGCAGGTGCAATCGGCAGACATGTGAATCTGTGCCTCGTCATCACACTCCTGATGAAGGACTTGATATTCATAAAGCAGGTCGCTGAGTTTCTGGTGCCACTAATCCACTCATTAGCTATATCCTCTAATACGTAAATGGTTTGAATATATTTTGATGGTAAATAAGTTAATGAATATCATAAAAATAAGATTGTAGTTTTAAAAGGTTTGATATAAATTTACCAAATCTATCTCTATCGGTCTTCGAGGCGTATATGAGGTGGGCGGAGGGGCGGCTGTGATGATGAATGTGCGGGTAATCATCCAATACCAGGCAAGATATCAGTCTATCGGTATACCTGGATGTATTTCATCATTTCATCGGTTTTTTGGTTTACCCGACCGTACCATCGACCCACCCAAATTTGATACTCCATGAGCCAAGCATCCCTAAGTAGCGCTCCATGCTGATGCGGTGTCCGCTCCACTGCGCCTGATATGTGCTGCCTCAAGCCGAACTGGAGAAGGATATGGTCTGGCACGTGCATCTGAATAATATCATTACAGACGATCGGCGTCCGCGCACGCCAGAAGCCGGCGTCTGCCAAGCATAATGGATGCAGAGTGTCCATCAGGTTAGGTGTGTGTAACACCCGAGCCCAATGCTACTATTTTCAGTTACTGTTTGAGCATAATGTGGTACTCATTTCATTTAATTTGCTTGTTTGTTGCTTACTGTAAAATTTACCCGGCAAAGTCATTTCTACATATAACAAATTTTAGCATCTAAAATTGAAATTGAAAATATTCATCTTGGCCTACTTGACATCCTTAGCCTCGTGGTAGCGTCCGTGCATTGTGTTCTCGTCCCGTTCAGTGAAACGGGCGAGTTTGGATGGCTACGTGCACGTGCGTGTGTCCGTTTTGAGAGTATGCTTTTTAATCATAAAACATTTCATTTTAAAATTTGGAACCCGCTTAAAATCCTATTATTTGAATTTCGAATTTTGGACCCAACCCGGGCGCAATTTGGAAATGTTTCATTTGGCGCCAAAATCCCAAATTTTAATATTATTAAAACCATCACATATATTTTTCTAACTAACCTGATATCTTACTGTTCATTACCTATCTTTTAAATCTTTAAGTTAACCATATAATATTTTTACAATCTTTTATATCCTTCTCAATTTATTCTCTCAGCCAATCACAACCTCCCCTTTAACCCCGTGGGCCCCACTTTCTCTCTCTCCTTCTTCTCTCTCTTTCCACTTTCTCTCTCTCTCTACCCCTTATATATTCTCTCGTACTTCTCTTTATCATTTTTCTTTTCTTGCTTCATGTCTCGTTTCTCATTTCTTTTGACTGTTCTTTTGTTACCGGAATTCCGTCGTGGCGGTGACGTTTCTCGACGTTCCAGCGAGATACCCCGACCCGTATAGTTCCTTTGTTCGTCGTTTGGGTTCATTCCGTGAACCGTGCGCCGTCGCGAGTTTTCCCCGCCGACGGTTAACGTTCCGTTTTCCCGATTCGCGACCCATCGAGGCAAGTTAATCTTGCTACATGCTATATACTTTTATAATCTTCATTTTATAATGTTATACATTTGAAAATCTTATAGTTTACATATGAAATGTCGTTGAAAATCGGATATGACAAATCTGAAATTTACTGTACACCTTATCTTATAAAATTCATTATAAATCATAGAAAAATCATTAGTATACGTTCTTTTGTTCGTTACGAAGCTAATTCAGAATACTATAACTCTATGAAATATTTACTTGCAAAATAAATTGTTTAATTAACGTAAAATGCAAATGAACACGTCTCTAAACTGCTGTCCAGGGAAATTCCAGCAGCAAACTTTCAACTTTGAATATTCATAACTTTTTGTAGGGATAACCTGAGATGCTTATATTTATAAAACTAAAAAACCTTATTGAATTATCTTTGTTTTGGTATAAGATACGTCTTTTTTGGAGAACATTTGTTATTTTTAAGCTATTTTACAAATTAGGGTGACGCTAAATTTCTGAACGGAACCTTCTTGTGCATGGTTAATCAATACATCTTTTATAGTTACTAATCGCTTTGAATATGCTATCCATATTAATATTATTATATCAATATTTATATCACATATTGTTTAGTTGTACATCCCACATTACCATTTTATAGTTTTATAACTTTTCGGATACCCGTTTGCATCCATCGCATTTAGGATACATATAATTGCATCCATAGATCACATTCCTACATAATAATGTGATATCAACACTCCATGTTTAATAAATTGCATCCTAATTAATATTGGAACTATAAATATAACCCTAATCGATAACTGTGCATCCATATCCTTGAAATTATATCTATTTGCATATCATATTATATGTTCCAGTTTATTGTTTTGATAGTACTCATGCTTGTTTATTTATACACATGCTTATGTTAGTTTGATTATGAGCACCCACATGACATCTTGTGCTTCCTGACATGACCTGTTACACTTCCTACTTGACATGACATGGTACCGTGCACTCTTGACATGACATGACACCTTTATACATTACCTGGCTTGACCTTATGTACCATGGCTTTACCTGTTACCTGATCTTGTGTTTAATGCCAACAAACATAACATGTAGTCCCCATGGACCGTTCCTGTTGTCTATCCAGACAGACCTACTTTTATTGATCATATGTTAGCATTGATCCTTGACTACTGAACACCTGACCTGACATACATAACTTGGGGGTATGGGGAAATCAAAGATGAACCTGACTTGTAACTCGACAGTTCACTACCGTTCGAGTGTACACATTCCTATTCTGTGCCCAGCGGCATGTCTCGGTTTCGGCCGAGAATATTGTGGCCGTGATCCCGGGTATGTACGGGGTAATACCGAGTGTACACTTTCCTATTCTGTGCCTAACGGCATGTCTCGGCTGCAGCCGAGAATATTGTGGCCGTGGTCCCGGGTATGTACGGGATACTATTGGGTTACATCGACGATTCATCAATTGGTTTCAAAGACTATAGAGTAGAAACCTGATAGGACAGTTCAGTCACCATTGCACATTACCCTGCTCTGTTATTTCTTAGTACTGCTTTATTCATGTTCATACCTGCATTGCTTATTACCATGTTCATATTATATTATTGGTTGACATGACGCGCTGACGTCTGGGTTTTGCATGGCCCAGATTCTTTACCACTGTCGATGACTGAGCAGGAGTACTTCAGCCAACAGGCTGATTTGTGAGTTCTGTAGTGGTTAGTTCATTTATTGCATTTTATTTCCAGGTGTGATCCCGCATTATGGGACGTACCTTTCTATTATTGCATTGGATCATTTGCTTCCGCACTTATTTATCATTGACTCTGGTTATTATGGATTTGGACATGTGTTAGATAGTTTATTTATCTTGTTCTTGATATCTCTACAGCCGTAATGTGACTGTGGATGGATACTTCCTACCCACAGGTAGCATGGTTGGCTATGTCACGTGCTCAATCTTGCATACTCTGGGAAGCGGGGCGTGACATGGTTCCTTTGGTATCAGAGCCATAGGTTAGTTGGGTTGATTCTTTTGTAGTTGGGTATTGTACCCAATACACGAATCAGAACACCCGTGATTAGGAAACATATCCAGCCACCTTGACCGTTTTACCATCTTTGAATCATTCTTCCGGATCATGTCGACATGCAAACTTACTTTGCATTGTCAATTCGAAAACCTAATTCCTTGTTATCTCTAGGACTTAGGCGACTTGGTTGGAGTTAAGTAATTGCGGCTATGATACCGCGGCATAGCTACAATGCGGTACTCTATTTAAGTATCTTGGAGTTCTAGCCTTGATCCATATTCAGAATCTATCATCATGCTAATATTGGGTGTTTTGAGTTCAGGATTATGACAGGTAAGAAGTTGAAGACGTACCAGAGGCGTGTGAACGAAGCCGCCATGCTTGGAGTGATAAGAGGAATGCTGGAAATCAAAGAAACAGCCCGAGCTGATCCAGCAGCAAGCGGACTCATTTCAGGAAGGTTTGCAGATCGTTCAGCAGTCTGTGAACAAGATTGGAACTAGACCAGTTGACCGAGTAGGGACCGTGGCAGAGTTCAGACGTGTGGGTCCTACTACTTTCACTGGTTTGGAGGAGCCGTGCCAGCCGAGCAGTGGCTAGTCAGCACGGAGAATTTGCTGATTGCGGCACAGATTCCAGAGGACAAGGGAGTTGATGTGGTGCGCATTCAACTAGTGGATTACGCCGAGAGTGGTGGCTTGTGGAGGAGAACCGTTTGCCCAAGCCAAGCAGTTGGGCGGATTTCTCTAAGAGTTTCCTGGAGAAGTTCTTTCCACGGACTGCACGGGAGGAAATGGAAGAGAAATTTATTGGGCTGAGGCAGAATGGAGCACCCGTGGACGTGCATGCAGCAGAGTGGACGAGACTCAGCAGTTTCGCTGGACCTTTAGTCGCCAACGATGCAGACAGGGCACGAAGGTCCATGCGCAGCTTGGATGTGGACAGCCAAAGGCAAACCGTCTCCCTGGGTTTGACCACTTTCTCACAGGTTCTTACGGCAGCTCGAGAACAGCAGAGCATATCAGGAAAATTGGGAGTTCACAGCAGACAGCAGTTGCGGTAAGGAAGCAGTTCTGTCGGGCCGGTCGAGTTTAGGGCTAGGCCGACAAACAATGTTCTTGCATCAATGGAAGTGATGAAAGTAAAGAGCCGGCTGTTGTTCATGATTCTATGGACGTTTTTGAAGATATATCGGGCTTACCGCCGAAGCGAGACGTGGAGTTCACGATTGACCTTAGTCCTGGTGCAGCGCCAGTGTCTAAAGCTTACTATCCAATGGCACCAGTGGAATTGGAAGGAGTTAAGAAGCAAGTTGGTGAATTACTTGAGAAGGGTTGGATTCGAAGCAGCAACTCTCCTTGGGAGCTCCAGTTCTTTTAGTAAAGAAGAAGGATGGCACGAGAAGGATGTGCATTGATTATCGAGAATTGAACCGGGCGACTATTAAGAACAAGTACCCGATCCCTCGCATTGGAGGACTTTTGAGCAGCTTAGTGGCGCGAGAGTATTCTCGAAACTGGATTTGCGATCCGGATATCATTAGGTCCTGCAGATGTTGAGACAGGAGAAGCTTTATGCGAAGATGAGTAGTGCGAATTCTGGCTGGAAGAAGTGAAATTTCTGGGACATGTCGTGTCGGGTGATGGAATCGCCGTCCATCCCGAAAAGATTGCAGCAGTTCGAGATTGGCCTATTCCAAGGAATGTAGCTGAGATAAGAAGTTTCCTTGGATTAGCCAGATACTACAGGAGATTTGTGGAGAACTTTGCTCGTTTGGCAGAACCGCTGACCAAGCTTATGCGTAAGGAGGTACCTTTTGTATGGACGGATAAGTGTGCGTTGGCTTTGAGACGTTGAAGCAGAAGTTGATAACCGCCCCTATCCTGACCGTACCAGACAATTCCGGAGGACTGATGATTCATAGCGACGCATCTGGGAAAGAATTGGGATGTGTTTTGATGCAGCATGGGAAGGTCGTAGCATACGCATCAAGACAACTGAAGACCCATGAGAAGAATTATCCAACTCATGACTTGGAGCTTGCGGCTGTGATTTTCGCTTTGACGATTTGGAGACACTACCTTTTGGGCGTAAGAGTCGAAGGTTTTACAGATCATAAGAGCTTGAAGTACGTGTTCACGCATAAGGAGCCTATCATGAGGCAGCATAGATGGTTGGAGTTGATGGCTGACTACGATCTTGATCTTAAGTACTATCCGGGGAAGGTTAATGTTGTACCGGATGCGCTTAGTCGGTTACCAGCAATTCAGGTATTAACTACGCAGAAGGAGATCATTGCAGATTTTCGAAGATTCGACTTGGAGGTTGTGCTACCACATTCTACGGGACAGTTGATGCAGTTGCAAGTACAGTCGTCCTTGGTTGAGAAGATTAAAGCGGCACAATCGCAGTATCCTAGACTGCAGAAGTTTCGAGAGCAGGTTGAGGCTAGACTACGAAGAGATTTACTGGTCCACGAAGATGGTTCGTTGAGGTATGGTAGCCGTTTGTGTGTGCCAAAGGATGATGTACGTGAAGAGCTTATGAAGGAGGCACACAGTTCAGCTTACTCTATACATCCGGAGGGTACAAAGATGTACCGAGATATTCGACAGCATTTCTGGTGGGAAGGCATGAAACGGGAGATTGCTCGCTTCGTGGCTAAGTGCTTGGTATGTCAGCAAGTCAAGGCTGAACACCAAAGGGTTGCTGGTTTGTTGCAACCACTTCCGATTCCTCAGTGGAAGTGGGAACATATAACCATGGATTTCATGACGGCTTTACCGCGGAGTCCAAAGGGCAACAATGCAGTATGGGTGATTGTCGACCGGTTGACCAAGGCAGCTCACTTTATTCATTTTCGGGTTGGTCAATCAACGGAGACTTTGGCAGAGCGGTACATGCAGAAGATTGTAAGATTGCATGGAGTACCGGTGAGCATCGTGTCTGATCGGGACACTCGGTTCTTGTCACACTTCTGGAGGAGTTTACAGGAAGGTTTGGGGACTCGATTGAAGTTTAGCACAGCTTATCATCCTCAAACTGATGGACAATCGGAGAGAACGATCCAAACTCTTGAAGATATGTTGAGGGCATGCATGTTGGACTTCAAGGGTTCTTGGGAGGATCACCTACACTTGGTGGAGTTTTCTTACAGCAATAGTTTCCAAGCGACTATTCAGATGGCTCCGTTTGAAGCGTTGTATGATCGTAAGTGTCGTTCACCTATTTGTTGGGATGATGTCGGTGAACGAAAATTGTTGGGACCAGATTTGGTGATGCAGACAGTTGAGAAGGTTAACACTATCAGAAATCATATGAAGGCAGCACAAGACAGACAGAAGAGTTGGGCTGACACGTCAAGAAGACCTCTAGAGTTCGCCGTGGGTGATTTGGTATTCCTGAAGATATCACCGACTAGAGGGGTGATTCGATTTGGAAGTCGGGGAAAGCTTAGTCCTCGATTCGTTGGACCCTTCGAGATATTGGAGCGTGTTGGAGAGGTAGCGTACCGTTTGGCGTTACCACAGTCCTTGGCAGGTGTGCACGATGTGTTTTATGTATCTCAACTACGAAGGTATGTTCGAGATAAAACACACGTCTTGGATCATTCGGAGTTAACAGTACGGGAAGACCTAACTTTTGAGGAGCGACAGGTTGAAATCATGGATCGTAGGGGAAAAGGTTCTTAAGAACAAGGTTATCCCTCTTGTGCTCGTTTCTTGGGGTAATCGATCGCATGGAGAGTCCATGTGGGAGCGAGAAGACGAGATCCGACAGAAGTATCCTCACCTTTTCCTGTAGTCTTCTATCTTGTATTCTTGGAATTTCGAGGACGAAATTCTTTTGTAGTTGGGTATAATGTAACACCCGAGCCCAATGCTACTATTTTCAGTTACTGTTTGAGCATAATGTGGTACTCATTTCATTTAATTTGCTTGTTTGTTGCTTACTGTAAAATTTACCCGGCAAAGTCATTTCTACATATAACAAATTTTAGCATCTAAAATTGAAATTGAAAATATTCATCTTGGCCTACTTGACATCCTTAGCCTCGTGGTAGCGTCCGTGCATTGTGTTCTCGTCCCGTTCAGTGAAACGGGCGAGTTTGGATGGCTACGTGCACGTGCGTGTGTCCGTTTTGAGAGTATGCTTTTTAATCATAAAACATTTCATTTTAAAATTTGGAACCCGCTTAAAATCCTATTATTTGAATTTCGAATTTTGGACCCAACCCGGGCGCAATTTGGAAATGTTTCATTTGGCGCCAAAATCCCAAATTTTAATATTATTAAAACCATCACATATATTTTTCTAACTAACCTGATATCTTACTGTTCATTACCTATCTTTTAAATCTTTAAGTTAACCATATAATATTTTTACAATCTTTTATATCCTTCTCAATTTATTCTCTCAGCCAATCACAACCTCCCCTTTAACCCCGTGGGCCCCACTTTCTCTCTCTCCTTCTTCTCTCTCTTTCCACTTTCTCTCTCTCTCTACCCCTTATATATTCTCTCGTACTTCTCTTTATCATTTTTCTCTTCTTGCTTCATGTCTCATTTCTCATTTCTTTTGACTGTTCTTTTGTTACCGGAATTCCGTCGTGGCGGTGACGTTTCTCGACGTTCCAGCGAGATACCCCGACCCGTGTAGTTCCTTTGTTCGTCGTTTGGGTTCATTCCGTGAACCGTGCGCCGTCGCGAGTTTTCCCCGCCGACGGTTAACGTTCCGTTTTCCCGATTCGCGACCCAACGAGGCAAGTTGGTCTTGCTACATGCTATATACTTTTATAATCTTCATTTTATAATGTTATACATTTGAAAATCTTATAGTTTACATATGAAATGTCGTTGAAAATCGGATATGACAAATCTGAAATTTACTGTACACCTTATCTTATAAAATTCATTATAAATCATAGAAAAATCATTAGTATACGTTCTTTTATTCGTTACGAAGCTAATTCAGAATACTATAACTCTATGAAATATTTACTTGCAAAATAAATTGTTTAATTAACGTAAAATGCAAATGAACACGTCTCTAAACTGCTGTCCAGGGAAATTCCAGCAGCAAACTTTCAACTTTGAATATTCATAACTTTTTGTAGGGATAACCTGAGATGCTTATACTTATAAAACTGAAAAACCTTATTGAATTATCTTTGTTTTGGTATAAGATACGTCTCTTTTGGAGAACATTTGTTATTTTTAAGCTATTTTACAAATTAGGGTGACGCTAAATTTCTGAACGGAACCTTCTTGTGCATGGTTAATCAATACATCTTTTATAGTTACTAATCGCTTTGAATATGCTATCCATATTAATATTATTATATCAATATTTATATCACATATTGTTTAGTTGTACATCCCACATTACCATTTTATAGTTTTATAACTTTTCGGATACCCGTTTGCATCCATCGCATTTAGGATACATATAATTGCATCCATAGATCACATTCCTACATAATAATGTGATATCAACACTCCATGTTTAATAAATTGCATCCTAATTAATATTGGAACTATAAATATAACCCTAATCGATAACTGTGCATCCATATCCTTGAAATTATATCTATTTGCATATCATATTATATGTTCCAGTTTATTGTTTTGATAGTACTCATGCTTGTTTATTTATACACATGCTTATGTTAGTTTGATTATGAGCACCCACATGACATCTTGAGCTTCCTGACATGACCTGTTACACTTCCTACTTGACATGACATGGTACCGTGCACTCTTGACATGACATGACACCTTTATACATTACCTGGCTTGACCTTATGTACCATGGCTTTACCTGTTACCTGATCTTGTGTTTAATGCCAACAAACATAACATGTAGTCCCCATGGACCGTTCCTGTTGTCTATCCAGACAGACCTACTTTTATTGATCATATGTTAGCATTGATCCTTGACTACTGAACACCTGACCTGACATACATAACTTGGGGGTATGGGGAAATCAAAGATGAACCTGACTTGTAACTCGACAGTTCACTACCGTTCGAGTGTACACATTCCTATTCTGTGCCCAGCGGCATGTCTCGGTTTCGGCCGAGAATATTGTGGCCGTGATCCCGGGTATGTACGGGGTAATACCGAGTGTACACTTTCCTATTCTGTGCCTAACGGCATGTCTCGGCTGCAGCCGAGAATATTGTGGCCGTGGTCCCGGGTATGTACGGGATACTATTGGGTTACATCGATGATTCATCAATTGGTTTCAAAGACTATAGAGTAGAAACCTGATAGGACAGTTCAGTCACCATTGCACATTACCCTGCTCTGTTATTTCTTAGTACTGCTTTATTCATGTTCATACCTGCATTGCTTATTACCATGTTCATATTATATTATTGGTTGACATGACGCGCTGACGTCTGGGTTTTGCATGGCCCAGATTCTTTACCACTGTCGACGACTGAGCAGGAGTACTTCAGCCAACAGGCTGATTTGTGAGTTCTGTAGTGGTTAGTTCATTTATTGCATTTTATTTCCAGGTGTGATCCCGCATTATGGGACGTACCTTTCTATTATTGCATTGGATCATTTGCTTCCGCACTTATTTATCATTGACTCTGGTTATTATGGATTTGGACATGTGTTAGATAGTTTATTTATCTTGTTCTTGATATCTCTACAGCCGTAATGTGACTGTGGATGGATACTTCCTACCCACAGGTAGCATGGTTGGCTATGTCACGTGCTCAATCTTGCGTACTCTGGGAAGCGGGGCGTGACAGTGTGTATAGTGTCCACGTAACTGATGCCTCCCCCATGATATCGGACTCATTGCGGTAGAAGCGGAGGCTGCGATCCGGTGTCACACCCCATGACCTGGGCACATTCTACCTGCATAGAGATTACACACAAGTTAATATTCCAAAAAAAACTTGAAATTTGAAATATACGCATAGGTTCAATTACTTACTGGCAACCATATGGCTTTTGGCCATCTAAAGCGAATTGTGTTATAATGGTTGGACAACCAATAGGGATATATGTTCATGACCATATCCGAAATAAAATATGATAGAATGCGGCTTTACATTGAATATCAATTTAATTATGCAAAATTAGTATAATGCGGATTTAAGTATTTTATACCTGAAGAAGCGTCAAACAGCCCCCAAAACTCTTCTGCTTCATCAATGCTGCTATCCTCAGCTCGCTATAGAGGAATGACAGAATTGCACTCCTCCACAATAAAGTGACACACTGGTCGAGATCAGCTAAAAGAGGCAGTCAGGCAAGACCAACTCTGCTCTTACTCCTATCTGGGAACAAGCGAACCCCTATCCAATATAAAATGTAGGCTTGTGTGTACTGCTCGATCGCCGCATGGGTAGCATCCATGGCAGGATCAACACTAAACGCCTCCCACAGCCAGCTCAAGTTAATGCTACTGCCTCTTCTCTGCCCAACAGACGGAATCCTGCCCAACAAGCTGGGCCATAAATCTGACCCATCGTGGCTGTACTCCACAACAATCACCTCTCCGTTTATAGGCAGACCAAGCAGCATAGCGACATACTCAAGGGTGATAATCATCTCACCAACTCTAAAATGAAATATGGAGGTCTCTTGTCTCCATCTATCTACCAAATTTGTAATCAAGACTCTATCCATACATATATACTCTAATCTGGATAGAAAATAAAAGCCTGCCCATTGCAGCTCAGCCTGCATACGGGCTTCTCCAGTTAGGATCCTGCTGCTCCGGACTGAGTAGTCAACGCATGTAATCACCTGATCACTTTGCCAATTCCAAAAAGAGGACTTGTATCAGTAACGTATAAATAACATATGTAATTAGAGAAAATAAAATTACAATGTTTTACCTGTTCTGCTGCGACGTTGGCTGACATGTGGTCAGCCTGTAAATACAGAACACTCGTATCTATAGGTCTAGGCTCCATAGGTATATCTGTATAATGAAAAGTTGAGTTATACTTTTAAATAATGAGCATGTATGACAAAGAACATATGTGTGCGTGTATGTGTGTGTGTATGTATGTTTTTTTTTGTTTGAACGTGTGCGTATGTGTGTGTATTTCAAAGTATAGGTGGTGATTACCAATGGCGACGTGGGGCTAGAGGATTTTTGCATTGTTCCTTGTTATGACCATACTCATTGCAGATGCCGTATCTATTTTGCCTACATTCTTCTCATAAATCATCTATAACACCTTTGATACAAGTAGAACGTAGCCGTCCTGTTTGTCTCCTACCGATAAGTGGTAATATCATTGGACCGTTGTATGCCTCCTAATATTGACTATCAGGTACATGATAGAACAACAGTGCATAAGCGGTTTTATATTTGGAGACAGAATACCACTTGGAAACGAGATCGTGATGTGAAATGTTCCCCTTACCTTCTGCTCGTGTGCATGCTGAAATTACATGTGAAGAAAGTAACTTTTGCAATTTAAGGATATTGCACGTACAACTGCAGTTCCTACCATCGATGACTATGCCGTAATTTTTTCCATCTTTATCAGTCACCTGCCATTCGGATTGGCTGAACCCCATGATCCAAGCATGCCTAGTATCAGTAGCCCATTTGTTATTAATTATTCGAACTTAGGACATAACTTTGTCGTCCACTCTTGTCCCTCCTGACATCGTGTAAAGAAGTATTTGTTCGCCCTGTAAAAAGTCCTTTCTATTAAGACCTGAATAGGCAAAAATCGATATCCTTTTAAGACCCTGTTAAAACTTTCTGAAGAATTCGTAGTCATCATCGCCTACCACCATATTTCAAAAGAGTCTATATTGTTTCTTTATTTTTAAGACTACTTTTAATCCAAGTATCTGCTCTTGGACATATACGTTTAAGTTCCTCTCTCAGCTCTGTATATGTCAAGTCATCTGATGCACATGCAATTTGAGAGAACAAACTCTGTAAGGTTTTGCCACTAAATCCAGCAGTTGAGAGTTGGCTCTGAAATGTCGCATACAATAATGATGACTATGAGGTTCTGACCATGATTTTCTTAGTGCAGTCGGAATCCCTTTTATCCAGTAAGATACGAAAGTAATGTGTTTTCCCTGCACGGATGTAATATAGAGATGAATGCAAATAATGAACCACTCCTAATTTTCAGTGGTTTCACCTTCAACTACAGCATATGCCAAAGGATAAAAGCATCATTTGCATCAGTACCGGTAGCAATAACCAAAGTCGCTTTGTATTTGCCGTATAAGTGTGTCCCATCAATACTGAGAACGGGATGACAATAAGAGAAACCATCAATGGCCGGTCCGAATGCTCAAAATGCACCGGTAAAATATCCTATTCTTTTTGACATTGAAATGTCGGTTACCTTGAAGATAGTTCCGGAATTAGTAGATTTGATGGCGGCAAGGTATCATGGCAAATGTTCTTATGAATCTTCCCAATCTCCGTATATTTTAGACAATGCCCTGTTCAACGCATTCCATGTATTCATATAATTTATTTCAATGAATAATGCATTTTTTATAAGCACTCGAATCATTTTGGGGGTCAAATCGACATTCGCTTTCACAAAATGCAATATCCTGTTACATATGAATACAGAAATGGCCTGTTTATGATTTTAATTCACTACAGAATTCACACAAGTATGATTACCCATATACTTCTTTATCTGCCAATGTCCTGTCTGTGATTTCTTCAATATATATGCATGAAGCCTCCACGGGCAGTTCGCGTCTGTTTTACAAACGACAGTGTGCTTGGTCGTGGTAGTCTTAATTGGTTTAAAAGAAACTTCGTGTTTAATTAACCGAACGCTGACTGCCTGAATTAACTTCTCCTTCTTCTCGAACAAATCGCCGACCTTTAACCCACTTTCAATATCGACTGCTGAAACCCTATCAGCACGAAAGTTGACATTCTCCATTACCGCTGTAGATAACATGTGAGCATATATCATGTTTGTAGGGTGTTTTTCGTAACACCATTGAGATGGGAATACGCGCGCGCTTGTCAGGCGTACTACAGATTCATCCTGCCTAGGGTAGGCTGGGGTTTATTGATTGTGGGGATCCGAATCTCCGGCAGCCGCGGACTAAGATGGCGTTAATTACCCCCGCCTTTGAAGCGAGAGAACCTACGATTGATGGGTCAAACAGGTCATGCGAATTCAATGTGCAGTGTTGTGTTTTGAAGGGGAATTGGATATATCGGGGGCCCCGCAGAGTTTTTACGGGGGTCCCACTACCCAGATAGCGGGCGGGAGGTCAAGGGGGCTAGCAGCCCTCATGCGGGGTGCGTGGGAAAGAAATTTTTTCTAACGGGGACAGTGTTGTGGAGTGTGTGTGTGTGTGTACATATATATAAAAAAATAAAAATAAAAGGGGAAAAGCGCCTAAAGGACGCGTGGGGCAGAGCGCCAGCGCCCCACGTGCCTGGCACGCGGGCGTTGGGCGCCAGAGCGCCAGCGCCCCATGTGCCTAGCATGCGGATGCTAGGCGTCAGCAGCAGAAAGGACTTGGTCCCTGCACTAGGAGCTGTGCTCCCGATTTGACTTTTGGAGTTGAACTCCTGACAAGAAAGACTTTTTCTTTCTCTTTTTCTTTTTTTATGGAGTTAAGCTCCCGGGAACTTTGATTTGTGGAGTTAAACTCCAAGAAATCCTTGTGAATGCTTAAGGGGACCCCTTTCTTCTCCCATGGGCCTTGGATCTTTCCCAAAATGGGATCTCTGGAGATGGGTCTCCTTCCTCCTCTTCTGTCGGCCGGATCTTAGAGAACAAGAGGGGGTGAGACTTTAAAAAATCTTCTCTTTTTGAGATTTGATGGAGGATCCGAGCTCCCTTTGGTGGATTTTGTGGTGGAAAACTATTTATTTTTGGAAAAGGAAGAGTAAAACTATTGATTTAATTAAAAAATGGGAAGAATGTTTAGAACCTTGAGGAAGGAGAAAGAGGCACAAAAAACCTAGAATTTTTAGAGAATGAAAAGTGTATATTTTATTCATCATCATGTTGTCTTATATAGGCTTACAAAATTACACAGAGCCCCTTGGGCTTTACAAAATGGCATTCTGCCCATCCCATGCCTTATGTGCTCATTTCTTTTGCACATAAGCCATGGGCTTTTAAAAAATTTGGCTTTATGCCCATTTTGCTTACATTCATGCATAAAAAATTACATCAAAATTATTTATTACATAATTTTTATTTTGGCATGGAGGGGGGGTGACCGCTTCATGTTCGGACTCGACTTGGGCATGAGCCCACTTGATCTGGGCTTGGGCCCACTTAGCTTGGGGTTGACCTTGACTTTGACTTGGTCAACCGGGGTGCAATTTTCGACCCCAACAAAGTGCCCCCCATCAATAAATGCACACCACATATGTGGGTCGTGTGCATGAAATTGATGGATCTTCTTTCATGTGGAGGCGACTTGCTTTGGTTCCCATTTTCTGGGATGCACTGCCCTTTTTCCGACATGGACGGTTGATGCTTAACACGTCTCTGAGACGGAGTGTCCATAGTAGATGTTTCCCGGGCACGGAGTGATTTGGTTCCCGCTTTGTAGGAAGCCTGCACTGCCCTTTTTACGACATGGACGGTCGACGCTTGACGCGTCTCCGAGACGGAGTGTCCGTAGTAGACGTTTTCCCGGCACGGAGTGATTTGGTTCCCGCTTTGTAGGAAGCCTGCACTGCCCTTTTTACGACATGGACGGTCGACGCTTGACGCATCTCCGAGACAGAATGTCCATAGTAGACGCTTTCCCGGCACGGAGTGATTTGGTTCTCGCTTTGTAGGAAACCTGCACTGTACTTTTTACGACATGGACGGTCGACGCGTCTCCGAGACGGAGTGTCCGTAGTAGACGTTTCCTCAGCACGGAGTGATTTGGTTCCCGCTTTGTAGGAAGCCTGCACTGCTCTTTTTACGATATGGACGGTCGACGCTTGACGCGTCTCCGAGACGGAGTGTCCATGGTAGAATTTTCCCTGGCCCAGAGCGATTTGGTTCCCGATTTGTAGGAAGCCTGCACTGCCCTTTTTATGACATGGACGGTCGAAGGCACTGTTCATATCATAATTTTGCATTATTATATTCCCCATTCTTATTCATTTTACAAATAAATAGGTGCTTTTGACCCATGTCTGCTACATAGTTGCAGATTACAGGTTCTCGGAACAAAAACAGTGAAATGATGAAAAGACGATATAAAAGTGAGACTTCGACCAACAAATAGAGAATATTTATCATGCCTACAGTTTGAAAAACAAACAAAGATCAATGAACAAGTTTACAAAGTACAAAGGCAGCGCAAGGTTCAAGACTTCGACACGAAGCAAGCGGTAAAGTCCACGACATTATTCACTGTGGAAATCTGGAAGAAAACTAGAAGACAATCTGAGAAACCAAGTGAAGAAATAAGTAGGAAAATGCAACCTGAAGTTTACCAAAGAAGCAGAGCCAACAAGGCCCCTATATGGCCGCGGATCCGCTGCCAAACAGTGGTTATGGCCGCGGTTACACGGCCGTGCGAAGCGCGTGTCGGCGCAAATTCTTATGGCTGGCGGCGCATTGACTAGTCTTCTTTAGGGGTATACTTGTAATTGCAGATATGACGCGATTGTAACCTTAAGGTTTCTATGTTCTATAAATAGAAACCCTAAAACCTATTTTAGGTTATGCCTCTTCTTATGCCTCTTTTCATTGATCAAAAATTCAGAATTCTATGTATGGAGAGAGCCATCAAATAAAGGATACCTCTTTTTATTTCATCTATTCAGAATTTAATTCATGTGTAAATGTTTAGAGAGAGCCATCAATAAAGTAAGTAATTTTATTTCATTGCCCTAGTTAATTTTTATTTTGCCTTAGTATAATTCTATTATCTGCCCTAGTTAGATAGTTTAGAAATGTTTATCAATTCCCTAATGAGTGAGTAGTTCCTCACTTGTTAGGGTTAGGAATATGGAAGGCTTGAGAGATGAAAATCTCTCACCCCTTTCTTGCCCATCACGTATAATTAATAGGACTCCATGCATACATACACACACTGTTCCCTACGGTACCCTATGCCACGAGGTAGCGGTGCTACCGTAGTATAAACGACCGGTTGCGTATGTTTTCCATAGAGGTTAGGGTAATAATTAAGAAAGGAAGGACAAGAACCTAGAGGAAGAAACATCGTTTCTTCCCTATGGTACTAATCCACTTTATTAATTGTTACCATAACACCTAAATGAGATCTAAATTAGGGCATTGAAAGCGGTGAGGAAATATTCAATTTCCAAACTTAACCTAAACCTAACCCTAGCAAGATTCTAGTCTTAGTATAAATCAGTTTAGTTTTAGCGATAATCCATTCACACCGTTTGGAATTAACTCGTTAGACCAAATTAGGAAATACACAACATCCCTGTGGACCGACCCGTACTGACCGGCTAGCTACCAAGCGACGCCGTTCTTGATTGCTGTTATAAAAATTCTTTGACAAAATCAAATAGCGCCGTTGCCGGCGATGGCGTGTTATTTTCTTTTTGTAATTTCGGGTTAATATAAAATTGAAAAATCATAAAAAAAAAATATATATATATATATATATATATAAATTATCATCTTGTTATTTTGTGAAGGGTATTTTCGTTTGAATTGTGCAGGATCAAAGAACAAATTCAGATCTGGAAAATTCCAGAGAGCAAAACAGAAAAAAAAAAACAGATCTGAACAAGCAGAGGAGAATCAAAACAGAGAAACAGAAGAGATTTTGGGATCTGAACAGCCAAGTCAACCGCGGAACCGCCGCGTTGACCCACTTTTGACCACGGAACCGCCGCGGGGTGGTGACATCATCAATTGAAATTTTTTCTGTGAGCTTCCTTTCTTCTTCTGAACCCCCTGATATCTCCTCTGTAAAAATTTTCCTGCAGGATTCTTTGCGCCAAAATTTTTTTCTCCCATTCCAATAATTGATCTTGTGCAGCATTCTTTGCGCTGTGCTAAAAAAAATTGTTTGCAAGTGATTGTGTTTACTGCTTTGCATATCTAAATTGACTTTAAGGGGCTTCAACACCAATCCAGATTGGGTGGGGATTTCATTACCCTTCCCAGGACCCCAAAAATCACATAAGGCATATTGGATTGACCGTCAATCTAATTAAAAAAGATTAGACTCCGCCCTAAGGACTTCACGCTCAATAGGACAAAGGAATAGTTGTAGGCATCGACCGTTGATCCTAACCTGACTTTGTGGTGCCTAGGCTAGACAGGTGGTAAAAGGTAACTTTAAAAGGCCCGTCTCACGGTGATTCGTAAGCGGATCTCTCCTTTCTCTACTTGTGCTTACCTGGCCACAATTGGCGGTGAAGAGGCGGTTTGAGGTCCTACTTCTTGCCCTTTGGAACAGTTAGGAGCTGTCTAGCTAACCCTAGATCTAGGCTTGATTGTGCATTTGTGATTGATTGAACGTGTGTCTAAGCCTTTTATCGAAAATCTTTTTTTTGCAAAAAGCTCCACATAAAAAAAAACACAAAAAGAAAAAAAAAGAAATTTTTTTTACAAAAACTTGCAACTTGTCGCTAAGAAATCCGTGCACCTCACATTCTTTTTCTTCTCCCTTCTTACATCATGGGTACCCCGCCTCACAAAACTCTTGCCGAACTTTGGTACCCTGAACCAAACTTTGCTTCATACGCGAATTGTTTTGGTCGAATTACGGACGATCCCTCCATGCCCAAAATTTCTTTGAAAGATCGAATAGAAGCGTCTAGGAGAAACAGTTCGACTCCACAATCCACTTTGTATCAACCATTTCAACCTTCACCACCTTCTTACGTTGATACCCCTTTTTCGAGTCCTGTTATAACTCCGAAACCCATGTCTATCACTGAACATATTGAACAATCTCGTAACCAATCTTTCACTCCTTTCAACACTTCCAGTTCTTGGGATCAACAAGTCCATTCACCTTTTTATCCAATTGTTGATCCCACTCTTGTCCAACCATTCAATTCCTACCAGTCCCACCCGACTTCCGCACCTTCACTAGACATTCTTCTACACAACCATTTGGGAGTTTCACGTATCTAAACAACTTTGAATCTTTTACTGAAACCCCTTCACAACACATGTCTAGTCTAGAATAGTCGTTGGAAACTTATATTGTAGCGACAAACCGACAGATGAGGAATTTGGATGCGTCCATTGCCGCCCTTAGACAACCTAGTGAACCGGTAGCTAGTTTCCAACTAGCTCCAAATCTTCCAATATATGATGAGGCGGTTGGACAGATTGAGAATTTGAGTGGAGAGAGTGAGCTGTGCACCCTTCCAAATCAAACATACCCATACCCAATTGAATCCCACAACTCCGGTTTTCAAACAAGTGTCCCAAATGATTCACCAGTTGAAAATAAAACGTTTAATGAGTTGTGTGACTTTGCAGTGCTTGATTTGCTAGATTGTGAATGGTCCCTTTTGAGTGAAACCATCACCAATCCTTTTGACCTCTGCACCTCCAATCTAGAACCTGAATTGATAAATATCCATGCTTTTGATGAGGTGTTCGAAAAAATTGATTTTCACTTGATTGAGGATATTGACGCAGGGAATATTTTGGATGATGAACACGTAGATTTGACTGAAATTTTCTCTCCAATTCATCATCCCGAGTCATTAAATGTTTCTCCCGAACTTCATATGCGTCTTGATTTTGATGATAATTGTATGGATGAGATAACTTTTGAGGAGAATTATGAGGATAGTATTGAAGAGAGTATTGAGGATAGTATTGAGGATGAACCAGTTTTGTTTGATGTGTCGGATTTTCCAATTCATCCTCCTGAACCTTTAACTGTTATACTTCCTAAATCACCCCCCTTCATCCGTTCCATCATTCCGACCACGCAAGAAATCACGCAGGAGGACTGTGAGCTTGAAAAATTTCTGTTCGATCACAACAGTTTGGACGCCACTAGTGCGTTCCTCTTTGAATTTGACACAGTTCTCACAGCTGATAACGATTATGAGTGTTTCACTTTTTCGGACGATTTCGAAGACTCACCGCTCGAGTTTGAGTCCTTTGAATTTTCAGATGAGATAGTTGAACCATCAGACTCGGTTGCTTACAGTCATTTCGAACCATTGATGGAATCCTTTGAATTCAAGACAGTTTACTTAGGTGAGAATAAGACTATCCCTAAATCACTCCCCTTCGTCCTTTCCATCGTTTCGACCGCGCAAGAATCCGTCGCGCTTCCATTTTCAATGGATGGTTTACCAAGTTCAACGTACCCATGTTTTCTTGCGAATCTTGAGGGATTTAACCCCATTTCTCGACGGGTTGATAAATTAGCACAATCGCTTTTAACACATCGGTCATCACAATTTGCGCTAATTTATTCACTCGATTTACACCCTCAAGTTCGTACTACACTTCTTTCACTCTTCCGTCATTCTTCTCCTAATATACCGAGACCATATTCCACATTTCTTCCCATATGGTCTCGTGTGTTTCTCAACTCCTTTCTCTACACTCCATTCTTCCACCAACCCTACCATTATAACGATAAAAAATTTGAATGGTTGGTGGTAACCTTTGGCCTGTGTAAGGCCTTGTATAGTTTGATTTCTCTCCCTCCTAACTCTGAACTTTAACGCTTAAAACAGTGGAAATACTGTCTCACTTAAGTTTGGGAGGGAATTTGTTGTATATATATATATATATATTTCTTTTAACAATAAAAAAAATTGTAAATAAATAAACAGGGGAGCGCCGACAATTTTGACCCTCTTGGTGTAGCCTGACAATGAGGACACTGTCAAGTTTAAGTTTGGGGGTATGCTCGATAAGCCTTCTTCCTTCGCATTCATGTGTATATTTTTGCATTTGCATACTTATTTTAAAACCCATAAAAATTGAAAATTTTTAAAAATTATAAAAATTGAAACATTCAATTTTGGCCATAATTGACTTGAGTTTGACAAAAAGGTTAACTAGCTAGGAACAACTAAATCCTCAACTTAGTAAATTAAAAACCCTAAAAATAACCTTTCTTAAAATTTAACGGTAGAAAGTATATGTCCTTGTAGTTTACTTAGAAATAGGCAAATTTCGAGTTCTCTTCTTGGGCTAAATTAAAACAAGGGAAAAGTATTGATATTTTTGTTAAAGTATAAGTTTGAAAAATAATTCCTAAGCTTAAGTCTAAATTCTGAAAATATATACCCTATAAATTGCACAAACACGAACCTTGAAACTTGGAATTGTAGAAGAGATCTTGAAATGCTCTTCTCTAAAGTCCTTAGTATGAAGGAAAATAAAATAAAAATACAAGTGTGAATAAAGAGATAAAAAAAATGAACACATTTTGTAATCGGTCGTTGGTACCTCAAGAAGTATTAACGGTCGCATGAAGAATAATTTCATCTAAAAATTCACCAATTGAAAAGTACTTTGGACGATGGATAAAAGTATAATGGCTTAATTTGAATTTCCTAGTGTAGGGGTGATATATACACATACGTAGGGGTATGTGATTGGGGTTTAGATAAGATATAGGAATGAAGAATATGACTTATATCTTTAATAGAGATGATAAAAATTCCTAAGTTGAGATAGAACCCTAGAAGGACAACTTAAAAGATGCCAACAGCTAAGTAAATTCACAAGAATATATATAATCTTAAGTTAAATAATAAGGAAGCGTGAAAAATACGGGTGGATAATTTTTGAGTCAAAGATAATAGAGTTTATTGTTAGAAAACCTAATTGGAGAATGAAAATCAATAGGCCGAATTGATAGGATTTTGTGGGTAGTATCCGCTGAAAACCCTCAGGAGACAGCACTCCTTCTACTAAGGACACCTAGAGGTTTAACGACTTTTTGCACGAGCTCAGTGCAATCGCGTTTCCCTGCGAAAGTGAGGCTAGGTCTTTTTCGAAAATAAAACTAGGTTTGGTCGAGGACGAGCAAAAGATAAGTTTGGGGGTATTTGTTCATATCATAATTTTACATTATTATATTCCCTATTCTTATTCATTTTATAAATAAACAGGTGCTTTTGACCCATGTCTGCTACATAGTTGCAGGTTACAGGTTCTCGGAACAAAAACAGTGAAATGATGAAAAGACGATATAAAAGTGAGACTTCGACCAACAAATAGAGAATCTTTATCATGCCTACAGTTTGAAGAACAAACGAAGATCAATGAGCAAGTTCACAAAGTACAAAGGCAGTGCAAGGTTCAAGACTACGACACGAAGCAAGCGGTAAAGTCCACGACATTATTCACTGTGGAAATCTGGAAGAAAACTAGAAGAGAATCTGAGAAACCAAGTGAAGAAACAAGTAGGAAAATGCAACCTGAAGTTTACCAAAGAAGCAGAGCCAACAAGGACCCTATATGGCCGCGGATCGGCGGCCAAACAGTGGTTTTGGCCGCGGTTTCGCGGCCGTGCGAAGCGCGTGTCGACGCAAATTCTTATGGCTGGCGGCGCGTTGACTAGTCTTCTTTAGAGGTATACTTGTAATTGCAGATATGATGCGATTGTAACCCTAGGGTTTCTATGTTCTATAAATAGAAACCCTAAAACCTGTTTTAGGTTATGCCTCTTCTTATGCCTTTTTTCATTGATCAAAAATTCAGAATTCTATGTATGGAGAGAGCCATCAAATAAAGGATGCCTCTTTTTATTTCATCTATTCAGAATTTAATTCCTGTGTAAATGTTTGGAGAGAGCCATCAATAAAGTAAGTAATTTTATTTCATTGCCCTAGTTAATTTTTATTCTGCCTTAGTATAATTTTATTATCTTCCATAGTTAGATAGTTTAGAAATGTTTATCAATTCCCTAATGAGTGAGTAGTTCCTCACTTGTTAGGGTTAGGAATATGGAAGGCTTGAGAGATGAAAATCTCTCACCCCTTTCTTGCCCATCACGTATAATTAATAGGACTCCATGCATACATACACACACCGTTCCCTACGGCACCCTACCCCACGAGGTAGCGGTGATACCGTAGTATAAACGATCGGTTACGTATGTTTTCCATGGAGGTTAGGGTAATAATTAAGAAAGGAAGGACAAGAACCTAGAGGAAGAAACATGGTTTCTTCCCGATGGTACTAATCCATTTTATTAATTGTTACCATAACACCTAAATGAGATCTAAATTAGGGCATTGAAAGCGGTGAGGAAATCTTCAATTTCCAAACTTAACCTAAACCTAACCCTAGCAAGATTCTAGTCTTAGTATAAATCAGTTTAGTTTTTAGCGATAATCTATTCACACCGTTTGGAATTAACTCGTTAGACCAAATTAGGAAATACACAATATCCCTGTGGACCGACCCGTACTCACCGGCTAGCTACCAAGCGACGCCGTTCTTGATTGCGGTTATAAATATTCTTTGATTCATCTTTTAAAAGCGCAAGCACGCAAAACTATATCAATCAGGCACTGAGCGTCGCTGTTCGACTTGTCCCCAGCACAGAGTGTCGCTGTTCGACTTGTCTCCGGCACGGAGTGTCACTGGTCGAATTGTCCCCGGCACGGAGTGTCGTTGGTTGTTCGACTTGTCCCCGGCACAGAGTGTCGATGTTTAACGTTTCCCCATTACGGAGTGTCGCTGGTTAACGTGTCCCCGGTATGGAGTGTCTGTAGTTGACGTTCCCCCGGCACGGAGTGTCTGCTTGATGTTTCCCCGTTACGGAGTGTCTCTGGTTGACGTGTCCCCGGTACGGAGTTTCTGTAGTCGACATGCCCCCGGCACGGAGTGTCTACTTGACGTTTCCCCGTTATGGAGTGTTTGCTTGACGTTTCCCCGTTACGGAGTGTCGCTGGTTGACGTGTCCCCGATACGGAGTGTCTGTAGTCGACGTGCCCCCGGCACGAAGTGTCTGCTTGACGTTTTCCCGTTACGGAGTGTCTTCTTGACGTTTCCCCGTTACGGAGTGTCTCTGGTTGACATGTCCCCGGTACGGAGTGTCTGTAGTCGACGTGCCCCGGCATGGAGTGTCTGCTTAACGTTTCCCTGTTACGGAGTGTCGCTGGTTGACGTGTCCCCGGTACGGAGTGTCTGTAGTCGACGTGCCCCCGGCACGGAGTGTTTGCTTGACGTTTTCCCATTACGGAGTGTCGCTGGTTGACGTGTCCCCGGTACGGAGTGTCTGTAGTCGACGTGCCCCCAGCACGGAGTGTCTGCTTGACGTTCCTCCATTACGGAGTGTCGCTAGTTGACTCAGTGGTCGATGTTGGAATTGGTTGGTTTGATTTGTGTTGACATCAACATCGCTATACTAGAATATGGTACCAAGAGCAAATCATCATTTGCCTTTGAGAGGATTTGGGGATTGGTTTTTTTTTTTGTCGGCATCAGCAACGCTGCACTGGAATATGGTACCAGGAGCGAATCATCATTTTCCATGAAGAGATTTCCCTCATTCCCAATTTAACGATTTAGGGGTCATCTGTTCCCAGTTTAACGATTTAGAGGTCATCTATTCTCAATTTAAAGACTTAGGGGTCTATTGTGCCCAGTTTAACGACTTAGAGGTCATCTGTTCCCAGTTTAACAACTTAGAGGTCATCTATTCCCAGTTTAAAGACTTAGGGGTCTATTGGATCGATTTGGAATTTTGGGGTTGGGGTAGGCATCAACGTTGCTAACACTGAAGCACATATGCCAGGAGCAATTCATCATTTGCCTTTCCCTGTTGGGGAGCGATGGCTTAGGAGACAGGTTTAGGTCCCTATCACCTAAGACTTTTATGAGCCGTAAGGGTCCCATAAAAGAATTTTCTCCCTACGAGTCGAAAGAATCTCGTAGGTGTACTTCCTCCTTAGGATTCATGGGGACTCCCAAGTGTGTTTTTCCTTTGTGAGTCGTAAGGATCCCACAAAGGTGTTTTCTTACGAGTCGTGAGGATCCCGTAAGTTTGTTCTCTTCATGTATTTTGAGGACACATGAGTGGGTCTTCCCAAATGGAGCATAATTCCAAGGGCGGAGACCAGCCGCGTAACTGGTGGTTGCGGTGGGGCATGGGTATAATGAGAATTATTTGAGCCCGTGAATTGTATACGGTAGTCAACTTGGGGACCAACCGTAGGGCTAGGAGAATTTTGGGAAATTGGATTTTGGTTGGCGTCTGCATCGCTGCACTGGAATATGGTACCAGGAGCGACTCATCATTCGCCGTTTGAGAGTTTGGATTTTGGTTGGCGTCTGCATTGCTGCACTAGAATATGGTACCAGGAGCGACTCATCATTCGCTATTGGGGACTTGAGTTTTGGACGGCGTCTGCATCGCTGCACTGGAATATGGTACCAGGAGCGACTCATCATTCGCCGTTTTTTACCGCGATTGCTCTATCATTTCAGGTGTTCTTATCGTGAAGGTCGCGATTGCCCTGTCATTTCGGCTATTCATTCGCGGTTGCCCCATCATTTCGGTTTTATTTTTACTCGCTGATTTTTATTGCGAGTTGCCCAATCATTTCGTTTTTTTTATTTTTTTATTTCTTTTATTTCTTTTATTTACACATTTTTACATCCCCAGTTTAACGACTTAGAGGTCGACTTTTTCACAGTTTAACGACGTGGTGGTCGGCTGTTCCCAGTTTAACGACGTGGTGGTCAATCGCTCCCAGTTTAACGACGCGGTGGTCATCTGTTTCCAGTTTAACGATGTGGTGGTCAGTCTTTCCCAGTTTAATGACGTGGTGGTCATCTATTTCCAGTTTAACGACGTGGTGGTCAGTCGTTGGAGCTTGGGCTCGATTCTGCAGGAACCACAGGCTCTTTGGGCTTAATTACATGAGCGAGCTCTTCATCATTTGGATCAAGCCGGTGTTGGTTAGCAACAACTGCATCATTGTCATGGCTATAAGGTGTAGGAGGACTTGTTCCTCTGAGCTCCATCATATATACCGTATGGGTTGTGTACCCGTCTATTGCTTCTTCATTGGCAATGTGGCTCGCTTGGGTCTTAGCTTGATGTCTTGGTCCGCTCTTTTTAGAGAAAGGCAGATGTCTGAGAGAATCAGGTCCCAGAAGGACTTCAGTCTCCATTTGTATGAAATTGGCGGTCGCAGCTTGATTGTTTGTTAACACGCCAGGGGACAATGATATTTCTCCTGCCTTGTATTGTTTCTTGACCCAATCCTTGAAAATGCAACAGTCTTCAATAGAGTGTCCCAGCACTCGGTGGTATGGGCAAAAGTTGGGATAATCAGTCCTGTTCGCTTCACTTAGCCTTTTTGGTTCTGGTAGCCGTAAGCCATTCTTCAGAGCATCTTTAAAAATTTTGTGGACCTTATCCCTTCGGAAAGAGTAGACATTATTTCTTCTTTCCTCCAAAGTTGGCTCTCGAGATTTGTTAGTCTTTGCTCCGCCCGCTCTCTGCTTATCCATAGAATCGGTGCTGTTGGAACTTTCATTTTTCCAGTTGTCATCCCTCCGATGTCTCGGTCTGTTTGTGAATTGGAGATTCTGAGTGGACTCTGGCTTTGAGCGTTCCAACATTTGAACTTTCTTGGTCAGCTCTTGGAATATTTTGAGGCCTGCGGTACACAGGAAAGGTTTCATCCAGTCGTTCAGATTTTCTATAAGAAGATTGACGGATTGGTCTTGCTCCAACGGCGGTTCACATTTGATAGAGAGATTGCGCCATCGAACTATAAAATCCATGTTGCTTTCGTTGTTCTTTGGCTCGGTCCTTACAAGATCAGCAATGGTGATTTTATCACTGATACTCATGAACCTTTGCTTGAACATGGATTCTATTTGAGTGAACATCATGATCGAGTCATCCGGTATGCTTGCATACCAATCGAAAGCAACATCGGTCAAACTATTGACAAACTGGCGGAGAAAGAGCGCATTGTTGCCCCCAGTGTTCGCACATGATGCTTTAAATTGGGCAATGTGCCGGTTCGCATTTCCCGTCCCATCGAACCTTTCAAATTTGGTGACGACATAGCCAATAGGAAACTCCACAAGATCGTACCGAGCAGGGTATGGTATCCCGCTGCTACTGACCTCTTTTTGCTCTCCGGCTTCGGCCACCAATGTTTTGACTTTGTTTGCAACCAAATCCATGATTTGATCTTGAGTTAGCGGGTTGCTGTCAGCGGTAGCCAAGACATTTCCCGAGATAGGATGCGACTGACTTTCGTGCGGTCCGCCCACCTTTGGATTTGAGGGAATAGGCGCCGGCTGTCTCGGGAAACCGTTTCCCGGTTCATGAGTAGAACCATGCTCTTGATTGGGCGGCTGATAGGCAACTTGAACTATGAACCGTAAGACGACGTTTGCCAAGTTATCAATTTTTGAGTAGAGCTTGGCCATCTCCTTGTCTCTACTTCTGAGCCGCTTTCGGAGCTCCTGGAGAAGTTGCTGCTCTGCGATCTTAGGATGGAAAGTTGGTTCATCTTCGCTTTCCGAGCCCGACTCCTCATGAACTGAGGGCTCTCCCTGCTCATCAGCCTCACTGGAAGGGTCTTCATTACCTTCCAGAGGAGGCTGGTCTTGGAATGTGGCAGCCATATTCACACCAGATTGGATTTGAGATGTAGTGGCCCCCTCCTTGCTCTTGCAGCGCGTGCCCACCATGTAGACAGTGTGGACCACATATCCAGATGTCTCTTTATCATTGGCTGGGATCTTAGAGAAGTCACCCGATCGAGCAGTTGTTAGGGACACCGCTGGAGCTTGCTCGAGACACCTTGTTGCCTTGTTGGTGTTGATGGCCTTTCCTCCAACTGGGGCCAAGGAAAATCGTTCAGACACTGACTTGCATTTGGGTAGTGGTGCCCTCGAGATCACCATATTTGGCCTCTTGCTTTTCGAGGCCGGTTTGTCTGTTACCGGAGCTTGAGGAGCTAGAATGGCGTTAGCTGGCACGAACAGAATAGAGCTGAACTGTAGCAGCGGCTCCTCCCACTGTTGCCCAAGACTGGCCGGGAAGACCGTCCTGGAGTCCATCTTCATCGTGTAGGAGATGGAAGCTGTGTCGAGAGCTGAGCTCGTCCTTGGAGACATTTTGCTGCGTCCGAAGATTGCAATTGGAAACTTAACTTGCACAAAGAAGCATGATTTCAGTACAGGAAATCGATATGTATATTGATTAAGTTCGCATGAACGTTTAACCCGAAATATGGGAGGAGAGATAAGTCACACCGGGCGTGCCAGAATCTGTAGGGTGTTTTTCGTCACCCCATTGAGATCGGAATACGCGCGTGCTTGTCAGGCGTACTACAGATTCCCCCTGCCTAGGGTAGGCTGGGGTTTATTGATTGTGGGGATCCGAATCTCCGGCAGCCGCGGACTAAGCCGCCGTTAATTACCCCTCGTCTTTGGAGCGAGAGAACCTCCGATTGACGGATCAAACAGGTCATGCGAACTCAATGTGCAGTGTTGTGTTTTGAAGGGGAATTGGATATATCGAGGGCCCCGCAGAGTTTTTACAGGGGTCCCGCTACTCGGATAGCGGGATGGGGGTGAAGGGGACTAGCAGCCCCCTTGCGAGATGTGAGGCAGCGCCCCGTTAGAAATTTTTTCTAACGGGGAAAGTGTTGTGGAGTATGTGTGTGTGTGTGTATACATATATATAAAAAATAAATATAAAAAGGAAAAAGCGCTTAAAGGACGCGTGGGGCAGAGCGTCAGTGCCCCACGTGCCTCACACAGGGGCGCTGGGCGCCAGAGCGCCAGCGCCTCACGTGCCTGGCACGCGGGCGCTAGGCGTCAGCAGCAGAAATGACTTGGTCCCTGCACTGGGAGCTGTGCTCCCGATTTAACTTTTGGAGTTGAACCCCTGACAAGAAAGACTTTTTCTTTCTCTTTTTCTTTTTTATGGAGTTAAACTTCCAGGAACTTTAATTTGCGGAGTTAACTCCAAGAAATCCTTATGAATGCTCAAGGGGACCCCTTTCTTCTCCCCTGGGCCTTGGATCTTTCCCAAAATGGGATCTCTGGAGATGGGTCTCCTTCCTCCTCTTCTGTCGGCTGGATCTTGGAGAACAAGAGGGGGTGAGACTTAAAAAAATCTTCCCTTTTTAAGATCTGATGGAAGATCCGAGCTCCCTTTGGTGGGTTTTGTGGTGGAAAACTATTTATTTTTTGGAAAAGGAAGAGTAAAACTCTTGATTTAATTGAAAAATGGGAAGAAGGTTTAGAATCTTGAGGAATGAGAAGGAGGCACAAAAAAGCCTAGAGCTTTTAAAGAATAAAAAGTGTGTATTTTATTCATCATCATGTTGCCTTATATAGGCTTCCAAATTACACATAGCCCCTTAGGCTTTACAAAATGCCATTCTGCCCATCCCATGCCTTATGTGCTCATTTCTTTTGCACATAAACCATGGGCTTTATAAAAATTTGGCTTTATGCCCATTTTGCTTACATTCATGTATAAAAAATTACATCAAAATTATTTATTACATGATTTTTATTTTGGTATGGAGGGGGGCCAGCCGCTTCATGTTCGGACTCGACTTGGGTATGTGCCCACTTGATCTGAGCTTGGGCCTACTTAGCTTGGGGTTGACCTTGACTTTGACTTGGTCAACTGGGGTGCGATTTTCGACCCCAACAATGTTATCGACAAGTGGATCTTCAAATGAAACGAAGTCAATATTAACACATGAATCAGTAATCCTCTATCTATCATTTTCATCGTCAAGGATATATGCAATTTGCATGCTGCTTTGTGCTTGAATCTCGTTCTCATTACTAGCATCATCATCATCATCATCATCACTTTCATTTTCATTATTTTCCAACACCGCTGGACCCGTAGTAGGTACATCGGTTGGATGTGCGTAACCAATATTAGGGACTTGCATGATACTTGATGTTCCGGCTTCATACTGATAAAATCCCACCTATCGTCTGCAAACGGTGTCCAACCCATATTGTATCCCGTATTGTATGACTGCATGTGCTCGATATTTTGGGATAGAATATTGAAATCGAAGGTTGGCGTTGGCATGCAATTAAAACCGAAACTTGGCGGTGAAATACAATTATAACCGACCGGCGGTACATAAGAACTGCATACAAATTTATGAATAATTAGTAACTATAGCATATCTCACTCTCAATAAATAGTGTTTCGCTAAGTGTACATACGGTATAAAGATATGCAAGATAATACTTCGTAAACTGCCAATTCACTGGCGTTCCGCTTGATGTGCCTTCACCTATGTAATTTTGATCTCTATACTATTCATCATTTGTGAGAGACATAAAGCCGGTAGAATCAGCATTTATATTGAGCATGTGTGTCCTTTCTTCTTGTGGGTAATGCTCAGATGCTCGAAATGAAAGATCAGACACTTCAGAATAAGTTTCGGGCAGTTGAGCGGACATTAATATCTCCTTCTTCATAAACAGCTCGATCGATTTCAATTCTGATGCAAGCATGGCTTGTGTATCCTCGTCATCGGATACTTCAATAGCGGTATATTCATACTTCGTCGGTCATTTGCATATTAAGGAGATATTGAACTCTAACGGATTGATTTTGGTAGTTTTGTACGCTACTTGGCACAGCTTATTGTATGTGCCAGACTTCTTGACTCGAGTCATTTTAATTTTTCCTCCGACATATTCAGGAATATTATTTTTTCCCATCAATAATTGGCCACCGAAATAGCAAATTAGATGGATATAATTATCCGTCATTTTTCCACCTGTCAGAAATATTAACGCATATTTTGAGAGTTCTCATCAAATAAGCTACTTATTTATCTTTACATTTATACTCACCTAATTATATAAAATTACAATAAAATCCATATTTCTAGCATGTAACAAGTTACAAGAACTTATATCCTACTCATTGATCTATCATAAGTAAAATCGGGGAAAACCCCTAATATGTACCCAATTTGTTCGAGTTGCTTTCCAAATACGAAATTTCAACCAATGTTTTTTATGAATTGTTTTTAAATAAAATTAGTTTTAGCTAACCTTCTAGATGCTCACAGTGATTATGACGATGGTAAGGATGAAGGTGATTATTCGTCCGTGAATTTCCACCTAAATCTGCACGAGCGAGAGAATGTGAGATCGAAAGATGACAAACAGAAGAAGGATCGAGAGAGCGTGGGTGAGACAGAAAGATGAGAGAGACACAGAGAGAGAGATGAGAGAGAGAGACCGGAGAGGGAGAGATCGTCGGGGAAGGGGGAAGAGAGGTCTCGGAAGGGAGGCCGAGAGGGGGAGAGAGAGAGAGACGTGAGAGAAAGAATAGTGAGAAATGAGAAAAGTAAATAGGTTGTATCTATTTAAGTAGAGGAATGAGACACACATTGAAAGTACGCCTCATTTGTCTTGCACTAAAACATATGGGCACAGTTTGAAACTGCGCCCCTTAATTTTTTTTGTTGATGCCACCGCTGAGCTGGCGCTGACATGATGCCTATGAGGCACGAAATAACATGTTTTTTAAATATATTTTGAAAATGGTTTGTTTGAAAAAAATATTATTTCAATATGACTTAATATAAAAAATTGAAAAGGCCGCGGCAGCAGCAGCAACATGATGACACAGCAATTAAATCAGGATACAACTAATTGCTACTCAACAGTGGGAAAAATAATGAATTTATGGATGTCTTTTTCAAGTATTTAATGAATTATAATTACTGATGTGACATATTCAGTGTTGGAGACATGGAAACGGAAATTGGTTGCAGGATAATGATGTATAATAATTAAGATATTAAAACTTGTTAGGTCTTGTGGGCTATTACGATTTTTCAACTACTCATCGTCTTCCATTCGAATCGAATTTTCGAGTTTGCTGATGGATTGCAGGACTGGACATTTTCATGATACAACCGAATATCCTATGGATGTGGCATGGAGCAGTCTTAACTAAATCAGAAATTAATTCAGGCCCTAGTGAGGTAGAGGCTTGAATATGTTGCTGCTGGTCACCATGCCAAGCCAACCGTCAGATTGACCATGACAAATCAAATAAGATGGCTCTCTAAATCAAAGGGGACAAGATTTTAGCAGAAAAAACACAAAGTTAAAGAATCAAGAAAATAACACATTCTTGACATTTTTAAGACTTGTTATTTAGGAATCAGATAATCAAACCGAACATAAATCTTGATTTCATATTCTTTTCTTTTGTACCGCATCTACAAGCAGGAAGAGCACTACAAGACAAGTCTTTGTAAAACAAACATCAAAATAGCAACTCAAGCTCATAAAACATGATTTCCTCCTCATACTTTGTGTTTCCGGGGTACTCCATGCAAACAAATAGGCCCTGGCCCTACTTATAACTGTCATGAAAAAAGGCGATATTTGAAATGCCAATATTTATCGGTATATCAACCGGTGTAATTAGCATACCAATATGATAAAATATTCTAAGTTGAATATAATATATCTAAAATGTATTTTAGTCCGTAAGATATACATTTGTGATATAATAATGTTAAACATATTAACATAGTATCAAATGTGTTCAACTTTATTACCATCATCCACCATATATAATATACGCTACTATAGATATGAGTTTTGGTAATGGAGATTTGGTAACTGTTACAACCGTTACCTAATTTATGGTAACGGTTTAAAGGTTTTGGTAACTATTTGAACCGTTATCAAATCAAATAAGTAGCGGGCCCCACAATGCACTGAAGATAAAATCCCAATAGTCTTCCCAATATAAATCGATCCCTTTTCCCCCCAAATTTTCGTTGTGAGCGACAAATTCCCTTCGTCGCCTCAGCCGCCGCTGCCTCCTTCGCAACGGGCTTCGCCTCTCGTCGCCACCGTGACCCAACCCCCTTCGAAGTCCTCACCGCATCTCCTCCATGGTCGAGCCCGGTGCGAGGCCCTGAGCCGTGAATCGAAACCAAGCCACAATCGGAGCCTTAGCCGTCGCTGGAGCTCGTCGGAGCGAGGTACTCGTCGTCGCTGAAGTCGTTGCCGCCGATCTCTTCTGGTAAGTTTTAATTTAATTTTATCTTTTGTCACGACCCAGAATTGACACGTGACCGGCATGAGAATTACGTGAAGTCTACAGGACCCCGCCGTAATTCAAGTAAGCCGAAACTCAGAAATCTAAACCTTCTTCGGAAAATAGTGGAGGTGCGGTTTTGAAATACCGGCATAAGAAATCCAAGCAATCTTTTTAAAAGTATAAGGCATATCATACGAAAATGCAATGATTGCATACTATCTTTGAAAATATTTTCGTCCTTGGAATTTGGGCAGAACTTTCCTTGTATATTTTGATCCAAAACCACATACATGCAATAATATAGGCATCTCTAAGCGGGAGCTAGCTCTTCGTCAATTGGTGGAATCACAATCATGCAATAAAGCATATGTATACAATGCCCTACGGTGAAGATCAATTACAGAAAGAGAATAAGTAAAGGCAAGACATCATCAACTCAAATAAAAGATAATACACCCATCTCGCTCTAAGTCTCGAGAATAAACAAGTCTCTGTCTAGGTCTACCAAATATACAAGTCTGGTTTCTGGTTGATGGGGTTTTAACTAGATACAACAGAAATAAGTAGGTACAAGAATGGTCACGATCCAAATGTGTATCCCACCTACCAATGCAAAACATCCTGAAGAAAGATATGTGGCAGCGAGCCGCTACTGATCCAAGCGAACGAACCTGCAAGAAAACTGTGGCACAACGGGGGTGAGTTGCCAACTCGTGAGTAGAAAATATCAGCAGGTAGAAATCAAATGAACAACGATCCCTAAGTCATACTGTAACATAAAGGTAATACCATGCGGTATCCAGGGTGATCATGTGTACATATGTGTACAATAATGATGTCATGCCAGTATCAGTATATGTATCAAATCATCTGAGTCATATGCATGTATGTATGTAAATATCCAACATGTGTCCATCGACGACACATCAAAATCATAAAACATGGGTGTCCGGTATTGACACTCGAAATATCATAAAAACCCGTGTCCAGTATCGACATGTAAATCCTCATATCTTAGGCTCCGTCTCATCGGATCGGCCCTCATATCCATCTGATCATACGACTCCGGTCGGTATCCTCCGGATATCCGCCGAGCCCAAACTATCACCGATCGGTAGTGCTTCCCTGCCGGGCTCAATAACTTTCTATACGATCTTCTTGCCCCGGGGTACCTCACCGGGTCCACCATGTACCCGCAGACGGTGCATCCTCACTCCTCGAATCAGGTATACATATAGCTCAGAACTGAGAAAACTCATGGTGGACGCCATAAATCGCATCACGAGAAACCGCATTTTTAAAACAATTATAATTCTTTTAAAATATATCAGCGGTTCTCAAATCCAGAGATCTTATGAAAACAACATCTCATATGCATATAACCATAAAGTGCAGTATATGCAAGTATAGAACAGTACTGTAAGTATCTCAAGTGTTATCATGTGAGCATGTCATGTGATAATTACTGAGCAATGATTATGCTTTTACAGTTTAAGAGCAATTTAGTGATTTAACAGTTCTACTGTGTAACTGGTATGGCAATTACCGATGATGAGTGTGTGAGCCGACAAATCTGTGTATGTGTAACATGCGCATCATCAGTAATAGTGCAGGCGTACTAGCAGACGATGCCATATAAAGGTAAATGCTAGGAACATAGTACGTATGTCACGAGAAATAATACAACATAAGCATGAACAGTATAAGGTACACCAATACCTATGGATTAATCAATATAAACCATTATCTACCAAGGTGTTTAGAAATCAAAGATTCTCCAAATCAAGACAATCCAAAAGTCGGCGATCCCACCTCATAGTATCAGATGTGGCGTTATCATCGAACATCATCCTCAAGTCACGAGTGCGAATTAATCATCCGGTGTATCATATCGCGTACGAAAATCTATCGTACGGTGTCATCAAATCAGATTAAGGATCTATAGTCCTATACATAATATTGCATACGGTATAACTCATCGTATGAATCATAAGTCAAGGATACGGATCTATGGTCTCGTACATCATATCATCTCTTATTCTCATATATATATCTCGGCATAAGTATATGTGTATATATATCGCCTAGCATCCGTATATCAACATATCAATCCAAGTCATCTTGTTTCATCATATTCTCATTTATATGTATATATAATGTTACATCATAGATTGGAATATGAATATAAATATGTATATTGCCTTACATCCTCAAGCCAACATATCAACTCATGTCATTTCGTTTCATTATATATATATATATATCACCTCGCATCCTCATATCCACATATCCAATCATATCCTCTTGTTTCATTATATACATATATATCGCCTCACATCCTCATATCAACATATCCACTCATGTCCTCATGTCATCTCATACTAAATTTTTTGATCATATCCGTAAGTTTATAGCATAGTGATGATGCTTGGAAGTGGTATTTCCTCAGATCACGACATGTGGCGAATGACGTATCACCCGCGACAGCTCACTAGACTCCCGGAGGGATACCGAGGTAAAATCAGTGTGCAGCATTGATGACCTTCCTCAGCTTATCCCCGAGCTTGCACTCTGCCTCGTACCCAAGAGCGACCTAACCGCCGAACTAGCGCCCATTCTCTTTCGCTCGTCTCCGAGCTATTGTAGAGCTGAACTTCCTTGGCCTTGCGGCTTATCTCCGAGCCTTACGCCGAGCTAAGCCTCCCCAGCTCTACCGGACAAACGAGAACGTGGGGCCTTAGCGCTTCCACAACGGCTCCGCGTATCTCGCCAAGGCGAGATATCCGCCGCCCTACGTCCCGCGTCCCATACAGGCTCGTTCCCCAATTAATGAGCAAATCCCGCCATTAACACGGTCGTAACGTACGGGCGTAACTAACGGCGGAGATCTCACACCAGCTCGCTCCACGCGACCTTTATATAAACCCATCTCTCAGACGACTTAGGTAAGGCATTTTTTACCCAATAGGCCATTACTCTGTCCAAATACCTCGACTAACTTGATCGTCAGAGGGTCCACGGTGGTACAACCACCCCGGGACTTCCTTGCAGGTAGCTCAGCTCCATTCCAAATCAAGCCCACTGAGATCCACACGCTTCCAGAGGCAACCCTCAAACCCAATCTCAGCCATCCATCAACGCTCGCTATAGATCGATGGAAGACAACATCTGAAGGTGATCAAAAGCTCCATCAGTTGGCGCCGTCTGTGGGAAAGAAAAAATTCCACTCAACGAAAGTTAATCTTTCGATCTCGGAGTTATGGCCAGTGATCACCGCGACGATCCCAGCACTAGTCGCCGCCCTCCTCACAACGGGGGTGACGGATCTCCTCCTACCCTGAACGCCATTCACGCACTGTCTGCGCGAATAGATCGGCTCGCGTCAGTTGCGGATGCCCTTTTCCGTGTTCAAACGGCGGGACAAGCTCCCCAAGTCGCCACTCCCCCACCTCGGGAGCGACACGTAGGGAGAGAAGACACTGTCTGTGCTAGCACATCCGAGCACCGCCATGCTATTTCTGGCGGCCACAGATCCCCTGTGGCGACCAATTCGATGACCTGATGGGCACCTCACAGCTCGATGCCGAGGTCTTATGAAAGAGCGCCCCGCCCTAAGACCCATCACGCTCCTGTCCCTCATGAGGAGGTGTCGGTTAGCTCGCCTACTCCCAGGCATGGTCGGTGCCCTCTCCCTCGTTAGGTTCATACGGACGGGCCTCACCACGGCAGCTCGAGGACGACCTCGCCAGGGGACCTGAGGAACCTCATAAAATGGAACCGAAACCGCGGCCGGGCGCAGGTCGCTAACAGCAGGGGCCATAAATCCGAGTATGCCGAATCCTCGGGATACCACGACCGACTCGATGCCCTCGAAAAGAAAATCGGGGGTATACATCGGGAGAGTCTCCCTTCAAGCGATGGGCCTAGATATGCCGCCGACTCGCTTACGAAGCCCTTCACCGAAGAGTAGCTCGCTGTCCACGTCTCCTCTAGGAACAAGCCCCCAAAGGTCTCCCTCTTCGACGGGAAGTCCGTCCCGAAAGACTATTTGGACGCGTTCACAGCAGGGATGAGTTTCCAGAACAACTCCGACGCCGCGCAATACCATGCTTTCCCCGCCACTCTCATCCGCTCTGGATGAGACCGGTTCTAAGGACTTACGCCACGCTCAATCTCTACCTTCGATGAGCTGGCCACCCAGTTCCTCAGCCATTTCGCCGGGAACAGAAGGGAGAAGCGGACCGTCGATCATCTTTTCACTATAAAGAGCGGGGACAAGGAATCCATCAAGGGATACGCCACCCGCTTCTACAACGCCCTCCTTGAGGTCCCATAGAACTGGGACGAGACGGTCATCACTGCCCTTAGGTCGGTTCTTAGGCACATGGAGTGGCCCCGCTCCTTTGCATCAGCGCAACCTAAGACCATGGCCGAGGTAAAAGCCTGGACCGAGCAAGAGATCCAGCTCGAGTCCGAGGTGAACGCGAACCTACCTCAGACAGACCAGACCGATCAGAAGAAGAGGGCGAAAGAGGATAAAAGAAGATTAAGCGGCTAAAGCCCCACTCCCCAAAGTTCCAGGAGTAGTTAAATACCCACCGACGCCAAGGATCAAAGCCTTCGCCAAGAGGCAACCGAGCATCTACCCTGCTCGGTCCATCCATGGCTGGTAGTTCACTACCCACCAACGCCAAGGATCAAAGCCCTTGCCAAAAGGCAACCGAGCAGCTTCTCTGCTCGGTCCATCTATAGCTGGTAGTTCATTACCCACCGACGCCAAGGATCAAAGCCCTCGCCAAGAGGCAACCGAGCAGCTGCCCTGCTCGGTCCATCCTTAGCGGGTAACTTCTTACCCATCTACGCTAAAGATCAAAGCCCTCGCCAAGAGGCAACCGAGCAGCTGCCCTGCTCGGTCCATCCATGGCTGGTAGTTCACTACCCACCGATGCCAAGGATCAAAGCCCTCGCCAAGAGGCAACCGAGCAGCTACCTTGCTTGGTCCATCCATGGCTGGTAGTTCACTACCCACCGACGCCATGGATCAAATCCCTCGCCAAGAGGCAACCGAGTAGCTGCCCTGCTCGGTCCATCCTTAGTGGGTAAATTCTTACCCATCTACGCTAAGGATCAAAACCCTCGCCAAGAGGCAACCGAGCAGCTACCCTGCTTGGTCCATCCATGGCTGGTAGTTCATTACCCACTGACGCTAAGGATCAAAGCCCTCACCAAGAGGCAACTGAGCAGCTGCCCTGCTCGGTCCATCCTTAGCGGGTAACTTCTTACCCATCTACGCTAAGGATCAAAGCCCTCGCTAAGAGGCAACCGAGTAGCTACCCTGCTCGGTCTATCTATGGCTGGTAGACTACCCACCGACGCCAAGGATCAAAGCCCTCACCAAGAAGCATCCGAGCAGCTGCCCTACTCAGTCCATCCTTAGCGGGTAACTTCTTACACATCTACGCTAAGGATCAAAGCCCTTGCCAAGAGGAAACCGAGTAGCTACCCTGCTTAGTCCATCCATGGCTGGTAGTTCACTACCCACCGACGCCAAGGATCAAAGACCTCACCAAGAAGCAACCGAGCAGCTGCCCTGCTCGGTCCATCCTTAGCGGGTAACTTCTTACACATCTACGCTAAGGATCAAAGCCCTTGCCAAGAGGAAACCGAGCAGCTACCCTGCTTAGTCCATCCATGGCTGGTAGTTAACTACCCACCAACGCCAAGGATCAAAGCCCTCACCAAGAGGCAACTGAGCAGCTACCCTGCTCGGGCCATCCATGGCTGGTAGTTCACTACCCACCGACGCCAAAGATCAAGGCCCTCCCTAAGAGGTAACCGAGCAACTGCCTTGCTCGGTCCATCCTTGGTGGGTAACTTCTTATCTGTCGATGCTAAGGATTAAAGCCCTCGCCAAGAGGCCACCGAGCAGTTTCCCTGCTCGGTCCATCCTTAGTAGGTAACTACCTACCCATCTACGCCAAGGATCGAAGCCCTCATCTCGAGGCCACCGCGCAGCTACTCTACCCGGTCCATCCACAGTCGGTAACTTCCTACCCCATAATGCTGCGGATCGAAGCCCTCATCTTGAGGCCACCGTGCAACTACTCTGCCCGGTCCATCTACAGCTGGTATCTTCCTACCCCACAACGCTGCGGATCGAAGCCTTCCTCACGAGGCCACCTAGCAGCTTCCTTGCCCGGTCAATCCCTGGCGGGTAGATTCCTACCCATCTACGCTAAGGATCAAAGCCCTCATCTCGAGGCCACCATGCAGATACTCTGCCCGGTCCATCCGCAGCTGGTATCTTCCTACCCTATAATGCTGCGGATCGAAGCCCTCATCTTGAGGCCACCGAGAAGCTTCCTTGCCCGGTCAATCCCTAGCGGGTAGATTCCTACCCATCTATGCCAAGATCGAAGCCCTCATCTCAAGGCCACCGCGCAGCTACTCTTCCTGGTCCATCCGTAGCTGGTAGCTTCCTACCTTACAACGCTGCGATCGAAGCCCTTCTCACGAGGCCACCGAGCAGCTTGCTTACCCGGTCAATCCCTGGTGGGTAGATTCCTACCCATCTACGCTGCGGATCAAAGCCATCATCTCGAGGCCACCGCGCAGCTGCTCTGTCCGGTCCATCAGCAGCTGGTAGCTTCTTACCCCATAACGCTGTGGATCAAAGCCCTGATCACGAGGTGACCGGGCACCCTCATGCTCGGTTCATCCTGGCGGGAAGCTTCCTGCCCCATGGTGGGCACCCTCAAGCTCGGTTCATCCTGGCGGGCAGCTTCCTGCCCCACGATGCCAAGGATCAAAGCCCTCATCTTGAAGCGACCGGGCATCCTCATGCTCGGTTCATCCTGGCGGGCAACTACCTACCCCACGACGCCAGGGATCTAAGCTCTCATCACGAGGCGACCGGGCATCCTCATGCTCGGGTCATCCTGGCGGGCACCTTGCTGCCCCTCGACGCCAAGGATCCAAAGCCCTCATCATGAGGCGACCGGGCACCCTCATGCTCGGTTCATCCTGGCGGGCAGCTACCTGCCCCTCGACGCTAAGGATCGAAAGCCCTCCTCAAGAGGCGGCCGGGCATTCTCCTGCTCGGTCCATCCACTCCACGTAGCTTCCTGCCCTACAAAGAGATGGATCACGGCCCTCGTCACGAAGCCGCCATACATCTTCATGCTCGGTCTCAACGGTGGATCCCTGAGCCTCACATTGAACCGGCTGGCAATTCTCTGCCCGGCGCATGCACCCGAAGAAGGCAAGCTCCTAATATGGCTCAAGTAAACAAAAAATAGGAAAGCTCGAGTTCGGTCGATAGCCAGCCCTAACAGACGAAACGACGCCTCCATTCATTCCTGGGCAATCAACATCATGATTCTCGGTGCCAAACTGAGCAGAAGATTCTCCATATATTCCACTCTCGACCTGACCCATAAATAGGTCGGAACAAGAGTGAGGGGCTAATGATGATGCTCAGAAGTGGTATTTCCTCAGATCACGACACGTGGCGAATGACGTGTCACCCGCGACATCTCACTAGACTCCCAGAGGGATACCGAGGTAAAATCAGTGTGCAGCATTGATGACCTTCCTCAGCTTATCCCCGAGCTTGCACTCCGCCTCGTACCCAAGAGCGACCAAACCGTCGAACTGGCGCCCATTCTCTTTCGCTCGTCTCCGAGCTATTGCAGAGCTGAACTTTCTCAGCCTCCCGACTCGTCTCTGAGCCTCACGCCGAGCTAAGCCTCCCCAGCTCTCCCGGACAAACGAGAACACGGGGCCTTAGCGCTTCCGTAATGGATCCGCGTATCTCGCCAAAGCGAGATACCCGCCGCCCCCACGTCCCGCGTCCTACACAGGCTCGTTCCCCTATTAATGATAGGATCCCACCATTAATGCGGACGTAACATACAGTCATAATTGAAGGCGGAGATCTCGCACCAGCTCTCTCCACGTGACCCCTATATAAACCTCTCTCTCAGACGACCAGGTAAGGAATTTTTTACCCAATAGGCCGTTACTCTGCCGAAATACCTTAACTAACTTGATCGTCGGAGGGTCCACGGTGGTGCAACCACCCCGGGACCTCCTTATAGGTAGCCCGGCTTCATTCCAAATCAAGCCCACTGAGATCCACACTCTTCCAGAGGTAACCCTCAAACTCAATCTCAGCCATCCATCAACACTCGCTACAGATCGACGGAAGACAACATCTGAAGGAGATCAAGAGCTCCATCACATAGGTTTCTCCAAATGTATTACATATATCGGTTTTCCCATTATTATGGTTGCGGGGGTGCTATACGCCATCCGCTCAACTTCCCCTATAGATATAGATATACTCACCTGCTAATCCTTGCTCAGCCAAAGTCGATGAACGTCTTGTTCTCCTTCGTTGTCTCGAAAGTCCACGCAAAGGTACCTACAAATCAACACACATCGTAACGAGATCAAAACCAAATCCGAAAATCGATACTGCATGCGAAGTGCTCATAGGTTAGAACCTATAGCCCACGCATGCAAGAACAACCAAAAAACCCTCAACGTTGACATACAAACGTCCAATACCCATGTCAAAACTCAAATACCAAAACCAAGTTTTCAGAAATCGTAAACTCAAAATCAGCAACATGGAAAAACACTCCCAGATTCTACCCTAGATCAAATTAGGAGATTTTGCATATAGGGTAGGTCTATACATTAGATAACAAAGATATGGGTCAAGAATCAACCAAAATTACCAAGACCAGGCCGCAAATTGCGGCCTGGGAGAATAAATTTGCGGCCATAGAAAAGAGTTGGGGTCTCGGGTCTCTAGGGTAAATTCCTAGTAGCCCGCACACCTCTCTGTGTCCGCAACTTATTTTGTAGAGCTCTCAAGTGATACCAGATTCTATTAGATCATCACATATCGTCAAAAACCGATGTCGGGAAAAATCTAAGCTCGTGTTTTGGGGTTCTAGTCTCAAGTTTGTCCAGAATCATCATCACGAAGGGTTTAGGGTCACTAGCTAAAACTCAATTATATCTCTACAACTCAAATCATCCACTAAAAATCATCTTAGAAATTTCCAAGATCACTAATCTAGCATAATTGAACTCTAAACATATGTAGGAAACTAAGAAACTTGATAATATGAAGGAAAGTGAAGATTTTACCTCTTGAAGTAACTGAAGAAAATTCCAAGATGGTTCAATGAGCTCAAAATCCAAACTTGAACTCACCATAGGGTGTAGAATGACGTGGTGGTCATTTTTTGTGAAAGTGGTGTGGTGTTTTGAGGTGGTTTTGGGGTGGTTTCAAAGAGGTAGTGAAGGTGGAGGTGAAGGTGTCACGCCCCGCTTCCCGGTGTACGGTCAGGTGATGTGACGAGACCCACGACGTATTTACTCAGAAGTAAACACGTTATGCGTAAATAAGCGATATAATATAAATGTACACAAGAAAGACATGAGATGTAAATGAACAACAACATTTTATTTATTAAACATTCTTTACAATACAACTGAAAAGTAAATACAATATGTAAAGCAATGCCTAAACAATGGCATGAACTGAAAGTAAAAGTATATACAAGTGACTAGAGCTCTGGGTCCTCAATGAACTGATCCAAGTCTTCTGAGCTGGGCTCGATCTCCAGAGAGTCGGGTCCTCCTGAAAACATTCCAAAGAAAGGATAGAAAAGGAATGTCGTCAGCGAACAATAGCTCGGTAAGTCCCAAAGAGAGATAGAAATAGGATAGACAGATAAGAGAATATACTGGTATAATGTATGATTGTTATATTAACGCAGTTGTTTGTAGCTTGGTGCAGAATATGCCAGTGTATACGAAAGGAGCCAACTACTCCGTCGACTAAGGTATACGGAGCACAAGAAACCGTTAAGCCACGAGACAACAATAACGGATATTCATGTTAGGTGTATTAAAGTGACCATCATCGTGCCACTTTTAACGCATTCCGTACCAATCTACCCCTTAAAAACCCCGTAATGTTTATTGTATTGTTTATATCTGAAAGACTTACCGAAACCATGATATCAATTGCTCATGTAAACAGATAAAGATGTAAACGGATAGTCATGTAATCAAGTCAATGTAAATTCATGGTTCGGTCAGTTCAAGTCATGTTGATATTGATAGTATTCAGTATATATGGATTCATGATGTATTGGAGTTATATTTGAAGTGTATGTAGATTGGAATTGTATTCAGATTAGACTGAGATTCTGTCTGAGTCAGACACTTAAACAGAATTTGATTTCTTAATTAGGTTTTGGAGTTATCGGTAACTGTTGCACATGGACGGCAAGATTTGTGAATTTTTCCAAGCCAATTACCATTGATAACCCCGTTTTAGTTTCCTACCTTAAATAGGAAAGCACCCACTTTCTCCAGCTCTCTGAGGCTCAAGAGAATTGGTCCCGCTTAAATCTATATTTACTAGGGTCCTTATTGTAAATTAATAAACTTGAGGGGGTTTTATGAAACATAGTTTTTATAAACTTTAAAAATAAACCTCAAGCATTTATTTATCGTATTTAGGCTTTTCATGGATGCAATTTTTAAAAGTGAAGTATTCTAATGATTATAAACTTAGATTGAATAGTATATGGTATTTTAGTGTAAATTGGAATTGTATGGATTTGTGATGGTATATTCATGAAATTTGTGATTCCTTTGTTTAGAAAACATGGAATTTATTATATGTATTTAAAATAGATATTTTGATAATATATATATATATAATTATTAAAATAGAATTTATTTATTAAATAGAAAATCACATTATTCATAAAAATTGTATTAAAAATTCCATCGAGATCGGATGCTCCGTGAGGAATGTGCGATAATCCGCACCATCCAAATCGGGTTCCCCAAAATGGGTTGTAGAGACTTAATTGTAAGGAATTTAGTTAAAACAATATTAAAGAATACAGTTTTATTAGTTTAAGGTATTTTATTGTCAAAATTGTATTTATCCCACAAAATATTGTTCCAAAAGCCATCGTGCTGTGTTATGATGAGTGTTGTGATGAGGTAGGTCATTACCTCATGAGTTTTCTAAAGGTAATATGAGCAAATATGATGAAATAATTCCGTAAGTAAACTTTGTGGTATTTAACCATAAAATTAAAATAAAAGTTGTATAGCATGGTATTTTAAATTAAAACTTGTTCTTAATGTTGGTTTATGGTTGCTAAACAATATATAAAGAAATGGTTGATTTGTTATTAAGAAAAGTTGGGTTTTTTAACAAATTAAATCGGATGTCGAATTAACTTCACTTCTGACTAGTTTTTAAAAGAGAACTTTTTGAGAGGTAAAAAGGAGAGAAGAGAAAGTACTTACTGGATTAGATGAGAGAAGGGAGGTAGAGGAAAGGTTTGAGAGCTTCGTGGAGTCGCGGTGTCGCCGGATTTTTCCCGAGTCGTCGCCGAAAGATGACCTTGGGCTAACTCCACTTGTACAACTAATTTGACTTGGAAAAATTTGAGAGTTTCAGAATGAAGATGGCTAGGTATGGGGTGGTATTTATAGGATAGAATTAGGGTTTAGGGAATTAAAAATGAAAATTAAAATTCATTAAAACATTGGATTAATGAGTGATTTTAATCCTCTGTTTAATTTCAGGAAAAACAAACATAAGAGGAGTAGTGGGGGGAGGCTAAGGGGTGTTAGGGAAAAATTTTGAAGCATTTGCGATGGTTGGGACCGGCGGCGGCGGCCCAAAATAAATCCTCGTCGGTCGTTTGGAGGGGGTGGAGCTTGGATTGGTGCAACGTGTCTAGGTCTGTTCATGCATCATTTTCCGCATGTTTGATTTCTGAGACTTTTCAATTTTACGTGTATTGCACGTGTAAACTTTTGGGCTTCAAAAAAGTTTAAAAGAAAAATCATTAAAAATAATATGGGATTGATGGGATTCGAACACAGGGGCTATGTCACAGCAGTGCAAGGCTTTACCAATGAGCTATAAGTTGTTTCTTGTTGTTTTTAAACAAATTAAATACTTATAGCATACTCAGGGTTGCAAATACTCCATTTAGTACTTTAACTTTAAACAAATTTCTGTACATTAAAAACAGAGTCGTTACATTCTACCCTCCTTACAAAAATTTCATTCTCGAAATTTACAATTATTTGAGGACTAATTTAGAAATAAGTAAAGGTATCTTGTACGCATGTCGTCTTCTCTTTCCCATGTTGATTCTCCTGGTGAATCTTTTCTCCACATCACTCGAACCAAGTTTACTTCCTTGTTCCAAAGTGACTTTACCTTCTGTCTAGGATTTCAACGGGTTGTTGCTCACAAGATAAGTCTGTCTGTATAGTGAGCTCGGGGTGATCAAGGATATGGCTGGGGTTTACTCACATATCTTCGAAGCTGGGATATGTGGAACACATTATGCACTCCTTCCGATGAGGGTGGAAGTGCCAAACGATATGCCACTTCTCCGACTCGTTCGAGTATGTCGAACGGTCCAATGTACCTTGGACATAGTTTACCCCTCTTTCCAAAGAGAATCACTCCATGGTTTGGAGAAATCTTCAGAAAGACATGATCTCCTGGTTGGAACTCCAAATGTCCGCGCTTTGCATCTGCCCAATACTTCTGTCGGTCTTAGGCTATACGTATTCGTTCCTTAATAGTGCGAACTATATCTATAGTCGCCACTATCATCTCAGGTCCGAGGAGTTCCCTATCTCCGATGTCATCCCAATTTAATGGTGAATGACACTTCCTTCCATAAAGCGCTGCAAACGGTGTCATTCCAATACTCACTTGGTAGCTGTTGTTGTATGAAAACTCCACAAGATGTAGGTGATCTTCCTACGATCCTCCGAAGTCTAGCATACAAGCTCTTAGCATATCTTCAAGAATTTGAATCATTCGCTCAGACCGTCCATCTGTTTGTAGATGGTAAGCTGTGCTAAAGTTCAGACTCGTTCCTAAGCTAGCTTGCTAACTCTTCCAAAATTGCGATCGGAATCTGGTGTCACGATCGGAGACAATGTAAACCGGTACTCCATGTAATCTCACGATCTCCTACATGAGTTCATGGGTATCAGAGATAGGACACATTGAAGAGTTAAATCTTACTTAGATTTAAACTTACCTTCATATACTTCTTTGCTAGTGTCTCGGTAGATTGGACAACTCGAAATGGGATGAAATGAGCCGACTTTGTGAGTCGATCCATAATAACCCATACCGCATCATTACCTTTCATGCTGCGAGGAAGTACAGTCACCCATTCTTGAATTGGTAATGGTTGAAGTAAACCAGCAGTCCTGTGATATTCATCTTTTACTTGCTGACACACCAGTAATGCTGTCATAGATCTTTGTATATCTTTGTACCACCAGAGTGTACTGAGTAGTGAGAGCTGTGAGCTTCTTTCACCAACTCTTCCCAAACAGAACCTTGTGGTACACACAATCTGCTTCCGTATCTTAAAGATCCATCTTCATGGATGATGAAATCTGTTCGAAGTCCACTTTCTACTTGTTCTCTGATCTTTTGCAACTTGGCATCACTTGCTTGAGCTGTTTTGATCTGATTGACAATAGTAGACTGAACTTGTAAGTTCATCAAACTTGAAGTGTTATTTGGCAAGCCCACTTCTATATCCATCTGATGCAAATCTTGTTGTAGCTTCCACTGTGCGGTGAGATTCATTGATAGTAGTTGGCGACTAAGATCAGGAACTACATTCACCTTCCTTGGATGATATTGTAGGTTGATGTCGAAGTCCGCCATAAGTTTTAACCATCTTCTCTGCCGTATATTCAGCTCTTTCTGAGTAAACATGTACTTCAGACTTTTTTGGTCTGTGTATATATCTACCCGTTCTCCAAGAAGATAATGACGCCAAATCTTCAGTGAAAATATAACAGCTACCAACTCTAAGTCATGCGTTGGATAATCGCGCTCATGAATCTTCAACTATCTTAATGCATAAGCTACAACTTTACCGTGCTAGTGTAGAACACATCCTAATCCCTTACCGGATGCATCGCAATGCACTACGAAACCTCCAGATTGGTCCGGTATGACAAGAATAAGTGTTGATGTCAATCTTTTCTTGAGTTCTACGAAAGCTTGTTCGCATGCTTCTGACCACACGAATTCTTCATCTTTACGTGTGAGCTTGGTCAGGGGTGTTGCAATCTTCGAAAAGCCTTCTATGAATCTTCGGTAGTATCCCGCTAATCCCAAGAAGCTTCGAATGTCCTTCACTGTCTTTGGTGTTGGCCATTCGCATACTGCTGATACTTTAGCTAGATCCACACCTGAAACGATATATCCGAGAAATCCGACTTGTTCTAGCCAAAACTCATACTTGCTGTACTTGGCATAGAGTTGATGCTGTCGCAATGTCTCCAGGACAATTCGTAAATGTTCAGCGTGCTCTTTCCGATTCTTTGAATATACCAGGATGTCATCGATGAAAATCACAACAAACATGTCTAGGTATTCTCAGAAAACTTGATTCATTAGGTTCATGAATATGGCTGGTGCATTGGTCACTCCAAATAGCATCACGAGAAACTCATAATGTCCGTAGCTAGTCCTGAATGCCGTCTTCGGAATATCAGACTCTTTGACCTTCACCTGATGATAACCCGAACGAAGATCTAACTTTGAGAAAATGCAAGACCCACTTAGCTGCTCGAACAAATCGTCGATTCGCGGTAGTGGATACTTATTCTTTATCGTGACTTCATTCAAAACTCTATAATCGATGCACATTCTGTATGAACCTTCCTTCTTCTTTACATGTAACACTAGAGATCCCTAACTTGAAGTGCTAGGACGAATCCATCCTTTCTTCAGAAGTTCGTCCAATTGAGTACAGATCTCCTTCAAACCTTCAGGGCTTAATCAGTATGGTGCTTTGATCACCGGTTGTGCCTCGGGTACTAAATCAATTCCAAATTCAAGAGCTCGATCAGGAAGAAAACCTGATATGTATTCAGGAAATACATCATCGAACTCTCGAACTACCTCTGGCTTATCTTCTCCCACCTTTAGAGTTGCAATCACCGCCTTCTTCGGTTTTGCTTTGTATGTGCTAGGCTCCAGGGTACGGTCTCCACTTTTGAAATAAAAGACCGGATGCTCTAGAATCTCGAATACTACCCTCCTTTTGACGACAGTTGATGGTAGCGTAGAATTTTCCTAGCCAATCCATGCCCAAAACTACATCGAAGTTCGGTATATCCAGCATTTTGAAGTCAGCATAAAATTCTCTGCTGTAGACGACCAATAGACACATGTCGTATCCCATTGTTTCCTTTAGAACGCCATTCTCTGAACTTACATTCCAACTGGATACGAGTGGTTTGACTGGAATCGCATGAGTTCGGACGAACCGTTGCGACATAAAACAATGAGATGCTACAGTATCGAAGAGTGCTAGTGCAGGAAGTGATGCTACTAAGATTGTACCTAAGTTGTGTGGAATATGTTTTAGGAAAAGATATTTGATATGTATAATGATTGAAAGAAAGTTAGAAAGAAAATAGTTACCAGTGATTACTTTGTTAGTTATGTATATGCCCTAGAGGCCATTATTGTACATATGATGTATATTATAGTGGATACTTGGATATATATAGAGAGGACTTTCTTGCCTGACATGATAGTATGCTATCTGGTTGCTCTTTTTCTTAACATGTAGATTAGTATAGTGATATTGTCTTGCTCTCACATGTTGATAAAGCCCTTAGGATGTGTACTTGACTGCCAGGACTATGATGGAGATCATACTAGTGGGGCCAAGGGTAGTCCACAAGTATATCCTATAATTGTTCCTAGTCGAGGGTGTATCGAGACAAGGCATCGATACTCCAGAGTAGACTAACGTATATGCATCTTGACCCATATGATGGGCGATGGATGATCCCACATCCATTGGTGTTTGACATCAAAGATGGTATAAGGATACTCAGTGGAGACTGGGTATACTGAACGGACTCGCCGAGAACTCCTGGTTGGTATTATACCTATCGTCAGATAGCAGTTCTATGGTGACACTGGTACAGGTTAGTCTGTAGACATGAGATCGTCATAGAGTCTTGTGTGATTCCCACTGTGTTTTGATTTCCACCTTATCACATTCTAAAGAACGTGCAAAATGGTGGCTTTTGGGTACAGTCCCGAATCACATGGAGGCAATGAGCGATAGGAGGGGTTTCGTCTCTCCCGGTATTGGGGGTTGATGTTGCGCTGTGCTCGATTGGCTATAACTGGAAGTCCCTGGCCAGGGCTGATATGGAGATCTACTGGTAAGTGTTATCAGTAGTTTCTCAACCTGTTATGAGCCACACATCGACACGACTTATCGGTTACTGGGGTCTGACGTTTACTACCCCTAGACTGTATATGCGACATATCAGACGAAGAGACCGGACTGTACGGTAGTGTTACTGACGGGCTTTACAAGAGATAGAGCAGGCTTGCTTGTTGATCTTCTGATCGCTCAATACCCGGATAGCCGTTACGTTTAGCTGACCGCTGACGGCTTGTAGGTGGCTGATATGACCGGAGTATTGACGAGTCTTTAGAGTCCTACACAGAGGTTTCCTGGCTCAGGTGAAACGGAGTAGGAGCACATATGTGATATGTGCGGGACCGAGAATAATACGAGTATGTGATACCGTATGCTATTCTCGCGATACGTGATATCGGTCGGTTATATATGATATAGCCGGGTCATCGGATCAAGTGTTGATTCGATGAAATGATACATTTTATATTAGTCGGTTATATGGGATATAGCCGGATTATTAAATCAAGTGTTGATTTGATAATTTAATGTATAATTGTATATTTGATATACTAATTTACATTAACTAATATTAGCTCACTTATGTATTTCTTTTAATCACTATTGGACACTTAATATATATGTGATATATATTAATGTGTCTTCCTTGATTAAATATGCAACATGGATGTATAAGACTTACACCATATATGAGATAATATTAAGGTTTTTATTTATTTAAGAAATTCAAAAATGAGTGGATTTTGTCATGGTTAGAAGCTTGGGGAAGCTTTGGATGACCATTGACTTAGTCCACCCATTTTGTTTTTCCTTAGACATTTATTAACCTAACCATTATCTACAACTATGGTTTATTCTCTACAAGGGTTATATGAGATATTTTCTCACCCATAGTTTCCATTCACTCTCATAGCATTATATATCTTCATCTTCTTCTTCAAGCTCAAGAGCTCTCTAGCTTTTGTGCAAGTGAGAAATAATAGTGAGAAAAAGAATTCTAAAGTGAGCAAAATTCCTAGTTCATCATCCTCTTCTATATTAGCCATATAGTTTAGGGTGTTAGCTTCACTAGTTCCATATTAGTGAAGGGATAGCTTGGGTTTGTGTCTCCTCGAAGTAGATCATTTTCGGCTTGGAAGACTTCGAGCAAGTTTGCATCTTTCGCTTTGTGGAGCCTCTCAAGAGTCCGGGAGTCTTTGATCGCAGCGAAGGGACCACTACTTGGAGCATTTGAAGTGAAGGACCGTTCTACAAAGGTTGTATTCCGCAATCACTTAGTTGTAAAGTTGTTTACATATCGTATTGTCTAAATCTTTAGTTAAGGTTCTAGGGTTAGGGTTAACTAGCATGGCAAAATTTTGAAAATGGCATGGACGATGCCCCCCGAAACCTTGCTGTTGTGCTAAGTAACCCTACAGACTTAGCCAGTGGCTTCAGCTTCTTCCACAGTCATTGTGAAAGTCTATCGCCTCGGTACATTCCTCCTTACTGGAGGCACATTCCTCTGTCCGTTCCTCTGTCCCTGAGGTGGGTTCCTTTGTGCTTGATGGAACTTACGAGGAGGAGGTGCAGTAGGTCCATAAGGAGGTAGAGATTGGAGAGAAAGACGTGGTGCAGGTGCCTGGATAGCCGGCCGCTGCGGATAGGTGATTGCTGGTCTGATTGCTGGATTTGGATTGAGTCTACGAGAAAAAGATCCAATACTATGTGTGGATGAGCCACAGACTAAGCAAAGGAAATTAACACGCCTGAAATCTTTTTTCAGGTGTCCATTCCTCCTGCAATAGGTGCAAAAGTCTGGACTGGGCCGGTTGAAAGGTACTCCCGGTTTCCTGGGTACAAAAGATGGCCTGGAAGAGGCTCCTCCTGTTATCTGAGTAGCAGGGCGCTTCATACCGGCAGATTGAGGTCTGCCTTTCTTCTTCACCACTGCCTCATATCTTCGGGCAGCCTTCAAAGATAAGTCGTAGGTTGGGAAATCCCTTGTAGCTAATGCAGTTTGGATCTCCTGGTCCAATCCCTGCTGAAATCTTCTGGCCCTGATCTCAGTAGTCGGTATGAGATATACTGCGAACCTGTTACGGTCTTGTGTTAGCTGTGTAGTATGTGATATCAGAAAATTCGAATATTTGAGATATATTTTACCTGCTCAATATAGTGAACTCAGTATCATACTCATCAACGGATTTGCTCCACATAGTGCTTTGTTGTTGGCATAGTCACAAATTCGTCGTTCGGGTATAATTCGGCGAGGTCGAAAATTCGGATTCGGAGAACTATTCGGAAAAAATCAGCAGGTATTCGGGAAAGATTCGGTAAGTGTTCGGGAAATGTTCGGGAAGGATTTCGAGTAAGAAATTGATATATAAGACGCTAGGTTTTGATTTTGTGAATTATTTGCTGTTTTTTGAATTATTTATTGTTTTTTCACATAATTCGGGAATAATTCGCGAATAATTCGCGAATTATTCGTCCCGCCGATTAATTCGGCGATTAAGTCGGCTGATAAAAAATTCATGAATTATTCGTGAATTCGGCGAATAATTCGCGAATTATGTGACTATGGTTGTTGGTGGATGAATTGCTGCTCCATGTCAAATCGAGCAGTCTCGGGAAAATATTTCGTGTCAAACATGTCGCGAAAAGTCTTCCATTCGATCGGTTGAGTAAGACGGCTTTCTTTCGCCTTCCACCATACTCAGACGTTATCGGTAAGTTGCAGTTTTGCAACCCTTACCCAAGCAATGTCTGGCACTTATGTTGCTGCCAGATCATCTTCATTGGATTGAGCTCATTCTTCAGCTTCTAGAGGGCTCTCTTTCCCAGAAAATTGCTTAGGATGCAGTGCCCAAAATTGTTTTACTCCAGGTGCCTCAGCTTCTGGGCGGTTCATTAGGATAGGAGTCTGCTGCTGCTGTCCCTCCAAGAGGCTCTTTATTGCCTCGAGCAGTACCATCTGCTCGTTGATTGGAGCTACAACGGTAGGCGTAAGTGGAAGTGGTGGTGGTGTGGTGTTGCCGTTCACATTGGTGCTAGTATTGTTCGGGAAATCTATAACCTTGAAAGAAAAATAGGGTTAGGATAGATTCAAGAAATATGAAATATAAAGAATGTTTAGTTGCTGAGTTTTATAATTCTTGTGTTATATTGCTTAGGTTTCTATGCAGAACTAACCCTGCATGGTATGACTTCATACAGAACTGACTTGCATGTGTCGCCAACAAAACCTGTCATGCCCCGCTTCCCGGTGTACGGTCAGGAGACATGACAAGGCCCACGATGTATTTACTCAGAAGTAAACACATTAAGCGTAAATAAGCAATATAATATAAATATACACAAGAAAGGCATGAGATGTAAATAAACAGCAACTTTTTATTTATTAAACATTCTTTACAATACAACTGAAAAGCAAATACCATTCACCGCCGAAAGACGCGATCCGGGACGTTGGGACGTCTAGCCTGAATTTTGGGGGTAGATACTATTTGGATTTATTCGTCCACCTCTCCTAAGATACCAAGTTGATTTATGGCACCGTATATCGGAGGTTTGAGCGGATGCGGCCGTTGTAGCAGACTTCGTCGGATTCCCCCTTATTTGCGAGGGGTTTTTGATTGTGGGGACGCTCTTCCCTGCAGTTAATTACATTATCGCATCGCGATAACCACTTTCTCCTGCTCCGAAAGTTCACTTCGTGTTGTGTATGTTTTTGTTTATTTTGGTTTCCCGTGGATTGTATATGGAGACTAATTTATGTTGTCGCCCGTAGGGCATGGATTAGTCCAAATCGGTATATCTTAGATTTGGGTTTGTTTTATTTAAAGATCGTTAATCTGGTTTGAGATTAAGATCGACTTAAATGTATGAGCATTTGGAGCTCGATTTGTTTTAGTTAAGGATACGTTAGTCCAATTTGAGATTAAGATCCACTTAACAAGGTTTCATGATCATTTTTATTTCAGATCCAATAATAGAGCATTTGGGCTCCATTGTCTTAGTTTAGGGACATTTTGGTCCATTGTCGCCATTTTGGGGGTGAAGTTATAGTTTGAGGACATCTCGGTCTGTTGAACGTCATTTTGGAGGTGAGATTTTAGTTCGAGGGCATTTCGGTCCGTTGATCACCATTTGGGGGTAAGATTTTAGTTTAAGGACGTCTTGGTCCGTTGTTTCCATTTTGGAGGCAATAGTTAGTTTGAGGACGTTTCGGTCCGTTGTTATTTTAGGGACGTCTCAGTCCATTGTCCATCTTGCGTGCACGTGTATTTGTTACGGGACGGGATGAGCAACGATGATATGGGATGCATCCAGTCTGGAATGTGATTTGATTTGGGATGTGCATGTCAGTTTGGGAAGTGCACCAAAAAGCAGTTGGTAGTCGGGACCCTCCACCTCTCTGAAGACGTTAAGGAATTACAACGACATATATCAGAGGTGTAGAGAGATGTACCCTTGAACCAATTCCCGTGTTTGAGGGAAAATGGATTAATGGTAAACCCAGGAATCATTAGTTGTATTTTGAGACTAAGATTTCCTCATGGGAATATGGGACGAATATCGTTTTGGGATATCATCAGTTGGAAGATCGATAGTCGTATTTGGGACTAAGATCATTTTGGAAAGTAGTGAGCACATGGGCTCGGTTGATCTGAATTAGGGAGTTTCTACTCTCAAGGGACCTAACCAACATGGGCTTGGTCCACTCAATTTTCTTTTTATTTGAAAAAGAGTGCTAAGCACTTGTTTGGGCTCAGTCCCCTCTTTTTTTGCAAAAAGTGCTGAACACTTATGTAAATTCTGATGCTCGCATATAATCATGTGGGCTTTTAGTCATGGGAATTGCCCAATAAGTGCTCAACACTTTACCCATTTTGTCTTTATATGGAGTGTTAAGCACTCTTTATGGCTACCACGTGCGAAGCACGTGAGGAGCTAGGCGCTGCCTAGTGGGTGCCAAGCACTTTTATTCTGTGGTGCCCACGTAAGGGTCACGTGAGGCACTGGGCGCTGAGTGCCGCTCAATAAGTGCTAGGTACTCCTATAGCGCCCACATAAGGGTCATGTTGGGTACTAGGCACTGAGCGTCACCCACTGAGTGCTAAGCACTCCTGAGTTTTTTTGTAGCACCCACGTGAGAGGCACGTGCGGCGCTGGGCGCTGAGCACCGCCTACTGAGTGCTAAGCACTCCTGTAGCGCCCACATGAGGGGCACGCGGGGCGCTGGGCGCTGAGTACCGTCCACTGAATCCTAAGCACTTCTGAATTCTATCTCTTTTTTTTTAATGATCCACAGGATCTTTATTTACTCTTATTACCTAAAATTTTCAAGAAGAGAGTTCTTCTTCCTCAAAAATTTAATTCTCTGTTCTTTCGAAACTTTCTCTCTTTTCTTTAAGCTTATAGGGGGGTTCCTTCTCTTTAGACTTATAGTCTTGGGTCTTTTATATAGTAGAGGCAGTTTGTTGGTTAGCTCCGAAGAAATCTCTCATTAAGAGATCCCAAATGAATTAGGGATTTTACCCACAGTTGGATTTTTGATCCAAGAACTTCTGTTTTACAGAAAATATTTTCTTGTTTTTAACAAAATTAGGGAAATATTTACGGAATTTATTCTGTAGATCGGTGATTCTTTAACCACTATTGGATTTTTAATCCAACGGTACTCTTTTTTACAGAGGGCAATCTTTCTTGTTTAGAAAGATTTGAGGAATATTTCCTCTAAGCAGAATTTAATTCTGCATCCTGATGATTTATTGTCTCCGTTGGACTTTTGATCCAATAGCTCTGCTTAACAGAGAGTAAAATTTAATTCTTACCAGGGCACCGACACTCATGTGTTGTGTACATGGGCGCTAATTAAGGTTTTAATTGCTTTATGTTCTTTGCATATCGGCGCCCACGTGAGGAGCACGTGCGGCGCCAATATAAGATTTTTTAACTCTGGCGCTGGCGCTCTCGTGGAAGTCACGTGAGGCGCTGCCTCTTAAATTTTGAACAGAGCTTTGCTCTTATTATTGGGGGAAACAAATGCCCCCACCGTTGCGCCCACATAGCTCGCACGTGAGTACAGCGGTGGCATCTTTTCCACCGTTCGTGAAGTGCTGGAATCGGTTCACCTTCTTCCTCTGTTTCCTATGGGTCAACTATATTCTTTTCCCATGCCCTTTTTCCCGGCCTTGGAAATAGTTCCACCATGCACATAATTTTCCGTGCCTAGATTTGAATGCTTCACTTTATAATCTGAAACTATGTCTTTCTCCTTCTTCACAAAGAGAAACCCATTTCTTTTAACAGAACTCAAGGTAACCATTTTCTAAAGGAACAAACCAAGAGCTATGGCTTGCGATCGTCCTCACTCTTGTCGGCAACCATGGGAAGTGCCCATCGAGAAGACTAGTCCTTGTTTTGTTGCGCGGCTAGTGGATCCCCTTCTCACCGACGCTCAATGTGACACGGTAATGTATGAGCTCCTGACTCGTAGGGGTTCTCCTCTTCCTATGGGCTCCATTTGGCTCTGGATGATTTTCCTATCCATGCTTGCCGATATCCCCCCTCATCCGGTAGAGATGACTCCGGAAATTATCGATGTGGCGGAGGACAAGATCGAGTGCATTCACGAGGCACATTTGATCACCCAGTCTTTGAGGGACCATTTGGTTCAGTTGCTAAGCCGGATACGAGCTCAGCGGGCTATCATGTCTTCCTTCGCTGATGAGCACGGCGCTAACCGATAGGGAGCAACTCCTCGCGAAGACCGCCGCTTCGACATGGTGGAGATGGCAGAGAGGGAATTGGGGAACATTGTTTATTATTTTCTTAACCCATGTATCTCTGATCCTATATTTGGTGATCTCTTCCCTGTAGAGTAGTATGTTTATTTTAATGTATTTCTTTTATTATTGACTGTTGAATGTTTCCTCTTCATCATATATTCGTACGTGTATCTCTCCTCTATGCATGAGCTTTATACTTTGACCTTAGGAATTTTTGCTAAGTAAGAACGCCATTGTTGTGTCATGTGCCAATCCTTCTCACACATACATAAATCAGCATGCTTTGAACACTATTTCCATTTAAGTACGTATGCAGTTGTGAATGAATTCTTAGTCGAGTGTGAATCAAATACTCTCCTTACTGCTTTACATAGCACAGGGTTGGTGCTCATGGGTTGCGCTTTTCTGTCTTGACTTAACATGACGTAGTTTATGTACTAATTTCAGAGTTTCTAGTTATGGACTCATTTCAGAGTTTGTAGTTTATTCACTCATTCTGGAGTCTCTAGTTTATGGACTCATTTCGGAGTTTGTTTAGTTTACCTCCCTTGGGCTTGTAGGCAAACTTATCCTAACATCATAGATAACCCCTACTCTTTGCGATAGAGGTCCATTAGGTTTTGTGGTACTAGGGTTTTTAGTCTGTGGTACCATTGCGTTGGCTGATGCATTCCCTGATATGCAGTCTTTACGCTGCTGTTCGAGTAGCCCCGCGACTGTCGTGTCTCTGATCCCTTCGGGGGCTGGACAAGATGTCTTCAAGTAATCTTTTTAGTCAATTTGACCGTCGGAAGAGAAAGCGGTAGGAATTTTGCCATGTCGCTTTTTACTTCAAGTTAGGCTCAGTTTGGGAGCCCCGCTGAGTCATAACCACTCCGCACTGGTATGAGATGATCTCCGATAGTCTTTCGGGTATTATTTAAGCTGCCTTCAAGACCTCGAAGCTAGGAATTTAGCCTTTGCTTCCTTTTGATTTGGCTATTTTGGAGCTTTTGTTGGCATTGTGTCTGCATCTTGCTGGAGTGAGAAGGAATGTTGTAGTAATCTTTAGGTTGTTTTGTGAACCGTTAAGACTTGGAGCTAGGAATTTTGCCATGACTCCGTTTTTTTCGACCTTGGGGTCCTTTGTTGATGTCATGCCTACATCCTGCTGGAGTGAGAAGGACCACCGTTGTTGACATTGCGTCTGCTGTAACGATAAGCATGTCGAGGAAGTCTTTAGGTTGTTTTGTGAACCGTCAAGACTTGGAGCTAGGAATTTTGCCATGGGTCTGTTTTGTTTTGACCCTGGGGTCTTTTGTTGACGCCGTGTCTGCATCCTGCTGGAGTGAGAAGGAACGCCATTATTGATATTGCGTCTACTGTAACGAGAAGCGTGTTGAGGTAGTCTTTAGATTGTTTTGTGAACCATCAAAACTTGGCTCTCCCTTTGAAGGATTCTGGTGGGAAAATATGGTTCCCTTTTCGTTTGTGCCCATGGATTGTATATAGGGGTTGATGTGGACTCACCTGGAGGGAAACTGTTTCATTTCAATTTATTTCTTTCCACGATGCTCTATCATTTCAGCTTTTTATATCGCGAAAGTCGCGATTGTCCAATCATTTCGGCTTTTTATTGCGGTGCCTAATCATTTCGGCTATTCTTTCTTTTTACTCGCTGCTTTTTATTGCGAGTTGCCTAAACATTTCGGCTGTTTTTATATGCATATATTTTTCTAGTTGATTTTCATTGCGAGTTGCCCCATCATTTCGGCTATTTCATATGCATTTTTTTGCTCGTTGATTTTTTGTTGCGAGTATGAAACTTGAGACCTGATACCAATTCTGGCATCAGCATCGCTGCGGCTGGAATATCGCCAGAAGCGAATCATCATTTGCCTTGAAAGGACTTGGAATTTGATACCTGTTCAGGCATCAACATCGCTGCGACTGAAATATTGCCAGGAGTGAATCATCATCTGCCGTAAGAGAACTTGGAATTTGATACCGATTTAGGCATCAGCATCGCTACTAGTGGAACTTCGCCATGAGCGAATCATCATTTGCCTCTGTCGACTTGAATAAAGATGGCTCGGTAAACAGGGTTAGGATCTTGTCGACTAAGGCTTTGAGATTTTATGAGCCGTAAGGGTCTCATAAAGTTATTTCTCCCTACGAGTCGTGAGGATCTCATAGGCGTATTTTCTCCTTAGGAGTCGTGGGGATTCCTAAGTGTGTGTTCTCTTATAAGTCTTAAGGATCTCATAAGAGTATTTTCTCCCTATAAGTCGAGTGGACTTACAAGTGTCATTCATCACATGAAGACATTTCTCATCATTGGTGGAACTTGATGGGGAAATCGTTTATTTGTGCCCGTGGATTGTATACAAGGGCCAATATTGGACCGCCTGTAGGGCAACTTGGGGAATACGACGGCTTAAGAACAGGTTTGGATCCCTATAACTTAAGACTTTCAAATTCTATGAGTCGTGAGGGTCTCATAGGGGGAGTTCTCCTTACGGGTCGAGAGGATCTTGTAAGTGAAAATTTTACGAGATTGCGTCCTTTCGGGTTTTCACAAGTTCGCCGATAACCCCGCTGTTTTTACTCACGGGGCCCTTTCGGGTTTTCATCCGTGCCTATTTTGCTTGTGGACGTATCGTTTTTTTAACAACGAAATACACCCTTTCAGCTTTTCACAAGCTCGCCGGTAGCCCTGCAGTTTTTTCTCACGGCGTCCTTTCGGATTTTCATCCATGCCCATTTCTCTTATGGACGTACCGTTATTTTTAACAATGAGATTGCACCGTTTTAAGTTTTCACAAGCTCGCAGGTAGCCCTGCTATTTTTACTCACGGTGCCCTTTCGGGTTTTCATTCATGCTCATTTCGCTTGTGGACGTACCGTTTTTTTTAACTTGGGTTGCAGTCTTTGCCGTTGGAGTTTTGATTGCAACATAGATCCCAAGAGAAGATATCGCCATATTTGGGGCGATGCACCCTATTTGAGGCGGAGTACTGGTTTAGGGATATTTCGGTCCATTGTCAGTTTAATGACGTAGTGGTCCATTATCACCATTTTTTTAAGGTGAATCTTTAGTTTGAGGACATTACAGTTCGTTGTAAGTTTAGGTACATTTCAGTCCATTGTTAGTTTAGGGACATTTCGGTCCATTGCCAGTTTAAGGACATAGTGGTCCATTGCTAGTTTAAGGACGTAGCGGTCCATTATCACCATTTTTGGGGTGAAGCTTTTCCGAATACCACTTAGAGTTTTGACTCGGGAATATGGCGAGCGGACACGAGCGTCGTCATCTATCATTGACCTAAGTCGTGACTCGTCAGGCGTGGTATTTCCTGAGGAATCGGCCGTTTATTGGCCGGAAAAGTCTTTCTCCATGCATATCCATGAGCAAATAGGCCCCACCTTGATAGACCTTGTCTGTGATGTACGGGGCTTCATAGTTTGGCTCAAATTTCCCTCATTTTGCATGATTGGAGATCATAGGTGTTTTGACGACTAGCACAAGTTATCATTGGCGAAATGTTCTCGGCCTAGTCAGTTTTTCGTATGAGCGCGTCATCCTTGCCTTGTAAGTTTCTAGGTTTTGTTGCACCACGAGGCGAGTTTCATCGAGGGCATCAAGTTCCTCAAGCAGAAGATGGTCATTTTCGTCATCTGTTAGCTCGTATCGAACCGCTAATCGGAAAGAAGAGAGTTCTATTTCCAAAGGAAGGACCGCTTCAGTGCCGAATACCAACGCGTATGGTGTTGTATTCGTAGCCATTTTGAACGTCGTTCGGTACGCCTAGAGAGCTTCGTGCAGTCTCTCATGCCATTCCTTTTTGTTTCTGGACACAGTTTTCTTTATAATCTTGGTCAAGGTCTTGTTGAAAGCTTCAGCTAGACCATTAGCTCGGAGATTATAGACGGAAGAGTATCTCCAGTCTATTTTGTGATGTTCTGTGAAGCGGCTGATTTTATGGCTCCTTTAGGCTGGCCCATTATCCGAGATTATCCGTTGTGGAGTACTAATCCGGTAGATGACATGTGTCTTGAAGAAATGGAGAATAATCTCCGTCTTCACCTCCCTTAGTGGTATTGCTTCCACCCACTTAAAAAAGTAGTCGGTCGTTGCCAATATGAACCGGTGTCCTTTGGATGACGCTGGTTCAATGGGGCCGATTATATCGGTTCCCGACATTTCGAACGGCCAGCTAGATATCGTTGGGTGTAGCGGATTTGGATGTTGGTGGATGAAATCCCTGTGAATCTGGCACGAGTGACACTGCTTCTCATATTCAAGGCAATCCTGAATCATCGTGGGCTAATAATATCCCATCTTTTTGATCTTCAGCTTCATCTTTGGCCCGGCTTGATGAGAACCGCAGAGTCCGTCGTGAGTTTCTTGAATGACTCTCTTTGCTTCTCCTGGACCCAAGCACCTTAGCCACAAACCGTCAAGCAATCTCTTGTATAGAGTATCATTGACGAAAGCAAAAGACAGAGCCCGTTTCATGAACCGATGTCTTGACGACGCATTTTCGGGCGTTCGATGGGATTTGAAGCAGTCTATGAAGACTTCCCTTCAATCCCTGATCTTTTCTTCGTCTTTTATTTGAAGGAATACTTGTTTAGTCGCTTCCTTTCCTTCAGACGACTCTGTTAAATCCCCCGAAGATATTTCTGCTGGCGTAAGAACCCGGCGGTTTTGCACAACGATCCTTACGTCATCGAGGTTTTCGTCAGCCAGTTTCTTAGCAAGCTTGGCTAATGCATATGTCTTGCTATTTCCGCATGCGGTATGCTTTCCAGGATGTAGGAGGGGGTTTGTGTCAGCAGTTGCTGCACTCTTTCACCATACCTGATCAGTTCTGGCTTGCACGTCTGATAGTCACCATTTACTTGGCTAACGACCAGCTAGGAGTCTCCATATATGAGGAGGTTTTTGATTCCCATATCGACAGCGATCTCAAGACCCGCTATCAAAGCTTCATATTTAGCCTCGTTGTTTATTCTTGGTTCCGTTAAGGAAAGGGCGAAACGCATTATCCCTCCTTGCGGAGTCACGAAGATGAGGCCCATCCCGGCTTTGATTATAGGGGTGGTATTCTTACGCTTCTTTATGGAAGATGCTCCATCGAAGTAGTGTTCTCATTGGACATTATTTTCCTCCTTCTTCCCTTTGATTATGTCGACGCGTGTTTGTCTGGTAATTCGCAATTTAAGGGAGAATCGGCTGGTATCGGATGCTCAGCGAGAAAGTCGGCGATGGCCTGGCCTTTCACTGCTTTGAGGGGTCGATGCGTTATCGAGAACTCCGTCAAGAGGAGGTCCCATTTGGCAATCTTTCCTGTTAGTATAGCCCTTAACATCAAATATTTGAGAGGATCTACCTTTGATATAAGATGGACCCTATATGCTAAGGCATAGTGCCTGAGCTTCGTTATCGCGAAGATCAGTGCCAGACAATGCTTTTCGATAGGGGAGTAGTTGTTTTCTGCCCCCAGGAGAACTCGACTCAAATAGTAGAGAGTTCTCTCCTTTCCCTGATCGTTCTCCTGTGCCTATAGCGCGCCTAGAGAACCTTCAAGGGCTGTTGTGTACAGGATGAGGGGCTTTCCTTTGACTGGAGCGGTCAGTACCGGCGGGTTCTGCAGGTATTGCTTGATTTCGTCCAGTACACTTTGGCATTTATGATCCAAAATGAACGGGGTCCCCTTCTTCATTAGATGGCTGTAAGGGTGGCATTTTCCGGAAAGGTTGGCTATGAACCGCCGGATATACGCGAGTTTTCCTTGGAGAGACCGCATTTGTTTAAGAGTTCTTGGCGTGGGTATTTCCATAATCGCCTTGATCTTTGATGGGTCTATTTCGATGCATCGGTGTCGTATGATGAATACTAGGAATTTGCCTGAGGAGACTCCAAATGCACATTTTAAAAGATTCATGTTTAGATTATATTTCCGAAGACGCTGAAACACTATGTTCAGATGTTCCCAGTGCTCCTCGTACGATTTAGTTTTCACCACAAGGTCATCAATATAGCATTCGACAATCTCATGTATGAGGTCATCGAAGATCTTCGTCATGGCCCTCTGGTAGGTAGTGCATGCGTTCTTCAAACCGAAGGGCATCACCTTATAGCAGAATATGCCTAGCAGAGTTTGGAAGGCGGTGTGCTTTTGGTCTTCAGGATGCATTTTTATTTGATTGTAGCTTGAAGATCCATCCATGAAGGAGAAGTCTTCATGAGTGGACATGTTATCGATCATCAGCTTGTTAACTGGTACTGGGAATTCATCCATTGAACAAGCTTTGTTAAGATCCCGGAAGTTCACGCAGATGCGCACTGTTCTATTTTTCTTCATCACTAGAACAATGTTGGCAATCCAGTCGGGATACTAAACTTCTTGGATGAAGCCGGAGTTAATTAGTTTCCTGACTTTGGCATTGATACTCATCTCGAGTTCGAGCCGCATTATTCTTGGCACCTGTTTGGCTTGACGTCCAGCGATATAGAAAGTTTATGCACCGCTATTTTTGGATCCAGTCCCGGCATCTCGGAATAGTTCCATACGAAGCAGTCTTTATATTGCATAAGCACGTCCTTTAGTGTGGCCACCTGTTTTTTTAGACAACAGCTCACTGATGAACGTGGGTCTCGGCTCATTTTCCGTCCCCAAGTCGATTTTTCTCAAGTTGTCTGCCGTAGTGTGTATCCCATCTTCCAGCTCTTTTGGTGCTGGTAGAAACTCTGAGATCATCTCCTCCTCGTCCTCATTTGAGAAGCACTTGAAACAGTCACCCATATTCTCGTGCTCTCCCTCCTTTAAGAGTGTTATCAAATGGCAAGAATGAGTTCGCTTCCATTCTTGGTGTTGAGCTGGTCCCGCCTTTGCGATATAGGTTCTCTTTGGCTCATGCTTTTGCGGTAGGGTCACCCTCCAGATGTCGGATAAAGCGAACCTGCCCTATTGATATTGGTCTTTGACCCAGTCTTTAAAGGTGAAGCAGTCTTCAAGAGAATGTCATATTGCTCGATGATAGGAGCAATAATCCGGATGATGGACCTCGTTTATTTGTTCAGGATGCTGAGACTCCGTGAGCGTCATCATCTGATGCTTGATGACAAGGTTGAATATTTTCCTTGTCTTGCCTTGAGGGAAAGAGTATTCCCGACCCATCTTCTTGATGAAAGACGGATTCCAACTAACCTTTTCTTGATTGCGTGGCTTCTTGGCTCTGCTTCGATGTTTTAGAACGTCATTCTCGTTCTCCACCATGTTTTTGCCTATGTTTCGGGCTTTTTCTTTGTCGCGAGAACGTATAGCAGGCTGAGGGTGAAGGGCATCGTAATTTTCTTTTTCCGCAGACTGCTGAATGAGACGCTGAGTCCTGGCCTTTTCGTAAATAGTCATTTATTGGTTTTGATCATCCCGAATCTTTTGACTAGCCTCCCTTATTAGTTTGTCAACTTGCTCTTCGAACGATAGACTTGACGTTCTTATAGCGGATTTTTGCTTCGTTTCAACGTCATAGCTATCTGGAAAAGCATTCCCTTCTTCACCGGAGTTATTTATAACGCAACAGCCATGGAATCACTCCCGTTTCTTGGACCGAATGTAACGCTTTGAATTTTCGTTTTGGTGGTTTTTCGATAATCGGCAAAATAATCAGTCTTTTCCGTAATAAGTCAAAATAATTATTTTTCAATATAGGCCTAATTATACAAAATTTAGATAAGATAATGCTAGAAATTAATCACTAAATTGTCACTTAAAAATTTCTAGTCATTTAAAAAAAAAATCCTTAATTAATTATTTTTAATATTATTTTAAGCTTTTAAATATACATTAAATTAGTGATAAATACAAATTTAAATGGATAAATTACACACTTAGGAATCATTATAAACTAAGATCTATTGTTAACAAAAATCTTATCAAAACTTTCCAAGATTGTAGCTTCCATGGTTTAAAAATAAATCAAAATGAAACTAAAATAGAATTTTAAATAGAAAAATGATGTGATATGCAATTAATGCCTTTGAAGAGACTTTCTTCCTAGAAAATTCTACACTTTTCCCTCACTTTTCCCCCCATCCTACCAAGGGCCAAGCCCTAATGTAACGTTTTAAAAATAATTAAATAAATAATTAAATGAATAAAATTGTTTAAGTGAATTTTATGATTTTCGGTAAGGCAAAATGTATTTTTCGTAAAACCAAACCGCGATTGTTTTTCATTATAATTTTAAAAATATCCATTTTAATTATGTAATTACTAGTAAATAGTATTTATTTAGCCACTTATAAATTTTTAGTTTAATAAAATATTTTTCCTAAATTAATTATTTTAAATATTAACATAAGCTTTATTTTTACACTAAATTAGTGTAAATTACAAATTTAAATGGTTTTAAATTGCAAAAATGAACCATGGCATATTAGAAATTAGTGTGTATCATGCAAAATTTATTTGCAAATTTTTCCTATTTTCTAGAGCTTTCTTGAGTTGCTATAGTAAAGAAAGAAAGAAATAAATAAATAAAGCATGAAAAGACTTTTATTGATGTTTCTTCTCTTGAAACTTCTACACACTTTTCCCACTCTCTTCTTTCTCTCCCTCACCTCTCTAGGGCCGGCCACAACCTTCCATGGCTGCCCCCCCCTTTTCCCACCTCATTTTTAATCAAAATTCATTAAAAATACATCAAAAATTCCATTAAAATTCCACAAAATCCTATTTATTCCATACTCTCTATTCCTTGCTCATTTTTATATGAAATTTGGAGATGGAAAGCATGCATTTTGGAGGATCATTTCTTGTTTGGATTTCATATTTTGGGAGGTATAATTTCTTTCTTTTGATTTATTGTTTTAGATGTTCATTTAAGCTTAATTAGGTTTAATGAATTAATTCTATGTTTTTATTTTAAAATTCAAGTTAGGGTTTGTAAATTCAAGTTATGATTTTTGTTAATTATTTAGGGTTATAATAGTTAATTTAACACTTATAGAATTGGAAAATATTGCATGGTTATTGAATTGTAAAATTTTCATTTAAAATTGTTTTAAATTAGGAAATTAGCTAACTAGGTTTTTTCAAAATGTGTTTGTGGTTAATATAAAATTCTAATTTGGGTCGTTATCATTGGATTATAGTTTTAGTGGAAATGTTAGCATGTTAATGGAAAGAAAAACTTAGTTTGATTGCTAGTTTCCATGGTTAATTGATAAATTGTGATAAAATTGCTAATTTTGTAAACTAGATTTTAGAAATTCCTATATAAATGAGATTAAAAATATAATTATGGTTTCATTATATCATTATCATCATGAATTGTGGTTTAAGTCATTAATTTATGCAAAATCACGTTTTGCGGTGGAATTGTGGTATTTTGCTTGAAAAATGTTAAAATTGTTAAAAGTTGCAAACTAGAAATTTCAAATAAATGCAAAATTTTGTAATAAAAATATAGTAATGGTTTGTATAGTCTAGTAATGCTATTTAATGAGTTTTATGACCATTAGTTTCATTTAAATGTCAAGTTTTGATGAAAAACGGTATACTGGCATTTCGGGTTTTTGCGAAATTGGACGGTTTGATAGATTTTAGGGTTTCGATGGATTTAATCGTGTTTTATGGTATAAGTAATGTTTTTTAAAACTACAAGTTGTTTGTTGATGTTATCTCGATCCATCGGAGTTTGTATGCCGATATCGAGCGGTATTTGGTTCTTTTGCGTGGACGGGACATAGGTTTTAACCTATGCTTGTTCCTTGTATCGTTTGACTTTTGTATGTGATTCGGTTTACGATACTATTTATATGTTTGCGTTTAGGTACCCCTCACGTGGACTGCGGGCGATGAAGAGGAGGATGGCGACACCGTCTTCGGCAGACATGGACCAGGTGAGTAGATGTATATCTACGGGGGGAAGTCGGGTGGATGGCGTTTAGCACCCCCGCAACGTAGAATAGGAATAATACTTATTGACATTAGAAAAACTGGATGTGACCCTAGATTCTTACTGAGCAGGACCCTAGTAATGAGCCTAGGCGGGACTAGACTGATTTAGGAAAACCATACCTGAGGATGAATACTTTGGGAGAGGTTCGTAGGTTTCTGATAGAAACACACACGCACACACTAAAACTTGACATGGCGTATACGTATATGTGTGTATATATATAAAACTAGGTATATGTGTATATATATACACAACACGTATATGGGATTCATTGATGTGAAATGATATCTGAGGTATGATGAAACAGTATAACTGGGCTTGATGCATTGATTCTTGACTATACAGTCGTATTAAAATGTTAGCGGATCATTAGAGAATGAGATAATGAACATGAATATATAAATTATAAAGAGTGGTGGTGATATTGATGTACATGGGGCGCTAGAATAGTACCCGGACTGTAACTTGTGACTGATCACGATATGATATATGTATAACTTGATTACGACATTATATTGGTGTGACCTGATGCCGATATCATATAAGTATGACTTAATCACAATATGATATATATGACATGATATTTCTGAGGATAAACTAATGATGCTTATCATGATGGCAATGATATATGATTGATGTATGCGATCACAGTTTAGCACCTTGATCATGAGATGTGTTGATGATGACATTATACGAATGAGGAGACACCTAGGAGATACTTGACCGTACCCCGATATTGGGATGTCGTACGATGGATTTTACCGTACGAGGCTTAGATTTGATGATTTATCCGCACTCTTGATTCGAGGAAGCCGTACTACGTACGTGACGCTATTGAGGCGGGATCGCCGACTATTAGAGATATTGATTCAGACCTTAGGTAGACTCTAGTTTCTTACTGACTAGTCTATTAGGTTTAGTTCCTTAGGATGTTAGATGGACACTGGTTTAGGTTCGACTCACATAGTGGTAGTTGTACTCGTATCTCGCAGAGGAGTGGATAATGCACACCTGTATTTACATTCATACTGTAATCATCATGGTGCATGTTCTTTTATATGTTGCTATAATCAGTATAAACTCTACCTGTTAGGACACCAGCACTATTACCGATGATGCGCATATTCCACGCACACTTATTTGCCGGCTCACACACATCATCATCGGTAATTGCTATGTCACGTACACTTTAGATCATATTGTCTTTTATGGATAGAATCAGTTAATAACTAGACAGATATAATATTGTGATTATTCTCTGACATTAGTACAGACATGATATTCATTGCTTAGACATTCATGCATTCATATTTTCATGTTATCATGCAGTATTATGGGCATATGCCGACACTTATCATATAGTTACTCATGATTTTGAGATTTGGATTTCTATGAGATTTCTGGATTTTGGGGAAAACCGCAAGAATATGTAAACACTTCTCTCTCTCCTCCTCCTCTCTTTTTAAAAACATAAGATGCGGTTTTCTCGTGATGTATGTGTCGTCCACCATGAGATTTCATGTTTTCTGATGGATTTCGAGACCCGATTCGAGGAGTGGATGAACCGTCTCGGGTACATGGTGGGCCCGGTATGGTACCCCGGGGCAAGAAGATCGAGTTGTAGACGATGAGCCTGGCAGGGGAAGGCTACCTACCGGTGATGTCTGGCGCGGCGGATATCCGGAGGATACCGACCGTTGTCGTGAGATTTGATGATATGGGCTGATCCGGACTGACGGAGCCCGGGATATTGAGACTTGAGATTACATGTGTTGTGTCGATGCTTGACACGGATTTTCATGGATTTCATTGTTGAGATTTCAGATTCTTATACACATTTTACTATGATAATAGCTAAAGATTTCTTATACATATATATCTGGATTTCAGGATTTGCTACTTTACATTCATGGTGCATGCATTTCATTTCATATGACATAGTATTATATGAGGCACTGACACGAGCATGGAGTATCTGCACTTACACGTAGTTTTACCCTGCTATTACTAGTTGATTGGGATATAATAGTGTATTATTATGACCTAGGATAGCGTCGTGCATTCGATTTCTTTTCGTAGATGTCTTCTACTCACGAGTTGGCAACTCACCCCCGTTGTGCCAAATTTTATTATAGGTTCGATGTACAGGTTTCCGTGGCAGCTTGTTGGCACATCTTTTCTTCAGGGTGATTTGCACGGTAGGTTGGTTCACTTGTATCCGAACCACCATTGTACTTTATTCATTCATTTGTATCTAGTAAGCTCCATCAACCATATTTGTATTACTTGATAAGTTTATAGGACCAGCCTTTTATTTCGACCTTAGAGTCGCGCATGTATTATTCTGATCTGGTGGTTTTGTTTTCTTTTGAGTTTTGAGCCTCGCCTATTGGCGTTGTATATTATTGTGCTTGTTGTGGTTGTTTCCGCCTGTTGGCGTTGAGGCTAGCTTCCGTTTGGGGATGCTTTTTATTGTTTATGTATATTATACTTGTTGTACCCGTTTAGGGGCCAGTTTTTACAGAGGAGACTCTGCCGAAATTTTTGGTAAAATTTGCTGATGTTTTTATACTTGTTTTCTTTTACTGCTTCTTCTTCTTTTTCATGGTTTAGATTTCTGGGCTTCGGCTTACTTAGGTTACGTGGCGCCTCTAGACGCTTCGTAATCTAAGTGCCGGTCACGTTCTGCACTTTCGGGTCGTGACACCTAACCTGCTGCAGCCCCCTCTTTCCCCCATTTCTTTGCTTCAAAATCCATGCAAAAATCCACAAAAATCCACAATTTTCTTCACTAATTCAAACCTAACCCTTATGCTATCCCTTCTCAAGCCCAAATTGGTCTAAGAAAAGGAGAAAGGAGGCATCTTTAGAGGTCAAGTGCAAGCTAGGGTTCAACTTGAGAGGTATAATTCTAATCTAATGTTCAATTGGTAGTTTAAGTATGCTAAACTAGAATTTTAAAGTGCTAATTTGGTTATAATTTCTTGTTTCGGAAATTCTAGAAAAGGTTTGAAATTTTAATTAGGGTTTGAAGTATTGTAATTAGGTTAAAATTAGTGTTGTGGCCATCTAGTAGTTTGAATTGGATGTTTGTGCTAGTTTGTGATCGCTATATCGTTAATCCGCGTTGTTTGCATCAAAAATCGCTATGTGAATGCTTACTAGGTTTTTATAAAAATTAGGAGGTGATTTAATTGCAATATATTAACGATATGTATAGCATCTCCTACGACTTTTAGGGAGTGCGAATGCGTAATTTGGTTTAGTCGGGTTTTAATTTTGACGGTTGCCCCGAAACGACGATTTTAGTTAAGCTTTTAGTGGTTTTCGTATGTGTTCCGCGCGTTTATTGCACGTTGTGCCTAACTTTTCAGTGTTGATTCTTTTATTTTGTGACTTGCGACGTTTCTTGATGTGTAATCTTAAGTTTGTGTTATGCAATTTTAGGATCGGTTGCGGAAACATCGGACGTGGCGCGTAAAGGCAAAGCGGTGGTTGGATCAGATTAGCGAGGCGTCCGGGTGAGTAGATGTATACATCTATGGGGAAAATCGTCTGGATGGCGTGAGGCGCCCCATCGTTAGGATCACTTTATTACTCGCAAACTATATGCATAGTTATTTAGTTAACCATCTCATTCATATACATAGCTTTCTGGTCATCTATATATACCTGTGTGATATCACCCCTTAGGACACTTACACCATTACCATTGGCTCATATTGCGCATGCACTATTCATGTGACACACACGCCTTTGGTAATTGCCATGCCACGAGCACTGTAGAACCTGCTTAGTTCAGTATCAACACTTGCATCGTATATGATACATTGAATTGCATAGCATATATATATACCTCACTTCATCATCATGCTTACATAGATTCCTAGCCATAAATCACATTGCATACCTTTGACATCATAAGCATTTATCATATACAACATGTTGGGTATTATGATTTTCTTTAGGATTTCAGTATTGATGAGATTTCTGGATTTTGGGGAAAACCGCAAGAATTTAACAAAAGCTTATTATTATCATTTTTAAAATAAAGTCGCGGTTTTCTCATGATGTATGTGTCGTCCACCATGAGTTTTCATGTTTTCTGTTGGATTTCGAGACCCGATTCGAGGAGTGGATGAACCGTCTCGGGTACATGGTGGGCTCGGTATGGTACCCCGGGGCAAGAAGATCGAGTTGTAGACGATGAGCCTGGCAGGGGAAGACTACCTACCGGTGATGTCTGGCGCGGCGGATATCCGGAGGATACCGACTGTTGTCGTGAGATTTGATGATATGGGCCGATCCGGACTGACAGAGCCCGATGTATTGAGATATTGATATAGTGAGACATTGAGGCAGATATATTTTCATATTTGGTGTCGATGCTTGACACGGTTTTCGGATGATTTCATTGATGGTACCTAGCTATTGTACAGATATTTTTCTAAGTTAAGAAGGAAGAGAATCATCATATTTAAACACTTAAAGATTTCGTATTGATTTTTTTGCATCCATGTGCATACATACTAGTAGCATCGCATTATACTTAGATATGCAGATTGCGACGCATTGCGTGCATTCTTATGATAGCCTTATTAGATATTATATTCTACTCACGAGCTGGCAACTCACCCCCGTTGTGCCACAGTGTCTTGCAGGTCGGACCCGACAGCCTTGTAGCAGCGGGCTTATCTTATCATTGACTTCTTTTGCTCAGACTCGTGTCATTGCTCTTAGGTTGGTTGCGAGGACACTTTATCTTTTTTGTACTATCTTTGTATCTAGTATTCTCCATCTACCACTTCTTATTTGTTTATGCGATCTAGTGTTGAGACTGAGAGATTTGTGTATATGTGGTTCTTCTGGGGTCGAGCTCACTTGAGCCGACGTTGTGTTTTTCTCAATTTTTTTGTGCTTCTTTATGCTTATTAACTTGATATTGCATATATATTGCGTGTGGTTGTGATCCTCCTTGGGCGAAGAGCAAGCTCCTGCTTGGGGATGCCATTTTATCATTACAGGTTATATATCTTGTTGTACCCATTTTTGGGGGCTAGTATTTACAAAGGAGATTTTGCCGGAATTTTCGGGAAAATTTTGAAGTTTTTAAAATAGGGATTTATACAACTTAAATGGTTTAGAATCGTTTTCAAAAAAGGTTTTCCTTCACTCTTATTGCTTATGGTTTAGATTTTCTGGGCTTTGGCTGACTTAGGTTACGTTACGCCTTGAGACGTCTCGTAATCTAAGTGCCAGTCACGTTCCGTACCTTCGGGTCGTGACACCGAACGTATCCAAGCCCAGCCATCTCCATCCTCCCGTTGGGCATCTTTCGCTGAGTCTCAGGAATGTCCCAAATCTTGTTGTAGAATTGGGCTTGTCGAGCGGTTTGTTTGAAGGGTATGCTTTGGCATCTTAATAGCCTTTTTAATCCCTCTGTGTAATATCGAGGTAGACGGATTGGTTGAAGTCTTTCAAGTGAAAACTCGGCACCATGCCAAACTTCTTTCTCCACTCTGGTCTCCGTAAATTGGTAGAAGAGGATCATCTTTTCACCTCTTCGCCTGGGAGGGACGTAGAAAGTCCGCAGCTCTTGTACGCTGTATGTATCAAGCGCATCAAGTTCTTTGCAATGTCGTGGCAGAACTATGGTGATTTGTAAACTCTGATCAGCTCCAGTAACGGTTTGTTTTGACGGGCAGTGGAGAACACGACGTTGACCTCGTCTTCAGAGTCACTGCCAAAGGCCAAAATAGGAGTAGATGGTCCAGGCCTGTTGCATTGGGGTTTCCCCGAGTAGACTATTTCCTCGTCTTCCTCGGTGTCACTCCTAAAGATCGGGATGGTGACAACAGACTTCCGTTTATCCTCTGGCTTATGACATCTTTCCGTATCTTCGAAGTCTGGTAGGAAGTACTTTGCGTCTTCATATTTTCAGACTTCGTTTATGGAGAATGCATTTAGCTCCCCCGTTACGGTGTATTCGATGCCATCTTTGAAATACTTCATACACTGGTGTTGTGTAGAAGGGATGACGTTGTACTCGTATAACCAAGGCCGGCCGAGCAAAGCGTTATAGCAAGTCTTAGCGTCGATGACATGAAATTTGATGTCAGTGACGAGAAGCCCAAAGCGTAATGTCAATATTACGGACCCAAGCGTCCGCGGTGACTGAGATTTGAACCCGGAGAAGGTAATTTTATCCCGATCCAGGTGCTGAACGTTCATGCAAATCTCCTTCAGCACCTTCACGTTGAGAAGGTTGATGGATAACCCGTTGTCGACCAGGATCTTCCCTATCTTGATGTCGTAGCAGTACCCGATGACATGTAGAGGACGGTTGTGCTCGCACATTCCGAGGATGAGATCTTTATCGCCGAATGTGATGTCAGCTGTATGAACCTCTGCCAGCTCGTCCTTCATTTTTTCTTCTACAAGGAAAGCTTGGAATTGATCAGGCTCCTGTAATGTCCTGATCAGAGAATCTCTTGCTTCTTTAGACAGGAGGAGAGCATCCAATATGCTCGGTTTTGAGGGCATCTTCCTCAGATGTGCGAGGACATTATAATCCACCTTGTTTTTCTTAGGCGGGTCCTTGGCTGCGAGCTCTTTGATGACTTTATCATCGAGGGCAATTTCCTCAGGGTCTTTTTCCTTCCCCTTGTCTCTTTTGCCCGAACCTTTGTTTGTAGGCCCGAGGGTTATTTCTTCCTCCGAATTGCTCCCGAATGTAAGAATTTGAGATTTTTCTTTTGTCGAACTGTTATCAACCTTATGACAGTTTCCAACCATTCCTTCATACTCATTTGTCGTGCTTCTTTGTTTTCGACGAGCTTTGCGCTTTATTCGCTTGAAGTATTGTCGGTGAGCAATGTATCCTTGACACCACTTTTTGAAGGCACTGCACTCTTCGGTGGGGTGTGTGACCCTCCGATGGTATAAGCAGTAGTTCGGATGTATATCCGTTTTGTCAAGGCACATGACCCCGGGAGCGTTTTCCACGAGAGGGGGCAGCTTCATTCCCATTGACAGGGTTTTGGCGAACCGCTTCTCTGCTTTGATCCTGCTCTTGTTTGTAGCGGTGTACTTTGGATTGGTTGGAGTGCTTTATGACTCTTCCTCGCTGCGTTTTATTCATCCTGACGCCGATTCTTGTTCTTTTCGTATATGGCCATTTCACATTCTCGGTCAGCTCTGCTCTTTTGAAAAGCTTCGTTTAGCAGCAAGTCAATTGGGTCTTCTGGCGGCTCCGGGGATTTTGGCACCGATCCTGCCCCCGGTTCCTCTGCGTTGCTTTCCTACGCCGAGGGAGTTTCTTCGTTATTTAACAACGAATGAGAAACCATGTGGCACGATATGCGCGTCGTGGTGGAAAAATATAGTCGGAGCACGTAGGCGCCTTCTAGCCCCCTACATAAGCCGCTGGCGACTTGCTAAATAGTCTTGGGTTCCTCCTGATGAGTCATGTCCTTCATCATCGTCACTGTCTTCGTTTTCAAGGATATGGTTAAGAAAATCATCGAGAGTGACCGGTGTCCGCGCCTTCTGGTTGTATTCTTCCAGAGCGTCAATGTACTTTTGCAGGTCCGTGCATGTCATGACCTAGAAAAGGCACATCACTGGCACTTGAATCATGTGAAGTCTATAGGACCCCACCTAATTCAAGTAAGCCAAAAGCCCAGAAATCTAAACCTTTTTAAGGGAAAATAATGGAGGTGCAGTTTTGAAATAAGGTTACTGAAATCAAGTTCTTTCTACAAAACATAGATAATAGTATATGAAAATACAATGTTTATATTTAACTTGAAAACATTTTTGTCATTGTAAATTTGGGCAGCACCTCCTTTGTAAAACTTAATCTGAAAACAGTACAACAATATAATATAAGGCATCTCCAAGTGGGAGCTAGCTCTTCGCCAATTGGCGGAAACAACCATGTAAGTAATGCAAATATACAACGCCGAAGGCGAGGATCAAACTCAGAACTAAAGTAAAGAAAACTAATATCATCAAGAAAACCAGAATCAGTAATAAATACACAAGCGCGACTCTAAAGCCGAAAGAATATACAACTGTGGGTTTCTAAGTCTACTAAATATACAAGTCTGGTTGATGAAGCTTTAACTAGATACAAAAAAATAAATATACAAGTATTAGGCGGCGGTCACGATGCAATGTGTCCCACCTGTCAAGCAATCATCCAGAAGAAAGTGAAGTGCCAGCAAGCCGCTACGGAACCTGTACGGCTAAACCTGCAAGAAACTGTGGCACAACGGGGTGAGTTGCCATCTCGTGAGTAGAAGACATCATCGAGAAGAAATCGCATGTATGATGATCTCCCAGGTCATACAATACAGTACAATAATAATAGTAGCACGATAACAACGAGTAACAGTAGAGGTGATAATATAGACATATGTGTAAGGTCAGATACATCATGACATATCACATGTATGATGTATGAACGCATCACTAATTGAGCGTGTCCAGCAATGACACAGAAAACTCAGGATAAACCTGAGTGCCAAGCATCGACACTCGAAAATATCATGAAAACCATGCCCATCAGCGACACGGAATCCTTATAAATCTCGGGCTCCGTCATTCCGGATCGTCCCAAATCATCCGATCACACGATTACGGTCGGTATCCTCCGGATGTTTGCCGCATCAAATATCACCGGTCGGTAGTGCTCCCGTACCGGGCTCAACGCCTTCTCAATAAGTCCATCTCGCCCCGGGATACCTCACCGGGTCCACCATGTACCCGCAGACGGTGCATCCCCCTTCTCGAATTGGGTATGTGTACATACGTGGCTCAAGAACCAAGAAAGCTCATGGTGGACGCCACACACGTCATGGCATGAGAAAACCACAATTTCTATTTAAAAATTAATATAAGTTTTATGAAATTCCTTTACAGTTTTCCCCAAATCCAGAAATCTCATGAATACGGAAATCTCCAAGAGAATCACAATATATGCAGTATAAAATGAGATAATAAATACCGACATAAAGCCAATGATCAGCGCATAACTAGAATGTACGGATGCAAATGCATGTGGTATTCTAAGTAAGAGATAAAATGTCTACACTAGCATTTTAAGATTATGAATGTAAAACAATGCTACATCTACAGATTATCAGATTATATGAATGGAATAAAGGTTCTCTAGTGTGTACGTAGCATGGCAATCACCTATGATGATGTGTGTGGGCCGGCAAGCAAGTGTACGTGCGGCATACACATCATCAGTAATGGTGCTGGTGTCCTAACAGACAAGCTCATAATAGTTAAAGAAAACACATGTATAAATGCAATGCAAAGAGAACAACATGAGTATAACGGAAAATGAGTAGTAAACTCAACATTATAGAATATACATATCTATATACGAGTCATACAATTTTAGTGTTTGAAATAGTACGAATCGTGGTTTTTAGAAAAGTAGGGGCTATAGTGTTTTTGAGAAAAGATATGTCCTTTGAAAATCCGTAGCATCCCTCGGAATGTCCTTTGAAAATACTCACAATTCGTTAGTTTTGAAAATAGGTATGACTCGAGCCTAGTCTAACGTCTACCTAATCAACTAAAAGACTAAACTAAGATACTAGTCGAAGGTAATAAGAAATCTATATTATCCCGAGCCGATATATCTAATAGTCGTCGATCCAGCCTCATATCATCACGTACGGTAATAATACGTCGTACTACATCCTCGAGTCAAGAGTGAGTATCATTCATCATATCTATACCTCGTACGGTAAAATTCATCGTACAGCATCCCAAAATCGAGGATATGGGTCAAATATCATATATACATCATTATTTATACGGTATCATCATCGTACAATAACATGATCAGGGGTACGGTTCTAAAGTCGCGTACATTCTAATATCATCAATTCACATATTATCGCATGCATGAATACATATCGCCCAAATCATACATATACAATATCACGACTCAATCACATATCAAAATCTCACGACATTATGCCCGATCATATCAACTCATCTCCATGTATCATATACTATCCTCATCACCCGTGTATATGTATATATGTATATATACACATACACAAATACATATATATATATACACATATACACACAAAATCAAGTGTGTGTGTGTGTGCGTGTGTGTGTGGCTACATATAACCTGCAATTCGCCACCAAGGTAGTCATCCTATGTATAGGTCTTCCTTGATCAACCTAATATGACCTATGGTCTTCTAAATACCTTACTCGCTAAGTATCCAATATCACATCCAAACTCATAATAATATAGTAATAACCCTATTCTATGTTTGCGGGGGTGCTATACGCCATCCACCCGACTTCCCCCTAGATATACATCTGCTCACTTTGATCCTCGCTTGCCGACGTCGATGACGCCATGCTCTTCCTTGTCGTCCCGAGTACACGCGGGGCACCTATAATTCAAATACATCATATAGTAAACAAGAATCAAATATGAAAACAAAGGCGGCGCACGAAACGCACATAGGTTAGAACCTATGGTCTACGTATGCAAGAAAACCAATAACTCTCGATACCGACGTACGAACGCCAATCGATCAAGATAAAACACAATATAAAAACTCAAGTTATTAAAATCACAAAACCAAAACAACAACTTAGAAAACTAGTTCCAGATTTTGACTTAGGTAGTGTGGGGCTAAACAAACAATACAGAGGCTAGATTATGAGGTAACTGAGCTATACACCAAAATCCAACCCCATATACAAACATTGACCCGGTGAGATTCCCCATATCCACGATCTCGCCAGTCCCAAGGAGGAATTTGGTTCTCATCTTCGTGGTGGTCTTCTAGTGGTCTATCTAGGTTACTCTACTTGTTTGATTTTCTTTAAAACACCTCAGGTTGCTCCAGATTCCCTGTAGGCATCATAAATCCATAAAATACGATATCGGAAAAATTCAAAGTTCATGGTCTCTGCTTGGTCTCTGCTTGGGTCACTAATACATCACCAAGGTCATGAAAAACATCACTACATCTCAATTACATCTTCACAAGTCTTACTATCTATCACGACCCGGAATGGCACGTGACTGGCACTTGAATCATGTGAAGTCTATAGGACCCCACCTAATTCAAGTAAGCCAAAAGCCCAGAAATCTAAACCATTTAAAAGAAGGAGTGAAGGAATACTCATTTAAAAGATAACATATAAAATCACTTTGAAAGTCGTAGTAAACATTTTTAAAAGCATAAATTTTTTCCCAAAAATTTCGGCAGAGTTTCCTTGGTAAATATTGGCCCTAAACGGGTACAAACATGCATATACATAAGTAATGAATAATAGCATCCCCAAGCGGGAGCTAGCTCTTCGCCAATTGGCGGAAACAACCATGCAAGCAATATAATATACAACGCCGAAGGGCGAAATCAAAATTCAGAAAGGAAACCAACATCCTCAAGAAAAACCCAGAGAAGACCCATAATAATATAAGCGCGCGACTCTAAGGTCGAAAGAATATACAACTGGTCTTCTAAGTCTATCAAATATACAAGTCTGGTTGATGGAGTTTACTAGATACAACTGAAATAAGTACAAGAACAACGGTGGTCACGATACAAGTGAACCTACCTACCCAAGCAAACATCCGGAATGAAGTGGTGTGCCAGCAAACCCGCCAAGAAAACCTGTACGGCAAAACCTACAAGAAACTGTGGCACAACGGGGGTGAGTTTCCAACTCGTGAGTAGAAAATATCACCGAGAAGAAATCACATGTATGACTCTCTCCTAGGTCATACAATAATATCCTCAAAAATATAACCCGAAGTATCTAATAATGGCATGGGTAAATATCTAAACATAAGTGTAATACCAAGTTCTCGTGTCAGTGCCTCAGGTAGCAAAATATCACATATATGATGTGCGAATGCATTAAGAATGAAAACAGAATACATCTTGAATGAGAAAACTGTTTTCTTATCTCAGTGAGAGTTTTTTGTAAAAACCTAAGTATCATCAATGAAATCAACAGAGAATCCGTGTCAAGTATCGAAACAAAATATATATCTCAATGTCTCAATATCTCAATATCTCTGGCTCCGGCAATCCGGACTGGCCCATATCATCAAATCTCACTATCTCGGGCTCCGGCAATCCGGACTAACCCATATCATAAAATCTAAAGACTATGTCGGTATGCTCGGGATATCCGCCGCGTCACAAATAACCGGTCGGTAGTGCTCTCCTGCCGGGCTCAACGCCACCATCTGCGAACATCTTGCCCCGAGGTACCGCACCGGGTCCACCATGCACCCGCAGACGGTTCATCCTTCTTCACGAATCGGGTGTATGATACCGCTCAAGAACTGAGAAAACTCATGGTGGACACCTCTCACATCATATCACGAGAAAACCACAACTCCCTATCTTTAGAAATGATAATAAGTTTATAAAATCCTTGCAGTTTCTCCAAATCCAGAAATCTCATGGAAAATCCGAAATCTCAAACTCGAGAGTAAATAAACAGTGAATTACCGGCATAAAGTCCCATAATATTGCATGACAAATGAATATATACATGCATGAAGTATCTAAGTAAGAAATGCAATATCTAAACTAGCATATGAAAGCAAGCGTACCAGTACCATGTTGAAACTACCAGATAGCAAATTATACCAATAAAGTAATGTTTTTCTAACGTGTACGTGACATAGAAATTACCGATGATGATGTGTGTGAGCCGACAAGCAAGTGTACGTGGAGCATACGTATCATCGGTAATGGTGCTGGTGTCCTGACAACATGGGTCATAATAACTAAAGAAAACACAGGTATAAGCATGCAATGCGATGAGAACAACATGAATAAACTGAAAATGAATAGTAAACACAACAACGAAGAATATACATTTTCTATATACGAGTCATACAGTGTTGGTATTTGAAATAGTACGAATCGTGATTTTTAGAAAATAGGGGCTGCAGTGTTTTTGAGAAAAGATACATCTTTTGAAAAATCCGTAGTATCCCTCGGCCTGTCTTTAAAATACTCATGATTCGTTAGTTTTGAAAATAAGTATGACACAAGCCCAGTCTAATATCTACCTAATAAACTACAGGACTAACTAAGATACTAATCGAAAGGGTAAAGAAATCCACCTAAAGTCCGAGTTGATATATTTAGTAGTCGGCGATCCCACCTCAATAGCGTCACGCACGGTAAAATATATAATACAACATCCTCGAGTCAAGAGTGTAGATCAATCATCATATCTATAACTCGTACGGTAAAATCCATCGTACGGCATCCCAAATCGGGGTACGGGTCAAATATCACATATACCTCATTACTCATATGGTATTATTATCATAATATCCTGAATTAGGGGTACTGTTCTACAGTCTAGTACATACCAATATTATCAAACATATATTCTCGTGTGTATGAAAACACATCATCCATCGATCCGCTATAATATCATGTCGTATATCATAACACGACCCAAATCACATAACCGATCTCGCGGCATCATGCTGATCATATCGACTCACCTCCAAGTATCATATACTATCCTCATCACCCGTGTATACGTGTGTGTGTGTGTGTGTGTGTGTGTGTGTACCAACGCATCCACATATACATATATATAAACATATACACCCAATATCATGTCACGTGTGTGCGTGTGTGTATGTGTCAACCTTTACTCTAGGGTTCGCAACTAAGAAACTACACTAAAAGTACTATCTTCTAATTACGCTAAAACTAACTCATGATCTCCTAAAGCCTTTCTTGCTAATTATTCACGTCTCACAATATATATATATATATATATATATATATATATATATAATATTCGCATGCTACACTACGAAACTACAGGGGTGCTATACGCCATCCACCCGACTTCCCCCGTAGATATACATCTACTCACCTTGATCCTTACTTTCCGAAGTCGATGCCGCTATGCTCTTCCCTTGTCGTACGACATCCACATGGAGGTGCCTACATATATAAACATACAGTATCGTAAACAGAATCGCGTACGGAAACCAAAACGGCACACGAATTACATATAGGTTAAAACCTATGGTCTACGCATGCAAGAATAACCAAACGACACCCGATATCGACGTACAAACGTCAAGTGACCGAGACAAATCACAAGTATTAAAAGTTAAAGTCATTGAAAGTTACAAAACCCAAACAACAACACAAGAAAAAGGTTTCAGATTTTGGGTCAGGTGAAATTAGGCTAAACAAGCAATACAGTGGGGTAGTATATGGGGTATGTGAGCTACAGAACCAATTCCAACACCAAATACCACAGATGACCCGGCGACATAACCCTAATTTCCGGCCTGGCTGGCCCTGCCTTCTTGGATTGGGTTCGTACTTTCAGGGTGGTCTTCTAGTGTTAAATCTAGATCAATAGAGTTGCTAGTTTTTCTCATACAGGTCTCAAGTCACTCCAGATTCCCTATAGGCATCAAAAGCTACAAAACCGACACGGAAAGTTTCTAAAGTCCAAGTCTTGGGTTCTAAAATTCCCTTGGTGTAGGATCTTAACACTAAAGGGGCCGTAGTCAACTAATTACACCTTAATTGCACCATCCCAATTCCAATCAACCCTAACCTCAACTTGGAATTTTCCTAGATCACTAAACTCACTTAATCACTTCTAAACTAAAATAGATGCTAAAGGAAATGAATTACTACACTAATGGTGAAAGAAATAGCTCATTTGGCAACTCAAGAAAATTCTTGAGTTGCCCCAAGTGCTCAAAATCCTAACTTGCTTAGTCCACCATGCTTGTAGTGAGCTTGTGCACAATTTTAATGAAGGGAATATGATGTTTTGATGTGGATTTGGGGGTGTAGTGAGAAGGTAGAGGAGGTGGAGGGAGAGGGAAGCCATTGAAGGGGAGAAAAGGAAAAGAATGAAGAAAATGGAATGAATAAAATGAGGCCATGGTCAAAGACCCCTCACCCTCTCTCTCTCTCATCACCCAAGCCTATACCTCCTTGTCTCTTGGTCTTAAAATATATAAAGTTTTAAAATCTTTTTTCCTTTTCTTTTCTCCTTTTTTATTTTATAAAACAATTGTAAAAACCAAAATGAAGCCATGCACAAATGAAGACTTGAAATCATGTTTCATAAAAATGTAACAAGTATTTTTACAATATGACATGATGCATGTCATGTGCATAATCGAGCTTAATGCATAATTAGTAATTATTAATTAAGTTTAGCCATAAACTTGTATGCAAATAAATTCTAAAATATCCATATCGACTTAATACACTCAAAATCAAAAATCATGTAGAATTTTCAAATATCTCCGGAATTATCGGTATATAGTTATACCATATCATTAAAACTAATCTCCATACTTTAAACATTCATAATATTTATTACTTATATTGTTTAATTTCCCAAAAATAATATTTTATTTTTCTGAAATGTTACAGTCTTCCCCCTGTAAATAAATTCGGTCCTCGAATTTAAATTAAAACTCCCCAAAATACTAAAACATTTCATCAAAACACTCAAGTCGTCGGGGCTCCGACATCATAAATACTTAAAATACATTTTAACGCAATGCATGCACATGAAAAATGAGTATATAACTCAAAATCAAAATTTCGTCAAGCATCACACAATCATCGGAGTCATGGTGAAAATACCAATATCAAAATCCAATATGAAAACCAACATGATATACTCAAAACTATAACATGTACATAGTACGCATCGTTGTAAACTAGTCAAAACATCTGAAAAGAAATACATGCCAAATCTTTTTCAAGTCGCTGTGCGATGCGCGTATCAGACACAAGTAGCGGACATTTATTGTAGGAAAAATAACTATATATATATATATCCTTTATTTAATATACATGTCTCGCTGTTTTGAAAATGGTTTAGAAGGGTTTTCTTTGTAAAATGTTTCGTGTCATCTTGGACACATAGGAAAAATATTGAGACTGTAGCTCCTTTTTGGAAATCCCTTCGATAACTATCGAAGTATTCAAAAAGACCTAGGTACTGTTCTCAGAACAGTCCTGCTCGGTTACTAAACCAATTAGTAAATATCATAAAAACGTACTGCTCAAAAGAATTCATACTCAATAGTATATGTAATAATGCCACGTGCGTCTGGTGCTCACAGAAATCACAATCAATGAATGTGTCATACATGTGCACAGAAAAAAAAATCTAAGTGCAACGGGTGTGCACGAAAACACATGTCAAAGGCAACGAGTGTGCCTGAAAATAATATTAGGTGCATCTGATATGCACGAAAAATCCCAATTTAGTACATCTGGTGTGCACCAGAATCGCATCAAGCGCGCCAAGTATGCGCAAGAATCCAACTCAAGTGCACAAGGTGCACGAAAACAAATATCGAATATCACAATAAAAATTGACGGTATACAACAAATCTCAACACAAATCAGATATACCGTGGTATATAATCTCACAACCACGTGCATCAGCGTGCACAAAATCGAATCAAAGTACTAAAAGTGCATGAAAACTACACCGAAGGCACAAGTCAAAACACATACATACCATAGGCATGAAATCAAAATCAAACCTCTCGAATGACATCAAATCGAAGTCGAGTGCAACTGTTGTGCACAAAATCTCAATCATGCAAATAAATCGCCCAAATACCGAAATCCAAAATGACGGACACGTGATATTCGAATCACCAAATCGCAAATCGTAAACATTGTCGTCGATATGTCCTTCCTTTAAAGTCGAGAAAGTGTCGGTGCATCCCAAGCTAGCAGAGCAAGATATCTACCTGCCTCCTGTTCATGGCCTGGAGCCTTATGCCCTTAGGCTCCCATCTCTCACTGCGGATTGCCAGTTACATAACTCCTCGGTTCAACGGCCCAATATGGAAATGATGACAGAAACAGTTCCGCTCTGGCACGTCCTCTAAAATCTCTGGCTAATTACCATTGCCACTCATAACATGTCTCGTCGATGATGCCGAACTCTGGCCTACTGGGTGTGCATGATACGACCGATCCTGGGTCCAATTCCTCTCGTGTAGTATTCCAGAAAGGTTCTTGTCGGGGTCTCTCCCAATTTCGTTTCTGCCGAATTGCCCGGAAGTTATCACCCTTTACTAAATCCATTTCTTGCTCCGGAACAGCTGCAAACTCATCACGACTTCTTCTAAAAGATATATCCATATTCAATGCCTCTGCATGCGTATCACATCTCTGATGTCAACGGAGTGGAACATTATCTCGTCAAAATCTCGTACGAACCTCTTACTTCACTTTTCTCTAATGTGGACTGATTCGGACTCGTCTCTTCGTAACTGTATGGACTGCGCTACAAACGGCTATACTCATATCAAGAGTCTCCCTTCTGAAACTACGAAGTCGATAGCTCAATATCTTGTGGTAAGTACCTGGCCAACTACGCCTTCGGAAACTCTTCCAAATCGTCGGAGGAATACTCTTCATTCGTCCATTTTCTATCGACTCTCAACGTGCCTGTGTGAAGTCTTCTCTAGTTGAACTCAATCAATCTGATGACCTCGTATCGGGGTATGAAAACGAACCACATGTCCTGGTCATTTATCCGTGGGTGACTAGCGATCTTCTATCATATCCTTAAGTACAAACTCGTGCTGCAATAGCTTCAAACATCTGGGGCGATATCTTGTCAGTCGCAGCTACAACTGGCTCATTCATCCGCACGCTAAACAATGCCTCGATCCTCAAGAATAGACGATACATTAACGGTCGTCACATTCTAGCCGGCCTCTAGCAGTGGCCCAATCCTCCGGTGCTGATCTGATCTTTCGCGTCAATGAGAAAACATCATAAAACGATATATCAAAATGCTCATGTCACCGAAAAACATCCTGCTCAGTCCCCATCCAAGACGATCTCGTGCTGACCGCAACTCTAGTCGTAGCTCTCTCTGCCCGTGCAACCGTGGTAATAAAAACCACCAACCGATATCGATGAGGATAGATCATAGGATCGAATAGAAATACAATGCATAAGAAATGTACATCCTAAGGCTTCTTAAGCGGAGTAGCGTATCGTAAGTATGCCGCGGAACATATACATGGTACGTCACTCTATTTAAGTCACCTACTCCATCAACCAAGGTCAACCTAAGCGACGAAAGTTTGGGTCTAATACCCCCTCGACCAAGTCTAAGTTTCGTAAGGTCAAGCCTAGGTTCCGAATATATATACGCCCTAGACTCCGCATATTCAAACTTAGAATCGAACCAAGCTTAAACCTAGGGCTCTGATACCAACTTTGTCACGGCCTGGAATGGCACGTGACTGGCACTTGAATCATGTGAAGTCTATAGGACCCCACCTAATCCAAGTAAGACAAAAGCCCAGAAATCTAAACCATTTAAAAGCAGGAGTGAAGGAATGCTCATTTAAAAGTTAACACATAAATAACATTGAAAGTCGTAGTAAATATTTTTAAAAGCATCAATTTTTTCCCAAAAATTTCGGCAGAGTTTCCTTTGTAAATACTGGCCCCAAACAGGTATAAACATGCATATATATAAGTAATGAATAAAGGCATCTCCAAGAGGGAGCTAGCTCTTCGCCAATTGGCGGAAACAACCACGCAAGCAATATAATATACAATGCCGAAGGGCGAGGATCAAAACTCAAAAAGGAAACCAACATCCTCAAGAAAAAACCAGAGAAGACCCATAATAATACAAGCGCGCGACTCTAAGGTCGAAAGAATATACAACTGGTCTTCTAAGTCTATCAAATATACAAGTCTGGTTGATGGAGTTTACTAGATACAACGGAAATAAATACAAGTACAATGGTGGTCACGATACAAGTGAACCTACCTACCCAAGCAATCACCCGGAATGAAGTGGTGTGCCAAAAAAGCCGCCAAGGAAACCTGTACGGCAAAACCTACAAGAAATTGTGGCACAACGGGGGTGAGTTGCCAACTCGTGACTAGAAAATATCACCGAGAAGAAATCGCATGTATGACTCTCTCCTAGGTCATACAATAATATCCTTAAAAATATAACCTGAAGCATCTAATAATAGCAAGAGTAAACATCTAAACATAAGTGTAATACCATGTTCTCGTGTCAGTGCCTCAGGTAGCAACATATCACATATATGATGTACGAATGCATTAAGAATGAAAACAGAATACATCTTGAACGAGAAAACTGTTTTCTTATCTCAGTGACAGTTTTGTGTAAAAACCGAAGTATCATCAATGAAATCAACAGAGAATCCATGTCAAGCATCGACACAAAATATATATCTCACTATCTCAATGTCCCAATATCTCAATATCTCAATATCTCGGACTCCGGCAATCTGGACTGGCCCATATCATCAAATCTTAATATCTCGGGCTCCGGCAATCCAGACTGACCCATATCATCAAATTTCAAGACTATGTCGGTATCCTCCGGATATCCACCGCGTCATAAATAACCGGTCGGTAGTGCTCCCCTGTCGGGCTCAACGCCATCATCTGCGACCATCTTGCCCCGGGGTACCGCACTGGGTCCACCATGCACCCGCAGACAGTTCATCCTCCTCCTCGAATCGGGTGTATGATACCGCCCAAGAACTGAGAAAACTCATGGTGGACACCTCTTGTTAGTTATATGTATGCCCTAGAGGCCATTACTATACTTGGACATATATAGGGAGGACTTTCTTGCTCGACATGATAGTATGCTATCTGGTTGCTCTTAACCTTAACGTGTACACTGATTGTCTCTCTGTTACATGTTGGTAAAGCCCTTAGGATGTGTACTTTACTACCTGGACTATGATGCAGATCATACTAGTGGGGACATGGTGTTGGAGATAGTGCCCTCAGAGTCAATTATTGGATCACAGGCACGTGATTGCAATGATTGAGGGAGGACCTATCCCGGTAGGACAGTCTTACTCGAGATGATAGTATGCTATCTGGTTCATCTTTATCATCGTGTACTGCTTTAGGTGACCTGACATGTCGCTATTACACGTTGATAGAGCCCCTAGGATTCTTGCTTGACTACCAGCAGTATGATGGCGATCATATACGTGGGAGCTGGTAGTCTATAAGCACATCCTTAAAAGGTCCCTAGTCGTAGGAGTTTCGAGACAGGGCATCGATACTCCATTAGTAGACTAGTGTATATAGTCGAGACCCCGACGAGGGGCGGTGGCCGGTCTCATAAGCCACTGGTGTCAGTTGGTTCACCTAAGATGTATACAGGTGCTCATTGGGTTATGAGTACACCGGACAGGACTCGCCGGGAACATGCTAGTTGGTCTTATACCTGACGTCAGATAGCAGTTCCCTGGTGACATGTGTATAGGTTAGTTCATCGACCTGGGGATCGTCATTTGTCTCGTGTGAGTTCCCACTGTACTTTGATTACTACCCTACCACGGCTCAAAGGAGTCGTGCAAACAGGTTTTAGTTGGGTACAGTCCCGAGCCACATGGAGGCAGTGAGCGGATCTTTAGGGGTTCGTCTCTCCCGGTATTGGGGGTGAGGTCGCGCTGTGTCTAGGAGAGCCATTACACAAAGCCCTCGGCCGAGGCAGGAGATTTACTGGTAGGTATTCCAGTAGTATCTCAGGGTGTTCTGGGCTACACTCCGACACGACTTGTACCGCTTTTGGGGGTCTGACTTTTACCAACCCCCTAGGCCCGACATGCGATGCTCATAGACGAACGGACCGAACTGTACGGATATTATCACTGACAGGCTCAGTAGGGTGTCAGGATGAGTTCGCTCATCGACGTCCCTTTTGGTCAATAGCTGGTGGCCCGTCACGTATTGGCTAATACCTCTGACGTGCTAGTGGTTAAATCCACAGCCATAGTATTGACGAGTCTTTAGAGTCCATCACACTTTCAGTTACTCAAGCTTTCGGGCGAAACGCTGTAGAGGCCGTATGGAGATATGGCAGGGTCCGATCAGATACGTGCGGTATTGCACGGATCAGGATCGGACAGTTTTGTACTAGTGGCCGTATAGTTATATGGCAGGGTTCGATCTGATACGTGCGGTATTGCACGGATCAGGATCGAACGGATATTACTAGCCGGATTTGGTTTGAGCCGGTCCTAGTTTAGTACAGTGTAGATTTTGTCTCATTGCATTTGTATCCGGACGGAATACAGATGCGGGTGTGTATGCACAGTATTGGGGTTTTCCTGTAATTTATTACGGGACCAGTTTTCTGTAGTTGCCAGTTTGCATTCCGTTCCGGCCGGTTTTCCTTTGTTCTTTCCCGGCCGGACTTTTCCGATGGAGGGTGTTATTTGCAAGTTTGCAAATAACAATTGTGGAGGGAGTTTCTTGCAAATGTATTAATTATGAAAGCATCTTTTTTATTCCTTTCTTTTCTATCATCATTTCTTGTAAAAGGTGATTAGGATTGATTTGTGTTTGATGTGAGATTGTGATGATGGTGTTAGGATATGGTCACCCTCTCTCTTTTCCTACACTCACCTCCCTCTTGCTTATGTAATTCCTTCCTCCACCATTCTCATTTTTGATATGGTTGAACACATTTGAGAGAAGAGAAGAAGAGAGCTTCATTTTTGAGAGTGTAGTTTTTGATCTCTTTTCATGTCAAGAAAAATGCAAGCACCATTTTTCTTATCTTGATTCCTCCATCATCTTCAAAGGCAACAAACCCCAAATGAGACATAGCTTCAACCCTACACATTCTACAGCAAATCTTGGACGCGTCGGCCAGCCAACTTCGCGCCCGAGTTGCCTCGGTATTGAGGTGGGAGCCCGTAAAAGACGCAGGCGATGTGGTGCCCTTTCCGGCGAGGAGGCGACGATATGGAGACAAGACTTTCCACGGGAGATCGGGACGATGACGAGAAGACCGGAGGACTCGGATCACTCGGTATATCTCTCACCCTTTCTCTTGATAGCTAGTATCGGTTAATGGTTACGATCCGGGTGTATTGTCCGCGGTAGCGCCAGTTTGAAAGTTAAGAAAATTTTGATTCCGCATTTTGGCCTCGGATAGACGGCCGGGGCGCTGCCGTGGCGCAACACATGGTAGTCCATAAGTACATCCTTCAAGGTCCTTAGTCGTGGGTGTATCGAGACGGGGCATCGATATACCAGAGTAGACTAGCGTATACCTTCTCGACCTATGCAGATGGGCGATGGATGATCCAATATCCATTGGTGTTTGACATCAGAGATGATATACGAGTGCTCAGTGGAGACTGGGTACACTGGACGGACTCGCCGAGAACTCCCAGATGATATTATACCTTACGTCAGATGGCAGTTCTCTGGTGACACTGGTACAGAGTAGTCTGTTGACCCGAGATCATCATAGAGTCTTGTGTGATTCCCACTGTGTTTTGATTTCCACCTTACCACGTCCAAGAGGGCGTGCAAAACGGTAGCTTTTGGGTACAGTCCCGAATCACATGGAGGCAATGAGCCATAGGAGGGGATTCTTCTCTCCCGGTATAGGGAGTTGATGTTGCGCTGTGTTCGATTGGCTATAACCGGAAATCCCTGGCCAGGGTTGCTGAGATTTACTGGTAAGTGTTACCAGTAGTTTCTCGAACTGTTATAGACCTCATATCGACATGACTTATCGAGCTACGGGGGTCTGACGTTTACCACCCCTAGGCAAGATATGCGACATATCAGACGATCAGACCAGACTGTACGGTAAGTGTTGCTGGTTGGATTCACATGAGTGTGAGCGGGCTTGCTCGTTGATCTTCTGATCGCTCAATACCCGGGTGGCCGTTACGTTTAGCAGACCGCTTGCGGCTTGTGGGTGTTTGATATGATCATCACCTACTGCCGGCGTATTGACGAGTCTTTAGAGTTCTACACAGAGGTTTCCTGGCTCAAGCGAAACGAAATAGGAGCGCATATGAGATATGTGCGGGACCGAGAATAATACCAGTATGTGATACTGTATTCTATTCTCGCGATTTGTATCATCGGCAGGTTATATGTGATATAGCCAGGTTACCGAATCAAGTGTTAATTCGATACATTGATACACTTGATATTAGTCGGTTATATGCATTATGACCGGATCATTAAATCAAGTGTTGATTTAATGATTTAATGTATAATTATATATTTGATATATTACTTTACATTAACCAGTATTTGTTCACTTAAGATTAACTTTCTCACTTGATGTGCACATTGTATATGTGATATAGTTTTGTGCACTAGTTTGTATCATGTTTGATGATACATGCAAACTTGGGTGTGTATGATTAAACCATGATTAGGTTAAGGGTTAGGGTTTTGATTTACTTATTCATTTATTTATTTATTCTTTTAGCAAGAAAAGAAATGGTTGCTTCTTTTGGATTTACTTTGAAGCTTCATGAAGCTTTGAAAAGTTCAACCATTTTTGTTTCTTTTGCCTAACCTAACCATTCACCTAACCCTAGTTTATTCTCTACAATTAACCATGGTTGCAAAATGATAAGGGTCACTTGATTTTCTTTTTTAGTTAATTCATTTTTCATTTTCTTTCTTCTTCTTCTTCTTGATGAAGAAAGAAAAGCTTTCTACAAAAATGTCAAGTGATGAAATCAAGTGAGAAATCCAAATCCAAAGTGAACCCACTTCCTATTTCTTCATCCTCTACCACTTGCCATGTTGTATTGGGTGTTTTCTTCACAAGGTTCATGACCAAGTGAAGATGGAGCTTGAGTTAGAGTTGCCTCGACGTAGATCATTTTCGGCATCGAAGTCAACGACCTAGCCCGATCATTTCTCCGACGAAACCATCGCTAGGGTCCGGGATCGTGGTGATCGCAGCGAAGGGACGCCAACACGGAACTTAGAAGGTGGAGGACCGGATCTACAAAGGTTGTATTTCCATTCACTTATTAGTAAAGCAGTTTACTAGCTCGTTATTTCGCCTAATTTCTAGTTAACGATCGCATTAGGGTTTCTCGGCACCTAGAAAATTTTGAATTTGGCATGGTTGATGTCTTGTGAGACCTCATTAGTGTGCCTAGGAACCCTACACCTCTCACATCATATCACGAGAAAACCGCAACTCTCTATCTTTAAAAATGATAATAACTTTATAAAATCCTTGCGGTTTCTCCGAATCCAGAAATCTTATGGAAAATCCGAAATTCCAAACTCGACAGTAAATAAACAGTAAATTACCGGCATAAAGCCCCATAATATTGCATGACAAATGAATATATACATGCATGAAGTATCTAAGTAAGAATTGCAATACTAAACTAGCATATGAAAGCAAGCGTACCAGTACCATGTTGAAACTACCAGTTAGCAAATTATATCAATGAAGTAATGTTTTTCTAACGTGTACGTGACATGGAAATTACCGATGATGATGTGTGTGAACCGGCAAGCAAGTGTACGTGGAGCATACGTATCATCGGTAATGGTGCTGGTGTCCTGACAACAGGGGTCATAATAACTAAAGAAAATACATGTATAAGCATGCAATGCGATAAGAACAACATGAATAAACGGAAAATGAATAGTAAACGCAACAATGAAGAATATACATTTTCTATATACGATTCATACAGTGTTGGCATTTGAAATAGCACGAATCATGGTTTTTAGAAATAGGGGCTGCGGTGTTTTTGAGAAAAGATACATCCTTTGAAAAATCCGTAGTATCCCTCGGTCTGTTTTTAAAATACTCACGATTCGTTAGTTTTGAAAATAAGTATAACTCAAGCCCAGTCTAACATCTACCTAATAAACTACAGGACTAACTAAGAGACTAATCGAAAGGGTAAGGAAATCCACCTAAAGTCCGAGTTGATATATCTAGTAGTCGGCGATCCCGCCTCAATAGCGTCACGCACGGTAAAATATATAATATGATATCCTCGAGTCAAGAGTGCGGATCAATCATCATATCTATACCTTGTACGGTAAAATCCATCGTACGGCATCCTAAATCGGGGTATGGGTCAAATATCACATATACCTCATTATTCATATGGTATCATCAACATAATATCCTGAATTAGGGGTATTGTTCTACAGTCTAGTACATACCAATATCATCAAATATATACCCTCGTGTGTATGAAAACACATCGTCCATCGATCCGCTATAATATCATGTCGTATATCATAACACGACCCAAATCACATAACCGGTCTCACGGTATATCCAATGTTTCATATGTTTTTTCTGCTGCGTTATCTGTGATGTGATCATGTGATATGTTCAGATAGATATTATATATAGTATATATGATATATTATATAGATGTTGCTTATGTTTTACACCCGCGCTAGCCCTGCCTCGTTCTGGCGTTAGTTACCTAACCTAACGGTGCAGACGGGACATCGAGGCGAATGCGGATGGCATAAGCGTACGTCGTATTTATCTGTGATGTTTAGGTAACTTAAATGATGGGACTTAATTAATATGATTAATGAAAGAAAAGAAACCTAAGATGTTGTGGAATCGAATTTTTCAAAAACAGGTAGCTACAGTTCTTGCTTTGCATCGCGGTGTTCCTTGTAGAACATCCTGCACCTTATTCGATAAGGAAATGACCGAGATCCCTTCACCGGGAGTGACTCCTTTAGCAATAACTGGCAGATGCTACAACCCTCGGTTTGTTTTTTGATTGCTTATATAGTTTTTTCTTTGCACAGCGGTATATATGATATATCCTGCACCTTATTCGATGAGGAAAGGGCCGACGATCCCTTCACCGGGTGTGACCCCTTTAGCAAAACTAGAAAAGCCTCAAAAACACTCCATTTTAAAATCATTTGATTCTACAACGATATCAAGTTCATTACGCAATAGGTTTTTAGAAAAACCTGTCGTAGCCCTCCGTCAATTCAGATAAGTAGTAGTTAGTATTCGTGCTACGTTTGTTGGCCTGCGTCAAGGCGTAGTGTGCGGTAGCTAACTATTACTTATCTGCTTATGCATATGATGCAGATTGGATTAGGGTAGTCGTGCGACTTTGTTGGCCTGCGTCAAGGGTCGTGCGGGTGAGTTTAATTTAATCAGGAAATGAAGGGTTGAACTTGACTAGCGCACTATGGTTTGTTGGCCTGCGTCAAGGTCATAGGACGCTAGGGGCAAAATTATCGGGAATTTCAAGTGTTGAAATTTGCAATGAGATTGCATACCTTCTATGAGATAGTTGGATCCCGATACCCGCTGCGAGTAAGAGTTACTCCTGGGAGAGTTTTACACATTACAATTAGCCGATCAAGTAGGTGTCCAGAAAGGTGTTAACGGGGTTACGCCTCTGGGAAAACGAGGTTTACTTTAATTAGGTCCGTGCGAAAGCACGGGGAACCTCCCTCAAAGTACCGACACTGGCCTGGCTGAAAGATTGGCGAACTTGTAGCGTGTAATTAATCCCGGCTAGTTTTTCCTTTTAGGGTTTGAAGGAAGATTTGATAAAAAACAGTGGGAGCCATCCTGATTAGATAAAATAATAACCAATCTGATCTTGCAAGAGCGCACGCAGAGTGTTTTCTTCTCTCTCTCCAGGTAGCGACCATGTCACGCCTTAATCAAGATAATAAAACGGATATATTGACCGAACCCGCTTGTTATACTGAGCTAGGGAACGTTGGTCCCACTCCAACTTATAATTGTTATAAGACAGAGAAGGAAATTGGGGATTACGAGAATTCCCGTACCACCCAAACGAAGAAAGAGCATGTTGATGCATCATCTTCGGGTGTGTTCATTACAGAGAACTGTTTCTTAAATGTCCTTTACGTCCTGGGTATTTGATACCGGATCAGGATCCCACATATGTAATCTGTTACATGGGCTACAGATAGGTAAAGAACTGAGAACGGGTGATAGGTTTCATGAGACAGAAAAAGGGTGCAAGTGTTGCAGCCAGGTCTGTTGGTCACTGTCACCCTGTATTACCTGAATACATTGATTCTGAACAAATGTCATTAGATACCGAACCTGATATACAAAATCATATCAGTCTCTTTATTAGTAAAGAAAGGATATAATTTTGTATTGTTGGATAATGTTTTGAACATTTCCTATATCAAAAGTTGATCGGTTCAGGCACGTTATCTAAAAGTATTGACGTTCTAAATCAAACTACAGTTCTTAGTATACAGAACACACACAAGAGGAAGAGTTCAGATCTGAACGAATCCTTCTCGAGGTATTGTAGACTAGGTCATGTCAATGCGACCCGACTAGCTAAGTTACATAAAGAAGCATATTTAAATCAGTTTGAATTTACATCTTGTGAAACTTGCCAGTCATGTCACAAAGATAAAATGACCATAGCTCTGTTTATTGGAAACAGAGAAAGAGTTAGTGAACTCTTGGGATGATACATATTGATGTATGAAGGTCCCCTGTCTACAAATGCCAACACCGGTTCTTTGTACTTCATTAAATTCTCTTATGATCTCTCGAGATTCAGACATATGTTCCTGTTAAAACACAAGTCCGAAGCTTTTGAGATATTCACAGAAAATAAGTTAGAAGTAGAGAACCAACAACGGGTATAAGTATTATGTCCTTTGATGTGATCAGGGATGAGAATACTTGAGCACGGGATTCCTGGACTATTCTAAGAATAAGATTCTCTCTCAGCATTACTCCTCCGTATACACCATAGCACGATGGTATATCGGGGCGGAGCAATAGCACCCTATGTGATATGGTATGCTCTATGATGAGTACTACTGAGTTTCCTATTTCCTTTTAGGGAGTTATGCACTTATGAAGTTGCATACCTATTGAATAGGGTTCCGATCAAATCAGATGCCTACCATTTCATATGAGATATGGAAAGGGAAGAGCCCATCTCTTAAGTCAGTTAAGATTTAGGGTTGTCCGGCCTCTAAAAGGCAAAATCCGGACAAGCTCGAGGCAAATTCAGTACTGTAGAAGTTTGTTGGATATCCCAAGCATACGCAAGGGAATATCTTCTACCTAACCGAGGAACAAAAGATGTTTTGTTACTCAGCATGCCACCTTTGTGAAAGGGAATTTCTTGTGAAGAAATTATTGGTCATAAGGTAGAACTGGAAACAGTTCCAGCTATACAAACTGCAGCTGATGATTTGGTAGAACCAAAAGATTCAATAGCAACCAACGAACCTCAGCCTCTCCGCCGATCTAGTACGGTTCCTCACCCACCTGAGAGATACTTCTGTTTTTCTATGACAGTGGGAGCGAGGATTGCATCATGAGATGATGACCCAACTAGTTTCGAGCTGGCCATCAGGAGTGGGACTCTGTAAGAATGGCTGGATGCTTAGCGATCTGAGATGGAATCCTTATACACCAACAAAGTATGGACTTTGGTTGCTATATCTGAAGGGTTAAATCCCCATCAGGAGCAAGTATATCTTGAGAAGATTACTTGGTGTAGATGGAAAAGTTGAGACTTTCAAAGCTAGACTTGTTAAAAGTTTGCATCATTGACCAGGTATGGATTATGATGAAACCTTTTCTAAGTAGCTATGCTTAAGTCCATCCAGATCCTACTTGCCACGACTACATACCATGACTACGATATCTAGCGGTTGGGTGTCATGATTGCTTTTCTAAATATTGATTTAGAAGAGAGCGTCTATAAGTACACAGCCAGAGGGCTTCGTAAACAGTGGGAGCAGCGGAAACGTGAGCAAGATGCTTTATAGGATAAAACAGGCATCGCGGAGTTGGAACATCTGTTTTGATGTGGTAGTCAAAGAGTTTGACTTCATCAAAATGGTAGATGAACCTTGTATATACAAAAAGGTAGTAGAGAGTATGGTGGTGATCCTCATAAAGTACGTGGATGACATACTCTTGATAGGGAAGGAGTTTCCTATGCTACGCTCGGTCAATCTCCGCTTATCACAAGGATTCTCCATACAGGACCAAAGTGATACCTCCTAAATCCTAGGTTTTTGGATCTATGAGATAGATTTAATTGGATGTTAGGATATTCACTAGTTGTAGTGAGATGGTATCAATCGATCCTGGGGAGAATCACTGGAAGGGTTCCAGGGTGATAAGGACGACTGAATGTCAGTCACAGGCATTGTCTTTACCCTCAGTAAAAGGACGGTATGTTGGAAGAGTTCCAAGCTAGATACCGTGACTTACTAGACGATAAAGGCTGGATACATCGCTACTTTAGATGCTACCAAAGAGGCTGTCTGGGTGTATATTAGTTCATGAGATGAACTTAGTTCCTCCCATTGCGTGACAATGGAGTTGTGTCTTATGCCAAGGAACGTCCGTCCCATCAGTGATCCAGACATATTCTAAGGCAGTGTCACCTGATCATGGAGATGGTTGATCTCCAGGGTGATCGAGGTTGGGAGAGTAGACTCAGAGGACAACACGGCGGATCCACTCACAAAGGCCTTTTCCCAGAGAGAGACTTTATGGGATGGTTGAGTATGAGATACTACAACCACTGCTACAGATGGCCCTAGTGCAAGTGGGAGATTGTTAGTTATATGTATGCCCTAGAGGCCATTACTGTACATAGGATGTATATTGTAGTGGATGCTGGGACATATATAGGGAGGACTTTCTTGCTCGACATGATAGTTTGCTATCTGGTTGCTCTTTACCTTAACGTGTACACTGATTGTCTCTCTGTTACATGTTGGTAAAGCCCTTAGGATGTGTACTTGACTACCTGGACTATGATGCGGATCATACTAGTGGGGACATGGTAGTCCATAAGTACATCCTTCAAGGTCCCTAGTCGTGGGTGTATCGAGACGGGGCATCGATATACCAGAGTAGACTAGCGTATACCTTCTCGACTCATACAGATGGGCGATGGATGATCCCATATCCATTGGTGTTTGACATCAGAGATGATATACGGGTGCTCAGTGGAGACTGGGTACACTGGACGGACTCGCCGAGAACTCCCAGATGGTATTATACCTTACGTCAGATGGCAGTTCTCTGGTGACACTGGTACAGGTTAGTCTGTAGACCCGAGATCGTCATAGAGTCTTGTGTGATTCCCACTGTGCTTTGATTTCCACCTTACCACGTCCAAGAGGGCATGCAAAACGGTGGTTTTTGGGTACAGTCCTGAATCACATGAGGCAATGAGCGATAGGAGGGGATTCGTCTCCCGGTATAGGGAGTTGATGTTGCGCTGTGTTCGATTAGCTATAACCGGAAATCCCTGGCCAGGGTTGCTGAGATTTACTGGTAAGTGTTACCAGTAGTGTCTCGAACTGTTATAGACCTCATATCGACACGACTTATCGAACTACTGGGGTCTGACGTTTACCACCCCTAGGAGAGATATGCGATATATCAGACGACGAGACCGGATTGTACGGTAAGTATTACTGGTTGGATTCACAGAAGTATGAGCGGGCTTGCTCATTGATCTTCTGATCGCTCAATACCCGAGTGGCCGTTACGTTTAGCAGACCGCTTGCGGCTTGTGGGTGTTTAATATGATCATCACCTACTGCCGGCATATTGACGAGTCTTTAGAGTCCTACACAGAGTTTTCCTGGCTCAAGCGAAACGAGATAGGAGCGCATATGAGATATGTGCGGGACCGAGAATAATACGAGTATGTGATACTGTATTCTATTCTCGCGATTTGTATCATTGGACGGTTATATGAGATATAGCCAGGTTACCGAATCAAGTGTTGATTCGATACATTGATACACTTGATATTAGTCGGTTATATGCAGTATGACCGGATCATTAAATCAAGTGTTGATTTAATGATTTAATGTATAATTATATATTTGATATATTACTTTACATTAACTAGTATTGGTTCACTTAAGATTATTTTCTCACTAGATTGTGCACATTGTATATATGATATATATTTGTGCACTTGTTTGTATCATGTTGATGATACATGCAAACTTGGGTGTATGTTTGCTTTAAACCATTTTTAGGTTAATGGTTAGGTTTTAATTTGTTTTATTTATTTTCTTTATTCATTTTGGCAAAAATAAAATGGAGGCTTGCTTTGTTTTATTCATGAAGCTTCATGAAGCTTTGAAAGTCTTTGCCATTTTGTTTTTTGCCTTAACCTAACCATTAAACCTAAACCCTAGTTTATTCTCTACATGTGTTAGCTTCACCCATGGTTGCATTATGATAAGATCACTTGATTTATTATTATTCATTAATTCTTTTTTCTATTCTCTTCTTCTTCTTCTTGATGAAGAAAAAGAAAGCTTGCTTGAAAATTATCAAGTGATGAATCCAAGTGAGAAATCCAAATCCAAAGTGAACCAACTTTCTATTTCTTCATCCTCTACCACTTGCTATGTTGTATAGGGTGTTTTCTTCACAAGTTTCATGACCTAGTGAAGATGGAGCTTGAGTTAGAGTTGCCTCGACGTAGATCATCTTCGGCATCGAAGTCAACGACCTAGCCCGCTCATTTCCCCGACGAAACCATCGCTAGAGTCCGGAATCCCGGTGATCGCAGCGAAGGGACGTCATCACGGAGCTAAAGAAGTGGTGGACCGGATCTACAAAGGTTGTATTTCCATTCACTTAGTAGCAAAGTTGTTTGCTTGTTTGCTTTTCGCCTAATCTCTAGTTAACGATCTCTAATTAGGGTTTCACGGCACATGTAAAATTTGAATTTGGCATGGTTGATGCCTTGTGGAACCTCTTGAGTGTGCCTAGGATCCCTACAGCCCGATCATATCGACTCACCTCCAAGTATCATATACTATCCTCATCACCCGTGTATACGTATATGTATATATATATATATATATATATATATATACCAACACATCCACACACACACACACAGATATATATATATATATATATATATATATATATAAACATATACACCCAATATCATGTCGCGTGTGTGCGTGTGTGTGTGTTAACCTTTACTCTAAGTTTCGCAACTAAGAAACAAAACTAAAAGCACTATCTTCTAATTACGCTAAAACTAACTCATGATCTCCTAAAGCCTTTCTTGCTAATTATTCACGTCTCACAACACACACACACACACACACACACACACACATAACATATTCGCATGCTACACTACGAAACTGCGGGGGTGCTATACGTCATCCACCCGACTTCCCCCGTAGATATACATCTACTCACCTTGATCCTTATTTTCCGAAGTCGATGCCGCTATGCACTTCCCATGTTGTACAACATCCACATGCTGGTGCCTACATATATAAACACACAGTATCATAAACAGAATCGTGCATGGAAACCAAAATGGCACACGAATCATACATAGGTTAAAACCTATGGTCTACGCATGCAAGAATAACCAAACGACTCCCGATATCGACATACAAACGTCAAGTGACCGAGACAAATCACAAGTATTAAAAGTTCAAGTCATTGAAAGTTACAAAACCCAAACAGCAACATAAGAAAAAGGTTCCAGATTTTAGGTCAGGTGAAATTAGGCTAAACAAGCAATACAGTGGGGTAGTATATGGGATATGTGAGCTACAGAACCAATTCCAACACCAAATACCACAGATGACCCGGCGACATAACCGTAATTTCCAGCCTGGCTGGCCCTGCCTTCTTGGATTGGGTTCGTACTTTCAGGGTGGTCTTCTAGTGTTAAATCTAGGTCAATGGGGTTGCTAGTTTTTCTCGTACAGGTCTCAGGTCACTCCAGATTCCTTGTAGGCATCACAAGCTACAAAACCGACATGGAAACTTTCTAAAGTCCAAGTCTTGGGTTCTAAAATTCCCTTGGTGCAGGATCTTAACACTAAAGGGGCTGTAGTCAACTAATTACACCTTAATTGCACCATCCCAATTCCAATCAACCCTAACCTCAATTTGGAATTTTCCAAGATCACTAAACCTCACTTAATCACTTCTAAACTAAAATAGATGCTAAAGAAAATGAATTACTACACTAATGGCGAAAGAAATACCTCATTTGGCAACTCAAGAAAATTCTTGAGTTGCCCCAAGTGCTCAAAATCCTACCTTGCTTAGTCCACCATGCTTGTAGTGAGCTTGTGCACAATTTTAATGAAGGGAATATGATGTTTTGATGTGGATTTAGGGGTGTAGTGAGGAGGTAGAGGGGGTGGAGGGAGAGGGAAGCCATTGAAGGGGAGAAAGGGAAAAGAATGAAGAAATGGAATGAAAACTATGAGGCCATGGTCAAAGACCCCTCACCCTGTCACGACCCGAAATGGCATGTGACTGGAACTTGAATCATATGAAGTCTATAGGACCCCATCTAATTCAAGTAAGCCAAAAATCCCAGAAATCTAAACCATTTTAAAGAAGAAGTGAAGAAAACTTATTTTAAAGCAAGTGGTTTTAATAACATAAGCCAAATTATACATTTTTAAAACATCATATCTTTTACGAAAATTTCGGCAGAGTTTCCTTTGTAAATACTGGCCCCAAAAGGGTACAACATGCATAATATGAATAAAGGCATCCCCAAGCGGGAGCAAGCTCTTCGTCAATTGACGGTCACAACCACACAAGCAATATAATATACAACGCCGAAAGGCGAGGATCAAAACTCAAAAGGAAACTCAAAATCATCATGAAAACCATAATAATACAACGCGCGACTCTAAGGTCGAAAGAATATACAACCGGTCTTCTAAGTCAAATAAATATACAAGTCTGGTTTATGGAGTTTACTAGATACAACTGAAAATAAATAAGGTACAATGGTGGTCACGATGCAAGTGAACCCATCTACCAAAGCAATCACCCGGAATGAAAGCAGTGTGCCAGCAAAGCCGCAACGAAACATGTACGGCAAAACCTGCAAGAACTGTGGCACAACGGGGGTGAGTTTCCAACTCGTGAGTAGAAAACATCACAGAGCAGAAATCGAATGTATGACTCAATCCTAAGTCATACAATCAGTAATATCCTCAATATGATAATGTCTGAAGCATCTAAATATGGAATGGGTAAACATATATACATATGTGTAATACTAAGTGCTCGTGTCAGTGCCTCAGGTAGCAACATATCATAAACATGAGGTATGAATGCAATATAATATGAAAAAAGAATGCACCATGTATGAGAAAATTGTTTTCTTAATTTAGTGAGATTTCTGTATATTTATAATTCGAGGTATCATCAATGAAATCAACATGAAATCAGTGTCAAGCATCGACACAAAATATAAATCTCAATATCTCAATATCTCAGACTTCGGCAATCTGGACTGGCCTGTAATCTCGAATCTCAATATCTATGGCTCCGGCTATCCGGACTGGCCCATAACATCAAATCTCAAAACCTCAGGCTCCGGCTATCCGGACTGGCATGTACTCTGATCGGTATCCTTCGGATATCCGTCGAGTCACAAAACAATCACCGGTCAGAAGTGCTCCCCTGTCACAGGCTCAACGCCATCATCTGCGACCTTCTCGCCCCGGGGTACCGCACCGGGTCCACCATGCACCCACAGACGGTTCCTCTTCCTCCTCGAATCGGGTGTATGATACGCTCAAGAGCCGAGAAAACTCATGGTGGACATATCTCAGAAAACCGCACCTTCTATCTTTTTTAAAAAGATGATAAGTTTATAAAATCTTTGTGGTTTCTCTAAATCCAGAAATCTCATGAAAATCCCAAATCATAAATGATGATGTAAATAAATAATGAGTACTGGGCTCCGGCAGTCCGAACTGACCCAAAATTATTGCATGGCAATGAATATATGAATATATATGCGTGAGATAACGCAGTTAATAAATGCAATGTCTAAGGTATCATATAATGGCAGGCTCACTAGTATCATGTCGAAACTATCAGCTAATAAGCGACATCCATGAATTAATATTCTCTAAAGTGTACGTGACATGGCAATTACCGATGATGATGTGTGTGAGCCGCCAAGCAGGTGTACGTGGAGCATACGCATCATCGGTACTGGTACTGGTTTCCTGGCAGCATTATTTTAATAATCACAAATGAAAACACTATGTAAGCATGCAAAGCGATGCGAATAGCACGAATAAATGGAAAATGAATATTAAATGCAGCAATAATATGCGGAACATGAATAATAACGCAACAATAAGGAATCTGCATTTATATAAATATGAGTCATACAGTTTTTCCATTTGAAATAACACGAATCGCGGTGTTTAATAAATAGGGACTACGGTGTTTTGAAGAAAAAGTACGTCCTTTGAAATATCCATAGAATCCCTTGTCCTGTCTTTAAAATACTCACGATTCGTTAGTTTTAAAATATGTATGACTCGAGTCTAGTCTAACATTTACAAGTAAACTATAGGACTAAACAAAAGGGTAAGGAAACAACCTAAATCTGAGCCGATATATATAAATATAATAGTCGGTGATCCCGCCTCAATAGTATCACATACGATATATAACATGACATTCTCGAGTCAAGAGTGCGGATCTATCATCAATATATAGCTCGTACGGTAAATCCATCGTACGGCATCCTAATCTAGGTACGGGTCAATATCACATTTATCTCATTATTCAACTGGTATCCTTATCATCATATCATGATCTGGGTACTGATCTAAAGTCTAGTGCCTACTGATACCATCTACATATATGTATGCGTGTATATGAAAACACATCGCCCACGGACCCGCTATACTAATCATGTCGTATCTCATAATACGAACCACATCATATCACCGATCTCATGGCACCATGCCTAAACTCATCGACTCATCTCCAAGTACCATATACTATCCTCATAATCCATGTATATATATATATATACACACACACATAGTCCAATATCCATGTGTGTATATATATATATACATGTCCCCATATACGCATAAGAAAATAAAAGGTATGTGAGTGTGTGTGTGGGTGGGTGTTATCTTATTTTAGGGTTCGCAACTAAGAAACTAACTACGACGCTATCAACCAAAGTCTTCTAAAGCAATCCTAGCTAAATATACACATCTTATAATACCATATAAGTATATATCTATATATAACATAACGCATTCGCGTTCTATACTACGAACTGCGGGGGTGCTATACGCCATCCACCCGACTTCCCCCGTAGATATATATCTACTCACCTTGATCCTCGCTTGCTGGAGTCGATGACGCTACGCTTTCCTCGTCGTCTCGAAATCCACGTGGGGGTACCAACATATCACACATAGTATCGTAAACTGAAATCGCGAACGAAAACCAAAACGATACACGAAACATACTTAGGTTAAAACCTATGGTCTAAGCATGCACGAATAACCAAACAACTCTCGACGATCGACGTATAAACGTGAATCGACCGAGATAAAAAAATAAATATCAAATTCCAGTTCATTAAAAGCCGCAAAACGAATTCAGAAACTTCGTAAAACACTTCCGGATTTTACCCTAGGCCAAATTAGCCAATTTTGCATATGTGGGGGGGGGTCTAGTTTACAGATAATAAAGCCCTGGACCAAACACGAACATATTTTCCCCTACCCTGGCCGCAATTTGCGGCCAAGAACATTAAATTTGCGGCCAAGGAAGTGAATTAGGGACTAGGGTCTTGGGGTTAGCTTCCTGAGTGCCTGCACATCTCTCAGTGTTTGCTAAATATTTTTCAGGTATCCCGGGTGATAGCAAATACTAAAATACCCTCACAGAATCCACAATTTCCCGATATCGGGGTTTCTAAGTTCTCTAATTAGGGTTCTAGTCTCTGGTTTAGACCAATAAACAATCGCTACAGGGGTTTCAAGGCCTCTACTAACCTCAATTACATTTCACTACACAAGATTTCATCAAAACCCTAACTTGAAATTTTCTAACCTCACTAAACATCATTATATCACTTCTAAACATGCATGGACACTAATGTAAACTAAATACTACACTAATGGTTTAAGGATTACCTCATTTGGCAACTCAAGAATTTTCTTGAGTTGCCCCAAGTCTTCAAAATCCGATTTTTCTTGGTCCAAAGTGCTTGTGATGATCTTGTGCACATTTTTAGTGAAAGGGGGATGAACTTTTGATGTGTTTTCGGTGGTGTTGTGAGGTGTTTTGTGGAGGAGGGAGATGGGGCAGCCAAGGTTAAGGAAGGAGGGAGAAAGATGAAGGAAATGGTGGAGGGAAGAAATGGGAAGAATGGTCAAAGACCCCCTCACCTCTCTCTCACTTCTCTCTCATGCCCATGCTTCATTTGTTTATTCATTTTCTTTTCTTTTTCTTTTCTTTTGTTATCTTTTCTTTTCTTTGAATTAAAACCATGCATGAAAAGAAGAAAGAAACCATGGGAGAAAAATGTAACAAATGTGAAAAATGACTTGGTGCATGTCACATGCACAAAACCGGATTAATGCAAGATTAACGATATTTAATCGCGATTAGCATTAAAATTGAATATAATTAATCATAAAAATTCATAATTTGCCTAAATCACATAAAGCACCCTCATTTTAGTAATTTCTATAATTTTCCAAATATTTTCCAATTTCTCGGTATTTAATTATACCGCATTATCAAAATATTCAAAATATTTATTATTTAATTATAAAAATTCCCAAAAATAATATTTTATTTTTCTGAAATGTTACACACCCCCCCTCTCTCTCTCATCACCCAAGCCCATACCTTCTTGTCTCTTGGTCTCAAAATATCTAAAAATTTTAAAATCCTTTTTCTTTTTCTTTTTCTTTTCTCCTTTTTTATTTTATAAAACAATTGTAAAAACCAAAATGAAGCCATGCACAAATGAAGACTTGAAATCATGTTTTATAAAAATGTAACAAGTATTTTTATAATATGACATGGTGCATGTCATATGCATAATCGAGCTTAATGCATAATTAGTAATTATTAATTAAGTTTAGCCGTAAACTTGTATGCAAATAAATTCTAAAATATCCATATCAACTTAATACACTTAAAATCAATAATCATGTAGAATTTTCAAATATCTCCTGAATTATCGGTATATAGTTATACCATATCATTAAAACTAATCTCCATACTTTAAATATTCATAATATTTATTACTTATTTTGTTTAATTTCCAAAAAATAATATTTTATTTTTTTAAAATGTTACACTATCTCCTAACCCTCCTTTAGAAATTCTCAAAGTTCACTAAACCATATCAGTTTAACTCTAAACTATGAGGATAACAAGATTCTAAACTAATGGTAAACTTGTATGCAAATAAATTCTAAAATATCCATATCAACTTAATACACTCAAAATCAATAATCATGTAGAATTTTCAAATATCTCCCGAATTATCGGTATATAGTTATACCATATCATTAAAACTAATCTCCATACTTTAAATATTCATAATATTTATTACTTATATTGTTTAATTTCCCAAAAATAATATTTTATTTTTCTAAAATGTTACACTATCTCCTAACCCTCCTCTAGAAATTCTCAAAATTCACTAAACCATATCAGTTTAACTCTAAACTATGAGGATAACAAGATTCTAAACTAATGGTATAGAAATATACCTCATTTGGTAACTCAAGAAAATTCTTGAGTTTCCCAAAGTCTTCAAAATTGCAACTTGATTGGTTCATAAGGTTTGTAGTGAGCTTGTGCATGATTTCTGTGAATGAGGTATGAGATTTTGGTTTGGTTTTGTGGGTGGCTTGAGGTGGTACAAGGAGATAGAAGGAAGATGAGAAGGAGATGAAGAAGATGAAGAAGTGAAGTGAGAATGGGTGATGAGCCATGGTCAATACCCCCCTCTCTCACACTCTCTCTCTTCTTCCATGCCAAGCCCATACCTCCCATGTCCCATTTAAAAATTTCCTTTTTCTTTTATCTTTTTATTTAAAACCAAAACATAAATAAAGTCAAATAAGGAATTTTTGCCATGGTTCAACAAAAGAAAAATATAATAAGTCTCATGCAACATGTTATGTTGCATGTCACATGCACATAACAAACTTAAGGCAAAATTAGTAAATACCAATCGAGTTCAGTAAATAACCCATGTACACATAATTGTTTAAAAATTCATAAAATGCTCAAATCACATAAATACCTTTAAATCAATAATTCTTATTAATTTTCTGAATATTTCCAAATCATCGGTATATAATTATACCATATCATTTAAAACTAATCTCCATACTTTAAAATATTCATAATAATTATTAATTTAATTATTTAAATTCCCAAAAACAATATTTTATTTTCAGAAATGTTACAATCTTCCCCCCTCCCTTAAATAAATTCGGTCCCCGAATTTAAATTCAAACCCCTCAATTATTTAAAACATTTCAGTCAAATACTCAAATCAACGGGGCTCCGAGTATCATGAATACATAAAACATGTCCTAGAGCAATACATGCACAATGAAAATAAGTCTAAAACTCAAAATCAAAACTCCGTCAGGCATGACGCAATCATCGGAGTTATGGCGAAAGTATAAATGTCAAAATCTAATATGTAAACCAACATGATATAATCAAAACCATAACATGTATATAGTACGCATCGTTGTGAAATCGTCAAGAGAACCAAATAAAAGTGCATGCCAAATCCTTTTCAAATCGCCGTGCAATGCGCAAATCACGGCACAACTGGCGGACGTTTCTATATAAGGAAATAAATATGTATATATGTATACTTATCTTTTGTTTAACATATACGTCCCGCCTTTGAAAATATTTTAGAAAAGTTTCCTTCAGAAAGTTTTCGTGTCATCTTGGACACGTAGGAAAAATATTGAGACTATAGCCCCTTTTTGGAAATCCCTTCGACAATTATCGATACATGCAAAAATACTTTGGTATTGTTCTCAGAACAGTCCTGCTTGGTTATCAAACCATATAGTATATATCATAAAACATGCTCCTCTACAGAAATCATCCCAAAAATGTAAGCAAAGAATACCACATGCGTCTGGTGCGCACGAGAATCGAAACCAAATACAGGTGCCATGAATATGTACAGAAACAAAATCAAGTGCAGTGGGTATGAACAAAACGAAATCAGTACAACTGATACCTGAGAATACAACTACGGTGCACATAAGAAATATCAATCATAAAACGAATCGTCGAAATACCAAAATCCTGAACAACGGAATCGTGATTTCTGAATCACCAAATCGCAGATCGTAAATATTATCGTCAATGTTCCCCTCCTTCAATGTCGAAGGGTGTCGGTGCATCCAAAACTAGCAGAGCAAGATATCTACTTGCCTCCTGTTCACGGTCTGGCGCCTTCTGCCCTTAGGTTCTCATCTCTCTGCGAGTTTACTAGTTATATGCCTCTTCGGCTCTACAACCCGATTCTGGCGCTTCTCTAAAGATCTCCTGACCAATAAGCATGGTCACTTATAACTGTTCCCTGATTAAAAATCAGGAAATACTTCAATGAGGTATCACGTGCTCACACGTGACCAATGGTCATGTGTTGACATGTGATAGTTAAAACAGAAATAAAAACAAACGGCTGAAGGAATTACCTCAATGAGGTATCACATGCTCACACATGACCAATGGTCACGTATTAACACGTGGGGGTTAAAACAGAAGCATAAATAAACGGCTGAGAAAAGGACTCATTTGGGGGTCACGTGCTCACACGTGACCAAGGGTCATGTGCCAGCACGTGACAGGCTTTGAAAGCCTTACAGTTTAATAGAATTAAAGTTCTAAATTTCTCTAAAATCTTTCCAAATGGGAAAGGATTAGGGAGAACCGTTGGATTAAAAATCCAGGGGTGATGGAAAAATCTTAGACAAGGAAAGATTTCCCTAAATCTCACCGAAAATAACAAACAGAATATTTTTGGATTGAAAATCCAACGGTGAATAAAATTCACTGAATGATCTAAAGGCTCATATTAATTATGAAAACAAACAAAATCTTTCAATGAAAGATTCATTAAACAAATTGATTCTTTTCCTTCTCCTATAAATAGGAGCCAAGAGAAAAGAAAGGGAGAGAACAGAGGGATCTTGAAATTTCCTAAAAGCAAAAAAGCAGAGAGAAAAGAAAGGAGAATTCAATTTTCAACAAAGAAAACCCTAGGTGAGAAAAGAAAGGGAATCAAAACTTCAAACAGAGAATTTAATTCTCAAAATCTAAGAGTTTAACTCTTCTGCAAAAGAACTTAGTTCTTCCTCAAGTTGAAGATCTGCAGAAGCACATCTCCCTATAGGTTGAGAATTTAATTCTCATCGGGTTGAGATCCTGCCATTACTGTATCATACTAGTATGTATATTACTTGGAGGGGGAATTTGTTAGTGTATATGCCCTAGAGGCCATTACTGTATCATACTAGTATGTATATTACTTAATGGAAGCTTGGGATATTCACCTTGTATATACAATCTTGCTCAAAATAGTAGTATGCTACTTGGTTTATTTCTACTTCAATGTGTACATGTGTTTATCTTTGTATATTGCTTATACACATTAGTGGAGCCCTTAGGATCTTTGCTTGATTACCAGCGATGTGATGGCCGTCACACTAGTGGGGCTGGGTAATCTAGAAGCACATCCTTATGCAGGTCCCTGGTCGCAGGACTATCGAGACAGGGCATCGATACTCCGGAGTAGACCAGCGCATGCGTTTCTCATCCCAGTATGGGAGACGGTCTGTCCCACAGCCGTCAGTACGTCGTACTTGAGATAGTATGCGGGTGCCCGTTAGGTTACGGGTACACTGGACAGGACTCGTCGGGAACTGACCAGTTGGTATTATACCTATCGTCAGTTATCAGTTCCCAGGTGACATGAGTACAGCTTAGTCCGCTGACTTGACACTGTCACTTCGTCTCGGGTGTGTTCCCACTGTACTTTGATCACTACCCTACCACGGCTCAAAGGAGTCGTGCAAACAGGTGGTGGTTGGGTGCAGTCCCGAAGCACTTGGAGGCAGTGACGGTTAGACAGGATTCGTCTCTCCCGGTATTGGGGGTTGACATCGCGCTGTGTCTAGGAGAGCCGTTACACGAGTAGTCCCTGGCCAGGGCAAACGAGATATACTGGTAGGTTTCCAGTGTTATCTCAGGGTGTTTTGGGCTTCGCTCCGGCACGACTTGTACCGCTATTGGGGGACTGACGTTTACCGCCCCCTAGGCCCGCCATGCGATGTATCAGACGAACAGACCGGACTGTACGGAGAATGTCACACTCAGGCTCAGTAGGAGTTCAGATGGGTTTCGTCTCGTCGGTCTTCTTGTCGGCATTACCTGGGGACCGTTACGCACAGCTAGTGCCGCTTGCGGTCTGTGGTTAAACCCACTGCCAGCGTAGTGTCGAGTCTTTAGAGTCCCACACAGAAAGCTTTTCGCCTTTAGGCAAAAGAGTAGAGGTCGCATGGTATTGCGACAGGTCGCATGGTTTTGCGACAGGGTTCGGTCACATCCGTGCACTTGTGCACGTACAGTGTCCGGACAGTTTACACTAGCGGGATTTGGTTTAAGCCAGATCCTAGTGTACCTTATGGGATTGGATTTATCCAGTTTGCATTCGTGTTCCTCGGAACGCGGATGCGGGTGTGTATGCACAGTTGACAGGGAGGCACAGACAGCGGATTCTCATTAGGGTTGTTGACAGTTGACCGTTGACTTTTTGACTTTTTGCTCAACCCTAATGAGAATATGATATGTGATTAACTATTATATTAATTAAGTATTATGGTGACTTGGTTGTTGACTTTTGTTGACTTTGTTGACTTGTTGACTTTTGTTGACTTGTTGACTTTGTTGACCGGTTGACTAGGCTTGACTAGTTGACCATCATGATAACCATGGCTATCATTTCATGCCAAAGACTTTTACTTGCTTGTTCATTTGAGTAAAATGAGTGCATGACATGATAAGGTTATGGTTGCTTCAACCATCACACATAAGACTTTTTTGATATGATGAGTTATCATGACTTTGGATTATGAGAGGGTGAGAGACAAAAGAGTTGCTCATTCTTTTCTTGCTCATTCTCTCTCTTGTTCTTGAGCTCTTCACTTTGCTCTCACTCTCATCCTCTTGCTCCCTCTCTTGACTCTATGGTTCATATCTCTCATGTGTTGAGAATCAAGAACCATAGATAAAATCCCATTCTATTTCTACTCTACTCATTCTAGTTCACTAGGTTTAGCAAACCAAGTGAACTAGTTTCTTCAAAGAACGAAGAAGGAGCTAAAGGTTGGAGCTTTCAAGTGGATCTATCTTCGGCGTACGGAGACGACAAGAAGGAGCCATCAGACCACTACCGGAGCTTGAAGAGAAGGAGTTCAAGACAAGCTAGGTATAACCATCTTCATCCGAGTAGCTATATCTCTTTAGCAAGTTTGCTAGTTTAGTTTAGACACGATCCCGACCTTGTTTAGTCCATGTTGCCTCTTGCGATAAATATTTGTTTTTTATACCGTTTCCGCCTCCCCGTAAGCACCGGGGGTCGCAACGTGGACTTACAGTGGTATCAGGGCCTAACTAAACTTAAACTAGCTTGGTGTGAAGTGTAACGAAGTTCGGAAACGAAAAATCACAAAACCGGAAAAAATTACAAAACCTGAGTTTCTGTTGAAATTTTTTTGGCTCAAAATGAAAAACTTTATACTTGTAAAATCGTCTCAGGGTTTTGTGAGTGCACCCATGAAAAACGATCCACTGTTACGCTCAAAGCGCCGCCCTTCCGCGGCACGAGGTAGGCATGTGCCGCGGAACCGCCGCGCTTTGTCGTCTTCTCTGCATCGTTTTTCGTGCAGTGTGTGTCTGTGTTGGTTTTGGGATTTTTGAAATATATTATATGTGCCCAGATTTTCCGGAACAGAAATTCACTTTTGGGGTCCTATAATTTCGTATTTTTTCCGAACTTCACTACACTTTGACTATGATGGTTATATCTGTGATGTTTGCATGTATTGAACGTCGGCTAATCGCTATAAGTCGATTAGTCGGGGTTATACATGATCTGTGTTTGATATTGGAATGTGTATATAAATATGTTGGATTGTCGCGGGTGAATAGCCGGGGTGGATGTGAGATGAGCTTTTGTTTTTCTTTCATTCATTGTAAATGTAAATTGATGTAATAATATTATTTGTATGGCCGCACAATCGGGTCGGGGTTGTAGCCGTCATTGTATAATTTCTTTTTACTGTTTTTGCTCCTAGGATAGACCCATGGAGGGGTGCATAAACTACCGGGTATGCCGAAGTGTCGAGTGGCCTACTCATGGAGATGAGGGAGGTTGCTACGCTTCGGGTACTTGGCGGGTAGTTTGCCGCACTCATAGGGGTCTTGGGTGGGGTATTGGCTATTCACCGTGACCGTGTAATCTGTTTTTGTTACAGGCTCGTACAAATTACAGATTCCTAGTATATCCAATGTATTTATCTGTGATCTGAAATGTTTATCATTGCAGAATATCTATATATGATATTATTTAGGCGTTGCTTATGTTTTACAGACGCGCTAGCCCAGCCCCCGCTCTGTCGTTAGTTAAGTAACCTAACGGGTAATGACGGGGCCCAGTGGCGAATGCGAATGGCATAAGCGTACGTCATATTTTGGTTGTTTTCTGCAATGGTCGGATTAAATGATGGGACGCATTAAAAGAACTAATACAAGAATATCACGCATTAAAAGAACTAATGCAAGATAATAAACCAAGTTAAAGTCGTTGGAACACTTTCGAAAAACCACTCGGTTCTTTTCAAAACAAACTTTTAAAATACGGAGTTTGAGCCACTCCATTTAAAAGCTATCTCGTTCCATCGACTAAATCAAGTTCACTACGTTCACGGTTTTGCCAAAACCATTCGTAGCCCTCCGTCGTTTCGTATGAATATTCAATAGTATTCAAGCTGTGTTTGTTGACCTTCGTCAAGGCATAGTGATTGGTAGCTGTTGGGTATTCATATGTAGCATAGATAGATGCGTTGGTTTGGGACATTCGTATTACCTTGTTGACCTTCGTCAAGGGTATATACGGGTGGATTCAAATTGACCTGGATAATGACGGGCAGAACTTGACATGCGACTTATGATTTGTTGACCTTCGTCAAGGTCATAAGAGCATGGGGCAAAAATCCACATCGGGAGTTTCATAAGTACTGAAACTTGCTAGATTTGCATACCATTTGGAGTGTGGTGATTCTGGTAGGATTCCTTCAGTTTCGTCACGCGATGATATTTGGATCCCGATCCTACTGTGAGTATATGCTACTCCTCGGAAAATTTCTCGCTAAACGATCAATACTATAAACCTAGTAGGTGCCTAGAAAGGTGTTAGCGGGGCTATGCCCCCAGGGAAAAGAGGTTCTCTAATTAAGGAACTTCGCGAAAGCGTTGAAAAACCTCCCTCGAAGTACCGACACCAGCCTGGCCGAACGGTTAAGCAAGTATTGTACGGTGAGATTGATCCTGACTAATTCTTCCTTTATGGTTTGAGGAGGGATTCGAGAAACAGTGGGAGCCATCCTGTTTAGACAAACTAAAAACCACTCTAAACTTGCAAGAGCATCATGCTGAGTGTTTTCCTCTTCTCTCCAAATTGCAGCGACCAATCAACATGACTGGACTTAAGTTACTCCTAGATAAAAACAAACTGACAGGGCCAAACTACAAAGATTGGCTCAGGAATGTCAAGATAGCAATCACTTATGACAAGCTGGGGTATCTTCTTACCACCAAAGCTCCCCCTGTCCCTGGTCCAACTTCCAGTGTTGCGGATAAGGAAATCCGCAAGACTTGGGAAATTGATAGCGCGAAGGCCAAGTGCCTCCTGCTTGCCTCGATGGACAACGAACATCAGAGGAGGCATGAGAATATGGACATGGAATCCATATTGCTCCATACAAAAGAACTGTATGGAGAGCAATCACGTATCGCAAGATACGAAGCGTCGAAAAAGTTATTTTCGACAAGAATGGCCGTCGGATCATCAGTAGCCGAGCACGTGCTAAAAATGATCGGCTACATTGAGGAGCTCGCTGACCTAGGGATCACATTGGAGAGTGAGCTATATACGGATATAGTTCTCCAGTCCCTTCCTTCCACTTACGCCCAGTTTACACTGAACTTCAACCTACAAGAAAAAGAGGTTGAACTTTCAGAGCTCCTCAACATGCTGAGGAGCGCAGAGGGCACCCTACAGAAAGGTAGGGATACATCCACTTTGTTTGTAGGAGGATCATCTTCTTCTAGGTCCAAGGCGAAAGCCAAGGGAAAGAAGAAGAAGGCCCCCGCCAAACCAAGGGGCGGTGTAAGTAAAGTGGATACGAAGGGAAAAGGTAAAGCAACAAAGATAGCGGGGAAGCTTGTGGATAAGGAAGAATGCTTCTATTGTCATAAGAAAGGACACTGGAAGAATGATTGCAGGGCCTGGAAGGCCAGAACACAGGAATTGAAGCAGGTTGCAGCTTCAGCTTCAGGTGTGTATGTTATTGAAAACTGTCTTTCAATAAACTCTACTTCCTGGGTATTAGATACCGGATCAGGATCTCATATCTGTAATTCTTTGCAGGCGTTGAGAAACCGTGGTGTTTTGAAAGCAGGTGACATGACCCTCAGAGTTGCGAACGGAGCTAGCATGGATGCTAAAGCCGTGGGGGACTATCACCTGGGAATGTCAGATGGACATGTTTTGGTTTTGCGTAATTGCTTTTTTGTACCCAACGCAACTTGTAATATCATTTCTGTATCTTTAGTTTCTAAAGAAGGTTATGAATTTGCGTTTGTAAGTAATGTTGTAAACATTCACCTTAATCAAGTTTTGATTGGGTCAGGTACTTTGAGTAATGGTATATACGTGTTAAACCAACCACAGATTTTTAATGTCCAGAATACACACAAAAGAAAGTCTCCAGAAATAAATCAGACTTTCTTATGGCATTGTAGATTGGGTCACATCAATGAGAGAAGGTTGACGAAGTTACATACAGAAGGGTATTTGAATGCGTTCGAATATCGGTCGTATGCCACTTGTCAATCCTGTCTCAAAGGAAAGATGACAAAGACTCCGTTTACTGGACATGGAGTAAGAGCGAGCGAGCTCTTGGGACTCGTACACAGTGACATGTGCGGTCCAATGTCTACACATGCCCGAAGCGGACATTCTTACTTCATTACTTTTACGGATGACTTCTCAAGGTACGGTCATGTCTTCTTAATGAAACATAAGTCCGAGGCCTTTGGAAAATTCCAGGAGTATAAGAATGAAGTAGAGAAACAGACCGGCAAAAGTATTAAGATTCTAAGATCGGATCGAGGTGGAGAATACTTAAGTGCCGAATTCCTGAATTACTTAAAAGAGAATGGTATTCTCTCTCAGCTTACTCCTCCATACACTCCGCAACATAACGGTGTATCGGAGAGACGGAACCGAACCCTATTGGATATGGTTCGGTCCATGATGAGTAACGCTGAGTTACCGCGATCATTATGGGGATATGCAATAGAAGCAGCTGCGTATCTCTTGAACAAGGCTCCCACCAAGACTGTGCCTACCACCCCATATGAGATGTGGACCGGGAAGAAACCCTGTCTTAAGTATCTTAAGGTATGGGGATGTCCAGCTTTTGTAAAAAAGCAGCATGCGGACAAGCTTGAGGCACGTTCAGTACAGTGTAAGTTTGTGGGATACCCAAGGAACTCCAGGGGGTATCTTTTCTATTCCGCTGAGGAACAAAAGGTTTTTGTTTCTCAGCATGCCCGCTTCTTGGAAACTGAGTTTTTGGAAACCCAGATAAGTGGGAGCACAATAGAACTGGAAGAAGTTCCAGAACCACAGACTGTTACTGAAAGCTTAGTGGAACCAGAGGGTTCAACAGGACAGGACATTCCTACGCCGCTCCGCAGGAGTAGTAGGCAGACTCATCCGCCCGAGAGATACTGCGGTTTTCTCGTAGACGGGGATAGAGAGGATTGCATCATAGACTATGATGAGCCTACTAGCTTCCAGCAGGCCGTTCAGAGCGTTGACTCAGTGAAATGGCTGGATGCAATGCGGACCGAAATGGAGTCCATGTACACCAACAAGGTTTGGACGTTGGACATTGCTCTAGACGGGGTAAAACCCGTAGGATGCAAGTGGATCTTCAAAAGGAAGATTGGTGTAGATGGACAGGTTGAGACCTATAAAGCTAGGCTGGTAGCAAAGGGTTTTCGTCAAAGACCTGGCTTAGACTATGACGAAACCTTTTCTCCAGTAGCCATGCTGAAATCCATTCGGATCCTTCTTGCCATTGCTGCCTTCCACGATTATGAGATTTGGCAAATGGACGTAAAGACAGCTTTTCTAAATGGAAATTTAGAGGAGTGTGTCTATATGGACCAGCCAGAGGGTTTCATTCAGAGTGGGAGCAGCGGAAAGGTGTGCAAGTTGCTTAAGTCCATCTATGGACTAAAGCAGGCATCGCGGAGTTGGAACATCTGCTTTGATGAGACAGTCAAAGAATTTGGCTTTATCAAAAATCCAGATGAACCATGCATCTATAGTAGATTTGTAGCGAGAACTGTAGTATTCCTCGTTTTATACGTGGATGACATTCTCTTAATAGGAAATGACATTCCTATGCTACAATCTGTCAAGGGGTTCTTGTCACACAGGTTCTCCATGAAAGACCTGGGTGATGCCTCATACATTCTGGGTATCCGGATCTACCGTGACAGATCCAAGAGGATATTAGGACTTTCACAGTCCAGGTACATCGACACCATACTGAAGAGATTCAGTATGGAAGATTCCAAGCGCGGTAACCTGCCGGCTTGTCACGGGATCACCCTCTCTAAAAAGATGTCTCCCAAGACTGATTTAGAGAGGGATCGCATGTCTATTATACCCTACGCTTCTGCGGTAGGCTCTATAATGTATGCAATGTTGTGTACCAGACCGGATGTAGCTTATGCACTGAGTGTGGTAAGCCGGTATCAGTCTAACCCTGGGGAGAAACACTGGAGAGCGGTAAAGAACATTCTCAAGTACCTGAGAAGGACTAAGGAGATGTTCTTGGTGTATGGCGGAAAAGACCTCCAGATCGAGGCCTTTGCTGACTCCAGCTTCCAGAGTGACAAGGATGATTCCAAGTCCATGTCGGGTTTTGTCTTTACCCTCAATGGAGGGGCGGTGTGTTGGAAGAGTTCCAAACAGGAAACTGTTGCAGACTCGACGATGGAAGCGGAATACATCGCTGCATCAGATGCCGCAAAAGAAGCTGTCTGGATGAGGAAGTTCTTGAAAGAACTTCAGATGGTTCCGTCCATTGTTGATCCAATACCTCTGTATTGCGACAACAACGGGGCTATAGCTTTAGCGAAGGAACCCAGGTCCCATCAGAGATCCAGGCACATCTTGAGGCGGTATCACCTGATCAGCGAGATCGTGGATCGCCAGGAGATCGAGGTTCGAAGAGTCGCTTCAGAAGACAACACTGCAGATCCATTCACCAAGGCCCTACCCCAGACTCAGTTCGAGCGGCTGATCGAGATGATAGGTCTTCGATACGCCAGTACATGGCCTTAGTGCAAGTGGGAGATTGTTAGTGTATATGCCCTAGAGGCCATTACTGTATCATACTAGTATGTATATTACTTAATGGAAGCTTGGGATATTCACCTTGTATATACAATCTTGCTCAAAATAGTAGTATGCTACTTGGTTTATTTCTACTTCAATGTGTACATGTGTTTATCTTTGTATATTGCTTATACACATTAGTGGAGCCCTTAGGATCTTTGCTTGATTACCAGCGATGTGATGGCCGTCACACTAGTGGGGCTGGGTAATCTAGAAGCACATCCTTATGCAGGTCCCTGGTCGCAGGACTATCGAGACAGGGCATCGATACTCCGGAGTAGACCAGCGCATGCGCTTCTCATCCCAGTGTGGGAGACGGTCTGTCCCACAGCCATCAGTACGTCGTACTTGAGATAGTATGCGGGTGCCCGTTAGGTTACGGATACACTGGACAGGACTCGTCGGGAACTGACCAGTTGGTATTATACCTATCGTCAGTTATCAGTTCCCAGGTGACATGAGTACAGCTTAGTCCGCTGACTTGACACTGTCACTTCGCCTCGGGTGTGTTCCCACTGTACTTTGATCACTACCCTACCACGGCTCAAAGGAGTCGTGCAAACAGGTGGTGGTTGGGTGCAGTCCCGAAGCACTTGGAGGCAGTGACGGTTAGACAGGATTCGTCTCTCCCGGTATTGGGGGTTGACATCGCGCTGTGTCTAGGAGAGCCGTTACACGAGTAGTCCCTGGCCAGGGCAAACGAGATATACTGGTAGGTTTCCAGTGTTATCTCAGGGTGTTTTGGGCTTCGCTCCGGCACGACTTGTACCGCTATTGGGGGACTGACGTTTACCGCCTCCTAGGCCCGCCATGCGATGTATCAGACGAACAGACCGGACTGTACGGAGAATGTCACACTCAGGCTCAGTAGGAGTTCAGATGGGTTTCGTCTCGTCGGTCTTCTTGTCGGCATTACCTGGGGACCGTTACGCACAGCTAGTGCCGCTTGCGGTCTGTGGTTAAACCCACTGCCAGCGTAGTGTCGAGTCTTTAGAGTCCCACACAGAAAGCTTTTCGCCTTTAGGCAAAAGAGTAGAGGTCGCATGGTATTGCGACAGGTCGCATGGTTTTGCGACAGGGTTCGGTCACATCCGTGCACTTGTGCACGTACAGTGTCCGGACAGTTTACACTAGCGGGCTTTGGTTTAAGCCAGATCCTAGTGTACCTTATGGGATTGGATTTATCCAGTTTGCATTCGTGTTCCTCGGAACGCGGATGCGGGTGTGTATGCACAGTTGACAGGGAGGCACAGACAGCGGATTCTCATTAGGGTTGTTGACAGTTGACCGTTGACTTTTTGACTTTTTGCTCAACCCTAATGAGAATATGATATGTGATTAACTATTATATTAATTAAGTATTATGGTGACTTGGTTGTTGACTTTTGTTGACTTTGTTGACTTGTTGACTTTTGTTGACTTGTTGACTTTGTTGACCGGTTGACTAGGCTTGACTAGTTGACCATCATGATAACCATGGCTATCATTTCATGCCAAAGACTTTTACTTGCTTGTTCATTTGAGTAAAATGAGTGCATGACATGATAAGGTTATGGTTGCTTCAACCATCACACATAAGACTTTTTTGATATGATGAGTTATCATGACTTTGGATTATGAGAGGGTGAGAGACAAAAGAGTTGCTCATTCTTTTCTTGCTCATTCTCTCTCTTGTTCTTGAGCTCTTCACTTTGCTCTCACTCTCATCCTCTTGCTCCCTCTCTTGACTTTATGGTTCATATCTCTCATGTGTTGAGAATCAAGAACCATAGATAAAATCCCATTCTATTTCTACTCTACTCATTCTAGTTCAATAGGTTTAGCAAACCAAGTGAACTAGTTTCTTCAAAGAACGAAGAAGGAGCTAAAGGTTGGAGCTTTCAAGTGGATCTATCTTCGGCGTACGGAGACGACAAGAAGGAGCCATCAGACCACCACCGGAGCTTGAAGAGAAGGAGTTCAAGACAAGCTAGGTATAACCATCTTCATCCGAGTAGCTATATCTCTTTAGCAAGTTTGCTAGTTTAGTTTAGACACGATCCCGACCTTGTTTAGTCCATGTTGCCTCTTGCGATAAATATTTGTTTTTTATACCGTTTCCGCCTCCCCGTAAGCACCGGGGGTCGCAACGTGGACTTACAGAATTGAGTTTAGAGAATTTAATTCTCTCAAAACAAAACTAGGGTTTAACCCTATATGAGAATTCAATTCTCCAAAAATTACAGGAATTTAATTCCTTCGAGATGGACAGAACTAGGGTTTAACCCTAATTGAGAATTTAATTCTCTAAAATTCACAGGAATTTAATTCCTCTTAAGATGAAATTATGGTTTCACCCTATACAAGAATTTAATTCTTTTACATATATGGAAATTTAATTCCTCTAAAAGAAATTAGGGTTTAACCCTACATAAGAATTTAATTCGATCATAATAGGTATTTAATTCCTCCAAAATCATGATTAGGGTTTAACCCTAAAGAGAATTTAATTCTCAAAATAAAATAAAGAGACTTAAAAGATCTCTGTGCATGAAAAGAACAAAGGTCACGTGTCCCCACGTGACCCCTGAAGAGATCCTCAGAAATGAGAAGCAGGAAGCTTTGAGGCAACGCCTCACGTGCTCCCACGTGACTTACAAATCATAGAAAGAAAAAGAGAAGGAAAGAATAGCTTTGGGCGCACTCACGTGTCCTCACGTGACCCCTTAGTAAACGCTTTAATGATCTGTGCATAAATCCCCATCACGTGCCAACACGTGATGCTAAAAATAAAATATAAAAAAAATGTTAAAACTTATTTACAAAGCAAAGTAAAAAGGACCTGGTCCCACCTCTGGGCACCCTCACGTGGCCCCACGTGACCCATTCCTATTTAGTATTTAAACACAAATTTAAATGACTTATTTCCAGTGTTCAACACTGTCATTTTCTAGTGTTTAACACTAATTCAAGAGCCTTATTTCCAGTGTTTAACACTGTTGTTTCCTAGTGTTTAAACACTAATTTGAGAGCTTTATTTCTAGTGTTTAACACTACTTTTAGCCAAATTGGCTAATTTTCCAGAGGCAAAAGTCTCCTCTTCAGCTGAATCTCAAAATTGAGTAAAATTCAGAGCTATAATGTTCCATGCTCAGTCAAAGATAAAAATGTTATCAAAGCCCTTAAACTCTTGTTTAGCATTGCTAAATAATGTGGGTTGAAACCAGACAAATGTCTAATGGTCCAAGAGAAGGCCAACACTTCAAATCTAATTAGACTTAGCCCAAGTTGGCCATAAGTCCTCAATCCAGACTTAACTGAGCCATTGTGCTCATAACATAATTTAATTGATCTTGGTTCCAAATTGGGCTACAGATCACTTAATGCACCCCGGTTCAATAGTACATCTCTTCACTCCTTTGATATTCGTCGTTGTAATTCCTCAACGTCTTCAAAGAGGTGACAGGTCCCGACAACCACACATTTCACAGACTATGACGTCTCTAAACATCGGACTGTGGGGTCCTTAAACCCATGGACTATGATGTCCTTAACCTCGACCGTGATGTCTTTAAACTAACATCGGACTGTGGAGTCCTTAAACCCATAGACTATGATGTCCTTAACCTCGACCATGATGTCTTTAAACTAACACCGGACTGTGGGGTCCTTAAACCCATGAACTATGATGTCCTTAACCTCGACCGTGATGTCTTTAAACTAACACTGGACTGTGGAGTCCTTAAACCCATAGACTATGATGTCCTTAACCTCGACCGTGATGTCTTTAAACTAACACCGGACTGTGGAGTCCTTAAATCCACGGACTATGATGTCCTTAACCTCGACTGTGATGTCTTTAAACTAACATTGGACTGTGGAGTTCTTAAATCCATGGACTATGATGTCCTTAACCTCGACCGTGATGTCCTTAAACTAACATTGGACCGAGATGTCTTTAAACTAGCAACGGACCGTAATGTCCTTAAACTAATCATCGACCGCAACGTCATTAAACTAAACAATAGAGCCCAATCGCTCTTTTGTCGGATCTAAACGATCCCGTTAAGTCGATCTTAGTCTAAAATTAGACTAACGTATCCTTAACAAACGTTTAAGTTGATCTTAGTCTCAAATGAGGCTAACGTATCCTTAAACCCAAACCCCAAAACCCAAATCTAAGAAAGATACGAATTTGGACTAGTCCACGCCCTACGGGCGACAACATAACTTAGTCTACGTATACAATCCACGGGCAACCAAACACAAAACAAACAACCACGACACGAAGTGACCATCGGGAGAAGGAGAAAGTTGTTACCGCGATGTGGTAGCGTAATTAACTGCAGGGGCTTGCGCCTGCAAGGAAGAGCGTCCCCACAATCAAAAACCCCTCAAATGAGGGGGAATCTGATGAAGTCTGCTACATCGGCCGCATCCGTTTAAACCTTCGATACATGGTGCCATAAATCAACTTGGCATCTTCGGAGAGGTGGACGGATAGCACCAATTAGCATCTGCCCCGAATTCCAAGCAATACGGACCCGCGCGGCCGCATCTCCGCCGCGTCTTTCGGAGGGGAACAGATTCTGGCATGCCCGGTGGGACCTTTTCCTCTTTCCACTCCACACTTCGTGTTCGCGAACGAATCGCGGTTTGCTAACAGTTGCCTTTGGGTTCGGGATACTAAGATTTGGCATTTTGCTTGGTGCAGAAAGCGAAGGATCAATGGCGTTCACCTGCTCGAAGTGTTCCAACTGCAACTGCAACCCACGTTCTGCCTCATCTGGAGGCATAGCTTACGGGCCCCAAGTGGTTTCCCTGTTCACGATGCCGGTGGACTAGATGACTCAGGCCACCACTGGTTTATTCTTTTGGACCATGCTCCCACCGATGAGTTTCAGCACCCCTGTGCCAACGCCGGAAGCTCCTAAGAAGTCGGCCTTCAATCGGCTTACAACTACTGCGGCCCCTCTCAACAGGTCGTCCAGCTCCAGCGTCTCGGTCTTCGCCAGATTGGGCCAAAGTTCAGTTGGGCCCATGATGAAGCATGCACCTCAAGAAAGGGTTATTCCTAAAAGAGTAACCAACCCTGCTTCCGAAGTCGTCAAGGCGGCTTCTCCTTCCAAAGGGTCGGTCTTTACAAGATTGACTGTTCCGACTCCCACTTCAGCTCCCGTTCCTGCTCGAAAGTCTGTCTTCCACAGATTGGATACCGCTACTCAAAAGACGTCAGTCTTCAAGAGGCTGGCACCGGCGGCGCCTCACCTGAACAGGGGGAAAGACAAAGCCATTCCCATCACCGAACCAACACCGTCGGCTCGACACGCTCGACGTCGCCACTGGCACCGAGTAAGGAAGGCTGGGGACAACTCCCCCTCTGGGCTAACTCCACCAGCTCCAACGGTGGAAGTTAATGCTGTTGTTCCAACCAGGAACAACTTTGAGCTGCTGAACAAGGTGCGTAGGAACTCGCCTACCGCCGTACTGAAAAGATCTCCTCCACCGGTGGAGACTGTCACAGAAATAAAGCTGGAGCAGCCCCCGCAACGGCTGTCTTCCAAAGTTTATAAAATCTGGCGACAAGTCCGATAGTCGGTGGTTGATCAAGACTATCCCCGCCGGCAGAAGAAGCTGAAGGTCCGACAAGAAGAAAACCGTCCTGTTAAGCCACAGAAGGCGACGGCTACTTGGGTGCCCACTGCAATGGCCCCCTCAACTTCGACTGCCCATAAGAGGAGAAGGCTGGAGAAAATCCCCATGTCTGCGACAAATATCAAAGGCACTGAGCCCAAACGCCCTAAGTCTGGAGGCATGGTGGTGCATACCGTCTATATGGCATCCGGAAAAGAGAATAGCCGTATCTCTACGGGTCATCGACCGCTTACACGATCAGTGACTAAGGCTCAGGAGCAACAACAACAACAGAAGCTTCAAGAGATGCTGACTGCAATGGCCGCACTTACCGGGCCAAAAGAAAGCCCGGAGGCATCATCGGAACAACGTCACGAACACGAGACTGATGCTGAATTCTTTCGAAGAATGCTCGAAAAGAAGGACAAGGAGGCTGCGGAACAAGCGGCCAATATAAAGCAAATGGCCCTTCTATTCCAAGATATGATGGGCATGATGATCCAGCCAGACCTTCCAGCCGAAGATCCTCCAGTAATAATTGAAGATGACAGAGGAGAAACATCGAATCCTCTGCCGGCTTTGTCAACAGCAAAGGAGGAGACAATCTCCAAAGCTGCCCTGGATGACTATATTGCTCAGCAAATACGAGTTCACCAGGCGAATGAAGCGGCTAAGCAAGTTGTCAAAACTGGGCGACCGTATCCAGGCTGGTATGATCAGATAAAGTACCCGCCGGGAAACACGATCCCCAAATTCCACGTATACAAGGGGATGGGCAATCCCCACCAGCACGTCGCCCAGTTCAGAGCTCTATGCGGCAACACCGGGGGCGATGATAAGCTTTTGCTCCGTCAATTCGTCGGCAGCTTGTCGGAGACGGCATTTGAGTGGTACTCCGAACTTCCAAACGACTCTGTCAAAACTTTCGCAGAAATGGAGTTATTGTTCACCCAACGATTCGCGAGCGCAAGAGAACGCACCCCGATAACAGCATTGATCGATGCAAGGGTAAAACCGGGCGAAACTTGGGTTCAATACGCAATCCGATGGCGAAATCTGTGGTCGAAATGCGAGCAGCGCATCGAAGAAGCACCAGCGGTGGACATGTTCGTGGGCACCCTAGACCCTCATGCAACTATTTCACAGTTCATGATGTTCTTCAAACCGACCACATTCCAGGCTTTAATCGACAAGCTAGCCCAAATGGATCAGATGGGTCATAGACCGTCTCCTCCGAAGCCGGAGCCGCGGAACGAAAAGGGAAAAGGGAAGGCGACATTCGTTGCAAATACCCAACAACAGCCCAGTGCTCCAAAACTAACGGATCAACTGGAAGAGAGGCGGCGCTATTATAATGAGAAAATGAAGCGTCCTTACTCGTTCCCACGGGACAAAATGAAGAGGCTCTTCGAGCTGGCGATGCGCAACAGGCTTATCAATTTGCCGAATCCAAAGTGACCATTGCAACCCGGCGAAGCTAATAATCCCAATTATTGTCCTTACCACCAGACGGTAAGCTATCCAATCGAAGATTGCTTTGTCTTTAAGGGATGGATCGAGAATCAGTACCAACAAGGCAAGTTTGCGTTGTCTAAGAAGTGGAAAGTAAGCCCACCACAACCGCACACTCCTAAGAAGATGGACACACCGGGGCAACGTGCTCTTTTGTTGAAGAAGCTCCATGGGAGGTCGTTCTTTCAGCCAAAACCAAAAGAATGCTGAATGATCTCCAGACATGCCCGGCGATTAGGTGGAAGAATCCGCTAGAACCCCAGATCATTGAAGGAATGCTGAAGCCACGCCCAGCTCTAAAAATTGGTGGTGATAGCCAAAGCGTTCACACCCAGCCGTCAAAATCTTCAAAGAAGAAGAAGAAATCCAAGAAGCCCGTGAAGCCTGGCGACAAGCGCACGGACCTGCAAAAGAAGATCGACGCGCTGGAAGAATATAACCAGATGGCGCGGACTCCAATCACGCTCTAAGAGTTCCTCGGCCACGTCCTTGAAGACGAAGATGATGGAGAAGACTCATCGGAAGAATCTGAAGATTACGTGGCGAGTTGTCGTGCGATCTCTCATTCATCGCTAGATAATGAAGAGGCTCCTTGCGCCGAAAGACTGGGGGAAGATCCTGAACTGGAGCTTCTAGGGCTATCAGACGACATGATTGATGCATTCCTGAATGAAGCTCTTCTTGAAAGTAAAGCTGATCGAGAGCGTGAGGTGGCCATATTTGAAAAGGCCAAACGCCAGCGATTGGACGAAAAAGTCGAGACACTCCCGCCGAATCAAAATACCTCCATTGCGAATAAAAATAAGTTCAAGACGAGGAAAATGTTTGCTAAAGCCATATCAATGGGAATGAAGCTACCACCCTCCGAAAGAAACACTCTCGGTGAAGCAGAGATGCATCCTAGCTACTGTCTATATCATTGAAAGATCGCACACCCCACCGAAGAGTGCAACGCTTTTAAAAGATGGTGGTAGGGATATGTTGCTCACCGGCAACATTTTAAGCGGATGAAACGCAAAACTCGTCGGGAGCGAAGAAATGCGACCGAGGAGCTTAGAAGGACCGCCGGCAACTGTCGTGTGGTCAACGCTGGGGGATCGCAAGTCCTCACCTTCGGAAGTGACTCCGACGAAGAGATGAATCTTTGCCCTATTTTCAAAGAATCTACCTCGGGGAAAGAGGAAGAACCAAAGACCTGCGGAAATATCCAACTGCGCAATCGTACGCTGCCCGAAAAGAATCTCGAACCCGTGAACAGAAAAGATAAGGGAAAAGAGAAGGTCTCTGAAGATATCGCCCTAGATGACCAAGTCATGAAAGAGCTGACCGCCAAGGACCCGCCAAAGAAAAGTAAGGTGGACTACAACGTTCTGGCGCACTTAAGGAAGTTACCCTCGCAGCTCAGCATTCTCGACGCCCTTTTACTATCAAAAGAAGCAAGAGATTCATTGATCAAGGCGCTATAAGAGCCAGAGCAATTCCAAGCTTTCCTCGCCGAAGAAAGGATGAAGGACGAGCTAGAAAAAGTGTACACAGCCGATATCACCTTCGGCGACGAAGATCTCCTACTTGGGACATGTGAGTACAACCGTCCCCTATATGTCTCAGGATACTGTCACGATATAAAGATAGGCAAAATCTTGGTTGACAATGGGTCTTCCGTCAATCTCCTCAACGTGGGAGTATTGAAGGAAATCTGCAGGAGCGTTCAGCACCTCGCTCGCGATAAAATTACCATCTCCGGTTTTGACTCCCAGTCATCACGGACTCTCGGGTCCGTGATACTGACATTGCGCTTCGGGCTACTTGTCACGAATATTAAGTTTCACGTCATTGACGCCAAGACATGCTACAATGCTTTGCTCGGCCGTCCCTGGTTACACGAGTACAACATCATCCCTTCTACACAACATCAGTGCATGAAATACTTCAAGGATGGTCTCGAGTACACTGTAACAGGGGAGTTGAATCCATTCTCCGTAAATGAAGTCTGAAAATACGAAGATGCGAAATACTTCTTACCAGATTTCGAGGACACGGAGAGATGTCACAAGCCGAACGACAAAGCTATCACCACTATTCAAGTCTTCGGGAGTGATACCGAGAAGGAAGAAGAGATAGTTTATTCAAGGCTGCCTCAACGCAATAACCCGGGACCATCCGCCCCAATATTGATCTTCGGCAGTGACTCGGAAGACGAGGTTAACGCTATATTTTCCGCTCGGCCATCAATACAAGCTTTCGCTGGCGATAATCAGAGTTTTCAAATCACAATGGTTCCACAAGAGCATTACAAAGAGCTTGATGCACTTGAAACTTGTAGTGTGCAAGAACTGCAGACATTCTACATCCCACCCAGGCAAAGAGATGAAAAGATGATCCTATTCTACCAATCCGAGAAGACCAAAGTGGAGAAGGAAATCTGGCACAGCGCCGATTCTATGCTTGACAGGCTCCAGCCCATCCGTCTGCCTAGATATTACACGGAAGGCTTGAAAAGGCTATTGAAGCGCCAAGGGATACCCTTCAGACAAACTACTCGACAAGCTCGATTCTACAACAGGATTTGGGACGTCCCCGGGACCCAACGAAAGCTGCCCAACGGGAGAATGGAAACGGTCGGGCTCGGATATGTCCAATCCAGGAGACGGGAATGAGTCCATGGTAGCTACGTCATATATGAATTCGATGAAGAAGAGGACATCCTGTTAAAAGATGCTGATCCTGAACCAAAACAGGGTCCGATCATCAAAGCGCCGAGTCCGTCATTTGAAGAACGAATGGACAGGCTAGTAAGGGAAGCGGGTAAAAAGATCCGAGATGACCATAACTGCGAGATGTCCATTTACGAAAAAGCCAGGACATAGCGTCTCTTTCAACAGGCCGCGGAGAATGGCAATGCTCTTCCTTATCAACCCGTCATACAAAAGGCCCAACCCAGAGGCAAAAATAAATCAAAAAGCGAAAAAAACGTTCGAAAGCAACAATGCGGGACCAAGAAGCCACGCGATCGGGAATCGAGTAATCCGGATTCGTCCTTTATAAAGAAGATGGGTCGAGCACACTCCTTTCCTCAGAACAAAACACAGAAGATACTTGTTCTCGCCATAAAATATCAGATGATTACACTTCCAAAGTCCAAACACCCCGAGCAAGCCAACGAGGTCTCTCACCCAGACTATTGCTCTTATCACCAAGCGATAGGACATCCTCTCGAAAACTGCTTCACCTTCAAGAACTGGTTCGAAGACCAATATCAGCTCGGCAAGTTCGCTCTATCCAGCAGTTGGAGGATAACTCCGTCGCAGAAGCACGAACCAAAAGCCGCGCATACAGCGAGAGTAGAACCAGATCAACATCGGTCTTGGAAGCAAGCTCGTACCTGTCATATGATAACACTATCAAAAGAAGATCCTGAGGATGGAGATGACCTCCCCTGGTGCTTCGAAAACAATGATGATGAGGTGATCTCAGAATTTCCGCCGGCGCCGAAGGAGCTGGAAGATGGAATACACACTACTGCAGATGATCTTAAGAAAATCGATCTGGGGACGACAAGCGACCCGCGGCCGACATTCGTCAGTGAGTTGCTGTCTGAAGAAAAAGTGGCTATGCTAAAAGACGTGCTTAGGCAACATAAAGATTGCTTCGCATGGAACTATTCTGAGATGCCAGGACTAAATCCAGAAATTGCTGTCCACAAACTGGCAATATCCCCGGACGTCAAGCCAATCAAACAAGCACCGAGAAGAATGCGGCTCGAGCTTGAGATGAGCATCAATGCCGAGGTCAAGAAGCTGATCGACTCTGGCTTCATCCAAGAAGTTCAATATCCTGACTGGATCGCCAACATCGTCCCGGTGATGAAGAAAAATGGGACAGTACGCATATGTGTGGACTTTCGGGATCTCAATAAAGCTTGCCCGAAAGACGACTTCCCAGTACCGGTCACCGAGCTGATGATAGATAATACGTCCACTCACGAAGTCTTCTCCTTCATGGATGGCTCGTCAGGATACAATCAGATAAAGATGCATCCCGAGGACCAGAAGCATACCTCTTTCCGGACCCCTTTGGGTATATTCTGCTACAAGGTGATGCCCTTCGGTCTAAAGAACGCTGGTGCCACCTATTAAAGGGACATGACGAAGATTTTCGACGACCTCATACATGAAATCGTCGAATGCTATATCGATGACCTCATGGTAAAAAGCAAATCATACGAGGAACATTTAGAGCATCTAAAGATCGTATTTCAACGCCTTCGGCAATACAACTTGAAGATGAACCCTCTCAAATGCGCCTTCGGAGTTTCTTCGGGCAAGTTCCTGGGATTTATCGTACGACACCGAGTTATCGAGATAGATCCGTTAAAAATTAAGGCAATTATGGATATGCCCCCGCCAAGGACTCTTAAGCAATTGCGGTCTCTCCAAGGGAAGCTCGCGTATATCCGGCGATTTATAGACAATCTCTCAGGCAAGTGCCGTCCTTACAGCCACCTAATGAAGAAGGGAACCCCTTTCGTCTGGGATCGCAAATGCCAAACCGCGCTGGACGAAATCAAGCAGTACCTACAGAATCCGCCAGTGTTGGCTGCTCCGGTCAAGGGAAAACCCCTCATTCTGTATACAACCGCCCTTGAAGATTCCTTAGGCGTATTATGGGCATAAGAGAACGACCAAGGGAAGGAGAGAGCCCTCTACTATTCGAGTCGAGTTCTACTGAGGGCAGAAAGCAATTATTCTCCCATCGAAAAACACTGCCTGGCATTGATTTTCGCGGTAACGAAGCTCAGGCACTAGGCGTTGGCACATGAGGTCCATCTCATATCAAAGGTGGATCCCCTCAAATATTTGATGTCAAAAGCCATATTAACAGGACGACTCGCTAAATGGGCCCTACTCTTGATGGAGTTCTCGATAACTTATCATCCTCTCAAGGCAGTGAAAGGCCAGGCTATCGCCGACTTCCTCGCTGAGCATCCGATACCTGCCGATTCTCCTTTGAACTGCGAATTGCCAGACGAACATGCGTTTGACACGATCGACGGGAATGATACCCGATGGGAACTCTACTTCGATGGAGCATCTTCCATGAAGAAGCGCAAACAAAGCACCCCCATAATCAAATCAGGGGTAGGACTCATCTTCGTAACTCCGCAAGGAGGGATAATGCGCTTTGCCTTCTCCTTAACAGAGACGAGGAAAAACAATGAAGCCGAGTATGAAGCTTTGATAGCAGGTCCCGAGATCTCCATCGACATGGGAATTGAGAACCTCCTCATATACAGAGACTCCCAACTGGTCGTTAGTCAAGTAAACGGCGACTACCAAACGTGCAAGCCAGAGTTGGTGAAATACGGCGAGAGAGTGCAACAACTGCTGACCCAAATTCCTTCCTACACCTTGGAAAGCATACCGCGCGCGGAAAATAGCAAGGCGGATGCCTTAGCCAAGCTCGCTAAAGAACTGTCTGACGAAAACCTCGATGACGTGAGGATCGTTGTGAAAAGCCGTCGGGTCCTCGCACCGGCAGAAATATCTCCAGAGTCTTCCGAAGAAAAGGAAGCGACCGAGCAAACGACTCTACAAATAAAAGACCAAGAAAAGGTTAAAGATTGGAGAGAAGTCTTTATAGACTACTTCAAATCCCGCCGAATGCCAGAAGATGCGTCCTCAAGACATCAGCTCATGAAGCGAGCCCTATCTTTCGCCTTCGTCAATGATACTCTGTACAAGAGGTCATTTGATTCTCTGTGGTTAAGATACCTGGGACTGAAGAAGCAAAAAGAGTCGTCCAAGAAACTCACGACGGACTCTGCGGTTCTCACCAAGCCGGGCCAAAGATGAAGCTGAAGATCAAACGGATGGGTTATTATTGGCCCACGATGATCCAAGACTGTCTCGAGTATGCAAAGCAATGCCACTCGTGCCAGATCCATGGGGACTTTATCCATCAGCATCCAAATCCACTACATCCAACGGTGGCTAGCTGGCCATTCGAAATGTGGTGAACTGACATAATCGGCCCCATCGAACCAGCATCGTCCAGAGGACATCGATTCATTTTGGCGACAACTGATTACTTCTCTAAATGGGCAGAAGCAGTACCGCTGAGGGAAGTAAAGACGGAGAATATCCTCCATTTCTTCAAGACGCACGTCATTTATCGGTTTGGAACTCCGAGATGGATCATCTCCGATAACGGGCCAGCCTACAGAAGCCACAAGATCAGCCGCTTCGCACAACAACATTACATAGACTGGAGATACTCTTCGGTCTATAATCCCCGAGCTAACGGGCCAGCTGAGGCTTTCAACAAGACTTTGACAAAGATCGTGAAAAAGACGGTGTCACGAAATAAGAAAGACTGGCACGAAAGACTGCATGAAGCTCTTTGGGCGTATCGAACTACGTTCAAGACGGCCACAAACGAAACTCCATACGCATTGGTATTCGGTACAGAAGCGGTACTCCCCCTCGAGATATAGTTACCCTCTCTATGAGTGGCAGTTCATTACGAGCTAACGGACGAAGAGAATGCTCACTTTCGGCTTGAGGAGCTCGATGCCCTTGATGAAAACCGGCTCATAGCGCAACAAAATCTGGAGGCTTATAAAGCTAAGATGACACGCTCATATGAAAGGTTGACTAGGCTGAGTACATTCCGCCAAGGAGAACTCGTGTTAGTGGTCAAAAGACCTATGATCCCTAATCGAGCTAAACGAGGGAAATTCGAGCCGAACTATAAAGGCCCGTATATTATAGACAAAGTCTACCATGGTGGGGCCTATCTACTCATGGACATGCATGGCGAAAGACCCTTCAGGCCAATAAATGGTCGCTTCTTAAAAAAGTACTAGGCCTAACAAGTCACGGCCTAGGCCAATGATAGATGACGATGACTATGTCCGCTCGCTATCTTCCCAAGCCTAAACTCTGTAAGTAGTAACCGGCTTTCTTTACAACGGACCGAAACGTCCTTAAACTAACAGTGGACCGAAACGTCCTTAAACTAACAGCGGACCGAAACGTCCTTAAACTAACAGCGGACCGAAACGTCCTTAAACTAACAGCGGACCGAAACGTCCTTAAAACTAACAGCGGACCGAAACGTCCTTAAACTAACGACGGACCGAAACGTCCTTAAACTAACGACGGACCGAAACGTCCTTAAACTAACGATGGACCACTATGTCCTAAAACTGGTTGTTGACCGAGACGTCGATAAACTACGGTGAATTGCAGCATCCCAAAGTTAATACAAAAAAATAAAAAGAAAGAAAGAAAACGGTATGTCCATAAGCAAAATGGGCACGGATGAAAACCCGAAAGGGCTCCGTGAGTAAAAACAGCAGGGCTACCGGCGAGTCTTGTGAAAACCCGAAAAGGTGCAACCTCGTTAGAATAAAAATAAAAAGAAAAATAAAAAGAAAGCGGTATGTCCATAAGAAAAATGGGCACGGATGAAAACCCGAAAGGGCTCCGTGAGTAAAAACAGCAAGGCTACCGGCGAGTTTTGCGAAAACCCGAAAGGGCGCAATCTCATTAAAAGACACTTGCAAGGACCTCTCGACTTTGTAAGGAGAAACCACCTGCGTGAGATCCTTACGACTCATAAGGGAGCAACACACTTAGGGATCCTCACAATTCCTAAGGAGAAATTACACTTGCGAGATCCTCATGACTCGTAAAGAGAACCCTCTTATGGGACCCTCACGGCTCATAAGATTCAAAAGTCTTAAGCTATAGGGATCTGAACCTGTTCTTAAACAGCCTCCACAACCTCCGATACTGCCCTACAAGCGGCTCAATGCCGACCCTTGTATACAATCCACGGGCGCGAATAAACATTTCCCTAACAAAGTCCCATCCGTGACTAGGGATATGTCTACACGGTGAATAACCCTTGTAAGTCCTCTCGACTTATAAAGAGAAAGCACTCCTGTAAGATCCTTACGACTTATAAGAGACCATGCACTTAGGAATCCTTACGATTCCTAAGGAGAAAACACACCTACGAGATCCTCACGATTTGTAGGGAGAAATACCTTTATGAGACCCTTACGGCTCATAAAGTCAAAAGCCTTAGTCGACAGGATCTTAACCCTGTTTGCTAAGCCACCTTTGTTCGACATCGACAGAGGCAAATAATGATTCGCTCCTGGAAATATCCCAGTTGTAGCGGTGCTGATGCCGGAGTCGGTGTCTAATTCCAAGCTTGCAGCAAAAAGCTAGCAAGCCACACGTGAATACGAAATAGCCGAAATGATGGGGCAACTTGCAACAAAATCAGCAAGTAAAAATGTATGCATGCAAAATAGCCGGAATGATTAGGCAACTCGCAATAAAAGCAGCGAGTAAGAATAATGAAATTTATGCCCTACAGGTGATATCATGTCAATCCCGGTATACAATCCAGGGGCGCAAACAAAGAGGGAATCACACCCTTCCTCTCCAAGCTTCATCAGAAGGAGATGCCAAATCTCAATGGTTCATAGACAGCCTAGAGATCATCTCAACATTTGTCTTATTACAACGGACACAACATCAAGCAAAGCGGAACAACGGCAACTCCCAGTTCCATGACTCGGCGGTGTACAGATGACCGAGAGTCAAACTCTGACTCCGTGAAATGCGGATAAAGTCAACCCTTCCTGGTCATGTGGAACACGGATAATGTCAACTCTGACCCCGTGTGAAGCATCCAGAGCAGAGCCTGGTCCTCGCCGAACACGGCAGTGAACCCGTGGGAAGCATCCAGAGCAAAATTCATGGTTACGTGGAATGCGGATTATGTCAACTCTGACCCCGTGGGAAACGTCCAGAGCGGAGCCTAGTCCTCGCCGAACACGGCAGTGAACCCGTAGGAAGCATCTAGAGCAAAATTCCTGGTCACGTGGAACGCGGATAATGTCAACTCTGACCCCGTGGGAAACGTCCAGAGCGGATCCTGGTCCTCGCAGAGCACGGCAGTGAACCCGTGTGAAGCATCCAGAGCGGAGCCTGGTCCTCGCCGAACACGGCAGTGAACCCGTAGGAAGCATCCAGAGAAAAATTTCTGGTTACGTAGAACGCGGATTATGTCAATCCTGACCCCGTGGGAAACGTCCAGAGCGGAGCCTGGTCCATGCCCAACACGGCAGTGAACCAGTAGAAAGCATCCAGAGCAAAATCCATGGTTACGTGGAACGCGGATTATGTCAATCCTGACCCCGTGGGAAACGTCCAGAGCGGAGCCTAGTCCTCGCCGAACACGGCAGTGAACCCGTGGGAAGCATCTAGAGCAAAATTCCTGGTTACGTGGAACGCAGATTATGTCAATCCTGACCCCGTGGGAAACGTCCAGAGCGGAGCCTAGTCCTCGCCGAACACGGCAGTGAACCCGTGGGAAGCATCTAGAGCAAAATTCCTGGTCACGTGGAACGCGGCTTATGTCAATCCTGACCCCGTGGGAAACGTCCAGAGCGGATCCTGGTCCTCGCAGAGCACGGCAGTGAACCCGTGTGAAGCATCCAGAGCGGAGCCTGGTCCTCGCCGAACACGGCAGTGAACCTGTGGGAAGCATCCAGAGCAAAATTCCTGGTTACGTGGAACGCGGATTATGTCAATCCTGACCCCATGGGAAACGTCCAGAGCGGATCCTAGTCCTCACAGAGCACGGCAGTGAACCCATGTGAAGCATCCAGAGCGGAGCCTAGTCCTCGCCAACCACGGCAGTGAACCCATGGGAAGCATCTAGAGCAAAATTTCTGGTTACGTGGAACGCGGCTTATGTCAATCCTGACCCTATGGGAAACGTCCAGAGCGGATCCTGGTCCTCGCAGAGCATGGCAGTGAACCCGTGTGAAGCATCCAGAGCGGAGCCTGGTCCTCGCCGAACACGCAGTGAACCCGTGGGAAGCATCCAGAGCAAAATTCCTGGTTACGTGGAACGCGACTAATGTCAACTCTGACCCCGTGGGAAACGTCCAGAGCGGAGCCTGGTCCTCGCCGAACACGGCAATGAACCCGTGGGAAGCATCCAGAGCAAAATTCCTGGCTATGTGTAATGCGGCTAATGTCAACTCTGACCCCTTGGGAAACGTCCAGAGCGGAGCCTAGTCCTCGCCGAACACGGCAGTGAACCCGTGGGAAGCATCTAGAGAAAAATTCCTGGTCACGTAGAACGCGGATAATGTCAACTCTGACTCCGTGAGAAACGTCCAGAGCAGAGCCTGGTCCTCGCAGAACACGGCAGTGAACCCGTGGGAAGCATCCAGAGCAACCCCTGACCCCGTGAAATGCGGATAAGGGCAACTTCACCCATCACTTGCGGGTCCTCACGACTCGTAAGGAAGAAAATTCTCTTGTGAGATCCTTACGACTTTCAAGAGAAAACACACTTATGAATCTTCATGATTCTTAAAGAGAAATTACACCTACGAGATCCTCTCGACCGGTAGGGAGAAAATTCTTTATGAGACCCTCACGGCTAATAAAGTTGAAAAGTCTTAGGAGGCAGACCTTAACCCTGAATCCTAAGCCATCGTTGTCCTGCAGAGACATTGAGATAGACTATCCACAGAATACATTCAGTCAAAGAGATACACCACCGTGAAGAAGAAATATGTCTTTTATTCATGAACCAAAATGAATACAAAGTACAATTCGTGTAAGAAACAAAAAATATACTCTTATTCAGGAGTATATACAAAGGAAGAGTCAAAAAATATATATACAAGTCTTCAGGTCGGCGGGCAATTTAGCAGATTGGTCAACTCATCCCTCTTTTACTGGGCCTCGCCTTCATGGTTCAATATCGCCAAAAGACGGGCCTCCGCCTGAGCCTGCTAGGCCTGATATGAGGCAAGCCGGCCTTTGAGCTCTTTCTCGGTAACCTTGTGATCCTCAACCCTTTCGCGAGTGAACACCGCAGCTTTGTCGATGGCCACTACCTCCTTGATGGCTTCTTGAAGCACTCGCCAAAGTTCATACTCTTTGTTGTCCTTGGCTGTAAGGTTGGCATGAAGCTCTATCAGCGCTTTCGAAGCCAGCTCCCGCTCCGAAAATTTGCGGCCAAGTCTCTTCTTGCACGACACCATGTTTGCCGCGCACCGCTCAATCAGACCCCGCAAGCCCGCCTTCGCAGCCACAGCCTCCGAAGAAAGGCGGGTACACTCGAGCACATGCAAGCAAGCCTCCACCTGCCGGCAAAACTCAACCCAGACCTGCACCACTGCTTCACTGTGATAGGTGGCAAGGAAGGGAAGAGAGCCGTTAGGTTCGGCAGCAAATGCTTCGGCCATAATTACGTTGCCAGCATGAAGCTCCTCGATCAAAGATGACAGATAGGCGAGGCTTAGCTTGGCCATCCGTTCCGAGGCTCTTAGAGCGTAGGGGCCGGGTGGCATAGTGATGCGCGACTCCAACGCAGTAGGAACTGGTAGGGCTGTTCAGATTTATAAACGGTCAGTGAAACTTCTAAGCAAAGAACAAGTGGGACGACATTGAGACTTCACTTACCCACAGTCATGCAAGGAGGAGCCGAAGGCTCCCCTGGCCCCTCAAGTATCTCAACCTCTTCGTCGGCCTCCAGAACTGTAAAAGACATCAATGTCATTTTATGGAACAATAACAATTCTGTGAAAAAGGTAGACAACACTAACCTTGCCCAGAAGAAAGGACGATGCGCCGAGGTGATATTGCTTGTGGAGCAGCCATTTCCAACAGGCACTGAAAAGACTGCGTGGGAGACAGGTCGGCAATAGAAGTTGCCAATCCGCGCAATTCTGAAAAGACAAAAGAGTTTAGATAATGGAAAGATTACTAATCTAAAGTGTAGAAGGTTACCTTTGACGCTCCTCCCATTCTGAGCAGGAGGGATAGCAGCTTCAACGGCCTCCGCCGCGACCTCGGGCACAATATCAGGGACGCCGGCTGGTGTAACGGCCTTTGAGGAAGGAGCAGCGGCTGCCGCTACGGGCTCCAACGAAAAGGGGGTAGCCTCGACCACCTCCATCCTAGCCTCTGGGCCGCCCTCCGAGATAGCAAGTGCTTCGGGAGCAGGAACCACCGCAGGAGGATCTATCGCGAGAAGGACAGTTTCATCAACCCCCTCCACACTGAGCAGTGTTTCACTGGGGGTATCAACAGGCTTTACGGTCAGTAAACCCATGGGAACCTCCCCCATCGCCGAAGTCTCTGCACAGTTCACACAAGGATAAGAATACATATATATACGCGTGCAAACAATATAAAGTATTACAAAGAAATAACAGGAAAATACTGATGCGTAAGGAAGCTTTCAATATGGCTTGTTCAAGACGACGCTCCTTCTCAAGGAGGTGTGCTCGCCGAGGTTCAAGAGTGGACTCGTGGCCGCCAGTCCACAATGAAAGTGCATCCGCAGCGTCCTCCGAAGCAGCCTGTTTAAGGGCCCTTTCGCCTCATTCCTCCAAAGGGCCGATGAATCGTCCCCGGATCCACGAAGGGTCTTCATAAAAAATGACGACTGGGTAGGGATTCTTCGGAATTCTTATGTGCTCTGACTCGTCCTGAGAGCATCTTATAGACTCAGCCAATTTTGCGGCTTCCTCGGCAGTTGAACTTGGAAAAAGTAGGCCAGCGTCCGACTCTTGCATGGCCAACAGTTCGTCCTGAAGAATGGGCTCAGACTCTACTAAAGAGTCGAGCAAGTTGGTAGCCACTTTCCTCCGCCGCTTGGATCCAGAGCCGACCGCCGAGGACGACCGTTTCCTCCCTCGTGGAGCCTTGGCGCGATGCCGACCCACTTCGCCTTCAACGCCCTCACTCCCAACGCCCTCACTTGGCGCTGCGACTGAGGACGACATGGCCATTGTCGATGCCGCGGGCGGTGGTACTGCTACTGGCGCCCTTTTACCCCTCGACTGAGCCCGGGTATCCAATGGCATACCAATTGTGGGAGTGAGGTCCACCTCCAACTCCCCCGGAATGAGCGCAACACTGGTGTCCCTCGGGGGAAAGCGGACCGGTGCGCGCGGTCACAACGGAACTCCCGTGGCCTGAGCCGGAGCAGGAGCGCCATATCCAAGAAGCACCCTCTTCTCCTCAGCAATAATCGGGCTGACCCGATGAAGGTACCAGCCCGTGAAGGACCCCACACATCGGGGAATATGGTCGGCTTCAGGAATCATGAAGCGGGAACCAGTATTCAGCCTCACGAAGTGATGAACAGCATTACGAACGGCTTCGGGTGAAGGGACGGGCGCGACTGTAAAAGCCTCGAATGGGACGCCCTGATCATATCCAAGCTGCCGGGCGAAGCGATGCGGATTGTACCGCATAAAGAGCACCACACTGTTCTGACGAAATACCAGATAACCTGGTCTTATCGTGTACAGGTGCGTGGCCTCCCGGGGCTTCAGAGAAGGCACCTCATCTTTCGACGAGTCGTGGAGTTGTTGGATTGGACCTGAAGGAGAGGATAGGGCCCGATCAACAAATACCAATCCGCCTGTACTATCATAGGGAGCGATCAGCACGCGAATGGCCCCGGACTGAGTCGGGTAAGGAGCAGAAGCACCCACCAGCCGCATGAGTCGCGGAAAAGTGTAAGCATCATAAAACGCGGGTCTTTGGTGCGCAGCAAAGGCCCCCAACACGTGCATCTCAATCCAAGATGTGAAGTAATGAAGGGAGAAGTTTACTACGTCCACACCGGGAGTTGAGGAATTGGCCGCGGCGCCCAATCCATGATAAAGATGCGCTAGCGCCGGGATGCCTATGGCTAGCCGCGTCCCCTCAGCGATACGATGAACCGGATGGATAACCGAGACTCTCATGAAGCGGCGATGCATGGGGATGACGAACCAGCTGAGCCAGACACTGATAAAACCCACGAAGAATGTCTCCCCATCCATGCCGGGAGCCGCAATCGATTCGAAAGATACCGGCGACATAATAGGAATGTAATACTGCGGTAAATCCGATTCCTTAGTCGGTCGCCTGTTCAAACCAAACCCAAAGGGGGTCATTGATGTTTGCAAACTTCGGGGCCGTCTTCGATAGGACGCCCTCGCGAAGAAAGGAAGCGATGAAGCTCTTAAAGGTGACGCCCTATTCCTCTGACTCAGTGAACAGTTTGTCAAAAATGCCCAGGGTCTTGATCAAACTTGGACGCTTGTGGTGGACGGCGTTCTCAGTAGACAAACCGTCGAGCATTGCGGGCTCAGTCTCAAAGACGTACTCGTCGAAAGGCAGCAATTCCTCATAAAGTGTCCCCCTGATTGGCAGTCCCGAGATATCGCGAAATTCTTCCAAAGAAATTGAAACTTCGCGGTCCCCTAGGAGAAAAGTGTTGGTGGGGAGGTTCAACTGGTTCAAGAATGCCTTAACCCACCAGACGTGAGGGGATTGGTAGTGGAAGAGCGAGGCATATATTGCCTGATAAAGTCTGACCCTCTGCAGTCGCACGCGATGGGCGGACAGGATGTAGCGAGCCCAAAGAAGATAGCCCGTGGGGTGTCAAGGGGTGAGCCCTATTTTGTAAATCTGCCCCCACGGTTGGGCCTCGCCCTGGAAAATGCGGCATCCCAAAATATCTATGGCCGGGATAGGATGATTCGGGATGCCAGTCGTCGAAGGCTCAAGCCGTCCCATCAGGGTCCATTTCGGCATCTCCACGGCAAAGACTGTCCTTGGAGGATCCATCGGCAGGAACGGAAAGGTAGGCTTCGTCGGTACTTTGCAAAGGAAACTCCGGCGACCCCGGACGATGTGACTGTACCAGGTCCCCCACAACAGTAAGTCGGTGTGATTCAGGTCGTGAGACCTGATCATTGCCATCACTTCCTCGTCAGATGGCGACTGGGGAAAAGCGGCTTCTGAGCGGGTGAAAGGGAAATACGGAACAGATGTCATTGTACCTGAAATAAAATAAGGGGAAACTGTTAAAGCAAAGCCAACAGTGACTATATATATATATATATAAAGACAGCAACAGAGGACTCATTTTATGGGACCATTGGTTACAAAACATATGGGTCCCACAAAATCAAGATGGCGGCTGGCTAATGATAAGGCAAAGCAATTATAATGAGACAAAAGGAAGATTCTCATTAAATAAGCAGTGGATTTCAAATGACCCTACGCATTCCCCTAGAAGAAATCCATCTTGGACTCCGTGACAAATCAAACAGAATCAAGAGAATTAAATTCCCAGAAAGCAACATTGCAAACTGATTCTTCTTGGTTGTGAAGAAAACAACTCAGGGCAAGAAAACCCAAGGAGTACTATGGGAAGAACTGAGCTCTTCATAGGAATTAAATTCCTTTTTGAAAAAAAAAGGGGAATTAAATTCCCAGAGACATTTTTCAGAGCCAAAGCTCTTTGAAGATGGAATTAAATTCCATGGAAAAGACATACACCATCAACCCCGTGAAGATCAGAGAAACCCTAAGAGATCTATTATTTGAAGATTAAATGATTTTCTGTTTTTTTTAAGAGCTTCAAAAAGATGGGTTCTTGATTAATGGGAAAAACCATTGTCCTGGATTTAAAATCCAAAAGAGATTCCTGCAAAAGTTCTTCATTCGTTCAAGATTATTACCTGAGGAAGGAGAATCTTTCAACAGAGTTAAACTCTGGAAAATTTTCGAAACAGAGAACTAAGCTCTGGAAAGGAGAATTAAATTCTTAAAAGGAAAAAGTTTGCAAGGAAGAAGATGAAAGAGTGGAGGCGCTTCTGAAGAGACTCCTGCATTTATAGGATGTAATGGAAAATGTTTCATCTCCCCTATTCACCAGACGGATCCAACGGTCACAAAAGTGACAGCGTTGCACTCACGTGCAGACACGTGAAAGAAACGCTGTGGGGGCATTTGTTCCCTGATTAAAAATCAGGAAATACTTCAATGAGATATCACGTGCTCACACGTGACCAATGGTCACGTGTTGACACGTGATAGTCAAAACAGAAATAAAAACAAACGGCTGAAAGAATTACCTCAATGAGGTATCACGTGCTCACACGTAACTAATGGTCACGTGTTAACACGTGAGGGTTAAAACAGAAGCATAAATAAGCGGCTGAGAAAAGGACTCAATTGGGGGTCACGTGCTCATATGTGACCAAGGGCCACGTGCTTACACGTGACCAAGGGTCACGTGCCAGCACGTGACAGGCTTTGAAAGCCTTACAGTTTAAAAGAATTAAAATTCTAAATTTCTCTAAAATCATTCCAAATGGGAAAGGATTAGGGAGAACCGTTGGATTAAAAATCCAGGGGTGATGGAAAAATCTTAGACAAGGAAAGATTTCCCTAAATCTCACCGAAAATAACAAACAGAATATTTTTGGATTGAAAATCCAACGGTGAATAAAATTCACTGAATGATCTAAAGGCTCATATTAATTATGAAAACAAACAAAATCTTTCAATGAAAGATTCATTAAACAAATTGATTCTTTTCCTTATCCTATAAATAGGAGCTAAGAGAAAAGAAAGGTAGAGAACAGAGGGATCTTGAAATTTCCTAAAAGCAAAAAAGTAGAGAGAAAAGAAAGGAGAATTCAATTCTCAACAAAAAAAACCCTGGGTGAGAAAGAAAGGGAATCAAAACTTCAAATAAAGAATTTAATTCTCAAAATCTAAGAGTTTAACTCTTCTGCAAAAGAACTTAGTTCTTCTTCTAGTTGAAGATCTGCAGAAGCACATCTCCCCATAGGTTGAGAATTTAATTCTCATCGGGTTGAGATCCTGCCATGCAGATCCAAAACTTGGAGGGGGAATTGAGTTTAGAAAATTTAATTCTCTCAAAACAAAACTAGTGTTTAACCCTATATGAGAATTCAATTCTCCTAAAATTACAGGAATTTAATTCCTTCGAGATGGACATAACTAGGGTTTAGCCCTAATTAAGAATTTAATTCTCTCAAATTCACAGGAATTTAATTCCTCTTAAAATGAAATTAGGGTTTCACCCTATATAAGAATTTAATTCTTTTACATATATGGGAATTTAATTCCTCTAAAAGAAATTAGTATTTAACCCTACATAAGAATTTAATTCTTTCATAATAGGAATTTAATTCCTCCAAAATCATGATTAGGGTTTAACCCTATAGAGAATTTAATTCTCAATATAAATAAGGAGACTTAAAAGATCTCCGTGCATGAAAAGAACTAAGGTCACGTGACCCGTGAAGAGATCCCCAGAAATGAGAAGCAGGAAGCTTTGAGGCAACGCCTCACGTGCTCCCACGTGACTTACAAAACATAGAAAGAAAAAGCGAAGGAAAGCAAAGCTTGGGGCGCTCTCACGTGTCCTCACGTGACCCCTTAGTAAATGCTTTAATGATCTGTGCATAAATCCCCATCACGTGCCAACACGTGATGCTAAAAATAAAATATAAAAAAAGTGTTAAACACTTATTTACAAAGCAAAGTAAAAAGGACCTGGTCCCACCTCTGGGCACCCTCACGTGGCCCCACGTGACCCATTCCTATTTAGTGTTTAAACACAATTTAAAGGACTTATTTCCAGTGTTCAACACTGTCATTTTCTAGTGTTTAACACTAATTCAAGAGCCTTATTTCCAGTGTTTAATACTGTTGTTTCCAAGTGTTTAAATACTAATTTGAGAGCTTTATTTCTAGTGTTTAACACTACTGTTCTCTAGTGTTTAACACTATTTTTAGCCAAATTGGCTAATTTTCCAGAGGCAAAAGACTCCCCTTCAACTGAATCTCAAAACTGAGTAAAATTCAGAGCTATAATGTTCCATGCTCAGTCAAAGATAAAAATGTTATCAAAGCCCTTAAACTCTTGTTTAGCATTGCTAAATAATGTGGGCTGAAACCAGACAAATGTCTAATGGTCCAAGAGAGGGCCAACACTTCAAATCTAATTGGACTTAGCCCAAGTTGGTCAAAAGTCCTCAATTCAGACTTAACTGAGCCATTGTGCTCATAACATAATTCAATTGATCTTGGTTCCAAATTGGGCTACAGATCACTTAATGCACCCCGGTTCAAGGGTACATCTCTTCACTCCTTTGATATTCGTCGTTGTAATTCCTCAACGTCTTCGAAGAGGTGACGGGTCCCAACAACCACACATTTCACAGACTATGACGTCTCTAAATATCGGACTGTGGGGTCCTTAAACCCATGGACTATGATGTCCTTAACCTCGACCGTGATGTCTTTAAACTAACACCGGACTGTGGAGTCCTTAAACCCATAGACTATGATGTCCTTAACCTCGACTGTGATGTCTTTAAACTAACACCGGACTGTAGAGTCCTTAAATCCACGGACTATGATGTCCTTAACCTCGACCGTGATGTCTTTAAACTAACATTAGACTGTGGAGTCCTTAAATCCATGGACTATGATGTCCTTAATCTCGACCGTGATGTCTTTAAACTAACATTGGACCGAGATATCCTTAAACTAGCAACGGACCGTAATGTCCTTAAACTAATCATCGACCGCAACGTCATTAAACTAAAAACTAGATCCCAATCGCTCTTTTGTCGGATCTAAACTATCTTGTTAAGTTGATCTTAGTCTAAAATTAGATTAACGTATCCTTAACAAACGTTTAAGTTGATCTTAGTCTCAAATGAGCCTAACGTATCCTTAAACCCAAACCCCAAAACCCAAATCTAAGAAAGATACGGATTTGGACTAGTCCACGCCCTACGAGCGACAACATAACTTAGTCTCCGTATACAATCCACGGGCAACCAAACACAAAACAAAAACCCACAACACGAAGTGACCATCTGGAGAAGGAGAAAGTTGTTACCGCGATGCGGTAGCGTAATTAACTGCAGGGGCTTGCGCCTGCAGGGAAGAGCGTCCCTACAATCAAAAACCCCTCAAATGAGGGGGAATCTGACGAAGTCTGCTACATCGGCC